>CM059814.1:73782218-75178468 GCA_030435695.1 Brachymystax lenok tsinlingensis
TGAATGAACTAATTAATTTATTAGATCATTCAAAAATGCATACAGCCGAGTCACTTGCGTTAGTCTGAGACGTAGTCCTGAAACCTCAAATGACACAACCCCTTTAATTAAGACTAATTACTTTCTTTGTGCTACAGGGAGATAATCAATTCCACTGGCATCAACATTTCCCATAACAGAAAATCAGCCCCCTTTATGCTATTGGCTTACAGACAATGTGAGTGTTTTCCCATCTCTGCTTCTAACAATTTCCTCATTGTGAACCCAATTGAATCATTTTCATGAGCATCCACATGTGCGCAACTAGGTGCAAATAATACCACATCTTACTTCCTGGTTTTGGGGTGAATCCTATAGGTAGTGTTGAGTTATGGCTCCGACCCATTCGACTCTGGGCAATTATGATGGTGGATGCCAGGGTAGTCAGTCAGCATGGGGGGATATCATCCCTGGCCCAGTGTCCTATCCTCTATCCCCTGGGGACTGGCCCCTAATCACATCTGGCTAGCTGAACGCAGATAATGAATCTAAATGGATCAATCTAAATTGGTCCTTTTGAGGAGCACAAAGATATAGGGTCCTAGAACAGTTGGGGTTGGTGCCTCGGACTGGTCCTCATCTGCAACTTTCAATCGCCGGTGCAGTCTTGCGTATCCCTTTAATTCCTTTTCTCACTCCATTATTTACATGTATGACCCTGCTAAAAGGGGGCTGTGCCCGTCATTTCTGCACCCTCACCATATGGACATATGGAACAAAGAAGGAGGGCTTGGGTTGGTATTTTAACTGAACATTAGATAGAACATTTTTTTTTTTTATATCTCTGTTATACATTAGGAATAATTGTTTCTAATTCAGTAAGTATATTCCTTACTGTGTTATACTTCATTGTAAAACCTAGCCTACGTGTCAGCATATTGAACTAGAACTACATAAGAAAAGAAAATACATTGATGGATGAAAAGCTAGTTGTGTCAAATAGGGCATAAAATAGAAACAGGTCTGAGTTCAGTGGTTCTAACTGAACATGGCCCTGTCCATCTGGATGTGGAGAGTCCCGCCCCCTGCCTGTCAGTCAGGGAAGCTACCCCTCCCTCCCCTCCAACCAGACACTGATACATCCATAGCCCCTTCTGCATGTCAATCAAAGTCATCTGCTCTTCCTGCTCCTTTCAAGCTCATGTGAAGTGGGGGAAAATAGATTATGAGTGCAATACGACACCTCTCTTTCAAGGGACTCCGGTTTTTAAGTCTGATGATCATTCCACTTGTTTTCCCCATAGAAATACAATTACTATGTAAAACTATGTCTATGGTTTTCCCTATGTTGTAGAAATACCATTATCTTCAACAATCATATTATGTCTTTAATAATAATCATATTTCTTTCTAAATGTTCTTTCTAAATCAGTGTATGACTGTTCTGTATAGTATATTATCAGCATCATTATCATCATCATCATCATCATCCTCTCTGTTTCCAGAGCTCAGTGTTATGGGAATCCAGCAGTAAGGCTTTAGTCCTGCTGGGGATATCGAGGTATAGGGACCAGTGCTGGCTGGATGGGCCCAGTCTATGAATGTTTATACCAGACTGGCTCTGGCTCTAGAACCTTGGGAGTACCGTCTGTGTTGGTTTTATACTGCTTTCACAGTTATAAATTGCGATCTTTCTGCCTATTTTACAAATTAGAAGCAGAGTTCTCGAGGAGTTGAGGATGAGAGAGGGAGGACTGTGTGGATAATCTGTTGAAGAGCACGTTCTAGTGGTTTGAGAGAGCACAGCAGCGCTCGGTGTGGGACCTGCGGAGGAGGAGCAGACTGCCACCCTGTCTCTGTCTGTCTGACACTGCAGCGCCATAGCACTCACACCAGCAAGGCTGTTCACTTTCACAGCAACAACTAATCGGGATGGCAAAGGGTTGAGGGAGAGCCCTGGGGAAAGAACACAATTAAAGAACTAGCTCCTGACTTAAAACACATATTTTGAATGTAAGGCTGTCCTAATATTGACACCGCAACGGTGAAAATTGTACCAAAAATATTTTTAGGATCATCATAACCAATTTTGTGACACTATGAAACAAAATACGTTTTGTATTTAAATGGAGAAGACTGGAAAACATTATTTCATGCAGGAGAAACAAGTCCTCCTCGCAGTGCCAAGCGAGTCGTAGGTTAAATCTTGACTGAGGAAATACTAGTGGCTTTCTGTCCTGCTGTGTTCTGAGGGCCTCTTGGTTATTTTATGAAGCTACTTCTAGTTTGATCACCCAACAGTTCAATCCAGCCAAGGCAGGAAAGCATGATCCTGATGAAAATATTTAAATAGTGTATTTCTGGTTTACTAAGCTAGATGTTAAATCCAGATATTAAATCTAATACCTTTTTCATACATATATAACACTGAAGTATTAGTGCCATTAATCTAAACTTTTATTTACTAATATAGACTGGTTGTGTTTCTCCCTATATGGCACCATCAGATGTCACAATTTAACCCCACACACCATCAGGTCTGCTCCACAATACCACCCCAACAATGGGAACAAATCGCCTGAGTGTCTGTGTCCACACCAGGCCACACCAGGCCACAAGAGTCCCCCATCTATCATGGCCCTGGATAGGGCCACGTCCTGCCTTCGCTCCCCACACAACAGCACCCCAAACCGAAGCTTTTCGACATGCCGACTCCTGGGACCGACCACCAGCCAACCGGCCCGCTGGTCCATCGACCGGTTCAAAGGCACAATTAGAGAGGTTTTGTTTTACCCAGAGTGGCTTTTGTGGGGTCTCTTGTGCTCTGTTGTCGGCTGCCACAGGAGGGGGACATCATCAGTCACAGGGCTGAATGGCCAGGGGGGAAAGAGGGGAAAGAGGGTTCGAGTGACCCCCCCTCTGAGCTGACATGGAGGTTCCTCATTTAATGATAGAGCTCTCTGACCGTTACCCTGCTGAGCTGAGCAACTGTGGAGCATCACCGGTCGGTCTCAACGGTCAGCTCTCCTGAGTGCTTCACATAAGCAGTGCTGTAGCTTAATGTTATTAAAGTCCTCAACACGTGATGTAGAGTGGCCTTGAAGGGGACATACATCCTGGACTTACAGGTGTGAAGTGAGAGCCTCTTGACACCGTTTAGATATTTGAATGTTCTATTTATCTGAGACCTGAACGCAGTCTTCCTTCAAAACAAGTATTAATAGTGGCTCGAAAAGCCAGACACATAATTCAAGACGTCAAAAAAGTCAACAACTCCGTTTTAGCTGCTTGCAATCTTTTTTTCAAGGCGAGCTATTGGACTCAGAATCCAGGGAGTTGGCCCAGAGGATTCCTGCATGAAATAGACACAAGGCGCTTTTAATGTTGAGCTTCACGATCATTTCATTAGGCTGCTGAAATACCGTGTCCATGACCACACCAGACCTTTTCTCTGGTTTACAGTCGCTCCAAAAATAATTTCCTTACTCTGAGGACGTCTAATACCCTCATATAACTTCAACATTGTTTTCCTCCAAAATACGAAGACAAGTGATTTTTTGCTGTAAAATCAGGAGCAGGATTATGACATGGTTGACATAATTTTCTTCCCAGGACTTCTGAAAGTGGTCCATTAGTTGTATTATTTCTGTAAGAGTGGGTGCCAACCCTGTTGTTCGAATACAGTGAATGGTAAATGTCGCATTTGACTTCAATATTTTGTGCCATGATGCTACACAATTACATAAGTCGACATGCCGCTGAGGTTATGACATGAGAACCTCCTTAGGCTAAATCCAAAAATAAATTGATGTTGAGAACAGGCAGATTCGAAGCCAAAGTATGGTTAAGACTACTCATCATATGTCCTTGATTTTTATATATGAAAAATATGTTTTTATAAAATCCAGAACGCTGACATTCCCAAGACATTCGAAACAGCTAAAATTAGAACTGTGCAATAAATCAGGAAAATTTCAGATTTCAGATCAAAGTACAAAGCTGCTTTCATCAGATGGGAGTCTTAGATTGCGGGTGGACAGGGTGAGAGGTGCCGGAAGGACAGTGACATTCACGGGATTCGACATGGCGACATTGACACGGACGGCGAGATATCCACCCCGCCGTGGCCTACCGCCGCTCCGCCAAGCTGTTATCACAGTCGTCCCCGTTTCCAGGTCGCAACCCTCAGCGGCGCCGGCATTATTGCGGCACGGCTTGGTGCCACGGCGTGGCCCCGGCTCTGCCATTGTCCGCGGGCGAAGCGTGGCCGCGAGGCACTGAGCCTCCCTGGCAACCATCTGCCCTGTTCTGCCACCACGGCCCCGGCTTAGGATGGGCATGCCTCGACACATTAGAAGACTAACTGAAGACTCACTGGGACAAAAACAGGGCCAATAGAGGACTACAACACACACAAAAGAAGAAGGAATGAGGCCTCTGAAGAAAATGTTAAACAGACAGAGAGAGAGAAAGGGAGAGAGAGAGAGAGAGAGAGGGGGGGAGAAAAGGGGATGTGAAACCATACTTAGTGCATTTAGGAGAAGTTGTAGAGAAGATTTAGAGGATAGAATTTTCTCTCGCACGATCTCATCTAGTCTGTGATGCTCAGAGCTAATATGGATAACATGTTCCTGAGGTAAAGTGAGGCTCAAATGACACTAGAAAATTATGAAAACACATACAGCATATTTTCTTCCTGAGAAGCAGTGATTCAGTCGAATATCATAATAATATGTTGGCTTCTCCTCCAACACGTGAAACCATAGCCTTGGGTAATGAGGGAAAGTCACAATTCACTTAATTAGACAACTGCATAACATTTGCATTTTTCTTGCAAAGATATTAAGAAATTGTAACATGCCAATCAAACTATATTATCTTATTTCACTGATATATCGTTATTCATTGTTTTATTGAATATGTGCTGTCGTATAATTTAGTGTGATAATCGTAATAACCCTATGTTCTATTCACTTTCGCTTCAGACAAAACACTATGTTTCAGAAGGTTAATTACTACAGTGGGCTAAATCAGGGTCACACAGAGTGAGTCTCGGTAGTCTTAAACAAATCTACTGTGAAACAAAAGTTTACACCTCGCACACGTGGTTATGGGCTTAATAAAATAAGACACCTGTACCATGTCAGATATAGAGTTGATATGTATTACATTTTGAGTTTGCATCCCAATATTACACTTTATATACATCACAGAAGAATGAAATATAGAAAAAAAATTGAAATAGAAAGAACAGAATTTGAGATTTTTTAAAAACATAATATTTAGTAATTATGACAAATATTTCTAACATTCCAACCATTAGTCCAGTAGGTAATTTGACAGCAGGAAAGGGATACACTTATGTTAGTATGTTCTGCATCCAATGACATGGATGTCTCATTGTTTTGCCTATTTATATTCTACTCCATGACCAGGTCTTCTCATTGTGATAGTAAGCCTTCACAATAAACTATGATGCCAGCATTTGGCAACAGCTATTATAACTATAGACACTGACCCTGGTGTCAAGAAAGTCCCACTATTTTGTGTATCCGATGTCTTGTCTTATTGCCCTTTGACCTTTCCCACCTTGTTTTGCCTATTTCTAGTCTACCACATGGACGTGTTATCTAACCTCGGTATTATAAGCTTTGACAATGCAACTACGATGCCACTGTGTTGCACTGACATATCATGCCCACATACATTGACCCTGGATAACAAAGTCCCTCGAACCAAGAGCACAAAGAAAAGCAGAATATTGTGTGTAAAATGTGACTGTTGACGTCTTTGTGGCCGAGTTGTGTGGACATGTTGTCTTTGGGACTCTAAAACGTTGGTGACAGTTTGGAACAGCGGTGTGTCTCGGGGTGACAGTTGAAAGGTAAGGGTTACCGACTTTCCTAAGCAGTGACTGGGGAGACTGGCAGGCTGCTTCCCCACGCCATACACCCAAGGTGGTGTTGGGCGGGGCTGGGCGGGGCACAATGCCGAATTAATCCCAGATACATCTTCCACTGTCGGACGCCTTGGCTTGTGTTCGCCTTATCGCCCCTAACCAGGGTGCCTCAGAGATTGACCCGCTCCTTCAGGCGAGACACCTTCATCCCCTCAAACGTCTCCTTTAACATGCAAACACCCTGCCTTTGTCTTCTCTGGCTCCTGGTGCCCTTTAGGAGGCCCGGTCCCCAGCACCAGCCTGGAAACAGAGCGGGGCCGTGACAGGGAGATGATGGAGCCCTGTTTGATTTAGAAACCAACCGACGATTCCTCTTTACCCAGAATTCTTAGCAAAATACTTATAACAGTGGGTTGAATCAACATAAGGATATAGGATAAAACTGGTTCAATGTCCTTCACTTGATACCTTTTATCAAACCTCTTGGTTGGTTTCCCGAAATTTTCTTGAAATACTTTGTAAAATCATCGTTCATCCATAAATATTCTACCTTTTATGTTTGTTTATTTTTAATTGTAAATGTGTTAATATAGACGAAAACAACAGTGCTGGAAAGCCATTAGCTGGCCATAATAACCGTTCACTTTTGGCACGAAGTTGTCTTCAAGTTAATCTGCTTTGCTCCCTGTTTTAGCTCCCTTAGTTCCTGAGAGCATTCAAAGACAACCGTTCACACACACACTGTTAGAGCATGTGCAAGAGAAGATCGTATCGGGGGGAGGGTGATGGGATCTAAGAGTTTAGACCATCGAGAGGTTGGAAACAGAGGTTAAAGGGGGCTCTTCCTCTCCTGTCTGGACCACACAGAGGTACAGACTCTCCCTGCCACCGGGGCAGATGGGAAAGATGTGATGTCAACCAACCAATAGAGAGTGAGCGCCATCCCAAGGGGTTGTTTAGACCCTGGGATCAAACACCCTTTATCCAGTGTGGTCCGGCTGATTCCCTTTTATTTACTTCCTGAGTCGAGGCAGACCCCTTTGAGACCCCGGGGTTAGCAACAAGGGCGGTGAAAAAGGGGAGAGAGAGGGATGACACAAAGATATGATGAATGTAGCAGATGAAAATGAGACGGGGAATGGTGGCACGTTGCCAAGTCTCTTTCACCCCGGTGCGTTTTCAAAGAGCAGGGGGGCCTGAGGAAAGCTAGAATTCACCATGACCACCAGCAGATGCTCTCCCTCTCTTTAGTCTTCTCTTCTAGTCGTCTCGTCTTCTTTCCCCTATACTAGACGCCTCAGCTCTCACATACAACGTCTTGAACCAGAGGGACGTATAGCCCAGTCTCTATATCTGCAAAGATCATGCCACGCCTATTTCATATTTTATCTTGTAAGGTTTATGTTTTTGATTGAACTTAGTTCAAGACAAAGTTGTGAGGTTTCGTCTGATCAACAACATAAAGTAGCAGTATCTCTATTTGAATGGACTCCATTTGTGTTTACATATTTGACCCAATGCCATTTATATCCTGATTCTCTCCGGGTTTTGTCCTCATTTTAGCATCATGACCACAGCCGGACCGCAGATGGAAAAGTTTACTTGCGTTTATACTTGTGTAGTAACGCACTAATGTATTTGTATAGAAAGTTACTAAATGGCTAAGTACCAACATACAAACGCAATGTTGTTACTAAAATATATACCGAGATATAATATTATTTCATAGGTATAAGGGCCAAATACATGGCAATTGGACAAATAAAGGTTTAATGAATATGGTAAAATTAAAATTGACTATGTTTCAAATAGAGGGTTGAATGATTCAAATGATTAATACTTCATTAGTAAGTCTAATCAGACAAATTGAGAACAGAATAACATCACACCAGTAATTTACCTGGATTACAGCGTTCCAGACTCCTGATGTGGGTTTGAAAGAGAGAGGATTTGCCATTTGACCTTTGGTACTTTTTTGTCAACGTGAGTGGTCTTAGTGTCTGCCGACAGCCCTCGCTGACATGAGTGATTTACAGGGCCTAGCTCAGGAGTTTATACACTTCAGTATTTAGTATCACTGTCAATAGACACTCGGACTCTGATTCTGCTCTACAGCTGTTTCAGGTCCAGCGCTCGTATTTTGTTCAGTGGTAACCTGCACGTACATGTATACCAATGGCAAGTACCATTTTCAGCAAAATTTGTTTCTGAAATCACACAAAACAACACATATATGATGGAGAACTAATTAATTTGTGTTCTTCAGGATTTTTTGTTGTTGCTGTTGATAGTGAGTAGTGTACGGTTTGTCAGCCATTTTCTTATAGAAAGAGATGTTTCATTTGGTGGCATTTGCAAGTGGCATTTATCGGGCCACAAGAATGAGTGATTATATATTCTGGCACATCTTTGGGAATATGTCTTCATTTATCTGTAACATTACGAAATGGTGCAGATCTCGTGCCAATAATGTTCATATTGGGAATTACATTTAGAATGTAGCCTAATTCACACTTGCATAATTGAACCTATATGCTGGCACAGTATACTGTTTTTACCATCAAAACCCTCAAAATGTATTTATTTGAAACAATGTAGAATACTTATGAATATAACAAACTTTACATACCTTTAGATTACACTAAACTCAATAAAGCCTCTCGTCTTCTTGTGCTGTAACCACAACTAACTGTCACAGAGGCAGAGTGGCAGGCTATCCATCCAAAACATTGTTGACGACTTCACCTTCCAAAACTTTTATGGTAATGTCTAGCATGAACAACATGAATCCGTTTTTCAAAATAGCGTCTGTGTATTGTCGATTATTGATGAAACTCTCCACAATTTTCCTCTAAGAGGCACCGCGTGCTAAGCGTGGCTGCCGGGCGTAAAGCAGAACGTTCCCCCATGGTGAGAGCCTGTGTCTGGGTCTTTCGGCCAGTGACCCAGCAGCCAGAGTCAGGGGCCCACAACGACTCTCACCCTGCTCTCTGACCTAATGTGAAAGATAGATAGATAGAGAGCCTAACTTCCCACGCGCTAAAACAAGCCCCAGAATCAGGTCAGAAATGTATTTCAATTATTTACAATTATTTAAACGAGTTTGTCTGAAACAGTGGACAGAAAGTATATATATGCATGTGTTGCATGTTTTCTTTGAAAATTACTCATGCACAGTGATTTCAATTTCATAGATTGACAACATTGGACAGAGGAAGGTAGGGAATTCCATTGTAAGGCTAGAAAGTACATTTCTGCTTTTTACAGTGAGTTTTAAAGTAAGAAATCAGTCAAATTCTAAGTTTTAACATTCATTCCATTACTTTTAGCGTTGCTGTGACAGGTATATCTGTATAGCAGTGAAACAAAAGCACCAAGAGAATGAGCCATGAATTAATGAATTCAAGACTTCAATAATTATGAAGCAGGACAAAACTTACCTCTGGTGTAAAGCTGCCTTGTTTTATTTTTCTCTTAAAAAAATGAAAGTACATGACATTTTATTTTCACTTCTTTCATTGAATAATAACGGTCTAACATATTATAAACAGATCAAACCAACAGAAGTGTTTGATGTTTCATTTTTCTGTTACAAAACATGATATGGCTGTGAGGCCCATTCAATGATACGCATGTGTTTGTGCTCAAGAAACAATTGTAGGCTATAGTAGGTAATCATCACAAAGGAGTATATCTCTGTTGTCAAAGACGGGGGCTATTTAGCAGGGAATACTTTCATTGGCCGCACAGTTACAGTGCAATATCCTGTTGTTACATGCAAATGCTGAAGTTGATTTAAGAGTATGTGTTGTCTGCAATAAATATGGAACCTGTAAAAACTACCACCTCACACGCACACGCACGCACGCACGCACACACACACACACACACACACACACACACACACACACACACACACACACACACACACACACACACACACACACACACACACAGGAAGATTGTATAATGTACCCAATCCCAGCTCAAAACTCGAGGAATTCTTCCTGTAACCCTCCAACACATAATTCTGTCAATTGAAACTAGTCCATTGCACCGCAGGGCTGTCTTTATGTGGAAGGCATGTTATTGTTTGGGACAACTACTCTGAATCAAAGAGAGAGGGAGAAAAAGAATCCTCTCTGTCAGGGACATCCAGATAAAAAGGGGAAGTTGAAATGTGTAAGGGAAAGTGAGGAGCCATCGCCGTACAGAAAATTCATTTCCTGTGTTATATGGAGCAAATAATATCAGCAAGAAAGACCTGGGACCCTATAGATCGGAGATTTCCCTCGTTACATTGATAACCATTTGTTCATTTCCTGACAACAAAACAAAAAATGTATGAGTCCCCTCCAAAATGAAATAGGTTGGGATTTTCTTTCTCTTATTTGTCTCCTTCTCGTTGTATTCTCGAGCTGGCAGACTGAGTCTATTTCATCAGCAATGTGCCGGCGGAATGATAATCAGTGCATCAGTTATTATAGGAGTATTTGCAGCGTGTGCGCTGGGGCTAGCCTGACGCGGCGGGGCTCTATGGCCGAATTCTCCCACTTTTGTGTCACTTGGCTTTTCTCCCCGCCCGTTGGATTTGCATTTTAATGGAAGCAGTTTATAGACTTCTCGGCGGCATTCGGGGCACCACAAGTGGCATCATTAAGTGAACTAAGCCGGATTAGTGAAGATTGTGAGGTCAGATAACCCCCGTAACAGAAACAGGACTGAAACAGCCTTTCCAGCTGGCTTAGAGAAAGAGAAAGAAAGAGAGAGAGCGAGAGCAGGAGATAGAAAGAGAGAGAGCGAGAAAGAGAGAAAGGGAGAGGGAGGTTTGAGGAAGAGAGATAGGGTGAAAAAGAGGAAGAGAAGGGGAGAGAGAGAGAGAGAGAGAGAGAGGGGGACTGTCTGCAGCAGCAGGGTGATGATTTGCAAGCTAAATTCTCTCCTGCTCGAGACAGAGGGATTCTCACGTGTTTTCTTTCTCTTTCCCTTTATCCCTCCTTTCTTCCTGTAAGTGGGTCCGTTAGCGTTTTCAGGTGAGAGCCCTTTCTGTTTTAAGCGAATTGAAGTAGACCTCGCTCTCACTGCTTTTGAAAGGGCAAACGTGCCTCACTGGATACTCTAGTGAACAAAGCACGCGCAAACCTAGTTAGAGAGAAACGCCCCAAAAAATAACATTGATTTGTTTGTTTTGCTATCCAAAACTCTTGATGTATTTGGGTCTCTTTCCAACTCCTTACTAATCATCCCCCTCTCACAGGAACAACAATTCAAAAGTAAATCATCAAAGCCAACGACACACTCGACGCACCTCAACCGAAAGATGTGGGTGTCCCTTTCTCTTTCACCCCTACAGAAAACTACACCGCTCACAAGACAACCTCTGTTTGAGATGTATTTTTGTGTTGCGGGCTTGCAATTGGGGGGTGTCAAAGCGCAAGCATTACACCGGAGATGTGTATGTGTGTGAGTGTGTGTGTGGCGTGTTCATGAATTTAACACAGCATGGCAAGGCGGAGATGAGCACCCTGTCATTCGGTGAGCGCTGGCCTGTGGAGGTCACACGCTGATGGGCACAGGAATAGGAAGAGATTATGCATTGTGAGATCAAGCCTGGGGAAAGAAGTAGATCTGTCTGTATACAGGGCCCAAAGATTCATCGTTATGGCGGCATTAGGAATCAGGAATTAGTAGGGGAGTCGACACTTTTGGAGTATTAGGATATGGGGCGTGGCGGGTGGGAGGAGCTTTCTTGTAATTATAAGAGGCATCATGTTTAATAACGGGATTTGGATTTCCATATTTGACCGCTTTCTCTGTTGTGCTATGAAATTCTGGGATTTTGTGTTTTTGAGAGAGAGAGAGAGAGAGAGAGAGAGAGAGAGAGAGAGAGAGAGAGAGAGAGAGAGAGAGAGAGACTACTGCACTAACGGAATTCTCTCTCTACTCTGTGTTTGTGTCTACTAGGTGAAATGATTGAGACCGTACTTAAAATGCACCAGCACTATTTTTTATGTGAAACACTCATAACTTTAAATTCAAACAAAATCTGTTATGATGTATCCCATAATGGCATAACATATCCCATATTAGTGGTTAACCTGGTCATTATTGACTCCAATGCTTTCTACAATTAGAGAACTGAGAGAGAAAATACAGTAGTTTGAGGGAAATGAAGCAAAGGCTTAAACAACAGATTCAAATCAATACAAAAATGTTCACTTCAATTTTTTTGATGAATGGTCTATCCTAATATAATAAATTAAAGTCGAAAAACTTTCCATACATATTTACTCTTTCCTTATCTAACTCATTTAAAATCCTTGGGCTATTTCCCATTATGTTGATATGGCTATGATTCCCATACTCTTTTGCTAATTGTATGTGGTTTCACAGCCATTTTCTGTTAGAGTGCACAAATCCATTATATTCTCTTATAATGTAATTGGATTAATGCACAAGCTAAAACAGGTGACCGGAGACTCCGGCATTGATTGATCATCTTATTTCTGGTAGCTCAACCAGTATGGCCGTTATTATCGATACAATTACTGGTTTGGTATTAAATATTGTTCCTCTGGTGAACCGATTACCCTTTGTCCCTCTTTGATGACATCACCGTGGGCAGTAAGGGCAAGGGGGGCCAGTGTGAGGCAGGTGATGGCCTTCCATGGGAGCAGTGAGGGGGCGTCTGATGGCCTTTCTAAGGGGTGATATAGATAAACAGTGACACCTCATAGTGTGTGGATGTTGTACCCAGATGGAAATAAAGGAGTCTCTACCAGCAGGAGGGAAGAGAGATCAGATTGGTGGCCCTGGCCTCCTCCAGAGTGTCATCTCGCACTAATAACCCTTTGGGCTGTCTGTCTCCCTCCCTCCATCCGTTCCTCCCTCCCTCTCTTTCCCTCTTTCCATCCCTCTCTCTCCCTCCCATCATCTCTATCTCTGTCTTTCCCTTTCTTTCTCACCCACTCTCCCTCCTTCCCTCCCCCCCTCTCTATCCTGCCTCCTCCACCTCCTTCTCATTAGCGCTTATCTCAGGATCCCCGCGTTCATCGGGTTTATCTTTCTAATTATATTGCTACTCACCTTTAAGGAAGCCGAAGCTGAGCCGCCGTTTGTAAAGGGGAGGGTTCGTATCCCTTGTTCTCCTGTGAGTATGGGCATCCGGCCCCTCCATTCAGCCTCGCCCCTCCTCCGCCTTTGCTAAAATGTCACCTTTGTATCTACTGGGTCCCTTTGAATGCAGAGCGGCGCACCTGGCATCTCCAACACAGCGCCAGGGGTTGGGAGATAAAACTCCCCAGGCTCCCTCTTCATTTCTGGGCATTGAGAGAGGAAGAGGCCCCCCAGGACCTCCCAGGACCTTCTCTACCTCCCCAAACACACACAGAGTCACAACCTCACACCCCCAGCCAATCTGTCTTATCATATCGGCTCCATACCCAATGTTCCCCAGTTTTTCTCTCAGATCCACGTCGACCCCAGTGGGACCTAGATGTATTCATACGTTCACACAATGAGGGGCTGTGATGAACACATTTTACTTGCTGGGCCGCATATGTGGGAAAGCATGACGTGGCTTGACCTCTGAGAGATCTATTTTGTTTTGCATATTGGACTGTCTTCCCTAGAGTATAGATCATATAAAGACACAGCACTCACCATAAAGACTGAGGTGTGATATACAGTGCATTCAGAAAGTATTCAGACCTCTTGACTTTTTCCACGTTTGGTTACGTTACAGCCTTATTCTAAAATGGATTAAATAAAATAATTGTTCATCAATCTACACACAATACCCCATAACGACAAAGTGAAAACAGAAATACCTTATTTACGTAAGTATTCAGACCCTTTGCTTTGAGACTCGAAATTGAGCTTAGATGCATCCTGTTTCCATTGATCATCCTTGAGAGTCCACCTGTGGTAAATTCAATTGATTGGATATGATTTGGAAAGGCACACATCTGTCTATATAAGGTCCCACAGTGACAGTGCATGTCAGAGCAAAAACCAAGCTATGAGGTCAAAGAAATTGTCCACAGAGCTCCAAGACTAAGGCTGTAACGTGCTTCTACATCTGCATTGCTTGCTGTTTGGGGTTTTAGGCTGGGTTTCTGTATAGCACTTTGGGACATCGGCTGATGTAAAAAGGGCTTTATAAATACATTTGATTGATTGATTGAAGACAGGATTGTGTTGAGGCACAGATCTGGGGAAGTTACCAAAACAATTCTGCAGCATTGAAGGTCCCCAAGAACACAGTGGCCCCCATTGTTCTTAAGATCCAAGATGGCGTAGCAGTCGGATGTGTATTTTGTCTTGTCCCATCCTGTGTAAATATCGTCTTTATAATATTTTTATATATTTTCTTCACATATCTTTTTATATTTGCTCTCTAAAATTCAACTTTAAAACACTCTCCTGCAACCTGCCTCACCCAATGTGGTGCCGATCTGTGTTTTTTTTAGGAAAGCCAAGGCTAGCTTTTTCAAGCAGAAATTTGCCTCCTGTAACACAAACTCCAAAAGGTTCTGGGACACTGTTAAGTCCATGGAGAATAAGAGCACCTCCTCCCAGCTGCCCACTGCATTGAGGATAGGAAATACTGTCACCACCGATAAACCCACAATAATTGAGAATTTCAATAAGCATTTTTCTCCTTCTCCCAAATCCAGTCAGCTGATGTTCTAAAAGAGCTGCGAAATCTGGACCCCTACAAATCAGCCGGGCTAGACAATCTGGACCCTTTCTTTTTAAAATTATCTGCCGAAATTGTTGCAACCCCTATTACTAGCCTGTTTAACCTCTCTTTCATAACATCTGAGATTCCAAAATACTGGGAAAGCAGCTGCGGTCATCCCCCTCTTCAAAGGGGGAGACACTCTTGACCCAAACTGCTACAGACCTATATCCATCCTACCCTGCCTTTCTAAGGTCTTTGAAAGCCAAGTTAATAAACAAATTACCGACCATTTCGAATCCCACCGTACCTTCTCCGCTATGCAATCTGGTTTCAGGGCTGGTCATGGGTGCACCTCAGCCACGCTCAAGGTCCTAAATGACATCATAACCGCCATCGATAAGAGACATTATTGTGCAGCCGTTTTCATTGATCTGGCCAAGGCTTTCGACTCTGTCAATCACCTCATCCTTATCGGCAGACTCGACAGCCTTGGTTTCTCAAATGACTGCCTCGCATGGTTCACCAATTACTTCTCTGATAGAGTTCAGTGTGTCAAATCAGAGGGCCTGTTGTCCGGGCCTCTGGCAGTCTCCATGGGGGTGCCACAGGGTTCAATTCTTGGGCCGACTCTCTTCTCTGTATACATCAATGATGTCGCTCTTGCTGCAGGTGAGTCTCTGATTCACCTCTATGCAGACGACACCATTCTGTATACTTCCGGGCCCCTATTTGGACACTGTGTTAACTACCCTCCAGACGAGCTTCAATGCCATACAACTCTCCTTCCGTGGCCTACAACTGCTCTTAAATGCAAGTAAAACTAAATGCATGCTCTTCAACCGATCGCTGCCCGCACCTGTCCCCCCGTCAAGCATCACTACTCTGGACGGTTCTGTCTTAGATTATGTGGAAAACTACAAATACCTAGGTGTCTGGTTAGACTGTAAACTCTCCTTCCAGACTCACATCAAACATCTCCAATCTAAAATTAAATCTAGAATTGGCTTCCTATTTCGCAACAAAGCTTCCTTCTCTCATGCTGCCAAACATACCCTCGTAAAACTGACCATCCTACCGATCCTCGACTTCGGTGATGTAATTTACAAAATAGCCTCCAATACTCCACTCAATAAACTGGATGCAGTCTATCACAGTGCCATCCGTTTTGTTACCAAAGCCCCATATACCACCCACCACTGCGACCTGTACGCTCTCGTAGGCTGGCCTTCGCTTTACACTCGTCGCCATATCCACTGGCTCCTGGTCATCTACAAGTCCCTGCTAAGTAAAGTCCCGCCTTATCTCAGCTCGCTGGTCACCTTAGCAGCACCAACCCGTAGCTCCAGCAGATATATCTCACTGGTCACCCCCAAAGCCAATTCCTCCTTTGGCCGACTCTCCTTCCAGTTCTCTGCTGCCAATGACTGGAAAGAACTTCAAAAATCTCTGAAACTGGAGACACTTATCTCCCTCAACTGCTTTAAGCACCAGCTGTCAGAGCAGCTCACAGACCACTGTACCCATCTGTAAATAGCCCAACCAACTACCTCATCCCCTACCGTATTTATTTTTTTATCTTGTTCCTTTGCACCCCAGTTTTTCTACATTGCACATTCATCTACTGCACATTTTTACCATTCCAGTGTTAAATTGCTATATTGTAATTACTCTGACACCATGGCCTATTTATTGTCTTACCTTCCTTATCCTACCTCATTTGCACTCTTTGTATATAGATTTTTTTTTCTACTGTATTATTGACTGTATGTTTGTTTTACTCTATGTGTAACTCTGTGTTGTTGTATGTGTCGAACTGCTTTGCTTTATCTCGGCCAGGTCGCAGTTGTAAATGAGAACTTGTTCTCAACTTGCCTACCTGGTTAAATAAAGGTGAAATAAATAAAATAAAAAAAAATGGAAGAAGTTTGGAACCACCAAGACTCTTCATAGAGCTGGCCACCTGGCCAAACTGATCAATCAGGGGAGAAAGGCCTTGGTCAGGGGAGGTGACCAAGAACCCGATGGTCACTCTGACAGAGCTCCAGAGTTCCTCTGTGGAGATGGGAGAACCTTCCAGAAGGACAACCATCTCTGCAGCACTCCACCAATCAGGCCTTTATGGTAAAGTGGCCAGACGGAAGCCACTCCTCAGTAAAAGGCACATGACAGCTCGCTTGGAGTTTGCTTAAAGGCACCTATAGGACTCTCAGACAATAAGAAACAAGATTCTCTGGTCTGATGAAACCAAGATTTAATTATTGGCCTGAATGCCAAGCGTCACGTCTGGAGGAAACCTGGTACCATCCCTACAGTGAAACACAGTGGTGGCAGCATCATGCTGTGGTGATGTCTTTCAGTGGCAGGGACTGGGAGACTAGTCAAGATCGAGGGAAAGATGAACGGAGCAAAGTACAGCGAGATCCTTGATGAAAACTTGCTCCAGAGCGCTCAAGACCTCAGACAGGGGCGAAGGTTCACCTTCCAACAGGACAACGACCCTAAGCACACAGCCAAGACAATGCAGGAGTGGCTTCGGGACACGTTTCTAAATGTCCTTGAGTGGCCCGGCCAGAGCCCGGACTTGAACCCGATTGAACATCTCTGGAGAGACCTGAAAATAGCTGTCCAACCTTACAGAGCTTGAGAAGATCTGCAGAGAAGAATGGGAGAAACTCCCCAAATACAGGTGTGTCAAGCTTGTAGCGTCATACCCAAGAAGACTCTAGGCTGTAATTGCTGCCAAAGGTGCTTCAAAAAAGTACTGAGTAAAGTACTCAGAGGAAGGCCCTAAAAATTGTCAAAGACTCCAGCCACCATAGCCATAGACTGTTCTCTCTGCTACCACACAGCAAGCGGTACCAGAGCGCCAAGTCTAGGTCCAAGAGGCTTCTAAACAGCTTCTACCCCGCAAGCCATAAGACTCCTGAACAGCTAATCAAATGACTACCCAGACTATTTGCATTGCCCCCAACCCCCTTCTACGCTGCTGCTACTCTCTGTTATTATCTATGCATATTCACTTTAATAACTCTACCTACATGTACATATTACCTCAATTACCTCGACACTGGTGCCCCCGCACATTGACTCTGTACTGGTACCCCCTGTACATAACCATGCTATTGTTATTTACTGCTGCTCTTTAATTATTTGTTATTCTTATCTCTTACTTTTCTTAAAACTGCATTGTTGGTTAAGGGCTTGAAAGTAAGCATTTCACTGTAAGGTCTACACCTGTTGTATTCGGCGCATGTGACAAATAAAATTAGATTTTATTTTGATTTGAATACTTATATAAATGTATTATTTGACGACGCAAAACTGCTTTTGCGTTGTCATTATGGGGTATTGTGTGTAGATTGTTGTGGAAAAATAACAATTTAATCAATTTCAAAATAAGGTTGTAAAATTTGGAAAAAGGCAAGGGGTCTGAACACTTTCCGAATACACTGTAAGGGGGATTTTAGGGTCATGTTTAAGGACTCAATGGGTCTCCTAGCCTAACCCCTCTGGCCCTACACAGGGACTACAAGGTCAGATTAGGTACTGTATTCAGACCCCCTAGTGCTACTGAATATTAAAACCTCTTAGATATAAAATCCCCTGTTTAGAGGACCTACATGGTTCTGGTACCGGTTCCGACCAATTTTTCACTTATAAATCGTTCCGTGGACACTGTAGATAAAAATGTATTGCATTGAGCGATAGCCCTGGTTCCCACGGAGACAGTAATATATATTTTTTTATATTATTGCCTGTGTGATGTAGGATGTGAAATCTGAAACCACTTGAAGCTTGGATGTCCTTCCTACCATTTCATTCGCTCTTCAGACTGTCCATCAACTCCTGGCTGAACCCTACAGTAGGTCACAGCCTCTGATAAAGCACATGCCTGCAATCCTTATATCGTAGTGCATCACGGTACCACATTCAGAGATAGATTTTTATAGATTAATCTAAAATAATTAATAGATTTTAAACAAAAAAACACTTTGTGTTTGTCATTGACAAGATTAATATGAGATGAAAGGCGAATTCCTAATGAGTTCAGGAAGCCAATGGGGGCAGACATTTTGTTCCTCAGCTATTTAGAAGGTATATAAGTCATTTTGCTGAATAGGAAACACATTATATAAAATATGTTATATTTTCTTATTTTTTACATATTTGTACTGTATACTTGAGCTTGTGTCCTCAAAAGTGCCTACACCTAAGAAATGTATAAAAAGGTGAGATTATAGCCTTTCTTGGAGTATGCAGCATTACTAGTTATTGTTTATGGCCCTCTCATGATAAATAATTACTTTTGGGGATTACGTAGATTACATTTTCAATTACACTTAACTGGTATAAGGGGTGAATCACCTCCCACACATAAACACACACAAGCTGTTATTAGGATCATCAGGGGCTATTTAAACATGATGGTAGAACGAGCCATAGTTTATAATATAGGAAAGAACACCTAACCCTTCAGTGTGAGGACCAACTAGAGGTTTCACTAGATCCCCTAGTCGGCCTCTAACGTGTTAGCTATATATCAGTCCTATGTGACTGTGTGAGTACTGGAACGTCATAAATACTATCTTTAACCCTGAACAGTCAATCGCCACATAATCAGGCTGCCAGTTGCTATCATTGCTACCACACGACTTCTACTCCCAGGATGGGGTGTGTAGAGTTACAGTATCTCTTCTATTACTTCTGTTATTAGTTCCTCCTTTGTAGCTCAGTTGGTAGAGCATGGTGCTTGTAATGCCAGGGTAGTGGGTTCAAATCCTGGGTCCACCCATATGTTAAATGTACAACAGGAAGTTGCTTTGGATAAAATAGTCTGCTAAATGGCATCTACTATTAATGAACATCATTTAGGTTGATGTGGGTTTGTTCCTGTGGGTGTTTGACTGGAATATTATGAGTATTAGAACATAAATTGGTTTGAATTACATTTCCAGTCGTACTAATATGAAGTTGATACATTTAATCCTAAAATTACAGTTGAATTCTATTCTGTATACTAAGTATACTAAGAACTCACATAGATCTCGTTGTGGGTTGTTGCCCTTGGTCCTGACCTTTAAAATCCACCACTATATTTTGTGGAATTGAATGTCAGCAACGCTTGGCAACCATCAAGATGACGATCCACCCAAAACAACAATTCTGCTCTTGTTAAGTCAGCGTCCCCTCCATTTTTAGATACTCGCACACGCACACGCACGCACACACACACACAGACAATCTTTCTCTCTCGCTGTCAGAGAACAAGCTACCACCTGCTGGGTGGAAGAAGGACATGGTGAGAAGTGTGCTCAATCACCTTCAATTAAAATCTTCTCCGGGAACCTTTTAAAGGACATTTCTTCCATGAGAGGACCCTGGTGGAAAGCCCAAGCTGTCTGCTCGGTGGGATGGTTCCTCAGCTATTGATTTATTATTCAGTCCGAAAATATCTATGGGAGCCAGACCTCACACGCATCAGACCCACTAACATCAGGAAATGATTAAGCCTAGCATCAGTAAGATAGGGAGCCTCATTGTAGCTGAAGCCGATTGACAACAGTGGTGCCTTTCAACTCTTAGGGATGGGATTTCCAATCCAGCCCGGGGACGCTACATTGGTGATCAAAAACAATCCTTAGTCATTCATGCATACATTTCCAGCCTGTTGTGTCTCCAGGGTCTTATGTCATGCAAATGTCCCCTGTGATAATGAGAGAGAAAGGCTCTTGTTTGATGACCAGTGGCTTGTAAGAAACGATTAGAAGGTAAGTCATTATGAGTGGCTCCTGACTTCCTTTTGTATCATGTGTAATGAATATTTGGGGTGTTTGGAGCACTTTAAGGATTTAACAGGGAGTTTAATCCTGTAATCTTTTAGAAAAACCAATTTTGCTCCAATGAAAGGGGGTAATTTAACTCATTAATTTTCGGCCTTGGTCTTGGAGATGCGGTGATGGTGGAGATTAGGTTAATTAAAGCGCCATATTGTGTCGGGGGTGGCTGAGGTGCGAGCTGTGTCACGGATATCCAATCATGACATCGGCGCAGGGCGGCGGTGTTGGCGGCCCCTACCGCTGTTCGGGTTAGAACCTGGGGTTATCTCTTTAACCCCGCCCCCTGTGGGGGTAGTCAACGCCGTTTCAACGCCATTTACAGCCGGTTGACCCTTCACAGCAGCACTGTCGCGGGCACGTCTGCAACAAAGTGCAGCACGAGCCACACACCTAAAGATATAGGATGATATATGATACGACCGGTCTCCCGCTCCTCTCTCTGCTATGTTAAGCATTCTGTTCTGGTGAGAGCGTTTGTCTGGGGTTTTCAAACGGAACGGAAATTATACAATGGCAGTATTTCTAAACAGTACAAACAAAATGTGTCACATGACAAAATAATACTTAATGTTGGACCTTTAAATGTTGATCCAATCAATTGAAACGCTTAGTACATGCCATTGACTAGACATACACATATTATCCTCTTTCCCTTACTGATCTGCAACTATAAAGAAGAGAGCCATTAGAAGAAGAATATTTTATTCCTACTATCCGATCTTAAAGCCAATGCTGGGATATCCATTCAGACCGGGACATTATACTATGAGACTTAATTAAACCCATTCATAACCATGACTTAACCACAAGTCACAGGAAACAGTTGTGGACCATCTACTTTCTCTCCTGTAAGAATAACCAAAGGTCATGCCATGTGATCCCACCCTCCTCAGAAGATGTTGTTTTAATGACCATAGCCATTCTTCTCTCTCTCTATCTCTCACACTCTCTCTTTCTGTCTCTCTCTCTCTCTCTGGCTCTCTTCTCCCCTCTCTCTCTCTCTTGTCTCAACTAACCAAGGCTTAATTAATTCAATAATGAGCTCACATTAGCAGACCTTCCAGATCAATGGCATTTCCATTCAGTAGTAGCTCCTGTTAACCGGGACCTAGACTTCAATGATTAGGGGTCCATAGTGCTAGGTCTAGCTGATCTAATCACTGATGATACCAATCTGTCAATCCACTCAGTCCTCTTATTGAGTTCCCCCTCAGTGAATGGACTGGACACTCATGTGGACAGACGTCTCCAGTGATTTCTGTCTGTCTTTCAAAGGAACTATTTCTTCAGGGAGGAGTGACAACGAGTTAGTTGTGGGGGATCAGCGTTATTTTTTTTTCCAGAGTGGATTTCGGTAATTAAAGCATTGACATGGTTTATTTAGTGTCAGTGGTTATCGAATGAAGAACCGGTGGAGCCAAAATCTTCAAGCTATGGTACAACAACCACCCTACCCAGAATTCAATGGTTTGAAATGGTGGATTAGTTGGAAATTAAAATGCACTGTTATATGATCACACCAGTGGCGGCCAGTGCCACTTAAGATGAGGGAGAATTTTTTTTTATGAGCATGGCCTTATTTCTAATACAGCATATTGGATGACTGTCATTCATATTCCATTCACCCAGTTCAATGTACCATCGATAGGTTTAGGCTACTACATGATACTCTAATTTTCCCTATACCCGTCATGAGGTTGCTACAAACTAGCCTATGAATGAACGTTTACAACCTAGGCGTTTACAACCTACGTTTACAAACGAGAGTTTCTATTGGACAAATTCAGGTATGTTTATCCCCGTTTCGTTCCGTTTGCTTCCGTTTAAGAAAAGTTGTAACAGAATTGGCGGAATGAATACACCCCTGATCACACGCAAACAAAGTACACTTTCATAGCAGTGATATACAAACAGCATGATCCCTTTAATGGTTGGATAATTCCTTCTCGGATCTACGAGCTCTCCTCCTCTCACCTTTTCCCTTCGCTTGTGGACTTCAGTGCACAACACATCAGCTGTCTGTGACCAGGCAAAAAAAACTTTCCAAGTCAATATCATAATTGCTACACACAGCCTACAGCGTTGTCACCATGTTAGCTAAAGTAACATCATAGTCAGCATAGCTAATAGAACTAACGTATTAGTAAACCCACTACAATCATGCCGCACAGTGTACAGTAAGCAGTTTAGCAGTTACACCGAAGGGCCCCTGTGGCAATACATTTGTAAAACCAAAAGCTTACCTTGATTTGGAAGAGTTCCGGTGTTGGATAGTCATAGCCAGCTAGCTAACATATCATCCTTCTTTCTGAGCCAGCTGTTTGAGTAGGCTGAAAAAGCTAGTCCCATTTGCTAGATAAGTAAGTGAAAGTGAAAAAGAAATCATGAAATATAACTCTCTCTCTCTCTCTCTCTCTCTCTCTCTCTCTCTCTCTCTCTCTCTCATGATTCTCCTTCATTTTTGAAGAAATTGATTTGTTCAAAACTGTTGTCTTTCTCACTCTTTGAGTCAACTAGTCACCACATGTTATGCACTGCAGTGCTAGCTAGCTGTAGCTTATGCTTTCAGTACTAGATTCATTCTCTGATCATTTTATTGGGTGGACAACATGTCAGTTCATGCTGCAAGAGCTCTGATAGGTTGGAGGATGTCCTCTGGAGGTTGTCATAATTACTGTGTAAGTCTATAAAAGGGGGTGAGAACCATAAGCCTCCTAGGTTTTGTATTGCAGTCAATGAACCCAGAGGAGGACGGAAGCTAGCTGTCCTCCTTCATTGCAAAACAGTGTGCTTTCATACTTATTTGGTGACAAGAACATATTTGGTATAGTAACTTATTAAATGTTTCACTATTAAATTCGTATGAGATTCACTGAGGAGGATGGTCCACCCCTTCCTCCTCTGAGGAGCCTCCACTGAATCACACAATATATTGACAAGGATAAGGTTTATTTTTTGTCTTATATCCATATGTAAAAAAAATATTAAAACAGCGTGCATAATCAGAAGGATAGTTAAATATTTACCAGGAAAAATTCTTGAGCGAATAACACAAGCATTAATTGAGAGTCAGGTGAACTACTGTTCTGTGGTCTGGGGAAATGCATCATCAAGTGAACTTAGGAGGCTGCAGATTGCACAGAACAAAGCAGCAAGAATTGTTTTAAAGTGGAGATATGGTTATTCTGTTGAAGTCATGCGCAGTGTTCTTGGTTGGTCATCAATCAATAAGATAATTGAAAAAAACATGCTTATTTTATGCGTTATTCAGACAGAAAAGAGAAATAGGCAAAATAACATTTCGATGTAGAGCAATAAAGAAATGGAATAAATTAACTGAGCAAACCAGAAACCTTTCAATATTAACATTTAAACATGATTTTAAAACCATTTATATATAATACATAGAAATGTTGTAGGACTATAGTAGATGAAGAATCAATATCTTTTAGATTGAGTATTTATCGGGTCAATATGTTAGTATATTATGTATGTTTGTAATAGTGTGTTATATGTGAAAATGTGTTTGTATTATAAAATGTAGTTTAATGTTTGAGGACTCTTGGAAGATTAATCCAAATGGGGACTAAAAGAGATCCTAATAAAATATAAAAAAGAATGCATTGACATTAATCTATGTACATGGGGGGTTACTTCCAGAAAAGAGATAATAAGAGATATTCAGTGATGGTGTGGAGTGTACTCTCTTGCTTTTTTAGGAGGTACTACTGACGTGGAGAGCAAAAGGAGAAAGATGTTGAATGGTGTGGAGCGAAGCTTGCTCGCTCCGTCTCCCTCTGTTTCTCTCTCTCTGTTCTCTCCCTCCCCCTTGCTCTCTCTCTCTCTCTCTCGCTCTTGTTATCTCCCTCTCTCTTACTCTCTCTCTCTCTCTCTCTCTCTCTCTCTCTCTCTCAGAGATAACGAGAGAGAGAGGGAGGGAGAGAGAGGGAGATAACAAGAACGAGACTTCAAAACCCCAACCAAGACCTATATATATATTTCCCTCTATGGTTCACATTATCCTCCCAGGTCTTGGTTGGGGTTTTGAAGTGTCTCTGAGAGGGTTGGTCCCTCAATGCCTGGAGCATCCTAGAGGTTATGAGAATGTCCACACTGCAAATCACTTAGTAATGACATTCCCATATGCTCCCAAACAGATATTTCTCTGTCAAAAGCAGAATACATTTGATGTCCTCGGTCAGTTCGATTTCATTGCTCATCCATGAATTTTCATTGTGGATATCTTAGGTCATGGGATATCTCCTGTATGCATTGAGAGCAATGCTGCAACTGTATGTGTCCATGTCACCTAGGGAGTAGTATACATTCACACTATCAAATTGCATTGCAGGAAATACGATTTAATCAACAGTTTTAATATGGGGTGGCAGGGTAGCCTAGTGGTTAGAGAGTTGAACTAGTAACCGAAAGGTTGCAAGTTCAAATCCCCGAAATGAGAAGGTACATATCTATTGTTCTGCCACTGAACACGCAGTTAACCCACAGTTCCTAGGCTGTCATTGAAAATAAGAATTTGTTCATAACTGACTTGCCTAGTTAAATAAAAATATGCAAGATTTGCAACAAATCTAAGTGAAACTGGGTTCTTTATTTGCCAGTGATAATGATGATATCCTCTTACATGTATTTTCCTCCTCGTTCTTCTTTATCTTTGTTCCGTTACACACCACCTAGCTGGGATTCAGCACGGTCTGAATAATATTGTTCTCTCTTCTAGAGCTGTAGCATCTGCTGGTTTAATAACCCAGTGATTTCGCTGTCTGCAGGGATTCAGGGTAGCAAACATGCAACAACACTCAGACCCCTCGTGTGTGACCACAACCATTGTTCCTCCCAAACAAAGTCTTCACTTTGATGTGTCTGTGCTCTGCTAACTGGAGGAACTTTTTTGCAATCTGCGCTATCCGTCCTCTTTTCAGTTCCTGGTCTGTTTGAGGAGCTAACACAACCCTAAAATACCACAAACGTTATCCACCCTCCATGGGACAAAATTAATAATGCCTAAAGAGTGTGTGTTCAGTCAGATTGCTTATTAGAATGAATGACCAACTGATAAAAACACAGAAATACACATGTCTTTACTGGTCAAAATCTACAAAATGTGTGTTTATTTCTTCAAATGAGCAAAACCTCTACCTCCTAAGTTTAGTGAATGTTCATAAGGTCCTAAACACGGCACCCACTCAGAAGAAAACATGTATATTTTAAGCTAGAAATGAGGTCTGACAGAGACAACATCCACATCCAGGATATTGTTCCTGCCTTCTCATCTTTGCACCAGTCTCCGAGCAGTTTTGTAGCACATTGTACGTTGCATGGTGAAATTACTGGAAACAATCTCAGGGTTTCTGTTGCACTAATACATCCCAGATGCCCTTGAAGGGTTAAGCCCTGGGTACTACTTTGTTATTGTCCTGTTGCTGGGACAACATGGTGTTTTGACTACTGTTCAAAGTCTTGATTGACAGGTTCAACCCACCAATGCCCTGGGCACAAAAGGTGACAAAACCATAGAGGAAGTAAGCCTTTATCCAGGCCTCTGAGCTACTTAACCTGCACACTGATTCTTATTCACAGGCTAAATTGTTTACTACACAAACAGGAGCACATGCAAGAAAACACACATATACATGTTAGTTTGCACGCAATCACACACGCAAGCAAGCAGATATACACACACACATGTCGTACGCAACACACACACACACATATATATATATGCCATATGCAAACACATGCACGCACGCAGGCACACACACGCACACACACACACACACACACACACACACACACACACACACACACACACACACACACACACACACACACACACACACAGAGAGAGAGAAAGATCTGTGCGTATGCACATAAGCTTACATGTTTTATATAAAATGCTATTTTCCATTAAAAAAAAAAAATATATATATATATATATATTTTTTTAATAAAGCTTCTTATGTCAGTTTTATCAAACCAAAATAGTTTACACTACAAATCCAAGAGTAAGATATTTTACACATTACATTATCCATGATTACAAGATAGTACTATCCATGATTGTAATTTAATTTCTTTCACTACCAATATAGGAAATGCAATTCAATTAACTTAGACAGTAATGTTATCATTGTCTGGATGGTATTTTTTATACACAGTATCTAGGTTTCGATTTGGATAGTTAAGAGGGTCTCAATTATAGTATCAACCAATACATAAAAATAACATAACTTATTCTGAAATACTAGTCCCTAAAAAGTAAATGCATTAAATAATATTTTCCTTATCGTGAAATACAATTTAATGCAACATACATTATTTATAATGTTGATAGTGCACTGGGAAATAACAATAATATGGGATGTACGGCATTACACTATTGACATGTATCTAAAAACACCTACATATAAATATTTCAAGCATACAACATTCTTAACATACTTTTAACACTGTGATTCTTTCTATTTTCAATGTTTCAAATTCATTTTAAAAAGTGATAATTGGTCATAAAAAATGTGAGTAGTTTCCCTGTAGTCTACTGAAGAAGCAGGCAGTCCTCTGACAGTGGGAGAAGATTACTGTTTAACATGGGCCTCAGTGTACCGTTATATATTTTGGGTACAGGGATTTTGTGCCCCCTTCTGGCTGTTCAGAATACACTTTTTAACAACAATTCGAGAGACAGGCCATTGAGACAAAAGTATATAAACATGATCAACATTCTGCTGAATATAGATTTGGACATCACTGCATACACAAATGATTGTGTATCACAGTAGGTATATACAGACTTTACTGGGACCTTGCATTATCTTAAGTGTAAGTATGTATTATTCTTGTACCCATCCTATGTGTTTTAGTCTTCTAGTTTGAAAATTCTAAAGGCAATCACACATCTGAGCTGATCTTTGTTGCAGGTGCAAGGTACCAGTTGAATAAGATGAGAAAAAATAAGAAACCTAGTTTTGCAGTCTTCTAGTTTTGATTTGAACTCGAACGTGTTTGTATACACACTGCAAAGTATACACTGCAAAGGTCAATGAGGCGGATTCTGTCCAAAGCCTGTTTTAATGTGCCATTTTAATTAAGGCACTGCAAAGCCAGCCTCTATGAATCTCTCTCTCTCTCTCTCTCTCACACACACACACACACACACACACACACACACACACACACACACACACACACACACACACACACACACACACACACACACACACACACACACACACACACACACACACACACACAGACCAAGGCCATTTAACTGTGAGCGCCGAAGAGGTTGTTGTGCATTGGGCCCTCCCTCAGATAACGATTCCAGCCTCCTTGACACCCTAATAGAATGCCTCTCCCCCTACGAGCGCAATTGAGCTGGGAGCTGGAGCAAAAATCATTAGGTAAGCAAGATAATCAAAACCAAATCAGCCATTATCCCCAGTGCATCTGTGTATCCTGTGCTCTGACAAGCTACCGGTCTCTCAAGTCTCCCACTCAACATTTTTCTCTCCCCTCCTTCACACCTCGACCCACCATCCACCTCTCATCCTCCCCTCGTCTTCTCAGACTACTTGTCACATTCCCCCATATTCATTTCCGAACGTGTAAAAGAGATGCTGACTTCGCAGCCTGCGCAATCTGGGAATGACTATGACCCTCAGAGTGGCTGAGGAAGAGCAGAGAGCGCTATCGGAGCCATAGAACTATGTTATCACTGCTATTAGGGAGCTTTAAACAGTGGCTGGGAGTGAGGAGACACAGGCGAAATTGGAAGCTTATTGTGATTGATGGGTTCCTATTAGAGGCTGCGTGTTATCACTATGAGGGTGGGGCGAGATGGGGGGAGAACGGGCACTGAGTTGTAACACAACAGATTACCTGAACCTCCAGTCTCTCCCGTCTCTCCCTCAAGGATGTTTAAATAAAACAGAGCACCCTTTTTTTTACCGAGGCTCATTTTCACTCTCTCAGGCACTCAAACTATTTCACGTCAGGTGCGATTTGCCGTAGCCACTCAATAAACTGACACGGGATTCATATTTTCCGTTCATTTCCTTCAGGTAACGGCAAGCCTATTTCTTCAGAGGTTTCTGTAAAACAGGCACAGCCAACAGGAGGTGCTTCACTCAGATTTAATTTTTTCCCTCCTTTTTTTCAGTTTTTCAGTGCACAGTTGCCAAAATGATTGATTGTGACTAGCAAACTGGGTGTCCGGCATCATCCAACAAATGACTTTGGCCCGTACCGGCAGGCCTTGGCTGGACAGAAATCAATAATTCACCATTAAAATCTATCAAAGAAGAGTTAAGGGTCCAGCTGTCTTGGCCGCTTTTTTGCGGCACTCCGACATGAAATCTGACACTTGTAGTACATGAGTAATCAATATATAGTGGTTCACCGATCAGCTGTGGTCACCTCGTAGCCAGTGATGGATGCCTTGAGTAGTTGTGATTCATTTTGTCACCCCATTAAACTGGATTCTGTCGAGTTCTTCCCCTGATTTCACTTTAGAAGAGAGGCAGAGGGGAAAGGAAAGAATGGAGAGCACTGCTTTCATTTTTTTCAATTTCCCTATTCCAATATGTCAGGTTATAGAGATTTTGTAGCTCACAGAGTGTGAAAATCCCATGGAGGGTCTAACAAACATGCTTTCGGAGCCACTCACTGCATGACTTATTCTGAGTGTGAAGTTACTTATGTGAACACATTTACCTATGTACTCGCTGTGTGCCTAACCCATTCACTCTGCTCAGAAGATATACTTTTACACAGAGTAAAAATACAAGGGGGTAAATGGGATCTAAGAGCTATACTATTGTATATTTAAAGGTTGCTGAGTACAATTTTCACACAGAGAAGTACGCTACACTACTGCAAACTCTATCCTTCTTTTAAAACAAACATGCTCAATGTAAGACCCCATAGCCTCATTTGCAGAGCACCATCTGGTAAATAAAAAATGACCACCTATTAACAATGAATGAGAAACAACAGAAAAACAAGTGTGTTGTTGATGCGGAGGAGGACATTGGTTTCTCTCTTATTTCTCTCTTTCCCTGAGTGAGAGAGAGTGATTTCCTTTTCACCGCTCATTTGCTTCAAGGACAGACCGTGTGTGTGTGTGTGTATACCTGCTTGCATATGTGTGTGTGTCCTTCCCTGTCTGCCTCCCTGTGTTGGACCGCAGCCCAAAAACACACTGAGCGTGCTCCGCAGCTCACTGACTCAGCTACAACAAACAGCTGCTGGAGTAGTTGTCCTCCTTCAGCTCACCCCATATGTTGGTCCTCACCTGCTGCCGGTGCTGAGAGGATTATTAGGTACAACCCTTATTAAAAATGGATTTGCTTCACCCTAACTGGGGGGGCCGTGTGTGTGTTTGTGTGTGTACGTGTGCATGTGTACACGCTTTAATCCACATGACTCTTTCTAGGCCCACGCCCTTAACAAAATCACCTACCCAATTCCGAACACATGTACACTCAGCCCTGTGCATGTTGACATACTCACACATAGACACAATAGCACACATACATACTGTACAATATGCCTCAATTGACAACCTATTTTAGTAACTGTAATTCCCCTTTGTCAGCTGAATGTTCCTCTCTAACCAATCACCTACAGTATCCCATCATGTAATGACGGCATAGCAGAGCCATCTTTTCTCATTGTGGAAGCACAACAAGTTTAGATGGTTAAGTAAATCATCCTCTAGATGAATACAGTATTATGCCTGAATACGACGCTTGAATACGATGCCTGAACATGATGCCTGAATATGATGCCTGAACATGATTCCTGAATATGATGCCTGAGCATGATGCCTGAATATGATGCCTGAAAATTGATGCCTGAATACAATGTCTGAATACAATGCCTTAATACGATGTCTGAATACAATGACTGAAAATGATGCCTGAATACGATGTCTGAATACGATGCCTTAATATGATGCCTGAATATGATGCCTGAGTTGAGCCCTAGAAGAAGAGATCTGTGTGATGATGTTGTGAGCTCAGTACGTACAAATGATCATGACCCATTCAGTTTTAGTACTAGATACTGTACTGGCCCAGTAACGAGTCTGACTATCAGAGTTGGCAGCTAAATAGCTACTTACAAAGATTGCTTTCAATTGAATTGTTTCTTATTAAACACATTCTTTACTTTGTATTTCCAAAACACTTCACAATTGTATTGTGAAAGAGATGATACCAGACAGAGCGCCAGTTTAATTCTCTAAGTAGATGCAAATGTAAACCAACCCCATTCACAACCAGCAGGAGGGCTAATGGCTTTTCTGATTCAGTTTAAATGGCAGAGACTAAAAGATAGCATGTTTGCGGTCAAATCTGGAGCGTATAATATAGCTGCATCACCAGGGTTGAAATGGGATACACAAAATGTTTTTTAGGAAAAAGAAGACAAGAGAAAGATACTCATTTTTCAAGTACACCAAAGGTTTTAGTGCAAGCGCCTTCTCCTTGTCATCGACCCTCATCTACTGAAAACGATTTTGCAGAATGTCAAGAGTGAAACATGATTCATATTAACTAATAACCTGTAATTATAGACTGTCACTTTTCAAACAGTGAGCAGCAGTGTCATACCACTTACTCTATTTCACAGTCCTGATGAAAATGACTCCACAAAACAACAACCCTTGAAACTTTCCACATGATCTGCTTTTCAAAAGGGGTGAGGAGATAGGGGAAAGGAGGATTAAGCCACACACAGAACAGAACCTAAATGGAGAATATTCATCTTAATTGCTTGTGGTGGTGGCAGCCAAATGGAGGCAGGTAGCATTCATTTGCATTAGGACACTTAGGTTAAGTCCCAAATGACACCCTGTTCCCTATGTAGTGCATTACGTTTCACAAAGGGCCCATAGGGCTCTGGTCAGAAGTAGTGCACTGCATATGGAATAGGGCACCATTTGGGACGTAGCCTCAGTTCTGATTCATAGTCATTTAGGCTGCATGTTACTTAAGTGATAATACCGGACCTTGAATAAAAGACTAGGGGATTTATTAATCCACCTTCCAGTTAGGGGAGTAATATTATTCTAATTTTCAATATACGTTAGTGTTAGAAACTGTGAATTAGTGTTTTTCACAAGCATTGGAGACTCTATTTGCAGTTTGGTGCGATTTTTTTTATATTTTTCTGTTGCTGTGTTTGAACATGGAGGACCGAGTGTGTGTGTGTCACAAAGGCCAATCAGTGGGCTGTGTGTGTGTGTATGTGTGCCTGCGTATGCGTGCATGTGTCTGTTCTCACTCGCATGTGCATGAGCGCGCATGCACATGTGTGTCTGTGCGCGAACCTGTGTGTGCACCGGTAACATCCAAGGTGGTATCTCTGGGTGAACTGGAGCCTGTCTGCCACACACGATGAGGGATGGGCCGATAAGGTCACACAGAGACACAATATTAATGTAATTAAAGGTAATCCACTTAGCTCAGGTTTTATCTGCTCGCAGGCTCTCGCTCAATCTAGGATTTACATAATTTACTGAGCCCCAATGCCAAAGCGCAAACTCCAGCACTATGCTGAAATGTGGCCCGGATCAACAAAAGGGATTGGGGGAAAGGGGCAATGTCACAGTCAGAGAGAACGAGAGAGGGAGAAGAAAGAGAGAGGGAGAAAGGGGGGTTGAGGGAAGTGGGGGCCGATTATTGTCAAAATGTCCAGATTTTGTATTATTGCATTGTTAATCAACCTTTGAACTTATGGATGATTGACATCATACTGGAAAATATGAACTACTTAATAACAGTTGAAATGTACAAAATAAGACATAATGACGGGGACAAAAATGCTAAATCATAGGCAAAAATCACACAACACTGTCCATACTGTTGTTTTCTATTGGAAATGTTCAGCGTTTTCATCATTCAAGGTTACCCTACTTGGCTCCTAAGGGCTACTGCATTAACTTCTAGGAGAGGGTTAGACTGGAGGTGAAGTGGAGTGACAGCACGGGTCTGGAAGAAGCATCAGACAGCTAGAGTAGAGCAACATGGAGGACATTAGTCGTGGGAGGTCTGTCTGCTGCACTGCCCTACTGGCGTTCCACAGACAAGTGTTTGGCACCTGCTGAGGCTTGCCCAAAGACTGGGCTATGGATCATGGAGGAGAATCTCAAAATCCTTATTAAAAGCACATCTTGTGTGATGCTCTTGATTATAGAAATAGGTTGTCCTCACAATATTCTGCTGTCATTGTATTTGTTAGGTTTATTCTATTTATTTGTGTATTACATTTCTTAATTTAATACAAGATAACAATCTCAATATGCTAAAATATGATATCTTTATTGTAGTGGGATTCTTTTCACAGTAAGAGTTTTTTGCAGATTATGTTTCAAAAAAATATGACTTGATTCATTGCAGCAAGAAATCGAGGCGCCAAGCGGTCAGTCTGACCACAATCCCAGCCAAATTGATTACAGGGTTGAAAAAAAATCATGCAGGAGAGCACTGGTTCACACCAAACAATACACAGAACCATCAAATGTGTGTTAGCCTTCCAGTGTGAGAGTGTATGAGTGTGAGTGTCCAACTGCCCATCATTTGAACTGTAACAATATCTTAACAAGGCATGGCACAAGCTGCCAAGGGGCAGTCTATGGAGAATGGGTCAAATACAGAGAGGCAGAACACAAGTGAGACAGTTGTGCTTTTGGATGCTACAGATGTAGAATCTTCATTTGAGCCAGTTTGCTACAGCAGGAAAATAATCCTGCAGAAACAGGAAATGTGAGTTATTACGTGGATTATAATGAATGGACATTTTTGTTGGGGTTGACAAATTTTTTGTTAGGGCAAATCAAATATGACATTTCTAAGTGGAAATGACAAGCTTCAGAATACATTTTAAACCTCAAATACACTACACATTTTACATTTCCTACAAACAGGTTGATCAAATTAAGATCCTACACCTGTACACTGCTGGTATGGTAAGTAGATGGGGCTCCAGCAGTCAATGTCTGACAGACAGGTGCACATTTTCTAGGCCTGTTCACAGTGGATCAAGGCGCTTGGTCCTGCTCCGCACCACCCCACACCGGCCAGGGCCTCTCCAGGGGCTCCCTACAACACCCCATGGCGAACACACTGCTGCTATTGTTGCCCCCGTCAGATGAACTGCAAACAGCTCATGATTTACCAAGCTGTCTGGTGTTGTCTAACTGCATGACTCTGGCCCTAATGGAGTTTTCAGCTTTTGGATTTCACATCTTGAGCTGAGCCAAATACTCAAGAGGATGAAAAACAAGTTGGTCTCGCAAGAGTTCAGCAATATGATATTGGCACTGCAGTCCCTGTAATGTGAGAATACAGGGGTTACAAAAAGACACATACTGGGCAAAATAACCGTAACATTTCAGATAGATGGGATGGCACCTTGTCCAAGGTGAGTTCTGAATACTCTAAACAGCGGTTAGACCTACATCACATGGAAAATCGTTTTTTTTTCTTCACTGTGTAGTGCTACTTTGCATGAGTCCATGTAATGTACTAGCCTGCTCAATGGGGCAATCAAGAAGAGCACCAGTAGTTGCTACATGTCTACCAGGCCCTATTGTATGCTGTCTGGGTAATTTATGACACAATGCCTGTGTCGACCAGTGGAACTTCCATCACCGCCGTGCGACTCCCACCCGCTGCAGCTGCCCGCCAAATGCCGCCTTTGAGAGAAATCGATCATTTCACACCTCGTAAAGCATTTTTCCTCCAAAAATGTGGATAAGGTCTGACCCTCCCCCAACCCCCTTAGTCCCAGTCCCTTCAAAATGCATAATCCACCCGACACCGCAGCAAATCCAAACTCATATGAGTCTCAGGCTCCCAGTAAAGTTTAGAATTGAGGTAGCCTACACAAAAGTGGCCATTCCTTTGGAGGCATCATTTCATGCATTTGGCAAATGGATACCCCTACACTTGGTAATGCAAAGTTTTACAGTGTACTGTATGCCTGACCCATAAAGGCATAGGATGAACTATTAGGAGTGTACAACTCAAAATGTGTCACGTGACCTAGAAATTAGATTAGACCAAAATCATCTGCTATGAGCAACTCCAAATACACTGATCCCCATACAAGCCTCTTAACTTGTATGAGTTTCTGAAAGGATTCTAAACCATTAACAATACACACTGTGTAATACCCTCTAAAGTATAAATGTCAAACTCTTGGAGTGACTAATTAAAGCAGGAATAAACTGCAGAGATTTCCTTAATCCACCTAGATTTTTTTTACTTAGCAGCTTAGCCTAAAATCTATTAGACCTCATGCTTTGGTAAATCATATGTGTTAAGTGAGTAGTTATAGGAGACTAGAGGGGAACAACAATTATCACACACACACGTTTTTCAGGGATTCCGTGTGCTCTGCTGTAAACAAGTTAGGGACATTCAGAATAAGTGGAGCCAGACCGACATTCAATAAAACTGTCCCTATGCCTCTCTTTTTGGTCAATCCAAATCTTGAAAATGTTTCCACTCACTGTCCTGTAAGTTGCTTCGAGTCGGATAAGAGTGCCTGCCAAGTGGCATATAATTCGTATTTCCTGGAACCCTAAGAAGAAGACAGCAAGACACAGTATTTCTGTCAAGGCTGAAAAATAGTCACGGTTGTATTGTAATGGAGGATCCATGTTCAAAGCTTCTCATCCTCTCAACAGCACACATCATGACCTAGCTTGAGAGGCAAGTGCAATCAAATGATAATGCAGCATTTGCAATAAAGAAAGCAGAGCCCCGGGTCCTTCTCCCATATAATTACAGTGATACCGCGGCTCCTGCTCTTCAGCGGGAGGCTCAGAGGTGTTGTTCCTGTCCATATATATGAAGGGGTTATCGCTGCTTAATGGCATCATTGCTTGTAAATTAATTCAGGGCTGTCAGCAGCTCACAGCGCTTATCAGTTAATGTGAACGAATAGGCTGGGGGGGCTGGGGTTCTATCTCTAGAGGATAGAGGGAGGGAAAAGGGGGATAAGGGAAAGGATGAGATGGTAGAAAGAGGGAGAGAGAGAGAGAGGAAGGGAGGGAGGAGGAATAGAGAGTGAAGAGAAAAAGGGAGAGAGAGAGAGAGAGAGAGAGAGAGAGAGAAGATGGGTGGAGGGATCCCTATTAGGGTGTCAGAGGGGTTGGTAGTAGCGGTAGCCTCCTCCGGATGATAAGTGAATACAACCTGGCACCCGATTCATCATCCCGGCCGGCCCAATATTGAGGGTCCTTCAGTTATCAGCACTATTTGTCCCAGTGTCACAACCCTGGTATAAATCTTCTACCGGGGGGCCCCTCTCGTTAAACTGATCCCCCCATTATGAGTGTAGTTGCCCCCACATGATCAGCCCCCCCTGACCCCCTCAGTTGTTTCTTATTAACCCTTTAACCTCTGCATGTAGGTTCAATTCCCTGACAAAGATAAAAACCCTTAGCCCAGATCCCATTGACGCCGAAGCTCCGGTGACAAATTGGGGCAGACATTGACAAATTGTTGGGAAAACACTCACTGCAGGGATTACATTTAGCACGGTGGAGGAGCCATTGGGAATTGGATTATATGGGACAATGATTACATAGAATAGTGCAGAAAATGCAGAGATGTAAATGTGAGTTAATTAGCACTAGCTGGTATGTTTTTTTTTCTTTCACAAATCAATTTACAATAAGAAGATAATATGAAAATAGATAGAGCATTACGAAGTCTTTATCAAAATTAATTTAAAGAAAACAATGTCAGAACTACTTGAAATGACTGTCCACACACGCATCTGCTTCGTTTTGGAAGTGAGGCACAAGGCACAAGTACCATATGGCCAATTGTTCTGGTTGCCTCACATCCTCAAGTATTTCGTTGTTCAATAACATTTTCCACTGTTTTTATGCAATAGAAAGTGGGAGATATATGCGAGTGCCCCCAATCTCCCACAGAGTAAGGACAGACCAAGAAATCGTTCTAACTACTTGTGACAAATTGTGGAGACCAGCTAAACATGTGCTGGGCAGCATCTGAGCCAGGGAAGAAGCAGTGGAGGAGAAACAACAGGTCCAAATGAATAGAGAAATATGACTAATAGGGCTATATCTTCCCAGGAGTCTCCAGGGGAAGCTACATGTATGCATAGACCTAATCTGATCTAGTGTCTCCTTACCCATATCTATCCTGTTAACATTGTGAAGGCACATAAAGAATGGTATTCCCTCTCTAGTCAAGGTGTTTGGTTCAGAAACTACAGACGAGACCATCTTTAGTGGAAGCGTTTTACTTGAAAAAAAAGTAACCTTTTTTGTCCTCTCATTGTACTTCCCTAAATTGCGGCCTTTCTGTATTTAGGTAATCCATGTATTCACTGCTGTGCAGGACATTGTAAATACAAATGTCCACTCAAATACATTCCAACATATATGACGGTATGAATGGCTGAAAGATATTCACAGCAAAACGTCAAAAACCAAACAATGCGGGGTTTTTAGGCACTGTGAAGACAACAATAAGGTACTAAGCATCATCCTTTGTGGTCCATTCTGTGGGACCATTATAGGCTATGGTTTCTGAGACAGCAACCCACAAAGCATTAGAGAGAGGTAATAACGGTAGTGATTTCTGACACATTCTGCTTGACTCTAAAGCAGCATTTCAGCCGTGAGCAAATGAAGCCAAATTAATAAAGCAGACAAGCCATAAATGTATAAAAACATGTTGAATCACGATTGGAGCGCTGGCCACCTTGTGCCCCCTAGCGCTAGTGTTCGAGCACACACACACGTGCACACACCTCGATTGAGAGGGGAAAACAACACAAATCAGCTCAAATAATAAAAGTCCCAGGAACAATAGCAGAAGGCTGCCACTGCAGTGGTTGCAGCTGTGTTTCTCCTTCTGTGTGCAGCAGGTTTTCAGAGGCCTCATCTCAGGGTTGCCTCTCCTGTTCGCTGCTCTGCCAGCGTGAAACGACTTGCTAGCCTTTTAAAGGCATTATCTGTTATATAGTAGCACCGACTACTGCCTGAGATACAGTTATATAGACTGAGGAAAGGAAATTCTTTTTTGTTCTGTCTGCTGGCTGGCACATTTAGGTACTACAGTCCATGTAAGCACGACCACTAGCCAGTACATCCCCCAAACACTCCCCCCACCTCAGTTATCTAATTAGCCCAGACCCATCCATTAAGAATACTTGGCAGAAGGCCGGCAGCCAGACGCGTAGTACGAACCATACTAACCATGCTACTTAGAGCCCATGAAGGCAATACATTCTAGTCTTTTGCGCTACGCTCTGCCCGCCTGCACCTATAATGCTCGCTAATTGAATGAAGAAAGAGGAAGTCTGCGCTCTTGAGAATGGTGGATTCTGATTGGCTGGCGGCGTACGAGCCTTTCAGTTGCTCCAAACTGTCAGTGTTAATCAAGTCTCATCTCTTAACACTGGGCTGGTAGTTATCAATGAGGTTGAGATTAATATTCGGGGCGAAACAGATGATAAATCATTTGTGCGTAATTAGCGCACACGGCAAGGTTACAGCTGACATGAATTTTTATCTTAATTACGTGGGAAATTTGTTCCATTAATTTAATTTGGCTTGCTCGAATGAGTCCGACACCTAACAAAGTTAATCTTACACCTGTCATTGGCAGCAGGAGAGGAAAGGGCTATGTGGGTTTGGGAGGAGGAAGGAAATAGGTTCTTCATATTGCTGGCTCTTTTAAGTGGTGTGCGCGTGTCTGTTTGTGTGTATGCGCGTGTCTGTTTGTGTGTGTGTCTGTTTGTGTGTGCGTGCGTGTGGCCATAAAATAGCCAAACAGGAGCACCTCAGCCTCTGCCCATCTGTTACAGTATTTCCCCCAATTCACCGACTCTTTTAGTTCACAACTAGGGCATCATGTTGTTGGAAAATTATAACCTTGATTTGTAAAACTGACGTATCGAATCAGACATTTTGCAGTGGAGGGTTAAATGAGCTCCGTTTTATGGAAGTCACAGAGTGTGACAGTACATTGAGTGTATTATTATTTCTGGTGTCACCAGACAGTGTCAAGTCTGTTCATTGGCTCTCATCAGGGAGAGGAGGCCTCCACAAGGCCCCTGTCATGGATAGCTGCTTCATATAATTAGCATACTTGATTAAAAAGTAGGAATAGGACAATAACCCTGGAATCATTCAATCAGATGCCTCACCGTACCTAAGAATAATAAAATGTAGTAGCAATATTGCAACAGTTTTCGTGAACATAATGTCAAAATGGGCTAACACAGAAAACAAGACAACAAAATAATGACTTCAAATCAAATCATAGTTTTAAAGTGAAGTCAGGTTGAAGCCAGGTGAAATCAGGTTGAAGCCAGGTGAAGTCAGGTTGAAGCCAGGTGAAGTCAGGTTGAAGCCAGGTGAAGTCAGGTTGAAGCCAGGTGAAGTCAGGTTGAAGCCAGGTGAAGGAGGAACAGACTACTGGAGAACATCTCCTCTCTCTAGTTCTGCTTCATTGGCCAGGTGAGGACCTCTAAGAGCTGGAGAGAACATTATGGAACTGCCTCAGTAATAAGAAGGCAGGTGGAAAAGAGGACGGAGGATCCTAGTCTTGGCCAAGTATCCAAGGATTTCAGGCTCTGTAGAATAGTATTTTTTAAATTATTATAATTTTTTAAATGTAACCTTTATTTAACTAGGAAGGAACACCAAACTTTTGATCGTCAATACAGTGTCTTAGAATCCTATGTGGGCACTTGAATAATGAAATAAATAATTAAAAAAATCCCTATAATCCAGTGTTTTTTGGGAGGGCAATATAAAAGCAAATGTAGTCCTACTTCTATTAAATGAACATCTTCACAGTGAATGTGCTGCTATTGTTTTCAGAGTGGTGCTGTGTTATGATTATACATGTATAATTAATTAATAACTGCATACAAATATATGCATGCTCCCTTCTGGTGAATGTATAAGGATCACATTACAATTACAATTTGACTTGATAGATTAGGCTATACAGCATTTAGCTGAGGCTTGGAGAACAGCGCACTCGTGTGGTGAGCAAAAAATACTCAAACGCACCTGTCCAAAAGTAAATAATTAAATTAGAGCACCACCTGCAGGTGAAAAGGCAAGGTGTCCATATAATATGTTCAGCGCTATTATTTCACCCTTACCCACAGTATTTATCTCTATTCTAGTGAGTGTTTTGTTTTCAAATAAAAGCAATGGTTGATGAATTCTGACTGCTGAGCTGTCTATCTAAGCATCAATCCCCATCGCTGTGCCCAGTTTCCACCCTGGCATTGTTCACACCATAGTTGAGGTGGCACTGGCAGATGTATCCACCATTACGGCTCTGGCTCTATAAATCCCTGGTGCCTCCATTGCTCATTAACCTAGCAGTGTGTTTAGGGCGACTGGGACACAGATGGCATTGAACTAGAGCCACTGGAGCCGTGCTAGCTCTTCAGTAGGCCTGGCTAGTTGTCACCAATGGGGTGTGAAGGTGTTTAGAGCTGAGCAGACCTCCATGTCCTGCAGAGTACCAGATAAGCAGCCTCTTCCTATCTTGCGTTGGGGGGAGCCTGGAGGGGCTGTCTAGGTTAATTAGAGAGCCAGGAATCAGTGGTTATATTACACTCACTGTACTAATATCATATGCATAGTAAGCTGTAGTCTATCAACTGGAATGAAAAGAAGGATACACCTGTATGGCAGGAACTGGCTGATAATGTCGTCTGTCCCTCATTGTAATAATGTAGATGGAATTAATTTGTATTGAATCAACAGTCAATCTATTTCATGTTCAGTGGCTTTTGTATACGTGTGTTCATATACAAGCCTGATGACTGTGTAGGTCTAAATCCCTCATTAGTCACGCAGTTTGTGTCAGGCGGTTTGTGCTTTCAGCAGCTGAAGTACTGTCCAAGTGGACTGTCTGGTTCTCTGTTTCTGGAATGACAAACTGTAGCAAGAGACCTGATTGGTTGACTAGAATGAGATGGCTTGATGCAACCTGGGCATAACAGGTGCCCCACTAAACGCTGCAGCTATTCAGGATTCATGGAGGTCCCTCCCCTGATCCCTCCCCCCTCCTTCCCACCCACCTAAAGTAGCTGAGAGCAGCTGCTCAAGCACGCGGTAGAGCTGATCTTCAGTAGCCCCGGCTCCAGATGTATCTGCAGGGAGGTATTAGAGGAGGGTCATGCTCTGGAATTTACTGCAAATCTTCCCCATCCTTCACTGCTACCAGAATGTGCAGACCCCCCTGGAGTTTGGCCCTGAGACAAGTTAGCGGGGAAGCATTTCAGTGCGATACCTACTGCATTTTAGTAGACCCTAGCATTTGGCCTAGGCTATATCTGTATGAGGTATGCTGAGTTAAGGGAAAGCATTGATTAATAATGGTTTACTGACTGTAGTGGCTCCGACATGTGTGACAGGTGAGGAGACAAAGTTGAGATCCGTTTTCCCCATCCAGTGAAATAAAAACCTTGTTAAAGCTCAGCTCTGTTTGCTTTTTAAAGCCAGGTGGTCATGGCGACGGCCACTTAAAGGTCAGAGGTCAGAGGGAGTGGGGCATCTATTACTCGACACTGACGTGCACTATTTCCACCACCAGGTGTGGTGAGCGCTGTGACAGGCATTGTTAATGGATGGTATGCCACTAATATGGCGCAGATGTCTTCGCATATGGTTTCCCCACCGCCACACCGTTTCATTGGAGTGAACGAATTAGGCAGGCGGCCGTGGAACGGAAACTCAGACACAAATGGAGCGTATTCATTAGGGCACATCGTAGCAAACGTTTTGCAAGGACAATGATAAATGTCTTATTGGAGGTGTTCAAATAGTCTCTCCCTGTTTCAGTCAGTTTTCTCCCGTTTGGTGCCTAATGAATACAACCCTGATAATCAAAAGTGATAGGCCTACTTCCTCTCTCAGAACTCTCTGTATGGATATTCCGTGAGAAAACCTATACCAACATGCTGTTTAGAGGCGGGTCTCCATTATGGAATGTATGACACTGTATGCTATTACACCACATGTTTACTGAAGAAAATAGGCAGGCTGGTTGAACAGCTGAAAAATATAGGCCTACATCAGGAACATGATTGTGTCCAAAATGGTTCCCTATTCCCTATATAGTGCAATACTTTTGACCAGAGCCCTATGTGTTGTGGTCAAAACTAGTCCACTACACAGGAAATAAAGTGCTATTTGGAACACAAACCTGGTTTGAGGAGCATTAGCTAATGACAAGAGCTGAGCCTTGGTCATGGTGAAAGGATGCAAATTGTTGAGTCATAAATCCTTGTCATCCTCTCGATTTGTCTTCTCTGAGATAAGAGGGTTTGCAGAGAAGCACGCCATCAGCTTTCATTCTCTCCCGTCTGGTCTTGTCTGGAGAGCCACAGCAATAGGACAAATTGTTATTCTGAAGGGAAGACTGATGGTGCAGCAAGTTGAATACTGCTATCACAATATCAGAAAGGAAGATATATTGAGCAATGCATACATGTATATGGCTTGGCTTTCTGTCTGTACTGCTAATGTTTTCCTTTCGGCTTTGCTATCGTCTTTTTCTGAGGATGGGATTGGAAGCCTCTTCTTTATAGGAAACATATTTCTGGTCACTGGTCTTATCAGAAAAAATAACTTAATGTTTAATAGTATCAAAAACCTCCACCACAATATTACATCTGTTTGTCGTCTGCTGTAAAGCGTTATGTGTAAGGGTTAATGTTGGTACGACTATTTCCTTACTTGAGATGAGGGCACTTCAACACTAGATGGTGCTCTGGCCTTACTCTGAAGTCAAAACAAATCAACAAAGTTGATATTGCTCACAAGTAATACTGAACCAACATTTTGACATAAAGCCTGCGTTTACACAGGCAGCACAATTCTGATCTTTTTCCCGCTAATTTGTCTTTTTTCCAATCAGATCAGCTCTTTTACCAACAATTGGAGAAAAGATCTGAATTGGGCTGCCTATCTAATTTCAGCCATAGTGACTCCCTCAGGGCTATGACTTAGTTGAAAAAAGGTTATTTGTATGCAGTGCAATCAGTGTAACCAATGACCATAGTGAGAGGTAACGTAATCTTAGTGGTATACTCAGTGGTTTTTAAACAATTCACATCTGGCTTCCATTCGATAATATCCAAAAGCATTTGATGAAATACCATTTTCTGAGTGTTTATTGAGTGTCTTTTGTCTGAGGCTGAGGGAGGAATCAACATGCAGCCAACTGAGCCACATTCTCTCTCTCACTCCCCACCACTGAGTGAGACATCCAACCAGGCAGGATTATAGCCTGACAGATAGAAGCATTAGGGAAGGCTGGGGCCCTGTACACTGACATGGAATCTGAACCTTGGAAGGGCATTGGGGAACTACTTGCAAGCCCATTGATCCCATGTGTTTAGATGGCAGGCTTATGAACTCTATTTCAGCAATTTCTTCAACGTAGAAACATAGACCTATGCTATGTCAAATCCTCTTCAGTATAATGTGTGACTTCCATAGTGCTCATAAGTATTCCAGTTAGAACTCTGCAGTGAAAGACCTTCAATACACTCTTAGAAAAAAAGGGTTCCAAAAGGGGTTCTGCGGCTGTCCCCATAGGATAAACTTTTTGGGATTCAGGTAGAACCCTTTTTGGTTCAAGGTAGAATTATTTTGGGTTCCATATAGAACACTCTGTGGAACAGGTTCTACATGGAACCCAAAAGGGTTCTACCTGAAACCCAAAAGGGTTCTACCTGGAACCATTTCTCCTATGGTGACAGCCGAAGAACCCTTTTTGGTTCTAGATAACACTACACTTTTAGAAAAAAAGGTGCTAACATCCTTCTTTGAGCAACGAAACCAAAACATTAGCTTACTAAGAAAAATGAAGAAATTGGTAAATGGAATGTACAGTACATAATGTTAAGTACATGTATACAACAATATTGTGTGTATACTCAGATTTAGATAATACAAAGGGCTTGGAGATATTTTCAAATGTTTTCCCCTCTAGATAATCTAGCCAATATAGACTGAATAAGCCATTTGTATGCATGCATGCACACACTGCCAGTATAGGTTGTGCATTGTTGTATTAATTAAATTACATACCAAGATGATAGAAACGGGAGGAGGTGTTATGTAACATCAATAAATATACATACAGCTAATGATTTATGGTTGAGGCAACATCTATTCCTAAGGAAGGCTTACACAGCATGGAGATGCATGACATTTAGTTTTAGACTTCACAGTGCAAGTGGCAAGTGAGTAGGACGCAGAGCGTGGAAACAGACCCTCAGGGCCTGCAGAGGCTAACATGGCCACAACAAACCCATTATTATTTACAGCATTGATACAGGTGTAGGATCTTAATTTGATCACTTGTTGCAAGATAACTTTCCTGCATGCAGGACATTTTCAACGTGCAGTGTATTTAAGGTTTAAAAAGGCTTCTGATTTTTGTAATTTCCACTTAGAAATTTCAGACTTGATTTTCCCTTAAGAAATGTTTTATCAACCCCTACAAAAATAGCCATTAATTATAATCCACATAATAATTAACATTGCAGGATTATTTTCCTGTTGTAGCAAACTGGTTCAAATTAAGCTTTTGCTTTCTGCTCAAAATCTCTCACACAGACCTACACCAGAATTGACAGTGGACATAAGGATATTCTCAAGGCATGGGAAGGATAGCCACAGGACCAGGTTATTTGTCCGATCGTACCAACTCCTTATCACTCATTGTCAAGCCAAACTATATGTTGCTTGACAATGAAATGAATGGCAAGAGCACCTTCAGATCTGGGACCAGACTATGAGAAGGAGGCTTCAGGTGTAAGAATGAGAAAATAATATATTGATGTTAGCAAGATCTTACAGATGCTCCGTGTACTGTATGATAAGATGTATTCTGGAGAATAGCAGCAATTTTTTTTAAACAATACAATAAACCAATTCAGCTAGCACAGTTTCGGCTATTCAGTGATCCATGTGTAAAAGCGTCCTCTGGCTAAGTGGCTAGGATGGCTTACTGTATAATAGGCTAACAAACCATGCAGTGCTATAGTCAATGTCCATTTGACACAGTATCAGCCAGGTTGGAATTGTATTCCTTTCTAGGGTGGTGAGAGCCCCCCCCTCATCAACAACTTTAAAAAGACAGCAGCAACAGACAGAATCCATAAGCACATGAATAATAACGAAGTGCAATGCCCATCACAAGTGAATCCGTCGTGCAACAATGGGATCTCCTCATATAGAGATGGGAGAAGTGTGCTGTTGTCATTTGGCTCTGCATCCCTCCACATCGCTCAAGCTCAAGGCCTATTTTGTAGCCTGGTTAAACCAGACTGAATGCTGCGCTTACCATTGTTTCACACAATGGGGAAGCATAGAAAACTCAATGCATTAAGATACATGGCTCTGAGGCTACCTATTTTGTACTTTCCTTCTTTCAAATAGGTTCATTCGGGCAGAGGAGACGCAGTATGAAGCTGACTCACAGGGCAGTGTTTAATTTGTTCCGGTAAAGTAATTAAATCTCTCAGTTTATGCATGCCAAATGCCACCCTATTCCCTATATGATGCACTACTTTTAACCAGAGCCCTATGGTTCTGCAGGTAACGCACTAAAAAGGGTGCCATTCAGGACGCAAACAGTCTGTCTGTAAAATAATCACACAGGTCACTGGCTAGATCCATGGGACTACAATAGAAAATTAGCCGGCTGGCTAATCTGGCACAGACATTTTCACACATGTTGATTAACGTGCATTGCCCCTGTCAAACACACCTAATAAAATCAAGTAAAGATGATAGGAAAACAACCACTATGACAGGGATATCATACCCAATGTGTGCATTTGTTTGTATTGTATACAATAAATGAATGAGCAGCAATAACCTCCAACCTGTATGCACTCATAACTTACCATTTGAACCACTGAGACACTGAGTAGACAATGGATAGTCAAGCAGGATTAAAGACCTCAGATTCACGGTCGTTCCAGACATCTGAATGCTGTGCAGAATATATTCTTTTGAGCCCTGTATTTACTTGGCTCTCAGATGGAAATGACAACAGAAAGTCTCTCAATATGAGACCCAGAGAGACCTGTCATGGACATTTCATTGGCAGAATATAGTGGTTTTCTAAACTTCTTTATTGATCAATTAATCCAAAGACAATGGCTATTCATCTTAAGTGTAACAAACCCCAGCAAAAACAAAGACCCTAAATTCATACAATATTCTTATAGATCAACCCCTGCGACCCATATCTAAAAAATATACACAATGTATACTGTAAACGTACAGCGGAAAACAGCATATCATGAGACATGAAAAATAGCACTTTATCAAATAATACATGGTGTTATATCGTATGTAACATCACCTAATACGTGCGCATGTCAGTAACATAGTAAAAAGTAAGCATTATTAGTGCACAGATAGAAATGGGGTAAGACAGATGGAAAGCGGTAGAGTTGTGTTGATACATTTAGAATAATGTGGGTAAAAGTGGGCTTCAACAAAAGCATGCTTTCACAGTATAACGATACAGCTGAAGGTAAAGGCTGTGAAGGGGGAAACCAGTGTATCACTGAGGGGAAATTTTTTAAAATTTTAAAAATAACATTTAACCATCAGATTTTGTCCATCAACCACTGTGCTGTACTACAAATAGAAAGCCTCCGTGATCTGTAGTCCTGTATTTTGCACGCACGCACACACCAAACACACACACACACACACATCACATTACCCCACATCAGCTATGTCTTGTCTACATTGGACACCTAATCAACAGCAAACAGCCCTCGCGAGGGCAGAGCAGTCATTGTACTGCTTCAACATAGTGATCTCAGATCCACACACGGCCTGTCTGCATGTCCTCCTGTCAGTCACCATCTAAACCTAACCCTGTCAGTCACCATCTCACCCCAACCCTGTCAGTCATCATCCTCTTTTCCTATCTCCTCAGGTAGCGGCGTGCTGAAGTCCTGAAAACATGTTCTGAAGTAGCCAACCAGGGACTCAGACAGGTGCTTCTGGCTCTGCAGGGACAGGAAGTGGCCCTCGTCTGGGTAGAGCTGTCTCAAACAAAGAACAAAGGTCAAAGGTCAAACACAAGGTCAGTGAGGATAGTGCTGTCCAGCATTGGGACAGTCTTTCATGTAGTGAATTGTGGTTACTCCTCTATCAGGTAGAAGGATTGAGTTACAATAAAGTAACTCAATGTTTTTCGTGAGAGGTGTGTGTGTGTGTGCGCATGTGCGAGTGTGGTGGGTTGGTGCAAATATATCGGCTAGCAATCAAAATCACTTCAATAATCACATTATGTAATCACTCATTCAACATTTTCATTCAGATTTGTGGATCACGGCTTGTACCTGCATTGTGTAGTTCGCTCCAATTTTGATCAAGTGCTTAATCAACTCTGCTGAATGTTGGAAATGAACATTTGCTGAGAAAATAACAGAAAAACACCAATTGGTTTTGCAAATTGAATTTGAATACAACACAAGGCCAATCGCTGATTATGACGGATTTACGATTGTCTATTTTCCATTTCTGTTGGACAAAAGGGTAATTACCATCAGCTGTTCCATGAATCAACAGAAAATCCGGTCCTTGCGGTCCTTTCATCATGTTTCCTTGCAGTCCTTTCATATTTGGAAGCACTCTAGAAACCTGAAAGAATAGATAACCTGAGGTTACACTGTCTCCCTTTTCTATTTTCTTGAACCTTGATTTTGGCAGTGAGTCATGCTGAGACCAAGGTCTTTCTCACAGATGAGATATACACATCAATATACACTATACACATCAATTCACATCAATATTCACATCAATATACACTACCGGTCAAACGTTTTAGAACACCTACTCATTAACGGGTTTTTCTTTAGTTTTACAATTTTCTACATTGTAGAATAATAGTGAAGACATAAAAACTATGAAATAACACATGGAATCATGTAGTAACCAAAAAAGTGTTAAACAAATCAAAATATATGTTATCTTTGAGATTCTTCAAATAGCCACCCTTGGCCATGATGACAGCTTTGCATACTCTTGGCATTCTCTCAACCAGCTTCATGAGGTAGTCACCTGGAGTGTTGTGTTGTGACAAGGTAGGGTTGGTATACAGAAGATAGCCCTATTTGGTAAAAGACCAAGTCCATATTATGGCAAAAAATGCTCAAATAAGCAAAGAGAAATGACACTCCATCATTACTTAAAGAGATGAAGGTCAGTCAATACGAAACATTTCAAGAACTTTGAAAGTGTATTCAAGTGCAGTCACAAAACTCCTCAACCACTATGATGAAACGAGCTCTCATGAAGACTGCCACAGGAAAGACCCAGAGTTGCATCTGCTGCAGAGGATAAGTTCATTAGAGTTACCAGCCTCAGAAATTGCAGCCCAAATGAATGCTTCACAGAGTTCAAGTATCAGACACATCTCAACATCAACTGTTCAGAGGAGACTGTGTGAATCAGGCCTTCATGGTCGAATTGCTGCAAAGAAACCACTACTAAAGGTCACCAATAAGAAGAAGAGATTTGCTTAGGCCAAGAAACACGAGCAATGGACATTAGACCGGTGGAAATGTGTCCTTTGGTCTGGAGTCTAAATTGAAAATGTTTGGTTCCAACCACTGTGTCTTTGTGAGACACAATGTGGGTTAACGGATGATCTCCGCATGTGTATTTCCCACCGTAAAGCACTGAGGAGGTGGTGTTATGGTGTGGGGGTGCTTTGTTGGTGACAATGTCTGTGATTTATTTGGAATTTAAGGCACACTTACCCAGCATGGCTACCACAGCATTCTGCAGCGATACATCATCTGGTTTGCGCTTAGTGGGACTATCATTTGTTTTTGAACAGGACAATGACCCAACACACTTCCAGGCTGTGTAAGGGCTATTTTACCAAGAAGGAGAGTGATGGAGTCCTGCATCAGATGACCTGGCCTCCACAATCCCCCAACCTCAACCAAATTTAGATGGTTTGGGATGAGTCGGACGGCAGAGTGAAGGAAAAGCAGCCAACAAGTGCTCAGCATATGTGGGAACTCCTTCAAGACGGTTGGAAAAGCATTCCAGGTGAAGCTGGTTGAGAGAATGCCAAGAGTTTGCAAAGCTGTCATCAAGGCAAAGAGTGGCTATTTGAAGAATCTAAAATAAAAAATACATTTTGATTTGTTTAACACTTTTTTGGTTACTACATGATTCCATATGTGTTATTTCATAGTTTTGATGTCTTCACTATTATTCTACAACGTAGAAAATAGTAAAAATAAAGAAAACCCTTGAATGAGTAGGTGTTCTAAAACTTTTGACCTGTAGTGTACACTATACACATCAATATTCACATCAATATTCACATCAATATACACATCAATTTTCACATCAATACACGAAAAGCTAAACAAAATCTCAGGTTTGAACAGAAAACAATATCAGAGGGAAAACCAACCACAGCACTGAATAAATAGTTTATGAAAAGATACAACTAGCCTTGTTAAATCAGACTGCTCACTTATTCCTTCGCTTCACAAACAATGCTGAGCACAGTGTTCAGTCTGGTTGAGCCAGGCTACAATACAGAACTGGATCAAACCTGTCTAGGGGGATCCCCAGGGGATCCAGTGTGTTAAATCTTAAATAAATCTTCTGCACTGACTAACTGCACTGTCCAATTTACAGTAGCTTTTACAGTGAAATAATACCATTCTATTGTTTGAGGAGAGTGCACCATTTTGAACATGAAAAGTTATTAATAACAAATTAGGCACATTTGGGCGGTCTTGATACAAAACTTGGAACAGAAATTCAATGTTCCATTGGAACAGTCTAAAACTTTGCACATACACTGATGCCATCTAGTGGCCAAAATCTAAATTGCACCTGGGCTGGAATAATACATTATGGCCTTTCTCTTGCATTTCAAAGATGATGGTACAAAAGAATACAAAAGAACAGTTGGTTTTTTCTTTGTATTATCTTTCACCAGATCTATTTTGTTATATTCTTCTACATTCCTTTCACATTTACATAAACTTCAAAGTGTTTCCTTTAAAAATTACCAAGAATATGCATATCCTTGCTTCAGGGCCTGAGCTACAGGCAGTTAGATTTGGGTATGTCATTTTAGGTGAAAAATGAAAAAAAGGTGCTAATTCACAAAACAGAACGTCTTTTTCCATCTACCTCTAAGGACTGTATGAGTGATGCCCCGCTGTCAATTTGACCTACTTCTCTGGACTAGCATCATTTACATTTTAAATGGCTCGAACTGTGTGGCCCACATATCAACAACCCACTTTCAGGGGAACACTTTCACTGATTACACAGTAATCTCACACAGGAAGTTGTACAGCTTCACTAGTTATTATTCTGACTGATGAACAATACCTGGCCCATAAACATATGCACACACATACATTTGCGCACGTACACACACATAAATACGAACACCCAACACACACACACACACACTTCAGTGTGACAGTTCCCGCTGTTCTCCAATCTGCTGTGATATACTGTAGAACAACAAATAGAAAACCATCAATAACAACAACAGATGGACTGTGATAAACAACTTACTTGATATCTGTTGTCGTTCTTTGACGTCAGGCCAAAGTATCGCTCTGAAAATGCTGAAGCTTCATGTAGAGAAAGTACACAACATTTCAAAAAAGTATTCAGTTCTTTCACCTCCAATTTCATTGATAATCAAGTTTGTACAATAGTTAATGTAATTTGTTGTGGAAAATGTACTCACAAAACACTCAGCACTGGTTTCCCAATCCTAGATTGAGCATTAACCTAGACTAAAAGCTATTTCAATGGAGATTGTCCATTCAGCTTGCTTTTCAATCCAGGAGTAGGTTTAATCTGTCAAGGAAACTGACCTAAAGGGTAAGATCATGGAGACACTACTCACCGTAAAGTTTCCAGTCAATCACTGGGGAATTAGCAGCTGCACACTTAATCAACGCAGTGGACCTCAGAAGCATCAATGTGAGGTAAGCACCATATCCCTGGAAAGAAAAGAACACCACTTGTTGAACACACCCGTGAGTGTGAAGCATGGTGATTAACTGAAAGACAGCAGTTAAACTTGCCTTTCCGTAGATTCCGATCCGCGCGCGGTCAATGTATGGGAGTGTCATCAAGTATCTGTAATAAACAGAACGACTCATTATTTTTACAGACATTTCATGAGGGCTTTAACGCAGATGACTGACAGGGAAGTTAAAGAGTGCACAAACATGCCATACATTTTCAATGGATTTCAATGGAAAGGGGAAAATATTGTATCATATTACATCATATCATATCACATCCTGTCTTATCTTATGGTATTGTCTTATATCATATTGTATGGCATCGCACTGTATATCACATTACATCTTATTTATTTCATTGTATATCGTATCATATCATCTAATAGTGTCGCATTGTATCGTGTATTATATATATATATATATATATATATATATATATATATATATTCTTGTCATATACTGTCCATAATGTCTAATATATCCCATCATATGTAAATAAATAAATAAATAATACATAATAATAAAAATATACATATATATACGCTGGACTCCAACATAGCTCATCCTAATATTTCAATATTTTTACTTTTAGATTTGTGTGTATTGTTAGATATTGCTACACCTGCAATATATCTACTAAATATGTGTATGCAACCAATAATATTAGATTTGATAATATTTTATTATATCATATCTCATCACATCACATGTTGGTCAGAGGTTACATACTCCAGTGCAGCTATCTGGTCCTGAACATCCACGGTACCCAGGCGCTGGTGGACCTGCTGCAGGACTCTCAGGCCCCGGAAGCCTGTCCCCCTGCCGTCCAGCTTGGCCACAATCACCTCATCACAACTTACCAGCACCGAGTCCCAACCCAGCTCATACTCATCACTCACCGACTGACTGCCAGGCCCACCATCACTAAGAGAGGGGCGGAAGGGGGAGGGAGAGGGCGAGAGGGTGGTTAATTCAAGCTTCTCAAACAATTATGTGAAAACATCTTCCCTTAATTAAAGAAAGCATAATCTCACATCATGGAATTGGAGTTAGAAAATCATTGTGATGTGCTCAAGGTTAAGTGTTCAGTTCAAAATCTATTTCTGAATGAAAATGTACTTAAGACTATGTTACTATGTTAGAATGCCAGGAAAGAGGAGTGATGCTTACACAATCAGAAGAAGGCCATAAAGAAGAGATTCAGAAAAGTCAAGTGGATAGGTGAGTTTCAAAGGCAGCTCTGTGAGAAGAAAATATTGAATTACAGTAGTTATTCAAATAAACGGTATACTGTAGAGAGAGAGCAAGAAAAAAAGTGACCGACAGACTACAGAGCAGAGAGAGAGAGAGAGAGAGAAATAAAGAAATCTACTCAGAGAGAAATGGTTAGTTACCAAAGTCTTCACTTGGAATAACCCTGACATCTGACTTAGAGATCTTTTTGATTTCCAAAGCAGCTCTCAGAGGCATGTTGTTGTCCAATATAAAGTAAGCTGTGAGGATAAAGTGTGAAAGTAACCATTAACATACTGTGTGTAAAGAGACACAAGGATACTGATTATAATGGGGCATTAAACTGTGATGGAAAAATCTATCAACATATTGTTTCAAGAAGCACATTCATTTGAGTTTTAAAAGACTCTAATACAGTTGGCTGACTTCACAAAGGCCACTGCATCTAAACCACACCTGTGATCCTTTGTTTTTGACTGTCACCAATCACATCATTTCAATACAATTATGCCTCATATTCAGTATCATTGAAAAGCATCCAGGCATATAAAAGACAAATGAATACAATTTGCATTAAAAACACTTCCCAGATGCTCATTTAAACCTTGGCGGAACATTTCATTTGGACAGCTGTTGAAAATGTATTTCACACGATGTGAAACACAGGCAACAATCACGTGGCCAAATATGAAATAGGAAAACCATTAAAACAGACTGGAAATAGTACAGTACAGGAGAGGAGAGTTCATATCAATACTCAGTATTACTCACTGTTTACATCAATAAAACTCTGCAGCATCACAGATGGAGCACCGGGACCTGTGGAACAGAAGAAACACTTGCAATACTGCATAGCATTGTTTTTAGACTGAACAAACGTTCAGTATGATATTCTAGCATGGTTTATAGTAATATTGTAGCTACCCTAGCCTATGTAAGCCCAACGACGTCACCCGTGGGATATACTTATTAGAGCAGTGGTTAGGAGACCCAGGCGCCATCTACTACTGTATCATAAAATACATAATGACATAATTACTCCCTAACCATATCTCATACATTACCCAGAATAGGCTGGGTTTTACTACATAAAGCTACATTTGGCTGGATGATTTCCAGAACGAAAAACACAGACCTTACCTTTACACTGTAGAATAACATGCTGTTTGTTCGGGCTGATGTCTGCATCAAAGAACGTGCATGCTTCCTGGTTCATCTCACAGGTCAAACATCGTTGAGAGAACAGACCAATAGTCGATGCACTGAAAGAGGGATTTCTTTTTTAGCACTTCTTCACATTCTTGAGATAATTGCCTTTCAACAATGTATTATATCTATGCAAAACGGATGGGTGAGATAAACTGTAGCTGAATAGGGCTAACAGCTACTAGAATGCAGCTGAAATGTCTGGTGTTATTGAGCAGAATATTTTCGACATACAGCATGCGCATTTCTTCATGGGGAAAACGTTTTTGAATCATTTCTCACCTGTACACGTGTCTCTTTTGTGGAGAGTCTTGAGTACTGATAAAATATCTATATAGGTGAAAGCAGAATAACTTTAACTGGGTAAAGTACAAGAAACTATAGTTACAAATAGAATAGTTTCAACAGAAGAGATGTTTGAAAAGAGAAAAAAGGTCAACACTTGTTGAAGCCCATATCTGTAACACGAAATATGGTATTCAATTATTCTCATAACTGATCTGAAACGATCTGACAGACTTACATGGTTTGCTCCCCCTCATCATAGGCTAATATCTTGGTCACCTCCCAGTTGCCAGACGTCAAGTGACGGACATCATTTTGATCACTTCTGAACTGAGAAAAGACAAATTGTGTTTTTTTTTACGATAAAAACATGTTTAAAAAAAAGACACAAAGTGAGCACTGAAAAAGTCGGAGAATGACAAAACGACCAATGTGTATTTCAGAATTGGAGTATGACAGCACCCACCGATTTGGTGAACATGGCAATATGATGGAAGTCTCCTTGTCCCCCCTGCTTCACCGGTATGGTGAGGAAAAACCTGCTCCCGTCCTTTGAAAACACTGGCTCCTGGTTCTGAGGACATTGGATTTAAGGGACAGTCAAAGCACATCAATTTCCTCTTTACTATTAGCATATAGATACAATACTCACTGTTTTAAAATTGCAGCACAATTTGGAGCACATCAAGCCCACAGTAGCATTCAAATAGATGGAAATATGAATTTGCTAATACTATAGAACATTTACATTTCAGCTTACCTGTCTGGTGAGCCAGAGATCTGAAGCTTCCTCATGTTTCTGAAATTCAAGTGAAGGAACACGTCTTAGATCCAACATGGAGTACGACACAGACGACACCAATAAAACCCTTTTCTAGGGAGGACCACCTTAGCGTAGATGGAAAAACCCACCTGTACACAGGATCCGATGGTGGCATCACACACAGTGAGGAAGGACACGTTCTGGGGCCGGTTGAGCCATCGAACCGCTGCATGGGTGTTGCTGATCCACATCACCATACTCACATAGTGTTCTCTGGGTCAACGTCAGACAAACATTCACGTATAGCAACTACTTCTCTGGGCCATTTGAATCATATTTCTGAATGATGGTTGTGTACTTGTGAATGGCACTTGATCAAACATGCACTGTCACAATCAGGGGCGGACTGGCCTTCTGGAATTTCAGGCAAATGCCAGATGGGCTGGTTCATTTTTAGCCTATGGGCCTCTTTAACTTAGATTTTTCACGCAAAATGATCACTTTCTGGCTGATAATGGGGGCCTCGATGGGAAAAATGGGCCAGTGTGAGGGCCTTGAGGAATATAATGGGCCGGTGAGGGAGTTCAAGGAAAAAATTAGCCAGTGTGTTAGAAATGACAATACCGATTTCTGGTCCCAGTTTGCCCCTGGAAACAATTAAACATGCATACAAACAGATTCAATTGTCGTATACTGGTTATAACAGTTAGTAAATAAATAATATGCAAAGAATAACCTGACATGCCTGGTGGCACCACAACAATTACAAATGCACACTAAAAGAACTAAGGGGCTGCCAGAATGATCTGTCTTCCTCACCTTCCTCTCAGGCCATCAGGTGGTACCAGCTCCTGAGTGTGTGTGGGACCGTACAGGTTCACCACCAACAGCCTGACTGTAGGGTTGGGCTGGCCAGCCTGTCAGCAAACAGATCCTCATAAGGTCAATTATTAAGTATGCCGAGAAAAACAAATACTGTTGCTACACCGCTTTCAAACCAAGGTGCATGAACAATGGATATTCAGCAATTCATTATAAACTATGCAACAATCAATGCTTCAAATGACCGCACAGGTTTATTATATTCTTAAGATCTTTGTTTTGCCTGGACCATTTGGATGTCTGTCCTAGCTTAACATCTTTGTTTTGCCTGCACCATTTGGATGTCTGTCCTAGCATAACATCTTTGTTTTGCCTGCACCATTTGGATGTCTGTCCTAGCTTAACATCTTTGTTTTGCCTGCACCATTTGGATGTCTGTCCTAGCTTAACATCTTTGTTTTGCCTGCACCATTTGGATGTCTGTCCTAGCTTAACATCTTTGTTTTGCCTGCACCATTTGGATGTCTGTCCTAGATTAACATCCAACGAGAGATTATCTCAGAGATGACCGAGCAAATCATTTATAAATGTTTTTATCCCTGGAGGTAACTGGCAGAATATCATTGTGAATACTTCATACAAGCAGGCTTCTTTGTTCTGGCAGATGTAGATGTGTTAGAAGTAGGGTTGGCACGGTAATTCTATAATCGTGTAAACAACGATTATGGAGGAAGAACGTCCTTTTTAAGTCAACAAACTTTACCTAAAAGCAGTAAGTAAGAGTAAACCTGATTCACTAACAACCAATGTAAGGAGAGATGAGAGAAGATAAAGCTGACTGTAGACAGCTGAGCATTCAAAAAGACCAGACGTGCAGTCAGTTACGAGAGGAGAAAATGTGCTTCTTTTATTTGCTATTTGAACGGTTATACTTGTATCTATAACCGTGATCATTTGGCTGACAAATAACCGTCATCCAAAATTCCATAACCATCACAGCCTTTGTTAGAAGCGCTGCTACCTCCTCCTATAAAATCTGAGCAGTGTTCTGATCATTTTGTCCAATCATTTATTCAGTTTCCAATTTCCCTTTTGTTGAGACTCCATAAATACTTGATCTATCAGAATATAAGACCTTTATGTGAGCAGTATTTCTAACCAACTCCATGCACAGGATAATCTAGATAACATGCAGTACATATTACACGGCACATCAATCGATAGCACAGAAACATGATTTCCAAAGCTCAAATGTAGTATACTGTGTGAATCAACAAAGACATACAACAGTTAGATCATCAAAACTGAAATTTCTTGAGCCAACAAGTTTTTGTTGTTGTTGCTAAGACCACTAGGGTTGTTTTTCCAACATACAAGCACAATTTCACCAACGGGGGCAAAATAATGACACAGACAGATACATGCACTTTCTTCAGCAGCATGCTATCCCCTTAATTGCGTCTTTCCATTACCTTGGGGTATGGGTACTCCTGTGATCTGGGGTAGGGGCTGCCAGTGAACCGGGGTAGGGACATGTTGGGTACCAGGGTATCGTTGATCATGAGGAAGGCCACTCTCTCTCCGTCAGGTGACCACCAGTGTACTATGTGTGACTGCAGAATCTCCTCTGAAAACACGGGACAAAACTACCATCAATCACACACTGAACTATCCTATTGTTTTCTTTCTTCGGATCTAGTCCTATCCACGTGAATATAGGCTTCTTCTGTACACCAGTACTTGAAGTTGCTATATACTGTATAAGAGCACGGTGTTAATGTAAGTGAAGTTAAGAGAAAATTAGAATTTGTATCTGCATCAATTGGAAATCTGTGTTTTACACAACCTTGTTGAAAATATGTCAAAAGGATGACAAATTAAGAATTCTTACAGTTTTTTTATGGAACTTGTTTTGGGCTGATGTAGATAAAACATAAAATTGGTCTTAATTAAGTCAGGGCTACAATCCATCATTAAGGTGTAATTAATAAGTGCAAATTATGAATGAAATTGTCTCTGCTATCCCTGAGCATATAACAATGTGTGGATTATGGCCCATTCATGTGGAGACAACACTGCTGTAGTGAAATAATGACTTTCCTTCATCTATATTTAATTAACTTTGATAAAAATTCTGAGTTAGTTCTCATTTATTCAATTATTCTTCAGAAATGGGACTAATATCGTTAGTAGAGTTAATTTTGAATTCTTATTCCATCCGTCCCTGAATGCGACTGAGAGCCGTTCAACTGTGAAAGTGATGAATTCCTTTGTGGCTGAAAATTATTTATTTCCAATGCCTGGAATACCTTCCCTGACATTGTGTCCTTGGGTACACCGTGAACCTGTAAATCGGCATTCAGACAAACCTTCATATAGCCAGTCAGCGATTCCATTAAATATGACTCCTTCCTCTCCCGACGAAGTAATCCTAAGAGAATTGCTCTGCACATCTGATTGGTAATAGATGTTGTTTTCAAAGATGTAGATCTGAAATGAGAGTAAAGAGAATTGTAATTGTGCTTTGCACGGTGGCTATAAAACTATAGCACAGCAAAAGCCAGACTCTGATTCCCATCAGTATCCTGCTACAATACAGCACTAATTCATATGGTAGTGATTTTATGACTTGTTTCCATTTATGATCTTTATCAGGAATTAAAGTGCACCGTAATAGGTAGTATTGATTAATTATTATATATTTCTAAACTTCGATATTCTCTTTTTCAATCAGTTCCTTTCACATGTGTGCTTCATTAGGCTGCCAGATGTCCGGCAAGACATACTGGGTTTTGTTTGTGACCAAACAAACTCGGAACAGAGTAACAGATGCTCAAATGTCTGGTCTGGATAAGCGTAGTCTGCATCCCCATCTGTAACAGGACCACCTGCTGTCAAAATGGCCCACCTGATATACAGCAAATGGTGCTTTCTACTCCTTCACATGAGAAACTGTACCACAACTGGCCATCATAAGAAGTATAAATACGGCACATTTGATACAAACCCCTAGTGTGAAGACTGGGTTTGAAACCGGGTCTCCTGCATGCCAGAAAAGCACATTCAACACATCTTGATGGAACCCTGTACAAAATCCATCAATAATGCTCACACCTACCAATTTCTTTCATATGTGTGATGAGGCATCTATGACAGTCTAGGAGCTGTGCCCGTAGGTTGATTTCCGATTGGGTGAGAGAGAGAGTGAAAAGAGGAAGTGTATGGCATCATAGAAGAGGATAGGAGAGACTCACCAGCTGGTGTCCCTTCACACCCCACGCTGCATGCTGGAGCACTGCATTCTGGACCTCCGGAGGATTCAATTCCCACACCTCCCTGAAACACAAGCACGCACACAAAAGTACACAAAGACAGGCAGACAGGCATGAACAAACCCCATCTGTTGTTGAACTAGAGATGTCAACGATTGGGTGTATCATACAGAATACAGTACGTTCTTCAGTCACAGAAGTGTGAGGGTACGCATGTCAATAAAAGACATGAAGCATCAACCAGTCCATTCAGTCTCTTACCTTGTGTGGATGTTGTAAACAATGTACGATGCAGTATAGGAATGTCTATACACCTGAAATTAAAAGTGTTGACAATTAATGTTCTAATAAATAATCGACAACAATAAGGCATATAAGATGCAAATGAATCATGTTAGAAACCACGTGTCGGGATTCCACAATGCAACTGTTTCCGACTGTGTTAGCCCGCACTGCTCAGGGAGCCAACGCAAGTCTTCAGTTGTCAGGCAAGGTTAATCATCACGCAAACTTGGTTGCACACCACCTTTGATACTGTATAATAATAATGCATAACACAACTAAACAACATTTGCATCAGTCCATTCTCTGGGGAATTCCATTTTGGTGCAATGTTTCCAAACCTTGGTTGCCAGCGATCCAGCCATTAAACAAAGAGGAAATCAATAAGAGATCCTTGGTTTGGGCCTAAATATTAATACACAAACCCACATGAAAGGTGAATAAAGAAAGAGAAAGAAGATAAACTCAATGAGGTTAGTACACCTGCCATTAACTCAGGTGGTGCAATCTGATTTCTGATCAGAGCCTATTTGCTGTTTGGTCTCCTTCCCGGTCAAACTATGGGCGAATCTCAATTTCCTTGAATCCTCGCGTCCTCTCTCCTCAACGCTTTCTCAAAACGCATTGAAACAGAAGATCTGAGATTTCCTTCGGACCTTCTCCCATGCATTCTGAGAAGGAGGCGAGGAAAGAGGAGGCTAGGAATCTGGGAATAACAATTGAGACTCAGCCTATGCTTAGGGCCATGGGAAACACTGATTAATTCTGTAGCTCCATTTTTCTTTTGGTTAGCGCAAACATTTGCACTGGGTTCGTGTTCGGTTATTTATATAATTATTTGTTTGGCTGAAAGGTGATTCATATCTCATATTACTGCTCTGGTGGAAGACATTTGTATTCAGTTGACTGTTAGTATACTAATAATGTCCTGTGACGTTGTACTGTATGTGTTTACATGTTTATCTCTTGTAACTGTTATTTAACAGTGTAATGGTAAATAACAAACAACAGTCATTTAACCCTCCTGTTGTGTTCCGGTCAAATTGGATCGATTTATTGTGTTAATTTAAAATGTAGTTAATTTAATCTGATTGTCATAAGGTTCCAAGACTTTGTCCACACAGGGCATCTGTGCACACAAAATACATTTTGATGATTTTCATTACATGTTGGGTGTTTTATTTAACTTTTGTACACCTGTGGTGTTCCTGTCAAAAATGACCGGTCATTAGAAAATAATGGGTGAGACTACAATTAGTGCATAAAATTGAGTTCAGGCATATGCTCATTCATCAGATGGACACACTTCCTCTCCCAGACCCCCACATGCATGTGTGTTTGATCACACACACACCTCACTTCCCTTCTTGGCTTCCATGGCAACCCCCACGGGAACCTTTCCCCAATAGAATCTTTCCCCCAAGGGAACCACACCTGTTGGCATTCTCACAAACAATCACAACATTGTTTCAATAATATATAGAACTTTTCTCACAGCTCTGGTATATAAAGCTTATTTGAGGCCTTGCTCACAATTCATTCTGGCAGCACAATGACCAAACGATATACTGTATGTGAGGCTCTTGATCATATCTTTGATCATGACACTGGTGAGAAGGAGAGAGGGCAGGAAACTGACAGTGAAGTAGTCTGTGATAAATAGCACAATGTGTTTCATCTGAGTATTTTTTATAGTCAAAATAATCCATACATAGTTTTTTTAAACTCAAAAACAAGTTGTATGAGCTCAGGTCAATGAGGCCTACAGGCCATAAATAGCAAATAGAAGTTCAAACCTTGTAATGTTCACAATAACTTAAGTTGATAAAAAAGATCTAACACAACATTAGGTGATAATATACATATATTATTATGGATTTATAATCAGCTATAACGGACCGGTCATTTTGGACCGGGAACACAGAATGAATTAACATAAAAAGGAAACAACAGGAGGGTTAACGACTATTCATCTCCTACCTGTTTCACTTCGTAAGCAAATAGCACATATTTCATGTCTGGCGAGAGAGAATATTTGGCAACTTTGAAAGACACCTAGGACAAGGGAAAGACAGAAGTCACAAATAAAACATCTAAAGGGCAATACATATTGTACATAGATCTAGGAAGTATCTTGTACATAGATCTAGGAAGTATCTTGTACATAGATCTAGGAAGAATCTTGTGCACATAATACATTTGGAAAGTATTCAGACCCCTTGATTTTTTCCACATTTTGTTACGTTACAACCTTATTCTAAAATGTATTTAAAAAATGTTTTTCCCTCATTAATCTACACACAATATCCCATAAGCAAAAAACAACAACAATTTATCACATTTTCATACCCTTTACTGAGTACTATTTTCAGGTCTCTCCAGAGATGATCGATCGGGTTTAAGTCCAGGCTCTGGCTGGGCCACTCAAAGACATTTAGAGACTTGTCCCGAAGCCACTCCTGCATTGTCTTGGCTGTGGGCTTAGGATTGTTGTCCTGTTGGAAGGTGAACCTTCACCCCAGTCTGAGGTCCTGAGCGCTATGAAGCAGGTTTTCATCAAGGATCTCTCTGTACTTTGCTTCGTTCATCTTTCCCTCGATCCTGACTAGTCTCCCAGTCCCTGATGCTGAAAAACATCCCCACAGCATGATGCTGCCACCACCATGATTCAACGTAGGGATGGTGCCAGTTTTCCTCCAGGCGTGATGCTTGGCATTCAGGCCACAGATTTCAGTCTTGGTATCATCAGACCAGAGAATCTTGTTTCTCATGGTCTGAGAGTAATTTAGGTGCCTTTTGGCAAATTCCAAGCTGGCTGTCATGTTCCTTATACTGCTCCCGTCTGGCCACTCTACCATAAAGGCCTAATTGGTGGAGTGCAGAAGAGATGGTTGTCCTTCTGGAAGGTTCTCCCATCTCCACAGAGGAACTCTGGAGATCTGTCAGAGTGACCATCGGGTTCTTGGTCACCTCTCTGACCAAGGCCCTTTTCCCTCGATTGCTTCTCAGTTTGGCTGGGCGGCCAGCTCTAGGAAGAGTCTTGGTGGTTCCAAACTTCTTCCATTTAAGAATGATGAAGGCCACTGTGTTCTTTGGGACCTTCAATGCTGCAGACATTTTTTGGTACCCTTCCCCAGATCTGTGCCTCAACACAGTCCTGTCTCGGAGCTCTACGGACAATTGCTTCGACCTCATGGCTTGGTTTTTGCTCTGACATGCACTGTCAACTGTGGGTCCTTATATAGACAGACGTGTGCCTTTCCAAATTATGTCCAATCAATTAAATGTACCACAGGTGGACTCCAATCAAGTTGTAGAAACATCTCAAGGATGATCAATGGAAACAGGACGCACCTGAGCTCAATTTCGAGTCTCAAAGCAAAGGGTCTGAATACTTATGTAAATAAGGTATTTCTGTTTTTTATTTTCAATACATTTGCAAACAACAAAAACACTGTTTTTGCTTTGTCATTACGGGGTATTGTGTGTAGATTTATGAGGAAAAAAAGTATTGAATCAATTTTAGAATAAGGCTACAACGTAACAAAATGTGGAAAAAAGGAAAGGGTCTGAATAATTACCGAATGCACTGTAGATCTAAGAAGTACTTCCGATGATGGTAAAACAATCCACAGCTTGTATACGGTACTTTGCCCCATAGGGCCACCATTGTCACGATTATCTTCCGGACGGACAGACCAAGACGCAACGATGTAGCCAGAATACATGATTTAATAAATCCACGGGAACAAGACGGAACAAAACAAAGAACGGAGAACGTGAACGATGAACATAACTGAACAAACAAACACAGCTATGAACATACAATAACCTTACGAACCCAGAGTGAAACCTACTAGCCTAAATATGGTTCCCAATTAGAAATCGACACCTAGAATGAACAAACCCTACACAAAGACAAAACCAAAACGCCCAGCCTGAAACTCGGGACTGGGGCGTTATAGTACCCAAAGGCGCGGACTCGGACGCCTGAAAAGTCTGTGGGGGTCTTCGGTGGGTCGCTTTGTCCCAGGTGGAGGCCCGGTGCTGGCCGTGCTGGTCTGATATCCAGAACCGGAGGCCCTGGGCCTTCTCCTGGAACTCTGCGCGTGGAGTTGGAACTGGCGTGACTGGACCTCGTGATGCTCACTGAACGCTGGTGCGTGGAGCAGGAACTGGCAGTACTGACCTGCGTGATGCTCACTGGGACTCTGGTGCGGAGCAGGAACTGGCAGTACTGGACTCGTGATGCTCACTGGGACTCTGGTGCGTGGAGCAGGAACTGGTCGTACTGGACCCGCGTGATGCTCACTGGGACTCTGGTGCGTGGAGCAGGAACTGGTCGTACTGGACTCGGATGCTCACTGGAACTCTGGTGCGTGGAGCAGGAACTGGCAGTACTGGACTTGTGATGCTCACTGGAACTCTGGTGCGCGGGAGCAGGAACCGGCAGTACTGGACTTGTGATGCTCACTGGAACTCTGGTGCGTGGAGCAGGAACTGGCAGTACCGGACTAGTGATGCTCACTGGTACTCTGGTGCGTGGAGCAGGAACTGGCAGTACTGGACTTGTGATGCTCACTGGAACTCTGGTGCGTGGAGCAGGAACTGGTCCACTGGACTTGTGATGCTCACTGGGGACGCTGGTGCGTGGAGCAGGAACTGGCAGTACTGGACTCGTGATGCTCACTGGGACTCTGGTGCGTGGAGCAGGAACTGGTCGCACTGGACTCTCTGAACGCACGGGAGCTTGGGTGCGCTGGAGCCGGGACAGGACGTGCTGGACTCTCTGAACGCACGGGAGCTTGGTGCGCTGGAGCCGACAGGACGTGCTGGACTCTCTGAACGCATCGGGAGCTTGCGCGCCGGAGCGGGACAGGACGTGCTGGACTCGGAGCGCACGTGGAGCTGCGCGCCGGGCCGAACAGGACGTGCTGGACTCTCGGAGCGCATCGGGGAGCTTGGTGCGCTGGGCCGGAGCAGGACGTGCTGGACTCTCGGAGCGCACGGGAGCTGGGTGCGCTGGGCCGGAGCAGGACGTGCTGGACTCTCGGAGCGCACGGGAGCTGGGCGCGTGGAACAGGGACTGGACGTGTAGACACCACTACACGGACTGGGATCTTGGAACACGGAACAGGGATCTTGGAACGCTGGAACAGGGATCTTGGAACGCGGAACAGGGATCTTGGAACGCGGAACAGGGATCTTGGAACGTGGAACAGGGATCTTGGAACGTGGAACAGGGATCTTGGAACGTGAACGGGGATCTTGAACGTGGAACGGGATCTTGGAACGTGGAACAGGGATCTTGGAACGTGGAACAGGATCTGGAACGTGGAACAGGGATCTCGAACGTGGAACGGGGTCTCGGAACGTGGAACGGGACTGGACGTGTAGAAACCTCTACCCGACCGGGAACCTGATATGGAGAGCCGACACCATATCTTCCAGCCAGCTCACTAACCCTGGCCTCATGGGTGAGTGGAGCTGGAATCTCTTGACTGGGCTGTGGATACGTGCATCGAGATTCTGCCCGTGAAGACCACAGGATAACATGGGCCCAAAGGCGCACTGGAGGCCTGGCTCGCAGAGCTGACACCACTCTCCCAGGTAACACACAGACCTCGGCCCGACCAGTGAGTGGCGCTGGGATCTCTCTCACTGGGCTGCGGACACGTACCGGAGACACCGCACATGGAACTGGAGCAGGATATCCGGGTCCCAGGAGGCGCACTGGGGACTTAGTGCGCAGCGATGGCACCACTCTTATTGGCTGAACCCTTCTTTTCGCCCGACTGATGAGTGGAGCGGGAATCACTCGCACCGGCCTCTGGATCCCTATAGGGGAAACCGTGCGCAACACTGCATAGCACGGCCTCCCTTCGCTGCGACGCTCTCCCCAACGCTCTCTCCATAAAGCACGAGGGGTTGGCTCAGGAGTCCCCTCCTGAACCGGCCAACCTCCTCGTGTGCCCCCCCAAAAGTTTCTTGGGGCAGCCTTACGGACCTCCGTGCCAGGCGAGATCCGATGAGGTCCTCCCTGGTCCAGCACTCCCGAGTCTCTCGCTGCTTGGTCTTTGCTGGTGGGTTATTCTGTCACGATTATCTTCCGGACGGACAGACCAAGACGCAAACGATGTAGCCAGAATACATGATTTAATAAATCCACGGGAACAAGACGGAACAAAACAAAGAACGGAGAACGTAACGATGAACATAACTGAACAAACAAACACAGCTATGAACATACAATAACCCACGAACCCAGAGTGAAACCTACTAGCCTAAATATGGTTCCCAATTAGAAATACGACACCTAGAATGAACAAACCCTACACAAAGACAAAACCAAAACGCTCCAGCCTGAAACTCGGGACTGGGCGTTACAACCATACTATTACAATCACAGGCATATGACCATTCTACTCAAAATTGTAGCTAGCATGTCTAAACATTAAACAGGGATTAATGGTGCCCTCCTTTTCACCCAGTTAGATTATTAAATGGCAAATAGCAAGCCTGCCAATGACAGTCAAAAGCCGCTTAGCCTTATGCAACACATAAACCATGACCTGTCAGATGGGTCTTTTTTACATTTTTTATGATTCTATTATTTTTTCCACGAACAATAACAACCATACATAAACAAAAGACAATAAACAGACAGACACACATTTCAACAAACATCAATGACATCACACCTGCTCAGACCCACGTTCCCACTGCAATGTCTCACAACCACATGTCCCCTCATCCTTTATCCCCTGGAACTTTGTGCTTGTAGCAGTCTATGCCATATTTTCCTCCATAGCCCACACCTTTTCAATATTTAAATTGATTTATCACAATGCTACAGGAGGCAAATAATCACAATGTGCTCAGCTTTGATATTTGTATGCAATATGGTACTGTGTTATGAATGCTGATGGATCAATATGGTACTGAGTTATGAATGCTGATGGGTCAACATGGTACTGTGTTATGACTGCTGATGGGTCAATATGGTACTGTGTTATCAATGCTGATGGATCAATATGGTACTGTGTTATGAATGTTGATGGGTCAATATGGTACTGTGTTATAAACGTTGATGGGTCAATATGGTACTGTGTTATGAATGTTGATGGGTCAATATGGTACTGTGTTATGAATGCTGATGGATCAATATGGTACTGTGTTATGAATGTTGATTGTCCAATATGGTACTGTGTTATGAATGTTGATGGTTCAGTATGGTACTGTATTATGAATGCTGATGGGTCAATATGGTACTGTGTTATTAATGCTGATAGATCAATATGGTACTGTGTTATGAATGTTGATTGTCCAATATGGTACTGTGTTATGAATGTTGATTGTCCAATATGGTACTGTGTTATGAATGTTGATGGGTCAATATGGTACTGTGTTATGAATGCTGATGGGTCAATATGGTACTGTGTTATGAATGTTGATGGGTCCAATATGGTACTGTGTTATGAATGTTGATGGATCAATATGGTACTGTGTTATGAATGTGATGGATCAATATAGTACTGTGTTATGAATGCTAATGGGTCAATTTAGTACTCTTATGAATGTTGATGGGTCAATATGGTACTGTGTTATGAATGCTAATGGGTCAATTTAGTACTCTGTTATGAATGTTGATGGGTCAATATGGTACTGTGTTATGAATGCTAATGGGTCAATTTAGTACTCTGTTATGAATGTTGATGGGTCAATATGGTACTGTGTTATGAATGCTAATGGGTCAATATAGCACTGTGTTAGGAATGTTGATGGGTCAATATGGTACTGTGTTATGAATGCTAATGGGTCAATATAGTACTCTGTTATGAATGTTGATGGGTCAATATGGTACTGTGTTATGAACGCTGATCGGTCAATTGAGGTTAGAGAGGGGGACCCGTAGGTGGCAAGCTACTTACAAATGTGCTATTTCTCAGGATAATTTCTGTTTCGTTTAAAGCAAAGTTGAACTTGATGACGTGGCCGTCTCGGTTCCTGTACAAAACCTCTGAATCTGTAAAATGATACAAGAGAAATGTTGTAAAAACCACATTTTCCTTAAAACCACATTTTAGATAAGATGAGAAAAATAGGCCTACACATTCTGACATTGTATAACCACTTATCAATATCCATTTCAGACCCCAAAGAGAGAGAGGGAGAAGGCATTTCATTTTAAGAGTGCCTCTCATCTCTCATCATTTCTACTGAGCAAAACCTGTTTGACCTGCAGTCAGCCCGCCAGTCAGCCACATTATTGCAATGGCTTCCTTTAGTTCTGTACTACACATCTCACTCTATCTTTAGGAAGATGGCTCCCAATTCACAGTTGGTGGCCTCGGGCAGTTGCGCTGAGTAGAAATGTGATCTTAAATGCAGCTATGTAACCGGTATGCTAAATAATGCAGAACGAGTGTAAAACGGTTGGTCAGCATTATATTATGTTATATATTATAGAACTGAATTCCTCAAATGAATAAAAATAACACTGGAAAATTGAATAAAAATCTACAAGGCCACCTAGCAATGCCAAAATGTGTGAAATGACTAGGAAGTTGCAGCGTTAGAACGTTAGCTTACTGCTTGTCAATACACCTTTGGGATTTCACTCGAAACATCTTACAAAAACATGCCAAAGCATGAATTGTTTTGGAGGGGCGGTTCCTCAGATGGTTCCTAAAACGTGGAGGATGTCTAACTGATCCATTGGGAGGTTGATGGAGAGGAGTAGGAAGCTACATGCTTCACAGGTCCAGCATAATTGGAATATTTGTATGACACCTCAACTCGTACTTTTGACATGATAATACAGGTAAACTATGATGATATCCCAGCAACTATGGTGGATGTGTAACCAGGCCGGCGCAGTACAGCTTGACTCAGACTGACTCAGTAGTGTGAAAAGGGTAGCCTACTACAGGGTTTCCCAAAGTCAGTCCTGGGGCCCTCCATGTGGTGCACATTTTGGTTTTTGCCCTAGCACTACACAGCTGATTCAAATAATCAAAGCTTCATGGTGAGTTGGCTATTTGAATCAGCTGTGTTGTGCTAGGGCAAAAAACTAAATGTGCGCCAAGGGAGGGCCCCAGGACCGAGTTTGAGAAACTATGGCCTACTCTAGACCATATAAACAATACTTTCATTTCAGTAGAACTAGGAATAAGACAACCAACAAGCCCAGATCGAAGCCTGTAGCCCATGTGGTGAGTCACATTATCTAGCTGGAGCTCATGAGACACTATAACCTTTAAATGGCCATTCGCTTAGCCACTGCTGTCTCTGCCTCGGTGACGTCATTAGAAATATATTTTTACTCAGTTAATGAAAATTCCTCCTATGTCCACAAGGCTAGGCAATTATAATATTTAAATAGCCTTCCTCGCATGACATTCAACCACTATCTATGTAGACCATAATCAGGTCAAATTAGTGTTGTGGTCCTGTGTGGCTCAGTTGATACGAGTATGGCACTAGCAACACCAGAATTATGAGTTAGATTCCTGCTGGGGGCCACCCATGCGAAAATGTATGCACTTTGGATAAAAGCATCTGCTAAAAATACGTCTTACAATTTGAGATACTACTATGGTATTAATGATTGATAGAAATACTGTATCAGTCACCAAAACATGGACATGAAAATATATATATGAATACAGAAGTGAACATGAATAATGAATTACTACAGAGACATGTCAGAGGTTATGGAATCACATATGTTGGTAGTTATGATCTTACTGGACACGTGTACGGACGAGCTAATAGGGCATGACTGTGGTGATAAGGATGATACTATGTTGAATCCCTCATGACATCCCCCAGAGTATACCTAAAATAAACACTTCATATTCTATATTTATGGACAACCACTTTAAATTCTATATTTATGAACAACCACTTCATATCCCATATGTATGGACAACCACTTCATATCCCATATTTATGGAGAATCACTTCATATTCTATATATATGGACAACCACTTCATATTCTATATGTATGGACAACCACTTCATATTCTATATTTATGGACAACCACTTCATATTCTATATATATGGACAACCACTTCATATTCTATATATATGGACAACCACTTCATATTCTATATATATGGACAACCACTTCATATTCTATATATATGGACAACCACTTCATATTCTATATATATGGACAACCACTTCATATTCTATATATATGGACAACCACTTTATATTCTATATATATGGACAACCACTTCATATTCTATATATATGGACAACCACTTCATATTCTATATATATGGACAACCACTTCATATTCTATATATATGGACAACCACTTCATATTCTATATTTATGGACAACCACTTCATATTCTATATATATGGACAACCACTTCATATTCTATATATATGGACAACCACTTCATATTCTATATATATGGACAACCACTTCATATTCTATATATATGGACAACCACTTCATATTCTATATATATGGACAACCACTTTATATTCTATATATATGGACAACCACTTCATATTCTATATATATGGACAACCACTTCATATTCTATATATATGGACAACCACTTCATATTCTATATGTATGGACAACCACTTCATATTCTATATATATGGACAACCACTTCATATTCTATATATATGGACAACCACTTCATATTCTATATATATGGACAACCACTTTATATTCTATATATATGGACAACCACTTTATATTCTATATATATGGACAACCACTTCATATTCTATATATATGGACAACCACTTCATATTCTATATATATGGACAACCACTTTATATTCTATATATATGGACAACCACTTTATATTCTATATATATGGACAACCACTTCATATTCTATATGTATGGACAACCACTTCATATTCTATATGTATGGACAACCACTTCATATTCTATATGTATGGACAACCACTTCATATTCTATATGTATGGACAACCAGATTTTATTCCACTAACGGGGTAAACAGAGTGTGTATGGTGTTCACATCCTCTTCCCTGATTAAAACACATGAAGACGTGTTCTGACTAATAAGTTGGGTTAGTTCTCATTTACATAAGTCACATATACAGTACATCCCACTGGTCAGAACAAACAGTTATTTATCCTTCCCCGGACTGTCAAGAATGATATACACACGTACAATATATTCAGGAAATCGATAAATAAGGTATATACTTTCAGTGGTTACACAAATAAATTGTATGATATTTAAATGAATTGTTGGGATGCAGACTGTTTGGAATTTCATGTAGTATATGCACAAAAAAATAACAAGCGTCTTACTAAATATCATGATCAGCAAGAGTACGTTTACTATTACAACATTATTTACGGCATGTGAAATTAACACTAATTGATACTTTTTGGTACTTATGTTAAAAAAAAAAAAAAAAATAGAACTAGAACCGACAACGTGATACACAGTTAGTGCTGGTCATTTTAAACAAGGCGTTAAAAAAAGACAATTCAGTTAACATGCGATGGTGAACACTAGTTTTATAATGGTAATAGTGTAAACCTGAGCAGCTTTTCTAAGGGGTTGTGTCTACTTAGAAACAGTCTGATAGTGTTGCAGCATAGCATGCTAGCAGCAGGCAGACAGGGAGCGCTCACCAAGATAATCCCCCCAAATGTAATGAGGTCCTAGCAGGAACTGTCTCTGCAGCTGTGCCATAGCAGACCACTGTCCTTCACCATTGCATCACTGTCTGTCTGTCTGTCTTCATACCACCTGATAGCTTGGCTCTAATCTCACCAATATTTACCACTATAATGTAATGTCAGCAAACATGAGAGAGGTGGTGATGAAATCACTGGTCATTATATTCTCACAGTTTTATGGGGGGGTAGCAAAGTTTTATCGCTGTGTCCTACAAAAGGAGAAACGTCAGCGTGATCGGACGAGGGGGCGGACGATATGGCTTGATCCATCATGGAAGGCGTTGTGAAAAACGACGGGAGACCCATAAGAGGTCAACACAGTGTGCGAGAAGGCATCACACTCCAATCTCCATAATGAGAATCAACAGGCGACTGAAAAAGTCATTTGTATTTGCTACCCTTGGATGGAAAAGCTCTCCGCAGGCTTCCAGGTCTCAATTGCACACGCAGGCTGGAAGAGATTCCGCTCGCTGTGGCCAAGAGGAGCGGAGAAGAACCACACCAGCTCAGACAACAGAACAGACAGCAGCGCTGCCACCCCAAACGATTCTCTCACACTATTATGAAACCTACTAGGTTTTGGAGAAAGGGGTATTGTTCTGGATATGTGTCTGGGAGATTTGACCTGAGAGTATATCCCAGACGGACTCTCAGTGATTGCTTGGGATAGAGTCAATCCTGTTTTGGCAAACCGGCCAGAATAGGGGCATGACTGGGAGGCCATCTGTTTTACTGAGACTGGTCAGGAGGTGTTGCTCCCATGCCATGCTAAACTCTCAGCTGTCATTATAGCTCAAGATGAGATGAAAGCTTGCCGGAATACTCCCATGCTTGAGTTGAGAGGTTCAGAATGCTCTGCTTGTGAGTGAAACAAAGTTTAATTAAAACGTATAACAACAAACAAACAAAAATCTATGATTTAATTGTTTCTTTATTAGAAGTACTTTGGATTCTAGGATCATGTCAAGAGAATAGAATCACTGTCTCCCTCATCCAACTATCAGATAGACTGTATCCTAATAGCTTCCAAAAACTAGCGAACCTGGACACACCCTTCCTCTTATAATAGTAGCCTCTTGGGCAGACCCTTTCTCTTATAATAGTAGCCTCCTGGCCACACCCTTTCTCTTATAATAGTAGCCTCCTGGCCACACCCTTTGTGGGCTTATAAACTGTGCTTTTTAATGAAATCCAACATTTTCATGTGAGACTCAATCATGTTGAGAGTATAGGGATCAGTCTAAAGGCTTTGTTAGAACAGGAATGTTAGACGGTCATTCTGAAAGTACTTACCACTTATCCACCTGGCCTCAGGATCGTGCACGGAGAACTCTGGTTTAAACAGGTCCAGCACAGTAAGTCTGGAGTTAGCCGCACCAGGAAGTTCCACTGCAAATAGGATATCAGTGTTAGGCCAGTTATCAAAATATGGATATTACAGCCTGATAAGGATAAAATTACACAGGAAAATAATTGATATTCATACACACGTAACAGTCAATATTGCCTGATCATAAAACCGTTTTGAAAAACTCAGGGCTCTGACTACAGAACCTGACCAGGAAAAATTCTGATTCTTATATTTTGTTAGTAAGAACACAGGCCTACAGTAACTCTGACCCTAGAAATAAACTCCATGAGGTCTCCTGGTGGGTACAGTACCTGGTGTGAGAACAAAAACAGACATGGTGATGAGGGAGCAAACCGCCACTATGACCAGCAGGGAGATGGCTATTCCTTTGTAGTTCCTTGATTCAGGGCTTACTTGCACAAAGTCCTGGAAAAAAACACAAAGGAAACTGAGAACACTCTTCAACTAAATAATGTACTGTAATGATTACTACCAGACAAACATGTTTGGTAGTAGAGGCTCCTATGAAACATAGAGGCTCCTATGGAATGAGGAAATACTGTGTTCATATGCACTTGTGGATCAATAAAACAATATTGCAAGATTCTAATTCTAAATTGTAATTAAGTGGAGTCCACTTTTGGTGTCACCAATGGGATCCAACCCCACAACTTTCTACAATATAACCCCGAACATAAATACAGTACCAGTCAGTCACTGCAAGCTTATGGTTTAATTAAATGGGATCACACTGCTATCTATGGACATGTTGTCACGATCTTCAGAAGGGACAGACCAAGGCGCAGCGAGGTATCCAGTATACATGCTTTATTTATCAACGTAACTGGCACAAAACAACAAAACGAACAAAAACGAAGATCATAACATAGCCGTGCACTAACAAAGCTATGAAATAAACAATAACCCACAAAAACCCCTCTAAAAACTACAAACATATATATGGTTCCCAATTAGAGGTAACGACACTCAGCTGCCTCTAATTGGGAACCATTACCCCAACATAGAAATACAACACCTAGAACAAAAAAAACCTACACCAAAACGAAACTAAACACGCCAGCCTAATAATATCAGGCCTGAACGTGACACATGTCTTTGTCTCAAAGCAGTAGGTGTCCACCCTTCCATAATAAGCATTCTGAATATGTCAAAGTGAATAGGTGTATGTCTAGCAATTTTTTGACTAACCAGAGCTGACATGATCAGAGCTGAGGTGTATATAGATGGGTGTTACAGTACACCACCTAGGCTTCCTTTCGCAGTACATAAGGGACGTAGGGAGGCTAGAGAGTGGTGGAAACACAAACTATTGATTGCTCTCAAGAAGCAAGAGAGAGAATACTCCCTTAGACCTTCAAATGTCCCTTTCATTTTTCCTCTAAAAACACTGAGTCATAGCCACTGAGTCACAGAGTTTCATCACGGCTTGTTGCATCGATTTTTGGTATGTCTATAGGCTATACATAAATAAATGATGTCAATTTAATCTAATTTTGGTAAGCATGTAGAACTACAACTGTACACGGTTGGTTGCATTGATTTGGGTAAGAATGCAGAATTACAACTGTAAAAGCACACTGGATTTACACGGTTGGTTCACAGCCTGTAAGCTATGCCCAGTTAATGAAATATGTATAACAAATATAAAACCAAACTGATTTTTGGTAAATGCGGTCATACTGTAGGTGTTTTTTCATCATTTGCTAGTTCGTCATGAGTAGGTTATAACAAATATTTTGTAGGGCAACATCCGGCCAATCATGTTTCCAGCCTGTTACATTTTGGAAACAAGACCAATCATCAGAACAATGCAAATAGACAAGCAAGGATGCAAAACAGACAGGCAGTTGAGCGCAAGGTAATCAACACCGGAAGAAACACCTGTCATGTGAGACACTGCTGGGCAGACAAACAAACTAATGAGGTCATGTTCCAGCCGACTGTGGCGTTACATTCATCTTTTGATTAGCACTGAGAAGCATGAGTCATGGCTCTGCGAGTCTGAACCTGTTCGTCTAGCCTACTGTGGAGAGCCTACTGTGCTCTCCCAAGAAACCAGTTAAGGAGAACATTGTTTTCACCAGGAGCAGAATCTTACTAGCCTGGATTTAATGTGAATTGTTCTGCTTCACTTCACAAAATGTAAATAGAACAATTCAGTTTGGATCCAGGATAGAAATTACACCTGTAGATACAGTTGAAGTCTGAAGTTTACATACACCTTAGCCAAATACATTTAAACTCAGTTTTTCACAATTCCTGACATTTAATCCTAGTAAAAATTCCTAGTCTTAGGTCAGTTAGGATCACCACTTTATTTTAATAATGTGAAATGTCAGAATAATAGTAGAGAGAATGATTTATTTCAGCTTTTGTTTCTTTCATCACATTCCCAGTGGGTCAGAAGTTTACATAAACTCAATTAGTATTTGGTAGCATTGCCTTAAAATTGATTTACTTGGGTCAAACATTTCAGGTAGCCTTCCACAAGCTTCCCACAATAAGTTGGGTGAATTTTGGCCCATTCCTCCTGACAGCCCTGGTGTAACTGAGTCAGGTTTGTAGGCCTCCTCGCTCGCACACGCTTTTTCAGTCCTGCCCACAAATTTTCTATGGGATTGAGGTCAGGGCTTTGTGATGGCCACTCCAGTACCTTGACTTTGTTGTCCTTAAGCCATTTTGCCATGACTTTGGAAGTATGCTTGGGGTCATTGTCCATTTGGAAGACCCATCGACCAAGCTTTAACTTCCTGCTTCAATATATCCACATAATTTTCCTGCCTCATGATGCCATCTATTTTGTGAAGTGCACCAGTCCCTCCTGCAGCAAAGCACCCCCACAACATGATGCTGCCACCCCTGTGCTTCACGGTTGGGATGGTGTTCTTCGGCTTGCAAGCCTTCCCCTTTTTACTCCAAACATAACGATGGTCATTATGGCCAAACAGTTCTATTTTTGTTTCATCAGATCAGAGGACATTTCTCCAAAAAGTACAATCTTTGTCCCCATGTGCAGTTGCAAACCGTAGTCTGGCTTTTTTATGGCAGTTTTGGAGCAGTGGCTTCTTCCTTGCTGAGCGGCCTTTCAGGTTATGTCGAAATAGGACTCGTTTTACTATGGATATAGATACTTTTGAACCTGTTTCCTCCAGCATCTTCACAAGGTCCTTTGCTGTTGTTCTGGGATTGATATGCACTTTTCGCACCAAAGTACGTTCATCTCTAGGAGACGGAACGCGTCTCCTTCCTGAGCGGTATGGCGGCTGCGTGGTCCCATGGTGTTTATGCTTGCATACTATTGTTTGTACAGATGAACGTGGTACCTTCAGGCATTTGGAAATTGCTGGATGAACCAGACTTGTGAGGTCTACAAATTTAGGTCTTGGCTGATTTCTTTTGATTTTCCCATGATGTCAAGGAAAGGGGCACTGAGTTTGAAGGTAGGCCTTGAAATACATCCACAGGTATACCTCCAATTGACTCAAATGATGTCAATTAGCCTATCAGAAGCTTCTAAAGCCTTGACATCATTTTCGGGAATTTTCCAAGCTGTTTAAAGGCACAGTCAACTTAGTGTATGTAAACATCTGACCCACTGTAATTGTGATACAGTGAATTATAAGTGAAATAATCTGTCTGTAAACAACTGCTGGAAGAATTACTTGTGTCAAGCACAAAGTAGATGTCCTAACTGACTTGCCAAAACTATAGAAATTTGTGGAGTGGTTGAAACATTTGTTTTAATGACTCCAACCTAAGTGTATGTAAACTTCTGACTTCAACTGTATACAGCATTCAGTCCTATATAATTCTATGCTTGACGTGAGAAATCTACTGTACACAAAACCATGTTTGCACACATCATCCACTAGAATAATGATTTTTGACAGACCATCTTCTCAAAGCACTGGGATTTAGGAGAGCAGTGAGGATTCTCCCTGCAGTCACTGAGTCTCATTAACTTCCTGACTATGTGCCAGCTACTACAAACTAGTGCAATTAGGGAGAGTGAGGCCTTGCCAAGTCCATACAGAACTCATCTCCCTAGCCCTCCACTCTGATGTCAGACTCTTCTTGTTTGTGACCACAGGGCCACCTGTCACTGTCTGGCCCCTAATGACCCCTTTATGAGTCCCAATTCCTAACAGATATTCATGTAAAGCTCTGGTCCAGAGTGTTAGCAGGGCTTGCTAATGCTGAGCCTGTGAAGGAAAACACACTCACACCCTGGACCAGAGCTAAAATGAATATAATATTTATAGATACGTGCCAAGAAAATAGATGGGTTTGATCTCCCAAGGCCCCCTACACAGCCTTAACTCAGTCTAACCTGTCATGAATGTATTGAATCGAACAGGCATGTAGAGTTACCCCTGGGCCGTATACAGTACATACCCATAACTCCCTACTGGGCAGCTTTCAGTGAATTTTGAATTATTTAGAGGTGAACTGTGCTGTTGTAGTGGTTTCATTATGAGATCTATTGCCAGTACATTCAGCTAGCCAGACTCGCCATACATCAGAGCGGAGCTGTAGACAGGTATAGACTAGTAATGTCTCACTCTCTCCCTCAAGTTCATTGTATTCAGGCCATTGAAAAGAGAACCATGATGTGAGTGCAAAATAGGCAGCCACTTAATGAAGTCAGAGACCTGTCAGTGTGGTGCAAGGACAACAACCTCTCTCTCAAAGTCAGCAAGACAAAGGAGCTGATTGTGAACTACAGGAAACGGAGGGGAGAGCATGCCCCTATTTACATCGACAGGGCTGTAATGGAGCGGGTCGACAGCTTCAAGTTCCTCAGTGTCCACATCACTAAGGAATTAACATGGTCCACACACACCAACACAGTTGGGAAGAGGGCACATCAGCTCTTTCCCCTCAGGAGGCTGAAAAGATTTGCCATCGGCCCTCAGATCTTCAAAAAGTTTTAAAGCTTCACCAATGAGAGCATCTTGACTGGCTGCATTACCACTTGGTACGGCAAATGCAAGGCACCCGACCGCAAGGCGCTACAGAGGGAAGTGAGTACAGCCCAGGACATCACTGGGGTCGAGCACCCTGTCATCCAGGACCCCTTTCAAAAGACTCCAGCCACTCAAGCAGTAGATTGTTCTCTCTGCTACTGCATAGCAAGCGGTACCAGGGAAGCAAGTCTGTAACCAACAGGACCCTGAACAGCTTCTACTCCCCAAGCCATAAGACTGATAAAACAAATGTCTACCCAGACTACCTGCATTGACGCTTTTTGACTCTATGCACACACACTGGACTCTACCCACACACACTTACACTGACATCCCAATACACATACACACACGTAGCACACGCACACATGCATACTGACACCACACACCCACAATCACACACACTCACCATATGCTGCTGCTACTGTCTATTATCTGCATTATCCTGTTTCCTAGTCACTTTACTCCTACCTAACTGTACATAGATACGAGTGATGGGGGAAAAAATATACAGTTACATATCAGGATATAATTTTTTACATATCGTGTCGTTTTGACAAAATCTGAGTATTATTTTTGCTGTACCGGCACCAAAACCAATTTTCCCTTCATAGCGTGTTCTCCATCTTTTTAAATAGGGAGCCAATTTGTTTTCAGCACTTTTATTTCCATGACTGATCAAAACTTGTTTTTTCATGGCTCGCTTGTCTCTCTGCAGCAGACATAAGGTGATCAATACGTTTGGAACATCATATGGCAATAAAATCTAAATATTGATTTGTAATATATAGAATCACAAGAATCACAATACATGTCATATCGGCACCTAAGTATCGTGAAAGTATCGTATCGTGAGGTCCCTGACAATTCCCAGCCCTAATAGCTACCTCAATTACCTCGTACCCCTGCACATCGACTCGTTACTGGTACTCCCATGTTACTTGTACCTGTTACTGTTATTCATTATTCACTGCGTATTTATTCCTCGTGTCACTATGTACATTTTTCATTACATTTTTTTATCATTATCTTAACTCTACATTGTTAAAAAAGGACCCATAAGCAAGCATTTCACTGTTAGTCTACACCTGTTGATTACAAAGCATGTGACAAATAACACGTTTATTTGATTTGAAAATAGGCTACCGCACTTGCCCTTTTGGATGACCTCCAGTCATTGGGGGCATTCTCATGTGCATCAGTTAGAATGTGCATCTAGGCCACACACTTACGAGGACGGTTCTATCAATGTCAGAGTATTCACACAAACAAGGTTGGTGTAGTGTGAGGGAAAGGGTGAGCATGTCACACACAGATCACACATCACACACACAGAGGGCCAGATTTGTATTCTGCTCCTAATCCAGAGAAGATTTAGAATAAATAATGTTCCTTCCTACTGAGACTACATGTCTGTCAGTATGATTTCCGCTGTACTCACCAGCTGCCTGAGCATTCACTGCACAGCACTGGGCTTTAAAAGTCCCAGAGTATTTGTTAGACACGTATCGGAGCTATCCTTCTACTTGTCAAAGCCAGATAAAGCCCAAGCAGGGTGCTGGCCAGACTCTCCTGAAACCGCCTAAAAATATGAAAACTGGAATCATTAATGAAAAACAGAGAATAAGGCTGGTAAGAACTGCAGTCCAGTGGTTTTACATAACATAAAAAAATCTAGATTAAACAGCAAGGGTTGGCTGAGGAACTCTACTCGTCGCAATGTGTTTGGCTAATGAAAGGATTTGTACAACAAACATACATTTTTGGCCATTTGGGGAGTCTTTGGTATCTCTTCGGTTATCATAAGGAAAGCGTTTGTCAGTTTGCTGCTAAACATTTAACAGCATGCCTACATTTGGTATACAAAACTGACTATAGTTATTTCCAAAATGTGCAATGAGCTAAATCATTTCCTTTGTCCCTGTAGTTGAAGTTTATAATCTTCATGGATCCTAGAGAGCTGGAGTTACCACATGGAGGAGTTGGTCGGACCCACACACACAGACTAAGAAATCTCTCTGTACTCAATAGCACTTCCTACTCAGACAACGACAATAATAGAGAGCAGCAGTTAGCCTAGCGGTTAGAGGATTGGGCCTAGAGTTGGGTGATATGGACAAAAATCCATATTGCAATAAATAATTATTGCTAATTTGTGTGGTATTGATAAATAGGTTACATTTATAACATTATTATGCAGCATCCTTTAAACTATTACTACTAGTTTTATGGTTGTAGCCATTCGTTGTCTCATTGACAATCACCCATATTAGCAAACACATTTAATTTCAAACTTCATATTTCTCTAGTGTTGGCTACTTATCATAATGAATGACATCAGTACGGTCCGTGTCGATAATTTCTGTTTATGATCCCAGCTCTAGTTCGGCCAGTGACCAAAAGGTCGCTAGTTCAAATCCCAGAGCAGACAAGGTGAAAGATCTGCCGATGTGCCCTTGAACATGGTACTTAACCCTAATTGCTCCAGGGTCACCGTTGATAATGGCAGACCCTGGCCATGACCCCACTCTCCAAGGGTGTCTCAGGGGGAGTTAGGCAATGCGGATATGCAAAAAACGAATGTTCAATTCACACATGTGTATAACGCACACTTGTACATCTGTGAAATAGGACAAATATAAGCACCCACCAAATTATTATTAGTGTTATTGCCATTAATAGGAATCACTTTCAAGTAATAAGATCTCACCTTGAAATAAGTTAATTGTCTAGGAGAATGATCAGTGTGTCCTGGCTTAAATCCATGAGATGTACATGTTGAATGTGAATATCAACTAAACCTATGTTCAATTGAAGCTACACATACGTAACTGTATAGGGGTTTACTAACTGAGGTTGACACATCTGTAATGAGACTAAGTCTATGTGGCTCCTATACATGCATGCTATACTTCTCTGAGAGTTGGCTTAACAGCGTTCATATTGGTTTGAGCACGTGCTCAACTCGACTGTTCAGGACATTGTTATTGCTGTGATAAGATGAGGCAACTTCAGAAACCTATGAAACAGTTCATCTTAGCAGTTATGGTGTAGTAGCCAGGTTCATGATGGAAAGATGGCAACACAACACGCATCACTGGGAGCCAATGAACACAACTACCATGAATGGTAGGCTCAATCTTAATAAAAAGAGAGTAGATGAATGTCGTCAAAGCGTGCCTATCCGAAGAGATCAATACATCTCACGTCTTTTCAAACAAAACGAATCCCTTGCATTATGGCATCAGTTCTGTTTTGCCTGATGACGGATCTGTTGCGTCCATCACGCAGTTGACACAGACTCAACTGAAAATAAGCACTCCATCTCTACACAAATACAATGCCTCAATCAAAATCAGTATTAGCGTGTACCATCCTACCTCCTCTCCTTCCTTTGAAGCTGTCATTGTGGAATCTTGATTTTCGGACCTCCTCGGTCAGATGGACTCGACAGTGTGTGCGCAATGTATGCACAGACCTTTCGGGGTAGCTGATATATCTACGTATCAACCCTGAGAATGGCGAGGGGCTTGTCACACAACACAATCAAGAAATGTTAACCCAAGTCAAGCAGGGGGCATCACGATTTCAAGAAATCTACCGGAGCTCGCATTTCAAAGAAGCATATACGGAGAAAAAGGTAACAACCCCCTCCCCCAGTGTATCGAATATCCCTATCTCTTTAAACCAGAGGAAAGCACGCCATATCCCGAGAAAGAAAGTATGTGAGGTGTTTGTTGCTGACGCTGTAAACATCTACGACCACGAGTAGAAATAGCCCCCGCTCTCACTACAATAAAAGAGACACACACTCGGCAAAGGGGGCGGGAAATAATACACTTCATGTTCATTACAAGAGTTTTCAGAGTACTGGATACAATTAGACTGGCAGGGGGTTCTATCAATAGTGTGACGTGTCTTTTCTTTGTATCCTAATCCAGTTTAGTGTGAGTTTGAATAAATTCATCTCGCACTTTGAAGGATACAACGCTCAATGTGAGCTGTCCATTGTGCTGAAGTTCCAAACTACACCACAGCATTGTGCTTTGAAAGAATGGACACTCGTTCACTGAAGCAAACAAATCTAACAAACCAGAAAAATTACAAGGAAAATTAGATATCACCTACATGGACATTGAGCAAATAATCTTGCCAGCCTTAAACCAGCGGCCTACAGTGTCTTTCATGCAGAGGCATCTTTTTCCTATTTTGATGCCTTACAACCTGGAATTAATATGGATTTTGCGGGGGGGTTGTATCATTTCAAAGTCAAAGTCACCATTATTAGTCAGTTGTACAACTGAATGCCTTCAACCGAAATGTGTCTTCCGCATTTAACCCAACCCCTCTGAATCAGAGAGGTGCGGGGGGCTGCCTTAATCGACATCCACGTCTTCGGCGCCCGGGGAACAGTGGGTTAACTGCCTTGTTCAGGGGCAGAACGACAGATTTTTACCTTGTCAGCTCGGGGATTCGAACTTGCAACCCTCCGGTTACAAGTCCAACGCTCTAACCACTAGGTTAGATTTACACAACATGCCTCCCATTTGAAGATGCCATTTTTTAAAATTGTGAAACAAACAAGAAATAAAAAAAACTTGAGTGTGCATAACTATAACCACCTTTTGCAGCAATTACAGCTGTAAGTCTCTTGGGTTATGTCTCTATAAGCTTGGCACATCTAGCCACTGGGATTTTTTCCCATTCTTCAAGGCAAAACTGCTCCAGCTCCTTAAGTTGGATGGGTTCCACTGGTGTACAGCAATCTTTAAATCATACCTCAGATTCTCAATTGGATTGAAGTCTGGGCTTTGACTAGGTCATTCCAAGACATTTAAATGTTTCCGCTTAAACCACTCGAGTGTTGCTTTAGCAGTATGCTTAGGGTCATTGTCCTGCTGGAAGGTGAACCTCCATCCCAGTCTCAAATCTCTGGAAGACTGAAACAGGTTTCCCTCAAGAATTTCCCTGTATTTAGCTCCATTCCATCATTCCTTCAATTCTGACCAGTTTCCCAGTCCCTGCCGATGAAAAACATCCCAACTGCATGATGCTGCCACCACCATGCTTGGGGATGGTTTTCTCGGGGGGATGAGAGGTGTTGGGTTTGCGCCAGACATAGCGTTTTCCTTGATGGCCAAAAAGCTCAATTTTAGTCTCATCTGACCAGAGTACCTTCTTCCATATGTTTGGAAGGTACTCTCCCACATGCCTTTTGGCGAACACTAAATGTGTCAGACTTTTTTCTGGACACTCTTCCGTAAAGCCTAGCTCTGTGGAGTGTACAGCTTAAAGTGGTCCTATGGACAGATACTCCAATCTCCTCTGTGGAGCTTTGCAGCTCCTTCAGGGTCATCTTTGGTTACTTTGTTGCCTCTCTGATTAATGCCCTCCTTGCCTGGTCTGTAAGTTTTGGTAGGCCGCTCTCTCTTGGCAGGTTTGTTGTGGTGCCATATTCTTTCCATTTTTTTATAATGGATTTAATGGTGCGCCGTGGGATGTTCAAAGTTTCAGATATTTTTTTATAAACCAACCCTGATCTGTACTTCTCCACAACTTTGTCCCTGACCTGTTTGGAGAGCTCCTTGGTCTTCATGGTGCCTCTTGCTTGGTGGTGCCCCTTGCTTAGTGGTGTTGCAGACTCTGGGGCCTTTCAGAACAGGTGTATATATACTGAGATCATGTGACAGATCATGTGACACTTAGATTGCACACAGGTGGACTTTATTTAATTAATTATGTGACTTGTGAAGGTAATTGGTTGCACCAGATCATATTTAGGGGCTTCATAGCAAAGGGGGTGAATACATATGCCCGCACAACTTTTCTGTCTTTTATTTTTTTTAGAATTTTATGAAACATTATTTTTTTCATTTCACTTCACCAATTTTGACTTTTTTTGTGTTTGTCATTACATGAAATCCAAATAAAAATCAATTTAAATTACAGGTTGTAATTCAACAAAATAGTAAAAAACGCCAAGGGGGATGAATACCTTTGCAAGGCACTGTAGCTAGCACAGATAGGCTCCCAATTTCCCAACCTCATAACTAGGTGCCAAGAAGCCATTTCAGGCTATCAGTCAAGTTAGAGTAGCTAGCTTGTCTAACTCTTAGGCGGCATTCCCTGCTGGCAAGGTTGGTTGACTTTAGAAAAGCAAGCAAATTACTAAATGTACTAAATAAGACTCACATTCCTGTCAGTCTTTTACCCAGATATTATATTTTGGACATAGAATTAAGCATAATGATTATGGCTCTAGATTACAGGAAAAGGCTGTTTCAGGTGTTTGAAAAAATCTCCTGGGTTAATGATACAGATTGCAGCATTCCTTTATCTGCCGCACTGCCAAGCAATCGTGGTCCACATAGCGGCTCTCAGAATAGCCATCCATCCCCAGTCCCTTTGAAAGACTCTGTGAGTCATACGCGGGCCTGCATATTCTTCACAACATCATTACTCTTCCAAATGGGTGCCATGTCCTGCAAGATTATAATCGGGATTTACAAATTGGTACAAATTCCCTGTTGTTCACAAACACAGGGCTGAGTTGAGTTATTGTTGAAGGTGTGTGTGGGGTATGGTGTGGGTGTGTACTAGAGAGAGAGAAAGAGAGAGAAATAGAATAGATTGAGAGAGCGAGAGGGAGAGAGAGAAATACAGTACCTTTGGAAAGTATTCAGACCCCTTGACTTTTTCCACATTTTGTTTTGTTACAGCCTTATTCTAAAATGTATTAAATTAAAAAAAGCAATCTACACACAATACCCCATAATGACAACACGAAAACAAGCAATTTAGCAACCTGTTTGGAAAGGCACACACCTGTCTATATAAGGTCCCACAGTTGACAGTGCATGTCAGAGCAAAAACCAAGCCATGAGGTTGAAGAAATTGTCCGTAGAGCTCCGAGACAGGATTGTGTCGAGGCACAGACCTGGGGAGAAGGGCCTTGGTCAGGGAGATGTTAAAGAACCCGATGGTCACTCTGACAGAGCTCTATAGTACCTCTGTGGAGATGGGAGAACCTTCCAGAAGGACAACCATCTCTGCAGCACTCCACCAATAAGGCCTTTATGGTAGAGTGGCCAGATGGAAGTCACTCCTCAGTAAAAGGCACATGACAGCCCACTTCGAGTTTGCCAAAAGGCGCCTAAAGACTCTCAGACCATGAGAAACAAGATTCTCTGGTCTGATGAAACCAATAAATAACTCTTTGGCCTGAATGCCATGCGTCACATCTAGAGGAAACCTGGCAACATCCCTGCAGTGAAGCGTGGTGGTGGAAGCATCAGGATCGAAGTAAAGATGAACGGAGCAATGTAAGAAGAGATGCTTGATGAAAACCTGCTCCAGAGCACTCAGGACCTCAGACTGGGGCGAAGGTTCACCTTCCAACAGGACAACGACCCTAAACATACAGCCAAGACAGCGCAGGAGTGGCTTCAGGACAAGTCTGAATATCCTTGAGAGGCCCAGCCAGAGCCTGGACTTGAACCCGATCGAACATCTCTGGAGAGACCTGAAAATAGCCGTACAGCAACGCTCCCCATCCACCCAGACAGAGCTTGAGAGGATCTGCAGAGAAGAATGGGAGAAACTCCCTAAATACAGGTGTGCCAAGCTTGTAGCATCATACCCAAGAAGACTTGAGGCTGTAGTCGCTGCCAAAGGTGCTTCAACAAAGTACTGAGGAAAGGGTCTGAATACTTATGTAAATGTGATATTTAGCAAATCATTCTAAAAACCTGTTTTTGCTTTGTCATTATGGGGTATTGTGTGTAGATTAATGAGGGAAAAAAACTATTTAATCAATTTTAGAATGAGGCTGTAGCATAACAAAATGTGAAAAAAGTCAAGGGGTCTGAATACTTTTCGAAGGCACTGTAGAAGAGATTGAGAGAAATGGAAAAGAGAGAGCGAGAGAGAGAGAGAGAGAAATAGATAATACTACTATGACAAGACATCTCAAGACCCCGCTATATGGAAAGTGACCCAACTCACCAAATCCGCGTTAAAGTCCTTTAACTTACAAATACGACCAATCAAAATATCATAATAACAGCCATGTTACATCAGTGATAGAACAGCAGCCGATGGGTGTGACTGAGATCGACCTTTAGATATTTTCAAGCTCCTCTCTAAAAAATGTAAGGAGAGAGGAAAGGTAATCGACAGCCCAGGGATATTTTTCTTTAATTGGCTTTTTTGGAGTTGGGAGATACTGTATAAGTGACATTTTTGTTTTATTATTTAACTTTTATTTATTCCCAAATCAACATGATAATTCAATCAAACAGCAGTTCCGGATACACTACGTTTCAACAACACAAATACATTACAATTAACCAAAACACTCCCAGACCTCAGTCAATCCATTCCTCTTCACCATTCTAAACTGCCCTATTGGCTCCAGGGATTCAAGATGTAACGAGGTTTGTAAATTCTTCCAAACAAGGGACGCATTAAAGCTAAAGGCTGATTTACCTAGGTTGGTAGAGACAAAAGGGACCTCAAGAGTTAACCAACCCTGTGAGTGGATTTGGTGCCTTCTATTTGTATACTTTAACAGAGAAGTGAGATATGTTGGATGCTTGTGCAGCATAGCTTTGTAAACAAAAAGGGAGAAATAAATTGATCTACGGGAATGTATAGAGGTCCAGCCGACTTTCTGATAAAGGATGCAGTGATGAGTGTTAAACCTGTCGCCTGTGATAAAGTGAAGCACGCTATGGTACACAGTATTCAAGGGTTTTAGAGCAGTGGCTGCTGCATTCTGATAAATGGTGTAACCATAATCAAGAGCTGGCAGGAAGGTTTCCTGTACAATCTGCTTCCTGCTGTTTAGGGAGAGGCATGATCTATTTCTATAAAATAAGCCTACTTTAGCTTCAGCTTCTTAATTAGTTCATCTGTGCGTTTTTTAAATGTCAGTTTTTTGGTCAATCCAAAAGCCCAGTTATTTATAGGTTGGAACCTGCTCGATGAGAGAACCATCCAATGCATAAATGTGTAAATTATCTGAAATATTTCTATGAGAATTAGAAAACAACATACATTTCGTTTTTCCTGCATTAAGTATACATTTGAGATCAACAAGATCTTTCTGCAAGGCAACAAGATCAGATTGCAGCTCTAACATAGCAGCAGTAGAGGCAGTAGTGTACATAACAGTTTCATCTGCATACGGATGAATGTTACAGGTTTTTGTACGTAGACCAATATTATTGAAATAAATAGTAAAGAGGACATGTCCCAAATTTGATCCCAGCAGGACACCTTTAGTAATATTGAGGTAACTTGACTTATAGTTCCCATTCAGAGGCCCAGACAACCTCTGAATGAGTAGGGGATGGTTGACAGCATCCAAGGCCTTGGATAGGTCTATAAATATGGCAATTTAACACATCATTTAAGACAAGCGTAGCTGCTGAAACGGTGCTATGTCCATGTCTATAACCAGACTGGTGCACATTAAGAACATCATTTGGAATGAGCAGGAGAAGAGAGAGAGAAATCAAAACCACTCTCCCATTAAATATTTAAACAGAGAAATCAGAGACTGTGTGTGTGTGTGTGTGTGTGTGTGTGTGTGTGTGTGTGTGTGTGTGTGTGTGTGTGTGTGTGTGTGTGTGTGTGTGTGTGTGTGTGTGTGTGTGTGTGTGTGTGTGTGTGTGCGTGCGTGCGTGTGTATGTGCGTGTTTAAATGGTCTTCGCTCTGACTCAAGGAGAGGTGTTACCTCCACCAGAGTGTTGAAGTTCAGTCATATCCTCTAGACTGGACAGAGTCCACATTGTGTTATTCTTTTCTAAATGAACATGTATAGGGAGCCTTCCTCCCTTCTCTCCTTACTCATGCCCTGACTAATTGAAGCAAATTACATGGAAAACATCCAAAGAATACAATGCAAAACAATCACGTATGAATATCTTGCTGTGGCAATTTGAAACACCATAATCATGATAGCTCAATTTGAATTGACCTTCGTGTGTAGGCTACACCATTTATAGATAGTTGATGAGTAGGGTTCGTCTACAGCTCCAGGTGGTTTTCTAAGTGTGATATCGTGGTATTTTTAGCCTGGTGTGCTCTCCCAGTGGGGGGAGAGGCTGAGGTAGTACAGGAGTCTCCTCTGTCTATTAAGATTGTAGGTCATTGGAAACGACTCAACCGAGAGCTTGCAAGATCCAACTCTATTTCCTAAGAGGTGTCGTCACTTAGTCTCTACTTATTTTTTTTGCCAAGAATCTTCACACTGATCTTCGGTTGGGCAATTTCAAAGGCATTTTATCATTGTGGAGAGACAAACAGCCTATAATCTTCATTTTCATTCCTCTCTTGTAGAAGGAGAAGACACATACTCAGTGTGGTACTCACGGCCCAGAGCTCCGCTGATGTCAGTAATCAAATATTCTCATCTGAACTACTCTCAAATGGCCGACCTCCAGGGATGTGTTCCAAATAACACCCTATTCCCTATTTAGTGTGCTACTTTTGACTAGGGCAGCATAGGGTTCTGGTCAAAAGTAGTGTACTATATAAGGAATAGGGTGCCATTTGGGATGCAACCCATGAGTTCCTAACCGCCATGGCCCAAATGAGAGTCTGCAAGACTGTGTTCCCGAAGACAATGCACAGACAATATTATCCCGCAGGAGGCTGTCGATCTCTCAATCTCAATTACGGCTGGAGATTATCGTCTCATAACTCAATCCTGCATTAAACAGACTAGGCCCTACATATGGGCCTACTTCTCCACTCTGAGGCACGGTGTCAGAGTGCATCAAGTACATTTACTTATTAAACAGATGCCTACAGTAGGGATGAAAACAGCAACGCACTCAGACACCTGGACTGCAGAACAACATGAACTCTGAAACCATCACGTTGCCTTCTATCCAGAGGTGGACACTAGAGAGGAGGAAAAAGACGAGTCCTCGTCAAGTCGTCTGTTATTATAGCAGTAGACTGACCTAGCCAACGAGCCTTTCCTCTGAATACTTAAACAGGCAGTGGACATGTACTGGAAGACAATGAGCATGGCTGAGTCGGAATGTGCTGCCCACGGGCTAGCCTAGGCCTTTTAAAACCAACCCCAAATACACCAGTGTAGAGAGTCGGCGCTCGACAACAAACTGAACACACAGTGCTACTGTTAATAATATCTCCTTTCTCCTGAAGTGTGCACTCATTCACTACTTTCCAAAAATCGAAAACCCTTGTATGAGGTGGAGGCACGGGCTAGTGGGAGCTTCCAACATATTTCTTGTACCAGCCATTTCCCTTTCAAATCAGTGAAGGAAAGTGAAGTGCACACTTCGGGAGGGAGGAGAGATAATTGGGACATAGCCCCATTTCCTCACATAAGCACTATAGTCAGTGAACCAGCCCAGAGGGAGATTGTTGGAGCGCCAGCTACACCGACTATATCACTGACTATATCTACTGCATGCGGTTAATGATAAGGTGTAGTGGTTTACAGATAGTTACACTCAAAATCACAAACAGACAGATCGAAATAGGAGGAAGTTTCAACTATTCTCTACCCACTCCTGTTGGCACTAATAATGCACAGGTCAATTGTTTTCTGACCCACGCTGCCCTGACCATTTTAACAAATAGCCCACCTCCACCAAACACGATTTAAAGCACAGCTAATATTTAAATCAGTATGCAGACCATTCAAAAGGTTAACTATTATGTGGTGATTATCTGTGGTGAATAAATAAATCTTCGCCCCATAGCCAGTTGACGTAATGCTGCATTATAACAGGCAACTGAATTAAGGCTAACCAACATCAAACTTAATGGAGAAAGTAGCTGAAGTACACAACTGGCAAAGGTACATCAACAGTATAGTGATAATCCCTTCAAACATTACATTTACATTGCAGTCATTTAGCAGATGCTCTTCTCCAGAGCGACTTACAGTAGTGAGTGCATACATTTTTATATTTTTTTTCCATACTGGTCCCCCATTGGACATTGACGTCTACATAGAATATAAAAGCATATTGGTGTTCAACAGCTGTCTATGTATGTCAGTGCAGGGAGACAATTATCTCTGGGATAGAACAAGTACAGCACTGACACACTTCAGATCCCTCAGGGTCTGTGTCTATATTTCACATGGCCTGTCTCTCCCGGGGATGCATAACAGCCACAGGGTCTGTGTCTATATTTCTTATGGCCCTCTCTCTCTTCCAAGGATCCATAACAGCCACAGGGTCTGTGTCTATATTTCTCATGGACCTCTTTCTCCTGTGGATCCATTACAGCCACAGGGTCTGTGTCTATATTTCTCATGGCCCTCTCTCTTCCAGGGGTCCATACCAGCCAGGCACTGGAGTCGTATTCTTCACATCCCCTCCCCCTGTCCTCCTCATCTGTCCTGCTCTTAATCCAGAATCCCTCCAGGGACTTCAGCCTGTGGGGTAGAAATACTCTTTTCTCATAAGCAACCACTCTCTAAACCTCTTCTGACATACTGGGGAATAGGGGATGGGAGAGGGAGTAAGTGGGGTGTTGAGATCTGTCAAAACACACTTCACCTCTGTAAAGTCCTCCTCAGTCATCTTTGGACGCGTTGTCGAAATATTTCCCCCATTCAAATCATCCTATCAGGGCGTCTTTTTCTTAGATGCCGTGACTCAGGACAGGACAGGATATATGCTGATTTCCTCTCCCCTGTCCGGTGTGGATTTACTTCTAGCACTGAGCTGTTTCGCCTTCACGGTTGAGTTAATGCAGTGCAATTTGTTTCAGTGCAATTCCAAACATTGCATCAGCGCCACTAATCTAGCCTGCACGTGTCACAGGGAGGAGCCCTGGCCTGGCCTCTTGTTTTTTATTTACATACACAGAAAGAATCCAGTACCTCAATATACAGCATGACAAGACAACCAACCATCAAAATACATCTCCCTTCTATTCTGTTTACGAACATACTGTACAAGTAAGATTGATTATTATTCCATTGTGTTCTTCCACATCAGATTATTGAAATTGTCCATATCACAATGTCCTGGTCTGGACACTGATCCTCTTCTCCACCCCTCCCTCCCCTTTCACAGTAAAACGAACGGGAACGAGAATGACTAATAGCAGCATCTCAAAAGATGAGGTTGATGGGGAAGGTCTTTGCCCTCACTGACCCCTCCCTTGTTCAAGCTCCAAAAATAGCCCCCCTTCTCTGTCTGCTCCTGGAGTGACATCACGGATCATGTAGGGCTCTACTTGTGTGGGCAAAGCTTTACTAATGAGGAATACACAGCAAAGGCAGCCAGGCAACATTGTATGTTCTATAGTGATGCTCTGGGGCTGGTTTCACCAGTTGGGCTTACACCTGTTCCTGTTTATACTGACCTGACAGAATGGGAGAACAGAGTGGGGAAACTATGGGCAACTACTAAACATATAATGTCCCCAATATTCACATAACACTTATTCCTATATTGTAATCTGCAATGTTATGGATGGAACAAAATAGGGATTACTGATTAATTGACATAACACCAACAAACACCACCAATTTTACAATTCAGTTTACAATTCAAGGAAGCATCTTCTGCTTGCCCACAGTTTCTCAACTCCCTTGAATTTCTCTCTTGGAACAGAGACATCCTGAACACCCAATACCTTCGTGAAGCTTACAGTTGGTAACCTTGTACATTAATTAAATCCAGTTGAATTGTAATAGACGCATTGAGGCACATTCTGAGTCAGCCCAAATCTACAGACAATGACAATAACACAAACAAACAGGAAGTATTGGTCAATCTAAGGTGAAGATGTACATATTCCTACATATAGTCTATTACAGCCACTGTTTACACCGAGTTCTACGTTTATTGCAGCCTAAAGCTGGTACTGTATATGAAGTTTAAGGTGATATAACAGTCTGGTACTCCAGTCTATCCGCACACTATCCACAAAGCATTCCTTCCTGTTCCAGAACATCTTGAAGAACTGTTGGATACAGCCTACTGTCATAACTCAGTGGAATAACAGTATAACAACTCACAAAGATGTCCATTTATTCAACCAGAGCACCTAGCTGAGGGCTTTACATTTTCTCACAGATTGCTGTGAAATTGTAAATTTCTTGTTGGACTGGCTAGAAAGAGAACCTGGGTTACTTCAGCCTTTGATGTTCTCCACAATGATTTAATGAGCAGGGATGTTGGGTAGCCACAGGACATTTCATATTTTGGTTTACCCTAAAGGGTACTCTTAACCTTGTATCCCATCAGTCCCCTGTCCCTGGCCTGTACACTGTGAAATTACATAATTATCCTCCTCCATGTTGGGTTAGATTAATTTACTTCAGCCATAAAGATGTAGTTCACTTTGATGGCAGTATAAATAAGATAGCGTTACCCTCTAGTGGTCAAGCATGAGATGTGCATGTATGACATGCATACAGCAATGATTACTTCAATATAATGCATTACCACTAGGCGACAGTATTATCTGCCTTAGTTCTCTTTTTCTCTACGTTTTCACTGTCTGATCGAAGCGACATGGTCTGTGGAGCTGTACAGTATGTCAACTGTTGAGGTGTGAAGCACGCAATGATACACATCTTTTTAATGGGCTCCTGTTTGTGCAGCGGTCTAAGTCACTGCATCTCAGTGCAACAGGTGTCTACAGTCCCTGGTTTTATACCAGGCAGTATCACATCTAGCAGTGATTAGGAGTCCCATAGGGCGGTGCGCAATTGGCCCAGCGTTGTCCGGGTTTGGCTGGGGTAGGCCGTCATTGTAAATAAGAATTTGATCTTAACTGACTTGCCTAGTTAAAAAGAATAAAAATAATCTTAACGTCACCTGTTAAATCCACTTCCATCAGTGTAGTGAAGGGAAGGAGACAGGTTAAAGAAGGATTTTAAAACCTTGAGGTAATTGAGACATGGATTATGTACGTGTGCCATTCAGAGGGTGAATGGGCAAGACAAAATATTTAAGTGTCTTTGAACAGGGTATGGTAGTAGGTGCCAGGCGCACTGGTTTGAGTGTGTCAAGAACTACAACACAACTGTAAGAAGTATTGGAGTCAACACGGGCAAGCATCCCTGTGGAACACCTTTGACACCTTGTAGAGTCCATGCCTCGATGAATTTAGGCTGTTCTGAGGGCTAAATGGGGTGCAACTCAATGTTCCTAATGCTTGTGAGCAGGGTGTTAATCTGTGAATTTGAAATCATGTTACAAGTAATATCCGATTTACATTATTTCTCACTTCGAGAAATGTCTTTGTTACCGAAATGTCAACACTAAAACAAACACAAATTAGTTGCTGCCAATCTTGCAGTAAATCAAGCCAAAATAATACAATTATTTGGTCACATCTACCCTCCAAAACCTGCTGTAGTCCACATTAGCATTTCTAGAGCAGAATTCTTAACAAGAATTCACACCATAAATCATGCATTTAAATGAGGGGATTAAAACTTGCCTGTCACCCTCAGACAGCTTCACTGCATAGAGTTAAACACTTCCTTGGGCAAATCCTAATACCACAGCTCTTTTGAGGATCATAGTTTTCCAGATTTTTTATGGAATATCTACATAGCCGTACAGAGGCCCATTATCAGCAACCATCACTCCTGTGTTCCAACGGCACGTTGTGTAATCCAAGTTTATCATTTTAAAAGGCTAATTGATCATTAGAAAACACTTTTACAATTATGTTAGCACAGCTGAAAACTGTTGTTCTGATTAAAGAAGCAATAAAAATGGCCTTCTTTAGACTAGTTGAGTATCTGGAGCATCAGCATTTGTGGGTTCGATTATAGGCTCAAAATGGCCAGAAACAAAGACCTTTCTTATGAAACTCGTCAGTCTATTCTTATTCTGAGAAATGAAGGCTATTCCAAGCGAGAAATTGCCAAGAAACTGAAGATCTCGTACAACGCTGTGTACTACTCCCTTCACAGAACAGCACAAACTGGCTCTAACCAGAATAGAAAGAGGAGTGGGGGGCCCCGGGGCACAAGTGAGCAAGAGGACAAGTACATTAGAGTGTCTAGTTTGAGAAACAGACGCCTCACAAGTCCTCAACTGGAAGCTTAACTAAATAGTACCCGCAAAACACCAGTCTTAACGTCAAAGGTGAAGAGGCGACTCCGGGATGCTGGCCTTCTAGGCTCAAACAGAGAGTTACCTAGCTGGCTATGGCTATCCAACATGGGAACTCTTCCAAGTCAAGGTAAGCTGTTGGTTTTATAAATGTATTGCCACCGGGGCCCGCCGGTGTAACTGCTAAACTGCTAGCTGACTGTACACTGTACTGCATGATTGTAGCGGGTTTACTAATGCGTTAGTTCAAGTATCTATGTTGACTTGACGTTAGCTAATATGGTGACAACCATGTTGGCTTTGTGTAGCGGTTAGCGGTTATGATATGAAGGTTTGACTTGGAAAGTTTTTTTTGCCTGGTCACAGACAGGGATCATGCTGTTTGTATATCGCTGCTATGAAAGTGAACTGTGTTTGCGTGTGACCAGGGGTGTAATCATTCTGCCAATTCTTTCTTAAATGGAAGCAAACGTAACGAAACTGGGATAAACATACCTGTAGTTGTCTAATAGAAATTCTTGTTTGTAACTGTTGGATTAATAGGTGCCTTTTATCAATATATTCACCTCTATTTAATCTCAGATTCAAAAATGTTAATTAGCATCAGTAAACATCATGCAAGACTACAAATCCCTGAAAGCTCCTGCACGTCATCTCTAGCTGACACCTTTACTAAGAGGTATTGTGTCAACTTAAGACTTGCACAAGACAGTTAATATAATTGTCTATTTAAAGTAATTTTGCCAAATTTATTCATTACTACATTTAGCTAACATTTGATAGTTCATTTGCCTCGATTCATCAGTCTTGTCCAGATCATGATTTGTAGTTCTTTATGATAGCCACATTAGCAGCTAATTAGCATTTCATGTTTGGGGGGTAAATACAGGCAAAAATATTGATATAAGTCAGCTTGTCCTAGAGAGATTTACACAGTTATCAAAACATCACACCAAGGTAAGCCTACACGAAACAGACCTTATTTTAAGTGTTTCTAAAATCTCCTATGGGAAAGATTTATGGTGGAAAAATGATTGGAACCATTTCCCTGTTTAACCACTAGGTTTTATGGGTATTATGACTGTGGCACTCTATGATTACACCCTAGATCAGCTAGATACAGGCAAGATGCAGGCGATATATATTGAATGTGTCAATGTCTGTCATCTACATTGTAAACTTTCCTTCACAGGCTAGGTTGTAGCAACCTCATGATGGGTATAGGGAAAACTTGATTATCACGTATGTTACATTGAGCTGTGTGAATGGAATATGAATGACAGTTATCCAATATGCTGTAATAGAAAAAAGGCCATGCTCATTAAATAAAGGCATCGTCCTCCCTGATCTTAAACAGCACCGACCGCCACTGAATCCATTGGATTGTATTTCTGTGTTTGTAGACCATGCGATCACCGTTGTTGCTAAGAGACCAGTTGTGGTCACTTTATTTTTGGTATTTCGGATGTTGATTAAGATAATATCCATTTAATATGCAGCCACTATAATAATTTCATATGACAGGGTTTAATTGTTTGCATGGTGTCTCGTGACAGATTTATAAATTACACACATAAGATTGGGTTCTGGATGCTTAGACTGTTTGAATACATTTTTTTCTATAAAGGCAAAAGCTGTGCAGATACTCATTCATCTTTCAAATCCAGAAGAGACAACTTTTAGCCTGAGCAACCCACCATTGTGATTGACAGTGATGGACAAATGGAGCTATGAATATGATTGCTTGCACACACCAGTTAAAACCATTGATCACAATCCCATTGTCATACAGGCAACATTGTAAACTACAGGTGGGGATTAGGCTACTGTAGACTTTAGACAAAAAATATATATGACATACCTGAATTCATAAGTAGGTTGTGGACATCATGCACTATAAAATAAACACACTTACCATATCCTTAGATGATTGGCATGGTATTTGATGAGAGACGCAGGCTGTTTGATTCATCTTGGACACAGTTTCCAAGACAAATTGATAAAGACAAATGAAATGTGGTCTAGAGTTTTCCAAGCTCAGGGTATGTTGCTATCAAATATGTTCGGTGTCTGGAATACTTTGCAGTTACTGCATTCGATCCTTGTTGCCTTCTGGTGATGAGTTTACCAGGCGCTGCTCTCTCTCTCCCTCTGTGAAAAATACATCTGACACATCTCCTCCAAGCAGACTGAATATGTTACTGGCTTCACGTAGAAAAGGGATAGTAAAAAGGAAATAGCTACAGCTGATTTTTACCAAAATATTAAAGCTAAGGAAAGGGTTATTCAGTTGTGTTGTCAAGTCGTTTTTGGTTCCACTGAATTTCAGAAGACTTGAAATTAAAGGTTTTGGTATTAAGTATTTCATGGCTGAGATCAAAATACTGTTATGCACCTCTGAAATACTGTTCTGTTGCCTTCACTGATCTGCTTTGAGGACCACAATCTGAACATTGCAGCAGCCTAATACATTTCTCACAACGTTTCACTCACATTCCTTGAAGAGCTACCCTTAGATTAAGTCCCATTGGAGAAAATAAGACCTTGATTGTAAAACATGTAGACTGAAGGATTTCTGGCATGCCTACACACTGCCTGAATATGTATATGGGGAGCTATCTTCAAGATACTCAGGCAGTTCCTAAAGGCATGTTGAGCCCCAGTTACTTGTAATGCCCTCTCTTTCCAAATACATGTTGCATTTGCTGAATGGTTGTCATCTACAAGTGGAATTTATGTTACTGTAAAATAAATCAACAGCGTGCATTATCTGTTTGGTTATCACATTCATGGGATGTGCATTGCACTTTCTGAGCTGATCCCTCACTGCTGTACATTAAGTATACACTGATTGTACAAAACATTAAGAACACCTTCCTAATATTGAGTTGCAGCCTCTTTTTCCCTCAGAACAGTCTCAATTCGTCAAGGCATGGACTCTAACAAAGTGTTTAAAGTGTTCCACACGGATGCTGGCCCATGTTGACTCCAACGCCTCCCACAGTTGTGTTAAGTTGGCTGGATGCTCTTTGGGTGGTGGACCATTCTTGATACACACGGGAAACTGTTGAGTGTGAAAACTCCAGCAGCGTTACAGTTCTTGACACACATTGATTGAAGTGGTTGACATAAATAAGGGCTTTCACCTGGATTAACCTGGTATGTCTGTGTCATAGAAAGAGCAGGTGTTCCTAATTTTTTGTGCACTTAGTGTACATATTTAAGGACAACCCATTGGGCATCAGTTCAACGTCTAGTTTTGATTTACATTTGGCTGAGTTGTCAACTAATGTGAAATCAACATCAATTCATCATTTCATTAGAGATAGCTTAAAAGTTGGGTGAAAAAAAATACGAAATTCCCTGATGTTGATGGCTTTTTGCAAATCCAATCAGTTTTCCACGTTGACTCCACGTCATCACAATTTTTGTTTATAGTTGAAATGACGTGGAAACAACGTTGATTCAACCAGTTTTTGCCGAGTGGGAAATGAATCATTGCAAGCCTCTTCACATTCTTATGTAACTAACAATACTGCTGCTTTATCAATGAGCTATTATGCATATCGTCATGACGAAAAATAACCAATACCTGAAAGTCATGAAGCTGGCGGAGGTAACATTAATGCACGTAAATACTTTTCATATGACTATTATTCACAGTTAAGACAGCATAATTATATAAAAACTAAAAGTATACCGGTAGGTTTTCACATTGTAGCACTTCCATTTAGGCTTTCATTCATCGGCAACATTAATAATTGCTACATTGATCCTAATTTTTCCCTTTTTTTATTTCACACTGAGGTGAATTTTTATTATGAAGAGACACACATGGAGAGGAGGCAGTGTGTCAACAGAGTGGGCTGAAGCTGAGAGAGGACTCAGAGGACGAATACTGGCATAATTATAGAGAATACATGTTGATCTCCAAATAGCAGCAGTGCAAAAACCACTCTCCTCAAACCAATACTGACACTTACATTACAGGAGCAAAAGTATGTGGACACCTGCTCGTCGAACATCTCATTTCAAAACCATGGGCATTAATATGGAGTCGGTCCCCATTTGTTTTCATAACAGCCTCAACTCCTATGGGAAGGCTTTCCACTAGATGTTGGAACATTGCTGCAGAGCATTAGTGAGGTCGGGCACTGATGTTGGGCAATTAGGCCTGGCTCGCAGTCGGCGTTCCAATTCATTCCAAAGGGGTTCGATGGGGTTGAGGTCAGGGCTCTTTGCAGGCCAGTCAAGTTCTTCCACACCGATCTCGACAAACCATTTCTGTACGGACCTCGCTTTGTGCACGGGGGCATTGTCATGCTGAAACAGGAACGGGCCTTTCCCAAACTGTTGGCACAAAGTTGAAAGCACAGAATCGTCTAGAATGTCATTGTATGATGTAGCGTTACGATTTCCCTTCACTGGAACTAGCCCTAACCATAAAAAACAGCCTAGCTACTCACTGTACCCTATGATTACTCGGCTACACATGCCTCTCCCTAATGTCAATATTCCTTGTCTATTGCTGTTTTGGTTAGTAATTCTTGTCTTATTTCACTGTAGAGTCTCCAGCCCTGCTCAATATGCCTTAGCAGCCCTGTTGTTCCACCCCCCACACATGCGGTGACCACACCTGGCTTAAATGGGGCCTCTAGAGACAAAACTTCTCTCATCGTCACTCAATGCCTAGGCTTACCTCCACTCTACTCACTCACAATCAAATGGCTACCCAGACTTTTTGCATTGTGCCACCCCCCCGCCCCCCCGCTGCTGCTACTTTCTGTTTATCATATATGCATAGTCACTTTAACTATACATTCATGTACATACTACCTCAATTGGACCGACCAACCAGTGCTCCCGCACATTGGCTAACCGGGCTATCTATCTGCATTGTGTCCCGCCACCCACCACCCGCCAACCCCTTTGTTACGCTACTGCTATTCTCTGTTCATCATATATGCATAGTCACTTTAACCATAACTACATGTACATATACTACATCAATCAGCCGGCTAACCGGTGTCTGTATGTAGCCTCGCTACTTTTATAGCCTCGCTACTTTTATAGCCTCGCTACTGTATATAGCCTGTCTTTTTTTACTGTTGTTTTTACTTCTTTACTTACCTATTGTTCACCTAATACCTTTTTTTTGCACTATTGGTTAGAGCCTGTAAGTAAGCATTTCACTGTAAGGTTTACACCTGTTGTATTCGGCGCACGTGACAAATAAACTTTGATTTGATTTGAGCCTTTAGCCGTACCCTTATCCTACTCCTCCTCTGGTGATGTAGAGGTTAACCCAGGCCCTGCAGCCCCCAGCATCACTCCCATTCCCCAGGCGCTCTCATTTGTTGACTTCTGTAACCGTAAAAGCATTGGTTTTATGCATGTTAACATTAGAAGCCTCCTCCCAGTTTGTTTTATTCACTGCTTTAGCACACTCCGCCAACCCGGATGTCCTAGCCGTGTCTGAATCCTGGCTTAGGAAGGCCACCAAAAATCCTGAAATTTCCATCCCTAACTATAACATTTTCCGACAAGATAGAACTGCCAAAGGGGGCGGAGTTGCAATCTACTGCAGAGATAGCCTGCAGAGTTCTGTCATACTATCCAGGTCTGTGCCCAAACAATTCAAGCTTCTTCTTTTAAAAATCCACCTTTCCAGAAACAAGTCTCTCACCGTTGCCGCTTGTTATAGACCCCCTTCAGCCCTCAGCTGTGCTCTGGACACCATATGTGAATTGATTGCCCCCAATCTATCTTCAGAGTTCATACTGTTAGGTGACCTAAACTGGGATATGTTTACCACCCCGGCCGTCCTACAATCTAAGCTAGATGCCCTCAATCTGACACAAATTATCAAGTAACCAACCAGGTACAACCCAAAATCCGTAACCATGGACACCCTCTTTGATATAATCCTGAGCAACTTGCCGTCTAAATACACCTCTGCTGTCTTCAACCAGGATCTCAGCGATCACTGCCTCATTGCCTGCATGCGTAATAGGTCCGCGGTCAAATGACCACCCCTCATCACTGTCAAATGCTCCCTAAAACACCTCAGCGAGCATGCCTTTCTAACCGACCTGGCCCGGGTTTCCTGGAAGGATATTGACCTCATCCAGTTAGTAGAAGATGCCTGGTTGCTCTTCAAAAGTGTAGAACTAAGAACAGATACTATAGCCCTTGGTTCACCCCAGACTTGACTGCCCTTGACCAGCACAAAAACATCCTGTGGCGTTCTGCATTAGCATCGAATAGCCCCCGCAATATGCAACTCTTCAGGGAAGTCAGGAACCAATATACGCAGTCAGTCAGGAAAGCTAAGGCTAGCTTTATCAAACAGAAATTTGCTTCCTGTAGCTGTCACCACCGATAAATCTACGATTATCAATAATTTCAATAAGCATTTTTCCACGGCTGGCCATGCTTTCCACTTGGCAACCCCTACCCCGGCCGATACCTCAGCACCCCCTGCAGCAACTCTGTCAATCACCGCATTCTTATCGGCAGCCTCAATAGCCTTGGCTTCTCAAATGATTGCCTCGCCTGGTTCACCAACTACTTCTCAGACAGAGTTCAGTGTGTCAAATCGGAGGGCCTGTTGTCCGGACCTCTGGCAGTCTCTATTGGGGTGACACAGGGCTCAATTCTCGGGCCGACTCTTTTCTCTGTATACATCAATGATGTTGCTCTTGCTGGTGGTGATTCTTTGATCCACCTCTACGCAGACGACACACATCTGGCCCTTCTTTGGACACTGTGCTAACAAACCTCCAAACGAGCTTCAACACCATACATCACTCCTTCCGTGGCCTCCAACTGCTTTTAAATGCTAGTTAAACTAAGTGCATGCTCTTCAACCGATTGCTGCCCGTACCCTCCCACCCGAGGAGCTTCACTACTCTGGACGGTTCTGACCTAGAATATGTGGACAACTACAAATACCTAGGTGTCTGGTTAGACTGTAAACTCTCCTTCCAGACTCACATTAAGCATCTCCAATCCAAAAATAACTCTAGAATTAGCTTCCTATTTCGCAACAAAGCCGCCTCCTCTCATTTCGCCAAACATACCCTAGTAAAACTGACTATCCCACCCGGTCCTTGACTTCAGTCATGTCATTTACAAAAGTAGTCTATCACAGTGCCATCCGTTTTATCACCAAAGCCCCATATACTACCCACCACTGCAACCTCTATGCTCTCGTTGGCTGGCCCGCACTACATATCCGTCGCCAAACCCACTGGCTCCAGGTCATCTATAAGTCTTTGCTAGGTAAAGCCCCACCTTATCTCAGCTCACAGGTCACCATAGCAACACCCACCTGTAGCACGTGCTCCAGCAGGTATATTGCACTGGTCACACACTTCCTTTGGCCGCCTTTCCTTCCAGTTCTCTGCTGCCAACTTTAAGCATAAGCTGTCAGAGCAGCTTACCGATCACTGTACCTGTACACAGCCAATCTGTAAATAGCACACCCAACTACCTCATCCCCATATTATTACTTACCCTCTTGCTCTTTTGCACCCCAGTATCTCTACTTGCACATCATCATCTGCACATATATCACTCCAGTATTAATGCTAAGTTGTAATTATTTTCACCTCTATGGCCTATTTATTGCCTACCTCCCTACTCTTCTACATTTGCACACACTGTACATAGATTCTTTCTATTTTTCTTTTCTTTTGTGTTATTGACTGTACGTTTGTTTATGTGTAACTCTGTGTTGTTTTTGTCACACTGCTATGCTTTATCTTGGCCAGGTCGCAGTTGTAAATGAGAACTTGTTCTCAACTGGCCTACCTGGTTAAAGAAAGGTGAGATAAATAAAAATCTAAATAAAATCCTCCTCCACCAAACTTTACAGTTGGCACTGTGTATTCGGGCGAGTAGCATCTGGACTGACAAATGGTGAAGTGTGATTCATCACTCCAGAGAACGCTTGGCATTGCGCATGGTGATCTTAGGCTTGCTCGGCCATGGAAACCCAATTCACGAAGCTACCGCCGAACAGTTCTTGTGCTGAAGTTGCTTCCAGAGGCAGTTTGGAACTCGGCAGTGAGTGTTGCAAACCAAGGACAGACGATTTTTAAGTGAGCGGTCCGGTTCTGTGAGCTTGTGTGGCCTACCACTTCGCGGCTGAGCCGTTGTTGCTCTTAGATGTTTCCACTTCTCAATAACAGCACTTACAGTTGACCGGCACAGCTCTAGCAGGGCAGAAATTTGACGAACTAACTTGTTGGAAAGGTGGAAAGGTGGAAAGGCATCCTATGACGGTGCCACATTGAAAGTTACTGTGCTCTTCAGTAAGGCTATTCTACTGCCAATGTTTGTCTATGGAGATTGCTTGGCTGTGTCCTCGATTTTATACACCTGTCAGCAACAGATGTGGCTGAAGTAGCCAAATCCACTAATTTGAAGGGGTGTCAACATACTTTTGTATATATAATGTAGCACAACGCATGCAATATTTTAACATTAAATAAACCTTGACATCATGCCTCCGAATGATGGAGATACAGATATTCCCCCCAAAATGTAAAGGTCTATAACGTATACCAACTGACTAGCTAAAATCCTTGATAGCTAATATTAGCTAGCTAGTTAGCAAGCTGAGTAGCTAGCTAGCATGTGTGGGATTTATCTGCTAACCCCCAACAGCACACCTGACACTGTTTTCATACAAGTTTATTATGTGTAGGGCAAAAATTATTTAAGAATCGAGCTATGGTGATAACTCATGTCAAATTACTACAAGGATCATCCAAGATACAAGTGCACAATTATGACTGACCCTTGCTGACATTTGATAGCTCTAAAACCTCATGAAGCAGTACCACCCTCACTCTTACCAAGCATACAATAGGACCGAGTAGGGACACAGCTGATCTCAGCTAAAGGTACATCTAAATGCCATTAAAGTGGTCAGTGGGCTAAATCAGAGTCACACAGTAATTCTTGGTAGTCTTGAACAAATCTGCAATGAAACAAAAGTATACATCCCACACATACAGTTGAAGTCGGAAGTTTACATACACTTAGGTTGGAGTCATTAAAATTCGTTTTTCAACCACTCCACAAATTTCTTGTTAACAAACTATAGTTTTGGCAAGTCGGTTAGGACATCTACTTTGTGCATGACACAAGTAATTCTTCCAGCAATTGTTTACAGACAGATTATTTCACTTATAATTCATTGTATCACAATTCCAGTGGGTCAGAAGTTTACATAAACTAAGTTGACTGTGCCTTTAAACAGCTTGGAAAATTCCAGAAAATGATAGCTTTAGAAGCTTCTGATAGGCATCATTTGAGGTGTACCTGTGGATGTATTTCAAGGCCTACCTTCTAACTCAGTGCCTCTGTGCTTGACATCATGGGAAAATCTAAAGAAATCAGCCATGACTTTGTAATTGTAGACCTCCACAAGTCTGGTTCATCCTTGGGAGAAATGTCCAAACAACTGAAGGTACCACGTTCATCTGTACAAACAATAGTACGCAAGTATAAACACCATGGGACCATGCAGCCGCCATACCACTCAGGAAGGAGACGCGTTCTGTCTCCTAGAGATGAACGTACTGTCACGATCGGTGTGACAAACGGACCAATGTGCAGTGTGTTGGTAGTTCCACATGTTTTAATAAAGTGAAACTTCAAAAAACAAAACAAGAACAATCAACTGATCAGACATTGGCATGTGTGTGCACAACTGCACATACAAAAAAACAATAACCCACAAGGCAGGTGGGGAAGGAACCAACTTAAATAGGATTCCCAATTAGAGGCAACGACTAACAGCCGTCTCTAATTGGGAACCAACAAAGACACATAGAAAACCCTATCCCAAAACCCCATAGATAACCCAGAGGGCTATCTATGGCCAGCACATTACAGTACCCCCCCAAAGGTGCGGATTCCGACCGCAACCAACAGTCAATGGGGTGGGCCTTTGTCGGTGGCGGCTCCGGTGCAGGCCGTACCGGCCCGAGAAGACTCACTGGAGGCCCGGTGCGTGGAGCAGGAACAGGACGTACTGGGCTGGGACGACACCCTAGAGGCCTGGTGCGTGGAGCAGGAACAGGACGTACTGGGCTGGGACGACACCCTAGAGGCCTGGTGCGTGGAGCAGGAACAGGACGTACTGGGCTGGGACGACACCCTAGAGGCCCGGTGCGTGGAGCAGGATGTACTGGGCTGGGACGACACCCTAGAGGCCTGGTGCGTGGAGCAGGAACAGGACGTACTGGGACGACACCCTAGAGGCCTGGTGCGTGGAGCAGGAACAGGACGTACTGGGCTGGGACGACACCCTAGAGGCCTGGTGCGTGGGGAGGAACAGGACGACTGGGCTGGGACGACACCCCAGAGGCCTGGTGCGTGGAGCAGGAACAGGACGTACTGGGCTGGGACGACACCCTAGCGGCCTGGTGCGTGGAACAGGAACAGGACGTGCTGGGCTGGGACGACACCCTAGAGGCCTGGTGCGTGGAGCAGGAACAGGACGTACTGGGCTGGGACGACACCCTAGAGGCCTGGTGCGTGGAGCAGGAACAGGACGTACTGGGCTGGGACGACACCCTAGAGGCCCGGTGCGTGGAGCAGGACGTACTGGGCTGGGACGACACCCTAGAGGCCTGGTGCGTGGAGCAGGAACAGGACGTACTGGGACGACACCCTAGAGGCCTGGTGCGTGGAGCAGGAACAGGACGTACTGGGCTGGGACGACACCCTAGAGGCCTGGTGCGTGGGGGAGGAATAGGACGTACTGGGCTGGGACGACACCCTAGAGGCCTGGTGCGTGGAGCAGGAACAGGACGTACTGGGCTGGGACGACACCCTAGAGGCCTGGTGCGTGGAGCAGGAACAGGACGTACTGGGACGACACCCTAGAGGCCTGGTGCGTGGAGCAGGAACAGGACGTACTGGGACGACACCCTAGAGGCCTGGTGCGTGGAGCAGGAACAGGACGTACTGGGCTGGGACGACACCCTAGAGGCCTGGTGCGTGGAGCAGGAACAGGACGTACTGGGCTGGGACGACACCCTAGCGGCCTGGTGCGTGGAACAGGAACAGGACGTACTGGGCTGGGACGACACCCTAGAGGCCTGGTGCGTGGAGCAGGAACAGGACGTACTGGGACGACACCCTAGAGGCCTGGTGCGTGGAGCAGGAACAGGACGTACTGGGACGACACCCTAGAGGCCTGGTGCGTGGAGCAGGAACAGGACGTACTGGGCTGGGACGACACCCTAGAGGCCTGGTGCGTGGAGCAGGAACAGGACGTACTGGGCTGGGACGACACCCTAGAGGCCTGGTGCGTGGAGCAGGAACAGGACATACTGGGCTGGGACGACACCCTAGAGGCCTGGTGCGTGGAGCAGGAACAGGACGTACTGGGCTGGGGATGCGCACAGGACGCCTGGTGCGTGGAGATGGCACTGGACATACCGGGCTGGAGAGGCGCACTGCAGGTCTGGTGCGTGGAGCTGGCACTGGACGTACCGGGCTGGTCTCACGCACCTCTGGGCGACCAATGTGCAGCATGTTGGTAGTTCCACGTTTTAATAAAGTGAAACTTCAAAAACCAAAACAAGCACAATCAACCGATCGGACATAGGTGTGTGTGCACAACTGCACATACAAAAAACAATAACCCACAAGGCAGGTGGGGAAAAAAACAACTTAAATAGGATTCCCAATTAGAGGCAACGACTAAGAGCTGCCTCTATTTGGGAACCAACACAAAACACAACATAAAGACGCATAGAAAACCCTAGTCACGTCCTGGCCCAAAAACCTGATAGATAACCCAGAGGGCTATCTACAGTGAGGGAAAAAAGTATTTGATCCCCTGCTGATTTTGTACTTTTGCCCACTGACAAAGAAATTATCAGTCTATAATTTTAATGGTAGATTTATTTGAACAGTGAGAGACAGAATAACAACAAAAAAATCCAGAAAGACGCATGTGAAAAATGTTATATAATGATTTGCATTTTAATGTGGGAAATAAGTATTTGATCCCCTCTCAATCAGAAAGATTTCTGGCTCCCAGGTGTCTTTTATACAGGTAACGAGCTGAGATTAGGAGCTCACTCTTAAAGGGAGTGCTCCTAATCTCAGCTTGTTACCTGTATAAAAGACACCTGTCCACAGAAGCAATCAATCAATCAGATTCCAAACTCTCCACCATGGCCAAGACCAAAGAGCTCTCCAAGGATGTCAGGGACAAGATTGTAGACCTACACAAGGCTGGAATGGGCTACAAGACCATCGCCAAGCAGCTTGGTGAGAAGGTGACAACAGTTGGTGCGATTATTCGCAAATGGAAGAAACACAAAAGAACTGTCAATCTCCCTCGGCCTGGGGCTCCATGCAAGATCTCACCTCGTGGAGTTACAATGATCATGAGAACGGTGAGGAATCAGCCCAGAACTACACGGGAGGATCTTGTCAATGATCTCAAGGCAGCTGGGACCATAGTCACCAAGAAAACAATTGGTAACACACTACGCCTAGAAGGACTGAAATCCTGCAGCGCCCGCAACGTCCCCCTGCTCAAGAAAGCACATATACATGCCCGTCTGAAGTTTGCCAATGAACATCCGAATGATTCAGAGGACAACTGGGTGAAAATGTTGTGGTCAGATGAGACCAAAATGGAGCTCTTTGGCATCAACTCAACTCGCCGTGTTTGGAGGAGGAGGAATGCTGCCTATGACCCCAAGAACACCATCCCCACTGTCAAACATGGAGGTGGAAACATTATGCTTTGGGGGTGTTTTTCTGCTAAGGGGACAGGACAACTTCACCGCATCAAAGGGACAATGGACGGGGCCATGTACCGTCATATCTTGGGTGAGAACCTCCTTCCCTCAGCCAGGGCATTGAAAATGGGTCATGGATGGGTATTCCAGCATGACAATGACCCAAAACACACGGCCAAGGCAACAAAGGAGTGGCTCAAGAAGAAGCACATTAAGGTTCTGGAGTGGCCTAGCCAGTCTCCAGACCTTAATCCCATAGAAAATCTGTGGAGGGAGCTGAAGGTTCGTGTTGCCAAATGTCAGCCTCGAATCCTTAATGACTTGGAGAAGATCTGCAAAGAGGAGTGGGACAAAATCCTTCCTGAGATGTGTGCAAACCTGGTGGCCAACTACAAGAAACGTCTGACCTTTGATTGCCAACAAGGGTTTTGCCACTAAGTACTAAGTCATGTTTTGCAGAGGGGTCAAATACTTATTTCTCTTGTTAAAATGCAAATAAATTTATAAAAATTTTCACATGCGTTTTTCTGGATTTTTTTGTTGTTATTCTGTCTCTCACTGTTCAAATAAACCTACCATTAAAATTATAGACTGATAATTTCTTTGTCAGTGGGCAAAAGTACAAAATCAGCAGGGGATCAAATACTTTTTTCCCTCACTGTATGGCCAGGACATGACACGTACTTTGGTGCGAAATGTGCAAATCAATCCCAGAACAACAGCAAAGGACCTTGTGAAGATGCTGGAGGAAACAGTTACAAAAGTATCTGTATACACAGTAAAACGAGTCCTATATCAACATAACCTGAAAGTCTGCTCAGCAAGGAAAAAGCCACTGCTCCAAAACCACCATAAAAAAAATTGGAGAAATGTCCTCTGGTCTGATGAAACAAAAATATAAATTTTTCCTCCAAACATAACGATGGAGGAAAAAGTTATTTTTTTTCATCAGACCAGAACTTTTTCCTCCATCGTTATGTTTGGAGGAAAAAGGGGAAGGCTTGTAAGCCAAAGAACACCATCCCAACCGTGAAACACGGGGTGGCAGCATCATGTTGTGGGGGTGTTTTGCTGCATGAGGGACTGGTACACTTCACAAAATAGATGGCATCATGAGGGAGGAAAATTATGTGGATATATTGAAGCAACATCACGACATCAGTCAGGAAGTTAAAGCTTGGTCGCAAATGAGTCTTCCAAATGGACAATGACCCTAAGCATACTTCCAAAGTTGTGGCAAAATGGCTTAAGGACTACAAAGTCAAGGTATTGGAGTGACCATCACAAAGCCCTGACCTCAATCCTGAAAAAGTGTGTGCGATCAAGGAGGCCTACATCCTGACTCAGTTACACCAGCTCAGTCAGGAAGAATGGGCAAAAATTCACCCAACTTAATGTGGGAAGCTTTTGGAAGGCTATCTGAAACGTTTGACCCAAGTTAAACAATTTAAAGGCAATGCTACCAAAAATGAATTGAGTGTATGTAAACGTCTGACCCACTGGGAATGTGATGAAAGAAATAAAAGCTGAAATAAATAATTCTCTACTATTATTTCACATTCTTACAATAAAGTTTTGATCCTAACTGACCTAAGACAGGGAATTCTTACTAGGATTAAATGTCAGGAATTGTGAAAAACTGAGTTTAAATGTATTTGGCTAAGGTGTATGTAAACTTCCGTCTTCAACTGTATGGTTATGGGCTTAAAAAAAAGGAAATTGTACCATATCAGTTATAGAGTTGAAATGTATTACATTTTGAGTTTGCATCCAAATATTACCATAGCCACGGGAAGTAGGGGTGCTGAACATGCAACAATTTCAGCGATCTTACTGAGTTACAGTATATATGAGGAAATCAGTGATTAGGCCCTAATCTATGGATTTCACATGTTTGGGAATACAGCTATGCATCTGTTTGTCACAGATACCTTAAAAAAAATGGGCCTCACAATGGGTCTTAGGATCTGGTCATGCTTCTTTTGTGCATTCAAATTGCCATTGATAAAATGCAATTATGTTCATTGTCCGTAGCTTCTGCCTGCCCATACCATAACCCCACCGCCACCATAGGGCACTCTGTTCACAACAGTGACATCAGCAAACCACTCACCCACACGACACCATACACCTGGTCTGAAGTTGTGAGGCCGGTACGACGTACTGCTAACTTTTCTAAAACAACGTTGGAGACGGCCAATGGTAGAGAAATTAACATAACGTTCTCTGGCTACTGCTCTGGTGGACATTCCTGCAGTCAGCATGCCAATTGCACGCTCCCTCAAAACTTGAGACATCTGTGACATTCTGTTGTGTGACAAAACGTAACATTTTAGTGGCCTTTTATTGTCCCCAGCACAAGGTGCAGCTGTGCAATGATCATGCTGTTTAATCAGCTTCTTGATATGCCACACCAGTCAGGTGAATGGATTATCTTGACAAAGGAGAAATGCTCACTAACAGGGATGTAAACAAATTTGTGCACAAAATCTTAGAGAAATAATCTGGGTTCTTTTATTTTGACTCATGAAACATAGGACCAACACTTTACATGTTGCGTTTATGTTTTGTTCAGTATATATTTAGGGAAAAAAATAAAAATCACCAAAGCAGTGCACTGGTGCACTTGTCCTGTTTTAGCAGACCGATATAACCCGTCTCAACCCCCCCCCAAACTACTTCCTGCGGCTATGAATATTACACTTTATATACACATCACAGAAGACTGAAATATAACAAAACTTTTTGACCTAGAAATACTGGATTTTTCATTGTCAATAAAACAATCTTTATTTATTATGAAATATATTAATAACATTTCATCCATGAGGCCAAAGCAGACGCTTTTGGTCATTTAATTAAGGAAAGGGCTACTCATAGCAGTCTAACACTCTAAATCCCAGCACCTAAATCTCCATGGTCTTCGATGATATGGTAATAATAATATTTGAGTTTTTTACAAATACACTATGGGAGTTTACATTACATTTTGCATGCATCTATCACAGAGAAAATACACACTACACCCTTTTTGCTTTAGGAGGCTGCTCAGGAAGATGTGGGTGTCTGTGTGGGTGGGCGGGAAATCACAAGTCCATCCAATTGGAAAGGACTGGTAACTAAGACAAATTACTGGCATAAATTCTTCACAGATTTGAATGATACATTTCAATTTCAATTGCACAGTACACAGAATGTCAGTAGGTGTTTGATAAATATATTTTAGTCTGCATTCAGATGAATATAGGATAATTTACCTTCTATTTGGTTTAATCAGTTGCATGTAGGCCTCTGTATGCAATTCAGCTTTTAGCTCCAAATGTGTACTATTCAAGTAAAACCTGTATATATAATTCACTCAAGACAGTCATGTTAAGTACATTGATTAACTTTATCACAGATCATGATAAAGTAGTAAAACACAGACCAATGAACCCTTCAGTAATGTTCAAAAGAAAATACATCTCCAAACATTTAGGGTGAACACCCACTGACAATACCATGCCAAACTGAAAAGCATTTAAAAAAGAATACAATTAAACTTGCCAAAGTTGTATCCTGATTCGATTGAAAGTGTGCACCCATTTATTTAAATTCAAGATGACAGACTGTGAAGGGTAGCCAAATACAACTTTGACAAGGATCAATTCCTGAACAATTTTATAACAAAAAGGGTTTGAGAAGGCCCTTTAATTAAGTCTATATACTGTATCGTGTCTTCATTCAGCACCACAGATTGCTCTTGGACAATTCTCAGAGGAACACGAGAGAGATAAAGGACTAGTGGACCATGTGAAGTCGTCTGGATGATTAAACCATGACCTGGTAAGAACAATCAAACATTTGGATAAGCAATTCAATTGGATAGCCATCACCAACCAAATAAAACAGAAAGATATTCATCAATTAACAGGTCAAGTTGCGATTCTCACCTGATGACTTCAGGACAGGCCGAACAGTCTGATGGTGGACTAATCTTTCAGTGGGTTGCTCCAATGACCTTGCTTCAGGAATTATGTCAGACGTCTGGTCTTGGGCATGGGCCTCTGAAGGGGAAAATGTTAAATACACATCCAATTTAGCTTTGTGGAACCTTTAATGACAGCACAGCATTCAAATAGATTTTTTGATTAGTTAAAAATGCACTTACCACTTACTTAAAGTCTTCAGTTGCCGATTGCAAGGAGCAAGTGAAACACAAATCAATTGTTCACCTGCCTAAGCCAAGCTAATGTTATGAAGAATTGTTAAATGAGCCATGTGCCGCCTATCATCTTCACCCAATATCTAACGAGCGCAAAACTTCTTCAGTCCAGCATAAATAAATATAACCCAGCCCTACATGGTTGAGTCCTACTCAGTTCACCATGTTATTCACGATAATTACCGGGTCCGAGGATCTTACTGCTTTTTTATAAAACTGGTTGTTTGGATCCTGATTGGTTGATAGCAGGGAGTTATTAACCACAATTACATTATTTAGCAGATGCTCTTATCCAAAGCGACTTACAGGAGAAATTAGGATTAAGTGCCTTGCTCACGGGCACATCGACAGATGTTTTTACCTAGTCAGCTCAGGGATTCGAACCAGCAACATTTTGGTTACTGGCCCAATGCTCTTAACTGCTAGGATACCTGCCACCCTATCTCCGGGTAATGCCTGTTAACAATCCCGGGGTAATGTCTGTTACCAGTTCCATTTGAATTGTCAATGTACATCTACTGTCCAACAGCCCAACCAGAAAATTCATAAACTTAGTCTCCTCTGGAAAAACGCATCTAGATATTATTTCCCCATGCTTCTAGCCTAGCATTTGGTTTGCAAAAGTTTGTCTAAACCTTGCTGCCTGCCTCTCCACCGTGCCATAGAGCAGGGGTTTTCAAACTTGTCTTGCCCAGGGACAACCGCCCAGACAAACCGGCGACCCAGAGACCCCATCGTCTGTTAGCAAAAAAATATCTAATCACGTTTTGTCTTATCAGGTGAATGCAGGGGAGAACGACTGCCCCCTCTCATTGAATCAACAGAAGTTCAAGGCCAACCGAGCTGCTGCTGATATTGCTAACAAAAAAAAAGGATCCCACATCATAGCGAATGGAAAAATGGCCATCTTTGTGGTCAATATTCTTGTAAATAAGAACTTTTTTCAAAGAGAATCATGGTAACAATAATTGCTTCTAATACACTAGATGTATATGTCCTTGAACCAATTATTTTAAAAAGTCACAGAAAAAGTTACAAGGATAATTTAGTTGCTAATGGCAGCCTACAGTACGCTGGTAAACCTTCAACTTGAGTTAATCAATGAGAGGTGGCAGCACTGAGCTAGTCTGCAGTGTCACTTCATGGAGTAGCTCAAAAAGACCTGGCATGTGTCAACAACACCTGGGCAGAGGAACACGCCCGTAGTCTCCATGAGACGCCATCTTAACCGACTTCTTAAGGCTTCAATGCGCTATTGAGTCTTCTTCACATAGGAATAAATGGTGTCACGTGATTGATGGCTTTGATCATTCATATACAGTCATTATGGGAATGATAATGGCAAGTAGAAGTAATCAACATTTTAAAATGAATAGATTTGGTAGACAGTTTCATTATTTGACCTCCCCACAGTTCTTTGAAATAGGAAGTGTAAACTCTAACATAGTCTATTAGAAAGGTATCGTGGCAGCAAAGAGAAAATGTTGCTGTTGTAATGCACATTTTCTGCAATTCTGGAAAATGTTTAATTGAGCTGAATTTTACAGTTTTAAAGCTAATTTACTGCAATTCTATGCATTTTGCCTTGGCTAATGCTATGTTCCTCTGCTCAAATATTATAAGAAAATGAATGCACATGTGCTCTAAATGCTCGGTTTTGGGAATTTTCATTTCTCCCTGACCGTCTAACATTTATTTGATTGTTAGTTCTCAAAGATTGTATTATTAAAACATATATTTCAATATATTTTCTGCATGCTTTCTATCTAGTTTTGGTCATTTAAGGTGACACTGAAACTATTTTTCTATCCTGAAAATTACCACTTAGATGGCCCGCCCTCCTAAAACAAATATACTGTAATTAGCTCCAATGACTGTAATTCTCTCCATATTAAAGGGATAGTTTGAGATTTTGGCAATGAAGCCATTTACAGTATCTATTTCCCTGTTCCTGTAGACTTCCAGTCATTGCTCAAATGCTAGTTAGCATTGGCTCGTGAAACTACCTCTAACTTCCTTCAGAATGGACACAAAGACGTACACATTTTATCCACAATAGTATTCTGTTGCAGCTAGCGATATTCATAAAATAAAAATGTATTTTTCAACCCAGAACAATTTTCAGACCACCCACAGTACCAACGCGGACCCCAGTTTGAAAACCCCTGATATAGAAAACGAACGTGATGAGACTGACAGCTTCTCTGAGCCAGGCAAATTAATTTATCAGGATCATTATAATGAATGTGGCAATACAAACAAAAGTCAAACAAACAAACATGCGCATAGTTTGTCATTTCAGCTGCTTGATGTGATTGTGTGTTAGCCTTAGATGTCTAGCAAGCAAAGGAGAAGTAGCTAGCCTGCATTAAAAAAAACGTTTTTTCTTAGAACTCCTTATGTCCTTATGGATAGCAAACATGCCAATAGAACGGCATGGCAACCATTTTATAAAACAAGAAGACCCAGGAATTATCGTGAATAACATGCGTCTGGTTTAAGATCAGCCCTTAGTCTGTAGTTATTCACACAATAATCCCCAGGTTCTCATGCCTTATTGCTTAAAGAAAACGGTTGCCAACATATGAATGATATGTTAATGTTAATGATATGTTAATATAAGAAAGTAGGACTGTAAGGAAACAACTGTGTGACCACAGTTATATCAGTGGAGCAAAGCCCCATAGGAGGGCTAGCTCCTATTGGCATATCCAGAGTAGAAGTCGACCGATTAATTAAATCGTCTGATTAATCGGTATCTGATTTTTTTGGTCCTCCAATAAATCGGTATCGGCGTTGAAAAATCCTAATCTGTCGACCTCTAATCCAGAGGCCTCGACCGTCTGAGAAATAATTTAGAACCGTGGTTATGTGAGTAACCTTCTAACTCGTGGAGCTCACCCCATAGGAGGGCTAGCTCCTATTGGTATAGGGTGTAGCTCCGCGAGTTAGAAGGTTACTCACATAACCACGGTTCTAAATTATTGCCGAACCAAACACTTCCCACATAATGAAAGGCCAAGACATAGGGTCAAAAGTACGTAAAACACAAGTGCCACAATCACTGTGTCCCCTAGCCAATTTTACACACCCAGTAAATAACTAGGGAGCAGAAACAATTATGGGTCAGAGAAATTGTACCTGCAGTCCATAACCATGAAAAACCCTCCTCTCTGTATATCTCCCATGGAGACGGCTGTATCAAATACATAGTTCTAACAGCCCATCACCCACAGTCCACTGTCACATCCTCTCAGCAGCAACACTGAGTACAGACTGTGCGAGGGAGATTGAGGATGCATCCAAGAGATAACAGTAGATAAAAGCGACCATGTCGCTGCTGCACAAATATCCTCCACTCCAACGCCACGGAATAGCCATTCTGTGTGTGGGCCTCATAAGTCATCTCAATACCATCAAAGCCAGTGAGACAAACACGGCTTGGAAAGTGGCCTTCTGAACGCCGCAGCCATGGCACACAAATAGCTGGGGCGAGGAGCTCTTAAAAATCTTAGTCAAAAAGTCCAGATTAAGACGTAACACTGTTCTGCTCAAATCAGTCAGGTCACGTTGACAGAGTGCACAAATCACTGACTCGCTTAGCAGCGGTCAGGGCAAGTAACAGTGCTGTCTTGAGAGACAGCATTTTGAGAGAAATCCGGGCCAAGGGCTCAAAGGTGGACTCACAGAGACGCCTCGAGCACCAATGCCAAATCCCATTGGGGAATCGTAGTCCTGGTCACAGGTCTTAGCCTCGGTGTTCCCCAAAAGGAACCGTTTAACGATAGGAGGGCTGAAAAGCGACTCCATACCGAAACACTCATGACAAGCGGAAATCGCAGAGGCGTACACTTTAATAGTAGACAGCGAACGTAGCTTCTCAAATAAGTACTGTAGGAACAAGACTATACTCTCCATCTGTCAACACTGGGTCGATATTCTCTCCAATGCACCATTGAGTAAAGATGTTCCATTTACTGGCATAAATCTTGGAAGTGGACTAGCACACCGATAACCCACGTCACGCTAACCTGTCCCTCACAGGGACCAAGCCCTCAGTGGTTGGCCCAGCACGGGCAATTGACCTACCGAGCCTCCTGCCTGAGATAACGCATCCTGGCGATGTGGAATTGGCCAAGGTGTCAAAACTAACATCGGGAACATCACCGCAAACCACGGAGCTCCAGGGCGATCGGGAGCTATCAGAATGATTGACAGCTCCTCTGATCTCACCCGTGACAGCAGTGGGAGAATGCAAGGCCATGAAGGGAACATATACAATAGGCCTTTCGGCCATGGACTGTGTGCATAATAATCTGTCCCGAGTGGAGATTTATCCTGCAGACGGAGCAAGAACCAAAGGCGACATGTGCACTGGCCTGCAACGCAAACATGTCCACCTCGGCTCTCCCGAATTGTTCCCATAACTGGAGAACAATGTCGGGTTGTAGGTGCGATTCATCATCGAGATTGATGAGTCAGCATGTTCCTCCCCATCCAGTCAAAGAAGCATTTGTGTAGACTGGAATGCAAGAGGAGACTCTTCCCATCGGGACTCTCCAATGATCCGCTCCGAGAGCAGCCAGAGACGGTGGCGCAGAGGGTCCAGCCACAGCTGGGCAAACCACCGTTGCAGCCTGAGCATGTAAAGTGTGGGCCGATGACGAGTCCTAACAGTGATGTCACTGAGAGCACACTCATCGTGCACATCAGATGGAACAGCCTGAGAGCTGAGAGCAGAGACTCTTTATTGGGGTCTGATATCCGTGCCAACATGTAGCCCCAGATACACAATCCGCTGAGATGGCCAAGGCGTACTCTTTTTCCAGCTCACTGCAAAACCTAGACGCGTGAGATGAGTCACCTGTCTGGTTGTGTGCGTAATTGCCAGTTTCACTGAAGGGGCGAGAACCAACAGGTTGTCTAAGTAGGCCAGCACTCTGACTCGTTGACGGCGCAGTGGCTCCATGGCTTCCTTTACGCACTTGGATAAGGCGTGAGGCACGAGGGCGAACCCTTCGCCCTCCCTGGAAGGCCACTACTTGGAATGCAAAGCAAAGATACTTTTTGTGACATGGCAGAACCTGTACATGGAAGTACACAAATCCTTCAGGACAATGCTTGTGCAAAAATTGTTTGGATGGATAGATTCCAATAAACATTTTGTCGTAAGCATGCAAAATTCTGTTTGGTTACATTCTTGTCTGGTGATGTCATCACTGTCCCCGCTATTCCCAAGAAGGGAGGAGGGGGCTGGCAAAAATGAATAGCATTGTCATTCCCACAGAACAGGGAGTGAGCCCTGGTGGTGGGTTGGAAACCTGCCCCGAAAATCACAGAGGCAGAGAGGGAGCACTCATGCTGATTACAGTGCTAGTGCAGTCCGAATGTGTAGCGTGAGGGTGCTTTTGAGGCTCTTGAGTGGCGCAGCGGTCTAAGGCACTGTATCTCAGTTTGAGGCATCACTACAGACACAACCAGCCGTGATTGGGAGTCTCATAGGGCGCCGCACAATTGGCCCAGCGTCACCCGAGTTTGGCCGGTGTAGGCCGTCATTGTAAATAAGAATTTGTTCTTCACTGACTTGCCTAGTTAAATAAAGGTTTAATAATAATGAGCACGCCACCCAGCTGTGTGTAAATGCGCATGCAGTGTCTTGCTTAACTCAATGTGATAGATGTCAACTGCCCGTGCTACTGTGGAGGGCTGAGACACTTACAGGACAGAGAGAGAAGGACAGAGAGACAGAGGAGTGACCTGAGGGATCTTATGTTTGTTATGGAATACAGGCCTTTTTGTGACAATATCAGAAGATACCATATCTTTATTACAAACAGACAACACAGGTTCCACCACCTCTCCAACAGGAGGGTGGGGAGCAAAAGAAAATGTAACACTTTGTGAGAGTTCTGCCAGGACGTTGCACGGTGAGTTTCAGTTGCTGGAGGGGAAGCCTTGATACTGGAGTGGCGTTCAGGGCTGCTCCCTGTCTACGAGCTTGGCATCTTTGCGACTTGCCCGGTCTGTTGGACAAGGCTGAGGATGCGGCGGAAGTCGTCTCTCCTCTGGGAAATGTCGGTTTTGCCAAGGACAGGTGCTTCAGCAGCTGCTGTCTCTCCTCCTCTAACTTCCCAAGACGGTCTGTAGCCTCCAGCATGGCAGGGCCGAAAAGACATCCTTCGAGATTGGCGCATTCCAGTAACCTGTTCTTGTCGTTCTCCTTCATGGAGGTGAGGGAGAGCCATAGGAGTCGGTGCACGACCACAGAGGTGGCCATGGCACATCCAGCACAGATCGCAGAGGCCTGTGTGAGGTGGAGGATGGCCCCGGAGAACCTTGACACTTCAGCTGCATCCTCTCCCGTGATGGCGGCTATACACGTCGTCAGCTTGGAGATAGGCTCTCAGGATTGCCACATTACATTTAAATGTTAGTCATTTAGTAGATGCTCTTATCCAGAGCGACTTACAGTAGTAAGTGCATATATTTCCGTACTGGTCCCCCTTGGGAAACAAACCAACAACCCTGGAGTTGCAAGCACCATGCTCTACCAAGTGAGCCACACAACATTACTGGCTGCAGCCGCAGCTTGGACGTTGAGGACGACAGTCTTCTCGACCAGCTGGGCTGTGACTGTCCTTCTGGGACGGTAGCAGGGCCTTCTTGTTAAACCCGGGAGCAAATCAAATGGTACTTGTCACATGCTTTGTAAACAACAGGTGTAGACTAACAGTGAAATGCTTACTTATCGGCCATTCCAAACAATGCATAGAGCAAAATATAAAAATAATAGAAAGATAAAAGGAATAAATACACCATTAGTCACGATAAATTAGCTACATACCAGTACCGAGTCTTTGTTCATGTCACGATCTCCAGAAGGGACAGACCAAGGAACAGTGAGGCATCCAGTATACATTCTTTATTTAAATATGTAACTGGGGGAAACGAACGAAGAGCATAACATGTCAAACCAACAAATGCTATGAACAAACAATAACCCACAAACCCCTAGTGCAAACTACAAACATATATATGGTTCCCAATTAGAGGTAACGACACTCAGCTGCCTCTAATTGGGAACCATTACCCCAACATAGAAATAGATAACCTAGAACAGAAAAAACCCTACACCAAAACAAAAACTAAACACGCCAGCCTGTCTTCTCAGGCCTGGACGTGACAGTTCAGGGATATGAGGTAATTGAGTATTCAGACCTCTTGACTTTTTCCAACAAAGAGAATAGTCTATGACTTGGTTTGCTGGAATCTTTGACCATTTTTAGGACCTTCCTCTGACACCGCCTGGTTTAGAGGTCTGGGATGACAGGGAGCTCAGTCTCAGTGATGTACTGGGTCGTACGCACCACCCGCTGTAGTGCCTTGTGGTCAAAAGCCAAGTAGTTGCCATTCCAAGCGGTGATGCAGCCAGTCAAGATGCTCTCAATGGTGCAGCTGTATAACTTTTTCAGGATCTAGGGACCCATGACATATCTTTTCAGTCTCCTAAGGGGGAAGAGGCGTCATCCTGCCTTCTTCACGACTGTGTTGGTGTGTGTTTGGACCATGTTAATTCCTTAGTGATGTGGACACAGAGGAACTTGAAGTTCTTGAAAAGCTCCACTACAGCCCAGTCAATGTAGATGGTGGTGTGCTCGGCCCTCCGTTTTCTGTAGTCCACGATCAGCTCATTTATCTTGTCGACGTTGAGGAAAAGGTTGTTTTCCTCGCACCACACTACCAGGTCACAGCGTCGTTGGTGATTAGGCCTACCACCGTTGTGTCATCAGCAGACTTAATGATGGTGTTGGAGTCGTGCGCGGGCACGCAGTAATGGGTGAACAGGAAGTTCAGGAAAAGATTAAGCACGCACCCCTGAGGGGCCTCCGTGTTGAGGGTCAGTGTGGCGGATGTGTTGTTGCCTACCCTCACCTCCTGGGGTGGCCGTCAGGAAGTCCAGAATCCAGTTGCAGAGAGAGGTGTTCGGTCCCAGGGTCCTTAGCTTAGTGATGAGCTTGGAGGGCAGTAGTTTCAAGTTTTCATGTCACATGCACAAGTACAGTCAAATGCCTTTCTTGCAAACTCAAAACCCAACAATGCAATAATCAATAACAATATAATACTAGAAAAAACACTAGCTAAATATGAAAAACACAATAAGTAAGTAGGCATACTATATACAGTGTCATTTCCAACACCCTATTTACAATGTACAGGGATACTGGAGTGATGGAGGTAGATATGTATCAGGGTAAGGTGACTAGGCAACAGGATATAAGATAAACAATGTAGCAGCAGCAGCTTATATGTGAGTGGGTGTGCGTGTTTGTAGAGTCAGTGTAAATGTATGTGCATATTATGTGTGATTGAGCAGATGATGGAGTGAGTGTCTGAGTATGCAGGTCCCTGTGAGTGTGCATAGAGACAGTGCAAAACTAAAACTAAAAGGTCAATAAGGTTAACTCAGATAATGAGTGTAGCTATTTTGTTAGCAATTTATCAGTCTTATTGCTTGGGGATAGAAGCTGTTCAAGAGCCTGTTGGTGACAGACTTGATGCACCATACCACTTGCTGTGCGGAAGCAGAGAGAATAGTCTATGGCTATGGTGGCTGGAGTCTTTAGGGATTTTCCAGGCCTTCCTATCACACCACAGTGATGCAGCCAGTCAAAATTCTCTCAATGGTACAGCTGTAGAACTTTTTGAGAATTTGAAGGCCCATGCCAAACCTTTTCAACATTCTGAAGGGAAGAGGAGATGTTGTGACTTCTTCGCGACTGTGTGTTTGGACCATTTTAAGTCTTTAGTGATTTGAACACCGAGGAACTTGAAGCTCTCGACCTGCTCCACTGCAGTCGATGTGGATAGAGGCATGCTCGCCCGATCAGCTCCTTGGTCATACTGACATTGAGGGAGAGGTTGTTGTTCTGGCACCACACTCCCATGTCGCTGGCCTCCTCCCTGTAGACTAACTCATCATCACCGGTGATCATGCCTACCACCGTCGTGTCATCAGAAAACTTGATGATGGTGTTGGAGTCATGCGTGGTCATGCAGGGGACTAAGCACACACCCCTGTGGGGCCCCTGTGTTGAGGTTCAGCGTGGTGGAGGTGATGTTGCCTACCCTCACCACCAGAGGTCGGCCCGTCAGGAAGTCCAGGATCCAGTTGCAAAGGGAGGTGTTCAGACCCAGTCCTAACCTTCGTGATGAGCTTGGAGGGGACAATTGAGTTGAACGCTGAGCTGTTGTAGTAAATGAACAGCATTCTCACATACAGTGCATTTGGAAAGTTTTCATACTTTTTCTAAAATGAAATAAATAAAACATGTATCCTCATCAATCTACACACAAAACCCCATAATGGCAAAGTGAAAACAGGTTTTTTGAAGTTTTTGCAAATGTAAAAAAAATAAAAAGAGAAATACCATATTTACATATAGTACCAGTCAAAGGTTTGGTCACACCTACTCATTCAAGGGGTTTTCTTTATTTTGCTATAATAATAGTGAAGAGAACAAAACTATGAAATAACACATAAGGAATCAAGTAGTAACGAAAAAAGTGTTAAACAAATCCAAATATGTTTTATATTTGAGATTCTTCAAAGCCACCTTTTTCTTTGATGACAGCTTTAAACACTCTTGGCATTCTCTCAACCAGCTTCACCTGGAATGCTTTTCCAACAGTTTTGAAGGACTTCTCACATATGCTGAGCACTTGTTGGTTGCTTTTCCTTAACTCTGCCATCCAACTCATCCCAAACCATCTCAATTAGGTTGAAGCCGGGTGATTGTGGAGGCCAGGTCATCTGATGCGCCACTCCATCAATCTCTTTATTCGTCAAATAGCCCTTACACAGCCTGGAGGTGTGTTTGGTCATTGTCCTGTTGAAAAACAAATGATAGTCATACTAAGCGCAAACCAGATGGGATGGCGTATCGCTGCAGAATAATCTGGTAGTCATGCTGGTTAAGTGTGCCTTGAATTCTAAATCACTGACAGTGTCACCAGCAAAGCACCCCCACACCATCCCACCTCCTCCTCCATGCTTCACAGTGGGAACCACACATGCAGAGATCATCCATTCACCTACTCTGCGTCTCACACGGCAGTTGGCGTCATCCTGCCTTCTCAAATTTGGACTCAACAGACCAAAGGACAGACTTCCACCGGTCTAATGTCCATTGCTCGTGTTTCTTATTGGTTATTCTTATTCTTTGCAGCAATTTGACCAAGAAGGCCTGATTCACGCAGTCTCCTCTGAACAGTCTATGTTGAGATGTGTCTGTTACTTGAACTCTGTGAAGCATTTATTTGGGCTGCAATTTCTGAGGCTGGTAACTCTAATGAACTCATCCTCTGCAGCAGAGGTAACTATGGGTCTTCCTTTCCTGTGGCAGTCCTCATGAGAGCCAGTTTCATTATAACGCTTGATGGTTTCTGCGACTGCACTTCAAGAAACTTTCAAAGTTCTTGAAATGTTCCGCGTTGACTGACCTTCATGTCTTAAAGTTATTATGGACTGTTGTTTCTCTTTGCTTGTTTGAGCTGTTCTTGCCATAATATGGACTTGGTCTTTTACCAAATAGGGCTATCTTCTGTATACCACCCCTACCTTGTCACTACACAAACGTATTGGCTCAAACGCATTAAGGAAAGAAATTCCACAAATTCACTTTTAACAAGGCACACCTGTTAATTGAAATGCATTCCAGGTGACTACCTCATGAAACTGGTTTAGAGAATGACAAGAGTGTTTAAAGCTGTCATAAAGGCAAAGGGTGACTACTTTGAAGAATCTAAAATATAAAATATATTTTGATTGTTTTAAAACCTTTTTGGTTACTACATGATTCCATATGTGTTATTTCATAGTTTTGATGTCTTCACTACTATTCTACAATGTAGAAAATAGTAAAAATTAAGAAAAACCCTTGAATGAGTAGGTGTGTCCAAACCTTTGACTGGTACTGTAAGTATTCAGACCCTTTGCTACAAAACTCAAAATTGAGCTAAAGTGCATCCTGTTTCTATTGATCATCCTTGAGATGTTTCTAAAACATGACTGGAGTCCACATGTGGTAAATCCAATTGATTGGACATGATTTGGAAAAGCACACACCTCTCTATATAAAGTCCCACAGTTGACAGTGCATGTCAGAGCAAAAACCAAGACATAAGGTCGAAAGGAATTGTCCGTTGTGCTCCGAGACAGGATTGTGTAGAGGCACAGATCTGGAGAAGGGTACCAAACATTTCTGCAGCATTGAAGGGCTCCAAGAACACAGGAACCTCCATCATTCTTAAAAGGAATTAGTTTGGAACCACCAAGACTCTTCCTAGAGCTGGCCGCCCGGCCAAACTGAGCAAGTGGGTCAGGGAGGTGACCAAGAACCCGATGGTCACTCTGACAGAGCTCCAGAGTTCCTCTGTGGAGATGGGAGAACATTCCAGAAGGCCAACCATCTCTGCAGTAATCCACCAATCAGGCCTTTATTGCAGAGTGGCCAGACGAAAACCATTCCTCAGTAAAAGGCACATGAAAGCCTGCTAAAGTGCAGATAGGCTAAAGTCCATCCAACCTGATAGAGCTTGAGAGGATCTGTACAGAATAATAAGGGAAACTCCCCAGATACAGGTTTGCCAATGTTGTAGCGTCATACCCAAGAAGACTGTCATTATGTGGTAGTGTGTGTAGTTTGATGATAAAAATAAACAATTTAATCAATTTTAGAATACGGCTGTAAGGTAACAAAATATTGAAAAAGTCAAGGGGTCTGAATACTTTCCGAATGCACTGTAGGTATACCTCTTATCTAGGTGGGTGAGGGCAGTATTGAGTGCAATTGAGATTGTGTCATTTATGGATCTGTTGGGGGCGGTATGCAAATTGGAGTGGGTCTAGGGTGTCTGGGATGGTGGAGTTAATCTGTGCCATAACCAGCCTCTCAAAGCACTTCATGATTACAGAAGTGAATGCTACAGGGCGGTAGTCCTTGTGGCATGAAGCCTTAGAGTTCTTATGGACAGGAATCATGGTGGTCATCTTAAAACATGTGGGGATTACAGACGGGGACAAGGAGATGTTGAAAATGATGCCTGCCAGCTGTTCTGCGCATGCTCCGAGAATGCACCGCGGAATAAGGATTACCTTATCGCCCCTATTGGCATTGGAGAAGTGTTGATGGAAGTTGGGCGTCCCGTGTATTAGTGACGTGGAATTAAAATCCCCGGCAACCAGAAAGTAGCCTCTGGATGTAGAGTTTCTTGCTTGTTTATAGCCTTGTACAGTTCGGTGAACAGTGGGTCGGCACTTCCACCGCGCTGGAGTTAGCACACCAGTTGTTGTTGATGTAGAGGCTAACCCCTCCCCGCTAGATGTCCCTGACTCCACTGTCTTGTCCACCTGGTGAATGAGGAAATCATCGAGTTGGTGGGGGGGTATCTTGTCCGAGAGACATGATTCAGAAAAGCAAAGAATATTGCAGTTTTGAGAGTCCCCCCCGTCCATCCATTTATGTTGACATACTCATGTTCCGGGAGCCATGTTGAATTGCAGTTACTCATGACTCCCACCTAGTCTAATCAACCATCATTATTAGACAAGTTTTTTGAGTGGTTATCAACAGAATTCCAGTTCCTTTATATTGAGCGGTCAACCTGGAATTCCAAGTCGGAAACTCGGGCATCTTGCTAGAGCTCCGACTTTACAACCGGAAATCACTGATGTCATGAGTTCCCAGTTGTCTTGAAACCATCATCATTCCTGAACAGACTTCTCCCACATGCTGACCTCTGATGTCAACTACTAAGAAAACAAGCTCAATAACAGCATTTTCGGCAGTTAAATGTACCAACAAAACATTATTTATTTAAAGAAATCTATTAATATGGTTTTTGAACACTATAATTTCTTTACAAGTATCATGCTTGTAAAGAAATTATAGTGTTCAAAAACCATATTGTAGCTGTAGCTGTACTTTTAGTTTATGGTTGATGCAGCTGGTTGGCCATTAGCCAATCAACGTTTATCAACTAGTTCAAGCATGGGAATACATCCAACTGGTATTTATGAATAATTACCATCTCCAGTAGGTTATGAAGACAACATTATTGGCACTTTTTTGTGATAGTTGCTCTGGCAATTCTGACATTTTGCTGTGATTTCTGTCCAATGTGTCACAAAAATGCACTGGTGAGGGAAAAGTATGGCTTGATTGAACAATTTTTGTCTGTAAAAGTGCAGCGATTGGTTAAAATTGAGAGCCCTCTTTTTGAAAGGTGGTGATCAGACAGCAATATTGCAGTGATTTGACGGTTATTGGGCAGTTTTCCATTGAAAAAAATCCTGCCTGTGTAAGTGGGCATTCCCTCTATTGTATGAGCATGCCAGAGATTGGGCGTTCCTCTGCCCAGGAATTGCTGACGCATACCAGATCTTAAAACACCTGCATAGTTAATTATCAGCTAAGAGCTAACCACATATGTTATAGCGATCTGTTAGTCGATGACACAGTCTGAGCAGGGGAACACGACCTATATGGAGGAACCCTGAGCTCATGCGGGAAAGCATGCTCACGCGAGAGGGAACACCCTCGTACAGACAGGAACCTTGATTTTAAATGGTAAACAGCCATATTAAACATCTTTATTTATCCATTTGTCTATTTTATGTTAAATCCTGATGTAGTCACTCGTTGAAATGTGTTGGGGGATTCTGAAGAAATATTCCATTGTCCTACTAAGACTTGATGAATATCATTTAATCTTCAGTCTACTGCATTGTTCATTCACCTTGTTTTGAAAGTAACATAGCGAAAGCATTTTCTAGTCTTAAGACACTTAGTGTACCATTAAAGTAGTCCGTTCAGGCCATAACTATTGAGACACATTTATAGAAATATCTGTCTGCCTTTATTGGAATGTGGGTAGGCGTTGAAATCCACAGATTTGGTACATGGTCAAATATACAAGATCCTCTACAGCAATGATGGTCTAATAGTCATTTCATTTTGACTGATAATAAATGTAACTTTTTTTGTGAAGATACTGTATGATTCATGGATTATTCCAAACCAATCCACGAAGCGACCACACAACAGAACAAAAAAACTGGGGATGGTAAGACTACGTTAAAGTTTGAGAGAATACAACCACTGTCAATATTACATGGGTTGTTATGGGTTCTTGTCCCCCCAAAATTATTCTTACACACACACACACACACACACACATATATATAAACTCAATAATAGGACATATAAACAATCTCCACCCTTGAACACACAGAGAAGTGGATCTGAAAAAAGAGCTAATGACTAAATATAATCCAATTGTACTTAATTGCTGTATGTGTGGATACCATAATAATGACATACATCGGGCACATACATGAGTTGACTTTATTATCATGTTCTTGCACATTATTTTGTGTCCACACAATTGCTCTGAAAATGCTTTTGGCTTTAAGACACCATTTCCTTCTCTTTTACATAGATATTCACCCCCATTTGTCAGCCTGATAGTTTGGTCTGCAGTTGATAAATGAGTCATTCTCCATAGGAATAGAATCTAGCCATTCTATTTCTATGTCATTGTCTTCCTGTATTTTGTCTGTAACCACAGCCCTGGAAATAGGCTAGATTAAGCAGCGACCATAGTGCAGTAATGCCACTCTGCCTCTGTCCGTCCACTCCATTATGCTCCAACTGCAAGCTCCAGTGATAACGGAGGGAAGTCCTTTTTAAGACATGACCCCGAAGACAGGGTTATGGCGACAGATGCTCGGTCCGATCTCCTCATAGTCTTTTTTGGTGTGGCACACTTGGTAGAATTCCGGCTGAGGAAAGAGTAGATATGACCGTTATTATTTGTTAGGGAACTTGAAAGTAAAAGTGTACACTATTTTATATTCTAACCAAGGCTAACAAAGCCTCCAAGTGTCTGGCTTGAGCTTCTACATCAGTAGAAAATATATTTCTGATAGTAACATGAGTTAACAGACAAAGACCCCTCTAATTTGAGAACTCACAGTTGATGCCAACATGGACCCGCCGAACCAAACAGCGTATCTCTGCATGTGGTGAGTGATGACTTGCACGTCAATGGGTTTGGGCTGGCAAGAAAACATGAAACATGTCTTTATTGAGCCAATAACACCGATGGTTATGCTGGAAATGCAAAATATGACACAATTTTGAACATTTTAGGAGCCACAACACCCATAAAGCTGTAGCATCCCTATAGAGTACTTCAGCAGACTAGGTCAAATGTAAAATCGGTTCTCACCTTCAACTTGCCACCGCTCAGTTCCTCACTGAGTTTCAGTCTGCCGTCCACTGTCCTTTTCAGGTCCCTCTGCAGACGACGGCCAAAATCCCTGAACATGGTGGAGCCTCCAGAGAGCACGATGTTCTGCATAGCAATAGACAAGATAAATATTCACTTGGAACCTTGACATACTCCTGAATAAATCATTTAGAAAGTAAAACACATTTCATCCTCATACTTAATCTCATAACTTCTGGATGGAGACAAGTCTCAGTATCTGGCATAAGTTTATCGTTTCAATAAATCATGAGGACTGCTTTTATTTTGTCAAACACAATGTTCTTGTCGCCTGCCATGTGAATGAAATAAAGCAAACTTGAACTCCCCAGACGTACCTTATAGAGGGGACGTCTGACGTCAATAGGGCAGTTCTGAATGACCTCATCAACAACCTCTGAGATGGGCTGGGTGAAGTCAGGGTTGGCAAACTGGGGGAGAAGAAAAGTACAACACATACAGTACAACCAATGTTATTAACAGAAATTTCAATTATTTTTGTTTTTTTAACCAACTAATTGACCAATGCCAGTTCAGTTTCTCCTGTGAGCTCAATGCTGCACGTCGCCCAGTTTCTCTAGAGATAAATCAGATCCAGTCTGAACTGTGCAATGTAGTAGGGAGTTATATTCCACATAGGTTTGCGCATAAAAACGTAGTAATTAACTACAATGACCATAATCCATTGTGCATCTACTTGTCCTGTCAGTTTATTTTGTGCCTGCTACTGAACAGAGAAGAATGCGTGGTCATGAGGTGATATAGAGAGCAGCTGTTACTTTGCGAGGTACACTATATGACACCTGCTCGTCAAACATCTCATTCCAAAATCATAGGCATTAATAGTTGGTCCCCCCTTTGCTGCTATAACAGCCTCCACTCTTCTGGGAAGGCTTTTCACTAGATGTTGGAACTTTGCTACAGGGACATGCTCCCATTCAGTCACAAGAGCATTAGTGAGGCCGGGCACTGATGTTGGGCGATTAGGCCTGGCATGCAGTCGGTGTTCCAATTCATCCCAATGGTGTTCAATGGGGTTGAGGTCAGGGCTCTGTGCAGGCCAGTCAAGTTCTTCCAAACCGATCTTGAAAAACCATTTCTGTATGCACCTTGCTTTGTGTACGGGGCTATTGTCATGCTGAAACAGGAACGGGCCTTCCCCAAACTGTTGCCACGTTCTCCTGGCATCCGCCAAACCCATATTTGTTTGTCGGACTGCCAGATGGTGAAGCGTGATTCATCACTCCAGAGAACGAGTCCAATGGCGGAGAGCTATACGCTACTCCAGCCGACGCTTGGCATTGCGCATGGTGATCTTAGGCTTGTGTGCGGCTGATCGGCCATGGAAACCCATTTCATGAAGCTCCCGACAAACGGCTATTGTGCTGACATTGCTCACAGAGGCAATTTGAAACTCGGTAGTGAGTGTTGCAACCGAGGACAGACGATATTTACACGCGTCGGCACTTGGCGGTCCCATTCTGTGAGCTTGTGTGGCCTACCACATCGCGGCTGAGCCGTTGTTGCTCTTAGATGTTTCCACTTCTCAATAACAGCACTTACAGTTGACCGGCACAGCTCTAGCAGGGGAGAAATTTGACGAACAGACTTGTTGGGAAGGTGGCATCCTATGACGGTGCCACGTTTAAAGTCCCTGAGCTCTACAGTAAGGCCATTCCACTGCCAATGTTTCCCTATGGAGATTGAATGGCTGTGTGCTCAATTTTATACACCTGTCAGCAACGGGTGTGGCTAAAATAGCAGAATCCACAAATTTGAAGGGGTGTCCACATACACTATATATACAAAAGTATCTCTACCTGAATATACATAATCTAAGTGATTGACAGTTGGTATTCAGCAGTCATAAAATTACGCCTTATTTACTTTGAAGAACTACAAAAAAGTGATTTTGTCAGACAGCATAAGCAGCAGCTCTACAGAGATGAGATGACTTGGAATGAAATAATAAAGACATCAAATAAAACAAAGGTAATATACACAACTGAAATATTTTATTAAAGTAAAGTAATGTGAATAAATTACGGTTATAAGTGATAAGCAGTAATGGGCAGTCACTACCATCATAAGACTTTTATTAATAGTTTTATTCTGTGTTGTTACAGTATTCAACCCACATACTGCACAATGCATTTTTTAATTTTTTTTTATTATAATCGAAACCAAAATCTGTGATTATGCTTTAATAATCAAACCAAAAAGCACTAAATCGCTCAGCACTAGATACATTGCATAATACAAGCACAATAATATATATTGAAAATCAATGGGATCATACCTCTGGGTGGAAGAAGATCTCAGGGCCGAGGAAGCGCTCGTAGCCCACGTCGATGGTGAACTCCTTCTTGCTGATGGAGTTGATGCCCGTGTACTGCTTGATCCACTTAGAGCCGTCCGTATCGTACTTGTTGAACTCTTTCACCAGGTCAGGGCAGACATAACTGAACCTTTCCTGGAACACAATATGGAACCGTTATCAATTGGAAGTCATAACCGAGTGTACAGAAGACACTGGGTAGATGCCAAAGAGTTAAAAAGAAGGAGTCATGACTGGTGGTGCAGCAATACTGTCCTCTGCTGTTGAACCTGAGAAATGCTCACAAATAATACATGAATTAAATCCTTTGGTTTGTGTAGGGAACAAAAAGTAATAAATGTGTAGGTACCTTGACGGCTTTGGCTGTTTCCAATGACTGCTCTGGTGGGATGCCCACCTCCCGCTCTCTAAGCAGCTGCTGGGTGAAGTAGGTGATGTCTCGACCAGCGATGGGGATGTGCTTTATACAGCTACCAATTACGTAGCCTTCCGCCTGGAAGAAAACACAACACCAATCGACCACACAATCCATTATCGCTTAAACAAGAATGTAATGTTACCATGTATGGGTTACCAATAGTATATACAGTTGAAGTCAGAAGTTTACATACACTTAGGTTGGAGTCATTAAAACTAGTTTTTCAACCACTCCACAAATTTCTTGTTAACAAACTATAGTTCTGGCAAGTCGGTTAGGAAACCTACTTTGTGCATGACACAAGTCATTTTTTCCAACAATTGTTTACAGACAGATTATTTCACTCATAATTCACTGTATCACCATTCCAGTGGGTCAGAAGTTTACATACACTAAGTTGACTGTGCCTTTAAACAGCTTGGAAAATTCCAGAAAATGATGTCATGGCTTTATAAGCTTCTGATAGGCTAATTGACATCATTTGAGTCAATTGGAGGTAAACCTGTGGATGTATTTCAAGGCCTACCTTAAATCTCAGTGCCTCTTTGCTTGACATCATGGGAAAATCACAATAAATCAGCCAATACCTCAGAATGAAAATTGTAGACCTCCACAAGTCTGGTTCATCCTTGAGAGAAATCTCCAAACGCCTGAAGGTACCACGTTCATCTGTACAAACAATAGCATTCAAGTATATACACAAGGGGACCATGTAGCTGTCATACCGCTCAGGAAGGAGATGCGTTCTGTCTCCTAGAGATGAATGTACTTTGGTGCAAATCAATCAAAGAACAACAGCAAAGGACCTTGTGAAGATGCTGGAGGAAACAGGTACAAAGTATCTATATCCACAGTAAAACGAGTCCTATATCGACATAACCTGAAAGGCCGCTCAGTAAGGAAGAAGCCACTGCTCCAAAACCGCCATAAAAAAGCCAGACTACGGTTTGCAACTGCACATGGGGACAAAGATCGTACTTTCTGGAGAAATGTCTTCTGGTCTGATGAAACAAAAATAGAACTGTTTGGCCATAATGACCATCGTTATGTTTGGAGGAAAAAGGGGGAGGCTTGCAAGCCGAAGAACACCATCCCAACCGTGAAGCACAGGGATGGCAGCATCATGTTGTGTGGGTGCTTTGCTGCAGGAGGGACTGGTGCACTTCACAAAATAGATGTAATCATGAAGATAGAAAATGATGTGGACATATTGAAGCAACATCTCAAGACATCAGTCAGGAAGTTAAAGCTTGGTCACAAATGGGTCTTCCAAATGGACAATGACCCCAAGCATACTTCCAAAGTTGTGGCAAAAGGGCTCTGTCAGGAGGAATGGGCCAAAATTCACCCAACTTATTGTGGGAAGCTTATGGAAGGCTACCTGAAACATTTGACACAAGTTAAACAATTTAAAGGCAATGCTACCAAATACTAATTGAGTTTATATAGACTTCTAACCCACTGGGAATGTGATGAAATAAATCATTCTCTCTACTATTATTCTGACATTTCACATTCTTAAAATAAAGTGGTGATCCTAACTGACTTAAGACAGAGAATTGTTTAAAGGATTACATATCAGGAATTGTGAAAAACTGAGTTTAAATGTATTTGGCTAAGGTGTATGTAAGCTTCCGACTTCAACTGTAGGTCGAATACATCCGAGTAGTGTTCAGTAGGGCACACCGTTCCAAACTTTTACAACAGATTAAGAAAATGTGTTCTTGTTGGACAAGTTCAGGAAGTACCTTCCCGTTTCACTTTGTTTCAAAACATTTGCTACCTACTAAAGATGACCCAGTTCTAGTGAAGACTATATGGAATGATGATCGAAGAAGGCATGTACCCACCACTGGGATGACGTGGGTGACCCCATCACCGCTGTCAATCACTGTCCCTGTCAGGGTCCTCTCGCCCACTTGTCTGGAGGTCCATGAGGCTGCCAGCGCCAGGACCGCCTGAGGAGGAGAACACAGACCCTGTCACTTTCCACTAATGATTACAACACGTATTCAAAGAGTCTCAGATCAGGAGTGCTAATCTAGGAGTTTAGCTTTTTAGATCACAATCAATTAGATTACATATAGTCAGGGGGGAGATCTGATCCTAGATCAGCACTCCTACTCTTGTTTTGATAAGGGGCCCAGAACGGAGATCCACCCGAGGTTTCGCGGACACCTCATGGACACCCTAATTTCCTCTGAAGTGTATTCAGAGTTGTGAAAATCCTTTCGAAATCAATTTTGTCTTGACCCTTGAACATGAAGAGGTGCAGGGAAGAGATTATATAGAACCAACAAAGAACATAGAGAGGATTTACCTGTACAGCGATGTAAAGACCTGGAACGTTGAAGGACTCAAACATAATCTCTGCTGTGTACTCTCTGTTTTCAGGGGTATTCAGAGGAGGCTCTGTCTGTGGAGAAGAGAAGTACAAATCCCATAGGTTCCTGCTACTAGGTAGCATAATTTCCACACTAACGTGCATGTTATGAACGTACCAAGAGGAAGTAGTGGTCCTCGGGCTCTGCCCGCAGATACTTGAAGATGACCTGTTCCATGAACCTCTCCATGAGATCCCAGTCTTCCACGATCCCATGACGAATGGGCCACTGTTACAAGGGGAAGAACCACACACAACATTATTTTTCCATTAGGCTACTCAGTTCTAACAGGCATTCAGCATGACTTTACATTTAAACTTTAAAAGGGGCAATCTACAGTTGAAACAATAACAAAGCGAACTCGCCGATACTGTTTCGGTAAAAAGCTGACTAATGGGGTTGAAGAAATTTAACCACACTAAAATGCATAGATAGAGATATAAGTCCAAAAATGTACAGTTGAAGTCGGAAGTTTACATACACCTTAGCCAAATACAGTCGTGGCCAAAAGTTTTGAAATTGACACAAATATTAATTTCCAAAGTTTGCTGCGTCAGTGTCTAATTACAAGCATTTCATAAAGTGTCAAAGGCTTTTTTTGACAATTACATGAAGTTGATGCAAAGAGTCAATATTTGCAGTGTTGACCCTTCTTTTTCAAGACCTCTACAATCCACCCTGGCATGCTGTCAATTAACTTCTGGGCCACAGCCTGACTGATGGCAGCCCATTCTTGCATAATCAATGCTTGGAGTTTGTCAGAATTTGTGGGTTTTTGTTTGTCCACCTGCCTCTTGAGGATTGACCACAAGTGCTCAATGAGATTAAGGTCTGGGGAGTTTCCTGGCCATGGACCCAGAATATCGATGTTTTGTTCCCCGAGCCACTTAGTTATCACTTTTGCCTTATGGCACAGTGCTCCATCATGCTGGAAAAGGCATTGTTCGTCACCAAACTGTTCCTGGATGGTTGGGAGAAGTAGCTCTCGGAGAATGTGTTTGTACCATTCTTTATTCATGGCTGTGTTCTTAGGCAAAATGGTGAGTGAGCCCACTCCCTTGGCTGAGAAGCAACCCTACACCTGAATGGTCTCAGGATGCTTTACTGTTGGCATGACACAGGACTGATGGTAGCGCTCACCTTGTCTTCTCTGGACAAGCTTTTTTCCAGATGCCCCAAACAATCGGAAAGGGGATTCATCAGAGAAAATGACTTTACCCCAGTCCTCAGCAGTCCAATCCCTGTATCTTTTGCAGAATATCAGTGGGTCCCTGATGTGGCTTCTTTCCTGCCCTTATTGACACCAGGCCATCCTCCAAAAGTCTTCGCTTCACTGTTTGTGCAGATGCACTCACACCTGCCTGCTGCCATTCCTGAGAAAGTTCTGTACTGGTGGTGCCCCGATCCCGCAGCTGAATCAACTTTAGGAGACGGTCCTGGCGCTTGCTGGACTTTCTTGGGTAACCTGAAGCCTTCTTCACAACAATTGAACCGCTCTCCTTGAAGTTCTTGATGATCTGATAAATGGTTGATTTAGTTGCAATCTTGCTGGCAGCAATATCCTTGCCTGTGAAGCCCTTTTTGTGCAAAGCAATGATGACGGCACGTGTTTCCTTGCAGGTAACCATGGTCGACAGAGGAAGAACAATGACTCCAAGCACCACCCTCCTTTTGAAGCTTCCAGTCTGTTATTCAAACTCAATCAGCATGACAGAGTGATCTCCAGCCTTGTCCTTGACATCACTCACACCTGTGTTAACAAGAGAATCACTGACATGATGTCAGCTGGTCCTTTTGTGGCAGGAATGAAATGTAGTGGAAATGTTTTTGGGGATTCAGTTCATTTGCATGCCAAAGAGAGACTTTGCAATTAATTGCAATTCATCTTATCACTCATCATGACATTCTGGAGTATATGCAAATTGCCATCATACAAACAGACAGCAGACTTTGTGAAAATTAATATTTGTGTCATTCTCAAAACTTTTGGCCATAACTGTACATTTAAACTCAGATTTTCACAATTCCTGACATTTAATCCTCTTAAAAAATCATGTTTTAGGATCACCACTTTATTTTAAGAATGTGAAATGTCAGAATAATAGTAGAGAGAATTATTTATTTCAGCTTTTGTTTCTTTCATCACATTCCCAGTGGGTCAGAAGTCTACATACACTCAATACGTATTTGGTAGCATTGCCTTTAAATTGTTTAACTTGGGTCAAATGTTTTGGGTAGCCTTGCATAAGCTTCCCACAATAAGTTGGGTGAATTTTGGCCCATTCCTCCTGACAGAGCTGGTGTAACCGAGTCAGGTTTGTAGGCCTCCTTGATCGCACACGCTTATTCAGTTCTGCCCACACATTTTCTATAGGATTGAGGTCAGAGCTTTGTGATGGCCACTCCAATACCTTGACTTTGTTGTCCTTAAGCCGTTTTGCCACAACTTTTGAAGTATGCTTGGGGTCATTGTCCATTTGGAAGACCCATTTGGAGACCAAGCTTTAACTTCCTGACTGATGTCTTGTGATGTTGCTTTAATATATCCACATAATGTTCCTTCCTCATGATGCCATCTATTTTGTGAAGTGCACCAATCCCTCCTGCAGCAAAGCACCCCCACAACATTATGCTGCCACCCCCGTGATTCACGGTTGGGATGGTGTTCTTTGGCTTGCAAGCCTCCCCTTTTTCCTCCAAACATAACGATGGCCATACAGTTCTATTTTTGTTTCATCAGACCAGAGGACATTTCTCCAGAAAGTAGGTTCTTTGTCCCCATGTGCAGTTGCAAACCGTAGTCTGGCTTTTTTATGGCGGTTTTGTAGTGGCTTCTTCCTTGCTGAGCGCCTTTCAGAAAATGTCGATATATGACTCGTTTTACCGTGAATATAGATACTTTCGTACCTGTTTCCTCCAGCATCTTCACAAGGTCCTTTGCTGTTGTTCTGGGATTGATTTGCACTTTTCGCAAAGTATGTTCATCTCTAGGAGAAGGAACGCGTCTCTTTCCTGAGTGGTATGATGGCTGCATGGTCCCATGGTGTTTATACTTGCGTACTATTGTTCATACAGATGAATGTGGTACCTTCAGGCGTTTGGAAATTACTCCCAAGGATGAACCAGACATGTGGTCTCCAATTTTCTTTCTGAGGTCTTGGCTGATTTATTTTGATTTTCCCATGATGTCAAGCAGAGGTACTGAGTTTGAAGGTAGGCCTTGAAATACATCAACAGGTACCCCTCCAATTTACTTAAATGATGTCAATTAGCCTATCAGAAGCTTCTAAAGCCATGACTTCATTTTCTGGAATTTTCCAAGCTGTTTAAAGGCACAGTCATCTTAATGTAAACTTCTGACCCACTGGAATTGTTATACAGTGAATTAGAAGTGAAATAATCTGTCTGTAAACAATTGTTGGAAAAAATGACTTATGTAATGCACAAAGTAGATGTCCTAAATGAATTTCTTGACAAAACTATAGTTTGTTAGCAAGAAATTTGTGGAGTGGTTGAAAAACTAGTTTTAATGACTCCAACCTAAGTGTATGTAAACATTCGACTTCAACTGTATGTAACGCCTGCAGATTACCCTTTAAGTAGACCTCCATCACTGAAAAGTGCAATGTACTGTACCTTTGTTGCATAATTGGGTTTGTCTATTGCCTCGTCACCGATGTAGAAGTCCAGATCGTCTACCCCCTTCATCATCCTGCGCTGGGCTTGGTCTCCAACCTTGGCCGACTCTTTGATGGCAATACCTGAAGTTTAGGAAGATCCAACGCCATTATAATCCTTAGTACCAGCCTACATATGGTTTGGACACTGTTGATTGAAACACCATGACTTGAGGGTGCGGATAGTCAATGTTACACAGGTGAGCTGATTAAATCAAGCATAGGGAAAGCAATGCTTGATTTAAGCAATGCTGATGCTAAACTTGAGAGAACGCACTGATTCTGCTTGGGGTTTTCGGCTGCTCATTATGAAAAACAAGATTTCAGTCATGGGGGTGTGGTTCGATGTGGCGGTTACGGATGTTTGCCCCCAATGAGACACCATAGGAATAAAGCCAGTATCACTTTCTCAAAATAGTCACAATGAATTCAATTAAATTCAAAGGGCTTTATTGGCATGGGAAACGTGTTTACATTGCCAACGCAAGTGAAATAGATAAAACAAAAGTTAAATAAACAAAAAATGAACAGTGAACATTACACTCACAAAAGTTTCAAAGGAATAGAGACATTTCAAATGTCATAATATGGCTATGTACCGTGTTACAACGATGTGCAAATAGTTCATAAGAGTACATAAGAGAAAATAAATAAACATAAATATGGGTTGCATTTACAATGGTGTTTGTTCTTCAGTGGTTGCCCTATTCTTGTGGCAACATGTCACAAATCTTGCTGCTGTGGCCAGGCACGACTCCAACACCATCATTAAGTTTGCAGACGACACAGTGGTAGGCCTGATCACCGACAACAACAAGACAGCCTATAGAGAGGAGGTCAGAGACCTGGCCGGGTGGTGCCAGAATAACAACCTCAACGTAACCAAGACTAAGGAGATGATTGTGGTCTACAGGAAAAGGAGGACCGAGCACGCCCCCATTCTCATCAACGGGGCTGTAGTGGAGCAGGTTGTGAGCTTCAAGTGCCATGGTGTCCACATCACCAATAAACTAGAATGGTCCAAACACACCAAGACAGTCGTGAAGAGGGCACGGCAAAGCCTATTCCCCCTCAGGAAACTAAAAAGATTTGGCATGGGTCCTGAGATCCTCAAAAAGGTTCTACAGCTGCAACATCAAGAGCATCCTGAATGGTTGCATCACTGCCTGGTACGGCAATTGCTCGGCATCCGACCGCAAGGCACTAGAGGATAGTGCGTACGGCCCAGTACATCACTGGGGCTAAGCTGCCTGCCATCCAGGACCTCTACACCAGGCGGTGTCAGAGGAAGGCCCTAAATTGTCAAAGACCCCAGCCACCCCAGTTAAACTGTTCTCTCTACTACCGCATGGAAAGCGGTACCGGAGTGCCAAGTCTAGGCCAAAAAGGCTTCTCAACAGTTTTAACCCCCAAGCCATAAGACTCCTGAACAGGTAATCAAATGTCTACCCAGACTATTTGCATTGTGCCCCCGCAACCAAACCCCTCTTTACGCTGCTGCTACTCTCTGTTTATCATATATGCATAGTCACTTTAACTATACATTCATGTACAGTGGGGAAAAAAAGTATTTAGTCAGCCACCAATTGTGCAAGTTCTCTCACTTAAAAAGATGAGAGGCCTGTAATTTTCATCATAGGTACACTTCAACTATGACAGACAAAATGAGGGAAAAAAATCCAGAAAATCACATTGTAGGATTTTTTATGAATTTATTTGCAAATTATGGTGGAAAATAAGTATTTGGTCAATAACAAAAGTTTATCTCAATACTTTGTTATATACCCTTTGTTGGCAATGACAGAGGTCAAATGTTTTCTGTAAGTCTTCACAAGGTTTTCACACACTGTTGCTGGTATTTTGGCCCATTCCTCCATGCAGATCTCCTCTAGAGCAGTGATGTTTTGAGGCTGTCGCTGGGCAACACGGACTTTCAACTCCCTCCAAAGATTTTCTATGGGGTTGAGATCTGGAGACTGGCTAAGCCACTCCAGGACCTTGAAATGCTTCTTACGAAGCCACTCTTTCGTTGCCCGGGCGGTGTGTTTGGGATCATTGTCATGCTGAAAGACCCAGCCACGTTTCATCTTCAATGCCCTTGCTGATGGAAGGAGGTTTTCACTCAAAATCTCATGATACATGGCCCCATTCATTCTTTCCTTTACACGGATTAGTAGTCCTGGTCCCTTTGCAGAAAAACAGCCCCAAAGCATGATGTTTCCACCCCCATGCTTCACAGTAGGTATGGTGTTCTTTGGATGCAACTCAGCATTCTTTGTCCTTCAAACACAACGAGTTGAGTTTTTACCAAAAAGTTCCATTTTGGTTTCATCTGACATTCTCCCAATCCTCATCTGGATCATCCAAATGCTCTCTAGCAAACTTTAGACGGGCCTGAACATGTACTGGCACTGCAGGATTTGAGTCCCTGGCGGCGTAGTGTGTTACTGATGGTAGGCTTTGTTACTTTGGTCCCAGCTCTCTGCAGGTCATTCACTAGGTCCCCCCGTGTGGTTCTGGGATTTTTGCTCACCGTTCTTGTGATCATTTTGACCCCACGGGGTGAGATCTTGCGTGGAGCCCCAGATCGAGGAAGATTATCAGTGGTCTTGTATGTCTTCCATTTCCTAATAATTGCTCCCACAGTTGATTTCTTCAAACCAAGCTGCTTACCTATTGCAGATTCAGTCTTCCCAACCTGGTGCAGGTCTACAATTTTGTTTCTGGTGTCCTTTGACAGCTCTTTGGTCTTGGCCATAGTGGAGTTTGGAGTGTGACTGTATGAAGTTGTGGACAGGTGTCTTTTATACTGATAACAAGTTCAAACAGGTGCCATTAATACAGGTAATGAGTGGAGGACAGAGGAGCCTCTTAAAGAAGAAGTTACAGGTCTGTGAGAGCCAGAAATCTTGCTTGTTTGTTTGTGACCAAATACTTATTTTCCACCATAATTTGCAAATAAATTCATAAAAGATCCTACAATGTGATTTTCTGGATTTTTTCTTTCCTCATTTCGTCTGTCATAGTTGAAGTGTACCTATGATGAAAATTACAGGCCTCTCTCATCTTTTTAAGTGAGAGAACTTGCACAATTGGTGGCTGACTAAATACTTTTTTTCCCCCCACTGTACATACTACCTCAATTGGCCTGACCAACCAGTGCTCCCGTACATTGGCTAACCGGGCTATCTGCATTGTGTCCCACCACCCCCTCTTTTACGCTACTGCTACTCTCTGTTCATCATATATGCATAGTCACTTTAACCATATCTACATACTACCTCAAATCAGCCTGACTAACCGGTGTCTGTATATAGCCTCGCTACTGTATATAGCCTCGCTACTGTTTTTTTTCAGTGTCTTTTTACTGGTGTTTTTATTTCTTTACTCACCTATTGTTCACCGAATACCTTTTTTGCACTATTGGTTAGAGCCCGTAAGTAAGCATTTCACTGTAAGGTCTACACCTGTTGTATTCGGCTCACGTGGCAAATAAACTTTGATTTGTTATGGCACACTGGTATTTCACCCAATAGAAATGAGAGTTTATCAAAATTGAATTTGTTTTCTAATATGGTCATACATTTGGCAGGAGGTTAGGAAGTGCAGCTCAGTTTCCATCTCATTTTGTGGGCAGTGTGCACATAGCCTGGCTTCTCTTGAGTGCCAGGTCTGCCTACAGCGGCCTCTCTCAATAGCAAGGCTATGCTCACTGAGTCTGTACATAGTCAAAGCTTTCCTTCATTTTGGGTGAGTCACAGTGATCAGGTATTCTGCCGTTGTGTACTCTCTGTTTAGGACCAAATAGAATTCCAGTTCTCTCAGTTTTTTTGTAATTTCCTTCCAATGTATCAAATAATTATCTTATTGTTTTTTCATGATTCGGCTGAGTCCAATTGTGTTGCTGTCCTGGGCCTCTGTGGGGTCTGTTTGTGTTTGTGAAAAAAGCCCCAGGACCAGCTTGCTTAGGGGACTCTTCTCTAGGTTAATCTCTCTAAGTGACAGCTTTGTTATGGAAGGTTTGGGAAACACTTCCTTTTAGGTGGTTGTAGAATTTAAACAGCTCTTTCCTGGCTTTTGATAATTAGCGGGGAATATAACGCTGAATCCCCTCCATTGGCGAATTCACAGGTGTCCCTGCCACATGCACAAGTGTCTCAAAGCTGAGGGAGTGGTGTAGGGGCTTACTTAGACCCTCTGATAACCATTTCGACCAAGCCAGCAAGGCTGCATGCTCCAGAGCAAAGTGGTATCCCAACACGCAGCGATATGTTTGGAGTTTGTGCAACTTCATACAAAATAATTGAGAGGCGCGCCTAATTACATGCCACATGCATTTGTTTTCATCCGATTTAAAACTTGACAAGTTACAAATGGATTACCTCCCAAATTAAATGTTAGAGGTTTACATTTTGTAAGTCGGCTGGGGGGATTTGTTATTTGGAATTTCATGTTTGTTTTATTACTTTAATGTGGAACATGAATTGCATCATTCAAGTCATGAGTGTGTCCTAAAGTTGATGGGTTTATTGATCCCCTCAGCAACACGTGACAACGTAACACCCTCTGAGCAAGTTGGTATGGGCGAGGGAGTGGTTTGGAATTCACAATAAAATAGCTCAAGAAATATTAAACTCTTGAACACAAATCTCACAAAAAGTCAGTATCGTCCAAAACAGAGTTATGACCAAATTTAACCTACTTCAGCTTTTTAGTCAATTTTATCACTGGAATAAATGTTTGACTAATATCAATGTCACATATGTAGTTTTCAACGAGAAGTCATTTGATGTTTTTAATTATTTTCACAACATTGAATAATGAAGTGCTTTATCCAACAACTTTTTGAGTGCGAAACCAATTACACCTCTGTCTGAATTTGCAGTAAGGTACTTCATTGTGCCCAGAAATGATTTGATGTTGATATAAAACAGCTGCATTGGGCCTTCAACTATCTGCATAATGTGACTTCATTGACAAAGTTGATCTCTTTGGTTTCCCGGGCCCACACGTACGTAAAATGTATGCACGCATGACTAAGTCGATTTTGATGTCTGATAAATGGCATACATTATATATTATTATAATGTCAAACGATAAACATTGTTCCATCAACTACTTCCTTGTAGCCTCTAAATGTGTAGGCCTACCTGTCATCCATCCATCCAGGCTTCTAAATGTGCACATGTCATCTATCTACTGGCTACTTCAAGTCCACAGGCAGGTGGCCTTGGCAAGTTTGTCTGTTATTCTAGTCAGCAGGGGCACAATGGGACTTCTGCTATGGAGCCATATCACTGAATATAGGCTAGACTAGCTTCCTTTCAAGCTGTGTCTATACAGTTTCAAGTACTGAAAACAAGTGAATAGGCTAAGATTATTGAAAATAGCCCAAAATGGTTTGGATTTATCACTGAATAACTAGTCTATGGTGCCTCTAACAAGCTAGCATTGCCATTTAGGGTTCACTGGATGACTCAATGCTAGAGGAAGGCGGCCAACTTCAAACTTTGTGGATTTACATTTTTGTTGAATTAGGCATGCTCGCCTACTTCCTTTGAGCACTCCAACCAGATAAGAAAAACAGGATGGACAGATACCAAAATGCTTTCAGCAGATTCCTTTAACTAATGACCATAGAGTATGTCCACCTTATGAGTTAGCCAAATAATGGACTAAAAAGAGCCTAACGTTACTCCTTATAGACCAAGAATTTTATGTTTAAAGGGCGAATTGGCTCTGGAAGCCAAAACAGCCAAATACTCCATCTAAACGTGAATCGATTCTCAATTGCGGTATGGTTCTAAAAACATAAATCCCTCTTCTTTCATATCACATCAAAATAATTTCATGAATGCTAAATGCACACTGTTTTAACACAGTTGCAGCTGACCGTATTTTTCAGGGACAGCACATTTGTGGCGTCCATCTTCCGTTTACACACAGGTGTTTGGAGAAGCAGATAGCTATTTAGCACAGGTAGCCCACTCTTTATTCTGTCTGTTTTCCATAAACAAGCGCTGTAACATGGAAATATGGCAGTGTGGGAACCCTAACCCTATTTTCTTTCATTATTATTTCTCGCTGATATAAAATATAAGGTCCTTATGCGGCCAAAACCGTACTGCAAGCGATGCGCGTTCATGTTCAGACCGAGCTTCGCGGTTCTTAACTAAACTCCTCAGTACAGAAGACACCTTCGTCCAATGGAAAGGAACTGATAGTCATGATCAAGCGCTACATATGAATGGACATGGTACATTATCATTAGAAGACTGTATGACAGCATTTCCCAAACTCGGTCCTCGGGACCCCTAGGGGTGGTTTTTGCCCTAACACTACACAGGTGATTCAAATTACCATAGCTTGATGATTAGTTGATTATTTGAATCAGCTGTTTAGTGCTAGGGCCAAACCGTGCACCGCTGCTGTATGATACAGAAATACTTACATGAAGGAACAATAAACTGTGGCTCTGTGTTTCCAGCATATCCAATCTTTGTGTACCTACAACAAATGCATTGCATGAAAAAGTTCAGTGGGTTATATAGATCATAATGGTGTAATCATTATAGCTCATGATGCATGATCTAAAGCAGTGGTTCCCAACCTGGGGGTACTTGGCCATCCACAGGGGATACTTGAGAAGACTCATGAGACCACAGGCCTACTGGTAAAATGCACATGAGGGGGGTACGGATAATTTGTGGAACGTTCCAACAGGAATCTGTTCCCAAAACTTCGTAAATAACAAGGATGCCAACAACCAACGCATACAAAGTAGCATGATCAATTCACCTAGTTAACTAGCTGCCGAATAGGCATCAACTCACCACGTAGCTTATTCTTAATGTTTGTCCATAGACTATCAGAATGGGGACAGATATTTTTCGGAATAAACGTGGTGAGTGGAAAAACTCAACAAAATTGCCCACTCCCTACCTGGTATCTTATTCTGCCGCAATACAACTTTGTATGCTTTGTTTAACAGATTCCAGTTGGAACGTTCCACAAATTATACCCACCCCTTCTGGGGTACGCAGTCCGAGCAGAGCAAAATTCAGTTGTTGTTACAGTAACCGAAAAAGGTTGGAAACCACTAATCTAAAGGGTGGCATGACTGTCTGTGGACTAGGCCAGTTATACGCGTCCATAAATTGAAACATAAATGTTACGTAGACTCCTGTAACACATTAAAGCCAATGCATACTGCTAATGTAACGTCTAACGAGTGGGGAACCCTGATGGAAATGAGCTACTAGCAAGCTATCTTCTTATACCTAAAGTGGTTAAATAGCTAGTTTGCTGGCTGGATTAAACGGAATGAAGCAAATAAAGGTTGTTGCTGACTAGCTAGCTATCTTGATTTGTTTACTTTGCACGCCCAACATGTATGCCATGTCTGGTATAGCTAAAGCCAATGAATTAGTTAGCTAGCTATTAGCATTAGCACTTGCTACTTACCCTGTGCCACAGTCAACTACACAAGCCGGTAGACGTCCAGCCATGTTTCCTTAAATATCTACTGCAGAGTGCAATGGTGAATTGCTGCTTTATTCCAAATGGGTCTTATAAAAATGAAAGTCGTTTGTTTTGGTTAGAGGGATAACCATTTATTTAGCTAGCTAGTTTAGAGGCGGAACCCTGAACCCGCAGAGTGAAGTTACTTCCGCAATCACCTGATTCGGAAGTTGAAACGGCTGACGCGACGCTGATCATAACGTTTGTTAAAGCATTTCTAATATCGCACCTTATCAGAGGGGTAAGTAAATGTACACTTTCTAAATGCATTTAAAACATATTAAACAATTATTCTCTATAATATACCGGTCGTTTTTTTATAGTAGCAGCAGAATAACTGTGTTCAATCAATTCACGGACACTGATATGAGGGCAGTAGACTATCTGGATAGAATATCTTCTTTGAACATTGCATGACGCTATTGACATCAATGACATTAAAATGCATTGTATCAATGCGTTAGATTGACATTTTGGGTGAACATAAAAACCAAGATCTCTTCTCTCTATCTCTCTATGCAAATTGTTCCTTAGCCTGAAGGTAAAATTGGGAGATTCAAGAAGTAAACTGCGTAAGTGATCAGTTTCACCCAAGCCCATATCAAAAGTTTCAATTTTCAGAGCAATGTGTCCCTCGAAGCTATAGGCTAGTGCAGCACCCACAAAAACCATCTCCACCGACCTGCTCTGCTTAAAGATGATATCATCGATTTACCACCCATCAACCAGGAAAGAGGATTGTATTCCCTTCCACCATGACCACATGGAAGGCCACTGATAAAGAAGATATATTAGCTGAGAGAGCTCTGGGGCTGAGAGCTGGATCCATCATGGAGGGCCATCTAGCGGCTAGACTAGATCCAATCCCTGAGCTTTATAGAACATTGCCTTATTTCTCTCCAGGAAGAGTCATCCATCACTCACAACGGTGGTCCCTCACTCCCAGTATCCTCCCAAAGCCCTCAGCTTTCTCTTCTTGTTCAAACGGTCCTCTCCAGTCTCCAGTCAGTGGGAGAAACTATCCCTTTACTGTGTTGACATTAGGATGGGAAGAGGAGAAGCTGACAAATGGATACAGTTTAGCTGAGAAACCTTTCAAAGGTACATTTGATTCCAGTCCTCATTTGATATTAAATGTACAGGCCCAGAGTTACTGTATTTGAAGGGCTGCTATAAGAAAGAGGATGCATACATGAAATTGTTATTATAGCTTGGGGTGTATTACTATTCCACCAGTAGGTGGCAATATGCATTTGACAGTACAATGTACAGTCAGTGCCAATAGAAAGTACACCCCCTTTGAACTTGTGGGATTGAAATAGATTTAATTGTACTTTTTTTTACATTGATCTACACAAAATACTCTGTCAAAGTGAAAATATGTATGTGTGTGTGTGTGTGTGTGTGTGTGTGTGTGTGTGTGTGTGTGTGTGTATATATATATATATATATATATATATATATATATATATACAAATTAATGAAAATTAAATAACTAAAATATAGTCGTTACATAAGTATTTGCCCCATTTGTTTAGGTAAGCCTAAATTAATTCAGAAGTAAATTTGGCTTAACAAATCACATAATACGTTATATGGACTCACCAGGTATGTGCCTGGGTAGGTAGGTGCCCCTAGAGGGGGCGGGGGCTTGGTGGGGGGTGGCTTGGGGGTGGCTTGTCTCCACCCCCCACCAAGTGTCTCCTATTCTTCCCCATTATCCCCTGTGTATTTATACCTGTGTTTTCTTTTTGTCTCTTGCCAGTTCGTTTTGTTTTGTCAGGTCTTACTAGTGTGTTTCCTGTTTCTCAAGTTCTTGTTTTCTAGTCTTCCTGGGTTCCGACCTTTCTGCCTGTCCTGACCCTGAGCCTGCCTGCCGTTCTGTCCATGACTGACTCTGCCTTGGATTACGAACCTTTGCCTGCCCCTTCCTTTTGTTATAATACATATTCTGAGAACCAAACTATCTGCCTCCTGTGTCTGCATCTGGGTCATATCCTGAGTCGTGATAGGAAGGTCAAAATAATGAACAACTATCTACCATATACTCCATCTAAACGTGAATCAATTCTCAGTTGCAGTACGGTTAAAATACTTCTCCTGGACATTATCATTCAGGTTGGTTGGTTGAAGACCCCTGCTATAGAAAGAGAGGATGAATGCCAATCCAATCACGGCACGGGAACTGGACAGTAATATACACTATATATACAAAAGTATGTGGACACCCCTTCAAATGAGTGGATTCGGCTATTTCAGCGATATTCGTTGCTGACAGTTATATAAAATCAAGCACACAGCCATGCAATCTCCATAGACAAACATTGGCAGTAAATGGTCTTACTGAAGAGCTCAGTGACTTTCAACGTAGCACCTTTCCAACAAATCAGTTCGTCAAATGTCTGCCCTGCTAGAGCTGCCCCGGTCAACTGTAAGTGCTGTTATTGTGAAGTGGAAATGTCTAGGAGCAACACCAGCTCAGCCGCGAAGTGGTAGGCCACACAAACTCACAGAACGGGACCACCGAATGCTGCAGCACGTAGCGAGTAAAAATCGTCTGTCTTAGATTGCAACATACACCACAGAGTTCCAAACTGCCTCTGGAAGTAACGTCAGCAAAAGAACTGTTCGTCGGGAGCTTCATGAAATGGGTTTCCATGGCCGAGCAGCCGCACTCAAGCCTAAGATCACCAATGCGCAATGCCAAGCGTCACCTGGAGTGGTGTAAAGCTTGCCGCCATTGGACTCTGGAGCAGTGGAAACGCGGTCTCTGGAGTGAAGAATCACGCTTCAAAATCTGGCAGTCCGTCTCCAGATGGTGAAGCGTGATTCTTCACTTCAGAGAACGCGTTTACATTTGGGAATCTGGGTTTGGTGGATGCCAGGAGAACGCTACCTTCCCCAATGCATAGTGCCAAATGTAAAGTTTGGTGGAGGAGGAATAATGGTCTGGGGCTGTTTTTCATGGATTGGGCTAGGCCCCTTAGTTCCAGTGAAGAGAAATCTGCGTTTCAGCGGATAATCCCGCTGAAACAGGAAAGGGGCTTCCCCAAACTGTTGCCACAAAGTTGGAAGCACAGAATCGTCTAGAATGTCATTGTATGCTGTAGTACTAAGATTTCTCTTCACTGGAACTAAGGGGCCTAGCCCAATCCATGAAAAACAGCCCCAGACCATTATTCCTCCTCCTGCACAAAGTGAGGTGCATACAGAAATGGTTTGTCGAGATCGGTGTGGAAGAACTTGACTGGCCTGCACCTTTGGGATGAATTGGAAAGCCGACTGCAAGCCAGGCCTAGTTGCCCAACATCAGTGCCCGACCTCATTAATGCTCTTGTGGCTGAATGGAGGCATGTCCGTAAAGCAATGTTCCCAGAAGAGTGGAGGCTATTATAGCAGCAAAGGGGAACCACCTCATATTAATGCGCATGATTTTGGAATGAGATGTTCGACGAGCAGGTGTCCACATACTTTTGGTTATGTAATATACAATACCAGTCAAAAGTTTGGACACCATCTCATTCAAGGGTTCTTCTTAATTTTTTACTATTTTCTACTATACAATAACACATATGGAAGTATTCTACATATTTGATTAATCAATATAGCCACCCTTTGCCTTGAAAACAGCTTTGCACACTCTTGGGATTCTCTCAAGTCACCTGGAATGCATTTCAATTAACAGGTGTCCCTTGTTAAAAGTACATTTTTGGGAATATATTTACTTCTTAATGTGTTTGAGCCAATTAGTTGTGTTGTGACAAGGTAGGGTTAGTATACAGAAGATATCCCTATTTGGTATAAGACCAAGTCCATATTATGGCAAGAACAGCTCAAATAAGCAAAGAGAAAAGAGAGTCCATCATTACTTTAAGACATTAACCTCATTCAATCCGGAAAATGTAAAGATAATTGAAAGTTTCTTCAAGTGCAGTCGCAAAAACCATCAAGCAATATAATGAAACTGGCTCTCATGAGGACCGCCACTTAAGGAAGACCCAGAGTTACCTCTGCTGCAGAGGATAAGTTCATTAGAGTTACCCGCCTCAAATTGCATCCCAAATAAATGCTTCACATAGTTCAAGTACAGACACATCTAAACATCAACTGTTCAGAGGAGACTGCGTGAATCAGGCCTTCATGGTAGAATTGCTGCAATGAAACACCAGCAATGGACATTTAGACCTGTGGAAATCTGTCCTTTGGTCTAATGAGTCCAAATTTGAGATTTGTGGTTCCAACCACTGTCTTTGTGAGACGCATAGTAGGTGAACGGATGATCTTTGCACGTGTGGTTCCCACCATGAAGCGTGGAGGTGTGATGGTGTGGGAGTGCTTTGCTGTTGACACTGTCAGTGATTTATTTAGAATTCAAGGCACACTTAACCAGCATGGGCTACCAAAGCATTCTGCAGCGGTACGCCATCCCATCTGGTTGGGGCTTAGTGGGACTATCATTTGTTTTTCAGCAGGACAATGACCCAAAACAAACCTCCAGGCTGTGCAAGAGCTATTTGACCAAGCAGGAGAGTGATGGAGTGCTGCATCAGATGACCTGGCCTCCACAATCCCCCAACCTCAATCCAATTGAGATTGTTTGGGATGAGTTGGACCGCAGAGTGAAGGAAAAGCAGCCAACAAGTGCTCAACTCCTTCAAGACTGTTGTAAAAACATTCCTCATGATGCTTGTTGAGAGAATGCCAAGAGTGTGCAACGCTGTCATCAAGGCAAACGGTGGCTACTAATGAAGAATCTCAAATATAAAATATATTTAATATGTTTAACACTTTTGGTTACTACATGATTCTATATGTGTTATTTCATAGTTTTGATGTCTTATTCTACAATGACTGGTACTGTGTATATATTGAACAAGAATATAAATGTAACAATTGCAACTATTTTACTGTGTTACTGTTCATATAAGGAAATCAGTGAATTTAAATAAATTCATAAGGCCCTAATTTATGGATTTCACATGAATGGGCAGGGGCGCCAAATGGGGAGCCAGGCCCAGCCAATCAGAATTAGTTTTTTGCACAAAAGGGCTTTATTACAGACATAAATACTCCCCAGTCTGCGGTTGTGAGGCCGGTTGGACGTACTGCCAAATTCTCTAAAACGGCGTAGAGAAAGTAACATGAATTTATCTGGAAACAGCTCTGGTGGACATTCCTGCAGTCAGCATGCCAATTGCACGCTCCCTCACAACTTGAGACATCTGTGGCATTGTGTTTTGTGACAAAACTGCACATTTTAGAGTGGCCTTTTATTGTCCCCAGCACAAGGTGCACCTGTGTAATGATAATTATTTTCAATCAGCTTCTTGATATGCCACACTTGTCAGGTGGATTGATTATCTTGGCAATGGAGAAATGCTCAATAACAGGGATGTAAACAAATTTGTGCACAAACTTTGAGAGAAATAAGCTTTTTGTGCATATGGAACATTTCTGGTATCTTTTATGACAACTCATGAAACATGGGACCAACACTTTACATGATGTGTTTTATATTTTTGAATGTTCCACATGGATGTTGGTACATGCTGATGTGATGGCATCATGCAGTTGCTGCAGTTCAGATGGCAGGACACTACCGCCACCAGCCTGTACTGTTGACACCAGGCAGGATTGGTCCCTAGACTCATGCTGCTTATGCCAAATCTTGACTCTGCCATCAGCATGACGCAACAGGAACTGGGATTCCTTGGACCAGGCAATGTTTTCCCACTCCTCAATTGTCCAGTAATAGTGATTGCGTGCCTTTTTCTTATTTTTAGCTGATAGGAGTTGAACCTGGTGTGGTCGTCTCCTAAAATAGCCCATCCGTGACAAGGATCAACAAGTTGTCTGTTCCGAGATGTCGTTCTGCACACTACTGTTGTATTGCGTCGTTATCAGCCTGTTTGTGGCTCACCTGTTAGCTTGCATGATTTTGGCCATTCTCCTTCGTCAACCTCTCTCATCAACAAGCTGTTTTCACCCACAGGACTGCCGCTGACTGGATGTTTTGTGTTTGTCGCGCCATTCTCGGGAAACTCTAGACACTGTTGTGAGTGAAAAGCCCAGGAGTTCCGCCATTTCTGAGATACTGGAATCGACGATCATACCATGCTTAACATCGGTTAGGTAATTAGTTTTGCCCAACGTTCAACCGAACAGTAACTGAATGCTGATGTCTGTCTGCCTGCTTTACAGTTGAAGTCGGAAGTTTACATGCATCTTAGCCAAATACTAAGTTTTTCACAATTCCTGACATTTAATTCTAGTAAAAATTCCCTCTTAGGTCAGTTAGGATCACCACTTTATTTAAAAATAATAGAATAATAGTAGAGCCAATGATTTATTTCAGCTTGTATTTCTTTCATCACATTCCCAGTGATTTAAGAAGTTTGCATACACTCAATTAGTATTTGGTAGCATTTCCTTTAAATTGTTTAACTTGGGTCAAACGTTTCAGGTAGCCTTCCACAAGCTTCCCACAATAAGTTGGGTGAATTTTGGCCCATTCCTCCTGACAGAGCTGGTGTAACTGAGTCAGGTTTGTAGGCCTCCTTGCTCGCACACGCTTTTTCAGTTCTGCCCACACATTTTCTATAGGATTGAGGTCAGGGCTTTGTTTGTGCCACTCCAATACCTTGACTTTGTTGTCCTTAAGCCGTTTTGCCACAACTTTGGAATTATGCTTGGGGTCATTGTCCATTTGGAAGACACATTTGCGACCAAGCTTTAACTTCCTGACTGATGTCTTGAGATGTTGCTTCAATATATCCACATAATTCTCCTCCCTCATGATGCCATCTATTTTGTGAAGTGCACCAGTCCCTCCTGCAGCAAGCACCCCCACAACATGATGCTGCCACCCCCATGCCTCACGGTTGGGATGGTGTTCTTCGGCTTGCAAGCCTCCCCCTTTTTCTTCCAAACATAACGATGGTCATTATGACCAAATAGTTATATTTTTGTTTCATCAGATCAGAGGACATTTCTCCATAAGTACGATCTTTGTCCCCATGTGCAGTTGCAAACCGTAGTCTGGCTTTTTTATGGTGGTTTTGGAGCAGTGGCTTCTTCCTTGCTGAGCGGCCTTTCAGGTTATGTCGATATAGGACTCGTTTTACTGTGGATATAGATACTTTGTAACTGTTTCCTCCAGCATCTTCACAAGGTCCTTTGCTGTTGTTCTGGGATTGATTTGCACCAAAGTGGTTCTGTCTCCTAGAGATGAATGTAGTCTCCTTCCTGAGCGGTATGACGGCTGCATGGTCCCATGGTGTATATACTTGGGTACTATTGTTTGTACAGATGAACGTGGTACCTTCATGCGTTTGGAAATTTCTCCCAAGGATGAACCAGACTTGTGGAGGTCTACAATTCTTCTGAGGTCTTGGCTGATTTCTTTTGATTTTCCCATGATGTCAAGCAAAGAGGCACTGAGATTAAAGGTAGGCCTTGAAATACATCCACAGGTATACCTCCAATTGACTTAAATTATGTCAATTAGCCTATCGGAAGCTTATAAAGCCATGACATAATTTTCTGGAATTTTTCAAGCTATTTAAAGGCACAGTCAACTTAGTGTATGTAAACGTCTGACCCACTGGAATGGTGATACAGTGAATTATAAGTGAAATAATCTGTCTGTAAACAATTGTTGGAAAAATTACAAAATTAGATAATGTCCTAACCGACTTGCCAAAACTATAGTTTGTTAACAAAATATTTGTGGAGTGGTTGAAAAACAAGTTTTAATGACTCCAACCTAAGTGTATGTAAACTTACGACTTTAACTGTATGGAATTATGTAGCAACCAAAAAATGGTTAAACAAATCAAAACATGTTTTATATTTGAGATTTGCGATTAGCCACCCTTTGCCTTGATGTTTTGCACACTCTTGGCATTCTCTCAACCAGCTTCACCTGGAATGCTTTTCCAACAGTCTTGAAGGTCTTCCCACATATGCTGAGCACTTGTTGGCTGCTTTTCCTTCACTCTGCGGTCCAACTCATCCCAAATCATCTCAACTGGGTTGAGGTTGTGTTGATTGTGGAGTCCAGGTCATCGGATGCACCACTCCATCACGCTCCTTCTTGGTCAAATAGCCCTTACACAGCCTGGAGGTGTGTTGTGTCATTGTCCTGTTGAAAAACAAATGATAGTCCCACTAAGCCCCAACCAGATGGGATGGCAACCTAAGTGTATGTAAACTTCTGACTTCAACTGTAATTAATTCATACTGTAATTCCAAAAATAGATGAAGCAATTTAGGATTCTAGATTTAATGGACTTAATCATTCGACCTGTTTGTTTAGTTGGTGTTAACTTATAGTCTAAATCTGTGCACGAAAAAATAAATACAACTATTTATTCAGTTTAACTCCCTTGAGGTGATGGATTCAAGCTCTTTTTGTCACATCTACTCCCGCTTGCCCCCTCCGGCACTCGACGTCACCAGTCTATTAACCTACGGTCCTGGCAACACCTCATTACGCACACCTGCGCCCCATCATCAGTCACACCTGGACTTGATTACTACCTTGATTACTTACCATTTATCTAGCACTCTGTTCCTTCAGTCATCAGGTAGTGTTGTTTATGTTTCCTTGTGAGACATGGCTCTTGTTTTGAATTCGTTCCATGTTCGTTATTATTAAACTCACACTGCACTTGTTTTCTGACTCCCTGTGTCTACGTTACACATTTGCAAAACAGATGTCAAATGTTGGTTTCACTTTTATTTTGAAGATGGCAAATGCAAGAATATGAGTCATGTAAATATATGTGGTCCTTGAGGGGAAACAAGATCAAAATGCTCTAGGCATCTTTTCCTGATTATAATATTTATGTTTATTTGAGGTTTTGGGACTATGGACTACTCCATGATGTTAACAATGCAATCAGAAGGGATGGTTATGAATCTGACGCAACAAAGTTATTTATTCTCAATAAAATAGAATAACATACTTTACCCAAAGGGGACTTCAGGTGTGGGAAGTTGGATGAGATACCTAAAGTAAACCTAACAGCAACATTCACATAAGACAATAGCAATACCACTCAATACCTAGGTGGCTGGTTTTGTCTGCATCAAGTGCAACAGCATCCATTATTTGTGGGTGACAAACTAACCTGTGACAGTCAATCTGGAGGTGCTCATGAAAATGCTTACTAGTGATGGAGTGAAGCAAGTGTAGAGCAAACTCCTGGTCAAGATGAATCACCTTCCAATGGGTCAAAAGAGGCTCAGCACACTGATGGGAGTCATAAACCTAAATCTAAATTTAGTGGGAGGTTTTCAGGTTGCTGGAATATTGGGGGAATATACTCACCATACCACATGGAATATTTGTGATAGTGCATGTTTTGTATGTACTGTAAGTGCTCATATCCACAGCATCACAAATACAATACATATAGTGCCAGTCAAAAGTTTGGACACACCTACTCATTCAAGTGTTTTTCTTTATTTTTACAATATTCTACATTGTAGAGTAATAGTGAGGACATCAAAACTATGACAACACAAATGGAATCATGTAGTAACCAGAAAAGTGTTAAACAAATCAAAATACATTTTAAATTTTAGATTCTTCAAGTAGCCACCATTTGTCTTGATGACAGCTTTGCACACTCTTACCGCTCAGGAAGGAGGCGCGTTCTGTCTCCTAGAGATGAACGTACTTTGGTGCGAAAAGTGCAAATCAATCCCAGAACAACAGCAAAGGACCTTGTGAAGATGCTGGAGGAAACAGTTACAAAAGTATCTATAGCCACAGTAAAACGAGTCCTATATCGACATAACCTGAAAGGCCGCTCAGCAAGGAAGAAGCCACTGCTCCAAAACCACCATAAAAAAAGCCAGGCTATGGTTTGTAACTGCACATGGGGAAAAAGATCGTACTTTCTGGAGAAATGTCCTCTGGTCTGATGAAACAAAAATAGAACTGTTTGGCCTTAATGACCATCGTTATGTTTGGAGGAAAAAGGGGGAGGCTTGCAAGCCAAAGAACACTATCCCAACCGTGAGGCATGGGGGTGCCAGCATCATGTTGTGGGGGTGCTTTGCTGCAGGAGGGACTGGTGCACTTCACAAAATAGATGGCATCATGAGGTAGGAAAATGATGTGGATATATTGAAGTATCTCAAGACATCAGTCAGGAAGTTAAAGCTTGGTCGCAAATGTGTCTTCCAAATGGACAATGACCCCAAGCATACTTCCAAAGTTGTGGCAAAATGGCTTAAGGACAACAAATTCAAGGTATTGTGGCCATCACAAAGCCCTGACCTCAATCCCATAGAACCTTTTTGGGCAGAACTGAAAAAGCGAGTGCGAGCAAGGAGGCCTACATCCTGACTCAGTTACACCAGCTCTGTCAGGAGGAATGGGCCAAAATTCACCCAACTTATTGTGGGAAGCTTGTGGAAGGCTACCTGAAATGTTTGGCCCAAATTAAATAATTTAAAGGAAATTCTACCAAATACTAATTGAGTGTATGCAAACGTCTGACCCACTGGGAATGTGATGAAAGAAACAAAAGCGGAAATAAATCATTTTCTCTACTATTATTCTGACATTTCACATTCTTAAAATAAAGTGGTGATCCTAACTGACCTAAGACAGGGAATTTTTACTAGAATTAAATGTCAGGAATTGTGAAAAAGGAGTTTAAATGTATTTGGCTAAGGTGTATGTAAACTTCCAACTTCAACTGTATGTGGGAACTCCTTCAAGACTTTTGTAAAAGCATTCCAGGTGAAGCTAGTTGAGAGAAAGCCAAGAGTGTGCAAAGCTGTCATCAAGGCAAAGGGTGGCTACTTTATAGAATCTAAAATAAAAAATATGTTTTAGGTTACTTCTTAGTTTTGCTGTCTTCACTATTATTCTACAATGTAGAAAATTGTAAAAATAAAGAAAAACACTTGAATGAGTAGGTGTGTCAAATTGTGACTGGTACTGTATATTTTTACCACAAAATATATATGGGAGATTATTAAGGTCAATGGCATCATGAACTTTACCCAGGACCGGGACATTTTATGACAGAAACCTGGTTGCCTCTGCCAGGAGGCTGAAACTTGACCACAAGTGGATCTTCCAGCGAGACAATAACCCCAAGCACATATCAAAATCCACAAAGAAATGGTGTATGTAAACTTCCGACTTCAAATGTATGCGTTATATCTTAGTTTTGATGTCTTCACTATTATTCTACAATGTATAAAATAGTAAAAAGAAAGAAAAACCCTTGAATGAGTAGGTGTGTCCAAACTTTTGACTGGTACTGTACATGTTACACTAATGAAAAACAAGAAATTACATCAGTAAAATGTATTTATTTTTTTAAATGATCTAATATTTAAAAAATTATTGGTCTATAGTCAGGGGTCTATCAATTCTCAATCCTGGGACAGTTAAATGTTTTACTCTGGAAAAGTGGGCATCTGTTTATAATTATCCCAGTTGAAAAAAACTTTTGAGCCATGGCATCTTACTTTAGGAGATAAAGGACTGGACTAGATTAATGCTAGCCACAAATTACACCCTATTCTCTATGGGCCCTCGTGTAAAGTATTGTACTAGTTGGTAATAGAGTGCCATTTGGGACGAACACTAGATAAACTTTACAAGACATCCATTTCCATCACTGCATGTCTCAATCTATAAAGCATTACTATTGGATTCCAAGTGCCGGCTTCTATTTTAATCAGTATAAAACGACAGGACATTGCACCAAGGGTTTTCCCGACCGACATTATTGTGATTAATACATTCTCTTTTATCTACTGGCTTCTTCTGGTGGCTTGATGTATTTAGTGTAGGCCCCAAAGCTTGTTAATGTTTTCCCATTGCCTAATGATATAGATCCTCTCTTGCTCCCATCCCCAACAACACAGTTGAATCAATCAAAACAGATTTGTTATTAAGTTTCGTTTTCTTTATTAGCTCCCTTGAGAAAAAGAAAAGTTGAGACACTTTTTATTTCCCATCAGATCACTTTAGAGTGGGAGCGAAACGAACATTTACTTTCATCAATTAGCTGGTTTTGATCAGCCTGGCTGTATACATGATCCTCATAATTTGGGACGTTTAGACATAACTCAGGATGTCTGAGAGCACAAAGCAATAGAGGCAAAAACACTATAGGGTATAATGCACGCCCCTTTTTCCTGTGGTAAATGTACACCACATGCATGCACATGCTCCTATACGTCTCTACCTGCGTAGAGCACATGCTTCTTTTCTTTGCCATTCCAGTCTCTAAAGTGTCCATTTGTTTTGGGTAAAAAAATGAACAAATGTATACAGTTTAGTCGTTGTGGTTCTGAACACACTGCCCATAAACCGTTATAACATTTTCATTAAATATGTGTAATTTAATAAGCCATTAAGATGTGGCCATATTTTACTTTTATGTAACTAAATAATCAAAGCCATAACTGCTCAACGAGTCGGTAACCACGATTACGGATCTTTCTTTTTAGGTGTCCTTTTTTTTGTGGTTTGAGCACCTGCCCCACCAAAAGGTCTGTGCATTGCCCTGACCGTGCATTGGCGCAACAGCGATGCCATTTTATTTTTTAAGTCTGATGCGGAAGCCTGGTACCCCCCCATAAAAACATGTATTGAGATGTACTGTATGAATGATTTAAACATGCCATTTAACACACATTTCAGATCAATCACATTGAAACTCTGGCTCCAAAATAATCCCATCCAGTCAGTATTAGAAGTAGGGTGATTACGATGGCCCTAGGGTTTTGGACCCACCTCCAATATCCCATCCCAAAAACATAATAACTACCTCGTACACAATCCTTCCCAAAATATGAATACTTTTGCCATCCTGGCTAACACACTTACAAATCAAACATGAGTTGAAGTCCCTCATCAACTAGAGCGTTTCAACCAGCACCCCCTAATATGCCTATGTTCGCACAAACATCACTAGGTCCGAAGCAGAGGTAGCCCTATTGTTTCTAATAATCTCTGTCTTTTTGTTGTTTCTTAAACCCAGGAGGTCTGTAGTCTGCAGTTAGTACCCCTTTTTATCCTACTATCTCAATCCTTTGGCTCGCTCCTTTTCCACGCAGTCTCTCTGCTTAATAGCGCTGTCTGTCGCCAACACTTTTTCTGCTGCAGGATGCAGTTGCCGCTGCTTTAATGATCCTGTTCGAGAAGGTACAGGAGCGTCCGCTTTGCTTGTGTTCAGCGCTGTGTTTCTCTGTGATCTTGTGCGTCTAACTGCCTGCTTTGATCCCACCTGCCGAGGCTTAATCTTCATTGACTGTACGAAGAGTACAGAGCTCACATGCGCCTCCTCCTATGATTTTGTGTGTGTTTACTAGAAATATTATCACTGGGACTTATTAACACTGTAAATGTGCTGTTGGTCATTGCGCAATCAAATGGGAAGCATGTAAGCCTCACTTAAGACATGGATGACAGTTGATGTGAGTGAACGTGGATGCTCGTTGTTACCATCGTATTCCTAAAGGAGTGTAGATAACAAAGAAAATGGTGGAGGTGAAAGACATCTTCTCATCCACCCTCTCAAGCACATAATCTAAAAGCTCATGAGTTTAATGAGGCGTTAATGCTACTCAAACGTACCGGGCAGAAACAGAGACCTCAAGGTCTAGTACACCTCACAGGAAGCTAAGACTATATGCTACTAGGTTTTTGTTAGGAGCACGTGCCAGGTGTTTGCCGGTACACCTGGAGACTTCCATGCATTGATTTTATATCTCTGTGGGAATTACTTTTATACGTTGAGAGGAACATGGGGCACCATTGCCCTTGTCAGAGCTTGCATGGGGCTTTGTGTCTCACTGAAGGGGCTTTTAGGCCTGGTGAATCAGCATTCAATGAGAGACTGACAGACAATGTAATTTTGGCTGCATTTACAGAGGCAGTCCAATTTTGATATTTTTAATTGGTCTTTTGACCAGTCACGTCAGACCTTTTCACATCTTTTTCAGAGCTGATCTGATTGGACAAAAGATCAATTACAAAAAAAATCTTAACTCAGCCTTAGAGAGGCACATAGAATCGGTTTCTAAATCACTTATAGTGAGGGAAAAAAGTATTTGATCCCCTGCTGATTTTGTACATTTGCCCACTGACAAAGAAATGATCAGTCTATAATTTTAATGGTAGGTTTATTTGAACAGTGAGAGACAGAATAACAACAAAAAAATACCAAAAACCACATGTGAAAAATGTTATAAATTGATTTGCATTTTAATGAGGGAAATAAGTATTTGACTCCTCTGCAAAACATTACTTAGTACTTGGTGGCAATCACAGATGTCAGACGTTTCTTGTAGTTGGCCACCAGGTTTGCACACATCTCAGGAGGGATTTTGTCCCACTCCTCTTTTCAGATCTTCTCATTAAGGTTTCGAGGCTGACGTTTGGCAACTCGAACCTCCAGCTCCCTCCACAGATTGTCTATGGGATTAAGGTCTGGAGACTGGCTAGGCCACTCCAGGACCTTAATGTGCTTCTTCTTGAGCCACTCCTTTGTTGCCTTGGCCGTGTGTTTTGGGTCATTGTCATGCTGGAATACCCATCCACGACCCATTTTCAATGCACTGGCTGAGGGAAGGAGGTTCTCACCCAAGATTTGACGGTACATGGCCCCGTCCATCGTCCCTTTGATGCGGTGAAGTTGTCCTGTCCCCTTAGCAGAAAAACACCCCCAAAGCATAATGTTTTCACCTCCATGTTTGATGGTGGGGATGGTGTTCTTGGGGTCATAGGCAGCATTCCTCTTCCTCCAAACACGGCGAGTTGAGTTGATGCCAAAGAGCTCCATTTTTGTCTCATCTAACCACAACACTTTCACCTAGTTGTCCTCTGAATCATTCAGATGTTCATTGGCAAACTTCAGACAGGCATGTATATGTGCTTTCTTGAGCAGGGGGACCTTGCGGGCGCTGCAGGATTTCAGTCCTTCACGGCATAGTGTGTTACCAATTGTTTTCTTGGTGACTATAGTCCCAGCTGCCTTGAGATCATTGACAAGATCCTCCCGTGTAGTTCTGGGCTGATTCCTCACCGTTCTCATGATCATTGCAACTCCACGAGGTGAGATCTTACATGGAGCCCCAGGCCGAGGGAGATTGACAGTTCTTTTGTGTTTCTTCCATTTGCGAATAATCACACCAACTGTTGTCACCTTCTCACCAAGATGCTTGGCGATGGTCTTGTAGCCCATTCCAGCCTTGTGTAGGTCTACAATATTGTCCCTGACATCCTTGGAGAGCTCTTTGGTCTTGGCCATGGTGGAGAGTTTGGAATCTGATTGATTGATTGCTTCTGTGGACAGGTGTCTTTAATACAGGTAACAAACTGAGATTAGGAGCACTCCCTTTAAGAGTGTGCTCCTAATCTCAGCTTGTTACCTATATAAAAGACACCTGGGAGGGGGTCAAATACTTATTTCCCTCATTAAAATGCAAATCAATTTAAAACATTTTTCACATGTGTTTTTCTATTTGTTGTTATTCTGTCTCTCACGGTTCAAATAAACCTACCATTAAAATTATAGACTGATCATTTCTTTGTCAGTTGGAAAACGTACAAAATCAGCAGGGGATCAAATACTTTTTTCCCTCACTGTACGCCTGCAGCAGCCCCTTCTGAAGTGCATGTTAACTTGTCCCCTGCGGGACGGTTGAGCTAATGTAGGCTAATGTGATTAGCATGAGGTTGTAAGTAACAAGAAATCGCCCAGGACATAGACATATCTGAAATATCATATCTAAATTCTTGTTAATCTAACTACACTGTCCAATTTACAGGAGCAATACCATGCTATTGTTTGAGGAGAGTGCACAGTTATGAACCTGAAAATGTATTAATAAACCAATTAGGCACATTTGGGTAGTCTTGATACAAATTGTTGAACAGAAATGCAATGGTTCATTGGCTCAGTCTAAAACTTTGCGCATACACTGCTGCCATCTAGTGACCAACATCTAAATTGCGCCTGGGCATTTCAAAGATGATGGTACAAAAATAAATAATAACTGCATGTTTCTTTCTTTTGTATTATCTTTTATAAGATCTATTCTATATTCTCCTACATTATTTTCGTGTTTCCTTTCAAATGGTATCAAGAATATGCATATCCTTGCTTCAGGTCCTGAGCAGTTAGATTTGGGTATGTCATTTTAGGTGCGGAACCTTAAGAGGTTTAAACACCTAAAACTATTTGCCTGAAAGTTTATTTGTTGAGAAGCCATAACAATCACATCTTCAATGTGTTCTAGTGTAATTGCATTCCCTTCCAAGACGCTTGAAATGAACAGCAAGACTCATTGTGAGAAACAGTGTAGAGTAGCATTTGAGAGGAGGTTTTCAATCATGGCCGCTTTGTATTCAAACCACTCTCTAGGTGTTTTTATTCATGGGCTTTAAATTGTAATCTCTTATTTTCTTTGCCAGCCTTTATCAGGTCACAATGAAAACCAGCGGTGACTATCTCTAAAGTGAGCATTCTGGGCTTTTGTATATGATATTAGAAACGCACACACAGAGATATTGCTAACTCCAGAAGAAGCCCAATCATGATAGCATAGGACACATCAGACTTTCTGCTGACTGTTGACCAAAGATACTTATTTCGCTGACATTTTCCACCAGCCTTGTTATAACATTACATCTACAGTATACTTCATTCTCCTCTTTTATATGAAGAGCCAGTCTGGCCCTCTCTCCCCAGACAGATGCATAGTGGGAGAAAGCTAAAGGCTCCATTTTAAACATATGTCGCACTTGCAATGTGTTGAAATGCTCCATCAAGGAACATTTGAAGGCATCTGATAGCATATCACTCCATTGCCTAGAGCCACATCCGTCTGCGTGGCCTCTAAATGGCAAAACAGTGCTAGGTAAAGGAAAGAGTATTGCGTAAGACTTGCCCACTGCCTACATTACGACAGCACTGGGTTGTTTGTCACTCTGCACACACCAAGAAGGCAGGGGACGACCCTGACACAGCTGATCTCTCTAACACACGGATTTCTAATCAATAGTTTCTTATACCATAGAGAAACCCACGTACTGCACCATCCTCTACCTTCTTTCCTGCCTGAAGCAAATGATCGTTGTGCTTGTTAATCACTGACTGCACCGAAACGTGTACTTCCCCATGTGTGCATGAATGAATGGCAAGAAGCAGCTTGGTTATAATTGGTCTCTGCACCGGACTCCTTATCGCCTCTCGTAGCATGGTAATTGAAGGTGGTGACAATGTAAAGTGTATGATGGTATTTAAAGTGGACAGCAGAAAGTAGCATTATACGGTACGGTTAATTTAGTCCCTCATCTACTGTGGAGGAAAATGTTGAATCTTCGGTATGAGAAGTGGGCTTTACAAATGAAATGAATTATTATTATCAAATGGAAAGACATTACAACGGTCGTACTAGTTTGTACAAGGCTAGACAGCGAAACAGTGACAATGTTCTGAAGACATGGTTAATAGTGGTCACGAATGGGTTGTCATATTCCAACACAATTACAGGTGTCATTAGAGAAACGTTATAATGCAAACTTTGAAGAAGAAAATCTGTCTATTGTCTATTGCGTTAGTATTGTCTGTAATAATGGAATTACAACATTGGAAATTGGGAGCGGCAGAATTATAATGAAACAGGTGCGTGGGTGGGTGCGTTGTCCACTTAGATGTCAACGTTAATCGATGAAACCACTTCAATGTTTTCCATTCTGCCCTAGCCTACATCTAGCCTTGTGGAAGTTACAGACATATGAAATGCAGGGACATCTCCCTGTGATATCCATTTTCCAGACGGTGGAATAAGTTGAACAAGGTCCACATGGTACGTATCTGGTGGTGAATAATAAGAAAAACCCTAGCCGCTGGAGGTCACTGAAATTTCAAGCTAGGCTCCGAGACAGGATATTTCACTGGGTCTCTCATTTAAACATGGGGCACGGCTGTGTCGGGCATCCCTCTCTCCCTCGCTCCCTTCCTCCATCTCTCTCTCCCAGTGTGAGGTTGACTTAACTAGGCCCATGTCTCACTTACAGACAAGCCTTAACTCCCCAACAAAAGAGGTTGGCATTTTAAGACTCATGAGGTCATTAAAAATCTTATTATACATATTGTATTTCTCTGTTACATATTTAGGTCAATTGAAAACAGAATGGTGAGACTGCTGTTTCAGAAGCACTGCTTTTGTTTGTCACAACTCTTTATTTGCATTTCACATGGGCAGAATATACAATCACTCTTCACAGAAGACCAATTAAGGTAGACCATCAAAAAAATTACCCATAATACCCCAATTCTGTTAAACACGTCTACCTGTTAGTTCAATGCCTTACGCTTTCAAGATCAACATCAAATCAGGAGAACAAAAGCTGTATCATTATCACTATTGTTTAATTGAATCACTATCTTTTAATTTGAAAGATGAATTATGACATACTTCTTACATTGTCCTCTTTACAAAGCCTTTCAATAATTATAATGGCCAATTAATACATCAAATCAAATCAAAATGAGAGTAAGTTATTAGATATGTTTTGGAAATCTATTGACATTTCATAAATGCTGTATTTAAAAAAAGAATGGTCTTCTCTTCAGTCTCTGTGCTGCCTTTTCAGAAGAATAAATAAATAATCAATTGACAATAGACCCAAGAAAGACAAAGTAGATGACTGTAAAGCTACTGTTAAGCTAATACTGAGTATGACTGGCAAAAGCCCATGCCACAAGAACCAAGAAAGAAACACTAGCCAACATAAATAAACACCCCCTCGTGTATTTCCTACTGCAGTGTTGTCCTTTACTCTTTTGTATGTACAATTCCCTCCCAAATTAATTCCACATTGCCACTTCAACATTCAGTAGTCATATAAACTCTGATATCATTCAGGGCCATCAGTTTTAGTGGTCAATAGAACGATTTTGACCAGTCACTCACTCTAATGTTTCATGTAGATCATTTTATATAATCCAAAATAATGTTGTTGTGTTTGTGCTCTCTCTGGTACTTTCAAGTGGCAATCCATCAGATAAGAAACATCAATAGAAAGAGAGAGAGAATATAATTTCAGTAAGACATAACAGTATGAGCAGTATTTGTACATGATGCATTGTTGAGTATATGTATACATCAACTATGACCCTCCACCTATAGCTAAGTGATCCATTCCACAACACGCCATACGTGGTGAGCATTCCAGATCGCTGATCGTTTTGCAGTTTTTTCACATTGACTCACTTCCGTGTGTTGCAAAGGACATATGCAGCTGAATGAGCATTATACTAACATCATAAATAGTGGCAGATGAGCAACTACACTAAAAAGCTCCTCTTAACAGTTTAAGCAGGTAGCTACAATAACCAATACTTATATCCCACCTTCCCGCCACATATCTCATGTCTATACAGAACATTTTATAATATGCATCCCTGCAATGAAATGTCCTTAATGTGAACTATAAGGACTGTTGAATGACTTCAAATATACTTTTTATTTAACTAGGCAAGTCCATTAAGAACAAATTCTTATTTTCAATGACAGCCTAGGAGCAGTGGGTTAACTGCCTTGTTCAGGGGCAGAATGGCAGATTTTTACCTGTTCAGGGATTCGATCTTGCAACCTTTCGGTTACTAGTCCAACGCTCTAACCACTAGGCTACCTGCCACCCTACTTGAGGAATGACACCTCAAAAAGTTTTTGAAGTTAGAACTGGATGTTGATACAGATTATTATCATACAGCTAATAACAGGTTATTGAATATGTTGATTTATATAACGTCTAAATGGATACGTTTAAAAACAAATCCCTTGTGTCTTTCAGCAAAGTCCAAGAAAGTAATTGGGTATATACAGATGTAGGATCTTAATTTGATCAACCTGTTTTTGCAGGGAATTTCCTGCACAGTAGGAAAAGCAAACTTGTAGTGTATTCAAGGTTTTTAAAGGATTCTAAAGTTGTAATTTAAAAATAATAAAAATGTACATTAATTATAATCCACAGAATAATTCACATTTCTGTAGGATTTGTTGCTGTAGGAATATTTTCCTACTGTGAGAAACTGGTCAAATTAAGATCATACATCTGTACTTACAAATGATATAAGACATGAGATCCAGCATTTAGTACTTACTTAAACAAGAACTTGTACCAGTAGCAAATGATGCAGACATCTAAGTATATCTCCAAAATCCCTACAATTCGCTGCTCATTGTCCTCAGCTATCAGTGCCATCTCTACACTCAGATCCATGATGAGTTAACACAATTCTCACAGCTAAACGGCTGCTGAGTACTCACTGACTATGATCACGTCTGACTCCTAATCATCGGGAGTATTGATCAGAAGCGTTCGATCTTCCTATAAACAGGAGAACACCGACGTTGATGAGGTCAGTGCCCACTGCCTCCAATAGGGACCCTACGGAGTAAGCAAAGGGTGATTGGAGGGCAAGGGATGGACAAAGAACAAGGAGGCAATAGCAAGCATTCAGTTCTCAAAACACCAGGATTATAAAAGGGGATCCTTCCAAAGAGTCTTAAGCTCTTGAGTATCCGATCCAAAGATGAAGCTGTAGAGTCCACAGGAGGCTGCTGAGGGGAGAACGGCTCATAATAATGGCCGGAACGGAGCAAATGGAATGCCATCAAACACCTGGAAACTATGTGCTTGATGTATTTGATACCATTCCACTTACTCTGCTCCAGTCATAACCACGTGCCCAGTCGCCCCAATTCAGGTGCCACCAACCTCCTGTGATAGTCTCTTATGTATAGGATTCCTCTCCGAAGACGACACTAGAGTCTGATGTAGCCAATACACTATGTAGTGTTATGTACACTGTAGGCTATATGTACTCTCATAATACTCTAGTGTTATCTTCGGGTAGAGGAGGGGACAAATGTACCCCTCTAGGTCTATGTCAGAGAGAGGGAGACCAGCGTGAGGGAGACCAGCAGAAAAAGAAGGGGGGAAAATGAAGAGCTCGCTGCTGACGGGACCGGGCGGTTCTTCTTCCGGGGCCCATTGCAGAGCGGTGTGTTACAGCAGGAGATGCACACAGAGTTGATCCTTCCAGTGCAGAACTGCTGGTAGCCTGACGAGGATATGAGGCATGCCCCAGATGAGGCGCAGGACTTGCGGTAAAATATGCCTGAAGAAGGAGAGAGAGAAGCGGTCAGGGATAGTGCAAAGCTGAACAGGAAGTCCAGGTCAAGGTATATGTGGTAGTGAGACTGTTGGGGAAACTGACATAGAATATAATGCTCTCAAACTATGGAACAATTGCAACAAAACTATGCTTTGATTTATATGGTGGCGAGAGAATGCACATGAATAAGAGTGTTTCGATTTCATGGAAATATTGTTGTGCCATTAGTCTTACCACAGGAGGTGGGAAGAAAGCCTGCGTCTCCCTGCCTGATGAATGAACACCTTGCAGGGACTCAACTCCCACTTCTCCCTACTCCTTCCTAGGAAATAGACACTGGGCGTTTGGACACAAACAAATCCAAGGTGACCCTGGAGATGTGACTCAAGCTCTACGGAATCTATAAGCATTAGTACTTGTTATAAGCATATACGGATGCTTATAATGTATTTATACAAGGTTTATAATGTGTTCTCTGCTGAAATTTGTCAACAGACTGGACAGAGCTGTCATAATGATGAGAAGGGGCGACAGGTATATCCTGATGAAGACAGCTTGTCTGTCGAAACGTTGGACATAAGTATTTTTGCATCTGAGCTCCTGGAGTGTGCGGCTCTCCTTTATATTTTTTAAAGGGGCGGCAGGTAGCCTAGTGGTTAGAGCATTGGGCCAGTAACCGAAAGGTTGCTGGATCAAATCCCCAAGCTGACAAGGTAAAAATCTGTTGTTCTGCCCCTGAACAAGGCGGTTAACCCACTGTTTTCCGGTAGGCCGTCATTCATGAGTTCATAAGTGCTTACGACAAGTCTTACATTGCATTGTAACTGTGGCATAATGCATCTTACCTGTCGACGTCAAGTAAAGTGTTACGAAAAGTTCAAAATTAAAGCGTAGAGAGGAAATAGATGAAAGGGGGAAGAGAACTGCTAGTCACATTAAAAGTTCCATCAACTTTACTGCTCTAATTTACTCGTCTTTCTCTTGAAATAATGACAGATGAGCTGTCAGACAAAGTGGCAATTTGCAAATGCAATACAATATTCTTGTTTTGTCTCAAAGACGTCAGACAAGTCTTCAAGACAAAAGTAGACAATTTCAGTCTGCATCAGCCCCTGATTACTGCTATTAAGTTTGACATAACTAACAATACAACTTTAGCTTAATCAACCCCCTTCTTTGTTCCATACTTCATCACCATGCACATTTAGAACTGACAGTCTAACAAACCAAGCCCCAAAACTTTGTTGGGGAGAGGAATGGGTAGAGGCCAAGCTGACACCAATTCACGTGCAAAAGACAATATTCCCTGGGGATTATGTTACAGATGTCTTCACATATCATAAACACATTAAGCAAGTGTTTCTTTCCACCGATAACGTTGTGGTAATTCGCAAATTCATTATTTGTGATAAATTGTGGTTGCTGCATGTAAAGATAATTAGTTCGGCTCCTGGTCTCAGGCTGACATTATATGAAATGATCAAATTAAGGAACACATTCATTACCCAACATTGCTAGAAGGTTTTATGTTAGAATAAAAGTATGCATGAATTTTCATTTTATCTGCTTACAGGCGCACATAAGAATCCCTTTGCCAACATCGCATTTGAATCAAATGACTCAGAAGACCTTTCTAAAGAGTGCAGAGACTGGAAAAGATTTGTGAATATACTGTAAGCATGTGCATTTTACACAAAAGTGAATCCTTATCTCAAGGTTATTCAAACCATTACACAACATTACACGTAGTGTACATTTGTTCATGACATTATTGCCATAGATCATTGCCTTTGAGTGATGAAGCTTGTCAACCATCATGTTGAGAGACATAGTTTGGGCATAAAGCACTCGCTAAAGACAATCTAGCTACATGTATGATGGTCTTGGTACATTTTTTGAATACTCTTGTAAATGAAAGCATACATTTGATCACAAAACAAATCAAAGGCAGGTAATAACATTGGATGTGGTAGGATCAATAGGGCTAGTGTATTTGAAGGGCGTTATCTCATTAAGCAATAAGGCACGAAGGTGTATGGCCAATATACCACTGCTAAGGGCTGTTCTTAAGCACAACGCAACGCGGAGTGCCTGGATACAGCCCTTAGCTGTGGTATATTGGCCAAATACCACAAACCCCTGAGGTGTCTTGTTGCTATTGTTACCAACGTAATTACAGCAGTACAAATACATGTTTTGCCATACCCGTGGTTTACGGTCTGATATACCAGAGCAGTCAGCCAATCAGCATTCTGCACTCGAAACACCCAGTTTACAATTAAACAATAAGGCCCGAGAGGGTGTGGTGTATGGCCAATATACCACGGCTAAAGGCTGTTCTTATGCACGACGCAACACGGAGTGGCTGGATACAGCCCTTAGCCGTGGTATATTGGCCATATACCACAAACACCCGAGGTGACTTATTACCATTAAAACTGGTTACCAACGTAATTAGAGCAGTAAAAATAAGTGTTTTGTCATACCTGTCTGATATACCACAGCTTTCATCCAATCAGAATTCAGGGCTCAAATTGCAGCTTATAAAACATTATACAGCAACCAGCAACCTATGGGTTTAACCACTCTTTGGGATAATCCCATTAAAAGAATATGAGCCATAAACCATGAATTAACTATGGTAATAGCCTCTTCATCTATGGCGATTCTTTGATAGGTCCCAATTGATTTAGTGGGCATACGTATAGGCCTAGTTTATGATCTCATTTGTTGACGTTACTAGGAGACCCTATAGATCAGTTCCACTGAATTCAGAGATAGAGAGGAAGTACATGAAAGAGGAAAATATACTTTAGCTATCATGTTAAAAGTGTCACAGTCCGGTGTGGCTTGGTTTTGCATGGCAAGGTAGGTGTCAGAGAAGGCAGTGTGGCCTGGGGTGGTCTAGCTGCAGAACATGTTTATATTGTGTCGGCATGGGTTCTAATCCAGCCCACACCCTTCTGACACAAAACAGATCCCCCAATCTTCCTGTCTTTCTCTCACTGGTCTCTCTCGTCAGACTAAAGCTCACGCTCTGCTGTTGCGGAGATACAGCATCTGTGAGAAGGGACTACTCTCCCACTATCTCTATCCAATAAAGAACAAATGATGAAAAGAATGGGACTGCCCAGGAGACTGTGTTTTCTTACCATCCTTCTTCACCAGTACCTCTTTCTGACACATGTCCTGCACGTTGACAGTGCAGTTGACAATGAACTCCGGCGTGGAGCATTCATTGTTTTTCACCTCCTCACACTGGTAACACTGGATCTGGAGAGCATAACCTGTACAAGAGAGACAGGAAGAACCACAAGGGTTAAAAAAAGAAAAGCCAACAAGAACAGTTCAAATCAAATCAAAATTGATTTGTCACATACACATGGTGAACCACAAGGGTTAAAAAAAGAAAAGCCAACAAGAACAGTTCACCAGTATCTGGGCATATAGTAATCTCATTAGTCTATGAATGTTGGTCAAGAGAGACAACAGGCAAATTCGTTCAAATGTGTTTAGCTGTGTTTGACTGAGCTTGCCTGGCACATCATAACCAATGGAGTAGTCAGAAAAGTGCAAAGCAACTCTGCCCAACTGGCACTCCAGGCAGTCTCGATCATAACGCTGAACATTTTTGAAAGATTAGGCCTAAAATCTTATTTGAAAGATTTGAAAATGTTATTTTGTGCAGTTCAGTCATTAGTATTATCCCTTGTTCATTACATATTTTCCTCCCAACTAATCAAGAATAAGTGTTTTCGTGATTTATTGCCATTACCACAGACCAGGAACTGTATCCTCGAGGAGAGACAAATGCATCTTTGAAAAGAAAAAGTCTCTTTGCTGGCATTTTGAAAGTCAACTTGGTCCCTATTTGCAATGATCAGAGGATAAGGAGGTGGACTCTGAAAAAAAGACTGGATCTCCTCGATGAATAACAAATGTGAAGATTATCTCAAAGAGCATTTCATGTTGGAGAGATGATGTTGATGCTATCCTTACACATGCAGACATGTTACAAATATCAGACAATAGGAATTTGAGCTAATATGATGACATTTCTGTACCACACCACAGAAAGCACTGACAAGTCACACAAAACACACACGTCTCTGACTGCATACACATTTGTCAAGACAACAAAGAAACACAGTAGAGAGGAGTTGTTTAATGCACAAACAGATCTGGAGTCAGGATAAAGGGATTTTGACTGAAAATAATGAACAAATATGTTTCAACAATATAAATCCGTACTCTCATTTACTTGCCAACTAAACGTAATATAGAGCCATCAGACACAATTGCGTGTGGAAGCTAGGCATACTGTATCTGTGCAGGGAAAAAAGCCACTCAACTTTACCCACTAAAATAATAATTGCCATTCTGACTATTGCAGGTCAAAACAATCAAGCCAGAGTGTTTCAAACAAAGTGTTTTATCCACACACTCAATGAAGCTGTTGCTCCAGCACTGAATTAAAATGACATGAATTCATTCTAACATGACTGATTGGAATTAAATGGAAATTGAGATTAACAAAGAATGACAGATGGTTGGCTATTCATGCAAAGTTGTTTCACAGGGATGAAAAATCGGAATAATTTATTAATAGAGGATACCGGATAGAGAGCACAATCTGATTCAGGGTTTGCAAATGGGGGTTTAGCAGAAACATGCATGACTGTGCAATGATAAACAATACTTCAACATTTTCTCAAGCGCCACAGTTTTAGGTCATTTGTTCTCCATGACAGATAGTACTGTGTTCTAATTATTGAAATGGCGACAGTCATTCATTTCCCAGTCTGACAGCGCCATCGAGCACAAATTCAATTGAAAAGGATCCCTCCCCCAAGAAATCTGAGCGTAATTACTTTAAAACCAGATAAATGCTTCAAAACTCCATCCATCAACCGAGCAATAGAGTCTCTTAAAGTGCCTAAACACATCATAAACTGTACTGTATTTGTCCTCTATAAGCCACTGGATATTGACACTATATATAATTAACATTTAGGCAAGCATAAAGTTATGTACATATTGCCTATACTGTTCATACTGTTCCTTAATACCCTTTTCACTGAGGTAAAAACATCATCAAATTACTTAGAAGTAATTTCTGCTAACAACGAAGATGATGTTTAAGGAGTGGGTATGTTAACTAAATGCAGCACATCCAGCTCAGAACGGACAGAACATGTGTATGTTATTTACACCAGAGGCATTTTTGGTGAGATCCAGTTCTTACACGCCACTGTTCATATACCATGTGCAATGGGTTCAACTGGAAATATGGACTGGAAAAGGTCTCAGATTCTGATCGTTACATCATTCTGATGACATGATCAGTGGATGTATGTTGGAATGACAATGCGGACTACTCCATTGACATAGATTATCATTGTCATTTTACCTGATCCCTTTTTAACAACTACATTACCACCATTTGAATACATCATTACCATATCATTACTATAAGGTGACCCATGTGGATTGAGAAATCAGTTTATTTGCCGTCATCTATCTTAAATGGTATATTTTCCTTCCACAGTCATCTGAAGAGAGACAGCTTTGTTATTCTCTGCATATTTAGTGATATTAATATTCATCACAGGTGTTCATGGAGTGGTAGACCAGCTCATTTAACACCCACAAAAAAATTGTGATTTAGTTTACTACATTCACCTGAGCTGACAACTGTTGATCAATTATGCTCCTTATCATTTGAGCTTGATGGAATGCCTACACCTGCAAAATAAAATGTTGAATTGCTTTTGTGTTGTCAATTAGAGAGCTATTAATTAGCTATTGATAATGAGCGTCCTACACATGTCCCTCTGCTTTATAAAATGAGAGAATACATTCTTCACGTGTAATGGTGTCTACTCATGTTTGATAGCAATTAATCTGAATACTTAATAGCCTAATTAGCATGCCATGTAGGGCAATTGTAAGATCAGAAAGAAGCTCCAAATATGGAATAATGTTCAATGTTTCAGCATGTCACGCTCTATTATTTAGAATTTACATTTTTATCAAAGATGTGTAAAACAGTAGCCTAAATCATATTTTGAAAATATCTGACTTTGCACGGGTGATATGCGCAATAGTTTTACAGACGCAATTATGACCTAAGGTGACATATTTTCTGTAGCTGGAGCGCAGGTGTCATAAAAAAATGTCAAATCCAAGAATCTGTGTCACAATTTCTTATTCCAAGACAGTTATAAATGCATTTAACGAGATGATTTGATCTGCAATGGTAACCTCCTGCGCGCCTCACTGTTGGCATTACCAGACCTCTCCTGGACTTCTGAAAACGATTGAATTGTTTCCATTCGACAAAAAAAGCTGCAGCAAATCATTTAACCATAATCCAAACTTGAATTAGATTGGAATACCTGGAAACGTTGACACATCACGAGGAAATGCTATCAGCATCCGAATACAACGCAGCAAGCCAACACATGTATGATTACGCAGTCTCCAAAGTTTAGCATACCTGTTTTGAGGAAAATTCCAAGCAAAGTTGCATAACTGAGAAGCAACATCCTCTCCCAAATGACACTTTAGAGGAACACATCAGACCAGGTGAACTTAAAACGAAAGCAAAACCCTTAGATGGATCCGTGGCATCAAAGTGTTAGAGCACATTCTGCTGCGAGGAATGTGATGCGCAGCGCTGGACGAGGGCGAGCTCTGCGGTTCAAGAGACTACGTTGCAGAATTCCAGTGAAATTGGATAAAGATAAATCATAAAACGTACCACGTGATGAAAGCTCGTGATATGGAAGCAATTCATCAATCACTCATATCCTACACACGCAGATCCTTGACTGTTAATTGCGTCCAAATATGAAAAAGTCACCTTTGGATAGGCTTTTGGGCATGGAATGCACTGTTGGCAGCCATGCACATTTAACCAGATTTAGAAAAGCTACTATTCATTAAATACATTCGTTGAGATCATCTCAGGGTTCTTCTGTGTCTGTTATGGATCTTGTACGTTTCAGTTAGAGAGAGAGAGAGAGAGAGAGAGAGAGAGAGAGAGAGAGAGAGAGAGAGAGAGAGAGAGAGAGAGAGAGAGAGAGAGAGAGAGAGAGAGAGAGAGAGAGAGAGAGAGAGAGAGAGAGAGAGAGAGAATGTTTGGAAGTCACTCTTGGGTGGCTGAATTAATGACTTTTATTTATAACACATAATTACCCATCAAGAGACTAATTGTTATAAATACCCCTTCTTTATAAGCACTGTCTCAGAGAGTAAAGCTCAGTGAACACAGGCTATACGTTTAACACGTTTTGTAGTTGAAGAATATGACATGAGATTTATGGCAAGCATTTGAAGACAGGACGTGGCTCAAACCTTCCCTTGCCATTATTTAACAATTCCCTGCCGTAGCCTACTTACAGATATTTCAGGTACACATTTATGAGCGCAATGGAAAGATCTATCTCACTGTTTATGAGCGCAGTGAAGATCTATCTCACTGTTCCTTGTGACAAAAGTACCATACATTTGACTACAGTATATGATACTGAACGCACACCTGTATGACTACACGCACGCACACACACACACACAAACATCAACCTCCAACAGTTACGGAAGCTGCACCAAATTGAAAATAGGAAATCATTTATTTTTATTTGCATTGGAAATTATTACATAAAATATAGCATTAAAAGTCTAATGTAACAGCCAAAATTGCACACGTAATTACCAAGTAACACTGCTGGTAACAGGTTCTCTTACAAAGGAACAATCAAGCAGAGAAGATGTGAAGTAGGACAATTAAACAACACTATACAGTTCCATGTACAAAAAGTGGGATATAAATACTCGTCAGCTAGAAAAAATACACATTATGGTCTTAGCAAGACTCTCCTTACATATTATTAACAGTTTCATGGAAAAATGTTCAAACAATGAAACGTACACAATCTGTTTTTGATTAGTACCAGAATCAAATTACGCACGTTTGGAATGATGATTTATTCCTACTACGTTTCAAATGTGTTATAGGATAAAGTGATAAAAGGTTGCAATAGTAGCTTTTATTCAACAAAATAAAACATTTTGTATCGACAAACCCTACAGGAAGTCACAAAACGAGGAAACGATCAAGAAAACTTGAGCTGTTCTCAATCAGCAGACATATAGACAAGGTTGAATGATTGGCAAACATAACACAATGATTTAAATAAAAAATTGCATATACCAATCAGCAATGCTCCATTCTGATATTAACTTAATTGCAGTTTTTAACATACAAACAAAATATACAAAGAGAGGAGTGTTTTATGATTCTACAATAGACACAATTTCAACAGTTCTGTTATCCTGCAGTTCAAGAAGGTTTTACTTTTCAAAAATTGTCTGTTTTCCATTTTAAAAAATGACAGCATTTTCCATGAGTTGTAACCTTATATTCAAGGTAACTAGGTATAAGCGTTGCGTTTTCCCTGAGCTACTAGCATAGACCTTGCTCCGCAAATGTGTTATTGAAGCCAGCAGAAGTTTCTGATTCAGAAGTACCATTCAGACACTAGTTCAGTTCAATGTTTACATTAAATACTGAGTGACCCAAGTACAATGGTGATGGTACGGGATACTTCAGGATTTTTTTCTACTTCCCCAGAGTCAGATGCATTTGGGGATACCATTTTTATGTCTCTGTGTGCAGTTTGAAGGACGTTGCTAAATAGTGTTTGCATAATGACTGTAAGTCTACGGTAACTGCTAGCATGCTAGTAGATACCATAGACTTCCAGTCATTGCGCTAACGCTAGTTAGCATTGGCTCACACAACTCTAACTTCCTTCATACTTGATGCAGAGACATAATAATGGCATCCATGAGTTCATCTGACTGGGGAAGAAGATAAAGGGCTTTATTGCCAGATATCCCGAAGTATCCCTTTAAGCTACTACACAGCAGTTGAAGTTCAGCTTGACAGTTTTGACTTGCTGGTAGAAATGATTGATCATGTATTTCTCATCTGTAATACAACTCAAAGTCAATACTGACTCCAGTACATTCAATATGCAGGATAAAATTCTTTAAGATTCCACAGTATTGGTGGTTCAATTAAATGTGCATATGCATGTATTTAGGTCACTTAATATAAAGTATAAATCACGCCACTTCAAAAATAAAATACATTATTTGTTCTTGTTCTAATGTGTGTGTCACATTTTAGTTCACCATGCAACTTTCAAGATACCACAGCAGTCTGGAAATCATACACATTTGAGCCAATGGCTTTAGGAGCTATGATTGCATGTTATGGGTTGCAGTGTATTGCATGATGGCAGTTGTGGTGTGTAGGCCTGCCATTATGGCATACAACACTGTGGCAGTAAAACATTGATCCAATTCAAATTTGAGAAATAATGATCAGTGAGAAAATCCTCTATCCACATCTAACAACTGTAATATGATTCTTAAGGTATTGCTTCACACTACTAGGCATCATCAGTTGCTCCTGATGATATTACTGATTGGTTTGATTTGGTGGTATTTACTCTAGTTGTGTCTTCATGTTGAATTTCACTTTTTAAATTCCTTAAAAACTTTGTACAGTATTTTTTACAGTGCAATGATAAAAAACATTCCCCCTTTGGGAAAAAAAATATGATGCTAAAAGACGATTTCTAATATTGCTTTCCACACCTTGAACGGTGGTACGGTTGTAGCCCATAGTTTAATTGTCCAGGTTAGAGGTCATGCAAACTGTACAGTCTGGGTTCACGTCCTTATCTTATGACATCACCTATGACATCACTTCCTTCCTTGTGACCTAAGTGCTTCGGTTGGTGGGAGTAGCAGAGGACTCCACAGAATCGTCCCCGGCCTCCACTTTCTTTCTCTACACATCGTTGGAGCCTTGACTGGTGCATGAGGAGAAGCTGTCGTACAGCGAATCGCTGAGAGAACCCACATGCTCTGCCCCGGGCTTGTTGGAGCAGTAGCTGGACAACGAGGGCTCGTTGTCAGCCTTTCTGCAGCAGTCCTCTTCTCTCTCCCCTGCGGAACAGGAGCAGTCACCGCTACTGGGCCTTAGCTCTGTCTCCGGGTACAGCCCCAGCCCACTGCTGTTCAGCTTGTTCAGGGACTCCAAGGACACGTCTCTGGAGCCGGCCTGGACCTCTCCGCCGCAGCCGCCTGTCGTCATGTCCACTTGATTCTCTTTCTACAGCAAAACAAGACCAACAAGAGAGGAGAAAATGAGACGAGAGGTGTTTTTGTCATCTGCCCACACTGAGTCCAGACTGCAGCAAATTATTATCACACTTTAAAGGGTCAATCTGGTATTCAAACAACAATAAAACTGTCCCAGATTGCCCCTTTCTCCATATCATTACATATAAGTAATCTGTCACTCGGTCTCTCAATAAAGAATATCGAGAAACAACAAAAACAAGGCTGTCATGCTGAATTTACACTGAGTGTACAATACATTAGGAACACCTTCCTAATATTGAGTTGCACCCCCTTTTTCCCTCAGAACAGCCTCAACTCGTCGGTGCATGGACTCTACAAGGTGTTGAAAGTGTTCCACAGGGATGCTGACCCATGTTGACTCACGAGGTCAGTCTATGTCATGGAAATGTTTTGTACACTCATTGTACATCTACTTCAGCGTAATGCAACACTACAAAGCAATTTGACTACTGCCATTCCTGAGTATCGCATTGATTTATTGAGAGCTTTGTTCATTCTCCTCCCATGCTTAAGGCCCAATAAGTCCGTCTGGGGGAATCTGCCGTGAGATATCAACCTCTCTACAGGGAGAGAGGGAGAGGGAGAGGGAGAAGGATTCTCCTTCGTAGCTGTTTTAACACAACGTATTATAAATTTCTCTGCAGCCCATGTTGTTAAAAAAGAAACGATTGAAACGGCGGCCGGCTTCTTCTCGCTATAAATGAAGACAAATGGCTTAACCTCAAATATACTGTAGAGAAAACATCTATTGTATATAATTTTGCATATTGACATATTGTTTTTGGTATGCACAGAGAATCTCACTTTCAAGGTATAATGTGGGTTCAGGGGATCTGTTCAATGGAGATTTCAATCCATTGAGTCTTGAAGAATATACCACAACAAGAGTGGGGCTGTCATTTTGCTAAGAAATAAATCCCAGATTGCAGCATTAATGTTGCAGTTTCAGGATGAATCACTAGGTCCTGTTGTTTATGTACTTTTGAGAAATATCTTTGGCATGTACACTTTAATCGTGTTTGGTCGCTGAACTCATTGCCTTCTTTCATGGAAAATGCCTCCAAGCCATTCCACCAACCTTGAGTAAATTGGCAACACAACAATAGGAGAAGTCCTCAGTGAGATAAATATATATAAAAAGCTCTTCATCTCCAATCTAGCATAATCACAGAAATCACACATAATGCATTTTTCCACATACAGTCATAAATCTAACCACAGTGAATACAAAACACAGTAGAAAAAATGTATGTTGTGTAATTCAACCTTGGTCAATAACTATTAGAATATCTTAACGGAAATATTTACGCAGAAATGCACCAAGGAATCTTGAAATAATTTGAGGAATCTTTAGAAGGAGCCTGTGCTCTCTGGCTGCATTTTATCTGTGGTAAAGGTAAACACAATTCTCTGGGTAACTGGATTTTCCTCCAGCCAATCTACCGAAGGGGCCAAGCCATCCACACATTTCCCAGGTGGAGAGTATACGGAGGTATTACCATATTACCAGGGGTATAGACCGCCCTCGGGGTTGCACAAACTCCTCATCATTAAGTGTTCACTGCCAGGTGCCTATTAGAAATGGCTTTCCTCCCAGGAACTCCAACCACTCCGCTAACAATCTGGCGGTTTACAATAATGCATTCTAAACACAGGCACCGCGGGTTAGATATTCTTCATGTACTAAATCAGCACAGAGAAAATCAGAAATACCCTAGACTTCTGAAAAATATCACTTTTGAGGTAAAATGACTAATAATGGTTATTCAAGGGTTGGTGATAAAAACAAATGTGATTCAAATCTGCACACTGACACATATCTCCATTCTAGCAAAGTTATTGGAGAATCAAAAGTGCTACATCGAAAATGCTTTTTAGTCCAAGACTAGGCTCAATCTGGTTCCGGGAAACAGACTCTATAGTATGTGCCAGTGTAGTGTAGTCTACAGGTGCATGGACGTGGAAGACCATGAGAACAGAGCAGAGGGTGTATGACTTGATTGTGATCAGTGATTGGAATTGGGGTGGCCTTTCGTTCAGTGCCTATGACAGTGAGGAACAGCAATCATGGTCCTGCTCTTCTCCGAACAGCACTGAACTCTCTATCTCGGTAGGAGGGATTCTTATCTGTGATTGAATTTGATTTGGTGAAACACAATTACCACTCGTCTGTGGGTCGAAACCAACCTCCGTGCAGACCATCCGCTGGCACCTAAGAAGCCAGTTGAAGTGTATCCTTTACAACGGAACAAACAGGAAACCATTGCCTCAGGGGCACTTCAGGTGGAAAAAGAGCTTGTCAACGGCTAATTGGTTATCATCTAGCAACTCTAAGGTATTTCAGTTCAATGGCAATGTCTTGGGTAACTGGGAATCTGAAAGAATATATACGTTGGAAACATTCCTACTTTGTAAAGAAGGTGTCAAGAGTCAGTCAGTCGACAAGGAGGCCAAAGAGAGAATGGCTGTTCTTCTCCCTGACTGGGATTCTGGACAATTGTTGTGTGTCTGAAATATTTATTGTTCATATCCCACTAATGGTATACTGCTGTGTATGTATGTAAACTCACTGTCAACTGCGTTTATTTTCAGCAAACTTAAACATGTGTAAATATTTGTATGAACATAAGATTCAACAACTGAGACATGAACTGAACAAGTTCCACAGATATGTGGCTAACAGAAATGGAATAATGTGTCCCTGAACAAAGGGGCGGTCAAAATCAAAGTAACAGTCAGTATCTGGTGTGGCCACCAGCTGCATTAAGTACTGCAGTGCATCTCCTCCTCATGGACTGCACCAGATTGGCCAGTTCTTGCTGTGGGATGTTACCCCACTCTTCCACCAAGGCACCTGCAAGTTCCTGGACATTTCTGGGGGGAATGGCCCTAGCCCTCACCCTCCAATCCAGACGTGCTCAATGGAACTGAGATCCGGGCTCTTCGCTGGCCATGGCAGAACACTGACATTCCTGTCTTGCAGGAAATCACACACAGAACGAGCAGTATGGCTGGTGGCATTGTCATACTGGAGGGTCATGTCAGGATGAGCCTGCAGGAAGGGTACCACATGAGGGAGGAGGATGTCTTCCCTGTAACGTACAGCGTTGAGATTGCCTGCAATGAAAACAAGCTCAGTCCGATGATGCTGTGACACACCGCCCCAGACCATGATGGACCCTCCACCTCCAAATCAATCCCGCTCCAAAGTACAGGCCTCGGTGTAACACTCATTCCTTCGACGATAAACGCAAATCCGACCATCACCCCTGGTGAGACAAAACCGCGATTCGTCAGTGAAGAGCACTTTTTGACAGTCCTGTCTGGTCCAGTGACGGTGGGTTTGTGCCCATAGGCGACGTTGTTGCCGGTGATGTCTGGTGAGGACCTGCCTTATAACAGGCCTACAAGCCCACAGTCCAGCCTCTCTCAGCCTATTGCGGACAGTCTGAGCACTGATGGAGGGATTGTGCCTTCCTGGTGTAACTCGGGCAGTTGTTGTTCCCATCCTGTACCTGTCCCACAGGTGTTATGTTCAGATGTACCGATCCTGTGCAGGTGTTGTTACACGTGGTCTGCCACTGCGAGGACAATCAGCTGTCCGTCCTATCTCCCTGTAGCACTGTCTTAGGCGTCTCACAGTACGGCCATTGCAATTTATTGCCCTGGCCACATCTCCAGTCCTCATGCCTCCTTGCAGCATGCCTAAGGCACGTTCACGCAGATGAGCAGTGACCCTGGGCATCTTTCTTTTGGTGTTCTTCAGAGTCAGTAGAAAGGCCTCTTTAGTGTCCTAAGTTAACCGTGACCTTAATTGCCTACCGTCTGTAAGCTGTTAGTGTCTTAACGACCGTTCCACAGGTGCATGTTCATTAATTGTTTATGGTTCATTGAAAAAGCATGGGAAACAGTGTTTGAACCCTTTACAATGAAGATCTGTGAAGTTATTTGGATTCTTACAAATTATCTTTGAAAGACAGGGTCCTGAAAAAGGGACATTTCTTTTTTTGCTGAGTGTATGTATGTATGTACAGGCAGTAGCAGCAGGAATACAATTGAAATCAATTAATCCATATATTATTTATTTATATATATAAATTACAAATATCTCATTACATTCTGCCCCAATATTTGATTGGAAAGTCTGTCATCTGAAGCACATCTTACATGTTTGTACTTCTGTTTCCAATTGCATGTCCAAGACCAAAAACATCCCTCTCTCTCCCCATTGCATTAGTGCTCCAGGTAACAAGCTGTTACAAGCAGCTGGGGAGAAGGTGTGAACACAGATATTATATAGTTATGAGGCATATGGCTGTGTAACCTAGCCCTCTCTGGTCTGGCTCATTAGGTCATGCCATGCCCGGCCCCAGCACAGCGTCTAATGCTGTTTTCCCCCTGTCAGAGAGGCCTGCAGCAATCTCTATTACCCATCAGGAGAGAGAAAAAGAAAGGTAGAGAGAGAAGGGAGAGAGAGAACGGAGTGAGAGAGAGAGGACAAGGGAGAGAAGGAAAGAAAGAGAAAAAGGGAGCGAAGGAAAGAAAGAGAGGGGAGGAAAGAGGGGATGAGAGCCAAACTGAGAAAGATATATAAAGAAAAGGGGGAGGTTGAAGGAGGCAGAGGGAAGAAGGGGGTGTAGCCAGGCAGGCAGAGAGGCAGGCAGGCAGCGTGGCTGTCAGGCTGTGTCAGGATGATGAATGGGGGCCAGGTTGGGCCATGAGGTCTCTGATGAGAGCTGCCGAGCTTTACATCACTCTCCTGAGTGTTTGTGAAAGGTTATTAAAGGCACTTAAATCACCCAATCTCACACTGCACCCGCGCTCCCCGTCCACACCTTCCACACACTTCCCACTTCTCAAACGAATCTTCCATAACGATATTATGAACTTACCTGACTGACTGTGAATGGTCACATATACAGTGTGGTCCCAACACCATATTTTACAGCAGGTATAGGTTTCTTTTCGACTCATACATTCTCATTTTGGTGCCACACCCACCACTGGTGTGTGTGGCCAAAGACCTCTATTTTCATGTAATCTGACCAAAGCACCAGTTCCAATTGAATCCAAGTGCCAATTCCATTTAGCACTGCTGGGTGATTTGAAAAGTCCTAGTCAATCGATCAATAATATAATAATACTCTTAGCAAAAATGTGTATCTTTAATTTACAATCACTAGAAACTAAGAGAACAGAAAGGTTCAGAGCTTTTGTGAAACATCACAGCACATTTAAATAATAATATTGCAAATAGAAATCAAAACTGGATGAACTTAGATGGGGGGGGGGTTAAGGGTAGCTGGGACAAAACATAAACAAGGATGGGACAAAAAACAAACAAAAGATAACTATTGTAAAATATACTGTGTCCTTAAAATGTACAGTATATAGTATGTATAAGTTAGGCTTCTACTTCTAAGTGTTGTTGTCCATTAGTTTACTCCAATTAGGGGAGGGGATGTAGGGTTAGGGGAAAATAATAAAGGAAAATATATAAAAAAATATATGTACATACAGTACCAGTCAAAAGTTTGGACACACCTACTCATTCAAGGTTTTTTTCTTTACTTCTACTATTTTCTACAATGTAAAATAATAGTGAAGACATCAAAACTATGAAATAACACATATGGAATCATGTAGTTACCAAAAAAAGTGTTAAAATTAAAATATATTATATATTTGAGATTCTTCACAGTAGCCACCCTTTTCCTTGATGACAGCTTTGCACACTCTTTGCATTCTCTCTACCAGGTTCATCAGGTAGTCACCTGGAATGCATTTCAATTAACAGGTGTGCCTTCATAAAAGTTAATTTGTGGAATTTATTTTCTTCTTATTGCGTTTGAGACCATCAGTTGTGTTGTGACAAGGTAGGGGTGGTATACAGAGATAGCCCTACTTGGTAAAAGACCAAGTCCGTATTATGGCAAGAACAGCTCAAATAATCAAAGAGAAATGACAGTCCATCATTACTTTAAGACGTGAAGGTCAGTCAATCCGGAAAATGTCAAGAACTTTGAAAGTTTCTTCAAGTGCAGTCGCAAGAACCATCAAGCACTATGATGAAACTGGCTCTCATGAGGACCGCCACAGGGAAGGAAGACCCAGGGTTACCTCTGCTGCAGAGGATAAGTTCACTAGAGTTAACTGCACCTCAGATTGCAGCCCAAATAAATGCTTCACAGAGTTCATGTAACAGACAAATCTGAACAACAAATGTTCAGAGGAGACTGCGTGAATTGCTCCAAAGACACGACTTCTAAAGGACACCAATAATAAGAAGAGACTTGCTTGGGCCAAGAAACATGAGTAATAGACATTAGACCAGTGGAAATCTGTCCTTTGGTCTGATGAGTCCAAATGTGAGATTTTTGGTTCCAACCGAGTCGGTGAACGGATGATCTCCGCATGTGTGGTTCCCACCATGAAGCATGGAGGAGGAAGTGTGATGGTGTGGGGGTGATTTGCTGTTGACAGTGTCTGATTTATTTAGAATTTAAGGCACACTTAACCAGCATGGGCTACCAAAGCATTCTGCAGCGGAACCCCATCCCATCTGTTTGGGGCTTAGTGGGACTATCATTTGTTTTTCAACAGGACAATGACCCAACACACCTCCAGGCTGTGTAAAGGCTATTTGACAGTGAAGGAGAGTGATGGAGTACTGCATCAGATGACCTCCACAATCACCCGACATCAACCCAATTGAGATGGTTTGGAATGAGTTGGACCGCAGAGTGAAGGAAAAGCAGGCAACAAATGCTCAGCATTCAGCATACAGATACATTTCAAGGCCTTCCTTCAAACTCAGTGCCTCTTTGCTTGACATCATGGGAAAATCAAAAGAAATCAGCCAAGACCTCAGAAAAAAATTTGAGACCTCCACAACGAGTCCTATATTGACATAACCTGAAAGGCCACCTGAAGCCACTGCTCCAAAATCGCCATAAAAAAAGCCAGACTACGGTTTGCAACTGCACATGGGGACAAAGATCGTACTTTCTGGAGAAATGTCCTCTGGTCTGATGAAACAAAAATAGAAATGTTTGGCCATAATGACCATCGTTATGTTTGGAGGAAAAAGGGGGAGGCTTGCAAGCCAAAAGAACACCATCCCAACCGTGAAGCACGGGGGTGGCAGCGTCATGTTGTGGGGGTGCTTTGCTGCAGGAGGGACTGGTGCACTTCACAAAATAGATGGCATCATGAGGTAGGAAAAGTATTTAGTCAGCCACCAATTGTGCAAGTTCTCCAACTTAAAAAGATGAGAGAGGCCTGTAATTTTCATCATAGGTACACTTCAACTATGACAGACGAAATGAGAAAAAGAAATCCAGAAAATCACATTGTAGGATTTTTTATTTATTTATTTGCAAATTATGGTGGAAAATAAGTATTTGGTCAATAACAAAAGTTTATCTCAATACTTTGTTATATACCCTTTGTTGGCAATGACAGAGGTCAAACGTTTTCTGTAAGTCTTCACAAGGTTCACACACTGTTGCTGGTATTTTGGCCCATTCCTCCATGCAGATCTCCTCTAGAGCAGTGATGTTTTGGGGCTGTCGCTGGGCAACACGGACTTTCAACTCCATCCAAAGATTTTCTATGGGGTTGAGATCTGGAGACTGGCTAGGCCACTCCAGGACCTTGAAATGCTTCTTACGAAGCCACTCCTTCGTTGCCCGGCGGTGTGTTTGGGATCATTGTCATGCTGAAAGACCCGGCCACGTTTCATCTTCAATGCCCTTGCTGATGGAAGGAGGTTTTCACTCAAAATCTCACGATACATGGCCCCATTCATTCTTTCCTTTACACGGATCAGTCGTCCTGGTCCCTTTGCAGAAAAACAGCCCCAAAGCATGATGTTTCCACCCCATGCTTCACAGTAGGTATGGTGTTCTTTGGATGCAACTCAGCATTCTTTGTCCTCCAAACACGACGAGTTGAGTTTTTACCAAAAAGTTCTATTTTGGTTTCATCTGACCATATGACATTCTCCCAATCCTCATCTGGATCATCCAAATGCTCTCTAGCAAACTTCAGACGGGCCTGAACATGTACTGGCTTAAGCAGGGGGACACGTCTGGCACTGCAGGATTTGAGTCCCTGGCGGCGTAGTGTGTTACTGATGGTAGGCTTTGTTACTTTGGTCCCAGCTCTCTGCAGGTCATTCACTAGGTCCCCGTGTGGTTCTGGGATTTTTGCTCACCGTTCTTGTGATCATTTTGACCCACGGGGTGAGATCTTGCGTGGAGTCCCAGATCGAGGAAGATTATCAGTGGTCTTGTATGTCTTCCATTTCCTAATAATTGCTCCCACAGTTGATTTCTTCAAACCAAGCTGCTTACCTATTGCAGATTCAGTCTTCCCAACCTGGTGCAGGTCTACAATTTTGTTTCTGGTGTGCTTTGACAGCTCTTTGGTCTTGGCCATAGTGGAGTTTGGAGTGTGACTGTTTGAGGTTGTTGACAGGTGTCTTTTATACTGATAACAAGTTCAAACAGGTGCCATTAATACAGGTAACGAGTGGAGGACAGAGGAGCCTCTTAAAGAAGAAGTTACAGGTCTGTGAGAGCCAGAAATCTTGCTTGTTTGTATGTGACCAAATACTTATTTTCCACCATAATTTGCAAATAAATTCATTAAAAATCCTACAATGTGATTTTCTGGATTTTTTTCCCTCATTTTGTCTGTCATAGTTGAAGTGTACCTATGATGAAAATTACAGGCCTCTCTCATCTTTTTAAGTGAGAGAACATGCACAATTGGTGGCTGACTAAATACTTTTTTGCCCCACTGTATATGGATATATTGAAGCAACATTTCAAGACATCAGTCAGGAGGTTAAAGCTTGGTCGCAAATGGGTCTTCCAAATGGACAATGACCCCAAGCATACTTCAAAAGTTGTGGCAAAACGGCTTAAGGACAACAAAGTCAAGGTATTGGAGTGGCCATCACAAAGCCCTGACCTCGATTCTATAGAAAATGTGTCGGCAGAACTGAAAAAGCGTGTGCGAGCAAGGAGGCCTACATACGTGACTCAGTTACACCAGCTCTGTCAGGGGGAATCGGCCAAAATTCACCCAACTTATTGTGGGAAGCTGGTGGAAGGCTATCTGAAACGTTTGACCCAAGTTAAACTATTTAAAGGCAATGCTACCAAATACTAATTGAGTGTATGTAAACTTCTGACCCACTGGGAACGTGATGAAAGCAATAAAAGCTGAAATAAATCATTCTCTCTGCTATTATTCTGACGTTTCACATTCTTAAAATAAAGTGGTGATCATAACTGACCTAAGACAGGGCATTTTTACTAGGATTAAATGTCAGGATGTCAGGAGTTTAAGAGTGTGCAAGGCTGTCATCAAGGCAAAGGGTGGCTACTTTATAGAATCTAAAATCAAACATATGTTGATTTGTTTAACACTTTTTAGGTTACTTCTTAGTTTTGATGTCTTCACTACTATTATACAATGTAGAAAATAGTAAAAATAAAGCAAAACACTTGAATGAGTAGGTGTGTCCAAACTTTTGACTGGTACTGTATATCTTTACCACAAAATATATATGGGAGTTTGGAAATTATGCAAACAATTAATTTGATGGAAGCCTAAATCTATCTGCAATATTAAAGCTGATGTACCCCCTATTTTTTTAAATAATAATGCCATTAAGCAAACTTCAGGCTTTTACATTTGTTGGATGAAATGAAAATAGAGCTCCTTGGCCACTCATACCAGTAGTGAGTTTGGGGTGGAAATTAGAATGCATGAGCAGAAAGGAACCCCATACCTACTGTAAAATATGGTGGTGGATCTTTGATATTATGGGGCTATTTTGCTTACACTGGTCCTGGGGCCATTGTTAAGGTTCAATGGGATCATGAACTTTACCCAGGACCGGGACATTTTATGACAGAAACCTGGTTGCCTCTGCCAGGAGGCTGAAACTTGACTGCAAGGGGTTCTTCCAGCGAGACAATAACACCAAGCACATATCAAAATCCACAAAGAAATGGTTAATTAGCCACAAAATCTCAATCTTGTAATGGCCATCTTAGTCTACGGACATGAAACCCATTGAAAACCTTTGGTTTTAATTGAAGAGGGATATCCTTTGTCTAAGCACAGACAAAGGATATCAAGGATCTGAAAGAAATCTGTATGGTCTTAGATACCTCCCAATGTGTTCTCCAACTCATAAAATGTTTGAGAAATATACTCAATGCCATTATCCTAGCAATTTGAGGTATTGGGACCCCTACCTTTTGAGAAAAAATGCATATTTACTTGTTTAAAAAAAGATATCTTTCTCTGACCAAATGTATTAGTATAAAATAACATAATTTTCAAACAATTTTGAGCATACAATATACTGTAGCTCAGTATTTTAATTATTTATTTTATACAGTCATTTTTGCTCACATTTATCAAGGGTGTCAATAATTTCAGACCCCACTGTGGGATTATTGCCACGGGTGGACAGGAAGGCAACTGTGTCCCTTTAAGAGATACATTGTCCCTTTAAGGTAAAATCCATGTTAATAACGAGTAAACAGGTTGAAAAGGAATAAATGGGTTGAAATAGGGTCCATCATCTTGGTTGGTTCATGGCTATTAAATGAGGTTCTCTTCTGTAATTCTGTATACAGAACATTTAATTATTAACGGATTAATTTAGAATAGTCAAGGGCTATTCAACCAAACAATGCCAATAGTCCTCGTAGGCCTTTATTGTGTTGGTTAGATGTCTTTTCAAAGTGTCTTAGTTTTATTTTATTGATGAAGATATTTTCTTGAGGTCTTTCCAAGACCAATTATTGGACAGCAAAAGATGGTAGGATTAAATCCATAGTGTTGCCCTGTCTTTGGTGTATTTGTTGTCGTTGTTTGGGTGATCTCTCTGCAGGTTGGATGCACATGATCTCTGTCTGACACGCTGCATTTCTGTAGGGAGTCTCATCAAAATCCGAGCCATGCTTTCAAACCCCCGGCTCACCACCGCTAAAAGCCAACCACACATGAACCTTGTTAGAAAAAACCTCAGTTACAACCCCACGTCCACAACCAGCAACCACACTTCACCTTATTTCACACTGATGTTAAAATGATCCAATCCTGGCCATTTTAGCACCAACGTCTTTGTAGAGTGGGAGTGGAAGCCTCATATCCAAAATGGGTTTAGTAAGTGTAGACTATTGGCTGAGAAGAAAAAAAGCTGCATACTCTATTTTATTATCAGTTATTCAATGAATAGATGAACCAATGTTTCTGTATGCAGTGCCTTCGTCAGGGTCAAAGCATACGCCAAGGACATTCGTTTTCCACATTCAATTTTGAGCCGACAATTGTTCAGTCAATGCAGAATGGAATAGATCTGTACTTATTGAATCTGTTAGAAATGTTTGACCCCAAAAAGAGACTGGCAAGGATGATGTTGTAAGTTTAATAAAAAGGAATACACCCTGAGCCCTGCAAAGTTGTATCTTGCTTTAGCAGAGTAGCTGCAAGTTTTAATACTGCTCCTCTTTCATAGTACAAGGCGTCTATAGGCCAACAGTAAGAACCATAGTTCAAGAACATAAAAAATATTCATGTATTTTCCTCTCTCCCTCTCTCTGAACTTGTGTTGAGTCAAATCCTTTTGCAGATTATGGATTTTTCTGTCAGGTCGTCTGTGTTAGTGTTATTCTACTGCACTGATCTGAGGGGAAGTGGGGGGCGAGGGGGGTGAGGGCCATTTCATGGTCACTGCTCCTCATTTGTCATTCAGTGAAGTTAAATACTGGTAGGTAAATACCCTGTGACACGAGAGGGCAAGCCGATCGAAAGCAATTAGGCGACTTTCATTTTTTTTTATTTTATGAAAAAGTCAGAACAATCCAACTACAGCGCTGTATACGAGGGTAAAAGACATCAAGCTTTGTGGACTTTGTACGCACTTTGAGAAAGCTGGAGAAGCTGGAAAAGGACAAATGTTGCTTTTCAGCGATTTTGTTTTCACATGAGTTGGAGTGCAAGTTACCATGGAAACAGTTTGCTTTGAGCTAATGCACAATCTCACACAACATTTAGAGGGAAAGTTTGACTACATCCTTGATGACATTAGTGTCAAATTGTATTGTAAACATCAGACTTTTTCGAGGTTTGAGGTAAAGTGGTCCGTACAATAGATCCTCCTGAAGCAACATCAACAGACCATGATCATCTAGTTGACGAGCTACAAAAGGATATGTCAAAGGTAATATACTGAACAAAAATACAAATGCAACATGTAAACTGTTGGTCCCATGTTTCATGAGCTGAAATAGAAAATCACAGACATTTTCCATACACACAAACAGCTTATTTCTCTCCAATTCTGCCCACAAATGTGTTTACATCCCTGTTAGTGAGCATTTCTCCTTTGCCAAAATAATCTATCCACCTGACAGGTGTGGCATATCAATAAGATGACTAAACATGCTGGGGACAATAAAGGGCCACTAAAATGTGCAGTTTTGTCACACAACACAATACCACAAATGTCTCACGTTTTGAGGGAGCATGCTCTGCAGGAATGTCCACCAGAGATTTTTCTATCATAAGCTGCCTCCAACGTTGTTTTCGAGAATTTGGCAGGGCGTGCTGAGGAGTATTTCTGTCTGTCATGAAGCCCTTTTGTGGGGGAAAACTCATTCTGATTGGCTGGGCCTGGCTCCCAAATGGGTGGGTCTATGCCCTCCCAGGGCCACCCGTGGCTGCGCCCTTGCCCAGTCATGTGAAATCCATAGATTAGGGGCTAATGAACTTATTTCAATTGACTGATTTCCTTATATGAACTGTAACTCAGTAAAATCTTTGAAATTGTTGCATGTTGCATTTTGATTTTTGTTCAGTGTATGTCATAGGTCAACAGGAAGTACTTACGCTTAGTCTGTCTCCTGCTTTGCCCTCTAGTGACGACTGGTTGAGCAACAAGTTGTATTGGGAGAAACTCCTCCTGTGGTCGTCCTTCTCTATGTGAGAGAACATGTCATGTTGATAGTAGTCCATGATTGACGGGAACTTTCCCACACTGCTCCTCTTCATCGTCTTCTCTTCGTAGTTAACTGTGGAGAGACATTTTCAATCAATATATCTATCAATCAATCAACCAATCAAGATAAACTGTCTAAAATCAAATGATGTAGGCCTACAGTACATCTAAATAACATCAATATTGTGACTGTGGATGTGGGACGCATAGGCGAGATTCTGACCTTGGTTGCTCGTCTTTGCCTTGTTGGTAAGAGTGCTTTGGGTGGAGCCTAGCGTGTTCCCTTCAGACTCTGTCTCGGTGTCACTGCTGCTGCCTGAGTATGTGCACACTCTCAGGGCTCTGTCCTGTTCAGGAAAGATAGGGACATCAGAACAGAATGAGAAGATAAATAAATCCCTTTAAAGACTACTTCCCCGGAGTCAGATAAACTAGTAGTAGTAGTTTCGCGAGCAAATGCTAATTAGCGTTAGCACAATGACTGGACGTCTATGGTAGTCATTGTACTAACGCTAGTTAGCAATTGCTGCCTTAAATGGATACTTTGGGATTTTGGCAATTAGGCCCTAGATCTACTAGCATGCTAGCAGATATCCATAGACTTCCAGTCATTGCGCTAACTTCCTTGATACTGGACGCAGAGACATAAAAATGGTAGCCACGAGTTCATCTGACTGGGGAAGTAGATAAAAATCCATTTAATATCACTGTATCCTCAACAGATTACGGAGATACTCTTTCATAATGATAATGCTTCTTGGAGATGTGATATTGTACTGTACAGAAGCCACACTTACTATGCTATTGCAGTCTATTTTGCTCCCAAAATACCACCCCTTTGACATAGGCCTAATAGTGCGTGGGAAGTTCCTTACACTGGATGAGTTTAGGTCCTTGGTGTTCCTCTTCTTCTCCACATGTTCCTCGCGGGCCTCTGTAGTGACTGTGTGGCTGGTGCTGCATAAGTCTATATGACTCAGTCGCTTCCTCCTGATCACATCTATCATTCAAAAGTAAAGAGAAACAAATCATGAGACACAGACAACAACCAAACCCACACACTCACACCAGGAAGAGAACCTACGCATTGCGTATACATAGAGGGCGGGAGAAAAAAAATGTCAAAGCTATTAGGTCCTGGAGTTTCAGTAAGACTCATAGCTACATCCCAAATGGCACCCTATTCCCTTTATAGCGCGCACTACTTTCGACCATGGCCATAGGTTGCCATTTGGGATGCATCAATAGCTAACGCTATGCCAATATAGTTGTTAACCTGTGAAAGCACACACTGTACAACATGAGCATGATGCTACAATTTCTTTAAGTGTGAGGAGAGTTTGGCATTTAATCTATTAATGGTCAATGGCATCCTCCTTACAGTGACTACACCGCTACATCTCTGACTTGAACCAGCTTCAAACTGTCACCCCCAATGACAAAGCATCCAATGACTGTCACAGCTGAGTCAGTGTGAATTTTAATGACTACCTACCCCTTCCTTCTCTCTTTTTTTTTCTCTCTACAACTTCCTACCTTCTCCTGACAATATAATTAACTGGGCCTCGTTGGCGGCGGCGCCGCGGGAACATCAGCAGAATAATTTGTACTGCGCCGAGGACAAAATAGTCCTTTCATCTTCTTGACTAACTGTGAGGGAATCCGTAGTGGAGATTAGGCTCCTTCTCTATTCCTTATAATGACAGCTGCTGGTCATGCCTACCTTAACTGCAGTACCTAGGTCACACAGATAGACACTAATTCCCTGATTGCATAAAGTATAGGGATGAGTGATGTTGTAAGTACATTGTTAGTGTTACTTCCCTCAGCCCATATGATCCCTCTCTCCCTCCCTCCCACCCACCGTCATGCTGTTGTGTTGCTGAGGTAAAAGAACAGGCAGAAGGTGGTTTATGATCTATGTCGCTAATTGTCGCTAGTGAGTTTACGTGTCTAATTGTATTAGTGACTTATCCTTGGGATATGGTCTGTGGGTCGTATTATCAGGAGGGTTTTGTGAAGGTGGTTAGGGGACACAGTGTCCTTTAAGCAGAGCTACAGAATATCACTCAGAATACCAAATCAAGCCTGATAGGCTTGTCCATCTAGTCCAGCATTCAAAATGCATAGGAGACTGATTAACAAAGGTAGAAGGTTTTCCTGTTCACTGAATACCTTGTGGAGAATGGATCCCCTGTTGAGATTGAGAGGGTGGAACATGTATAGTGAATTCTTAAGAGTGACTTAAGGTTAATAATGTTTTATTTAACTAGGCAAGTCAGTTAAGAACAAATTCTTATTTACAATGACGGCCTAGGAACAGTGGGTTAACTGCCTTGTTCAGGGGCAGAACATATTTTTACCTTGTCAGCTCAGGGATTCGATCTAGCAACCTTTCGGTTACTGGCCCGACGCTCTAACCACTAGGCTACCTGCCGCCCCGTAATGATGTGAATTTAAGTAAAAAACACTGCCACCCTCATTGCACAATCAAATTGAGCCAGCGAGAATCTGAATTTTATCCTCTCTCATTTTATACACAGTTTATAGATGGGTTAACACCAAATAGGGTTTCATGATAGTGGCCAAACATTCTCTGAGCCAGCCCAGCCATTCTTGCGTTTTTATGCAGCTGTGGATCATTGGTTTACCTAACATAAAACCATTGGCTTGAAACAGAGACAACACAGAGCCTGTAACAGTGGTTGTGTCCTTATCATCGACTTTTCTCCTTGAAGTGTGCACTTGATCAATCCACCTCACATGATGGGACTGGACTTGTATAAGAGCATTGGTGTGGACATTTTCCAGCCAATGCTTATGGCAATCCAATGCTTCTTAATCCATAAAGGGGAGTGTGGAAGTGCACGCTTTGGGAGATGGGTACAGAATGGGGATGTAACGGGGATGTTGATATGAGGTGAACCCCCAGTCTTACCTGAGGTGGATGGTCTGGGGAGGCGGCTCAGGGCTTCCTGTCCACAACCTCTTCCAGTAACTGAAGGGTCAGCCAGGGAGTGGCCCAGGGCACTGGTGGGTGGTGCATGCGGGTGGGTCTCAGACAGGGAAGGCACTTTCACATGGGATGGGGAATGAGCAGCAGAGGCCGAGAGGAGGTCCTTGTCAGGATCAGTGGGACTGTGAACGCTCGCCATCATCCGGTCAGGGCTGGACTCAGATCTGGGAATGTGGCGCCCGTTGACCCGGGTGACAGAGTCAGGAAGGGGGAAGGTGCCAATCCCGCTGTCCAGGGTTCTCATCTGGCAGCTGGAGCCTGCGGGGGAGGGACAGGAGAAGCAGCGTGTGATGATGGGTGGGGGGGTGGGGGGGTTGCAATGGAAAAGGAGGAGGAGACACTGGATTGGATTCACAAGCAACGGAAGGGGTTATGGGTAAAAAGGGCATCTTGGGTAGGTTCAATAAGATAGGAGAACAAATGGAGGCAAAAGCAAGAGAAACAGGAGCATTACTTCACTTACGGAGCACTTGGGTACAAGCCAAATCATTACGAGAAACTGTAGAACTGTAATACAGGAAAAAGGTCTGAACTTTTCGTATTACTTTGTCCAGTAATATGTGTGATATGATCTGTTGTGTGTGTAATTCATCAGGTTTATTCCTATAAGTGGCCCTCTATGATCAAATCTGTATCACTTCATAATATTAATAAAGGTATCTGACTAATCTTGAAAAGGATCTAAAATGAACGGCCGCTTGTAACTCCTAGGTCTCTCTGCGTTCCCAATCTAATTTCACCCATTTGGAACCCAGCGTGACTTTAGAGTGCCAATTTATTTGTGATTCTTCTCCCTACCTCCTGTATCAGCATTATGTTGATTTACACACATTCGCCGAACTTGATATGTTCCACACTGTGCAGTGATCTAAGAACATTGCAGCAACAGATGGACAGCGTTTAAAATACACCGTTTTTGCAAAGCCTCCGTCTCCGAGCGAGACAGATGGATGGCTGTTAGGCATGATCCAATTCCATGCAACTGTGAACGACGTTGGCTAATCATTCTGTGCTCATGACTTAATTGCAACAATTTGGATAAAAAAAAAAAGAAAGAGAATGTTAAACTAGTTCTAACATGAATTCAGTGCCAGCTCTGCCCTTAACCCTGAAGCTTTGTCTTGTAACATCCAGACCATAAACATCCACTTCTTCTATATGCCCTAACACATCCATCGAATGAATAAACGGATGATTGAATTCATGAATTCATTAATGAACGGTTTCCCCTGAAGGGGTTCAAGGCATGTAAAAGGTAGCCCTCATCACTTCCATGAATATGCTTTACTGCAAATACCCTTAGACATAGGGCTCGCACAACATCATCTCCTAACAGCTGCATCAAACCCTCATAATAAAAAACCAAAGCTCTTGATCAGAGGCAATGCACTGCCGTTGTAAAATACATTATTAACCTAATAAAGCAATATTTACAGTCCCCTCTAAATGTGCAACCAGACATTCAATTAAACCAACAGCGCATCAAAACAATAATTCATTCAATTATGCATCAGAAACGTCCCACTGGATGTCAACACAGTCAACTTAATCATGCTGTTAGTGCACAGTTAGAGTCATATTGTAGGCATACGTGTCTTCTTCTGCCTCTCTTGCACCTCCTACTCTGCAGTAATGTGTGAGAGTGAGTTGTAGCTGAGGTGGTCATAAACCACCTCGATGGACAGATGGCCTGTTATGTTGCTCAGATTAATCTGCAATGAGTCATCACGGGGCGGTTGTGGCAAGCCCCTAAAACAGCATCTGATCAATTACTACAGATTCCTGCATCAAGTGTAAACCAGTTCAGAATGTCTCACGTTCTTGTTCATATATTCAAGGAAAAAGACAGAGGGAGATAAAGAGGGAGATACATAGAGAAAGGGAAATAAAAGAGAAAGAGAGAAAGGGAAGAGAAAGAAGGAGACATCCATACCTCACAAAGCTTAATAATCAAAGGAGTTGATTTGGCAGATGTTTTCAATATGCCCTTTGCACTCCCACTATAACAAGGTCTAACATGGACCTAGAAGCCAGTTCCACCGATTTTCTTTTTCAAATCTTCCCTTCTAATCAGGGACGGGTTTAGACCTGGGACACCAGGTTGGTGCATATTAATTATCAGGTAGAACAGAAAACCAGCAGTACTCTGGACCTCGAGGGTATGATTTTAATGCCCCTAGGGTAATACTATCTAAAATCAAAGTAAAAAGTATCAGAGAGGGGCTGAAATTGTGTTTACTGTGATCCCAATCCTTTCTAGATGAAACATCCAGGTGATAGAGAGTAAGTTCTGCAGACCTAATGACCTGTTATGATGAGGACTCATGTAAAACCCAGAAATTAACCACCATCACAACTGCATGGGAATTACAACCAGAGGTCATGACTATCGTCACATGACCAAGACCTCAAACCGTTAAAATCAACAAGTTGAAGGTCAAAACATGAGCTGTTTATTATCTATTATCTATGCATAGTACCTCTACCTACATGTACATATTACTTCAATTACTTCGACTAACCTGTAACCCTGCACATTGACTCGGTACTGGTACCCGTACATAGCCTCGTTATTGTTGCTCTTACATTTTTTTAATACCGTTCTTTTAGTAAATATTTCATTTTTCTTTAAACTGCATTGTTGGTTAAGGCCTTGTAAGTAAGCATTCAACTGTAAGGTCTACACCTGTTGTATTCAGCGCATGTGACAAATAAAATGTGATTTGAACCATGACAAAGCCACACCTCATAGACTCATGAGTCCATCTGCATCCTTTTCTAGTTTCAGGTTTTAATCCCTGCTACAATATCACATTATGTCAAAACAAAATAAAATGTATTTTTAGTTTCTTGTGTGTTCAGAGAAAATAATTTAGATCAGGCAAATGTGACATATTTTACCCATAAAAGCTCAGGGTAAAATGATATGCTAGGCTGGACTTCAGGACCTATAAGTGGACTCTGTTTAAATCTTTATGAGAGCTTTAATTCATACTGAGGGGAGGTTGGAAAGATGTGCTTAGCTGGCAGAATTAAATATGCCATTCAGTTAATTAGAATACAGAAACGATTAACAATCTTATTTTTGGCTCTGTTCCACGATATGGGGCTTAGTTGAATCAGGGAAATGTTCATACATCGTGGACATTTTCCCATGTCAAAACAATTTCTGGCAATATTTGTGTGGTAGACCCCATCAATACAGAGGCTAGCATATAAAAATGACTTCAAGCCAAAGAGAGCAGCTTTTTTAAGTAACGGTATATAGGCCTATGTTTTCCATGTTGGATGTAACTTATGTCCAAAATAACCTGCAAGTCTAGGTCCATAATGTCCATCCTATAGATAAATCTTGATTTAGATAGTCATTATGATAGTCAACATAAATTAGTTATGTTGAGTGAAATACTGCTTACCAGCAGCCATATTATCTGTGTAGACCTGTTATGTGCATGAAAATAAATAAGAAAAATTAAGACCACGTGAGAGAAGACCCCATTCCTGAAAGGACAACAGTCATCATCTCTTCAAAAGATAGACTGAGTGGCACATTAACTGCCTAAAGCATTCCAACAGAGCGATAGGCACCTAGCATTATACAGCTCTAATAAACATTGATTACCCTGTCCTAGTCCCGTTCCCTAAGAATGCCTTCCACCTGCCAATGAATGACAAACTGCCAAGCGTGTAAAGATCACCGTGTCATTGAAATAGTAAGTGGGTGTTGTTGCATACCATTTCCTCATCACACATTGTATGCTACCAAAGCTCTCAGAACAGCAGCTTCCCTGACAACCCTCAATGTCTTAGCCACGTAAATAACAATGTGCACTAGCAACGCTAAAATGATTTTTGAATGCCGGAGACAGGAACCATTTTGTTGATGACCTCAATATGCAGTGGGAGAGTGGCGTGATAATAAAGACTCACTCTGCCAGTGACAAGACGAATCCATCCTGCAAAGATGCAGGAAATATTATATAGGCTCTAAGCTTACAGTTTTTCACTGGTATGAAAAAGTGTTACATATGCAAGTCCCACATGCATTTGCCATTAGGTGATGAATGGCAACAGTTATTTCTGTATGCTACAGAAGCCTAAAATAAGAGACCGTTCATATAATCTATTACAGAAATACCTTACACAGAGAGCAAAAGTTGGAGATGTATTGCTGGTGACTACTGAAAATGTCTATGTTGAAAAATGTATTTTAATGTTGCTTATTAGCACTAAAATGTTATATGTTTTCAGACGATAGCTCAAAGTACAGTAGGCCCACGGCTACAGTAAAAACCTTACCTATCATGTGGTCCTGGCATGAAGTCTCAGGGGTGGGGTCCTCCTCATTCTCTCCTTGCAAGCTAATCTTCTGTGTCACAATGATGGTCTGGTGGAAAAAATGAAGGATGAAGTAAGTATGCATTTAACTTAACTTGAGTTCTCACAACATATAATATCAACTTCTAAATCATGTTAATGACACATTTGTTTAACATAATGACAGAACATTGAAATAAAGTGTTATTAAATGTGCCTCACAACATCATCAACAGATGGTAAATGATTTGTTGAAAAAATGGTAGGGGAGACGAGAGAACAAAGTAACACTTTCAGGCTTTTCTTATTATGAAAATATTATTTGATTTAAATTATATTATTATACAAACAATATATATATATATATCAGCTACCATTACACACTAGCTACGTTTCTAGAACATACCAGTTGTTTACAATTCCATCAAAAGTGGCAGGAGTGAAATGTTTCAATTGACCCAGTAGGTGGGGTTAAATGTAACAGGCTACGAGGTTAAATGTAACACTGTCTTCAATGTTAAAAACGAAGGGTAATTGAAACATTTTATATTTTTGAAACTGATATTTGGATGATCTTTTAGCCATGTCATATAGACCAAAAACTCAAAATGTATCAAAATGAATATATTATTTTAGCAATCAAAAGTGTAAATTTTACTTTTTTTGTATCATCTTAGTTTTACTGCAAAACATTATGTAAAGAAGTGACATTTTATATCATTATGTTAATGTCTGTAAATACCATATAAGGTACTATTCCCCCCACATAGGAGCCTATACTATCGGAATCTTGTGAGAAAATACAAATAATTATTGTCATCAACTATACCAATCAAAAGACCCCATCTTAATGATAAAAAGACTACGTTTAGCTTCATGGAGAATGTTCCACAGGTCAAAAAACAAAAGAAGAGAAGCGGCAGGTATATTTACATAAGGGCCTCAAAACCATTTTTTTTGTAAATAAAACAGAAAATAATTGATTAATTTAGGCATTTACAGACACTACCCAAGCATTAGCACATTGCACAACAGCTTTCTAAGTGGTTTCGTGTTACGTTTTTCCTTGGTCTCCCCTACATCATTGTAATGTGCATTGCATTGTATTCATAATTGCTTTGCTGCTGCGTGTGTATTCAATCTTTTGTATTGTGGCCTTAACATTCCTTGAATATCATCTGCACAGATAATAACAGAACAAACTGCTAGTTCAAGGACATGTCTGGTATGATTCATAAACCCCAAACAAGCAAAGTACACTTTTCTACAATGTGATAATACTTGATATATTTTTACGAAGCCAGATGTCAAACATAGCTACAGTGAGGGGAAAAAAGTATTTGATCCCCTGCTGATTTTGTACGTTTGCCCACTGACAAAGAAATTATCAGTCTATAATTTTAATGGTAGGTTTATTTGAACAGTGAGAGACAGAATAACAACAAAGAAATCCAGAAAAACGCATGTGAAAAATGTTATAAATGGAATTGCATTTTAATGAGGGAAATAAGTATTTGACCCCCTCTCAATCAAAAAGATTTCTGGCTCCCAGGTGTCTTTTATACAGGTAACGAGCTGAGATTTGCAGCACACTCTTAAAGGGAGTGCTCCTAATCTCAGTTTGTTACCTGTATAAAAGACACCTGTCCACAGAAGCAATCAATCAATCTGATTCCAAACTCTCCACCATGGCCAAGACAAAAGAGCTCTCCAAGGATGTCAGGGACAAGATTGTAGACCTACACAAGGCTGGAATGGGCTACAAGACCATCGCCAAGCTTCTTGGTGAGAAGGTGACAACAGTTGGTGCGATTATTCGCAAATGGAAGAAACACAAAAGAACTGTCAATCTCCCTCGGCCTGGGGCTCCATGTAAGATCTCACCTCGTGGAGTTGCAATGACCATGAGAACGGTGAGGAATCAGCCCAGAACTACACGGGAGGATCTTGATCTCAAGGCAGTGATCTCAAGGCAGCTGGGACCATAGTCACCAAGAAATCAATTGGTAACACACTACGCCGTGAAGGACTGAAATCCTGCAGCACCCGCAAGGTCCCCCTGCTCAAGAAAGCACATATACATGCCCGTCTGAAGTTTGCCAATGAACATCTGAATGATTCAGAGGACAATTGGGTGAAAGTGTTATGGTCAGATAAGACCAAAATGGAGCTCTTTGGCATCAACTCCACTTGCCGTGTTTGAAGGAGGAGGAATGATGCCTATGACCCCAAGAACACCATGCCCACTGTCAAACATGGAGGTGGAAACATTATGCTTTGGGGGTGTTTTTCTGCTAAGGGGACAGGACAACTTCACCGCATCAAAGGGACGATGGACAGGGCCATGTACCGTCAAATCTTGGGTGAGAACCTCCTTCCCTCAGCCAAGGCATTGAAAAGGGGTCGTGGATGGGTATTCCAGCATGACAATGACCCAAAACACACGGCCAAGGCAACAAAGGAGTGGCTCAAGAAGAAGCACATTAAGGTCCTAGAGTGGCCTAGCCAGTCTCCAGACCTTAATCCCATAGAAAATCTGTGGAGGGAGCTGAAGGTTCGAGTTGCCAAACCTCAGCCTCGAAACCTTAATGACTTGGAGAAGATCTGCAAAGAGGAGTGGGACAAAATCCCTCCTGAGATGTGTGCTAACCTGGTGGCCATCTGCAAGAAACGTCTGACCTCTGTGTTTGCCAACAAGGGTTTTGCCACCAAGTACTAAGCCATGTTTTGCAGAGGGGTTAAATACTTATTTCCCTCATTAAAATGCAATTCCATTTATAACATTTTTCACATGCGTTTTTCTGGATTTTTGTTGTTATTCTGTCTCTCACTGTTCAAATAAACCTACCATTAAAATTATTATAGACTTTTTTCCCCTCACTGTAAGCAACACAGATGCAATAGTTGACATATTCAGATAGAACATTATTGATATATATTCTGTGTTTGTCAAGATTTCCATCACACTCTGCTCACCCATTTATCCCTTTAGCGCTTAAACAAAACAATAGTGGAAGGCGATTCGTCAATTCTATTTAAGCGATGACTCAAAACAGAACCGACAAACACCTTGGATTTAAAGAAATTACTATTACACTTTCAGTGCCTCTTTCATAACAGGTCGTTCTGTCAGGGGATGCAACAAGGTAATGGATCTAATATGAAGGAGGGATAACAGAATGTGATGTTGAAAAAGTGTTCTCCGAAGGTATAAAGGGGATTTGCAGGTCATAAACACTTATTTTCTTCTGTTGTATTTCTGTAGAGGGGAGATAGAGATGAAGCTGCAAGGATAGTATTAAACAGGCCTTTGTTGAATTGAGTGTCTGCGATAAGAGCCTCCTATTTGCTATCAAAATTCCCCATCAGCTGGATTGAATTTCCTGCATATTGCTTGTGGACTCTTTTTTCTTTCTCCCCCTCCCTTCCTTGCTCTCTCTCTGTCCCTGACAAAGAACAAAGAATATCTTCTACAAGGTCAGAATTACGTGGCATTCTAAGTCTTACAGAAACCTTTTTTTCTAGCTTAGTACGTGGTTCAACATTGGTAGCATATCTCCCAAATCAAATCAAGTGTTATTAGTCACATGGCCCGAATACAACAGAATAAGAGATAAAAGTAACAAGAAATTAAAGAGCAGCAGTAAAATAAAAAAATAAACAATATATACAGGGGGGTGCCAGAACAGAGTCAATGTGCGGGGGCACCGGTTAGTTGAGGTTGTATGTACATGTAGGTAGAGTTAATTAAAGTGACTATGCATAGATGACAAAAGTGAGTGACAGTGGTGTGGAGAGGGGGCAATGCGAATAGTCTGGGTAGCCATTTGACTAGATGTTCAGGAGTCTTATGGCTTGGGGGTAGAAGCTGTTTAGAAGCCTCTTGGACCTAGACTTGGCGCTCCGGTACCGCTTGCTGTGTGGTAGCAGAGAGAACAGTCTATGACTAGGGTGGCTGGTGTCTTTGACAATTTTTAGGGTCTTCCTCTGACACCGCCTGGTATAGAGGTCTTGGATGGCAGGGAGCTTGGCCCAAGTGATGTACTGGGCCGTTCACACTACCCTCTGTAGTGCCTTGCGGTCAGAGGCTGAGCAGTTGCCATACCAGGCAGTGAAGAAACCAGTCAGGATGCTCTCGATGGTGCAGCTGTAGAACATTTTGAAGATCGGAGGACCCACACCAAATCTTTTCAGTCTCCTGAGGGGGATTTTGTCGTGACCGCTTCACGACTGTCATGGTGTGTTTGGACCATGTTAGTTTGTTGGTGACATTTGTTACATCCAATTTCCAATTATTTGAAGTTGCTATAGATTTGAGTCAGTATGTTGGCAGCAGCCACTCAATTTTAGTGATGGTTAACAGTCTGATGGCCTTGAGATAAAAGCTGTTTTTCAGTCTCTCGGTCCCAGCTTTGATGCACCTGTACTGACCTCGCCTTCTGGATGATAGCGGGGTGAACAGGTAGTGGCTCGGGTGGTTGTTGTCCTTGTGATGATCTTTTTGGCCTTCCTGTGACATCGGGTGGTGTAGGTGTCCTGGAGGATAGGTAGTTTGCCCCCGGTGATGCGTTGTGCAGACCTCACTACCCTCTGGAGAGCCTTACGGTTGTGGGTGGAGCAGTTGCAGTACCAGGTGGTGATACAGCCCGACAGGATGCTCTCGATTGTGCATCTGTAGAAGTTTGTGAGTGTTTTTGGTGACAAGCCGAATTTCTTCAGCCTCCTGAGGTTGGAGAGGCGCTGTTGCGCCTTCTTCACCACGCTGTCTGTGTGGGTGGACCATTTCAGTTTGTCCATGATGTTTACGCCGAGGAACAAAACTTTCCACCTTCTCCACTACTGTCCCGTCGATGTGGATAGGCGGGTGCTCCCTCTGCTGTTTCCTGAAGTCCACGATCATCTCCTTTGTTTTGTTGATGTTGAGTGAGAAGTTATTTTCCTGACACCACACTCCGAGGGCCCTCACCTCCTCCCTGTAGGCCGTCTAGTCGTTGTTGGTAATCAAGCCTACCACTGTAGGGTCGTCTGCAAACTTGATGATTGAGTTGGAGGCGTGCATGGCCACGCATGTTGTTGGTGTTAAGGCCTACCACTGTTGTGTCATCTGCAAATGTAATGATGGTGTTGGAGTTGAGCCTGGCCGTGCAGTCATGAGTGAATAGGGAGTACAGGAGGGGGCTGAGCACGCACCCCTGAGGGGCCCCTGTGTTGAGGATCAGCGTGGCGGATGTGTTGTTACCTACCCTTACCACCTGGGGGCGGCCCGTCAGGAAGTTCAGGATCCAGTTGCAGAGGGAGGTGTTTAGTCCCAGGATCCTAAGCTTATTGATGAGCTTTGAGGGCACTATGGTGTTGAACGCTGAGCTGTAGTCAATGAATAGCATTCTCACATAGGTGTACCTTTTGTCCAGGTGGGAAAGGGCAGTGTGGAGTTCAATAGAGACTGCATCATCTATGGATTTGTTGGGGCGGTATGCAAATTTAAGTGGGTCCAGGCTTTCTGGGATGATGGTGTTGATGTGAGCCATGACCAGCCTTTCAAAGCACTTCATGGCGACAGACGTGAATGCTACAGGTCGGTAGTCATTTAGGCAGGTTACCTTAGTGTTCTTGGGCACAGGCGTTATGGTGGTCTGCTTAAAACATGTTGGTATTACAGACTCGGACAGGGAGAGGTTGAAAATGTCAGTGAAGACACCTGCTAGTTGGTCAGCGCATGCTCGCAGTACACGTCCTGGTAATTTGTCTGGCCCTGTGGCCTTGTGAATGTTGACCCGTCTAAAGGTCTTACTCACATCGGCTGCAAGAGCGGAATCACACAGTCTTCCGATACAGCTGGTGCTCTCATGCACGTTTCAGTATTATTTGCCTCGAAGCGAACATAGAAGTAGTTTAGCTCGTCCGGTAGGCTCGTGTCACTGGGCAGCTCTCGGCTGTGCTTCCCTTTGTAGTCTGTAATGGTTTGCAGGCCCTGCCACATCCGACAAGCATCAGAGCCGATCTTAGTCCTGTATTGATGCTTTGCCTGTTTGATGGTTCGTCGGAGGGCATAGCAGGATTTCTTATAAGCTTCCGGGTTAGAGTCCCGATCCTTGAAAGCGGCAGCTCTAGCCTTTATCTCAGTGCGGATGCTGGCTGTAATCCAAGGCTTCTGGTTCGGGTATGTACGTACGGTCACTGTGGGGACGACGTCATCAATTCACTTATTGATGAAGCCAATGACAGATGTGGTGTACTCCTCTATGTCATTGGAGGAATCCCGGAACATATTCCAGTCTGTGCTAGCGAAACAGTCCTGTAGCTTAGCTGCTTTAGTGTCCTCTTATTTTTGTGTGTGTGTGTCTGTGTGAAGGTTGGGGGAATTTGCAGTTGTGTACACAAACTAGACATACGACATGGAAAAAGTTATGACAACAGTAAATTATATGGCGTATATGTACAATCCAATAAACATCTGACCAGCATGAGAGCATGGAGGAAGTGGATACTGAGGTTAGAGGAAATAGTGAGAAAAATGGTGAGATGAGGAAAGATGGACAGATAATAGAGAGAGGGCGCAGTAGAGTGAGAGACCCATGCAATATCCTGGAAGCCTAGCAACGTTTCATTACAGGAATCCTTGCTCACTCACAGCTGTATCGGAGCAGATCTCCATATCTCCCCTCATATCGCTGTTTCCCTTGGGGATGGAGATGCCAGGGAGAGATTCAGCGATGGAGTCGCCCTTCCTCACACTCCTGTATAGGAAACATGATTTGATTAATTTTCTGTCTGTCTGCTTAACCGATTTCATATGAACTGTGCAGGTGGAAAGAGATCCCGGCTGATAAATTCCATTGTTCTCACTCAATATGGCCTCCATATACACTGAACAAAAATATAAACACAACATGTAAACTTTTGGTCCCAAGTTTCATGAGCTGAAATAAAAATCCCAGAAATGTTACATATGCAGAAAAAGCTTATTTCTATCTAATTTTGTGCACAAATTTGTTAGTGAGCATTTATTTTTTACAAAGCTAATTCATCCACCTGACAGGTATGGCATATCAAGAAGCTGAATAAACAGCATGATCATTACACAGGTGTTGGGGACAATAAAAGGCCACTAACATTTCACACATGTAATTTGCATGCTGACTGCAGGAATGTCCACCAGAGCTGTTGCTAGAGAATTTAATGTTAATTTCTCTACCATAAGCCACCTCCAACGTCATTTTAGAGAAACTAATTCTGATTGGCTGGGCCTGGTTCCCCAGTGGGTGGGCCTGGCTTCCAAGTGGGTGGGCCTATGCCCTTCCAGGCCCACCCATGGCTGCGCCCCACCCAGTCATGTGAAATCCATTGACTAGGGTTTAATTTCTTTATTTAAATTGACTGATTTCCTTATATGAACTGTAACTCAGTAAAATCGTTGAAATTGTTGCATGTTGCATTGATCTTTTTGTTGAGTAAAGCTATCCCCCTACCGTAGGATCTGAAATAACCTCTTTTTAACTGCTCTTCCCGACTCCAGTCTCATTGAGTGATAAATGTTTGTAACTACTCTTGATAAAATCTGTCAGCTGAGATTTTAGGTATTATATACATTTATGGGAGGAGTGGTAATTCTGCACTCTTCCAGCCAAGATAGTTCAGGGCTGACCGTGTCTCTAGATTCCAGGCTAAGAAGTGCTTATGTTCACTCAAGTAGAACCATAACTCAAAGAGACAGCTGGTGTTGCTGTTGTTTAGCTGTGTGTGTTTTTGTCTCTACATGCATGCATAATGTAGCAAGACTTGTATTTTACAGCAGCATGAACGCTGGGAGAAATGTTAAAAGGACAATCCGCAATCATTTTGGCATCACAGGAGACAAGTTATCTAATGAGTGTTCTTTTTCCTGATCAATTCACTGTAATTTTTGGGAGGTTTTTACCAATGACTAATTTTGCAAACTTACTTGAAATATATTTTTTAACGAAAGTTGCTACGGTAATACCAACCTGCCAAGAAGCTCTTTCATGAACTGGTCTTTCCCAATGTAGGCTGTGGAACACTGGATCTGATTGGCTATTTGTCCCATCTGAATATTGCAATGATCCATGATTGAGCTCAGCTTGTTCTCCGACAGCGTCAGCTCTGGACTCTTTTCGAACTGGCTGTCGTTTTTCTTCTTGTCCTTCTTTTTGTCCGATTTCATCTGTTTGCCTCCTAGCACAGATCCAATCTTCAGCTCTTTTTTCTCATCTTTCTCTTTCGGGGAGGTGGCATCTGATTTCTTTCCATTCAAGGCTGGCAGCTTGCTTTTACGCAGGCCGAACCAGTTGGCCAGAGACGGGCCGGTCTTCTGCTTGGTCTCCGATGCTATTACCTTCTCTTGACCCTGACCTTTCTGGATATTCTCCTCGATCCCCATCATGACCTTCTCCTCGATGGTGCAGACTGTGGGGCTCACTGGTTGCTCTCCCTTATCGATCGCCCCTTGGGAACAGCCCGCCTGGACTTTGACGCTCTTCGCGAGGTCTAGTTTGCAGAGGCTGTACACTTTCCCACCATTTGTTGTGGCCTCCGGGCTATAGACAGGAGAGGGTGGCGACTCAAACTGAGGATGAGATGCGACTTTTGGGGGATTTCGGGAGTTCTTCAAGCCGATCCGGTCGGCGAGGGGCAAGCTACGCACTTCTTTCTGAGGTGGAGCCGTGACGCTCTCCCCTTTTGCAGTGCTCCGTGACCCTTCTCCAGTGAAGCCCGATTTGGAGGCTCTCTCCGGAAGGCCCTGGTGGCTGTTAGAGCCTGTCATACCTCCGTAGTGGCTCAGCCTATGGCTGGGGCAACGGACCGGACTTTCCCCAGATCCAATACTGGGTTTAATCTGTAAGCCCTCAACAAATGAGCTCTGCCTTGTTAACGAGTTTCCCCTCTCTCCAGAGTTGGTGATGATCTGGGTTCGAATCTTCACATGTCCGTCCAACACGCTGATGTTGGGTTTTTCCATGTAGTGGGTGCTGAAACTCTGGCTGCGCGCTTTTGCCCCGTTCATCCCCAGGACAGGCTTTAGGTGAGGTTTGGTCGTGACAGATATGGACCTCTTGAACAGTCCACGGTCACATTCCGACTTGTCACCAACCCCCTGCTCTGCCAACTCAGAGGTGTGTGCCTCCTCTTCTTGAAGGATGCACTGGACCTCACCCTTAGTCTCCATGATGGAAGTCATGGCTAATGAATCAACATACACCGCCTGAAAACTGTCACATGCGAAACCATTTGAAGTCACAGTCTCTTTGGAGACCAAGTTAATGTGTTCCTTCTCTTGCTTTCCTGGTATCATGGTGGAGCCTTTCTGCCGTGAGGGGGGCGATTTCACAAAAGCTTTGAAGCCCATAGGTATGCGTGTCTTTGTCACTTTTTCAGTGAAAATGTGACTGCTAGTTCCAGAGACGGGTGGATTTGCCACTGCCTGGGGAGGTTGAGTCAAACTACCGTGAGGTTCTGTTGGACACTGAGGGTGGCCCTGCAGAGTTACAGGAGAACTACTAGAGGTCTTATACAACATAGGATGCCTATTGTCATTGGTACCTTTCTGACTTGCAAATGTGCTTTGAAGCGAAGAGCCACGTTGAGAGTTGTATGAGGGAGGAGGGACATTCTTTGAGCTTTTAGGCGCATTTTCAGGGTGATCAGGCACATGCCCTGAAGTTAAGGAGGGGAGGTAGAGTTTTGTTGGGACCCATTTCGAAGTGCCTTTAGAGGGGGTCTCATTTGAAGCAGGGTGCTGCTGGCTCGATTTGTCCAACAGTTTCTGAGGTGCGATTGCAGTACCGTAGCCTGCGTCCAGGTCTATGGTATCTTGGCCCTTGTAGGGTGGTGGTGGTAATGAATGTTGCATATTTGGTACAGGCGGGGGGTGGTAACTCGGGGGTGGCCCCCTCACAGTTGTAGGTATGGATGGTTGAGCCCCTGGTTTAAGTGCTTGAGGTGACCCATCATAATTTGGTCTGATAAGTAAGGAGGTGGTGCGGCCAGGGGCCGGGGGAGGAGACGGGGACCTGAGTTCAGTTTTGCTGTTGGCTTCACAGTGTCTGTCTCTGGTAGGCTGTTCCCTGTAGTCCACGTGGTCCAAATGCCTTCTTGGGAGGTGTGGGGAGCCGGTTGGAACACTAGATGAGGAGCCCTTTGTCCAGTCATTCCTGCCAGGAAGCTTGTTGTTCACTGCCTTGGGGCTTGTAGTGCAGCCTGGACTTTTGATGAACCTGGACATCTTGACCGGAGGAGAAGAAGGGGACTTTGACTCCTGAGCTGTGAATCCGGAGGTTGGTCCACTGTTACTTGTTTCTGTGGTGGAGCCCTTAGAAACCTTAATTGGAGATCCTTTCCTCCGGCTGCTGGGGATCTTTGAGCTGATGGCCTTGGGGCTGGTGGAAGCAATGTTCATGGGTGGGACAGAGTGGCCTTTGTTGGATCGATTGGAAGGCGGCTTTATCAATTTCCGCAGTGGAGTGACATGCGTTTGCAGCATCTCTGGGCTTCCCTCCCTGCTATTGCTGCCGTAGTTGCCTACCTTATGATGAATGGGCCTATCATGAGGCGACAGTGCTGCATACTCAGCAACCCCGTTCTCCTTCCTCCCAGGAATCTCTTTCCGAGCCCCAGCACTAACAGAGGACGGCTGAGCACTTAGTTCAATGGGCTGTCCGTCAGCATCGAATATGGTCATGATACTCTCCTCAGACTGGGTTTTAACCCCCTTGTGTTCCTTGATTAGGCTGAAGGGCCTGGGTCTTCCGTCAGCAGACTGAGTTCGGCCAGGTTCCCTCCCCAACCACTGTACGGGAAGCAGCTTGTCAGCATCTCTTGAGAGCCTCTTGATGTCCTTCTGCAGTTGCTCAGCTGTCCGGCTAACAGGCATCCGGTGGTCACTGACCTCAGAGTGCAGATCCTCAGGGTCTGTGTCTGAGAGGTGGAGGGGGCATTCAGCGTCTGTGGGGCTGATGTCAAAGTGCAACAGGGAGGGGTTTAGAACAGCCGAGGTCCGCCCCCCGGAGAGGAAACTGTTGATGAAGCTTTTGAGTTTTTCTGGCCGCTCCTTGGAATTATAGCCGGGCGGGTACGTCGTACCCATGCTGCAGTTACTATCCCCTACTACGCCACTATCCTGCAGCCCGTCCCAGCTACACACACTGTCCGAGACGCTGTGCGACAGCTTCCTGAAGTACATCCAGCCTCCGTCCTTACTGGGGACGCTGTCTCGTCTGCAGTACGCCGAATGTAGCGACTCGTCGTCCGCATCATCAGAGTCGTACACAAACCTTTGGCCCCCCACCCCTGAGACAGTGGTCCTTCCCACACAAGTAGCCTTGGAGATTCCCTTGCTCCCACTCTTAATCCCCAGAGAGTAGATACCCTCATTAGAGTTCATGCAGTCCTTGTCGCCTGACTTGGAGACCCAGGAGGATGAGGAGCCTTTTGGTTTTCTCCTCTGGAGCTTCCGCAGGCCTTCTAGGATGTGGCTCTCTTTCCTCCTCGAGGGGAGCTGCTCCTCTAGGGGGGTGCAGATGTTCCCGGGGACCGAGGAACCCAGGCTCAACCTCTTCTCCCACATCAGAGAGGACTGCAGGAGAAATACAGAAAGACAGAAGTTATTACAAAACTCAGAGAGGACAGTGGGAGACACAGAGACACGTCATTCGAAAATTCAGCTAAATTGAGCTGAATATAAGGGTGTTCAAGCACCTTTAGTACTTCTCAGAGGATTTGTGACCATGGCCCACTCTCACTCTCTACAACAGAGTTGGTTGTGGAGTCATATGATTACATTTGTTACTCAGTCTGCAATTTGTTGTACTCCCTTTCAAGTGGTCTAATGGAGACACTAAGCCTTTTGGGTTATGGCTCAAGCTAAATAGTTAATGCTTTGATAAAAAAAAAAGGAAAACTATGAAATAGCACATATGGAATCCTGTAGTAACCAAAAAAGTGTTAACCAAAATATATTTTATATTTGAGATTCTTCAAAGCATCCACCCTTTCCTTGATGACAGCTTTGCACACTCTCTCAACCAGCTTCATGAGGTAGTCACCGGGGAATGCATTTCAATTAACAGGTGTGTCTTCTTAAAAGTTCATTCGTGGAATTTCTTTCTGTCACGGATCCCTCCGGAACTTTCATTACGCACACCTGGCCCCTATTCCAAGTGATTAGTAATTGTATAAGTGTGCCCTTGGTTAACCAGTGTCCTGTCGATTATTGTTACTATGTCCGTTGGTGCGTGTGAGTACCTGTGCTGTGTGTTTTGGCTTTCGTGCCATTGTGGATTGCGCAGATGATTACGGGTCTCGTCCCGTGTGTTAATCATTGTTCGCATGTGTTATTAATTCGAGGTACTCCTCGCTCTTTTGTTTGGATTTCAACCATGTGTGTTGTATACGTGTTTGTTCGTTCTTCGTCCCCATGCCTTTACACGGCATGCCGTAATTTAGGGGGGAATAACAAACTCATTCCTGCGTCTGTCTCCCGAATCATTCATACCAGCGTGACACTTTCCTTCTTAATGTGTTTGAGCCAATCAGTTGTGTTGTGACAAGGTAGGGGGTATACAGAAGATAGGCATATTTAGTAATAGACCAAGTCCATATTATGGCAAGAACAGCTCAAATAAGCAAAGACTTTAACACATGAAAGTCAGCCAATATGGAACATTTCAAGAACTTTGAAAGTTTCTTCAAGTGCAGTCGCAAAAACCATCAGGCGCTACGATGAAACTGGCTCTCAATGAGGACCGCCACAGGAATGGAAGACCCAGAGTTACTTCTTCTGCAGAGGATGAGTTCATTAGAGTTACCAGCCTCAGAAATTGCAGCCCAAATAAATGCTTCACAGAGTTCAAGTAACAGACACATCTCAGCATCGACTGTTCAGAGGAGACTGTATGAATCAGGCCTTCATGGTCGAATTGCTGCAAATAAAACACTACTAAAGGACACCAATAAGAAGAAAAGACTTGCTTGGGCCAAAAAACACAAGCAATGGACAGTAGACCGGAGGAAATCTGTCCTTTGGTCTGGAGTCCAAATTTTTGATTTTTGGTTCCAACCACCGTGTCTTTGTGAGACGCTGTGTGGGTGAACGGATGATCTCTGCATGTATATTTCCCACCGTAAAGCATGGAGGAGGAGGTGTTATAGTGTGGGGGTGCTTCGCTGGTGACACTGTCAGTGATTTATTTAGAATTCAAGGCACACTTAACAAGCATGGCTACCACAGCATTCTGCAGCGATACGCCGTTCCCATCTGGTTTGTACTTAGTAGGACTGTCATTTGTTTTTCAACAGGACCATGACCCAACACACCTCCAGGCTGTGTAAGGGCTATTTTACCAAGAAGGAGAGTGATGTAGTGCAGCATCAGATGACCTAGCCTCCACAATCCCCCGACCTCAACCAAATTGAGATGGTTTGGGAGTGAAGGAAAAGCAGCCAATAAGTGCTCAGCATATGTGGGAACTCCTTCAAGACTATTGAAAAGGCATTCCAGGTGAAGCTGGTTGAGAGAATGCCAAGAGTGTGCAAAGCTGTCATCAAGGCAAAGCGTGGCTACTTTATAGAATCTAAAATCAAAAATATATTTTGATTTGTTTAACACTTTATTTGGTTACTACATGATTCCATGTGTTATTTCATAGTTTTTATGTCTTCACTATGTAGAAAATAGTGCAATAAAGACCACTTTTGACCGGTAGTGTTCAGCTATGTGTTACTTTTTTTTAAGTTGATTGAAACCCCACATTGATAAAGTTCATAAATGAGAGAGACAAAGAAAGAAAATTAGAGAGAGACAGAGACCGACACACACAGAGAGACAAAGTGAGGAGAGGTTTGTCTGGTCATTGTACCATTTTCCCACAGGAGCGTCCGTCGTTCCAGGTATAGGAGCCACTGGAGTATTCACTGCAGGCGCTAGACAGGGACAGCTCGCTGCTGCTACAGCTGCTACGTGGGTAGACTGGCGCTTGCACCGTCAGACTCAGCTGGCTCAGACACTTGGCCACAGGAAGTCCCGCCTTTCCGTTCAGTTGGACATCCTGCAGGACGGATTCCAAAGACACCATTAGTCATGATTTAGTGCCACATACATTCATGAGTCTGGATAAAGGGGATTAAGGTAGAGAAGGTAGAGACAATTATGAGAGATGCAGGAAAACGCTACAAAAGCACTCTGATTAACAAGCCATATTTCAGCTTCTCAGTTTAGAAGCTATTGAGTTGGGTCTGGACCCATACAGCGTGTTATATTGTATTTTACTGAAAGTCTTTCCCCATCACCCTCCAGTGTTTGTGTCTTGAGTGGCTTCAAATCTAGTCTGGGACACAGACACAGGGCTGATGCCAGGGGAGGAGCATGCTTTGGGTTAGGAGCTAGGGGTGACAGCTGATGAGCTCCAGTGAAAGCTAATTACCCAGGGAGATAAGGGAACAGCTGAAGGACAGGTGGCAGGGGTGAACTGGGGTGAGCGGGTTGGCACGTGTCACAGAGAGCTTCACCGGGTCATATGAGATGGTAATGATGTCAGAAGGTAAGAATATGGCCGGGAATCTATGACTATGCAATATTGAATCACTGGTGCATTTTACAAGGCTATCCAAACACACACTGCTTTCTTTGTACATTAATGCAAAAAAATATATAATCTATTTTGCATATCTGTTGACTATTTTAAGTTAGATTACCGGTGGCTGATATTTTATGTGTTAGACTTTCTGGGGTTTTCAGTATTCTTGTAAAGTGTTACGATAGCTACTGCTTCAAACTCTATAATTAGCCAGTGAGATGCAAATGATCCATCATACTTTCAGAAGCAATCTCCCCAACAGATGTTTTCTGCATCAGTCCTATTTCATAATTCTGTCCAAACAAATGTCGATTCAGAATTCTAATCAACTGTTCAGTCAGAGAGATAATAGGAAGCTAACTAATTGGCCCAGGAAATCTGTATATCACATTTTTGCGGCTTCTTTTCCCAAACTCATTATCTTGTTGCAAACACATAAATACATTATCAGATTTCAACATTATTACAATATAAATGTTTCACTTAATTTTTTGCCACATTTCTATACTATATATGAAGGCTCATCAGGTTGGGTCCTTAAGGAGTAAAAGGATACAAGACCAGAGTGAATTCATTTTAAGACCTTAATACATAATGTATAGCATAACTAATGTACTACACTAGCCCGCAGACTCATTTTTACTGAAGACGAGCCTCAATCGATGGTCTTCTGGTAATATGACAAGGATTTATACCTTTAAGAATGTGATACTGCCAACTCGGCTTGCCGAGAACAGCGGATCAAATCCCCAAATAGTTAGGTCTGGTATTTTAATCCTCCCTAATGATTTCTCTGGGCTATACATCAGTTATGATGCCTGGACAATGCATATGGGTGAGGCTGGGGAGAAAAGAACATGCCATTGGTTTGTTTTCCATCAATCTTACATGAGGTGGAGAGTCAGTGTTCCTGGATAGCAGGAAGCCTTTGCTCCTCTCCGGCTCCAGACGGAGATCAGAGGCAGACAAATCCATGATCCGAGAGTGGAGTTTCTGAAAGGACAAGGTCTTACTGAATGTCTCTACTACATACAGAAATATATCAACTACATAGAGAAGGCATTTAACACATTCAACTGAACAGAATAATGTGGCAATCAAACAACTATATCATATTGCATGCTATTTTGCATTTCATATATTGGTGTTCTGTATCAATCACATATTTCCAGTAGTAGATTAATGAATATACAATAGAAAGTCTAACATCAAATATTAATCATTTTAATTCAAATCTCACAACGAAAACAACAAAAAAAATCACAAAAACGCTTTGGTTCAGCCGCACTTTCCCAGGCGTTGAAAGTAAACCTCTTTCTCCCTCCACTGAGATTCTATGCAGGGCACTCTTCAATAGTCTTAGAATCAATGTCATTAATGTCATCTGTTAAGAATAATTCATGTGAATGGGAAATAATTGCATTGGGGAGCGAGGGATTCCTTCGATTTTTGTATTCATATTCAAACACTATTTTGCGATCCATTATTTTCTTTGGTTTCCGTTCACAGGGGAAGGATACAAAACCAACTACATTTTCACATATTAATCCTCCAACCTAATTACTGCCCGGTTCCCCGTGCTCGGATCTACTTAACGGCAAACGTGCTAACAAAACACTTGATTTATGCCACATTCCCCTCGAAAGGCAACTTTAATGCTCGTTAAGGGAGGATATTTTCTGCTGCGCTCATATCTATTTTAATTTCTCCATCTCGATAATGAAATACAATTGCCAGATTCCTGTACACTGCACTAACTTTCCTTCCCGTGCTGTGTACGCCCACTCTAGATGAACATAACTGCCAGAAGGATTTCACGCTGTCGGCGTTGCAGCGATGAGGGTCACCTTGTGGAACTTTTAGTGTATAGTATATTAGCTTAAGTCCATCTATAGTCTTCCTTCAGTGTCCTCCACAATCCCAATCATTTGAAAGTTATGAAAAGGATTATTTGCATTACATCATTAGTTGGAGATGCAGGCGATATCCCACAATGCTCCTTTAACATAAATAAAGTATATCTGAAGAAAAAAGACAGGGAGAGAGTATACAATATGACAGGCCTAGCCTAACAATAGAAATGCAATTTCGACCTCACATCATCTCTGTTCTACTCAGACTACCCAGATGGCTCTTTGAGTATAAAGCTACTCCTCTACTAAATCACAGGGGACACATGTTTACTAAACAATAGTTTCACACCTCGTAAACTCTCTGCTACACAGCTGTGTCATTCAGGAAGCACTGATCTCAAACTCCTTGCCCAAGGCCAAATCGTAGTGTCACATTATCAATTATTTCATACAAACATCCTTCATGTTACCACCTGTTTAAGTGTGAGATTCCGATGCAAGATTTTGCCATTCTAGAGTTTGTATGTGCTATCTACCGTTACACTGAGTAACAGGGACAGAGCTACAGTAAGGAGGTGACCTTCCGAAAATAGCCTTTGGCATGAAGACACCGGCTCACTACTGATCCAACAATGAAACAGAGAGCCAGACAAGTCGAAAAGCTCGAAATAAAATCAGTCTCAGTGCTAGTGATCAACACACCGGCAGAGCCCTGGGGTCCCGGAGGCTTCGAGCTAACAAGCCTTACTGCAAACGCAGTGTGAAAGCCATAGAGATAGATACACTATTGCATTATATTTATATCTATGGTGGAAACCATATTCCTGGAAGCCATATTCCTTTTAGTTGGGATGACAGCCCCTTGTAACCAGTTTCCTTTTGAATCGCCAAGAAAGAATGTATTCATAATGAGAGGGATAACAATCCTAGTCCTTTGTTTCATAAACCCAGCTTTGGGCATTGACAATGGCCACTTGAACATTGTGTTCAGAACATCCGTGGACTACTGTCAGAGGATCAATAGTCACAATCTCACTGAAAGCAACTAACCAAAGCCCCCGGAAAGATAGCTATACTGCCCTACCAAGCAAAAAGCCAGTAACTGCCCATAGCATGGAACTGAGAAAAATTGCTTTTATTTACCTTGGTTTCACAGTAACTTTATTCAGTTACTGCTAACATGACCCCCATTTTCTCCAAAACACAGTAAAGGCAGGATACTTGTCCACATGACTAAGCATGGATTTAATGTAGCAAAAATGACATTAACTCATTTTCGACCAAATGAAAGGTTACTGCCTTTTTGCTTGGTAGGGCAGTATAGCCCTCCCAGGTATCTACAGGTCTCCTTCCTTATAAGGCTCAATATGTTATATAACATTTGTGATGACTGCTGCACTAGTGTAATACACGCCATGCAATGTGAAGTGAGGCTTTAGTAGTAGAACACCAGCTAATACATGTATCTTCAACATATGGTGTCCCTTAGGCTAAAGAAACCCTTCCAAGGACATACAAGCACATTAGTTTTGGTTGACTTGACATCGAATCTCAATGCATCGCATTCGTATCGATCAAGTTTGAAAATCTGCAAAGGCTTGCTTGTGTGTGAGCCACCCTCTGCAAAACACGGAAAATGGATAGAAATAGTTCCAAGTTAATTGTAGATGCATTTATAAGTGCAAATTAACACAAATTGGAACTCGTTTAAGGGAACATGGATGTAAACTGGAAATGTGAATTAAATCACATTGAGATGATCCCTTTATCTCCCTACAGTGCCAAATTAATCTTCCCTCGTTTTTCTTTCTGTACTCTCAGCCCCATTTAGACTGAGTTTAAAAGGAACTGTATCCTGCAGACCATCTAAACGATGATAGGCTATAATGGCAACATTCCAATGTATTAAATCATATTGATTTCCAATGGGTTTTTGTAAAAATAATTGGTTTGTATTTTGATGTGCATGTGTGTGTGTGTGTGTTGGTTCTTCTAACCTTGTGGGGATCTAAAATCCCATTAAGTTCCCACAAGGATAGTAAAACGAAGAAAATTCTCCCTCGTGGGGACATTACCCACGTTCCAATGAGGACAAAGGTTATTTTAAGCTTAGGTTTAGAGTTAGGGTTACAATTAGGGTAAGGGTTAAGGGAAAATAGGATTTTGAATGGAAATACATTTTACATCCCCATAAGGAGAGAAGAATCAAATGTGTGTTTGTGTGTGAAATTTCAATTGAGTTGAAATTGCTCAACCCATCGTGCAGTGCTGTATATCTGCAGCAACTGGAGAAAAACATTGTTTTAATTGTTTAAATTAATATCCTCAATTTCGACAGTATATATTTTATTTTATTTTCATAAATGGTGACCATGTAATGCTCTCATTACATCTTGTCTGGTTCTCTAGTACTGTACAGCATATTGTGTGCTAGCAGGGACCTGGAGGGAATAGGCATCAATTCTTTCACAGCAGATAGGCTAGTTTGACTATTTTCTGGAAATTCTGAACCTTGAGGTCATCTCGGTGGAATGCTCCATATTTTATAACTTGGCCCAAGTCAATTTGGTCCAGAGTGGTCGTGATCGATGGGGATGTGCAAAAAGGATTAGACGCAATGTGCTCTCTTGTTCTCCATTGTGAGTTAACTTATGAAATATAGAAATAATGATAGAGCTGTTTAATCTGGATTAAATGGGAATGAAGTACAGTACATAAACAGCGTGTTGAGCCTCCAATTTGATTTACTAATTATTTTGCACAGTTCATGCACATTTGCTGATTAATAGTTTTAAATTAGTTTGTTAGGTATAATCAAATGTTTATGAAATATATTCTTGTTTATTGCTTACACATTTATGCAAAGACTTAACATTGAGAATTAAAGGTAAGTGACAATAACTAAATGAAAAGGTTTTAAAACATGTTCTGCTTATTTGTAGTTGAATATGAATATCATATTCATATCATTTACATAACTGTGAATTAACGAGGCAAAATATACCTACTACAGCTTGTTCTAAACCAAGTATTTTCTTGAATACCGCTTAACTTGCCATTATGACCTAAAGTTAATATGTAGATGAGAATTCTTCCCCTGTAGCTGACTCAGTCCAGGTTGTCCTTTACAGTGGACTTTACATGCCAGATGGCGTCTCTCTCACCATAAAGCACATAATAGAAATGTAGTTCTCGCTGAAGCCATATCGCTCCTCTCCAGGGTATAGGCTGTCCACACAGGGGGATGGGAGTGGTTGAGTGTCAGGAGAAGAGAAGGGGGGGCTGATGTTATCGTAGGGGTGCCGGATTACACCTCCTCAGCACAGTCATCAATGATTCAGTCAATAGTGTCACAAGGCCTCCAATGGGGTAGGGTGGGGAGAGGAGAGGGAGGGGGACATAGGGGCGGACAGCTCCCCCATCTCTGTATCTCTTAGGGCTAGCCTCACTGTACCTGACCGCGTGGAAGTGTGATCTAGCCAAGGACGGAGGCGCACTGAGGGAGCTCACATAACTGTTACTACCTATTACCTTATCTACGTTTGATTTTGCACTCAAGGCTTGGTCTTCCCTTAGTCAGAGGATACAGGTAACGTATAGCAGGGAATTGGCTAAGCTAAGACAAAAGATGGCTCGCTTACTACACTGAGAAATTAACCAGAATAGGAATACTGTGCAGGCAGTCCAGTTAACAAAACTCCAGCAAAGGCAACACTTTGAGGAGAACCATAGTGCAAAACCACATCAAAATTCAGAAGGCAAAAATTACTGAATGGTACTGCGTAGCTATTAGGTCCTGCCGGAGGTGCCTGGGAAGTTTCCACGGCAACCAGGACCTACTTTTAGGGATAATTGACAACTCAATTACCACTCGCCTGTCACTTTTGATAAGGCTGCATAAGTGGAAGGAGGGAATTATTATTTGCTCTTTACACACCTTACTAAACACCTGGCCGAACTGCAGCAAACAGAGCTTTGCAGCGTGTGAAATGCCACATTACATTAGGCGACAGCAGGTCAAGCATATTCCCAGTATTCCTAATCACAAAATCTCAATAGAGAGCAGTGATTCGTTATCAGGGAAATTCAAGATGGCCCCAGGGGCCAATAACACATTTAATTACCGACTCCCAGAACAGTAGAAATGAAATGCCAACGCGGGTGATAAGAAAACGACCCAACACCTGCCACCCTCAGACTGAAAGGAAATATTAAAGGTTCAATAAAAACAGCCATTTTAGAGGGCAAAATATTAGGCTACTTCGAGAGAAATGATCCACAATAACTAGCAGGGCAACTGATTTCAAACCCATGTTTTAATTGACTCAATCCATCATATACTCTTGCAGGACTTGTTTTACTAGTCATCGTTGTCACAGCCACCTTTATAAAGAAACTAATCCCAGAAATAGAAACAAGGTTTACAACCTGAAACCTATCGACAAAACCACAACCATGAAAGAATCATGAGCTTTTCAATAAAATGAATGACCGTTTGAGGAATCCCATGTAAAAATGCAAAAGAGCGTCCTATAACGTATGATTTAGCTATCGCTTACACTGCTTACAATTCTTTTCTTGTTGTTTAATGCGCTGGCAGATATCGGTTGGTCATAAAGTTGGACATAAATCTTTAAAATCTCTCCGCCTCCTTCACAATAAAATTTCACTTCCTCACCTCTGGAAAAAAATGTCTTGCTACAAATCCTCCTTCCCGGCATAGTCCCTCGTGAAAAGCCAGAGGATATGTCGCTATGGGCTCTGGTCAAAAGTAGTGCACTATATAGGGAATAGGATACCATTTGGGACAGAGACAGAGGCTCCTGCTACACAAGCAAATAGATTTACGGTATATTGCTCTCGTCAATGTCTTGTTGATCACGTTGTATACTGAACACAAATGCTCTACTGAACAGACTGAATATGCTAACATTTACTCTTGTAGGATATAACCAGAACATACATATTGGTTTATTAAATCTAAATATTATTAAATAGTTACAAATAGATAATAAACAATTACACATTTCACTTTAAACATGCCCTGGTTTAGTGGGACAAAAATAGTACATCCACAGCTTTGCTCAATCTGTTGGGATGACAAAAACGCTGCCCTCCCAGCCAGAATTGCACCCTTCACTGGACAATGTGGACTGTGACTTTCAATTATCCATATGTCCATATCAGTTGCTAGCAGAGGGCGACTGACAGAGGGCATACTCTCTCCTGAACTTGAGGTAGATGAAGGATTGTCGTTCTTAATTATATCCTTTCGAATTTTGTCAACACTTGAACAAACCGTGATGATCAAAACATTGCTTAAACGAGATCCATTAAAATTTGTGGACTTGGTTTGTGGACTATTCAACAATACCAGTGTGCTGGAGGCTGATTTTGTCAACAATAAAAGAAAGTTATTCTTCAACTATAACTTTCTTTGTTTCTGTACCTGGATGTGTTGACTTGTATAGCACCTGCACTCAGCTCTCCCCTGAGCTCCTCTCATCCATCCTTTCTGAGCCACATGTTCTCATTAAGACCAGTAGGAGTTTCATTATCCGTCTGTGCCCCCTGTACCCTCATCCCCCATCCCCCTGAGCTCCCTCTCACACCCCACATCTCCCTCCTTTACCCAGTGGCAGTCTGAGAGCCTCCACCCTCCACTCTGAGAGGAGGTAAGGTAACGAGAGCTGGACAGCCATAGCTGCAAATCAGATTAAGGAATATCCATGCGGCCATTTTATAGCAGACATGGTTGTCAATATTTCTCTCTCTGTCTCTCTCTGCAGTGACTGGAGTAAATGATTTCTGAGTTACAGTAAGTGTGCATTCCTACCCACGGCAGACTACATACACACGCGCTCACACACACATACCCTCCCCTCTCTCTAGCATCTATGTCTGTGTTACGTGCCACAAGGTCTGGTGCGCTAGAGGTAATTTGGTTGAGAGGTTTACCGTCCCCCGAGAGAACCCAGGATGGATGACGCGAGTCTCGGCACTTTCTCAAATGATCTTGTCTGAGCCCCGCAGCTCCGTGGAGGCTGGATGGTTCATGAGCACACTGTTTTTTTTTTGCGATGATGATATCACAGACCCTGGACTCAGGATCACATCGCCATCACAAAAAGATGGATGATTTAATATCGCTGCTCTTCAGAAGTTGAAGTGAGCAAATAGGCTACTGGAACAGTTGTCCTTACACCCACACTGTTGCCTTCAACAATGAATACAAGCAAATAATAGCAGTGAAATGCTATTTCAACTCCATCAGTCAGGCACCCCTGAGTCATGGTGAATAGTTACTCTGTGAGGTTCTATCGTGGTTCTGGGACAATGAGGTTCTATAGTGGTTCTGGGAGAATGGTGTTCTATAGTGGTTCTGGGACAATGAGGTTCTACAGTGGTTCCGGGACAATGAGGTTCTACAGTGGTTCCGGGACAATGAGGTTCTATAGTGGTTCCGGGACAATGAGGTTCTATAGTGGTTCTGGGACAATTAGGTTCTATAAGGGTTCTGGGACAATGAGGTTTTATAATGGTTCTGGGACAATGAGGTTCTATAGTAGTTCTGGGACTAGATGAGTGGACAGGTCCCTACCTGCAGGAGCAGGTCTGATGCGGGTCGGACTCGCTGCTGGAAGAGGACACTCATGGTCCGGTTTTGTTGCTCCAGGTCAAACACTCTGGTCCGCAACTTCAGACACTCCTCCCTCAGATCCTGCATGGGGAAGAACAACAGAGAGAGAGTTATTACAGACAGATGTGTGAACTTCCAGTGATGTGTGATTGTCCTAATATGGACACCATAAAAGTTGATTAGTTAACATGAGATAATGAGAAGTGTCAAAAAAAAAGTGAATGGTAAGATTAAGTTGAGCCACTGTATTGCCTACATGTCTAACAACATCATTGGATCTAATAACAGTATAATTCTGAGAGATTTTTATAACACAGTTGCTATGGAAACCAGACTCCTACCTTTTGGGTGAGTAGTGCCTGCACAACTTGATTGGCAACCTAAAACAGAGTGAAAAAAAGAAACAAGAATTATCCAAACGTTTTATGCAAGCTGTTTAGTGACTGACCAGAAGAAATAAAATGTCTCCAGTTGACCCACGACCTCAACTCTAAACTGCCCCTGCCCTGTGCATGCCGCCGCTGCACTCTGTCACTTCCCCTCTTCCTCCAACAACATGTAATACACAAGTTCCTCCGACCGCTTATCACAATTATTACAGGCTTTAGTGAACACGATGTCCCAATACATTACAGCATTGTCCCTCTGTCTGCCTTCCCTTGGAGGAGTGTGTTGATTCCTAAGGAGCCCAATCATCATAAATCTGACGCAGGGTGGCAGAGAAGGCCAGTTGCGGCCCGGCAAAGCAGAACAGATTGCCAGCTGCGCTGCATGTCTTCATGATGTTTAATTGTCTTCTGTTGATCCTGTATTGACAGCAGTGTCGGGGCTGATATAGTGGCTTGGAGAGTGCGGGGTTGTGTCCTGAATGGCACCCTATCCCTTATATGCTGCACTACTTGACCCTATGGGCCCTGGTCAAAAGTAGCGCACTATATAGGGAATAGGGGTGTAATTTGCGAAACAGCGGGCAGTGGGAGAGAAGAAGTGGCGGGCTAAAGTACTGTTGTGCCTGGGCTTTGGCCGCAGAGCGCGCCTCACACCCCTAACACTCTTCCGAGTTTAGACCGCAATGCCCCATCGACTCCGACTCTGATTACAGCCCATTGATTGCTCGTTAATTCACTGTAAGCAAGCATTGGCTTTTTCTCAGAGGTGTCCTCTCTGCCTCTATTGAATAACGTGAGATAGAGTAAATATGGCGAAGTGATCGAGCCCTGTGGGGAGTGATACAGAGCTGCTCCTGTAAAACTGAAGGGCACTAATTCAAATAATATTTAATGATCTTCAAGTTAGAATTACAACAACTGATAAAAAAAACAACTTATAAAGGCTTTATAGAGCATATTCATAGTTCAAGCCATACTACATGAAGTGTGGCATAACAGTCCCTTACATCTGATGCACTGCCAAATGTGGCATAACTCCTTTTACCAGCCTTTCAATAGCATGACATTTTCACATGTTTACTAAGTGGAAAGAAATATATCATTTTAAAAACTAACATGAGTGGACAGCCCAAAGAGCATACCAAACAACCACCACTCTACTTATGTAGAGATAATAATCCACAATCTTTTTATTAAAAAAATTATTACTTAACAAACCCAGCGTTCTCTACAGTTTTCATAGGCCCTGAGCCCATCGGCAGAGTTGTTAGAGCTGTGGAGACTTCCGCATCACAACATGCTCATTAGCGAGCTAGCTCCGTCTTGAGAGACTACAGAGGGCAACACAACACCAGACCAGACAACAGAGCAGCACAGCCCTGGCCTTTTGAGGTCACGGAAGTGTTTCATACAGTATGCTTGGAGCATTGCAAAGCAATTGCATATCATGGTTGGACTGTTAAAAACACAGCTAAAGTATTGTTAACTCTCCTTTTATCTCTCTATCCCTTTCTCCCTCTTTCTTTATCCTTTTCTTTCTTTCATTTTCTCGCTTTCTCTGTCCCACCATCATTCTACGTTTCCCCCCTCCCCACCCACACTCCGTCTGGCACCAGAGCCCAGATCTCAGGTCATATGAGCCCCTGTAGCTGGCACAACAGTGTATTAGACCAGTCTGTCCCTTCTGGCATCCGCAGGCCGCATCCGCAGCCTTCCCTCAGGGTGACTCAGCGTGCGGTCCTAGCCAACAAGCTCATTAATTGCTGTCATTCGGCTCCCTCAGGCCACCATTTACCCAGCTTCTCCCACAACACAGTTCGCCATCGGAACATCAAGTACCTCTTTCTCCATAATCACATTTCCTTTGGAGAGGAATTACTTTGTAATTGCATTGATGGAATTTGAGAGCATGAAAATTGTGCATTGAGAAAAATCGCAAAGAAAGTCAGTAAAGGTAGAGAAGGATACTGAAAAAGATTGCAGTGTTTGTAACCTGTTTGATCAGTGCTATCAGTAAGATCTTACAGAAAGTCGCTAAAGGTAAATAGAAAAGAATAAAACTCATAATAAGTCATGGTATAGGAAAGAATAGGGAAGAAATAACACTTGTTCCTGAGATGTAGGCTATCATTAGCGTGGTGAAAGATAGAATTCCCTCACAGAGGTTGAGGGCTGGGTGAAGAGTGAGGGTTGGACTACTCACCTCATCCAGACAGTGCTCATACTGCTCCCTCTGGCTCTCATTCTCCATGGCCAGTGCTGAGTTTTCCTCCTGTACAGCAAAATAAAACACACTTAGTGATAACTGAAATCCACTGAGAGCTTGTCGTTAAAAGCAATTTATACAGTTTGTATGCATCAGATTTGTTTATGAGTCATTTACCAAACAGTAATGAAGGAAGAGTTAAAGTAATTACAGCAGGATATGAAGAAATACCAGGCGGTGCCTGCTAGTCAATTTAAAACAATCACAGGTGGTTATAGAACAATCAACATATAATTATCTACCCTGATTGACATACACTGAACAAAAATATAAACCCAAAATGCAACAATTTCAAAGATTTTACTGAGTTACAATACACATAAGGCAATCAGTTAATTGAAATACATTCATTAGGCAATAATCTATGGATTTCACGTGACTGGGAATACAGATATGCACCTGTTGGTCACAGATACCTTAAAACAAAAAAAATATGGCCGTGGATCAGAAAACCAGTCAGTACTGTATCTGTTGTGACCAGCATTTTCCTCTTGCAGAGCGATAAAGCTCCTTCACGTAGAGTTGAACAGGCTGTTGATTGTGGCCTGTTGAATGTGGTCCCACTCCTCTTCAATGGCTGTGCGAAGTTGCTGGATATTGGCGGGAACTGGAACACGCTGTCGTACACGTTGATCCAGAGCACCCCAAACATGCTCAACGAGGTAACATGTCTGTTGAATATGAAGGCCCTGGAAGAACTGGGACATTTTCAGTTGTATGGATCCTTGCAACATGGGGCCATGCATTATCATGCTGGAACAGGAAGGGAAGGCGGCGGATGAATGGCACTACAATGGGCCTCAGGATCTGGTCCCGGTTGCTCTGTGCATTCAAATTGCCATCGATAAATGCTTATGCCTGACGCCACCATAACCTCGCCGCCACCATGGGGCACTTTGTTCACAACATTTACATCAGCAAACCACTCACCCACACAACGCCATACACGTGGTCTGCAGTTGTAAGGCCGGTTGGACATACTGCCAAATTCTCTAAAACGAAGTTGGAGGTAGCTTATGGTAGAGAAATTAACATTCAATTCTCTGGCAACAGTTCTGGTGGACATTCCTGCAGTCAGCATGCCAATTGCACGCTCCCTCAAATCTTGAGACTTCTATGGCATTGTGTTGTGTGACAAAACTGCACATTTTAGAGTGGCCTTTTATTGTCCCAAGAACAAGGTGCACCTGTGTAATGATCATGCTGTTTATTCAGCTTCAGCTGCCACACCTGTCAGGTGGATGGATTATCTTGGCAAATGAGAAATGCTCACTAACAGGCATGTTAACTAATTTGTGCATTTTAGAGAAATAAGCTTTTTGTGTGTATGGAACATTTCTGGGATCTTATATTTCAGCTCATGAAACATGGGACCAACCCTTTACATGTTGCTTTTAGATTTTTGTTCAGTGTAGATGTGAAATGATACTGCATATGTGGCCAATTAAAATAATGCCAAAGGTATTTGTAGTCTCTCCAATCTGTTTTCATATGAAAAACTATTGATGCAACAAATCATATCTGTGTTTTGTAGCGCAAGACTACACTGCCAGAGAACAAGATAAAAACAAGAGAGGATTTGCCGGTATGGGGGTGTCAGGCGTCAACCATAAGACCCGGGCCAACTAATAAAAACCTGCAGAAGTATCTCACAATGAAAGGTCAAAGGGATTGAAGTTATGATCCTGAACTTTAAAGGTACAAGTAAGAAGTTAGGTAGAATGGGCTAGAAGGGGCTAATGTGAATATGTCCTTGTTTTGGTGTGGGGGCTATTGCTTCACCTTTTAAGGGAGAGGGGCTATTGATCGCCTCTGGTTCTAGTTTGTCAAATGCAGGCAGTCCAGGTAGGCCATATTAGAAGCAGTCAACATTCGCTCCGGCTAGCTCGCTTCTCTCGCCACATGCCCTTTAGCACAAACAGCCAGCCTTTGATTAAAACCCAGGCTAAATAATTGCACCTAACATATTCCACTGCCTTAATTGAAATGGCACAGAGCTATAACAAATGAGCAACTTTGAGATGTACACAAAAAGCCCTTTACAAAAAAAATAAGAACTTGTATTATTATGTATTAATATTAGTAAAGTAAAAGCTTCTAGTGAAGGCAAATAATTACCCAAAGGTTGCGTATAAGCATGCTTACTGATGTTTTTATCATATTCTTTGTTTCAGTAGTAACTGGTTGAATCATCTTTCTCTATGGAACAAGGGGTCGGAAAAAGCTGAAGTGGCGTGCTGTATTGACAATATTGTTGATTAGGAAAGTATGTGGGAAAATACGTCTACTTCCATCAAACTGAGTCTATCATTACCTGATAAACACACATTAAAAAGCATCCATGATGAATGCTTGCATTAAAAGCATTTGAAATACTTTCATTATAGTGCTCTTTTGCCATCTTCTATTGCAAAACATCATGGAGAATGTCTGACATTGCAGACATAATCTAACAAAAATATTTTTTCAACCTGGGAGAAATAAAGGTAGCCAAGTTGAAAAACAGTATTTTGTACAGCCACAGTGCATAGACAATATTACTGTGAATGAATGCAGTGCTCGGCTCTGATGCGTTATCAACAAATGCTAAACTAATGTCCCATGTCAGAAAAAACATTTTGATTGGGGATGAAAAGAGCAACTAAATCGTATAATAATGTATTCATATTAGCACATCCTGTCAATGTATTGCTCCTACAGCTGCTACAATTAAAGCATAGCAACTACAACTGCTGTTTCCATAGATTTTGAAACATATCAATTCTGCATGCCATTATAAGTTGCTTTTTATAGAATAGAATATATGCATGATCATCCAGGTAGTTTTCTCCTGCTGAGTTCCCATGATTAGAGAAGTGGTTTTCTCGAATCATGGATGTATTTTTCTTTTAAACTTCAATGGAAGGTAACTAGCTAGAGAACAGAGTTATAGACAGCAGGAGTTGTTGCTTCTGGCTCGCAGTAGGTTTGAATTGGGGTGAGGAGGGCGGAGAAGGGAGGAGGGATTGTATGGACAGGGCTAGAGCTGGCTGCACCACAATCAGTTCTCACTCTGCCTGTAATTGAACAGGAGTTAGAGCCAGCCCTGCACTGAGACCAGAGTGCCAGCTGTCCTTCTGTGACGCCTGTACACCAGGCCTCCTTTCCCTGGCACCCGGCTGCCAACTGTGCCAACCAAGCTGCATGGGCACAAGGCTGGGCAATGGGCATGCACACTTGCTCAATCTGCAGACAGTTACCCAAGACCCAGTCACTTGCTTGCTCTAGTGCTCTGTCTTAACATGGAGTCTCTACAACACTTTCTTGTGTGGAAAGCTAGAAGCATTGAGAGTTGAGCTGGAATGGATGAGTTAGGTACAGGTATGTAATTTATAGCGGCAACTTGTATTCTATCCTATGTCCACTCGAGATTAATCCCAACTCATTTTGTCCTTCGACCCAATGTCTAATCACTCAACGACGCTACTTCCATTAGCGTTTTTTTTTTTTTGCTGTAAAAAAATATAAATTAGAGTAGCAGTATTAACTGATCATTCAAGCATCTGTGAAAAGAACCCCCATTTATTCTCCTCCAAGATGTTTTTTTCACAAGGATTCAATCTGAGCTTAAAGTAAGCACCATTTATAGAGGCATAGCATGCCCACCATGGTAATGAACGATATCAGTTGGGCTGGTGGTGGGGAAATAGAAATGGGCGCCCTTACTTAGTGTCATCCCCGTTTACACATAACAAAGGCCAGTGATGTATTGCCTCGCCGTTGTTTTAGCCGGTTCTCTTCTGGAGGAGCATCCATCACGGATGCAGCGGGATGGAAGAAAATGGCAGATAAATTTCGACAAACTCATTTAGAATGTAGCTTTTTGGGGTAATACGGGACGTTTCCTCCGACAAATCACGAGACAGGCCAGCCATTATTTTCTTTGACTGCAGGGAAGACTTATACAGTGATAGAGGAGCCATAAAGCAACAAGCAATTACACTGCATTTTGTTGTAATTAGCCTTAACTGCAATTTCTGTCAGTGTGGAGTTAGTGTCACCGTTATTAATGTCTGTAGAACGTGCCGGTTTCTTGGGTCCTCTGTATCTCTGGCGGCGTTTTCTGAGCTGTCCATAGTGGCTGAGGAGAAGACCTGGGTTCAAGTAGTATTATTATAAAAAATGTTATACTTTCTCTGCACTTGATTGAGCTTGGTTGAGCTTTTCTGGCTGCAATGGGACCAATGGAGTAGTCCCAAAGGTGCAAAACCAAACCCTTCCCAGCGGGCACTCTGGTAGGGGCTCTATCATACGCTCAAAGTATTTGAAAATTAGCCACAGACCCTCGCGGCATCAGCGGGGGCCACTTCGTAAATGAGTTGGTGGGTCTCTGAGCGTAATTTCGATTAAGTCTTAATAGACTTAGCTCCTTTAACTGCTGATGAGATCTGAAAGCCTGGTGTGTCAGTCTAGCGGGTGTACTGTATGGTCGGAAACAAATCAGAATCAGAAGAATTTTACTCAAAATGGATTTCTGACTCAACTATTGCTAACGCTGAGAACAGAACACACAGTGGAACAGTGGAGGAGCGCTATGGAAGTGAACAAAGACCGTTGTAAAGGCCCAAGTCCCGAAACCTGAGCCCTCTGTGGAGCGCTTTGCTCTTCAAACAGCAGAGCGCACAAGACTTTGATAAGACCATTATGCTCCAGACTGTGAACATAAGAAGGAGAGCCTGGTCGCAGAGGGAGAAGCGGACGAGGGAGGAGAAGAGAGGCGGAGAGATGTTTTGAACTGTACCTCTAGGGTGCGCAGACGCTCCAGAAGGAGCTTTGTTTGGTCCTGAAACTCTTCCGCTCGGCTGATGCTGCCGACGTCTGCCAGCGAAGGGTCTCCAGAAGACGGCAGTGGTCTGCTACCGCTGCTGTTCTGCTCCAGGCTGTCACGCGTCCTCTGCACCTCCTCCGAGAGTTTATCCTGATAGACAGATGAGAGGAAAGAGAAAGAGAGAGAGAGAAGACAATGGAGAGAGAGAGAGCAAAAGAGAAACGGAGACAGGAATAAGGAGAGAAAAAGAAACAGAAGGAGAGAGAACAGAGAGGAGAGAGGGGAAGAGAAAAAAACTATTCAACTCCAAAACATCCCCTAATCCCTAATCGTGTTTCACTTGTATTTTCAGAGTGGCAGTGACCTCTCCATCTTGTCTGCCGATAGAGGACCAGCCCCCCCACCCCCCTTCACACCCTGCCTCAGTCTCCAGCTGTGACACTAATACACAGAGGCGGAAATTAAAAGCGAACACAATAAAATGATTGGGTCCCTGATATCCCCAGGCCCGCTGGGCATGGCTCACCAGGAGAGTCACACACAGCATCCTGACATTGACTAGCTAATTAGGCACCGTACATTCAACACAGGATAAAGAGTACTGCTAAAGGAGGATATGTCATGTGTCGTCTGTCAATTATTCTAAGTATTTTCACACTATTCTAGAAGTCAAGGAGGGATTTTATTTCACTCTGATGTTACCATTCAAATAAATGATATCATGCTTTGGTCTTAAATCAGTACACCACGTTGTTTTGTATGTGATATTGAGATATATGAAAACCATAGCATAGGCTGTCGTTAAAAGTAATATACTACTGTGTTTACAACAAACACCATTTTCCTTACAATTTAGTACAAAAACCCTACCAGTGGGGATTTATGATGGATTTCCTGCATCCAATGCAAAGTGATATGCCGATAATATGAAACGCTTAATCCTCACTGGACTAAACTGGGCATTCATCTTTATGCATTGAATGTGCTTTAAAAGAAACAACACTGCTCCTGGGGTGATATAGTTTCCATGAATCCTAAATGTAGGTTCATTTCAATATGAGAGATTGAGACACCTTTAAATACTCAACATGCATGTCTTATTCCGATCGAGGAGGAGAGAGGAGAGAGGGAGAGAATTTTAATTCCCTTTAATTTGCAACATCCATTTCACAAACGCTCTTATCTCCTTCCTATTCCAAATCTGATCAAGAGAGGGATGAAACTACAATTGAGCTGGGAGTTAGATGTAGTGTAAACCTCAGCACATGCCTATAGCCAGCCAATGAGCTTTGCAATGCAAGTAAATGGACTTTCCCCAAAATTCTTCCTTTAAAATCTCACCAAAGCCTTTTGTTGTTATCGCCTGATGTACACCTGTGCACCTTTGTTCAATTTTTCATTCAATTCTTCTCTTCCCCCCTTGACAGTTATTTGTCAAGTCTGATGATAGGCTTTCACAGTAGCGCAGCGGAGGCAGACAGCCATGGCCGGAGACATTGATAGATGAGGTTGAGTCCTTGCTAGCGTCGCCATATCCAAATGCATCCAAATCAAGTCGTCCCTCCCTCCCGAACGTGAATTGGAAATGCTGTCCTTGGCAACAACTAGCATTACGTTTTGCTTTGAACTTTAAAGGACTATTCCAATCTTGGCTAAAACACAACGGTGGTTCCCAATCTTGACTTTGTTTGATTATTTTGTTTTGCAGGCACTTTGAAACCAGGGTCGTATTCATTTGGACACTCTGTAGTAAAAAGTTAAGCATTTCTTATTGTACAAGTTTAGGTCGTCCCTCCCTGTTTGAGTATTCTTTCGTTTGGTGCATAATGAATATGACCCATATCTCTCCCCCAGTAATGGTACCATTAATTGAGAGCTTGTTCTTATTACCACAGCCCTGTTGTGTCTGATTGCTTGCTGAACGTCTGGTCACAGTAGGTACAGTCATCTCGGTAACCTAACATATGTTTCTCTCCACGTGTGTATGTTTGCTGCATCCGTTCACACAAGTTAGAGCGAAATCGATCCCCCACACTGGCACGCGTTAAAGCGAAATCGATCCCCTCCACTGGCACACGTTGACAGATTTTAATTCCATGTTAAAATAATTCACTCAGGTTGATTAATTCTGGCGCTGCTATTATTCAGTATAATTCCCTGTGATTATTCAAATGATGGGTATCTGACTGTGGAAATATGGTCCACCGCTGAGAGAGAGGCTGCATTGCAATAGGCACCCTATTCCTGTTATGCCTAGTGCTATATACTGCCTGGTCAAAAATGGTGCTCTGTATGAGGAATAGGGGATTCAGCCATAGAGTTATACTCCCTACGTTCACAAACAATAAATCTAGCTAATGCATGTCTTAGGCTTATTGAAATGTATACCGCCATACCTCCATTTCCCGTTACGATGCTCATTTTTTACACTTCCTGACTATTATTATTTTTTTTTTAAACATGACCATTTATGATCGGTTTCTAAAGGCATAGCATGCCCACCATACTAATGAATGGCTTCATCTTTTATAATGATGTAGCACATTCATCACTGAAGTCAAGAAGTCCGTGTAAAGTTTTGCATTTGAGAGATACGTGCAATGCACTTAATTGAGTTCACCTATTGTTAACACATTTGGAAATTAAAAAGTTGAAGCTCAATGAAATTTTACACGTGGTATGAATCATATGAGTAGAAGACATGACCTCCGTGAACTGTAACAACATGACCTACATCAACCTGACCTCACAGTAACACAACCTAACTACTTCTAGCTCGCACAGTTCCACTGTTTCCCTATGATGTTGTTTGGAAGGTCACTTTGGCATAATTAAGTGAACGTCAATTCACATGGATAATTAAAGGACCTTCTGTGTCAATAAGAGTTCTGTGGGATACCTTGAGTATCCAAGGAACAGCACAAACAAAAAATCCACACAAGAATATACAGTAGCTGTACACATAACACACAAACACAAAGTTTAAAGCTACTATTGGCCTACTGCTAATGAGTCTAATTATAGCAACCAGTCTGGTTGCCAATAACAGAGCATAAGTAATATGTGGAGCAGAAGGATGGGACTAAAAACGAACAAAAGATAACTATTGTAAAACATACTGTGTCCGTAAAATGTATATAGTACGTATAAGCAGGAAGTAGAAACCTAAGTGTTGTTGTCCATTAGTTTACTACAATTATGGGAGGGGTGGTCGGGTTAGGGGAAAATAATAAAGGAAAATATATAAAAACATATATACACTACCGTTCAAATGTTTGGGGTCACTTAGAAAGGTCCTTGTTTTGAAAGCAAAGCACATTTATTGCCCATTAAAATAACATCAAATTAATCAGAAATACAGTGTAGACATTGTTAATGTTGTAAATGACTATTGTAGCTGAAAACATAATAGAACATCTACATAGGCGTACAGAGGCCCATTATCAGCAACCATCACTCCTGTGTTCCAATGGCACGTTGTGTTAGCTAATCCAAGTTTTTCATTTTAAAAGTCTAATTGATCATTAGAAAACCCTTTTGCAATTATGTTAGCACAGCTGAAAACTGTTGTCCTGATTAAAGAAGCAATAAAACTGGCCTTCTTTAGACTAGTTGAGTATCTGGAGCATCAGCATTTGTGGGTTGGATTACAGGCTCAAAATGGCCAAAAACTAATAACTCCCACTCCTCGTTCTATTCTCGTTAGAGACAGTTTGTGGAGGGAGTAGTACACAGCGTTGTACGAGATCTTCAGCTTCTTGGCAATTTCTCCCATGGAATAGCCTTCCTTTCTCAGAACAAGAATAGACTGACGAGTTTCAGAAGAAACCTGTAATCGAGCCTGTAATCAAACACACAAATGCTAATGCTCCAGATACTCAACTAGTCTGAAGAAGTCTAAAACTAGTCATAAAAAATCTGCCGTTTTCAGCTACAAAAGTCATTTACAAAATTAACAATGTCTACACTGTATTTCTGATCAATTTTATGTTATTTTAATGGACAAAAAGTTAGCTTTTCTTTCAAAAACAAGGACATTTCTAAGTGAACCCAAACTTTTGAACGGCAGTGTATATATATATATATATATATATATATATGAGGGATTGGTAATGGTAATATATATGGGGGATTGGTAATGGGGGATTGGTAAAGATTCAGACAATTACATTTATGGAAGTTACAATATATCTGCATATATATAATACTAAGGCCACTCCTAATTGATGGTGAATAACAACAATTTATCCTAATGCATGGCCTATGTGTTACCAAACAAAGCATTTCTCCTACACAAGCCTCCACAGTTTGGCTTTATAAAGAGCAGGAAGGAAAGCCCATGTTGGAGGAGTGCTGATCAGTGCGGTGTTACCTTGTAGGCCTTCATGATTTCCACAGTGTCCACGGCTGTCTGCTCCAGCACCCCCTGGTTCTGCAGCAGCGTCCGCACCGTCTCTTCCATCCTGCACATGCACGCACACACACAAACAGAAGGGAGAGATTGGTTAATGGCCAGCGACACAAGATGGGACGGGTGGGTTTTGGATCGTACCCCAGTCCCTTCCCACGACAATATGTGGTACACCACACGATGTGGTGCTGAATGGGTACATATGGTGCTGGGGAGGTTCAGAAGTGCATCCACTGAGGCAGAGTATTGACTGACTGCCTCTGCCTCAGTGCTTCTATGGGACTTGTGATACGGTTGTGCCTCGATTTTTGTGCCAAATAATGATTTCTCTCAATGCAAACCAGAGACTTTTACCCCACAACCTACATCAATGTGCTACTCCTCACCCCTGATTCCCATATGAATCACTACAATCGCGTTACCTCTTGTTCTACATTCTCCCTGGCCTATTCCAGTCAAAAAACACATCCAGTGAGAGTGGATGGACCTTTAGGGAGATTGTGCAGGATAGGACTCCCTCCATTGACCCAGCTGAAAATAGGCCTACAAGTCAGAGTACAAAGAGATGGAGCGATGAAACCACTGTGACATTTCAGGAGAGGAATACCATTGTGGAGCAGGGAGAAGGCCAGACTTTGATAAACGAAGACGAATTCCAAATCATCACAGCCGACACAGCCAGCGACACAGCCAGCGACACAGCCAGCGTGTAATGCGTCTGTGTGTAGCTGGTGTAGAGGAGTCAGGACAGCAGATGTGAGTAATAAATAGCAATTTTACTCAAATAGAATAACAATACATGTCAAAATATAGCCCACAATAACGGACCTCAATACAAATAACAATCACTCACAAACGAACATGGGGGAACAGAGGGTTAAATAATGAACAGGTAATTGTGGGATTGAAACCAGGTGTGTAAAACAAGGACAAAAGTAATGGAAAATGAAAAGTGGATCGGCGATGGCTAGAAAACCGGTGACGTCGACCGCCGAACGCCGCCCGAGCAAGGAGAGGAACCGACTTCGGTGGAAGTCGTGACACAGCGACACATACAGTATCAATGGACATAGCCAGGGACAAAGCCAGGGACCTTGCCAGGGACATAACCATGGATGGACAGATGGGTGTGTCATTTGCTATTTTATATGAAATGTTGAAATGCCGTTCCTAAGATAGTGGGCAAAGAGACAGCAAAACGACAGATAACTTGATGTTGCAGTAAACAGCATTAGGCAACCTACTTGTGTCTCACTGAATTCCCTGTCAGTCACTTTTAAGTGGTGACACTTCTGATCATCCTTTCAACAGTGACAGTCCCCATCTTAACACTGTTAATTGTTCAGGCTTAACACACTCTGGAGAAGACAACTCAGCCACGTTTGTTTTGTTTGTTGTTTGTTCTTACATCTGAGCTCAGTGAGATTTTTCCTGTTTTCCCATTGCGGTTTTCACAGTTGAACTGTTGCACGACGGCAAAGCCACGGCTTTTGCGTAGGCAGGGCTGTGCTCTGCCATCGTAGTAGCCACACCATCTGGCAGGAGTTGTAAGCCAGAGAAAAGCTGGCTTTAATCAGGCCTAGCTAGCTGACTGACTGTCTGACTGATTGACAGGCTGAGTGAGTGGTCAGGTCTATGACAGATTGCTGTAGCCCGCTGCTTAGGACACTGTCCTTAATCGCTGTGGTCAGGGATAGGGGGTGTGGGACTGGGACATTGTAGTCAGCTCAAGGACTTTGTGACTGAATGACATGCTAGATTAGTATGGTATTGGAAGTAACTAACATGGGGTAACTGACTCATTCAGAGTTTATTGACTTAACCTTAGTTGGGAAACAAATATGGCTGAGCTGAAATACACTGCGATTCAGTCATCCTCTTCACAAACGTACCGGTGTTTCTACAGTATAACCAGGGTCATAAAGTTTTTACTGGTCAGATCATGTCGTAAGGAATAACTCCTGACCCTTACTTTGACTCACTAGATGAATAAGAGAGCAAAGGCATTATTTACCCAATATTTACATTGATACTAAATTATAAATGTTATAAAAAAATATTTTTAAAATCCGGCTTTATCAAAACAACTTTATTTCACTATTTCATTCCCTCAAGATCTTTTCTTCCCTTACAAAATGCATTCAAATCAAATTCTCCACATTCCCCGCCACGTTCAGGGAAGTAAGGAATCAATATACACTGGCAATTAGGAAAGCCAATGCTAGCTTTTTCAAGCAGAAATTTGCCTCCTGTAACACAAACTCCAAAAAGTTCTGGGACACTGTAAAGTTCATGGAGAATAAGAGCACCTCTTCCCAGCTGCCCACTGCATTGAGGATAGGAAACGCTGTCATCACCGATAAACCCACAATAATTGAGAATTTCAATAAGCATTTTTCTATGGCTGGCCATGCTTTCCACCTGGCTACCCCTACCCTGGTCAATAGCCCTGCACCCCCCTCAGTAACTCGCCCAAGCGTCCCCCATTTCTCCTTCTCCCAAATCCAGTTAGTTGGTGTTCTGAAAGAGCTGCGAAATATGGACCCCTACAAATCAGCTGGGCTAGACAATATGGAACCTTTCTTTTTAAAATGATCTGCCGAAATTGTTGCAACCCCTATTACTAGCTTGTTCAACCTCTCTTTCGTGACGTCTGAGATTCCCAAAGACTGGAAAGCAGCTGCGGTCATCCCCCTCTTCAAAGGGGGAGACACTCTTGACCCAAACTGCTACAGACCTATATCTATCCTACCCTGCCTTTCTAAGGTCTTTGAAAGCCAAGTTAACAAACAAATTACCAACCCTTTCGAATCCCACCGTACCTTCTCTGCTATGCAATCTGGTTTCAGGGCTGGTCATGGGTGCACCTCAGCCACGCTCAAGGTCCTAAATGACATCATAACCGCCATCGATAAGAGACATTATTGTGCAGCCGTTTTCATTGATCTGGCCAAGGCTTTCGACTCTGTCAATCATCACATCCTTATCGGCAGACTCGACAGCCTTGGTTTCTCAAATGACTGCCTCGCATGGTTCACCAATTACTTCTCTGATAGAGTTCAGTGTGTAAAATCAGAGGGCCTGTTGTCCGGCCTTTGGCAGTCTCTATGGGGGTGCCACAGGGTTCAATTCTTGGGCCGACTCTCTTCTCTGTATACATCAATGATGTCGCTCTTGCTGCAGGGGAGTCTCTGATTCACCTGTACGCAGACGACACCATTCTTTATACTTCTGGCCTCTCTTTGGACACTGTGTTAACTACCTTCCAGACGAGCTTCAGTGCCATACAACTCTCCTTCCGTGGCCTACAATTGCTCTTAAACGCAAGTAAAACTAAATGCATGCTCTTCAACCGATCGCAGCCCGCACCTGTCCCCCCGTCCAGCATCACTACTCTGGATGGTTCTGTCTTAGATTATGTGGACAACTACAAATACCTAGGTGTCTGGTTAGACTGTAAACTCTCCTTCCAGACTCACATCAAACATCTCCAATCTAAAATTAAATCTAGAATTGGCTTCCTATTTCGCAACAAAGCTTCCTTCACTCATGCTGCCAAACATACCCTCGTAAAACTGACCATCCTACCGATCCTCGACTTCGTGATGTCATTTACAAAATAGCCTCAATACTCTACTCAACAAATTGGATGCAGTCTATCACAGTGCCATCCATTTTGTTACCAAAGCCCCATATACCACCCACCACTGCGACCTGTACGCTCTCGTGAGCTGGCCTTCGCTTTACACTCGTCGCCATATCCACTGGCTCCAGGTCATCTACAAGTCCCTGCTAGGTAAAGTCCCGCCTTATCTCAGCTCGCTGGTCACCTTAGCAGCACCAACCTGTAGCACGCGCTCTAGCAGGTATATCTCACTGGTCACCCCCAAAGCCAATTCCTCCTTTGGCCGACTCTCCTTCCAGTTCTCTGCTGCCAATGACTGGAATGAACTACAAAAATCCCTGAAATTGGAGACACTTATCTCCCTCACCAGATTTAAGCACCAGCTGTCAGAGTAGCTCACATACCACTGTACCTGTTTATAGCCCATCTGTAAATAGCCCAACCAACTACCTCATCCCCTACCGTATTTATTTATTTATCTTGTTCCTCTGCACCCCAGTTTTTTCTACATTGCACATTCATCTACTGCACATTTACCATTCCAGTGTTAAATGTCTATATTGTAATTACTTTGCCACCATGGCCTATTTATTGTCTTACCTTCCTTATCCTACCTCATTTGCACTCTTTGTGTATAGACTTATCTTGGCCAGGTCGCAGTTGTAAATGAGAACTTGTTCTCAACTTGCCTACCTGGTTAAATAAAGGTGAAATAAAAATAAATAAATTACCAGACAGACAGAACGTCACTGTGTAGAGAGGTAGTGGTCTGACCCCGGTGACCTCCACATGGGTAAGTGACAGGATGATGGGGGCCTTTGATGTTCCTCTCCTCTGGCTGGCCTGTGTTGTGGATGAGGACTAGGGGCTGTAGGCTGAAGGTCTGGTGGCTGCGGCTAGCCAGCACTTGAAAGGGTCTATTTATGTGTTTTAATAGGGGATGATTCAGGGAAGATCATGAGAGCACATGATGTGCCTCAAAGTCTAACCAGCAATGCTGGACAAGCCCAGGCCCAATCCCAAATCTACAGCATGGCCAGGAGAGATGGGCAGAAACATTCCCCGGCAGTACACACGCACTTACACACACGCGCACACACAAGGTCTCCAGTGCCGATTGAGGGGAATGACTTCAACACGCGTTGGATTCCCCAGACTGTTTGAAGTCACAGGGTCCTGTATGTGCACCATGTAAGCAGAGCGAGAGAGCAGAGGGGGATAAAGGGACCATGGATATGGATGGAAGCCACTGAAGAGGGGTGCCAAAGTCTGACTTCATAATACATGCTGACCTACAAGGTGCCTGACGCCATACGGTGACTGTCAAAATGCTATTCTATGAATCAGGAATGTCCAGGACTAGTTGTAATGCTATGCTGAACAGCTTCTTCTAATAGTTAGTTAAATAGTTAACCAGTAGCTACCCTGAATATCTGCATACTGTATCTTTTGACTCATCCCGTACGCTGCTGCTACTGTTTACTATGTGTCACTTTATCCCTACCTATATGTACTGTACAGTACAAATCTATCTCAATTACCTCGTACCCCTGCACATGGACTCGGTACTGGTACCTTGTGTATATAGCCACGTTATCGTTACTCATTGTGTATTTATTCCTCGTGCTATTATTTTTCTAATATTTCTCTTTTCTTCTCTCTGCATTGTTGGGAAGGGCCCGTAAGTAAGCATTTCACTGTTAGTCTACACCTGTTGTTTACGAAGCATGTGACAAATACAATTTGATTTGATTTAATGTAATGCTATGACATGTCGTAGTGCTATGACACTTCGTAAAGCTATGACAAGTTGTAATGCTATGACAAGTCGTAATGCTATGATAAGTACCGTAACGCTATGAGAAGTCGGTATGCTATGACATTGGCATTCAAAAGATACATATGAGAGGAAAGCCAAACAAATCTTTCTCAGGTGTCTTTTCAGCTACTAACCTACAATTTACATATGACACATCTCATCCCTCAGCACCATACACGACTAAAGTAGATTGACTTAGCTACACAAACAGTGACCTGAACCTGACATTTAGTTCTATTGTCTCTGTTGTCCTCTTGAAAGGCGGGTTCAAGTTTAACTCCCATTACTTCTAACCACATCTCTCCCTCCGATTCATCTGGGGGACCATCACAAATAGGACTGTCTTGGACAATTACCCCTGATAATCACCTTTTGATGGTGTACTGATTAGGAATTATAGTGTTTTCTGAAGCTATTTAGCAGTAGAATTCGTGAGGACAGGGGAGGGAGATCTGCGAGGTTGTTTTGAGTGCATAATGCTTTTAACGTTTTTATTTTATTTCGCATGGTTTTATATGTAATCAATGGAGTGAGAATGATTTAAAAGATTCTGAGTGTTTATTTCCTTTATCTCTAATAATAAACTTGGATTAGGATCATAATTGTAATCCATAGAGAATTTCAAAACATCCTCAAGTCGCACATATGCTGTATATTAAGTGTGAATATGATATCACTTCGATTCAATTTACATAGGCCAGAGTCCGATTTTTTATCCCTAACAACTTGAGACATTAACTTTGTCTATGATACTAAATGTAATAATATTGCCATTTGAAATATGTTGGGAATTTCCTATTTTTGTGGGAAACACTTATCAACTCTACTTGATGTCAACCCAAACCATTAGAGCTGATAACAATCTTAGTGAAAAAAAGCTGTGATCAGTGGTTGTAAATGACCTTCTATTGAGGACCTCACTGGAGAAAATGAGGGAGGAAGGGAAAGATGGAGGGATGGATTGAGGAAAACAAAGCCTGACTCGTTTGACCCCCAGACTGCACAAGCTGAATTTCGAACACGTTGGCAACAGCCAGGAAGTACAATTAAGTCTTGAATCAATCTCCAGCCCCAGGTATAAGTAACACACACACGCACACACACACAAAGCCCCCACACGCACACACACAAAGCCCCCCACACACACACACAAAGCCCCACACACACACACACACACCAAGTAAACACAATGGGGAAGGAAGCCAGATGTTTGAATGAGCTGAACGAGGTGTGTTTGACAAGTCATCAGAACATGCAAACCATTGATGGACCAAAATGGCCTGTTAGAGTTAGAACACCCTGTGTGGCGGTCTCCCCTGCGTCCTGTGTCTCACATTACTCATGTCTCAGTCACTTTCAGATGGCCCGAACATTGAAACACAGATTTGCAGCTTCCTGCCATTAAAACGATGAAAACGTTCACCGCCGTCCAGACTTCAAATGGGACGCCATTTTTATCACCTGTCAATGAAAACTATCAAGCTCTATTCCAGTTGTAGAACGGATGCTAGTGAAATTAAATTAGTTCTCAGAGGTACCACTAACAATGCTTCACGCACAACCAAGGATTTTGCAGAAGAACGACACACACACAAACACACAGATCTTTAAACGCTCACACTGATCAGATTGCCTCAGTCCGACTTACCCCATGTTGCTGAATTTGGATCCATTGTGGTTCTTACAAACATCCCTTCTCCTAAACAATGCCACAAACACCGTGCACACTTCCCTAAGTTCCATGGGGACAAGCAGACGGACCAGCCAGTCTGCTCTCAGCTCTCAGAGTGTCACTGGCTGACCCAGACACAGATCAAAATGTGGGTCCGCTAAAATAGGCCATTCAAGAATCATACAAGCCTGAGCGCTTTTCCCATCTAACAGACACTGCCAGCATGTTTGGTTGGTCGTCCATTAGCTGGTCGCTGCTTTTGAATCATGAACCACACACAACCCGCCAGCCAGTCTCAACCAGTCTCGCTTTCAATGAGGTGGCCTGTCTTGTGGTGGGTTATTATCCAATCCCAATGCTGTCCCAGTCAGGACCATAGTCTGGTAAGGGAAGAAGTCCAAAGGGAGGGAGAAGTAAAGGGGGAAGGAAAGGGGGAGGGAGGGAAACCCTTTCCCATATGTCCCATGTTAAGCCTGAGCCAGAGGAGGACAGCCCCTGCTGTGTCGACGCTAGGCTGCGGCTAGGCTACGACCAGGGATCGCGTCTGTGGCCACAGGGGGGAAGCCGGGATAGGGATCACAGCCTGGGATGAGTGTGAGGGATGGATGGGTGGAGGGGTGGATGGATGGATGGATGGACAGCAGACATGTGGAGCTTTAATGGCTGCCAGGGATTAGGGAGGCTGAATTGAAACCAACACTTTCGATTGCTATATAAGTCACTGCTGTGTCGTCATGTCAATACTGTACACAAGTAATAATCCCACAAATTGACAGACAGGCAGACAGACTAAAAGACAAATACGTATTTCTCAGGACACATATTACCATGATAGAGAAAGAGTGAGACCATGACCCCCCCACCCCCCACCCCCAAAAAAGAGTAGGGAACAATCATCAGGTTGTGGCTGGATTGGGGTCACGAGGGGTCACCATGACTTGATGGATGAATATTATTATCGCCTTATCTTCACCTGGCAGCAGCTCCTGGAAAACTCACCCAAACTATCCGACTCAGCATTGCGAAGTTCAATTTTTCCGGTTGAACACTCTTTTTCTAATTTCCACTAAATCTCCTCCATCTCTGTAAATGCATGTAATTGCCCGACAGGCCGATAGATTAAGCTAAGACGTTTTTTTTAATCCTCTTTTAAACTTTTGTTTTGTGTTTTTCGACCTGAATGGGTCATTGTAATGGGGACTCTCCTGGCCTCTACCCTCTCCTCCTACCCTAGAGGGGACTGAGCGTTACTGGTTACTTTAGCACAGGGGAAGCATTATAAATTCCTTAAACCCTAGGACCACTGACTCTTTCAAGTCACCTTTGACCCCTGACAATGAGACATGCATGACGGGGAGGCAGGGGGACACTAAAGGGACGAGTGAGACCATCAGAGGCCAGGCAGGCCAAGGCAGTCATGTCACTGTTTTACAGACTCCTGTTATTCTGAGAGAGATAACGACAACCTCCAGGATGCTTCCACCATCTTCATTTCATTTGAGTGAAGTACTGTGTCACGTAGGGTACAATTCTCACAAACATGTGACCTGTGGTAGGGTTGTGTGTATGTGTGTGTGCGTGTGACTGCGTATGTGCGTGTGAAGGGTAGCATGTGTGGCCCACATGCAGTACAGAACATCACTGACGGGCCCCAGAGGAGACACTTAGGGAGGATGACAGGATGAATCCGATTACTCCACAGCACAGCCAGGAGCACAGCTGTCCCCCAACCTCCTCAAACCTCCCCTTGCCTGGATGCTCCTCTTTGGGTATGGAGAGGAGAAGGTGGCCTGTGGTCAGGTTCTCTCCCCTCCACACACAACCTATCCCAGGTCCTTGTACAGGCTCTTCTGTCATTCTCTATCATAAGCATCTACTGTGCCTGGCATTGCGGCTAAGTAATGAAGTACAGGGTCATTTCAAGTTAGATTTGACTCCCATGTTGAGTTCCAATATGTTCATACAGTACATCTGTACAGTAGTACCCAGAGCCATATATTAAAAGACTTTGGCCAGGTTTTAGAGGGGACGCCATGTTAGCCATCTTTATTCTCGATATTTTGATGAGGTAACAATACAACGCCTCTGAGAATTCCCTATGAAATGACCCACTGTAAACAATCAAAACAGAGCAGCAAATTGATCATTTGGGATCATGTGTATCCAAGTCGGTTCTGTGGACATCTTGATAGGTTTTGAAAGCGATCCAACATAAACAGAACAAAGTGGAAGTGTCACTATAGCAACGGCTATAGAGGAGAAAGTGGGGCTCTCGGGAACGTTCAGACAGAATCCTCACTGGCTCAACCCTCTAAATAAATGACTTTAGTAGCGGCTATTAAGGCCAAGGTGTCTCTATGCACTGACCATACGTATCAGTCTATGTGCCTGATCATGTGTGGACAGGTGTTCATATTACGCCATAGACAGCTCCTGTGTGTCGCCTGCCTGTTTGTGTTCCTGCCACAGACGAGTGCCACCGCCACCAGATCCATACAACTTCCATAAAGTCACTGCATATTCCATGTCACTGTGCCACAGGCAGTCTGCTGGTCTGCATCCTACCCAGCGACAGCCCTTTGAACCGTGGCAAGACAGGAAAGCCTACTTTCACGCAGGCTTGTAATCTGACCTTGTTTAGTACGCCTGTAAAATATCATCATAACCAACATGAGTAATCCATAGTGGAAGGGAATTAGTGTGTGTGTGTGTGTCTGTGTCTGTGTCTGTGTGTGTGTGTGTGTGTGTGTGTGTGTGTGTGTGTGTGTGTGTGTGTCAGTGACTTAAGAGTGCAGATCAAAGTAGAGTGTGTGTATCAACGTGGAGGTCTTGGCTACGGACATAGATACAGATAGCACTGTGTAATCTAACACACACTGTAATAAGTATATTTTTATAAACTGAGTGATCTCCCCTCCAACTAACGACACTGTCACCACCATACAGTAGTGCTAGACAGACTGTTACATCTGAATAACCTCTCCAAGTTGATCAGCCTCTGAAATGTAATTTAAAAACTTCTCCAAATCCCCCTAAATAAACTCAAACATTCTAATTCAATTGACTACATTGGAACTCCTGTAACTCGGTTAAGGGAGGGTGGGGACGGAGAAATGTAAAATCAGCAACAAACAAACCCTCTAATAAAGTGGGTGGTTTAAATATAGAACTGACACTTATTATCAGTCTAACCATCTCCCATCCATCGCTAATGTGTCTGATGGCTGTGAGTGGAACAGTAAAGTCTGACGGCTGTGAGTGGAACAGTAAAGTCTAACGGCTGTGAGTGGAACAGCAAAGTCTAACGGCTGTGAGTGGAACAGTAAAGTCTGACGGCTGTGAGTGGAACAGTAAAGTCTGACGGCTGTGAGTGGAACAGTAAAGTCTGACGGCTGTGAGTGGAACAGCAAAGTCTAACGGCTGTGAGTGGAACAGTAAAGTCTGACGGCTGTAAGTGGAACAGCAAAGTCTAACGGCTGTGAGTGGAACAGTAAAGTCTGACGGCTGTGAGTGGAACTGCAAAGTCTGACGGCTGTGAGTGGAACAGTAAAGTCTGACGGCTGTGAGTGGAACAGCAAAGTCTGACGGCTGTGAGTGGAACAGTAAAGTCTGACGGCTGTGAGTGGAACAGCAAAGTCTGACGGCTGTGAGTGGAACAGCAAAGTCTGACGGCTGTGAGTGGAACAGCAAAGTCTGACGGCTGTGAGTGGAACAGCAAAGTCTGAGCAAAGTAGCTTCAAAGAATATCAAATTAGATTTTTTTTTCCTCAAGACACCACCAGATGTGCGGGGTGCGCCACAATCAACTCCGCAGCTGCTCCGACCGAGGAGCCCTGTTTGAAATGCTTCAAATGGTATTGAGTGTTTTATTAGCCTAAAAGGGCATTGATCTCTGAACATGAGGGCACACACACGCAGTCACCGAGCTCATTGGAAATCAGGGGAATGTGTGTGTTAGCTAGCTAGCTGTGGCCGGGTGATAACTCGCCGGTACAGCTGTGGGCCGGAACGCGCTAACGAGGTAAGCACATGACCATGGGCTGTAGTGTTTGTATAGCCTGACCCTATGGTCTCTCTCCTCTCTTCCCTCTCTCAGACCGTGGTAATAGTGGGGGCCAGCTTCAGCAGTCTGAAACCAAGCATGACTCTCTAAACAACACGTCTGGACTTGAACGTCCATCCACTCATTCCTGCCTGTTTACATCATCCTGGAAGCCTTTGATGGGGGGGCCCCAGTGGCCCCCGGGTCCATGCCTGTCCACAGGACATCCTGTCTGACTGTAGGGAGGAGGGAGGGGTGGAGGAGGGCTAGACTTCTGGGGGTGATGTGACTCAGGCTCTCCTTTCAATCCAGTCCAGTCAACTTCTAGTAAAGTCCATACGGCCACCTTCTTTCACCTCCATCTTCCACTACTTGTCTATGTAACTCTGCTCCTGTCCGACTAACTGTTCAAACCTCAGCCCTCGAGAAGTTAAGTGGGCTCCTGTTAGTTGGTTTCCCGTAGTCCTCTGTCCTCTCTCTACAGTGTCAGGCCCCTGTGTTTGTAAATAACCTACAGGGTGGGCTGTGTGGGCTCTAAGTCTTCTACTAATCCTTGAGTTTTAATGACAACCAATCTAGAGCTAGCTCCCTGAGGGCTGACCCAAGTCCATGTGACCTTCCTGCTGGGGTCTCCTCCCCTTTAATGCTCAGCTGGATAGGGGATGGGGAAGGGTGTGTGTGTGTTGGAGGGGTTCAGTGTGTGAGTGACCAGTCCCTTAAGGAATGCAGACCTGCTGATCTGAGGACAGACATGAACACAAAGGAAAACATAAACCTGGGAACAGAGACTATGACGTCTTTTTGTGTACAAAACGGAGAAGAAAGCCAGACGACCCACTACTGAACGATTGTTTCGATCAGGTTCCTGCCCTTACATCATTCACCTCCCGAAAAGAAAGCACAGAGGCACATCAGGAAGCACACACACATCCCCGCTGGGGCTAGTAAGAAGCTGTGCTTCCCTGGGGTTTGTCTGGCTCCACTCTTAGGATTTCTCTGATGTGTGTGTTTTCTCTATTCCCTGATCAGAGAGAAGGAAGGAGGGAGACAGCGAGGTGCTATGGATCTAACTAGGATCTCATTAACATAACTCTCTCATATCATCACAGAACACCTTGGTTTTCCAAAACAGGAAATTGGAAAGCAACCTGGTCTCAGAGAATTTCGTATTATTCTGTACATAAATATCGGACACTCCATTTAGTATGATATGTTACATTTCATATGGTATGCATTCATTTGTGGATGTCCATCACCCATTCCGTATGATATGTTACGAATTACAATTTGTATTTTATATGATGAATTAGCAAAACGTACAATATGTTTCTGAATTTGCAAAACATATATATTACGAATTCTAACTAGGTGGCTAACATCAGCTAGGCTAGGGGTTTGGGTTAGGAGTTAGGTTTAAGTTTAGAAGTTAAGGGTTAAGGTTAGGGGAAGGGTTAGCTAACATGCTAAGTAGTTGCAAGGTAGCTAAAAAGTAGTAAGTAGTTGAAAGTTGGTAATTAGATAAAATGCTCAAGTTGTCCATGATGAAATTCACACTCAAAACTTTTGGTTTACTAGACGTTCACATTTGGGTTGCTAGACGTTTGCATTATACGCCTACCCATCCACTCCGACCGCCCAACTTTCGTTTCTGTCTTAGGTAACCATACCAAACATAACATATCATACTAATTTGAGTATTCCGAATTTACGTTTACTATGTTACGTCTAGTCTATGAGACCAGGCTGTGGAAAGACAAAACTAAAACAGACTCTCTAATAATTTCACAAAAAAAGGGTGTCCTGTTATGTTAAGGAAGTTAGACAAAAAAAATATGGTTCCTTTGCAAATAGACAGACATAACATATTATAAGCCCTTTAAGACAGGCCCATAAAGGCTCATAACATTTTATAAAGCATTATTCCTGCAGGCTATAAAAGTGTTACCAAAATATTGATATGTGTTTGTGGTATTTTATCTTTATCCAATTTAGAGGTCCTATTCTAAACTTATTTCAATGCACTATCATCATTCAATGTGACTTCATTTAGATTTTCTTTAACCATTATTTCATCAGTTAAGAACAAATTCTTATTTACAATGACGGCCTACCTCGGCCAAACCCGGATAACGCTGGGCCAATTGTGTCCCGCCCTATGGGATGTGATACAGCCTGGATACGAACCAGGGACTGTAGTGATGCCTCTTGCATGGAGATGCACTGCCTAAGACCGCTGCGCCACACGGGAGCCACAATTAACAATACTCAAATTAATTGTTGCCATGGGTCAAATAGATTCCAGTCTATTTAAGGGTGTTTTCACATACAGCCCTCTTTTTCTCTTTCTATTCACACTGCCCTTGCCTTTGAATGAGGACACAACTCTTTTTCCAATTCACTTCACCTATTTTGTGGCCTGAGTCCTCATTGAATTCACATTGTTATGTCCATCATTCACTCAATGCATTCTGGGTTTTTACAAAGTGCAGGACAAGCCATTCCATCCGAACATGTTATCAAACAGCTCGATATACCTACTCACATTTTGGAAGCTAATAGACTGCATTTATTGAAAAGATGAGACATATTAATAATAATGATCAGAAGATTATATTAACAACAGAATAAATAGCAGAAGAATAACTGCAGATTAAATAATGCTGTAAGTGAAAATTGTACACCCAATGCCCCTTTAAGAGCAAGCATTGATTCACCAAATTTGTTGTTTTCTTCCTACGCTATTCAACCCCCATAATCATATAAACCGTTTACAAGGCTCTCATCCTATAGATTACATATTGCAAAGAAATTATCTGAACATCGTATCAGTACGAAACTCCACACAAACGTTGTAATGTCTGTGCATCGCTAATCAATATCCAAAAACAGCAAGTTTTTTCTGCGAACCTACACGTCATCATCTTCTCTCATTCGTGGAACCAATGTGAGGGGTTATGTCAGAGGAAACCGTGTTGCAGTAGTCTAGTGTGTTATGCCGGAATAATGAGAAGCGAACCTGGGGAGCTTTGTGTTCACACAAAATTCAAGAGAACCAAAATCAGACCACCTCTCGAGATGGTTTCAGTTTGGGTTTGCTTCAGGGGCTCTTTTGAGGGGTCTCATTTCCTTTGGAGTGTTCACACTGCAAAAAATCTGCAAAAACTGTCTCAAAGGGACCAAATGTGAAACCACCCGAAGAGATTGGATGTCAATCTCCATAATTCCTGGATATTATCTATGAGGACACATTCATGGGATGAGGCTAGTCTCTTCTGATGAGAAATGAATGGTAGGTTATGTTTGCATCCCAAATGGCACTGTATTCCCTATATAGTTCACTACTTTCAAGCATGGGCCATAGGGCTCTAGTCAAACGTAGTGCATTATGTAGGGAATAGGGTGCCATTTGGGATGTAGAATAGATGTTGCCTAGATGTTTGCAGGGCACATACTGTAGGTTCTATCCTTGACAACCAAAGAAACAGGTACAATGGAAGGTTATGTCACTGGAGAATTGGATTTTAGTGGGATTACAAGTAATAATGCAATATAGTAATGAAATAATGCCACTTTTGGATGGCACAATATGCTCAATCATCCTGAACTAAGCACTACACACAGTGTGAGTGTGTGTGTGTGTGTGTGTCAGTGACTTAAGAGTGCAGAGCTGGCATTATCAAGTGGGTCAAAGGTTCTACCTGAAGACAGTGTAAGCAGCCTGCTGACTGACTGGTTTGCTGGCTGGTAAGCTCTTAATTAAAGTGACCACACAGATGTCCCGTCTGCCACTGCGACCACCGCCACACATTACTGGCTCCTATTGATAGTCCAATGAGAGGCCAGGTACACACACACACACACACAGGGATACACGCAAATCACACACACACACACGCAGGGACACATGCACACACATGCAATCATGCATATATGCACACACATGTACGCAATAAACACACAAGCAAACACGCACCCACACCCGAACCCACCGACGCAGCCAGACACTCCAACATACAAAAACAAACATTATGTATTCAACAAGCCACTGAGTCTCTCTGAAGCCGTTTAGCTCCTCTGTGTCTGTCACTGCAGGGAAACCTCCTTTAATAGGCAGGGAAAGGTACAGAAACAAGAGCAATATAATTACAAAAAAAACATTTCTAGCAATGCTTGTTGAAATTACTGCCATCCACCACCACTGACAATGAGCAATACAGGGAGAATTACACCAGCAATGCCAAGCACTTAATCTCCTATACCGTGTGGTGGGAAGGTCTCTTTTCGCTGAGCATTATAAGGACATAATGGAATCCCTGTCTACATTGTTCTTCCACAGTCTAGGGACGAGGAGGCATGCAGTCATCCACAGGAGTCACAGCCAATAAGAACAATCTGTCTGAAGAGAAGCAACCGCCCGGCGACGGAAGCATCTGTCACAAAGGGACTAGAGCAGGACCCAATCACAGATAAGCCTAATATATTTTTCCCCTACACACATACATGCACACCCAGTCTAGCCCGCCTCACTTTTTTGGGCTATGGGACATAGGGCATCGTTATGCTAACACTATCAGCTGATTCATTGGTCCACGCCAGTGATAGCCCAGAATATAAACAGATCTGAGATCAGCCTGGAGTCTGGATGATGTGACAGAACACATATTAAGGCTATGGCTGGTTGAGTCAGACACTGACTGGGTATCAGACTGATGGCAGACATAAATGAGGCAGTCACAGAGGCAGTCAGGGAAGGGCGAAATGAATAGGGACAAAGACTGGAGACAGGCACTTATGTAAACATAATACGATGTCACCCCCGCTCACTGACTTTTATTAGATTTCTGTGTTGAATGATCTGTGCCTGATTCCTCAGGCATTATTCCTTATGGGGGGGCTACTATACAGATACACAATAGCATGTCTGAGCTGACTGTGTTCTCTTTGCTGACTGCAAAATCGAATCCCTACTGTACGCCCACATGGATAAAGGAATTCCGCTACAGAATGAATATGTTGATGGATACTTATATAGATATATGGTGACAGGATGCCACAGCCAAGGCTGAACATGATTCAGAGTTGTGGAGCTTGGGTATGTTAAGCTTGTGGGCTGGAATGACAATGGCCCATGCTGTTTGTTTAACCACTACTAGTCCATTAAGTTTGGCACCATATAGAATCTTTGGGATATAAGTTAATTAACATTTAATTGATGTGCATTGCAGTGTGTTAGCCATCAAAGCTGTTGTGAATGCGGTTGAGTGAAGCGGGTGAGTTGCCATAATAGCCACTACACTGTAACACATCTGACATTCGTTGGAGGCATGGGTCCGAATCCCACTTTTGACACAGTTGTTGAGATTTGGGGGATGCTTGAACTCCAATCGCCTTGACCAAGGGCAGCGACAGTAACCACTGGCCCACAAGCACCCTTGGGAGAGCAGTTTGCGGTCTTAAGAACGTCAGATTTCTTAAAATACAAAACTCCAGACATCTGACTCCAGACAACTGACTCCAGACAACTGATTCCAGACAACTAACTCCAGACAACTGACTCCAGACAACTGACTCCAGACAACTAACTCCAGACATCTAACTCCAGACAACTAACTCCAGACAACTAACTCCAGACAACTAACTCCAGTACAATGTCAGACTATTTTAATATGACAGATTTTCTCACCCAATTTAAAATGGGAAGATAAGCGCTCATTATAAAAATCCACGGGTTATTCTCGTAAGGCAGTGCATTGAATGACTATCTCCTAATTATGACATCAGAGCTGAGTGGTGCTGAGTGGTGAATTCTTTTACATACTGTCACACCTCAATGAGCCTGTAGTAAGAAGAAAATGACCATACAGTAAGGGGGAAATGGACTCTCGAAGCAGTAGTCATTTTTCACGGTCAGAGAACTGACAAAGACTTCATCCTTCCTTCATTTTAAATGTTGGAGAGATACAAATGTGTCTTTCAATACAGTCAAGGTTGACTGATGAAGTGATACACCAAGAGATAGGTCTATATTCCCCATTTTTTTGGGGTGTAAATTAAAATTGGTCCCTAGTTTGAAACCTGTGGCAAAGTCTGTGGCATTAAAATCTTTGGAATTATGGCAATGGGTACAGTAGTGCAATCTGATGGTAGCATACACAGAATGTATCTAGGCCTATATAGGTTGTGTCTGACCTGTGTCATGCTACAGTGGTACAGTCAGCTGGTGGTGCCTACTGGTCTGTTGTCATGGAAACGTTGCCATGGCGCGTGGGACGGCGGTGCGTGTGTGTGTGCGCGCATGTCTGTGCCTGTGTCAGTGTATGTGTGTGTCAGTGTGTATGTATATGTGTGTGTGTGTGTGTGTGTGTGTGTGTGTGTGTGTGTGTGTGTGTGTGTGTGTGTGTGTGTGTGTGTGTGTCTGTGCCTGTGTCAATATGTGTATGTATATATGTGTGTGTGTGCTCGCATGTGTTACCTGGAGAAGTGCTGCTGTAGCGAAACCATCTGCGCTCGGCCCAGCTCCGACTCGTCCGTCACCTCCCGAAGCCGCTTCTCACTGTCCAATCGCAGGCGTCGCTCTTCCTCTAGCACGTGAATCAGCTTTTGTCGCTGTGGGAAAAAGGACAGAGTCAGGTTAGCTGCTGGTTGTCAACAAAACAGCTAAATGTAGCAGGTGTTGTTACCAGCCAACACAGGTAGAGAGATAGAAAAGCCACCAGCAACATAGACCAAAGTCTGTGACTATCTACATGTCACAAATATCTATTTCATAATATCTATTTCATAACATCTATATAACGTCTACAGTTGAAGTCGGAAGTTTACATACACTTAGGTTGGAGTCATTAAAACCCGTTTTTCAACCACTCCACACATTTCTTGTTAACAAACTATAGTTTTGGCAAGTTGGTTAGGACATATACTTTGTGCATGATTCAAGTAATTTTTCCAACAATTGTTTACAGACAGATTATTTCACTTATAATTCACAATTCCAGTGGGTCAGAAGTTTACATACACTAAGTTGACTGTGCCTTTAAACAGCTTGGAAGATTCCAGAAAATGATGTAATGGCTTTAGAAGCTTCTGATCATATGAGTCAATTGGAGGTGTATCTGTGAATATATTTCAAACTCAGTGCCTCTTTGCTTGACATCTTGAGAAAATCTAAAGAAATCAGCCAAGACCTCAGAAAAAGATTGTAGACCTATGCAAGTCTGGTTCATCCTTGGGAGCAATTTCCAAACGCCTGAAGGTACCACGTTCATCTGTACAAACAATAGTACGCAAGTATAAACACCATTGGACCACGCAGCCGTCATATCGCTCAGGAAGGGAAGCTCATATCGATCAGTGCGAAATGTGCAAATCAATCCCAGAACAACAGCAAAGGACCTTGTGAAGATGCTGGAGGAAACAGGTACAAAGTATCTATATCCACAGTAAAACGAGTCCTATATCGACATAACCTGAAAGGCCGCTCAGCAAGGAAGAAGCCACTGCTCCAAAACCGCCATAAAACAGCCAGACTATGCTTTTCAACTGCACATGGGGACAAAGATTGTACTTTTTTGAGAAATGTCCTCTGGTCTGATGAAACAAAAATAGAACTGTTTGGCCATAATGACCTTCGTTATGTTTGGAGGAAAAAGAGGGAGGCTTGCAAGCCGAAGAACACCATCCCAACCGCGAAGCACGGGGGTGGGAGCATCATGTTGTGGGGGTACTTTGCTGCCGGAGGGACTGGTGCACTTCACAAATAGACGGCATGATGAGGGAGGAAAAATATGCGGATATAAGTTCAAGCTTGGTCGCAAATGGGTCTTCCAAATGAACAATGACCCCAAGCATACTTACAAAGTTTTTATTGGAGTCGCCATCACAAAGCCCTGACCTCAATCCTTTAGAAAATTTGTGGGCAGAACTGAAAAAGCGTGTGCGAGCAAGGAGGCCTACAAACCTGACTGAGTTACACCAGCTCTGTCAGGAGGAATGGGCCAAAGTTCACCCAACTTATTGTGGGAAGCTTGTGGAAGGCTACACGAAATGCTTGACCCAAGTTAAACAATTTAAAGGCGATGCTACCAAATACTAATTGAGTGTATGTAAACTTCTGACCCACTAGGAATGTGATGAAAGAAATAAAAGCTGAAAGAAATAATTCTCTCTATTATTCTGACATTTCACATTCTTAAAATAAAGTGGTGATCCTAACTGACCTAAGACAGGGATTTTGTTACTAAGATTAAATGTCAGGAATTGTGAAAAACGGAGTTTAAATGTACTTGGCTAAGGTGTATGTAAACATCTGACTTCAACTGTATATTAAGACATCCATATATATAGTCAACTTCCCATGGCCTTGTAGTCTATGTTGACGCATCCACTACAATGTTCACTGTGAATGACACATATTATGAAATGTGCATTACTCCCTCTATTGTAAGACAGCCATAGTCAGCTACCCATGGACTTGGTGGTTATATGCTGTGTAGGAGGCAGTTAGCAGTTGGGCCAAGGTGGAAAGAATCTGCCGTTCTGCCCTTGAGCAAGGCAGTTAACCCCCAACAACAACTGCTCCGGGCGCCGTTGACGTCGAGTCAGAGGGGTTGGGTTAAATACGGAAGACACATTTAGGTTGAATGCATTTAGCTGTGCAACTGACTAGGTATCCCCTTTTCCTTCCTTCCTTTCGAGGCATCCCCTACAACTATAGCCTTCACTGGGATTGAGATATATCGTGGAATGTCCATAAAACATACTGTAAAGAACAGTTATCAGTATCTGCATGATTCGAGGCACGATTTTCCTTTGCTATAATCACAGCCCCTAATATTGTACTGTATGATATAGTGTTCAAGTGAAGAGGAAATTCAGCCACTCTTGGCGGACATGAGGAGGATATGTCCAATTTCCTCTTCCCTTCAGTTTTCTCCTCAATTCATGCACATTAGTTGGAGAGCGAGGTAGTGGCAGTGTTCCTTTCACTTTGTACCATTATTGTGTTCAACACAGTGTCAAGGCCTCTCTTTTTTTTAATCAGAAGTAAATAAACCTTATATTTTGGCAATAAGCTTATTATACCCTAGACAGAGGGAGATGGTTGAGTGGTTAAACCTACTGTACGGCTAAGAGGCTTACCCAGCATGCAGTGATCAATATCTGTCACTTACTGTAACTAGGTGGATTTTGCCATATGGAGACAGATTATAGTTAGGTTAGTGCTTTAACTTTCTCAATATCATGTCTTCAGTGTTAAAGTATCTTCAAGTGAAATCCCCAAACTCAACTAGCTTGTGGAAGTTTAGATGTAAAGCAGGCCGTGCTTGGCCCCACAAAACTTTACCACATAACCCCAACATTATCTTTGACTTGAAACTTCTTCCTTGACATGGTCATACAGGAAGGCAGGCGGGCCGCATAGCCTTTGAAGTGTAGAATCTGAACCGAGGACAGTTTCTTCTTTGGAGTAACTTCTGAGGCTTCAGGACATAGTGCATGTTCCAATTAGAGTCACAGAAAATAGATGCTCAGAAGCTTTTCTGCTTTTAGAGACTCTGTAGCAAAAGTGAGCCTGGAGTGGAGTCTTTTAACCATGTTTAGTATAGACAAATCTAGCATTAGTGCTGTTGTTTTTCACTGTGATTCTGGCAGCAGGGTTTAAGCTTTAACTTACACTGAGTGTACAAAACATTAAGGACACCTGCTCTTTCCATGACATAGACTGACCAGGAGAATCCAGGTGAAAGCTATGATCCCTTATTGATGTCACTTGTTAAATACACTTCAAAAGGTGTAGAGGAAGGAGAGGAGACAGGTTAAAGAAGGATAACGCCTTGATAAAATTGAGACATGGATTGTGTATCAGGGTTAGGTCAGAAGGGTTCAAGATTAATTTATTACCACAGCTGCAATAGGTTTGTGAGTTTTTTTTAAAGCATACTCACAATCCTATTGCAGCTGGTTGCCTTACAATTGTACATTTGAATCAACAGCTTTCTATTATTACACTGCAGAGTGCTGCATTACATTGGGTATCCATTTTGTGCCATGGCAACTGGGATGGCTTTAGGAGCTCGAATTAGAAACATGATATAGTTCTCCTGAACTGTAGAATTACAAATGCACTGCTAAAATAGATGTTATGAAAAACAGTTGAAGTCGGAAGTGTACATAAACCTTAGCCAAATACATTTAAACTCAGTTTTTCACCATTCCTGACATTTAATCTTAGTAAAAATTCCCTGTCTTAGGTCAGTTAGGATCACTATTTTATTTTAAGAATGTGAAATGTCAGAATAATAATAGAGAGAAGGATTATTTCAGCTTTTATTTCTTTCATCACATTCCCAGTGGGTCAGAAGTTTACATACACTCAATTAGTATTTGGTAGCATTGCCTTTAAATTGTTTAACTTGGGTCAAACTTTTCGGGTAGCCTTCCACAAGCTTCCCACAATAAGTTGGGTGAACTTTGGCCCATTCCTCCTGACAGAGCTGGTGTAACTCAGTCAGGTTTGTAGGCCTCCTTGCTCGCACACGCTTTTTCAGTTCTGCCCACAAATTTTCTAAAGGATTGAGGTCAGGGCTTTGTGATGGCCACTCCAATACCTTGACTTTGTTGTCCTTGAGCCATTTTGCCACAACTTTGGAAGTATGCTTGGGGTCATTGTCCATTTGGAAGACCCATTTGCGACCAAGCTTTAACTTCCTGACTGATGTCTTGAGATGTTGCTTCAATATAACCACATAATTTTCCTCCCTCATCATGCCATCTATTTTGTGAAGTGCACCAGTCCCTCCTGCAGAAAAGTACCACCACAACATGATGCTGCCACCCCCGTGCTTCGCGGTTGCGATGGTGTTCTTCGGCTTGCAAGCCTCCCCCTTTTTCCTCCAAACATAACGAAGGTCATTATGGCCAAACAGTTCTATTTTTGTTTCATCAGACCAGAGGACATTTCTCAAAAAAGTACAATCTTTGTCCCCATGTGCAGAGTTTGAAGGTAGACCTTGAAATACATACACAGGTACAACTCCAATTGACTCATATCATGTCAATTAGCTTATCAGAAGCTTCTAAAGCCATGATATCATTTTCTGGAATTTTCCAAGCTGTTTAAAGGCACAGTCAACTTAGTGTATGTAAACGTCTGACCCACTGGAATTGTGATACAGTGAATTATAAGTGAAATAATCTGTCTGTAAACAATTGTTGGAAAAATTACTTGAATCATGCACAAAGTATATGTCCTAACCAACTTGCCAAAACTATAGTTTGTTATCAAGAAATGTGTGGAATGGTTGAAAAACTAGTTTAATGACTCCAACCTAAGTGTATGTAAACTTCCAACTTCAACTGTATATTACTATATGAATGTCTTACTATATGGATGTCTTACTATACGTCTTACTGTATGGATGTCTTACTATATGGATGTCTTACTATAAGTCTTACTGTATGGATGTCTTACAATAAGTCTTACTGTATGGATGTCTTACTATAAGTCTTACTGTATTGATGTCTTACAATAAGTCTTACTGTATGGATGTCTTACTATAAGTCTTACTGTATGGATGTCTTACTATAAGTCTAACTATATGGATGTGTTACAAAAAGTCTTAACATATGGATGTCTTACTATAAGTCTTACTGTATGGATGTCTTACTATAAGTCTTACTGTATGGATGTCTTACTATAAGTCTTACTGTATGGATGTCTTACTATAAGTCTTACTGCATGAATGTCTTACTATAAGTCTTACTGTATGGATGTCTTACTATAAGTCTTACTGTATGGATGTCTTACTATAAGTCTTACTGTATGGATGTCTTACTATAAGTCTTACTGTATGGATGTCTTACTATAAGTCTTACTGTATGGATGTCTTACTATAAGTCTTACTGTATGGATGTCTTACTATAAGTCTTACTGTATGGATGTCTTACTACAGTGGCAAGAAAAAGTATGTGAACCCCTTAGAATTACCTGGATTTCTGAATAAATTGGTCAAATTTGATCTGATCTTCATCTAAGACAACAATTGACAAACATAGTGTGCTTAAACTAATAACGCACAAATTATAGTATTTTTCTTGTCTATATTGAATACATAATTGAAACATTCACAGTGTAGGTTGGGAAAAGTATGTGAAGCCGTAGGCTAATGTCCTCATCCAAAAGCTAATTGGAGTCAGGAGTCAGCTAACCTGGTCCAATCAATGAGATGAGATTGGAGATAGAGCTGCCTTGCCCTTGAGTTTGTTATTCACAAGAAGCATTGCCTGATGTGAACCATGCCTCAAACAAAAGATATCTCAGAAGACCTAAGTTTAAGAATTGTTGACTTGCATAAAGCTGGAAAGGGTTACAAAAGTATCTCTAAAAGCCCTGATGCTCATCAGTCCACGGTAAGACAAATTGTCTATAAATGGAGACAGTTCAGCACTGTTGCTACTCTCCCTAGGAGTGGCCGTCCTGCAAAGATGACTGCATGAGCACAGAGCAGAATGTTCAATGAGGTTAAGAAGAATCCTAGAGTATCAGCTAAAGACATACAGTAATCTCTGGAACATGCTACCATCTCTGACAAGTCTACGTTACGTAAAACACTAAACAAGAATGGTGTTCATGGGAGGACACCACGGAAGCAGCCACTGCTGTCCAAAAAAAACCTTGCTGCACATCTGAAGTTTGCAAAAGTGCACCTGGATGTTCCACAGCGCTGCTGGCAAAATATTCTGTGGACAGATCAAACTACAGTTGAGTTGTTTGGAAGGAACACACAACACTATGTGTGGAGAAAAAAGGCACAGCACAGCAACATCAAAACCTCATCCCAACTGTAAAGTAGGTTGGAGGGAGCATCATGGTTTGGGGCTGCTTTGCTGCCTCAGGGCCTGGACAGCTTGCTATCATCAACGGGAAAATGAACTCCCAAGTTTATCAAGACATTTTTCAGGAGAATGTTAGGCTATCTGTCTGCCGATTGAAGCTCAACAGAAGTTGGGTGATGCAACAGGACAACGACCCAAAACACAGAAGTAAATCAACAACAGAATGGCTTCAACAGAAGAAAATATGCCTTCTGGAATGGCCCAGTCAGAGTCCTGACCTCAACCCGATTGAGATGCTGTGGCATGACCTCAAGAGAGCAGTTCACACCAGACATCCCAAGAATATTGCTGAACTGGAACAGTTTTGTAAAGAGGAATGGTCCAAAATTCCTCCTGACCGTTGTGCAGGTCTGATCCGCAACTACAGAAAACGTTTGCTTGAGGTTATTGCTGCCAAAGGAGGGTCAACCAGTTATTAAATCCAAGGGTTCACATAGTTTTTCCACCCTGCACTGTAAATGTTTACACGGTGTGTTCAATAAAGACATGAAACCGTATAATTGTTTGGGTGTTATTAGTTTAAGCAGACTGTGTTTGTCTATTGTTGTGACCTAGAAGAAGATCAGATCAAATTGTATGACCAATTTATGCAGAAATCCAGGTATTTCCAAAGGGTTCACATACTTTTTCTTGCCTTTTTCTTGTCTCACTATATATGGACGTCTCACTATATGGACGTCTCACTATATGGACGTCTCACTATGTGGACGTCTCACTATATGGACGTCTCTCTATGTGGACGTCTCACTATATGGACGTCTCACTATATGGACGTCTCTCTATATGGACGTCTCACTATGTGGACGTCTCACTATGTGGACGTCTCTCTATATGGACATCTCACTATATGGACGTCTCGCTATATGGACGTCTCTCTATATGGACGTCTCACTATATGGACGTCTCTCTATATGGACGTCTCACTATATGGACGTCTCACTATATGGACGTCTTGGACGTCTCACTATATGGACGTCTTGGACGTCTCTCTATATGGACGTCTCTCTATATGGACGTCTCACTATATGGACGTCTCACTATATGGACGTCTCTCTACATGGACGTCTCACTACATGGACGTCTCACTATATGGACGTCTCTCTATATGGACGTCTCACTATATGGACGTCTCTCTATATGGACGTCTCTCTATATGGACGTCTCTCTATATGGACGTCTCACTATATGGACGTCTCACTATATGAACATCTCACTATATGAACGTCTCACTATATGGACGTCTCTCTATATGGACGTCTCACTATATGGACGTCTCTCTATATGGACGTCTCACTATATGGACGTCTCTCTATATGGAAGTCTCTCTATATGGACGTCTCACTATATGGACGTCTTGGACATCTCTCTATATGGACGTCTCACTATATGGACGTCTCTCTATATGGACGTCTCACTATATGGACGTCTCACTATATGGACGTCTCACTATATGGACGTCTTATAAAAGCACGAGTCACATTTCCGGACTTCCTTCTGTTCTCTGTACTGTTGTCCTGAACAGGGTTAGTTAGTGACTGCATCTGGATTGAAACACTAGAGAGTGCTTAATAATAAATACATTGGTAGGCCATTAAACATAAAGTGCTGAGTCACTGTAATTGAGTGAATAACCTTGTCCAAAATCAACTAGTTCAACACTCCATGTGGCATAGAGCCTTAGAGCAAACAAAGGCCTTTCCTTCAACTCTGTTAAAAAATATATGGGTAAAAAATATTTACCTTTGTGGCTATCACATATAAAACATGAGTTTATTTGAAAAAGTAATATTGAACAAAGCTTTTTAATCATTATTATGTTATTTCTGATATATGCAATACTACCAAGATCTTGTTCATTAGGTTGTCCATTGCATGGTAACCAAGATGGAATTGAAAGCAGACAATTTCACAAGACAAGTATTGCAGGGCCATCTAGTGGCGATTGAACAACACACTAGCTCAAGCAGAGTGCAGGAGAGAAACTAACCAAGGAGCCTACTGTAGCACAAACCAGGGCCCTTGCCGCATGAATGGCACATTTCAAACCTCCATATATACTATGGAGTCCTTAATATAGCAACTCTGTATTAATCTGAAATCAACCTACCTATATAACTGTACATCAAATCAACCCCTATACCCTACCCCTAGACACTACTAATGGTTAGGGTGAATGCCAAATCAACCCCTATACCCTACCCCTAGACACTACTAATGGCTAGTGTGAATATCAAAATCAACCCCTATACCCTACCCCTAGACACTACTAATGGCTAGTGTGAATATCAAAATCAACCCCTATACCCTACCCCTAGACACTATTACCCTACTCCTAGACATTACATTTGAAACCCTACTTCTTCAAAGAGTATCTTAAATAATCCCACAGCACCCCTCCTCTTCCACCTCTTCCCCTTCCCCCCAAAAGTGCCTAACACTCGCACTTGACTCCCCCCCTCCCCCACTTGCACTGACTTTGCTGATAGCTGCTTTATTGAGGAAAAATGTACTTACGATGACTGTAATATGTGGTTGTCTTGACAAAAAAATAAATAATGTATCTCTAAAAGAGAAAGACAAAGTAACACTGAATGAAAAAAGTGTCCTACACTACTGCAACACCACAACCAGGACAGTTTCCAGACAAAATAATATAATAAATTAAATACAAAACAATGGCATAACCAAAACCGTTTTTTCCCTAGGGGGGAAACCTCTTGGCTCCTTCAGTTGTGAGCCCAGTGTGTTAGAGTTGAAGCCGTCCAACAAACCATGTTTCGCTCTAACTCTGTGACTTGGCCCAAGACTTTAATTCGCTGAAGCAGTTGAGCATTAAACCCTATTCACAACTAAAACCAGCCCCAGCTCTTCAACACGACCGTAAATCCAGGGCTACTATGTGGAGCGGCTTTTACGCACCAGGGAGCCTCTCCATCACACGTAATGGCTGCCGTAAATAACACTCCACTACAGGAACATAAAGCCACTATCACAGGGCTGGTGCCAAGTTAGAGCTGGGCCAAACCCAAACGAGTTGCTTTACCATGACTAGTTAGACCGGAGTTGAACAACTGAACATGAGTGGAAGAAATCGCTTTAGAAAGTTTTTGGAAACTGGACCTTTTCTCTTTCAGAAGAGATGGGTTTTCTATCATAACTCTAACATAAAGAGGTTTAAACACAGGCACAGTGCAAAAACAAAAACATCTAATCAGAAAATTAAAGGTAAATTGTGGTATTTTGATTGAATATTTAAGGGATTCAAGGAGTTGCAAACAATTGACAAAACATATTGTACTGGACTTATTGCCTAAAGATGTTTACTGTATGTTAAAATCACCTCTATATGCAAAGGTACAATTTGCCTCAAACATAACTGCAAATGACACTGTTCAGTGATTTGGCCTGGGTTCCTACAATTGTGCATTGTCCCTGCCTTTTGTTAACCACATCTCCTTAAAACACCCCAGGCACAACAACCATGCAATAAAAAAATATGTCTCAACCCCAAATGGCACCCTATTCCTTACATACTACTCGGTAATCTCCATAAGGGCCCTGGTCAAAAGTAGTGCACTACATAGGGAATAGGGTGTCATTTGGAACGCCGCCTACGTCTGCATACTAAGCCTTGCCAAGAGCTTCAATAACAACACACTTATAACAGCATACATTATATTAAAAGCAGTCTTCTGCTTTTGTTCAATGTATAATTCCTGCCATTTAACAAGGCCCAGAACCGTTAAATCCAACTTTAAGATATCTTTACGTTGCCAGAAAACCCTAGCGAAACATTACACTATTTCACAGCTGAAGTATTTACTGTCCACAGACTTTATATGCGTATGGCAATTGGCCTTGCCCAGTGATACCAAGCCTGATAATTGAAAGCATACTCTAACGTGCTAAAACCAACCACTAACATTTAGCTGCAGCTAACCTGGACTGCATTCAGTATTTTCAAAAGGAGGATCAACTCGATGTGAGAAAAACTGTTCAGGCAATCAGTAGAAAGACTAGCATAAGCATTCTTTCTAAAGCAACATTTACTTTGATGTCTCAAGTGACTAAAAAAGGATATGCCTTTGATTATGATTAGCTTGCATGGCAGTAGACTGTCTTCACTGATGTTTTTCCCTCTCTGTCCTGTAGATGGCCTTCTCTTCCTAAGAAAACATATCTGTCAAGGCCCATATTCACAAAGTGTCTCAGAGAAGGAGTGCTGATCTAAGATCAAGTCCTCCTTGTCCATATAATCTTATTCATTATGATCTAAAAGGGAAAACTGATCCTAGAACATTACTGTAGCGGGTACTTTTGTCACATTTAATGGTTTTACTCTTATCAGTCATGTAATCTGTCAGATGAGATGCTTCATGGTTCTGCTGACTCGTCAAGGTTTAGAGAGCGGCTCTGCCTAGGGATTGTAGCTGGGTATTCAGGATTAACTTTGAACTCAATGGGATTATCATGCTATTACCTGGGAAGGTCACGGTGGGGAAATAAGCAAGGCTAGTGATTTCATCCAAATATTACTACAACATTGTTTAGTGAAGAGTGAAACATTGGACTACCTAGTCAGTTGCACAACTGAATGCATTCAACCGAAATGTGTCTTCCGCATTTAACCCAACCCATGTGAAACAAGGCATGGGATATGGAGCTGGGTGTATGCATACGATCCATCATTATCAAAATATATACATATGGTATAAACATAGAATCATTACTTCAAATCATGTCTCTGTCATAATATACAGCATATGTAACTGGGCTCAATTGCTCCATGATATAGTAACCCAGTTGCACTAGACACAGTCCTAGCACAGCATTGTGTTGTCATGTATTCATAAGAGACAGACAGACAGGGTTGTCAGTAGTGAATTACTAGACCCTCCGTAACCCCCTGATACCCCTCCATGATCCGGAGGAGATTTTAAATTAATTAGAGACTACTGCGTCTCTCAAGGCCACATTGTGCACCAGCTGCAGTCTGTGCAATGTTATCAGTGTGTGTGTGTGTGTGTGTGTGTGTGTGTGTGTGTGTGTGTGTGTGTGTGTGTGTGTGTGTGTGTGTGTGTGTGTAGGGGTGATGGGGTGGGGAGAGAGTGTGTGTGTGTGTGTGTGTGTGTGTGTGTGTGTGTGTGTGTGTGTCTGTAGGGGTGATGGGGTGGGGAGAGAGTGTGTGTGTGTGTGTGTGTGTGTGTGTGTGTGTGTGTGTGTGTGTGTGTCTGTAGGGGTGATGGGGTGGGGAGAGAGGGTGTGTGTGTGTGTGTTTGTGTGTGTCCCTCTCACTCAATAATCTCTTCATTACACAGTGCATCTCAGTATGAGACTGGGAGGCTCTCGCTGGATAAAAGGTCTGGAGGATATCTCCTTGGCCCAGTACTGCAACACAAACATCAGGGACACAAAGCACCATGCAGGTTCCTCCTCCTTCATCAATAATACATGTTGTTTACTGTCTGCCTGTCTGCCTGCCAGGCTGGAAGTATATTGACCAGCCTGGATTCTGCTAGAAGAAGTGTAACAAGGGGATTTGTCTGACTGGCAAACTGTAGGCTAAACAATGTGTGTTCGCTACAATACAGAATACAGGTATTTACATGCTATTATGACAACAACAACAACGAAATGCTTTAAAAAGTAACATGTCATGTAGCATGAAGTGCCTTTACTCTCTTAGCCTAATTGCATTGAAATAATACATTTTATAAATAACAATTTAATTTCAGGCAGGTTCTTAGTAGTAGCTCTGCCCTTGGTACACAGAGAACAATTACCATAATATCCCTATTTAAATTGCAATATAAAATACGATTATATTCTTGAACATGGCCATTTGCTAAAATAATATTTATCTTTGAAATACAGATGATGGTGTAAACTGACCCTCATGCTATTCCCTAGAAATCACTGCCCTACAGGTCCCTGGGGAGTCCATAAATTCAATTATCATGCAGGGCCAACCATTACATTAGAGCCTGGCTATTGCTCTCACGTATGACAGCCACTGCGGATGTACAGTATACACACACCCCAGGATATGGTAAACCGTATGAGTGGCCCATTTATCATTGCCAAGGGACCCACACCCTGTCCATCCACACACAGAAAGAGAGAGAGAAATAGAAAGAAGAGAAGAGAGAGAGAGAGAAAAAGAGAGAGAGAGGCACACACACACAAACACACAGAAACATAAGCACACACACACACACACACACACACACACACACACACACACACACACACACTGATAACATTGCACAAACACGCAGAAACTTAAGCACACACACACACACACACAACACACACACACCCAAACCCCCCCACCCCACATGTGCTCCGTCCAGAGACTGCTGGCTCTGTGGAGATGCGATTTAGGCCTGGCTGTCACCGCTCGTCACCCATCTCAATGTGTGATACCACTATGGGAGAGAGGGATCCCAGTGATGGTCCCCATAGTGGTTTTGCACATTGAGATGGGTGACGAGCGGTGGCAGCCATCACTGGGATCCCTCTCTCCCGGCACATGGCTGATAAGCCCTAATCTGTAGAGACAGCACCTGAGTCCCCAGCGGTGCCCTCGGTCCCCAGTCCCTCACCAGTGTCAAAGATCCTCCAAACAGCTGTCAAAGGCATCTCCATGCTGTCTCCACACAGACCTCAGTCCACCACACAGACTTCAACCATAGAAATACAAGGAATATACTATAGAATGGAAGTAGGCTATTATACTAGCACCATTCCAGAATAGAAGTAATGCTATTTCTACTACTTCAACTCACTATGCAATCCCTTTCTCTCTTTTCCCACTAATGGAGAGTTTACAGCATGGGCACCCTTTTTTGGTTCATTATCCATTTGGCCCACAAACCCAGTGTGTTTGTCCTGATTTCTTTTAAGACTCAGATCTGTAACAGTACCCCGTTTATCTTAAGTGCATTTTCCCCATGAATTACCACTGGTAAATTTGGATCCTTTGGAGTAAATGGGACTGCTGAATAGCCTCGATTGCGATGCTGATGAGAAAATGTTTCAATTCCTTTCGCTTGAGTTTCATTCAAGCGTGAGCGAATCACATGCAGTAATCAAGGAAGGAGAAATTAAGTGGTGTGAGTGTGTGTGTGTGTGAGAGTTTGTGTTTGTAGACTTGCATGTGTGTGAATGTGTCTGTGCATGCAAGCTATACGCATCTACACTTCATTATGGGTCTATTAAGCTGTGTTACCATGGTGTGCCTCAGAAGGCAAAGGCAAAGTGTGTTTCACACAAAGTGCAGCATTTATTTTCCCGCTTTGTTTAGACAGCCGTTTGCAGTGGTCATAATCTCAGTCAGCGTTTTTTTAATGTACAGCCAGCACGGCCAGCAGCAGCACCTAGCGACCTCAGAAGCCACACGTTTCTCTCTCTCTCTCTCTCTCTCTCTCTCTCTCTCTCTCTCTCTCTCTCTCTCTCTCTCTCTCTCTCTCTCTCTCTCTCTCTCTCTCTCTCTCTCTCTCTCTCTCTCTCTCTCTCTCTCTCTCTCTCTCTCTCTCTGACAGGAAACCCAGCATCCTGCCTAGGTCTAGCTTAGATGAGGAGAGAGGGAGAGAGAGAGAGAAACACCCACATGCCCACACACACACACACACACCCCACACTCCCAGGACTCATTAAGCCAGCCAAGCCCAAACACTCCTCTCTCTCTGGGCTGGCTTGGATGTGAAGAATTCCAGAATTCTGAATTCCAGGGGAAACCCACAGCAGCGACTGGTACTGAATGAGAGGGTTTGACTGGAGAAAGACAGGCCACGCTTGTTGGAGTGACTGGGCCTGTGTTCTGCCTTCTCTGGGCATAAACATGACCAGTTACCAGAGCTCATCATCAAATACCTTGTGGGGGATCCAGTGTTTTTCTTCCTGACTGAGTTTGAACGGAAGGTGGCTGGGTGGGGCTGGCTGATTAAACACCCTGCAGGGTTTAAGATCATGTTTAAGCAGTACACAGCACGTTCAAGGCCTGGCATCTCCTTATAACCAATAAACCAATGTATTAAGTCATGTCTATCATATAGGGCCTCAGTATCTTAACCTCAATTCTCATTTAGAAGACCAGGGGCCATATCAATAAAGTGTCTCAGAATAGGAGTGCTGATTTGAATAGGATTACATGGACAGGGTGAGCAACTGATCCTAGATCAGCACTCCTACTCTGAGACGCTTGATACATATTTATTGCTTTTTACAAACTCCTGTAGTTCTGATAACAAACTTAAATGCCCAGTGAAGAATGATACAGAAGTCTAAGGCCCATATCATTGGCAGTTGCCATAGTTTTGCGCAACTGTACCCCCCAATTTAAAATACTAGCGAAAGTTAAGACTTGTTACTCAGTTGTATTAACATCGAGTGTTGTATTACGAAATCAAAATCCTCTCTCTGCCTCTCCCTCCCTCCCTCCGCAGAGAAGAGAGCATAACTAGTTAAAGAGGAGGGTCAGAGATGCACACTTCAAAGTCTACAGCATTTAATATGTCGTCTTCTGGAGGCTGTGTGTGTGTCTGTGTCGGTATCTGTATATCATTACGTGTCTGTCTGTGTGAGGAGGTTGCTCTCTAGTTCACATGAACAATTATCTCCCTGATGCAGCCCTCTCTTTGATTTCTATTAAAGACCCTAAAGAGCATGCCTGATCTCCCAGAGGAGAGGAGCATCTCCCAGGCATGTGTGTGAGAGAGGGGAGACTCTGAGCTCAAAATGGAGCTCAGAGACACAGACACACACCCCACATTCTTCTTTTACCACTCCCTTCCCCTCCTCCTGTCTGGCACAGATAACTCATCTCTCCTTCACCCCCCTTTCCTCGCACACACACCCGGAGTTGTAATTAGCATGGCGTCCACTCTCATGACTCGAAGAAGCAGTACTCAGAGAAAGCCTCACACAGTCAGGCAGTAGATATCTCCCTCCTAGCTCTTCACTAAGGTCAGAGGCTGATCAGTCTCTTAGTCTGACTGACTACAGGACGAGGTGCTGACACACAGAGTTTCCCAATGGAGCCTGAGATAAGAGTTATGTGGGAACTTCCTTCTCTTGTGCTGGGACTGTATGGAATTTGCTACAGTGAGCCTCAACAGTGAGAGCCTGCACTGTGTCAAAACACGTGACTGATTGCATGGTCACGCCTGACCTTGCAGACGGCTACAGCATACAGTGAGGGAAAAAAGTATTTGATCCCCTGCTGATTTTGTACGTTTGCCCACTGACAAAGAAATGATCAGTCTATAATTTTAATGGTAGGTTTATTTGAACAGTGAGAGACAGAATAACAACAAACAATTCCAGAAAAACGCATGTGAAAAATTGTATAAATGGAATTGCATTTTAATGAGGGAAATAAGTATTTGACCCCTCTGCAAAACATGACTTAGTACTTGGTGGCAAAACCCTTGTTGGCAATCACAGAGGTCAGACGTCTCTTGCAGTTGGCCACCAGGTTAGCACACATCTCAGGAGGGATTTTGTCCCACTCCTCTTTGCAGATCTTCTCCAAGTCATTAAGGTTTCAAGGCTGACGTTTGGCAACTCGAACCTTCAGCTCCCTCCACAGATTTTCTATGGGATTAAGGTCTGGAGACTGGCTAGGCCACTCCAGGACCTTAATGTGCTTCTTCTTGAGCCACTCCTATGTTGCCTTGGCCGTGTGTTTTGGGTCATTGTCATGCTGGAATACCCATCCACGACCCATTTTCAATGCCCTGGCTGAGGGAAGGAGGTTCTCACCCAAGATTTGAAGGTACATGCCCCCGTCCATCGTCCCTTTGATGCGGTTGTCCTGTCCCCTTAGCAGAAAAACACCCCCAAAGCATAATGTTTCCACCTCCATGTTTGACGGTGGGGATGGTGTTCTTGGGGTCATTTGGTAGCATTCCTCCTCCTCCAAACACGGCGAGTTGAGTTGATGCCAAAGAGCTCCATTTTGGTCTCATCTGACCACAACACTTTCACCCAGATGTCCTCTGAATCATTCAGATGTTCATTGGCTAACTTCAGATGGGCATGTATTTGTGCTTTCTTGAGCAGGGGGACCTTGCGGGCGCTGCAGGATTTCAGTCCTTCACGGCGTAGTGTATTACCAATTGTTTTCTTGGTGACTATGGTCCCAGCTGCCTTGAGATCATTGACAAGATCCTCCCGTGTAGTTCTGGGCTGGTTCCTCACCGTTCTCATGATCATTGAAACTCCACGAGGTGAGATCTTGCATGGAGCCCCAGGCCGAGGGAGATTGACAGTTCTTTTGTGTTTCTTCCATTTGCGAATAATCGCACCAACTGTTGTCACCTTCTCACCAAGCTGCTTGGCGATGGTCTTGTAGCCCATTCCAGCCTTGTGTAGGTCTACAATCTTGTCCCTGACATCCTTGGAGAGCTCTTTGGTCTTGGCCATGGTGGAGAGTTTGGAATCTGATTGATTGATTTCTTCTGTGGACAGGTGACATTTATACAGGTAACAAATTGAGATTAGGAGCACTCCCTTTAAGAGTGTGCTCCTAATCTCAGCTCGTTACCTGTATAAAAGACACCTGGGAGCCAGAAATCTTTCTGATTGAGAGGGGGGGTCAAATACTTATTTCCCTCATTAAAATGCAATTCCATTTATAAAATTTTTCACATGCATTTTTCTGGATTTTTTTGTTGTTATTCTGTCTCTCACTGTTCAAATAAACCTACCATTAAAATTATAGACTGATCATTTCTTTGTCAGTGGGCAAACGTACAAAATCAGCAGGGGATCAAATACTTTTTTTCCCTCACTGTACCTCAGGAACCGCAATGCGGAAATCAATACGCTGGGTAGGTCGTTCTCCACAGTCACAAACTAACATCCAAGTGTTTTCCAAAGACTCCATGGTAAACATCACTGTCTCAGTGGGGTGGTTCCAGGAAACATTTTTCTTACTATCTGTATCGGCATTTAGCAGATGCTTTTATCCAGAGCAACTTACAGCAAAAAGTGCACACATTTTCATACTGGTCCCATGTGGGAATCAAATCCACAACCCTGGCAGTGCAAGCACCATGCTCTACCAACTGAGCCATACAAGACCATCTATACAAAGAAGGCTATGTACAGTACAGTATGCTGTCATTGTCATGATGCGTATGCTAGCCACTCTATTCAGTATGTAGTGTGTTGTTCATATCCATGTCTGTTCTACTGTATTTTAGTGTTACGAGCCCAGACTGTTAATTTGGTATTCTCAGGAGGACTTCTAGAATGCTGGAACTCAAGACCGCTACCACTACGAGAAAGCTTTAGGCTTGCTGCCATAGCGCTCATTTATGAAGCTATTTGGGGCTGTAGTAAATTTACTGTGGTTCTAAACAGCTGAGTCCAAGGCCTGGCAGTTGTTCTAGAGACCATGGTCAGCTGGTATCTGCTCTGTCACACTGTCGGTCCCCTCTCTCCGAAACCTACCTCACACCCTCTGCGTCTGCACGACTGGCTCCCTGGTCTGCTTTTTCCTTGTTATACAACCACTGTGTGTGTCTGTGTGTGTGCGTCTGTGCGTGTGTGTGTTTAAGCGCTACATTTGACATCTTCCCTGAAATCTGCAGCAGTAATGTCCCATAATATGGGTTGATAATACCATGGCGATGGGAGCAAGACCTAGAATTGCCACCCAGAAAAGTGCTGCAAGACCGAACGTAAATACATGTTTTTGGTTGAGGAAAGTTAGCAGTGCAATGACCTTGGTCGATGACCGAGCAGGACTGGCATACATACAACTGTAGGCTGTGGGTTTAAGGCTGATAATTTGTGTGTGTGTGTGTAAGACAGAGCATCAACAGTACCATTGTTCCTTCGCTTTTGCTTCGTGCGACTTCCCTCTGCAAGCGAGCCACGGCCAGTTTCTCCCTGAACAAAAGAGAGAGAGAGAGAGAGAGAGAGAGAGAGAGAGAGAGAGAGAGAGAGAGAGAGAGAGAGAGAGAGAGAGAGAGAGAAAACAAGAGACAAGTGAATAGCTGATCGTTTTTCATTGGGACACAGTCAGGCAGGCCTGTCACCTCTCTCTGTCAGTGCTCCATGCACTGTGTTCTGCCAAACAACTAGCTAACAGCACTGTGGTACCAACACGTCAACAAACAACAAACAGAACGGGTGTAGGGGGCAGCAACTAGACACTACACACTAAACAGAGACACACTAGCCTACGCCTTGATAAAAATAGCACACAAAAAGCATGAAAAGCATTCCACATTGACAACCATAAACATCCACTCAGTCGTAGAGATACAGAGTCTAGAGTTCTATTTCTATGAAAACTGTAGAACAGACAACCCCCCAATCTCACGTGAGCTCAATCATTTTGCTAATGAGAGAAAGTGGTGCGCTCTGGCACTGATAACGACGGCCTCTTTAGAGCTTTTCCCAAGGTATCACTGCCTGACTGACTAATAGTTCTCTCGGCCAGGCATGCCTTCCATATTAACAACATACTGTAACATGTTCGAAAGCTACAGACAAGAGGAATTGTACTGCGGTGGTTTCGATGCCAGCCAGCCACCATCATATTGTTAGCCCACAAAACAACGCTTAGTATTCCACATTACTGTAGCTACCTGTCTGGAAGCACCAGACAAGACAACTCCTCTAGGGCAGGCATACCTTCCATACTAGCAACATATCTGAAGGCAAGAAACAAGAAGAGGTACTGTAAGGCTGTGGTTTCATTACCCACCAGCCACCATTGTTAGCCCACAAAATAACTCTTAGTATTAGAAATAGGCCAATTTCACGGCATCGGATTTGCGCTGAGACTCCAACAGTGAGTTTCTTCTTTGACTTACCTGTGGAAGGTCCTGTGTAAAAAGACTACCAAGGTAGTAGCTATAGTAGATGAATATGGATATAGTAGATGAATATGGATATAGTAGATGAATATGGATATAGTAGATGAATATGGATGGTGAAGTCCCCACTGAATTAGTAGTTTATAGGACAATACTCGCTAACACTAAATGAGAAAGTTCTGGTTTGTTTGTCATCCAACTGCTGTGTGTGAGGAAAGGGAAAGAGAGGCAAATTCAGTTACGCAAAGCCTTGGCACGCTGATTGACTGAGAAACATTGGGAAACAGTGATGCGGTGAATCTGAGTGTGAGTTGACCTGCCCTATTAAAATACACACACACGCAAACGCTCACACACTATTGTGACAGAGCTGTGAGAAATCTGTGCCCATGTGATCCTACGCGCTACACCTGAAACACACGGCAACACACTCACGCTCCAGTTGAGCAGTCCTATTAGTAACCATTCCAGTTACTGTGTGTGAGTGAGTGTGAGTGTGAACTTCTGTAACTCGTCACCACATCTACACTGTTTTCCTAACTCGTCACCACATCTACACTGTTTTCCTAACTCGTCACCACATCTACACTGTTTTCCTAACTCGTCACCACATCTACACTGTTTTCCTAACTCGTCACCACATCTACACTGTTTTCCTAACTCGTCACCACATCTACACTGTTTCCCTAACTCGTCACCACATCTACACTGTTTTCCTAACTCGTCACCACATCTACACTGTTTCCCTAACTCGTCACCACATCTACACTGTTTCCCTAACTCGTCACCACATCTACACTGTTTTCCTAACTGGCAACTCATCACATACTGGCAGCTCATCACATACCCTGCTGCCACTGTTCATTATCTATCCTGTTGCCTAGTAACCTTACCCCTACCCATATACATATCTACCTCAATGACCTCGTACCCCTCCACATCGACTGTGTATATAGCCAAGTTATCATTACTCATTGTGTATTTATTCCTTGTGTTGTTATCTTTTTATTATTCAAATGTTTTCTCTCTCTGCATTGTAGGGAAGTAAGCATTTCCCTGGTAATCTACACCTGTTGTTTATTAAGCAAGCCTTTGTTAGGTCTGAAAGCTAGACATGTAAGGGGTTAAGTTTCAGGCCACTTATTCACAGACATGTTACAGGGGGCAGGAAACTTAAGCTAACTGCGCCCGTTGAGAAAATCATTGCCAAAAATAAAGCCATTTGACATTCTGTGTAAAACATAATTACAGCAATTGGTACATTTTTAACAGGCAGTCAAAACAGTACTTCAACATGGCAACATTTGACTCCAATTTCAGCCCTGAGAATGTGGAAGGATGGTATTTGAATAGTATAATTTAAGTAAGGGGTGGAAAAAGACCGCCGGAGTAATAGACAACCCATTTAGCATATTTGATCCTGACATCATGTGGCATCTGCATTTCAACCACCTCCAAGTTAGCCCATTCTGCTGATCTGTTTCTCTGGGAACGGCTAGGCTAGCCTGTCCATGACCAGCTGTGTAAACTTACCTCTCAAAAGAAACAGAGAACGAGAGTCAGTCCTAAAAGCTATAATGACAAACATTCCAGATATCAGAACTCATCCTCCTTGAGTTGTGATGGTGGTTATCAATAAATAATGCTGTGTTCCAATATGTCACACAAGTACCACTTACTAGAATGTATTGGGCATGTGTTCGAATTAAATGGTATAGTACTATGGAATTGGAACATGGCCAAGATGTGTTGTGTTCCAATACTCTGATCCCATGTTTGATCGAACACAGGCGGAAAGGAAGCATGCTGTATGCTCAGACTGCTAGCTGTCCACAGTTGACCATGTGTTTGTGAACCTTTTCATCTCAAAATTTAATTGAAACCCCAGCTGCATCCAAACCCTCCTCCCTCACAGTTAGGGAGCTTTGGGAGCATGTGCATTCCGATGGCAGCTGGGGGCAGATCGGGGTTGGCACCTCGCTGGCCTCCAGCAGTTCCCAATGACCTGGAATCACCTGGCACTGCCCGCACCAGTGCTCAGTCTGTGCCCACAGCCTGCCCACAGTATATCCACTACGAGCAGTTGGGGCAGTGGAGAGCAGGAAAGCAGCCTGACTAGCTCCACGCTTCAGCGAAGCAGGCCCAACCACATAACACCCCCCGCGGACGCCCCACTCCTTCCCACGCCTCGCACAAGCTGCTGCTACGAAGGGCAACGGGCCAAGGACCAGGGAGGGCCAAGCTCTGCCCCCAGGCTGACACCACGGGCAGGGCAGGGGCAAGGGAGGGCCCCCCAACCATCCCATATCCCACATGCCATCTCATCGCTCTATAGGGCTAGGGGTACTATAGGGCTAGGGGTACTTTTGGCAATATGTACTGACAGTATGAACATTATGCCAAATTTGATTGGTTACCGCAGGATATGGGATGAGAACTGTACTGAAGCCTTATTAATCAGGCTCCATATGTTTCTGAACTAGATCTGTCACATCTAGTTCTGATCCAGGATCAGCTGTCAGGATCAGCTGTCAGTTGTCCACCCACCCACATAATACGTTATTGGTCTTTTCCTCTTTGGGATGTTGTTATTCATGCACCATCACAACATCACCTTCCTTTAGGTTTCATACGACAGCCTAGAATGAGCCAAGGCGAGGCGAGGAAAGGTGTGTGTTTGAACACAGATCAAATCAGCCCTGTTTCCCCATACATTCTCCCACATTCTGCAGGCTAACCAATCTTCACCATCTCCAGATTGTTTTCGCCGTCACGAGGAGACAACGAGCGTGGCTGCTTTGGCGTCGGAGCATCCCCGCGTGCAAAGACATGATCTGGCGAGGGGCGGGAGGATCAATCATTCTCCGGGAGATGTTATTCGCCAACCTGAGCTGACACGTTCGCCCCAGACACGCTTTGAACTGCATTGTGGGAGGCAGCTCGTTTTGTTGCGTTTTTTTTACTTTATCCTTATTATTGTTCCATTGTCCCTTGTGTGAGGCTGTCTGGTTTAAGTCTATTTTGTCAAGTCTAAGTTTGCCTGATGAGGAAAGACGGGAATATACAAGGAAAAAAGTTATCCTTACTCATAATGCTTAGGGTTACTCTGTATTCCAGACTACACATTCATATACTGGCAAGCCAAACCTACCTCTCTGTCCTATCAAAACCATTGATACATATGCAGTAGCATTGTGGCAATGAGAAAATTACATGCTGCGGCAGGTAGCCTAGCGTTTAGAGCACTGGGCCAGTAACCGAAAGGTTCAAATACCCGAGCAGACAAGGTGGAAATCTGTCAATGTGCCCTTGAGCAAGGCACTTAAACCTAATTTGCTGCAGGGGTGCCGTACCTCTATGGCTGACCCTGTAAAACAACACATTTCACTGCAGCTATCTGGTGTATGTGACAATAAGACATTGTCCATGGTTGTATGCTACAAATAGTCATGCCTGGGAAGAATTTGGCTAAAACAGGAAATCGACCTCACCATCCACTACATAAAAATGAAAACTCTTCTACAGCAACACCATCTCTCACAGACTACACTCTAAACACACCACTCTGGGAAAAGGATGCCTGAATAAATTAGCCCTCCAATAGTGTTAATACAAGGCATACATAAGCAAACGGAACATCTAAACCATGACATTATCTCGATCTGAGTAAACCACAAATGTACACAGAGTGAAGTGGATGGGAAGCATAAATGTTTGGATGATGATGAGTCCCCATGCATTTATGTATTAGTGCTGGCTGAGTTTTAACTCTGCAGATTAACAAATCTGGTGTGTGTGTGTGTGTGCGCGTGTGTGACTAAACATGCGTCCGTGTGTGTTTGGAGAGACCTTGCCGGTTGGCTCTCTTTTTGGCCATTTCCTTAATCCCTCTATCCCACGGTTAAGCAACCCTCTCTGTGATTCCAATGCCAAATTTCCCTCCATGGAGCGTCAGGCCAATGAGTTTGTTCAGGCGCTTATTAAGTTAAAGCATCCATTAGAAAGCAATAATAGCTAATGCCCCTGTGTGTGTGTGTGTGCACGTGCATCTACAGACATGTATGTTATGCAGTTACAGCCATGTCACTAGAAAGAATTCCCCCTTAGCACTGAGAGGCAGAGAGAGGCTGCCACTCACATCTGGGGGTCTCTGACCTCTGATACCCTGTCCAGACCTGGGCTACATGGGAGAACAGCGGGAGGCTGGAGCCATATGTTATCACCTCACACACCCATGAAATGAGGAGGTCAGATGGCCAATGAGTGTTACCACACCGTATGCATCAATAATGGAAGACATGAAACATGATGAGGTTTCTTTAGAAACACACAAAGAGCACCTCCATATCTATCACTGGGAGGCTATGCGGGCTGGACACAAAAGAGTTGTTTTGGATAAGAACGGCTCCATCTTTGAAGACATTTTAACACTTTACAAATGATGGAAAGCCTTGACAGAGAATAGCCAGTGAACGAACCATGAACCTTTTCAGAGGCAGAGACATATTTTACAAAATACAGGAGGAAACGTTCAAATGGAATGGTGTTCACGTATTATATGCTTTGCCAATTGCCTTATCTTCTGAAATTACAACACATTTATCACACATTTATTTCCACGCAATTAAGAAAACCCAAGGCTCTTTAGCTCATATCACCAGTCAACGATCAGTAACAGTCACACAAACCACTAATCGTCTGTCCAATGACAGCTATGGCGAATTTAGCTCTGAAGCCTTGGGTCTGACAGGGTTTAGAACATTCCTAGCGAGCAAGGATCCCCCACCCCCACACACACACACACACCTCGCCCTGTCTCTCTAAATGTTTTCTCATTGGGCATGTCACGGCTGACCTCGAGTGTTTCTAAACCACATCAGCCACAGTCAGGCGCATTCCACCTCGGACGGAAAGAAACACTCCGACAGATGGCCTCCGATGCCCCGCCATCACAAGACAGTTCACAGACAGAATACAGACAGTCGGCTCGGGCACGACAAATGGAGATGAATGACTGAATGACTGCCAAATGAATGACTGCAGGCACAAATGCGCACGTGACTGTGTGTACATGCACACACGTATGCATGCATGCACACAAACATACACACTATAGGGTATTTTCACCATGTATATGTAACCAGTCATTCAGGTAGACACTCATGTTCCAACATGTAATCGTGTGTGTATGACTCCTATAATTGTCTTTATCTGTCCATTCCTTTTCCCATGGAGCCATTGTTGATGTCACACTGACCAACACGTGACAACAACCATCCCAAGCTTTTCATGCGCTCTGCAGCAGGCCCTTCAAATGCACTGACTGCCTCTCACTGTGGGGGGACTCACTCTTAAGAGTTACAGACACGCGCGCACACCATACCCCATTATGGCTGTTTACTGCTGACTCGTCCAGGCTAGTTTTAAAGGCCACCCCTGGTCCCTTTTTACTCATTGTGAATGGGAAGCTATCGACCATCGTTTCAGAGGCAGCGCAAACACTGTCCCCTTTTACAGCAGCAGACAAACAAGTCATTCCTCTAGAATAGACACAAAGGTACGGGTTAACACTGGCTCTCGTTCTCTCAAGGGTCCCTGGTCTCCCTGGAGAGGCCATTACAACGTGTTAGCTATGTCACACACTGACACACACATACGGATGTGGACACACACACTCACTCACACACACACCTACATCTATGTCTCTATGTAAGAGAGCACCAGGTACCAGCAGCCAATCCAGTTCTGACCCCACAGAGCCAAATAAAAAGAAAAGAAAAGGCAAGATGATGAGGTCTGCTTGTTTCTCCCACAATTATCCTGTGATTTACGATTGGGATAGAGGGGAGATGAAGTTTGTTGACATTCCCCAGGCTCGGTTAACCTCAATCTGAAGCCATGGGCCGTGTGTAACTCAAAGTGCTGATTTAGGATCAGTTACGCATTTTACATCACAATGAATAAGATTACATCGACAGGGGAAACTGGATCCTACATCAGCACTCCAACTGAGAGGCTTGGTACATATGCTCCAGTTCATTCCCAACAAACGTCATGAATAATTTTGTTTCCCGAAAATGGTATCTTTAAAACGTGTGAAAAGATCAATCAAGAGATGTTACTAGAATGGTTTGACACCTGTCCTTGGTTAAGAATCATGATGGAAGCTTATGTTTCCAGGTTTTAACAACAAAGAAAACATTTTCTTCAAAAGTAGATGAATGCTTGTCATTTTCTCCGTCCACGCACCTTGGTTGGACTGTGAGGCTGCAACAGTATACTGTTCACATTGTAGCTTTTCTCATCACATTTTTGTGGGATAAAGTATGAAGCTTTGATGGCATAAAACTCTCAAATGACGGCAGACACATCAATCTTCTCATAAAGAGTTTGCATGTGAAAGTTATGACCCAGTTACTGCTGAAAGCCTACTGCTTAAAACTAGTCTTAAAGTCTTAAAACTAAATCCAATGTGGGGTGTTTCCAAATAACTTTTATGTCCACCAGTTTTATCTCTTAAACTTAATCCTTAGTGGACACATATATCAAAGGGATAGATGCCAACACAATTAAAGATTAAGGTTATATTTAAAGAGGCACAACAACCAGAGTTCTACAAGCCTGTGTTCCAAGAATCTGTCATTGCATAAAGACTCTGATGAGAAATATAATCCATGGCTTTATTTTGTGGGCCAAACCTGATTGGCAAACTTTGCAACTTAGCAGTTAGCGACTGGAATAATGTCCTGCTAACATTTTCACCTTGGAGAACTCCCGTAGAGCGAACCCAGACGTTTTAAACCACAAGAATGTGGCGTTTTAATGGCATAATTTAACAGGGTAATACTGTATTTTGTCTCTAAAGGCAAACGAGTAATCAGATTCCACCAACACCATCCATTGACAGTTACCACATAAAACCCTTTTATTGCCTATAAATGGTGTTGGGGTATTAACTTTTAATGTTGCTTTAGAGTGGGACACTAGATTCAGAAGGCAGTCAGCCACAACATGACAAGGATTTAACAGTCTTTCACATTTGAAATATGTCTTTCAAATTATAAACTATGTTGGCAATCGAAAACAAGCCGTTTGCAACTATAGAACAAATACATTCATATAGCTTACACAGCTGCCAAGCTGAAATCTTGCTAATCTCAAAATGACTGAGCTATCCATCAGAGACAAGGCATTTGCCTTGCCCTATTTTCAACAGGGAAACTTAGACAGACTTAGACCGAAACAGGCTCATTCTGGCTTGTCCCATGTCGGGGAGCCCTCCAAAGACCTCTGCTGTTTTTAGAGTTTCCCACGTGCTGTTCTTAGCAAGATAAATGTGTAGCGGGACTATGGGAGGAATGCATTCACTGCTACTCTTAATTGATGCGAGTGGTCGTCAGCTGCAGAACAGACTGTCTAAACAGAGCCAGGGGTTAGAGAGGGGAGAGGAACTCAGGCCTCACACTCAGGCCTCACACATCATTACTGCTTTATGGGCGCCTCTGGGTCTCCCCACTGTGTGTGTGTGTGTGTGTGTGTGTGTGTGTGTGTGTGTGTGTGTGTGTGTGTGTGTGTGTGTGTGTGTGTGTGTGTGTGTGTGTGTGTGTGTGTGTGTGTGTGTGTGTGTGTGTGTGTGTGTGTGTGCGTGCGTGCGTGTGATTGTGTGTGTGTGTGTGTGTGTGTGCGTGCGGTCTTGTTCATGTTCATTTAAGTTTGTGTTTGTATGTGTTTTCGAGTGTGTCCAACCCCAGTGCTGGACAGCGCAGAGCGGGAGATAGACTGGCCTCTGGGGAATTGGGTCCTCTTCCCAAATGAAACGAGTCTGGCTGCAAATGAGGTGGAAATGCTCCCATGCTGGGACACACTGGGGCTGGCCATCGAACAGGAGAACATTCCTCAGTAATTCACTTTGACCTGAACCCAATATGCTAGCTGGGTCGATGAATGGAAGAGGGGAAGGAGGGGAGAGAGGGGGAGGAGAGAGAAGAGAGGGAGGGAGAGGGAGAGGCCTAAAAGCATTATATTTGATGAGGGGATGGCAGTAACCGGTTGTGATCCCTGTATGCTTACTGCCAGTGGCTTGTCTGTCAACAAATTGACTGTCCATGTAGACATTTGGATTACATGCAAAGTGGTTGGCAGGACATTGTGAGTGGATAATATGTTGTGCCACCATACCACTGGTTGGACTGGCATGACAACTTCTACAGTACCTCCACTAAAAGATCAACTTTCAACATTCGTATGGTTTCATCTGAAAGTATAGTCAGCGTGGGATTATAACAAATAGGACATTTACACAACCAATCCAGTCAATCCACAATACACACTTTAAACTGCCTCCATATACCGTAGATCACATAGTATAGTTAATGACATACATTAACATCAAACTCTGTACGGGAGTAGAATGGGGGGAAAAAAAGATGTCACTCAGAAAATGTTTTCATTCATCCATCGCGGGGACACATGCAGCATGACACTTTTAATTCCATCAAATCACATCTATCCACTTCGCAATCCTCTTAAACTAATCCCCAGGTATGTTTCAGAGGCCGCTGGCCTCAAACTGGACAGCACCGGCAACACATCTGCCCAGTGTGAAGCTGGCCTAGGCTGCCTGTAAAGTATCACTGCCTTGGGGGGATCTCAGCCTGGACCTTAACTATTGTAGTGCCTTGGGGGCGACTTACCCTGAACCATATAGCATTATAGTGAATCATCATAGGCAGTCACAGCCTCCCTTGTGATAAAAAAAGATGTTGTTAAAGAATAACAGTAAAACGGCAATGCTATTACATAGTCTAACTGCAACGCAAGTGTGTTTGTTTGAGACAGAACAACACAGTTTGACAGGAGAAAGTAAACCAACAAACATGTTGTCATCTCCTAAGGTCCTGTGTTGTCATGTTTATGTGTTTCTGTCACCTCGTTGTTTACTCGGATAATCACCAAGACAGAAATAGGAGCCGTCACTCAAGTCAGTGGTGTTTGACTGACAGCTAAGGGTTCTGATGATAAGGGTGGGTATGCAGTACTGTCATCCCCTATACGGTGACTGCTGTGGGGCTGGCATATGTAGCTAGCTAGCTCTCCCTTCACCAGTCATGGAGGAATAGGGCTAGTTGTCTATGGGAGCCCCACAGCTGTACAATGGAGCTGGCCACATCCATCCACAACGCACACACACACACACACTGGGGGAGAGCCAAAGCAGTAATGATGTGAACACACACACAGTCCCAGCAAGGGAGCACAATCCATACCCCACCATTGCTGTTTCTATGGCAGGATTAGACTCACTCCTCGGGGAAACATACTAATCTTTAATATGGCTAAGAGGGGACAAAATACATTCCAAAACACACACACCTCCCAGACGAACTTGTTGTACCTCTCCTTGAATGATTGGGCACATATTCCCTCTGTTATCAATCAATCAGAATTAAAGCCGCTGACAGGGCCGGCCCCCGTGCCGTTGCCACTAGCAACAGGGCACACAATTGCTTTCCTTTTCCCTGCACTGGCTAATAAATGGATCCTGCAAATCAGGATCATCTCCTATAAGTAGCCTCATTCCCGAAATAAGAAATGTAGCTAACGTTAGGCTACACGCTCATCGGAGCCAGTTGGACAAACACAGCTCACAGCAAGCTGACCCCGATTTAAAGAGGCACAACCGGTCAAATATGATAATGCTACAATCAACAACACATACGCAGCAAGGGAGCATGTACACTGCATTTAACTTTGCGGCTCCTTGCAACTTAAAGGACACATCTGGCTGAAATTCACGGCAACATGAAATGACAACAGACAGAAAACACGACACCTTAAGCCCAACATAATAACCTACTATTATTGGTTGGTTATGCACCAGATACAGAAGCTTGATGCCCCCAGTCCACAAAATCGGAGAAAAAATACTGCTGAAGTCCCATATCTTAAAGGGACATCTCCTGTCTTAAAGGGACGTCTCCTGTCTTAAAGGGACATCGCCACTCTAAAAGGGACATCTCCTGTCTTGAAAGGAAAAGAGTGGTGGTGTTATGAGCGTCTAGGTGTTCTCCTTACCATGCCTGAGGTGCTGCATCCTGGTGTTCTGTCTTCAGTTGACACACATGGTAATCCTGCTGCACGCTGCACTGCACAGCAGCTGCTGCAAGCCACTGATCCCTCCCACGATAAAGTTTACATCCACAATGCAGCCCTCTGCTCGGTGTGACAACTGCGCAGAACAGCAATCGACCCTCTCTCTCTCTGAGCCTCTCTCTTTTTATTGCACTCCCTCTTTCTCTCTCTCTCTGACTTGCTCTACACACAATCTCTGCCTGTCCTCACTCTCACACACTGTGTGTGTTTCTATCACTCTGCCTCTCTCGTTCTCTCTCTCCCTCTCTCCCTCTGACAACATGCACACTGCTGCCTCTCAACGCTGTTTCTCACTTTCTCCTCTGTCTCTCTTCCTCTCTGCCCCTCTCTCGCTCACACTCGCTGTTTCTCACTTTCTCCTCTGTCTCTCTCCCTCTCTGCCCCTCTCTCGCTCACACTCGTGTTACATACTCTGCCGCTCTCACACAGTTTCTCTCTCTCTCTCTCTCTGTCTCTCTCCGTCTCACTCTCGAGGTCCCTCCTCTTTCTGTGCCTCAGCGCTTTTCTCCTGCTCAAGCTACAGGACGTTTAACATGTGTTGGGGGTGGGGGAGTAGGGAGGGTGAGATGGCTGCTGGCTCTGAAGGTGGCACTTTCCTCTGGGGAGATGAAGGGGTTGGGTGGTGAATGGGGGCAGCAGTGAGGGGGCGGGTGGGGGCAGCAGTGAGGGGGCGGGTGGGGGTTCAGGGAAGTGAGTGGAGCTTGGCTTGAGATGTTTCTGACTGAGCTCTTTTCAGAGAGAGAGAGAGAGAGAGAGAGAGAGAGGCCTGGCTGCCTGGGACAAACTCCAGCCCATCTGCCGCAATCACAATCAGTCTCAGCTGAATGGCTGTGACAAACCAAAGCCCAGAGCCTCTCGATCAGGACGCCTACGAGGGGGGAGAAATGGGGGAGAAGTGGAGAGGAAGGGGAAGGGGACCTTTCTCCATTGTCTCCCCCCTCCACTGTGAAAAGGGGGCAGACACTGCAGGGGTGAAAGGGAAATTGAAAGGGTCCCGGCAGGCGAAAGCAGTCCTTGTTAAAATAAAGAGGAAGAGAAAGGAAGAGCTACTCCCAGCCTAGCCAATCACGGTCCCTCTGCCCAACATTCACTAGTCTCTAATATCGCTAAATGAACAATTACGCTAAACACATGAGCAATTAGTAGCACCACAACCAAAGGGGACAGAAGCGGATGCCTCCTAGCTAAATTCATGACAAGTTGTAGTTGGGTGAAAAATAAACATGCACAAAGCACCGCATTTTGTGTCAGAGAAAGTGAATTAGATGGAGGTAAAACTAGAAACGCGCACATTCCAGTGAGAACATGCAGGATCTGAAAGCCAACATTTTAACCGGTTAGAGGACGCAACATTAGCTGGAAAGTTTGTGTAGTGATTGTAAAATCTTGGCGTGTCAAGACTACACATTTTCATTACTGGATCGTTGTGTCCCATAAAATTGACAGTGAGAAACCTATTCATCATAATAACAGGGAAGATTCACGACGGCTAATTATATTGAATATGACCGAAGTGTCATGCATCAAGCTTTTTTGCATTTATCATAAGTTGCAGATGTGTCATACACACACACACACACACACACACACACACACACACACACAATCTGAATATGTGGTGAGGGTCTAATTTGATTTCTAGAGCAGGTGGTCATCAATTTGGTCCCATTGTCCTGTTTGGATAAAAAAAGATACATGGACTCAGAAGTCAACAGGAACGGATACATAATCAAGAAATATTGAGGAGTCGCCCTACTTTAATTCAATAAACTGCACGCCCCCAAACATTGAGCGATGGCCATGTCTACAACGGGATCCAAAATGAACACACAGAATCACAGCTTGTCTGTAGTGAGACAGAAACCAGCAGACCAAGCCTAGTCATTCACAGCAGAGTCTGATCCCCCCGAAACAGGCAGCTCTGTTTGTTTGGACTTCCACCACATGGACATTGTGTTAGAAGAGTAACAACATGTCCAGGGGTGAGTTAGTGTGTGTGTGTGTGTGTGTGTGTGTGTGTGTGTGTGTGTGTGTGTGTGTGTGTGTGTGTGTGTGTGTGTGTGTGTGTGTGTGTGTGTGTGTGTGTGTGTGTGTGTGTGTGTGTGTGTGTGTGTGTGTGTGTGTGTGTGTGGTGAGCGATCTTCTCAACTCATTTAGAGGCCCTGCTTACTCCACTGCCAGTGCTGTCAGTGACAGATTCCAATGTTTGGAAACGCATGGGTGCCAACATACCCCACACACACAACCTGACTGGTTCCACTACCACCACCACCACCACTACTACTACTACCATCCACCCGTTAACCATCACCAACGAGCTAGCATTCCACTGAAAGGTGGGGGGGTGTGGTGGATGGTGGTACTGCTGGGAGAGGAAGGGGAGGCGGAGACAGGGTTGATAAGGGGCGGTGTGGGGGGTGGTGGTGGGTGGGAATGGGAGTTGAGGGGGGCTCTCCTCTTCTCCTCCTTGGTAAAAAGTGACCACAATCCCCCAGCTATCAGACATGAATGACATTCATCCGGGAGGGCTTACTAAAGGGGAGAGCAGAGGGAGGACAGAGGAGATTGATGACGTGCGTCACTTAGTTGAGCGCATTACGTGACCAGTTTCTGCCGCCGTCGTCGTCGAGGTCTGTGTTCCTCCCCAGAAACTCGCTAATCAGGGGGAGATAATCATGGGATTGTGTGTGTGTGTGTGTGTGTGTGTGAACGTCTTCCCCCTTAATCTTCAGGGCCTCAAACACCATTTACCACATCTTATTGGCTCAGACATACACAACTTCCAAGCATTTCTATACATGTCTGAATGTCTGAACACTAAATGAGGTACGCTAAAGTCTAAATACCCGTTTGAAACTACATCAGAAGTGTTTATAGCATATTGTTAGTTGTCAACAGACTACCCCCTTGGGCTGTTTGCATGTTGAGACGAGCGGTGGGAATGTCATAGTGTAGACATGGATGTTAATTTACCCAACACACACACAGGCTACCCCGCTCGGGCTACACTGCTCTCCACTACCGCTCTAGACAGCAGTCAGACTATGCAAATCATCTGAGCTGTGATCGTCCCCTTTGGAACGGCCCCACCGACCGAAAACTGGAACAGCCATTTAACATTTTGTTGGGGGGCCAGACTGAACGTGTAACATGATGAGTGCGATCTGTGATAATGTGCCTCTGTCATGTTCCATTAAGCAAGGGAATGGGTTGGCGTGATATGTTGGGGGGTGCAGGTTTGTCTGTGACACCATTCCTAGCCTGACTGTGCTACTCAAGGGAATGGGGGTAGGTAGCCCAATATGTACTCTTAAAGGAGCCTACCGTTGCTCCTTAAGGTCTGTATGTTGTTTTCAGAGGTAGACTGGATCTGGCAGACAAGACAGCCAAATACTCCATCTAAACGTGAATCGATTCTCAATTGCATTACGGTTCTAGAAACATAAAGCCCTCTTACTTTCATGTCACATCAAAATCCTTTCAGAAATGCAAAATCTACATTGTAAAATCTAAACTGTACACTGTTTTAACCGGCCTTGTCACAGTTGCAGCCAACAGTATTTTTCAGTGACAACACATTTCTGGTGGCCTTCTTCCGTTCCACACAGGTGTTCAGAGCATGCTAGATGTAGATAGCTAAGGTTGTCCCTCGGTCTTCCGGATGGTTTCCGTAAACACGAGCTGTAAACTGGAGTTATGGCCGTGTGGGAACACTAACCCCATAAAGCTGTGTATCAAATGATTTAGCGCCAGTATGAAAGATAAGGTCCTTATGCTTCCAAAACCGTAACGTAAGCGATGCGTGTTAATGTTCAGACCGAGCATCACAGCTCTTAAACAAAACTCCCCCTTTCAGAAGATTCCTTCGTACAATGACACTTCAAATCAAATCAAATTGTATACACATGGTTAGCAGATGTTAATGCGAGTGTAGCGAAATGCTTGTGCTTCTTGTTCCGACCGTGCAGTAATATCTAACAAGTAATCTAACAATTCCCAACAACTACCTAATACACACAAATCAAAAGGGGTGAATGTGAATATGTACATGTAAGTACATGGATGAGCGATGGTCGAGCGGCATAGGCAAGGTGCAATAGATGGTATAAAATACAGTATAAACATGTGATATGAGTATTGTAAGATATGTAAACATTATTAAAGTGGCATTATTTGGAGTGCATTGTATAAAGTGACTAGTGATCCATTTATTAAAGTCGCCAGTGATTGGGTCTCAATGTAGGCAGCAGCCTCTCTGAGTTAGTGATCGCTGTTTAGCAGTCTGATGGCCTTGAGATAGAAGCTGCTTTTCAGTCTCTCGGTCCCAGCTTTGATGCACCTGTACTGACCTCGCCTTCTGGATGGTAATGATGTAAACAGGCAGTGGCTCGGGTGGTTGATGTCCTTGATGATCTTTTTGGCCTTCCTGTGACATCGGGTGCTGTAGGTGTCCTGGAGGGCAGGTAGTTTGCCCCCGGTGATGCGTTGTGCGGACCACACTTCCCTCTGGAGAGCCTTGCAGTTGTGGGCGGTGCAGTTGTGGTACCAGGCGGTGATACAGCCCGACAGGATGCTCTCGATTGTGCATCTGTAAAAGTTTGTCAGGATTTTGGGTAACAAACCAAATTTCTTCAGCCTCCTGAGGTTGAAGAGGCGCTGTAGCGCCTTCTTCACCACACTGTCTGTGTGAGTGGACCATTTCAGTTTGTCTGTGATGTGTACGTCGAGGAACTTAAAACTTTCCACCTTCTCCACTGCTGTCACTTCAATGTGGATAGGGGGGTGCTCCCTCTGCTGTTTCCTGAAGTCCACGATCATCTCCTTTGTTTTGTTGACGTTGAGTGAGAGGTTGTTTTCCTGACACCACACTCTGAGTGCCCTCACCTCCTTCCTGTAGGCTGTCTCGTCATTGTTAGTAATCAAGCCCACTACTGTTGTGTCGTCTGCAAACTTGATGATTAAGTTGGAGGCGTGCATGGCCACGCAGTCGTGGGTGAACATGGAGTACAGGAGGGGGCTGAGCACGCAGTGTTGAGGGTCAGTGAAGTGGAGATGTTGTTTCCTACCTTCACCACCAGGGAGCGTCCCGTCAGAAAGTCCAGGACCCAATTGCACAGAGCGGGGTTGAGACCCAGGGCCTCCAGCTTGATGATGAGCTTGGAGGGTACTATGGTGTTGAAAGCTGAGCTGTAGTCAATGAGCAGCATTCTTACATAGGTATTCCTTTTGTCCAGATGGGATAGGGCAGTGTGCAGTGTGATGGCGATTGCGTCGTCTGTGGACCTGTTGGGGCGGTATGCAAACTGAAGTGGGTCTAGGGTGGCCGGTATGGTGGAGGTGATATGATCCTTGACTAGTCTCTCAAAGCACTTCATGATGACAGAAGTGAGTGCAGAAGTGATCTTTACCTTCTTGGGTACAGGAATAATGGTAGCTATTTTGAATCATGTTGGAACAACAGACTGGGATAGGGAGCGATTGAATATGTCCGTAAACACACCAGCCAGCAGGTCTGCGCATGCTTTGAGGACGCGGCTAGGGCTGCCGTCTGGGCCAGCAGCCTTGCGAGAGTTAAGACGTTTAAATGTTTTACTCACGTCAGCCACGGAGAAGAAGGGGTGCTGTCCTTGTTAGCGGGTCACGATGGTGACACTGTATTATCCTCAAAGCGGGCAAAGAAGGTGTTTAGTTTGTCTGGAAGCGTGACGTCGGTGTCCGTGACGTGGCTGTATTTATTTTTGTCCATGATTTCCTGTAGACACTGCCACATACGTCTTGTGTCTGAGCTGTTGAATTGCGACTCCACCTTGTCCCTGTATGGGCATTTTGCTTGTTTGATTGCCTTGCAGAGGGAATAGCTACACTGTTTATATTCAGACATATTCCCAGACACCTTTCCATGGTTAAATGCGGTGGATCGCTCTTTCAGTTTTGCGCGAATGCCGCCATCCATCCACGGTTTCTGGTAAGGGTAGGTTTTAATAGTCACAGTGGGTACATCTCCAATGCACTTCTTTATAAACGCACTCACCGAGTCAGCGATGTTGTTCTCTGAGGCTGACCAGAACAAATTCCAGTCCGCGTGATCAAAACAATCTTGAAGCGTGGCTTACGATTGGTCAGACCAGCGTTGAATGGTTCTCGTCACTGGTACATCCTGTTTGAGTTTCTACCTATAAGTCGGAAGGAGCAAGATGACGTCGTGGTGGGATTTTCCGAAGTGAGGGCGGGGGAGGGCTTTGTTTGCATCGCGGAAGTTAGAGTAGCAGTGGTCGAGGGTATTGCGTATGCGTGCAGCGCAATCAATATGCTGGAAGAATTTAGGTAGACTTGTTCTCAAATTTGCTTTGTTAAAATCCCCAGCTACAATAAATGCAGCTTCGATGTATGGTTTCCAGTTTGTGTATAGTACAGTGACGTTCCTTGATGGCCGTCTTGGTGTCTGCTTGATGGGGAATGTACACAGCTGTGACTATAACTGACGAGAATTCTCTTTGTAGGTAAAATGGCCGGCACTTGATTGTAAGGAATTTTAGATCAGGTGAGCAGAAAGACTTGAGTTCCTGTTGTTAGGATTACATCATGAGTCGTAACACTTCTGTGTAATGCAATGGAACTGAGAATCATCATCAAGGGCTATGGCTAGGGGGGAGCATGACATGCGGGGGATGTAGGTTTGGAATAAACACCATATTCTTTACTACTCTAAACAGGACAATGATTTGCCTGGTCCCAGATCAGTCCTGTATAGCCGATTCCTATTGTCATTGGCATGCCAAATTGACCAGACAGCAGAAACTGATCTGTGACCAGTAGGCTAACCAATGATTACTATGCTGACACAAAATAATATATATATGATAACATTTAATAATATATGCCATTTAGCAGACAGTTTTATCCAAAGCAACTTACAGTCATGCGTGCATACATTTTAAGTATAGGTGGTCCCCGGAATCAAACTCACTACCCTGGCGTCACAAGCACCATGCTCTACCACATGAGCTAAAAAGGACCACAAAACCTACAGCATATACAATGTTATAAAGCAACAAATACTGTAAAACAAATCAATACTGAAATGAGACAGCACGGTTTAATTTATTACAGTTTTTTCCAACTGCTTACACACCTTTTCAAAACTGTCTCCTTTTTTTTCAAAACTCTACACACAATTCCCAAAACTGCACACACAAAATGCAAAATGCCTCACATCTCCTTCAAAATGTAACACTGCATTCAAAATGCCATAAACACATGTCAGAATTAAGCATTTGCATCAAATGGCAAACACTGCTTCATAACAGTACATTTTTGGATATACCATGTAAACACTGTTGTTTTAAATCTAAAGCTCTTTGGTCTTTCATAGGCTTATATTTACATTTCAATTCAATGTTCTACAGTGAAAGTAATCTGCTGAGAGGGGTAACAAGTACACTGTAAACACCAATGCAATGTAGAAACAGAAAATATTTATTAGGCCAAACATTACTGTTGTATACAGTAGCATACAACAAAACCATAAACATATGTAAACCAAAAGTATATTCTTTAGAATACAGTAAAGAACACAATTGTGTGTGTGGGGTCCTGGGGGGGCAGTCCAGGAATTGGTAGGGGGCAGTCACCAGTGCTAAGCTACGCTTCATCTCTTCTCCGGCCTGGGTCTGGCCACACTACTGGCCCACATCACAAGATACGTTTTCTCTTGCCAAACATCGAGGGAAGTATCTCCTAGCATGGCGTATCCAACCTTGGACAGAGGCAACCTCTATGTCCCCACATGCGTCCTCCATTGCCTGGAGAAGTGGCCTGCGGGCATAGGGTTGGCGATCATACACTTTCCAGCGCCAGGCTGAGAAGAATTCCTCTATGGGATTTAGAAAAGGTGAATATGGGGGTAGGTACAAAACTACAAATTGCGGATGGGTGGCAAACCAGTTTTGGACCAGAACAGCCCGGTGAAAACTAACATTGTCCCATAAAACCACAAATCTAGCAGGCTCCTGATCTGGATCAGGGACAAGCATTGTGTAAATTGCATCCAGAAAAGTGAGCATATGGCCGGTGTTGTACGGACCCAGTGTGGCATTGTGATGGAGGACCCCGTTTTGAGTGATGGCAGCACACATAGTTATATTACCCCCACACTGTCCAGGGACATTGGTAATTGCCCTCTGTCCTATTACATTTCTTCCACGGCGCCTGGTTTTGGTGATAAAACATAAATAAATTCATGGCGAATTACATGGGCATCCAGCTCCAATACTCTCTGTAACAGACAAAAGGATATACAGATGAGTAAATAGGGTATGTCTGAAGTACTGGAAGTAGTGTTGCATACATACCTCTACAAAGTCATGTCGCATATTCTTGACTCTGTCAGAGTTTCTCTCAAATGGCACCTTGTAAAGTTGTTTCATCGTCACTCGGTGCCGTTGGAGGATGCGTTGTATGGTCGACAGGCTTACAGCATTGATGTTGTTAAATATGGTGTCATTATTCAAGATATGCTCTCTTATCTCTCGAATCCTAATTGCATTGTTGGCCAAAACCATATTTATAATTGCAGTCTCTTGTACATCTGTAAACAAGCGTCCTCGTCCTCCATAATGTCTTTGCCTTTCCACTCTGTACAGAATTCAAACACAGTATGTGTTCAGCATAGGAACTGTAAACAATGTACAAAAAAATGTAGTACAGCATGATAACCAACCTCATTCATTCAATGCAGTGCAGTAAATGGATGGCTTAGAGTTACAAATGTTTATGCAATACTATGCAGTCATACGTATTTTACAGTACATTACTGTAATACTAAAATAGTCATTAGATAGTTGCATACCTGTTCTCATTTCTGAAGGTTCAAATTATGGATGCCACTGTAAATCGACTCAAGTTGGGCTGGACTCTCAGTCCAGCCTCTCTCATGGTCAAACCGTAGTTGATCACATGATCAACAAGTGTTGCCCTAATCTCATCAGAGATGGCTCTCCTTCCTTCTCTTCTTTGCCCTCGTCCTCTTCTTCCTCTTCCTCTCCCTCCTACTCCTCTTGCTCTCTGTCCATTGTTGGCATCCATTGTTCAAAACAGGTAATCTGACCTTTGACCTATTTATAGGCCTATACTACAGTAAAGCAGTGATTGGTTAGTGATCAGTTAAGCTATTAGTGTTTGCACATGTGAGGAGTGTGTGTGAGACCTGGTGAATAAGTGTAGCATTTTGATTGGTTGTGTTTGGAAAAGGAAAGCAAGTCACTTCCTGTTAGATTTTTGTGTTTTAGGTAGAGAATTGTGTGTAGTGTTTTGAAAAAAGTGTTTTATGCAATTGACAACTGAGTCAAAGGCTGAGAAATAGCTTCTGGTTTTGGATATTTGGTGTGTAGTTTTGCACTTTGAGTGAGAGGTTTCAAAAATCATGTGACATGAAAAGATTTTGTGTGTAAGCAGTTGGAAAAAACTGTAATAGCACCCAAACCCAATACATGTTGACTGAGTCAGTCTGGTACTTGGCTGGAGGTGAATAGCACAGATGCAGCCACTGTGACTTCCAGAAGCATACTGCGCCAAACCTGCACCTTCTCTATCTCACCACGCATCTCAATACAAAGATGTTTCTCCAAACGGTTAAAAGCGACCGTGTCAGTAAAAACAACTGCATGCTTTGGTGAATACATACAAAAGAGTAAAAACATTGTTTAGCCTACTAGCTTACCTTGAGAATAAAGCCAAGGAACTCCACTCAAAACATCTCAGGAAATCATCACTCACCTAATATACTGTACATCTAAAGACTCAAAACATCACAACTGTAGATGCCACTCATTTTGCTCAGAATAGAACAACACAGTGGCACAATCGCTGTGATGTGTGTATGTGGTGCTATAGTTAGCATGGCAGGCATTATGAGATAAACGGTGTGGAAGCCATTGGGTTGGTTGGGTAAATACCAGTGTTCATTAGTAATTACACAAGGCCATAGTGACCACTCTTCTTCACCGGATCTGATTTTCCACAAGAACAGTCCTAATACCTCCACTCAATGGACCTACAGTACTGTAAGCAGCACAACAAAAGTCCCTCTATTATAATGTTGTATAATATTGTTTATTCATCCAACCTATTTAACCAGGAAAGACCCCTGAGGTTAGAACAGATTTTACAGAGCCCTTCTTTGTATAGCCTACCATTGACCTCGGTCATGGAAGAATTGAACACAAGCACACAAACACTCATCTTAAGTAACAGGATGCTTTCAAATTCTAAATGGCCGCTACTGTAGATGACCACTTAGCTTATGATTGACCTTGAGTATATCATAAAGAGACATGCATGGCCCACAAGGATTCTACTGTGGTACTATGTGGACTGAATGGTGGGGGTGGTGAGTGGATAAAGGACCAGCATAACATTTCATTCACTAGCCTAAGTGCTTTCCTTCTGCACTGTACAATAGCACAGAGATATTACGGCGAGTTAAGATGACGTGACCTTGAGAACGTATCAATAAAAAGCTTCATTAACCCATTCGATTAACCTCTTCCTCTCATAAGCGCCATAAAACTGATGCATGTTTTTAGCCAGGCCTGGTCATACTGATGAATCACAGGAGACCCGCAGGGCTCTTAAAGTTAGCCTACAGTTAAGCCTGGTTAAACCAGACTGAACGCGGGGTTCAATTGGGATCAATGGTGAATGCAGCGTTTCCGTTTGGTTTAACCAGGCTATCTTACAGTAGCCACAGACATAAACAGCACTGGACCAGACTGGGTTGATGTTAGTGGTTGGAGATCCATGTAATGTACTGTGGCAGTCATGGCTGACTTGTGTTATGGGTCAACAACAGTGTCAGGCTTGAACTAATTGGCCGAAGTGTTTTCATCATCTGGTCTATTTATATACAAGTTCATCTACAATTGATAGATAGTACAGTGCAGAATTGACCAACAAGATGCACAACAGTGAGCACAGCTCTCCACGGTACTCTGATTAAAGACCAAGATAAGCAGCTAAGCTAAGACTTAAGCTAAGACTAAGCTAAAGTTTATGCTAATAAAATATGGAATACACAGGCTAAAAGCACATGGTGCATATTTCCTCAAGCATTGAACAGTTCTCTGTTCAGAATTAACTCTTGAGTAGCTCAAAGTATGCTATTTTCATCAGGACACACACGTAAGAGGTCGATAATAACTTAACCACTGATTACTAAAATTAACATATTTAACCAAATCCCCATCAAATATAAACATTCATTTGATGAGAGTATGCTGAGGATCTCCCCAAAAAATAGGGGAGTGGGAGGTCTCTCTGTAGAACATTTCTATAGAAACCCAATGGATTAATTAATCTCCAACTATCGTGGGGGAACTGACCTCTAATCAATGAATTAGGCTAAGTCTCTCACTCACAGAAGGCCACATAAATACACAATTGACTGTATTAGGTCTCTGGTGGAGGCTTAGCATTATCAAATTAAAGCATTAGACTGGTCAACTTATCCAATTACAGTTGTCATATGCATGGCCTTCACCCAAGTGCGACGGCTGCAGAACAGAGCCTTGTGGGGCGCCGTTGCCTTGTGGGGCATAGAAAGGGAAGGCTCGACCCTATCCTCATCATCTGGAGAGGGAGAGAGGGAGAGAGGGAGAGAGGGCCGCATACTTCCACACAGGATTACAGTGGTGGTGGAGGCACAGAGGCGTCTTTGAGGTCGGTACATGCCTTGTAGTAACATCAGTGAGCCGCACAGCCACGGTCACAAGCCGTTAACATCAGTGGAGGAAAAGCCTCCTCTGTAAGCGTGCTATCATAATAGTGGATGAACACACACAAACAGAAACATGACACACGTGCACACACACGGGCTCTCTTTCAATTAAAGTGTCCCTCAGTCTGCGCCCAAAATGGAACTCAATAAATATGTATTTAATCATATACTAAACTATGAACTGTTTTTGATGATCATAATGCTGCATTAGGGTCTTCAACTGAGACGCTGCAATTTCATGTAGGGAGGGATTATTTCCCAAATAAATTAGAGGGAATTCAGAAGGAAAATAAATCAATTTACTATGGATGAAATCCCATTGGCAAGCTAAACTGGTAAATGAACACACTGCTCTGGTGGCTATAATTCACCATCTAAGCGTAATACAGTACTAGTGAGTAGTGGTGATGTCTTGATCAGGCAAGGACTCACACAGACAAATGAAGGACAGCTATGGGAATACAGTATACATTTATTTCAAGTAGCTGAACGTTAGAGAACGATAACGAGTTGCTTTCCACTACTTTTACACCCAAAGAGAAATCCATCCAAAGATATTTCAAAATGGACCAATAATCCATCAAAACCTACTGCCAGACCTCCCACGTCACTCAAATGTGGAGGGATAATTCCTCTCTAAAGATGATAAATAGCTTATTGATTAGCAGATGTCCTGGCTAATGTCCACTCAGGAGGGGCTGCAGATGCACGACTTGCCGGTCCTCATAGCCTAAGAGACGATCCTCCATAGATTTCCAGCAGTGTGCCCATTCTCCCCTGCTCCCCACCCCACCTTCCCGTTATCCTGAGTCCCTGAGTCCTCCAAGGTGTGTAGGGATCACAGACAAACAAAGACGCACACCATCTGCTAAGGGTAAGGCCAGGTGAGACCAGCTTTGGCCATTTGGCTGATCAACGGACAGCGTTCTACATAAAATGTTGGCACAGATACCCAAAGAAAGGTCAATGGAGATTTAGTATGCAATGAAAAACACTTTCATTACATAAGATAAGACCACTTGCAATCCCAACCATACACACAGACACATGGACAGAGTGCAAGAAGGAGGAGATGAAGGGAAAAAGGAGGAATTGGCAGAAAGCGGGAACTAAAAACTAATCTGCATTGTTTTAATCCAAGGCCAAGGAAGATTATATATTTCTGTTCCCTCGACACAGCAGCTTTTCAGACAGGGCACGTGACCTTCCACCCGGCCAGTCATGCTTTTTAGTGTCCTAAAGCAGCATCCATATGTCCTCATCCAAATCACGCCTACCCCCATTCAATAGCTCACTGTCTAAACAGAGAGAAAGCTGTCACTCACTTCACTTTCACCACGCTCCCTCTCTATTCACATGTAGAGATAGATGTACATGACATAGACTTAATATTGTTGTTTAGTCAAATACATCTACTGTGAATCCATCTTTTGGGCAATAATTTCCACATACAATCAACCTATATTTGATACGATCAGAGAGAATCAGATATAACCGTAACAACCATAAGGAAAGCTTACACTGTCTTGTTCGGAGGTTTTCAATCTGATGTTGACACAGGGCTGTAGAGCCTTTGTTTGTGTTTGTCATGGACGTCGTCAGAGCTGATGAAATAATGAGCGATGCCGCGACAGTACCCCACTGTGGTTTTGTTGTGCTCCCTCGGCCAGTGTTGCTGTGTGTGTGTGTGGATACAAGTAGGACTATATTATGGAACAGATGGGTTTCACATATGATGAGAACACTGGCAAAAACTGTGTTTTTGGAGTGAGCTTTCTTGTATTCGTTGGCAGCCATTTTCATATATTTTTAAAAGTTTGATTTGTGATCTGTTTTTAGCCTTCAATTACAATACATAGCAATGGCGAAATTGTGGTGTAGATATAGGTGTGTGGGGGGGTGTTCGAACAGTACAAGGGGGTTTATTTTGACATTTTAAAACGCATTTCCTTGCAATTCATACACAGTTTGACATGACGTATTATGCCTCTCTTCAGTAGTATTTTGAGGGGCATATGGAGGGGTATTTTGAGGAGTATATGGAGGGGTATTTTGAAAACACAGTACAAGTGGAAGTATAATTGGAATAGAGCATCAAATCAAATCAAAGTTTATTGGTCGAGTACACAGTCTAGCAGATGTTATAGAGGGTGCAGTAAAATGCTTGTGTTACTAGCTCCTAACAATGTAGTAAAAATATCAAACAAAAGGCATTTACAATAAAGAACGGCATGTAATATTGAAACCAGGTACAATATCCTACGTCTGTTTAATACTACCCTATAATGTGATAGACTGTATAAATATATGCTTGCATTGGGTCAGTTGGACACAGAAATACCAAGCACTCAATTAGTGAAATCCAATTCGTTCTCTCTCAATCTTCTGATGGATTGATTGCCTCCATATTCCCAGGAAAAAAGGAGGAATACAATGTAAGTCCTCTTGATAATGTAGCCGTAAGACACCGCGTAATAAGGGGAAGGAGGCGTGCCTGTCTTTATCAGTCCTGAGTTTCTGCTTCAGCCCAACAAAAGAATGTGTGGAGTCATTTATCACTGTCACGAACACTATTGAGCAACATCCAAGGAAAAGCGACACAATCCCTAGGATCTGGTCTGTCAGGTCTGTCAGCCTAGCTGTCTATTCCAAGGAGGTTTATTACCATGAATTTGAATATTGTAATTATACATAAGTCAGTTTTAAGTATTTATAGGTAAGTGATTATCTATATGAGCTACTGGAAGGAAATGTTGAATAGACTAAATTATCATAATTTAATTAGAATATCATTCAGTTACACGTACAGAAAAATTTGCGCGAACACACAAATAAAAAAATCCTGAGCAAAACTAAACAATGATCACTAAAATGTTAAGGTCAGCCACCCTAGCTATTGCCCCCACTGTCCCCACTGTCCCTCCAGGTCTAAGCAAATTCATGGATTCCAAAAAGCCCCTAGTGAGAAGACCCCAACCGCTCCCATGGGCCAGTCCACACAATAACAACCAAGCCCTTCTAAACCTGTTATTAGGTCACTTTCCTGGTCAAAGGAGGAAGGGTCTCCTTTTCTAAATTAGTGTGAGTGAGACTGTGGACAAGACAATCATTCTTTTACACACTACTTCCTTACCCTTCTATTGAAAGCCGGCCTGCTGTAGCAAAGGCCCTGGTCAGCGGTCAACCTCTAACCCCCACCATCCACCCTGGGTCCACTCAGAGGTCCCTCTCCCAGGCCTCCCTGCTCGCTCAAGTGGAAAATTGTTCCTGGATGGGGGGAAACCAGCTCTTTTGACATGGAGAGTCAAGGGTCTAAGGATAGGTTTGAGAGCCAAGGTCATGAGTTTGGCCTCTCCACATCCCCATTGTCTCCATGAGAAACGTCCCCAGCCAACCTCAAAACTGAAATGAACTTACGTCTTTGTCTTTCCCCACCTTTAGCACCCTTGTCCTCACCATCACTTCAGAATAGCATTTTCTCACCAAGACTGCACACAAAGCATTGTGTCAGCTTCCCAAACTAAACAACATTGTTCGGCTGGTTCTCATTGAGAATAGATTGCGTTCAGCTGTTGATATTTATTGGCAAATAGCAGCAGCTGTCAAAACGCAGATCGAGGATCCTCCCTTACCTTCGGACATTCCTCCGCTCTTCTTCCAGCTGTTTGAGTAGCTCCTCGATGCACTTGTTGGCATCCATGTACTCCTGTAAACAACAGATGGAGATGAGTGTCAAAGATGGATTCCATGTGCAAACATGGATGAAAAATATCAGTAATATCAAGAACAGCCCAACAAGCCTACACTACCTCGATTATTATGAAGTTCAGGGGTCGGTTTCCCAGATTAAAAAAAACGATTTCATTGGAGATCCTCTTGTGTTTGTCAACAGCAGTGGTAAACCACAAAAATAAAGAAACAAGACCATACAGAAGCCTACATGGAGTATGAAACAATTGACCAAAACCATATTGTGTATATGTCCAGCCGGTGCCTTGTTTCCACACACTGCTCTTTCAAGTGTGAAGAGGAACACTGAGGCAGAACTGGACTGTGTTTCAAAAGAGGTGTGATTCCTTCATAGGGTCAATACTTTTTTGGGTGTTCGTTTCAGGGAGTTAGGGAAGAGTGTAGCTCCAGAAGCACTGCTGGGTAACTTCGCCTGGCTGGCCCTGAGTGTAGGCGGCCCGCTGTGTAGTGTCAAGAGGGAATACCTTCACACACACACATACTCCACACTCCACACACACACACTCCCAAAGTGTGCTATTGAATTACAGCATGGGCCAAATGAGCAGAGACCCGGGAACAGTATAGAAAAACAGATGTTCAGCTTATTTGGCTTTGCCATTATGATGTGCTCATCTATGCCATGCCTGTATAGTGAGTATAAGACATTAGTGTAGAAGAAATAGGCCACCTAGCCGTAATATTCCACCCAGCTGTTCTTTGGAGAAGCAGACAGTGACTGTGTCAGTGGTTGGCTACATATGAACATCCAATAGTGGCTTATTTATCCTTCGGTAGTGGTTGTGGCTAGCTTTAATTAATTATTGGTATTGGGGATGCCTCTCTTGGGTAAAGCGTTATCTCACGGCCACAGACGCCCTCCATTGATTTTTTGCCCGCCGTCATGTGCTGTTTTACGTATAATTGAATCATGGGGAATTCCTCTGAGAGATGGCCCAGCAGAGTATCGTTTAGACTCGTCCCATGAGCAGATTTTTTTGTGCTAGACAGACTTAATAGTGTAAAATACTGTGTGCATCCAGAGCTGGGAAAATATGATGGTACAGACAGTATACATTATATGGTATAGCCTACATTGAGGAACACTGTAATGTTCTTTCTTATGTTCTTCCTTAAGCTGAAAATAGAGAGACAACCCTTATTGTCAGACATTGGAACTGGGATGTGTTCACAGTAGCTCTTAAGAGCGTTCTTCTCAGAAGGCAACCGTATGGCTGGCACTAGCGCAATTATCACACTTCAGGACTGGCCTGAGGCTAGCCACTGCAGGTGCCCACCGTCTCCAGTATGCCCCCCATGCCAACTGAAGATGGCACAAGCCCAGACTTCCAGCCAAAGTCGCCAGTCAAGGGCATACTAGGTGACCAATGATCATCAAGGGCACGGACAGAGGCCAGAAGAACATGGTGATGGCCAGGTGACAATGTGTTATTTTGTCATTCATAAGAAAGGATATCCAAATAACCTGACGAAATCATCTTATTTTCATTTTCTTCATCATTTGCTTGTGACCTATAAGAAAAATGGTTAAATGCACATACTGTACTTACTTGTCCTCATATCTGAACTGAATATTTCAAAGTGTTGGTGCTGTTTATCAGTGGTGTCCCCAAGGCCATCTGGAAGTCATAAGGTGCCACTACACCCAGCAGAGATGCCAGTCACACTAAACCCACTGAGTGTCATTAGGACCAAATGAAGTTGCCAGAGGCCTCCAGACTGGTGCAGCAGTCTAAGTGCTTGAGGCGTCACTACAGTTCCGGGTTCGATCCCGGGCTGTGTCGCAGCCGGCCGCGACCGGGAGACCCATGAGGCAACGCACAATTGGCCCAGCATCGTCCGGGTTAGGGGAGGGTTTGGCCGGCCGGGATGTTGTTGTACCAATCGTGCTCTAGCGACTCCTGTGGACGCATGTACGCTGACACAGTCACCAGTAGTTGTACGGCGTTTCCTCCAACACATTGGTGCGGCTGGCTTCCAGTTTAAGCGACTCAAGGTTGCTTACAGCATCAGAGTGATAGGATAGGAACATGGAAGAATGATCTGAGTAGCATCCAAATCCTGCATGAACAGGTTTGCGTACAAGTTTAGTTAACAAAAGATGTTAAACATCAACTATAGTGCATCTAGCTCTATCAACTTAGAACGAAAATAAGTTGTCATGGGGAAAATATCTGTTGTTAGAGACCATTAGCCACATAGTCTCATCGATCCAAATCCTAACTTGAGATCCCTAATGATTTAAGCAAAAGTCCACGTTAAGCAGATCTCAAGTTAGGATTCAGCCCGGTAATGATTTTCCCTGTCTCTCAGACACATCTACCCATCACCAGAATGCCACACAAAATGATTTACACCCCACATCAAACGTTAAGCGCAGCTAGCTAAGTCTCTGTTGTCATCGCGGAAACCTCTGCTAATGATAGGGTACTGGCGTAATCCTACGCATACATGAAGGCATGCAAAGAATGTGCAATGGCCTGTCGTAATGTCAAGTGGAGGGTATTTAAACCATAGATTTAAGGCCTTACTCGTATATGTTATGCGGAGCACGCAGCCGTGTATTACATTACGTCTTTGGTGGGGCATTACTCCTGACATTTTTACTGTGTGTGCGAAAGCTGCAGGGTTTCCACAGGGGCCCGCGCCTACATTGGGAGAGAGAAAATTATGGACCTTTGCCTCACACTTTATCGAACGCATATTTCGCGAAGTACACTTGGAGTGCGATACAGACCAAAATAATTCCTTCAGGTGGTTGAAGTGTCTAAATAGCACTAAAGCTCATAAGGACAGAATATCACCTTTACAGAAACCGTCGCTAAATCATTGGGAGGTTGTAAAACAGTGCCCGGTGCGGCGTGCAAACTCCTCAAACTCCTCTGACAAAACTATACCTTCTCTGTCTATACAAACCTCTAGTCAACAGTCTTGTGAGGCTCATTCGCGAAGTGTCTGCAGATCCCATTACCAAATCCAACCAGGCAGAAACCAAAGGAGGTTGTTTATAGAGTGACTAAAAGTCATACAAGCTCACCAACAGGCGATAAAATGTCTCAAAGTAAGTTAGCGATGACGGGGAGTGTTCGTGAACGGTCTTATCCAATGCAATCATTTGCAAATGTTGCTGATTTCCCCGTATACAGTACGTTCCTCTGGTTCTCTTCGTAGGATGGACACAAGACAAAGAATGAACCAGCATCCAAATTCTGCATCCAATTTCAACTTCAGTGTAGGAGTCAAGGGGAGAAACAGAGCACTGGGATTTGTTGAGCTGGAGTTGGCTGGCGTAGGCATACACTTTCACACTGTAGTTTCCTTTGTGTGTTTGTTCATGTTTCTGGTCTATGGCAGCCTATGGCAGTTCCTGTTTACTCTGTATGTGAGAGGGGTTTATAAGAAGGCTAGAGCTGTTGAAGGAGAGGGCTTCCCCCACTGGGCATGCTGTGAGGCCCATATCCTGCAGCCCTCCAACCGATCATGTGCCTCCTAATCTTTAGGACATTTTAAAATTAGCTTTGTCCCCCACTGCTGCGGCACTCGGAAACTCGGCCAAAAAAGCTTTGCTTTACGCCAGACACACATGCTCATGTGCATGTATGCGCACCCACACGCAAATGTGTTTAAAATAAATGGTCCAAGAATTTCAGTAATAAAACATTAGATTCATTACTCATCCACGAGAGCGTCACGCCCTCCCCTTCCCTCGCTCCCCTCTCTCTGGCAGATCCACACATACTGAAAGGCTGTAAAGGGTGGGATCATATCCCTGTCAACATATGAGTTCCTTTAGGTCTTGGCTGAGAAAAACCCAAACCCAGATACAGCCCTGACCCAGTTGCAGTATGGGGTCAGTATGTGTTCCAGTCTTCCTTTAAAGTCCTAGCTATCTATAATTTGATTTCCTCCTAACCCCACCTCGGCAGGGCTGTAGATCTGAGACCCAGGCAGCAGGCGAGTGAGAGAGATAAGAAAGCCTGAAGCTGCCCGGTGGCCTCTGGGAGTGAGACCTGTCAGACCAGTCAAAGCCAAGGTCAGGACCTATCTTAACCCCAACCGCCAGCCCCCTCCTCCCCACCTCTCTGGCCGTAAGGCAGGCCGAGACCCGATGACATGGCAGAGTGGCCTAGGGACCCACTTTAGCCAACTGTAAATCTGCTCTATGTGAGGCGTTCGAGGGGAGATGGAATGTGGAATTCCCGACTGGCTTATGGCAGTCAAAGGTTATGCCTATAGAACCTAACACTTCTTTCTGAGGGAATTTTTATGGCTGGTTGGGAATGAATGATATTACAAACTTTCCTGGGTGTTGACACGTTAGAGCTCATATGGCTGAGAAGACTAACTCTCGCGCACCTCATGACTATGACAGCCCTCTGCACTAAAGCCTAGGCACTGACCCGGGGAGTGAACGCAAGTCTTTATGTCTCAGGAAAAGTTAGGGATCAGACGGGCGGTTACACAGATATTGAAACTGCTCATTGTATCCGTCCTTAGCCCTGGCTTGAATCAGTTAATGTTATCAGAGGCTTATCTGTGGCACAGCACTGACGATCTTTCCCTCAGAGTCATTATTCAGGTCAAAATGACTTCATGTCACCATATCAATCCTGCCCATCAACCTCCCACCTCCCAAGACTGTGACAGATTAGATAAAACAGCCTGATGAAGGTATGGATCTATGTTATCAAGGGGTTACTATGGTGATTACATGTGATTTGTCATGAAAAGCCATGGAGAGCTGAGTGATCTGGTTTGTAGGCCTTGACATCAGAAACCAATATTTATTTTTATTTTTATTTCACCTTTATTTAACCAGGTAGGCAAGTTGAGAACAAGTTCTCATTTACAACTGCGACCTGGCCAAGATAATGCAAAGCAGTTCGACACATACAACAACACAGAGTTACACATGGAATAAACAAACATACAGTCAATAATACAGTAGAAAAAGTCAACATACAGTATGTGCAAATGAGGTAGGATAAGGGAGGTAAGGCAATAAATAGGCCACGTTGGCGAAAAAATTTACAATATAGCAATTGAACACTGGAATGGTAGATGTGTAGAAGATGAATGTGCAAGTAGAGATACTGGGGTGCAAAGGAGCAAGATAAATAAATAAATATAGTTACAGCAATACAAAACTGGAACTCACTGCCCACTACAATTAAAGACATACATACATATTCCACCTTTACTATACACCTTAAAAACTGGCTGTCCGACAATTATAACTGCACACATTAATTTCACGTGACATGGTCATGCTGCTGCCACTTGATCTTTGCTGCCTGCCTCAATGTTATGTCCTGTATGTGCTTCAATGTGATCTCTGTGTGATTATTCTTTATGTCGATTTGTACTGTTTTATTGCATGACCTGTTTTTATGTTTCTGCAATCTGTGATTGCTTGTTTCTTGCTTGCCTCAATTGTGTGCCACACGTTTAGTATGTCTACTCCCTCTTGTTTAGTCCCGTTGTAAAAAATAATTGTAATGTATTTTATTTGATGTATGCCTATAGACAACTGGCCGGGGACTACAGCTAGAAATTAGCCGTAGAGGCTAAAGCTGCTCTTTTTATCAAAAGGGACTGTCCACGTCATTATAAACTAATAAACTAAACTAAACTAAACTAGTATGGGGATGAGGTAGTTGGATGGGCTATTTACAGATGGGCTATGTACAGGTGCAGTGATCTGTGAGCTGCTCTGACAGCTGGTGCTTAAAGCTAGAGAGGGAGATATGAGTCTCCAGCTTCAGTTATTTTTGCAGCTTGTTCCAGTAATTGGCAGCAGAGAACTGGAAGTAAAGGCGGCCTAAGGAAGAATTGGCTTTGGGGGTGACCAGTGTGATATACCTGCTGGAGCGCGTGCTACGGGTGGGTGCTGCTATGGTGACCAGTGAGCTGAGATAAGGCGGGGCTTTACCTAGCAGAGACTTGTAGCCAGTGGGATTGGCGACGAGTATGAAGCAAGGGGTCGCAGTGGTGGGTAGTATATGGGGCTTTGGTGACAAAACGGATGGCACTGTGATAGACTGCATCCAATTTGTTGAGTAGAGTGTTGGAGGCTATTTTGTAAATGACATCGCCGAAGTCGAGGATCGGTAGGATGTTCAGTTTTACCATGGTATGTTTGACAGCATGAGTGAAGGATGCTTTGTTGCGAAATAGGAAGCCGATTCTAGATTTCATTTTGGATTGGAGATGCTTAATGTGAGTCTGGAAGGAGAGTTTACAGTCTAATCAGACACCTATGTATTTGTAGTTGTCCACATATTCTAAGTCAGAACCGTCCAGAGTAGTGATGCTGAACGGGCGGGCAGGTGCGGGCAGCAATCGGTCAGCCTATGCCGGTCAGCAATCGCTCATCCATATATTTATATGTACATACTCGTATTCATTCCTTTACTCTTGTGTGTATAAGGTAGTTGTTGTGAATTTGTTAGATTACTTGTTAGATACTACTGCATGGTCGGAACTAGAAGCACAAGCATTTCGCTACACTCGCATTAACATCTGCTAACCATGTGTATGTGAGAAATAAAATTTGATTTGATTTGAAGAGCATGCATTTAGTTTTACTTGCATTTAAGAGCAGTTTGAGGCCACGGAAGGCCACGGAAGGAGAGTTGAAGTGTCCAAAGAAGGGCCAGAGGTATACAGAAAGGTATCGTCTGCGTAGAGGTGGATCAGAGAATCACCAGCAGCAAGAGCGACATCATTGATGTATACAGAGAAGAAAGTCGACCCCGAGAATTTAACCCTGTGGCACCCCCATAGAGACTGCCAGAGGTCTGGACAACAGGCCCCTCCGATTTGACACACTGAACTCTATCAGAGAAGTAGTTGGTGAACCAGGCGAGGCAATCATTTGAGAAACCAAGGCTGTCGAGTCTGCCGATAAGAATGTGGTGATTGACAGAGTTGAAAGCCTTGGCCAGGTCAATGAATACGGCCGCACAGTAATGTCTCTTATTGATGGCAGTTATGATATCATTTAGGACCTTGAGCGTGGCTGAGGTGCACCCATGACCAGCTCTGAAACCAGATTGCATAGCCGAGAAGGTACGGTGTAATTCGAATTGGTCGGTGATCTGTTTGTTAACTTGGCTTTCGAAGACCTTAGAAAGGCAGGGTAGGATAGATATAGGTCTGTAGCAGTTTTGGTCTAGAGTGTCTCCCCCTTTGAAGAGAGGGATGACCGCGGCAGGTTTCCAATATTTGGGAATCTCAGACGATACGAAAGAGAGGTTTAACAGGGAAGTAATAAAGGTTGCAACAATTTCGGCAGATAATTTTAGAAAGACAGGGTCCAGATTGTTTAGCCCAGCTGATTTGTAGGGGTCGAGATTTTGCAGCTCTTTCAGAACATCAGCTGTCTGGATTTGGGTGAAGGAGAAATGGGGGAGGCGAGTTGCTGTGGGGGGTGGAGGGCTGTTGATCGGGGTGGTGGTAGCCAGGTGGAAAGTATGGCCAGCCATAGAAAAGTGCTTATTGAAATTCTCAATTATCGTGGATTTATCGGTGGTGACAGTGTTTCCTAGCCTCAGTGCAGTGGGCAGCTTGGAGGAGGTGCTCTTATTCTCCATGGACTTTACAGTGTCCCAGAACTTTTTTGTGTTTGTGCAACAGGATGCAAATTTCTGCTTGAAAAAGCTAGCCTTAGCTTTCCTAACTGCCTGTGTATATTGGTTCCTAACTTCCCTGAAAAGTTGCATATCACAAGGGCTATTCGATGCTAGTGCAGACCGCCCCAGGATGTTTTTGTGCTGGTCAAGGGCAGTCAGGTCTTGAGTGAACCAAGGGCTATATCTGTTCCTGGTTCTACATGGGGCATGCTTCTTTAAGATGGTGAGGAAGGCACTTTTAAAGAATAACCAGACATCCTCTACTGACGGGATAAGATCAATATCCTTCCAGGATACCCAGGCCAGGTCGATTAGAAAGGCCTGCTCGCTGAAGTGTTTTCGGGAGCGTTTGACAGTGATGATGGGTGGTCTTATGCCACCAGTATGAAGTGAAATGCTTTCTTCAGAGTTCAGCAGAGGACTAGAGTAATAATAATAATAATAATAATAATAATAATACTAAATTACAGATTACAGACGTAAATCACAAAGCTCTTTACACTGAGAGCAACCATTAAAAGAAAAAAGCTTTAATAAAAGGACTAAAAACATTAAGAGGGTAACATACAATTCTATACACTCCAAAAACACATCTAAAAACAGTAGAAAACATAGCGCTTTCAATGCCATCAGTGTAAAAGATTGAACAGGCTAAACCAGGTAGACAAAGCCTCCAGTGCTAAATTCATCCCTTGCATACCACACCCAAATGGGGCCAGAATTGGGAATATGGATTACCTGATGACACAAAGGAAGCCTGTTCATCCTCTAGGGTGGGTTTCAGTTATCTGATGTCCTCTTACAGTACCTTGCCCGTCCTAGCCCCAGCATGCACACACACACACACACACACACACACACACACACACACACACACACACACACACACACACACACACACACACACACACACACACACACACACACACACACACACAAACACACCAGACGGACATCAACACCTCTCCGGGCCGTCAGGAATCCGAATCTGTCAGATTATCTTTCCAAACATTAAGATATATTCAACACTTAAATAGCCCCTGTCTCCTCTCTCCTCCTCCCAAAGCTCAGTTGGCTAGTCAAAGAGTGGGTCATTCATTCCTGTGCAGTATGTGGCGGAACAGTAGCCAAGCCTGTTCCCCAAGCAAATCATACTCAAGAAAATTGAAAAATATAATAAATCCAACCTGACATGCCCACTCCATAACACCCCATAGTACAACCTGTGTAGAGATTAAGCATATGCAACTACTATGTCATTGTGGAACTAAACATAGAGCCTCTGTTTGACAGTCTCTCAGAAAACATGTGTGGAGGGTAGAACACCTAAAGAATGGGACTATTAGAAATTCCAATATATATTTCTACATTTTTTATACATGTTCAATTCATATTAAAAAGTTATAGAAAAGCAGGTAGTGAAATATGAAAATGCACACTGTATTCATACACCATATTGATGTTTAGAACCATGCTAATCATTTAAAAACTGTCACATTAAAAGAGTCCGACAGATCTGTGGCCAGACTTTACAGGCCGAGGGTTACCAGTTGTTACGGCCGTCTGGAGACTAATATCCATCCAGGTGTGTTTAGAACAGGAGGGGTGGTGACGGAAATGATACGGAGACCAGGATATCGCACCACAGAATAATGCCCTCTCAGCACCCAGAGAGAGAGAGAGAGAGAGAGAGAGAGAGAGAGAGAGAGAGAGAGACCGAGGATAGAGAGAGAGAGACAGAGAGACAGAGGATAGAGAGAGATAGTGATACGAGAGACAGAGAGAGAGAGAGAGAGAGAGAGAGAGAGAGAGAGAGAGAGAGAGAGAGAGAGAGAGAGAGACAGATGTTGATCCACTGGAAGGAAATCTCAGCTTCTGTTTGTGCAGGCTTTGACAGGCAGGCACCACACCTAGCCTAGCCATGCACAATTGGCTTTGCCAACATATTAACGAGAGCAGCAGCGATCAGGTGGCCTGGCTACCCCTTAGCTTAATGGGAAATGAGACACATTAGGCACATTCAGCGAGCGACATTCACTTTCAGTCAGTGTTCTCTTTGCTCAAACAGCAGCCATTCACTCTATATTACCTCTCACCTTATTGAAGCTGAACATACTGTATATGCTTTGTGTCATTGTGTATTGTGAATCGGCTATATTCACACCTTGTCAATGAGGGGGTTGGCGTTCCAGCTCACTGAAAGCGTTAGAAAGGTCTAAGCCAGCTAGGCTAGTGTTATCCCCGAGTGAGTCGGCTTAGTGAGATATTTTTGTTCCCACCCAAAACCGAAAAAAAAATAAAGAAATCCTCCCCAGTCACATGAAGTTAGTGACTTGTTTTATTACTGCCTCACCTAGCCTGACACCAGTAAAACAGCGAAATCCAAGCTAACGCTTATTATAGTCTTCGCTGCTAAAGTTATGGGAGCAACGAATGGAGAAAAGCCAGACTTGAGAACACATTCACCGTATAACATATGAGCACAGTGAAATATAGCTTAGTCTCGTCAACGCAAACTCCTGACCCCCGAGAGTATGTTTTTTTAAATATATTTTTCTCCATATATATAAATATATATTTCTCCACCGTTTGACCTGTCTTGCATATTATCAATGTAATAAGCCCCACAGCTTCAGGTTTATTATAGTATATTTTCTCTGTTTAATCTGCTGGGTGATTTATTGATTAGCCTGGTTGCGTCTCAAATGGCACCCTATTCTCTATATGGTGCACTACTTTTGAACATGGTCCTGGTCAAAAGTATTGCAATAGGGTGCCATTGGGATCCGGTCAAAAGTAGTGCACTCTATAGGGAATAGGGTGCAATTTGGGACGCACAGAAGTGTCTCTAGGTTGACCCATGTGTTAGGCAGATGTCGAGGCAGGCAGGCAAAACATTCCTCGGAAAAGCTGGAGCTGGAAGGTTAGGATCTGTTTCTGCCTGATTTCCAAATCTCTTCTCCCACTGGAATGGCCCTGAATGCCAGGGAGATTCCCTGTTGCCGGGGAACAGGGAGCAGGAATGCTGAAGCCTGACAGAATGGTAATGTGACAACGGGAACGCTGTGTGTTTGCACCGCTATCATTCCCCATGCCCCCTCTCATCCTTATCACAAACCATATTTCCATTTTAAGTGACAGTGATAGACAACAGATAGGAAAAGGATGGGTTTCCTATTTTGGAGGGGGATATGTGTTTGTTTGTGTGTGTGTGTGTGTGTGTGTGTGTGTGTGTGTGTGTGTGTGTGTGTGTGTGTGTGTGTGTGTGTGTGTGTGTGTGTGTGTGTGTGTGTGTGTGTGTGTGTGTGTGTGTGTGTGTGTGTGTGTGTGTGTGTGTGTGTGTGTGCGCCTGCCTGTGTAGTGTGTATAAAGGTCTTTTGAAACAGGAATGAGAAATGTGAGCAATGATTGGTTGTCGTAACTTTTAACCTCTCTCGGGGCTTAAATTGCTTTCATGCAGATATGGTGTAGAGGGTGATTTCCTGTCATATATTACAGTAGGCAGGTGCATCTGAACATAGCGTTATGCCTACAGCATATATCCTTCAGCCTTCAACCTGCAATGTCCAACATTCCACAGCTAAACCAAACATCAAACTGATACTGTATGTATCAGCGAACTTTGCACTCTAACCTAAAAGTGTTAACATGCTACGTTAATGTTAATCTTGTGATACAGAAACACACTGTATGAGGATGAAGTAAACCAACCTCCGTTATTATATGTGCAGCATCCATGGAAGTCCCTGGAAGTCGGGACATTTGTTATACTTCTTCTTTGAAGCCATCCAATTCGTATGCAAAATGAGCCCATTAGCCGCTAAGTGATGAGTGTCAGTCAACAAGAGTCTTCTCAAGAGGCAATTTCCTTTCTCTCTCTCCTTCTTCGGGCCACTTTAACAGGATCCATGTCATGTGTTTCTAGTTGGTTTCTGGGCACACAGGCTACTCAGTGTGTCTGCTGAGCACACAGTGGCCCACAGTCAAGTGATTTGGGGAGATTAAGGGGAATAAAAACCTAATATCTGAGCAGCACGAAATGCTGAAAAGCTATATGACGTACCCTTTTCCTGCTAATTATCCTTACTATAAAAGTATGTTATTGTTATTGGAATATTGGCCTATTTTCACTTTCTCTTTTCTGTGGAGAGGATTTACAAATTGTATATAAAGTGCGAGAAAGATGGATTATTGCCGATAATAGCATACAGTCCAAAGGTGTATTCAAAATTAATCAACTTCCATAATTAACTTATTTTTATTTTTATTTATTTCACCTTTATTTAACCAGGTAAGCTAGTTGAGAACAGGTTCTCATTTACAACTGCGACCTGGCCAACATAAAGCAAAGCAGTGCAACACAAACAACAACACAGAGTTACACATGGAATAAACAAGCGTACATTCAATAACACAATGGAAAAAAAAGAAAGTCTATATACAGTGTGTGCAAAATGCGTGAGGAGGTAGGCAATAAATAGGCCATAGTGGCGAAGTAATTACAATTTAGCAGATTAACACTGGAGTGATAAAAGAGCAGATGATGATGTGCAAGTAGAGATACTGGTGTGCAAAAGAGCAGAAAGTAAATAAAAACAGTATGGGGATGAGGTAGGTAGATTGGGTGGGTTATTTACAGATGGACTATGTGCATCTGCAGTGATCGATTAGATGCTCAGATAGCTGATGTTTAAAGTTAGTGAGGGAAATATAAGTCTCCAGCTTCAGCGATTTTTGTTATTCGTTCCAGTCACTGGCAGCAGAGAACTGGAAGGCGGCCAAAGGAGGTGTTGGCTTTGGGGATGACCAGTGAGATATACCTGCTGGAGCGCGTGCTGTGGGTGGGTGTCGTTATCGTGACCAGTTAGCTGAGATAAGGCGGAGCTTTACCTAGCATAGACTTATAGATGACCTGGAGCCAGTGGGTCTGGCGACGAATATGTAGCGAGGGCCAGCCGACTAAAGCATACAGGTTGCAGTGGTGGGTGGTATAAGGGGCTTTGGTAACAAAACGGATGGCACTGTGATAGACTGCATCCAGTTTGCTGAGTAGAGTATTGGAAGCTGTTTTGTAGATGACATCACCGAAGTCGAGGATCGGTAGGATAGTCAGTTTTACTAGGGCAAGTTTGGCGGCCTGAGTGAAGGTGGCTTTGTTGCGAAATAGAAAGCAGATTCTAGATTTGATTTTGGATTGGAGATGTTTAATATGATTCTGGAAGGAGAGTTTACAGTCTAGCCAGACACCTAGGTATTTGTAGTTGTCCACATATTCTAGGTCAGAGCCGTCCAGGGTAGTGATGCACTTTGGTCAGGCGGGTGCAGGCAGCGAACGGTTGAAAAGCATGCATTTGGTTTTACTAGTGTTTAAGAGTAGTTGGAGGTCACGGAAGGAGTGTTGTATGGCATTGAAGCTCGTTTGGAGGTTAGTTAACACAGTGTCCCAAGAAGGGCCAGAAGTATACAGAATGGTGTCGTCTGCATAGAGGTGGATCAGGGAATCACCCGCAGCAAGAGCGACATCATTGATATATACAGACTTAACCCTGTACACTCGTGGGAATTGGCCTATACGGATAGGGCTAAATGGAATGTTTCTTACAGAAGAAATATGGAAAGCACATGGACAACCATGGCAGCAATTAAAAGGGAACAGTTTGGAGTTTATGGGGAAATTATTAGACTAAAGGTGAGGACAAAACTGTTCATCTGACACAAGAAAATACTCTGGATACATTCAGTAACATGATAAGAATATTTTTTGAAACAATGAGGTAGGTGCAACATAAGACCAAAAAAATGACATGGGTTTGAGATCGAGGTCTAACTGGTGTTTCCAAGTGGTCACACACCTCTCCAAAGTGTGCACAGTTCCTAAGTCATTTCAATTCACTTTTATGACTCAAAGAAGAGTCTTCAACTATAAGGTGCTTTTTGTAGTTATTTCGTTTGGAACACTGCACTGTATCCTGCCTTTACACGATACTGTTGTATACACAATCCAAAAATGGTCCATTATAAATCACAATCTGGGTCAGGTGGGCATAAATCGAAAGCTTGTTCTATTGCCAACATGACTAGCAAAATTATAAAATACGATCTTACAGTGTAAGGCTTTGAGAGAAGCAGATGGTAATAGAATGGAGTCATGAGTGCATTCAGATGCGTAGTCAGTGGGAAATGTCCTTCACAATGCAGAAAACCCAGGCTCATTCTGTTGAGGACAACCCAGGGTATGGCGCCATGTTATCTTGTAACTGTACGTCTAACATAGTGATCATAAACACTGACACTGTATATAACATGAGTTGTATGATATGGAATTGTGAAAAGCACATTGGATTCACGGGTGTTTGACTTGCTTGTATGACATCAAAGTTATATTTATTATAATCCTCAACGGCTCACCTTTCAAAATACATTGAGTCCTCATCATTTACAGTATTTCCCCTACTCAGACAACCAAAAAGGTGCTAAAGTTGCCCAATTACCGGGGAAGGACGGAGGCACCTTCTTGTCGTGCACGGTGCTCAAGTTCAGAACGGCTGTCAGTCAAAACCCATACGGAGCTGTGAAGCGGAGAGCCAGAGCTCTGACATCATGTATAGCATGTTACTGTACAGCCACTGCGTTCCAATTTAGGCATTATCAGTGTCCAAATCTGTCATTTTCAACCCATATATAAGTATGAGTGTAACGGGCTACACGGTTAAGCAAATTTTTACCATTATTTTTAAGAGGCCTTCACTATTTACAGTCAGGTATGGAATTTGAAGATGTACTGTATGCTTATTACACCGTACGCAATAAATCTGTTTTATCATTATCTCAAGTGGGCCTCTATTTTTAGTCGCCATCTTTGTTTCATTGCTTCCAGATGGAACAGACTCCGAGGAATTCGACATAACTTCTGGTTCTCATTAAGACTCAGACTGGGGTGACATCATCACACATGAAAACTCTTGTCTTGGGATTCGACAGATGCCTGGGAGCGTTAGCGCTAAGCCAAGGTGCTAAACCCTAAAGGCGATCCCAGCCCAAATAAGGAAGATAAGTCAATGGTCAGTCGGATATAAAACAAGCATGTACCATTTGGCAGAGTGATGTCATTGTATCTTCTCGGCTGTCACACAACGGATTTAAACCTGCACATTTTGTTTATTTGTGTGATTTTCTATTTTTCAAGATGTCCTCATCTTTCGACCTCTGATCTCCGGGATTAGCGAGTGATACTTTGGCTACTGTGGGAAAATGTCAAACGGAGAGAGTTGAACTTCCTTCGGTTAGGCCAGCTATTTGCTCCTACGATAACAAACACAGTTCTGTCGTTATTATTTCTTTACTTAGCTAACCCTCTTTATCTAGGGGTGCCCCCTCTTTATCTAGGGGTGCCCCCCCCCCCTTGGGAAAACCTTTACCATAGGTCCATTCTTTAGGCTGACTAGAGTGATTCAAGTTAAATCAGCTCACTCTCCGAGGTATACAATGGTGTGCCCTCTACACTAAAAGCATTACCTTACAAGAGCTATTCATTCACTCACCGTCACATAATGCAGAGAGCACAAGAGCATTCTGCATTGTCCCCTTACAGGTCACATGTCCAATGACCAGCAATTTATTTACAATGGCTTTTGCTATTCATTGCATAGAACTGACTAGAGGGCATCCATCGCATGTCATACTTTGAACATGAATAGTTATGTACTTCTATGAATGGTTTGAAAGATTGATAACCAAAGGAAAGAGCCAAATGAAAATGGTTTGTATTTGCCCATTGTAAACACATAATATTGTACTGGGTACACCTGATGAACGCACATAAACGCATCCAACATTATTGCTAGCTTGACATTTCATAGATCGTTTTTAAAGATTTTACACATAGAGATGCTTAATGGAACAGTGAAAACACATCCAGGAAGACCACAACGGCCTTTCTGCACTGATACAGTTGATGTGTCACGCCCTGATCTGTTTCACCTGTCCTTGCGCTTGTTGCCCATCTTCCCAACTTATCCTCTGGGTATCTATACCTGTGTTTTCTGTCTGTCTGTTGCTAGTTCATCTTGTTTGTTCAAGCCTGCCAGCGTTTTGTCTCAGCTCCTGTTTTTCTCCAGTCTCTCTTTTTCTCATCCTCCTGGTTTTTGACCCTTGACTGTCCTGACCCTGTACCCGCCCGCCTGACCACTCTGCCTGCCATCCTGTACCTTTGCTCCACCTCTGGATTACTGAACTCTGCCTGACCTGACCCTGAGCTTGCCTGTTGCCCTGTACCTTGGCCTCTACTCTGGTTTATCGACCACTGCTTGCCTTGACCTGTCACTTGCCTGCCCCTGTGGTTACAGTAAACATCGTTACTTTTACACAGTCTGCACTTGGGTCTTACCTGAAACCTGATATGATGCATCTACTTCTTCACCCTCTGCATCGACAATACACCCTTCACAAAACTAAAACGCGAGAGCTTTCACTGCCATTTCAGAGTAGATTTACCCCGAGTGTGCACCTGTCAAAGCCATTTCAGAGTAGATTTACCCTGAGCGTTCACCTGTCAAAGCCATTTCAGAGTAGATTTACCCTGAGCGTTCACCTGTCAAAGCCATTTCAGAGTAGATTTACCCTGAGCGTTCACACATAAAGGTTCATTTAGAAGAAATGTATCCTGAGACTTGAAGAGAATGCTTCCCAAGCTCCTCTTATTCTGTCTGGAGTCACGCCACGAGAGGAGAGCAACAGGGAACTAGGTCAATAATAATGCACTAATTCAGCTATCTCAACTCAGCCAAGAGTCTCTCTGTTTCTGAGTCTGCCTTCCAAATGGCACACTTATCCCTATATAGTGGATTACATTTGACCAGGGCTCATAGGGTTCTAGTCAAAAGTAATGCACTATATAGGGAGTCATTTGGGATGCAGACTGACTACCACTAATGCTGTTCTGCCTCAGGAGGAGACTAATTCAGCTGACTCAACTCAGCCAAGAGTCTCCCTGACTCACTGTAATACTAATACTGCTTTACCTCAAAGGTCTGGGGGAGGATGTGTATGTAGGCTATAAAGTGTATGGTAAGAAACAGCTTTTTTTAAATACACTACAGGCTTGATTATTATAATCAAAGCTAATTGACTGCCACAACAACCCAGATTACTACAATGAGTTGTCTGATGGTGGTGGTGAGTGGTGATCCAAGGAGAAATAATGTGCTTGTACCGTGCTACAGTAGCCTACATACTCAGTTCTCCTACAACCAACATCCAACCAACAAACACTCTGTCACGATCTCCTGAAGGGACAGACCAAGGCGCAGCGAGGTATCCAGTATACATTCTTTATTTAAGCAACGTAACTGGCAAAACAATAAACAAAACGAACGTAACGTTGACCATAACACGTAAACTAACAAAGCTATGAACAAACAATAACCCACAAAACCCCTCTGAAAACTACAAACATATATATGGTTCCCAATTAGAGGTAACGACACTCAGCTGCCTCTAATTGGGAACCATTTCCCCAACATAGAAATACAACACCTAGAACTAAAAAACCCTTCACCAAAAACGAAACTAAACACGCCAGCCTAAAAACTCTGGCCTGGACGTGACACACTCAGCATGTTGACCAGCTGCCGGGACCAGATGGGGGTTCGAGCACAGCTTGATAGCCCACTGACTCTATCTATCTATCTATCTACCTACCTATCTATCTATCTATCTATCTATCTATCTATCTATCTACCTACCTATCTACCTACCTATCTATCTACCTACCTATCTATCTATCTACCTACCTATCTATCTATCTTTCCTATACAATGGCCTCTAGGCCTTGGTGACCACTGCTGCTGCAGCCACTGGCCACACACACAAAGGCCAGTCATTGACCGGTTGACACTGTGGACAATTGACCCTGGGGTCAAAAGGGGTCCGAGGAGAAGCTACGCTCATTCACCTGAAGGGCTGGACCCTTTTGGTAGTGGTGTCGCCTCATAAAACGTCCCCCATTAAATTTATGTCCACCATCATGAGGAGGTTGAGGGAATCATTGAGTGCCACTAGCCCATCACCATAAACATGAGTTATGGACACATGAATAGTAGATAGATAATACTGCCTCTTTAGAAAGTGACTAAGACTAGGCTGAATGGATGGTGGTGGTCCAACCAATGAATGGCCATATCAAGACAAATGCTCCTAACCTGAGGTCGTGGTGAGTGACGGTTCTTCTACTCTCTGTATGGTCAGATCATTAGAATAAAGGACCTATATGGTTTATGTGGGAATTGGTTTGCATACAACATCATTGATCAACGTCAGCAATATGATCAGTATTGTGAATACAGCCTCCCTAGGGCTTATACCGCTCTTCCATCATAACATATTATGATGAGCCCTATGTAATAAAACAAATAATGATAGCTTTCTCTGATGCTCAACTTCCTAATGACACTGTATATTGTTATGCAATTTTGGAATAGCTATATGAGCATGACAAGGTTTTAAATATGTTGTTTATAACCATGAGAATATAACATGGGCAAGTGTCTCCTGCTACGTGATTGGTTCCCACTTGAAAAAAACACTCCCACTTGGGAAAAGCACTCTACTTGACTTCCCAAACATTTGGTTAGAGAGGAAACAAGAGTTACGGAAAAACAACACCCAGTTCTATGGGAGAGAAAACTCCCTATGACACTGTCTTACGAACTCTTGAAAAAATTACTCAATGAACTCAACCCACCCAACCACTACTGTCAGGGTCACTCTTCGAACTCTTCAAAATAGTGGGTGGGGCATAGAGGTCATCGCATCCTCATTGGTAAAACTCTGATGTGAAAACAACAGCGGGAACCCAAGGGTGGCCGCACTTCTCTTCACCCAGAATTCAATGGCAGAAAACAAGGCTTGCCTCAGCCGCAACTGCTTCTGACAGACCACATCAGCTATGTCAGAAAGAAAATACCTTAATATAATATGATGCAGTTCAGTACGACGCAGTACGCACTTTAAGGCAAGACAGATCCCTGGGTTGTTATCTGTGGCAATACTTTATTTTGAAATGAAATACGGGCAAAATAGAAATCCAACTGCTGGAGGTTCGGGAGAGATATCCAGCTGAATTACCTTGTTGGAAGAAAAACATCTACGGCTGTTTGTTGGATAAAATGTCAGGTTGAATCATACCCATTTTAGAAGAGATACATCACTGCTTTGGTTTTCTGTTTAGAAATTGTAAATGCTACTGCAAACAACCTTGTCAGCATAATCCCCCCCCACACACACACACACACACATTCACAGCCTAAACTAAAAACAGAACAGTGGCCCAGCCAGACACACACTGAGGAGTACCAGCTTTGGTAAAAAAAAAAAAAAAAAAAAAAAAAGATTTGAACTGGAAGGCTAATCTAACATCAAGTGGTGGGGGAAATGGCCCCGTAGAGGATCATTATAGCAGCTAATAGGGGCTGGTGATACATGAGTTTAGAGACATTCACAATGGCCTGTGGGACGCCCCCCTTGGACCCTGGCCCCCGGGACTGAGAGCGTGGAGGCAGGTGATCTTTTGTGTGCCAGAGAGAGAGAGAGAGAGAGAGAGAGAGAGAGAGAGAGAGAGAGAGAGAGGCTGAGCCCCCGGCTGTGAGCTTTCCCCCAGGGGCAGCGTTGCATTGTGTTGTCCTGTAGCGAGAGCCTCATTATAGGCTGAAGCTACGTTCTCAGATGTGGTCATAAATGTAAAAACATACATGAGCAGGGAACCAGCTGGATCACCTGTCACTAATGTCAACACAACTGATGCTGTTTGCCTCTGTTTGGTTAATCGCCATGGGTTTAAATACATTACTTTGTTATGTATGAGTAAAGCTTATCAAAGGCCTATACAGTACATACTTTATCCTTACCTGGACTACGATAGCACAGATTAAAGATCATTAGAGTTGGAATAGAGTGTGAAGCCTCAGATATTAACATTCAATGTCCAGCCTGCATTGCTACTGGTTCTCGGCCATTATAACAGTACATATTTAGAATGAAATACAGTATAAATTGTACTAACAGTACTTCCACTCCAGCCTTTTGCTTTTTCACCACTGTATGAACGCTCACAGACTCTGCTCCTGTTGAAAGTCAATAAGGCGGGTAGCATCAAACGAAGGCAGAGTTAATTAATCATCTCCGCTTCCTTTTCATGGCTCTCCCCTCATGGCTGTCCTGCGGGCGAGGCAGGCTGCTCCAGGTTGCAGCTGGAGCCGGGGTTGATATTAGCATATGGATATGTGAAGCAGACGGCTCGTTTCCGCGTGCAACTTGCAGCCGCGGAGACAGGAAACGAGCAAAAAAAACGGACATTGCTTTTTTTCAATGACCCCCAAAAAAAGGAAACACAGAATTTGTGGGATGATGAAAATATGTGATGAAGGGGAAAATAGGTGGATAACCTTTTCACTATTCGGTCACGGTGACTGACATCACATTTTTTTTATGACCCCCAAAAAAAGAGCATGTGTGGAATCCAGGAAACACATGAAGATGTAGATAACCTTCTCGCTCTTGGGTCAGTGTGAAATGAAATGAATGAAAATCAATTTCACTTTGTCTTGGAGGGACAACTAGATTGTGAGAGTTTATTTCGAAGGGCAGCCAATCATAGAACCCACTCTTAACATACTGTAGGGTTCAGTGAAAATGTCAGCAGCGGATAGATGGCCAGGACAGCTATCCACAACTACCTATGGACTGAATCTGCATAACAATCTACCACACTGTAAACCAACTGAATTCTGCTAAGGAATTCCCTTTTGATGCACTTTTCTCTCTACGCGTATTCTGACCTTAAACTTAAGCATGCTATTCACCCGCTATTCGTTTGGGGTGGGGATCAAAGAAAAGAAGGTGTGGTTCTTTCCTAACCCTAAAAAACACAAAAGATCAGAGTATTTGGTTTATCTACCAATTGGTGCTGAAAAGGAGAGAAATTTGCATGCATTTACATGGCTTTCTTTCATTGATATTTGAATGAGTCTGTCGGAAAAAATATAACTAAAAGTTACACCAAATTTACAGCGATGGCTTTAGATAAATGTACTGAAAACCCTATTGAATGAAAACTCCACAAGAAAAATCTGTTGGCCAGCAAGTAGGTTTTCAGCGGTTGAATTAAATGTATTCAGCGAGCGCAAAGGAATCACGCCTGCAAAGCCCACTACGCACCTGGATAAGTTAAGTCTGAATACCAACTACTGAGAAGTGCGTAGGAAAGGCGTGAGTAGGAAAAGCTTAAATTGCATAAGTCTGAATCTGGCCCCTACCGCATAAGCCAACAGCAAATCCATAACCCAACAAAATACCACAACACAATAATCAAAGCATCCCTCACGTAACTCAACACCTGTAACCAGTTGACAACATTAGTTATTATCTTTCAGTCAAGAGACATAGAGTATTTCCATCAACACAGAATTCATTTTCTCCACAAAATACACAATAATGGTACGGCACACACACACACACACACCATGTGAAATAGGATGGAAACGTGCAACCATGCATCAAAGCTCTCTCCAGCACCTCATAGTGTGTTTCCCTCCTTTACGGGTGATTCATCATAACACAGCTTCTGGTAATGTAGTTAGACAAAGGGTATATGGAGTGATTTGTCTGGTTTATAGGTTCCTAGTCACAGTGGAGCACGAGGACCCTTGGCTCCATATAAGCACACTTTAGGGTAAATAATTCAGTTGGAGTGCTGTGTCTGGGAGCTTTGCCCCGAACACAAAGCCACAGAGGAGAAGAGAAGGAGAGGAATTGTACCCAGAAGAGTGGAGGATTTGCTCTCTCTCTCATTCTCTCTCTGTTTTTCTCTGTCTCTCTGTCTCTCTCTCCATTTCTTTGTGTCTCTCCCTCTCCCTCGCTCTCTCGCTCTATTGCGCTCTCTTTCTTACTCTCCCTCCCTCTTTCCCATTATAACTGTAAGAGCTGTATATGTTTTCCACGGAAACACAAATCTAGTCTCTTTCCCTGTCTGCTGTCCATCCGGGGGAGATCCCAAAGTCTTCTCACTATAGAATCGAAACCCCCTGTCACATATGAATCCCATACCCCACATCCTATTCCTGGTAGAGACATTTTTAGATTTGGCCACTGCCACACATCGGAAAATCCACTTACACATAGACAGATAGCACACAAGGAAGCCATAGAACACAAAAGGAAGCTATAGTAATAAATTGCAATATGTGGCACCAAGTCGTCCCACAGTGAATCACTTCCATACAGAGGTACATATGGCAGGCACATCCCTCAATCCAAATTGTCTGGAGACACTAGACAGATAGAGCATGCTCGATCCCCTCGGCAATTAGTGGTTGTTGGCAGTTAGCAGCAGTTGGCAGGTCAACGACCTACATAGTCAACACAGCAACACCAACAATAACATTATTGAGGGTAACTGAAGGATGGGACTAAAAACAAACAAAAGATAACTAATGTACAATATGCTGTGTCTGTAAAATGTACAGTTGAAGTCGGAAGTTTATATACACTTAGGGTGGAGTCATTAAAACTAGTTTTTCAACCATAACTTTGTGCATGACATAGGTAATTTTTCCAACGATTGTTTACAGACAGATTATTTCACTTATAGTTCACTATATAACAATTCCAGTGGGTCAGAAGTTTGCATACACTAAGATGACTGTGCCTTTAAACAGCTTGGAAAATTCCAGAAAATAATGGCTTTAAAAGCTTCTGATAGGCTAATTGACATAATTTGAGTCAATTGGAAGTGTACCTGTGGATGTATTTCAAGGCCAACCTTCAAACTCAGTGCCTCTTTGCATGACATCATGTGAAAATCATAAGAAATCAGCCAAGACCTCAGAAAAATTATTGTAGACCTCTGCAAGTCTGGTTCATCTTTGGGAGCAATTTCCAAACGCCTGAAGGTACCACGTTCATCTGTACAAACAATAGTACACAAGTATAAACACCATGGGACCAGGCAGCCGTCATACCGCTCAGGAAGGAGCCGCGTTCTGTCTCCTAGAGATTAACGTAATTTGGTGTGAAAAGTGCAAATCAATCCCAGAACAACAGCAAAGGACCTTGTGAATTTGCTGGAGGAAACATGTACAAAAATGTGTCTATATCCACAGTAAAACAAGTCCTATATCGACATAACCTGAAAGGCCGCACCGCAAGGAAGAAGCCACTGTTCCAAAACCGCCATAAAAAGCCATGGGGACACATAATGACCATCGTTATGTTTAGAGGAAAAAGGGGGAGGCTTGCAAGCCGAAGAACACCATCCCAAACGTGAAGCACGGGGGTGGCAGCATCATGTTGTGGGGGGGGTGCTTTGCTGCAAGAGGGACTGGTGCACTTCACAAAATAGATGGCATCATGAGGGAGGAAAATGATGTGGATATATTGAAGCAACATCTCAAGACATCAGTCAGGACGTTCAAGCTTGGTCGCAAATGGGTCTTCCAAATGGACAATGACCACAAGCATACTTCCAAACGGCCTGCTACCAAAACCTGCAGGCTCTCCTTCACCGCAGCCAATGTGAGAAAAACATTTAAATGTGTTAACCCTTGCAAGGCTGCCGGCCCAGATGGCATCCCTGGCCGTGTCCTCAGAGCATGCGCAGACCAGCTGGCTGGTGTGTTTACAGACATATTCAATCAGTCCCTATCCCAGGCTGCTGTTCCCACATGCTTCAAGAGGGCCACCATTGTTCCTGTTCCCAAGAAAGCTAAGATAACTGAGCTAAATGACTATCGCCCCGTAGCACTCACTTCCGTCATCATGAAGTGCTTTGAGAGATTAGTCAAGGATCATATCACCTCCATACTGCCAGACACCTTGGACCCACTCCAATTTGCTTACCATCCCAATAGGTCCACAGACAACGCAATCGCAATCACATTGCATACTGCCCTAACCCACCTGGACAAGAGGAATACTTATGTAAGAATGCTGTTCTCAGCCCTCTCCTGTACTCCCTGTTTACCCATGACTGCGTGGCCAAGCACGCATCCAACTCAATCATCAAGTTTGCTGACGACACTACAGTGGTAGGCTTGATTACCAACAACGACGAGGCGGCCTACAGGGAGGAGGTGAGGGCCCTCGGAGTGTGGTGTCAAGAAAATAACCTCTCACTCAATGTCAACAAAACAAAGGAGATGATCGTAGACTTCAGGAAACAGGAGAGGGAGCACCCCCCTATCCACATCGAGGGGACAGTAGTGGAGAAGGTGGAAAGTTTTAAGTTCCTCGGCGTACACATCACGGACAAACTGAATTGGTCCACCCACACAGACAGCGTGGTGAAGAAGGCGCAACAGCGCCTCTTCAACCTCAGGAGGCTGAAGAAATTCGGCTTGTCACCAAAATCACTCACAAACTTCTACAGATGCACAATCGAGAGCATCCTGTCGGGCTGTATCACCGCCTGGTACGGCAACTGCTCCACCCACAACCGTAAGGCTCTCCAGAGGGTAGTGAGGACTGCACAACGCATCACCGGGGGTAAACTACCTGCCCTTCAGGACACCTACACCACCCGATGTCACAGGAAGGCCAAAAAGATCATCAAGGACAACAACCACCCGAGCCACTGCCTGTTCACCCCGCTATCATCCAGAAGGCGAGGTCAGTACAGGTGCATCAAAGCTGGGACCGAGAGACTGAAAACAGCTTCTACCTCAAGGCCATCAGACTGTTAAACAGCCATCACTAACATTGAGTGGCTGCTGCCAACATACTGACTTAAATCTCTAGCCACTTTAAACATAGGAATTGGATGTAACAATGTATCACTAGCCACTTTAAACAATTTTGTATATAATGTTTACTTATACGACATACTTATATCAAATGTATACACTGTACTCTAAACCATCTATTGAATCTTGCCTATGCCGTTCGGCCATCGACCCAAATCTCTAGCCACTTTAATAATTATAATTGGATGAAATAATGTATCACTAGCCACTTTAAACAATGCCATTTATATAATGTTTACATATCCTACATTACTCATCTCATATATATATATATGTGTATATACTGTACTCCATACCATCTACTGCATCCTGCCTCACTTATCCATATATTTATATGTACATACTCGTATTCATTCCGTTACTCTTGTGTGTATAAGGTATTTGTTGTGAATTTGTTAGATTACTTGTTAGATACTACTGCATGGTCGGAACTAGAAGCACAAGCATTTCGCTACACTCGCATTAACATCTGCTAACCATGTGTATGTGACAAATAAAATTTGATTTGATTTGATTTAAATGGTTTAAGGACAACAAAGTCAAGGTATTGGAGTGGCCATCCCAAAGCCCTGACCTCAATCCCATAGAAAATGTGTGGGCATAACTTAAAAAGCATGTGCGAGCAAGGAGGCCTACAAACCTGACTCAGTTACACCAGCTCTGTCTGGAGGAATGGGCCAAAATTCACCCGACTTATTGTGGGAAGCTTGTGGAAGGCTACCCGAAACGTTTGACCCAGGTTAAACAATTTAAAGGCAATGCTACCAAATACTAATTGAGTGTATGTAAACTTCTGACCCACTGGGAATGTGATGAAAGAAATAAAAGCTGAAATAAATAATTCTCTCTACTATTATTCTGACATTTCACATTCTTAAAATAAAGTGGTGATCCTAACTGACCTAAGACAGGGAATTTTACTAAGATTAAATGTCAGGAACTGTGAAAAACTGAGTTTAAATGTATTTGGCTAAGGTGTATGTAAACTTCCAACTTCAACTGTATATAGTATGTACAGTATAAGCAGGAAGTAAAAGCCTAAGTGTAGTTGTCCATTAGTTTACTCCAATAAGGGGAGGGGTGATAGGGTTAGGGGAAATAGTAAAGAAAAATGTACATACAAATATGTATATATTTAAAATAATATATATCTATATTCACAAAAAATATATATGGGGTATTTGAAAGTTGCTCTACCCCCTACGTTTATATATATTTTTATTCTCAATAGAGGCCATTCATCTTTTTTGTGAACCACATATATGTTCCCCCCTTCATGTGCTGTAACATCTGCCCAGGGCAGTTCCTGTCTCCCAGTCTGCTGCAGCCATGACGGTCCGGAGGCCAGGTCTAGCATGATTAACACCCAGCCCGCCCCACTTCCGCTATAACACCACGCTGACTGACTGCTGAATCCCATAGCCAGAGAGGACGGATGGTGAACTCACCACCAGCAGTTGAAGCAGAGGGATGTTGCATATCCTCCCGCATATGGACACGACGGCATGGTCCCTGAGTTGACTCATACTGTTCCTTCGGTGTGCCCTGCACTGTTTCTCTCTCTCCGGTCCCTCTCCGGTCCCGCCGTCTTCTTAATGTACCTCCCTTCCAAACGCTTGCCACACCTGTGGCGAGTGTGTGCCGGAATCCGAAATGATGATGCAGGATTTAGGAAGCCCTGTATTTCCTCTGTCCTTCCTTGGCGGCACACAGCTCCTCCTCTCCTCATCATCTACTCCTTCTAGGCACAGCAGCACATACGCTCTTCAATATTTAACTAGTTTGTCAAGTTGGATTAAATCACCTGCTCAGGATCCCCTGTTTTCTGCCGCCTCTCTGGGAGCAAGGCATTGTGTGTGTGTGTGTGTGTGTGTGTGTGTGTGTGGGTGCTTGCGTGTGTGTGTGTCTTGTCCAGGCTGGTCACAAGAAAGAGCAGTCGATTTCGTTTGCAAAGGTCCCGAGGACATCGATGCCTTGTCAGGGTGTGCGTGAGCAAGGACATCCAACGCATCAACAGACTAGCCCTCCTGAAACCCCCAAACCCTCTCCTCCTATCTCTCAGCTTTCTGCCGCTCCATCTGTCTACTGAGCAGTGGCTCCTCCTGTGTGTTTACAGCAGCAGGAGGTTGAAACGAGCATCGTGAGGCGAGGAGAGCTGACTTGCAGAGCAAGGGAGCCACGACCAATGTAAGGGCTCACTGACATTCGTCTCCGGAATATTCTCCTAGTCAGTCAGAACTACACTCAGTCTCACAGTTAAGCAGCGTAAATGGAAAGGTACAAATAAAAACCTACTGACACTCACTGCAGCGCACAGAGAGAGTAGAGAGGAAGTTCCGGTGGCCACAGATATTTACAGTAGCACTTACTATGAATATGTGCATGTAGCCCTTTATGATACCTCATAAGGCATGATAAATGCACTTATAATTAGGGCTGGGATGATACGAGTATGCCAATATTTTTTCCATGGCAAAAATGAAAACATGAAGCAGTCCAAACTCTTCGGTCCTTTAAAAACCCGCTGTATGTAAAATATTGGGTGCTATAGCTACGAAAATAAATAAATGTGACTCTGGATGACGACATGATGTTGTTTGTTTACAACAAAGGGTCTGTTTTCCTAAAGAAGTTAAATCCACTTTGTGTTTTGTTTCCTTCCCACGATACTAATGAATATTGCGATACTGGTATCATCGCAGCCCAACATATAAAGCATTATGGTGGGGTTATTTAAATGTGACCACAGTAAAATATATATGTTTTTAAAGTGTAGATAGTATCATTAGATCTGAGGACAATCAGAAGATAGCATAATTTGACATGTTCACATACTACATTGATTTCCTTCGGGTTGCAAAATGCAGGTAATTTCACAGATTTTCCAAAAATCCCAGTTGGAAGATTTCTGTATTTAAGGGGAACGAGCAGGAACCCCCCCCTCCAACTGAGATTTCTGGAAAACTTGAGAATTTGTCATTTTTTATCCCTATTTCAAATAGACAAAAGCAACCAAGATGTTCTGTAACACTGACCTATTTTTCACAGGTTTTCTTCCAGAAGAGTGAAAGGAAAAGAGTTACACCTCCAGGTCCCAGTCCTCTAGGTATTATAGTGAGTGGAAGATGACATTACAGCTCACACTAAAGATTACGAACATGTCACATCAGGTGCCTGGGCAAGCCACTTGGAGAAGAGTGAAGTTACCCCTAGATACTGATCTTGAGTCCGTTTTGCATTTCCCCCACAAATGGTTAAGGTTAGGATCGGAGGAAGGGAAACTGATCCTACTAGATCTGTACTTAGGGGAAACTTCACCCCTGAGCCAAGCCTCTTGGAGGCATTTATGACAGAATGTCCCTGCTGTTGTTGAGCAGGTTAGGGTGCGCTCTGTTGTAACTGTAAATCAAAGGGGCCTGACATATCTGTAAATGGCCCAGTCTAGGTGACTAATCGCTTTCTCATCAAGTGTTGATGACGCATAATGAATCACACATGGTCTACATTTCATTGGATTGTGTCACAGCTTTAGTCACCTTTTAATTATGTAATCAATTGCATAAACTACTTCAACTTTGACAATTCCATTTCTAACAATAAGCTTCAAGTTAATTAATTGAAAGTAATATTGGTAGTACCTCAACAGGATCAGACACCTGTATATTGAATTTACAATAAAATTGTAAGATGATGCCAAAATACATGCAATTTCCTATTGCTCAAGAACCAATATATATATTTTTTGTAAAAATTCCTACATTGTTCAATGACCAACCTGACTTTTTTTACAAGGGGTCGCCAGGTGCATGGAAGTTCTACTCATCTTCTCTGGAACACCTGGAAGCGTCTCACACTACAGGCCAAACCAGCAAGGTTTCCCCATTCACACCCTAATAGCTTTCACAATATTCTGTACTCAAACAATGGCCCCTCAAATTCTTCTCCGATGTCTACCACATAAGTTCAACCTAAATAATTCGAACAATATAATATAAACAGTATCTGTCAAACTAAACCAAATGAAGACTGGTTTCTTCAGTGTTTTCAAGTGGCTTTTGCATTTATTTGCTCAGTAGTCGGGCTAATGTCGGAAAATGTAAATATTTGCTGGACTGAGGGGAAATTATTTAGGGAAAGTAGATCCTTTCAGAACTTGCGCTATGCACCAAGCCAGGGTGTATTTAAACAGTAGTCTTCCTGTAAAATATGAAACCCCTCTAAGGATTTGTAGAAAGGGAATTACCTCACTGTGTGCTTCAGAAATGTATACATCTTTTAACGTAGATTTAGAAAGATCATCGCATGCTCAGCGGGGCAACTGCATGCAGAAATCAACTAAAACAAAATTCAGATCTGCCAATTTGAGCCCTCCCTTGAGGGATACACATATTGGATGGAGGCCAATAGTGGCAGTCTTGACAGATTTATGTTGTTGTCGATTTCTGTGAGCAGGAAGTTGCCCTGCTGTGCATGATGATGTCATATCCCTGACTGTACCTTTACATTTTCTACGATCAATAAATCAATCAGTCTATCCACCAATAAGCCAGTCCATCCAAATCTCCAGATGGGGTGTGGTGAATGAATCCCAAACATTGGGGACTGAGACAGTTCACAGACCACAGACTACAGGTCATAACTTGGCTTGGAGACTGATAAGGATGTGATCACACACATTCACCCTCACACCCAACCAGCCGGTCTCCCTCTCTGTTGCCCTTCCCTAGTTCAGTGTTCCTGGGCAGAGCAGTCTGGCCTCCCTCAATCCCTGCTAGTCCCAGCTGCATGTTGAAAGGGTGGGCATCCCCTCTTCCCCTCACTGACAGATGCAGTGTGGCCCCTCCACCCTTCACCACTCCCCCAAGGCCCAGGCTCTAATCCGCCACATTCAATCCTGTTAGCTGCCCCTCTGCCAATCTCTGCCTCATTCACTCCCAGGCCCCTGAACCACAATCTGCCAATAAGCCCTGATCTTGGATCAGTGTTCCACAGTTCCACACATCATAATAATAAACCCCCAAATACACATCACTGCCAGTTCCATGTGGGCGTGGTTAACAGCTACGGACAAAACACATGCAGCAATGTCGACTGACAGGATGGACCACTTCCCAGTGGGATAATGATTATCTGCATGTTTGATTTTAACACAGGGAATCACACCAAGATGATTCAGTTTCTGAACTTTTATTCTACCAGTTAGTTGACTGGGGTAGTTCATTGTTTTACGTTGACGTGGTGCACTGAGATTCTGAAAAAAATGCCCATAGAAATATAATTACTAGTCACTATATTTATATTTCAATCCTATTGCCATGTCATCATCTACAGCTGTCCATTGGGCATACAATGGGGCAGAATCTGAAGTCATTGATTATAGTAGAGCAGTTTCTTTCAGCCTGTGGTTAAACCTAAAGATAGTTGAGTCCCTCGGGCCTTTAAAACAAATAGCTGTGAACTGCTATCCTGTCCCCTGGGCTCTTGGCTCTTTCAGGAAGAGGGACACACAGAGAATAGAGGTGTGTGTGTGTGTGTGTGTGTGTGTGTGTGTGTGTGTGTGTGTGTGTGTGTGTGTGTGTGTGTGTGTGTGTGTGTGTGTGTGTGTGTGTGTGTGTGTGTGCGCAGTGTTGTATGCACCAATGTTTGAATATGGACGCGGCCACGACAACCACAGCAACCACTTTCATCTAGGGCATGATGGGTAAGAAGAGAAAGTCCCTAATCAGAGGCCCTCTTGACTCAACAGGGCAACAAGGGGACATCTTATAGGATGGGGACTGTTGTTCAATTACACATGCTGGGCTCTTGGCTCTTTTTTTCCTCTGTACTGTAGCTTTGAAGCTACCAAGGAGAGGACAAACTCAGTGTCCTCTTTACAGAGATGTAACTTCTCTTCTCCAATGGCCCAAATTCCAACCAACTCTAGTGGTTGACCTACAGAGACTGAGAAGCGTATTTTGTCCCTTTGAATGCGTCTTGTCTTTGATTTCGCCGACATAATAACCGATAGCCTCATGGATGGTTAAATAAGAGGTTTGACAGCGACAGACCTCTACATTTAGCGGAGAAATAGTGGTTTTCAGGATCGTTACTGAGGCATGTGTAGCACAGATAACTTACGACACGGGGCAGAGACTTCAGCAAACATCAGAACACAGCAGCAGGAGAGAGAGAGAGAGAGAGAGAGAGAGAGAGAGAGAGAGAGAGAGAGAGAGAGAGAGAGAGAGAGAGGAGAAAAAGAGAGAGAGAGAAAGGGAGAAAAGGAGAGAGTTCTCCTGCCTAGCAGAACATAAACAGGTCAACTGAAATGTTTTCCTCATCATCTACCAGAGCGAACGCAAAAACATGACTGTTACTGCTCATGGATTGCTTGCCTATTTATTAGAGATCATTTACCAGAAACGCAAGCAACAAATAGCAGGCCAGGGTTCTCCACAAACCTACAGTATACAGTCACATGTGGCTCTTACAATTAGTTAAAGTGGAAGGCTTTAGTGAAGAGTAATGCCACTCATTGCTTTCTCTACAGTAACTGTATCCACATGTCCTCTTTGTATGGGCTAATCAACTTGAAAATCAAGGTACCGTTCCCTTGAACGATTTCATTATACTATGTTTTCCCAGACATGTTGTGAGTAGGAAATATAATCTAATATGTGTATTAAATACCTAATATATGTTATACAGAATGTGATTAACAAGTCCATATGGAGTTCATAATCGCATGAAATAAAACCAAAGGAAAGTTTCATTAAGTCTCAGGGGCTAGACGAATCTCATTAAGGTCGGAAAACTAGACGAGTGGCCAGTAGCACCATCAAAACGACCTCGGTAGCCTTTAAACCGGTTTTATGAGCAAACAGGGGGCCGAGCGCCCGACTACTCTTACCCACAGGATAAGGTGATTATGGGGGATACCACTTGGTTGTAACTCAGCTCTGGGGAATCGTGATCCAACATCCAAGGCTGTAATCATTTGTCTTTAGCCCCATGAGAGCCAACTCCACCAAGGCAGTTCCCATGAGACTAGAGGTTGGGGGTAAACTTCTTTAAAACCCTTTAGCTCTCAGCCGTAGTAAGAGCCAGAGTGGCCCCTCGTTCTGCCTGGTTCCCACACCACACAGATACTCCTGTGGGTCGCGCCAGGTATGAGCGGTATGTCCCTGCCACTAAGAGAGGCTTTCATGGAGAAAGAGGCTGGGAGGTTGGGGCACCCCTTCCGGGAGAAGTTCATTTAAAACACACACAGGGGGGGTTGGTGTAGCCAGAACTCCAAGTCCCCATTATGTAAAACTATCACATGCTCCCTGATCACTGTTTAGGCCTTTAGCTCCACCAGGTGCTGAAAGGAATAGGTCATAGGTTAAACCCTGATCACTTCTCTCCATCATGACTATTTGACACATGTCATAGTAACCCTAAGCCACCTTCAAACAGTGTGTGGACTGTGGAGACATCCCCTTTAGAGTTATACATGCTGTTATACCATAGCCTAGTGTGAGAACTGGCCTCTGACCACAGCGGATTTCGTCACAGGATTTCTACACTGTTATAACTCTCCGTTACACACAGTCATTTGAGCCATAGGATGTGATATCAAACTTCCCCATTGGACTGCATAGTAATGTAAGAGCCCAATCCCCTTAACAAGCATGTCTACCCCAGTACACAGTAGTTGCTACCCAGCTCCATGTTTTATTTATATGTCTCTACTTGGCACTGTGGTACCTGACTGTAATATGGCTATGATGAAAAAAAAAAAAGGCTTTGCCAACCAGACTCCATGCTGGCTTATCTTCCAATTCATTTGCACTTAAATGACGCATAAACCAAACTAATTTGTCTGTTTTGGAGATATGTTCCAATTTCTGGCTTGTTTTATTGCTCTGTCTCCAGCCAATGTGGAGTAGGTCTATGAAACAACACGTAGGCTCTGGATAACAACAATGGAACAAAACGAGCACATCAAATATATTATATGAGGAAAGGCTACCCAGAACCAGGAGCCTGACAGCTACCCGGAAACCAGACGTGGGTTTGGATAGTATTTGTTACCTTTCAAATATGTCATCTGCGCTTGACTGAGCTTGCCTGGTGCACATTGAACCAATGGAATAGTACCAAAAGTGCAAGGGGCAAACCCTGCCCAAATGGCACTCCAGAAAGGCTCAATCAAACATTCAAAGAAAACAAATACTATGTGAACCCAGCTCTGCCCAGAAAACACAACACAGAGACAAACAGTAAAGTACTCCCACATGCTGTTTATTCAGCAACAATTCACAGCTAACCAGTGAGCGCTTAATCAGTAACGCGGAACACTTGATTATTAACCCTCCAGGTGGAGTATTTTACATTTTCTTTTTTTGTCAATTATCTCTAAGCGTGAATGCACAGCTGCACGGATAAAATACAAAATTGGAAGGAAATAGGGAGAGGTTGCACTTTAGGGTGTGTTGATGCATTTGTCCTTATGATGTATTGTGTTGTTTCATGTCTGATTTATAAACACACCCATTCTTCTCTTGATACCTCCTGATACATCGTCGTACGGCATGTGCCTAATGTCACGGATAGAAAGTCACTTGCAAAATGTTGATACATTTCCCGAAATTCCCAGTTTGCATCCCAACTAGGCTTTCTGGAAGACTGGGAATTTTGAAAAAGTTACTAGAATTCTGCAACTCAAATAGACAAAAAACAATATAATTTCACAAATGGAAACCCACCCCATAGCTTTGAAGGGCCAGTCTGCAGTTTAAACAACAAAAACAAAGCGGTCACCCTAACCTCATGAGGCAGGTACATGTATAAGTTATTTCAAATGGATGTACCACTCGCAGATTGCCCATTTAATAATTGTAGGTCTGGCCTCATCCATGGTGCATGCATGGATAATATGTACGAACATGTACTAACATGTACTATGAGAAGTGACAGAGCATGAGGGAGCAGGAGAAGGACTCTGATGGGGCTGGATTCTGACCTATATTAGGGCTAATCGCTGGGCTGTGGGCAGGCAGAGGCAGCAGACACAGAAGGGCATCATTCAGATACAATATACTGCATCACTGCATAATTGCATGACTAAGAGCAGTCTCATCTGCAGCAGGCAGACTTTTAAATGATAAAAATACATATACACAGAGAGTCCACCCAGCAACACAGATCTCTTATGCAATGTAAGGCAGAGAGTGCCCTAGTTAGGCTACAGCTCGCCCTACACCCTTCCTTTAGAGACATAACCCTGTATGGGGCTATTAAATGTTTAAACCAAACTGACTTCCTGTATAAAGTCTACTGGAGTTAATTGGATCAATAAAGCCGTATATTTTCTTTCATATGTACAGTAGGTACTATTCCACTGGACAGTAGTGAATCTTAATACCAGCAGATCAACATAACCAACACTGTCCTCCAATTACATGTTGCTTATGAACGGAAACGCATAATACGTACGTCACATGTGTCATTTGTAATACTGTAAAGATTCAGTCTATACCTTTCAAACAGCTTTGACCCAGAATGGTCCGTGTGTCTATTGGCTATTTCCCCAAACGCAAGCTTCATTGTGGAGGAAACATATGTTGAGTCACTACCATCTCTCAATATATCCTATACATCACCCAAAACAGAGATGGATGCCTCTTTTTGTGAGTTGGGGGTCATGTAGTCCATCCAGTGAAGCGTAGATGAGGTAAATACAGTGAGGGAAAAAAGTATTTGATCCCCTGCTGATTTTGTATGTTTGCCCACTGACAAAGAAATGATCAGTCTATAATTTTAATGGTAGGTTTATTTGAACAGTGAGAGACAGAATAACAACAAAAAAATCAAGAAAAGCGCATGTTATAAATGTTATAAATGGAATTGCATTTTAATGAGGGAAATAAGTATTTGACCCCCTCTCAATCAGAAAGATTTCTGGCTCCCAGGTGTCTTTTATACAGGTAACGAGCTGAGATTAGGAGCACACTCTTAAAGGGAGTGCTCCTAATCTCAGTTTGTTACCTGTATAAAAGTCACCTGTCCACAGAAGCAATCAATCAATCAGATTCCAAACTCTCCACCATGGCCAAGACCAAAGAGCTCTCCAAGGATGTCAGGGACAAGATTGTAGACCTACACAAGGCTGGAATGGGCTACAAGACTATCGCCAAGCAGGTTGGTGAGAAGGTGACAACAGTTGGTGCGATTATTCGAAAATGGAAGAAACACAAAAGTAACTGTCATTCTCCCTCTTCCTGGGGCTCCATGCAAGATCTCACCTCGTGGAGTTGCAATGATCATGAGAACGGTGAGGAATCAGCCCAGAACTACACGGGAGGATCTTGTCAATGATCTCAAGGCAGCTGGGACCATAGTCACCAAGAAAATAATTGTTAACACACTACGCCGTGAAGGACTGAAATCCTGCAGTGCCCGCAAGGTCCCCCTGCTGAAGAAAGCACTTAAACATGCCCGTCTGAAGTTTGCCAATGAACATCTGAATGATTCAGAGGACAACTGGGTGAAAGTGTTGTGGTCAGATGAGACCAAAATGGAGCTCTTTGGCATCAACTCAACTCGCCGTGTTTGGAGGAAGAGGAATGCTGCCTATAACCCCAAGAACACCATCCCCACCGTCAAACATGGAGGTGGAAACATTATGCTTTGGGGGTGTTTTTCTGCTAAGGGGACAGGACAACTTCACCGCATCAAAGGGACGATGGACGGGGCCATGTACCGTCAAATCTTGGGTGAGAACCTCCTTCCCTCAGCCAAGGCATTGAAAATGGGTCGTGGATGGGTATTCCAGCATGACAATGACCCAAAACACACGGCCAAGGAAACAAAGGAGTGGCTTAAGAAGAAGCACATTAAGGTCCTGGAGTGTCCTAGCCAGTCTCCAGACCTTAATCCCATAGAACATCTGTGGAGGGAGCTGAAGGTTTGAGTTGCCAAACGTCAGCCTCGAAACCTTAATGACTTGGAGAAGATCTGCAAAGAGGAGTGGGACAAAATCCCTCCTGAGATGTGTGCAAACCTGGTGGCCAACTACAAGAAACGTCTGACCTCTGTGATTGCCAACAAGGGTTTTGCCACCAAGTACTAAGTCATGTTTTGCAGAGGGGTCAAATACTTATTTCCCTCATTCAAATGCAAATCAATTTATAACTTTTTTCACATGCGTTTTTCTGGATTTTTTTGTTGTTATTCTGTCTCTCACTGTTCAAATAAACCTACCATTACATTTATAGACTGATCATTTCTTTGTCAGTGGGCAAATGTACAAAATCAGCAGGGGATCAAATACTTTTTTCCCTCACTGTATTTAGCCACAGCTCCTCTGCAGACAAGACAGGTAACATATGGTGTTTTGACTCTAGAAGGTTTTTAAATGTGTCTTGGTTGAGAAGTTTGGCCTACTGGCCTTACACAGCAGATGTGTGTGTCTTGTGCAGGAACACCAAGCTAATGCTTTAAGAGCATACATATGTCAATCAACAGTGAGAAAAATAAGAAATGCTTCAATGGAACTTCTAACTAAATATAATTTCACCAATGGAAACCTTTAGACATGTTATTGTCTTAACAAAACCTTATTGGTAACAGCAAAAATACCAACGGCAAACATGTTAACAAACATTGTCCAAATACTTTGCATATCCCAACAAAGGGACCCGACAAAGAGAATGCTTTCAAATCTACTGGCGGACAATGTGTTGAACAATTACACAAAATGCCTGTGTTCATAGATACCCATTGTCTAACCAGTGACCAGATACAGGTACATTCTGATTCGAGCTGGGAAACGAACAAGAATGCTGGGCCTGTCGCGAGACGGAATGTCAGAAATGGCCTTTCTTGTTTTCGAAGATGCCTGGGAAAACAAATGTATCGGGAGGCTCATATCCTCTCAGGAAAGGGAGTGTTTACAGGCTTTAGTGAGCTTCTATGCCAAGGCCACGAGGGCTCTGGAACCCTAGCTGGGATCCTCCACATCCCTCCTCACCAGGGCAGGCCAGAGCCAGACATGTCCCACCATAGTGCCCCCGTCCCTAGGTAACGACTCAGCCCGCTGGCCCCATTTTGTCACTAGCTCCAAGCTAGCCCAGTACTAATGCTCCAGGGCTCCTTCTGCTCCTCTCCTAGGGCAAACAAAACACCATTCTGTCCCTATTACTCCAGCTGGTAATAGAACTGTCGCTAACACTTTCTATGTCACCAATATCTATAATGCATTACAAACCCTCACAATGAGTTATAACGCAGTCATAATGCAGCGTCAATTTTGAGATGTACACACATAATAACTCATAATGCTCTATAGACAACGTATGTTAGTGTTACGGAAATGTCTAGGAACTAGTACGGTAGATGACGCAATTGTGCCTATAAGTCTACAAGTCTAATAGTCATAATATGATTCATGTGTCCGCTATAAAACAGCCGCATCTAGCTCAAGCTGTCCCTTGAGAGAGAAAGAGACAGCGCACGCATGACTAATCGAACAGACACATTTTGTTGAATGGTATAGCGTATGGTTAATATGGCCCAGTATCAGCCTGGACAGTGAACCAGGCCAACACGTGTCTAATGAAAGCAGTATACACCGTATCACCAAATCTTCAAACGGTAATTGCACCGCCTGTTATCACATAGGGTGTCATAAACAAGGCGCAATAATCAGGCATGTGATGTCCCTCTGAAGTGCTTTGAGGATATGATCATATCATGGTGAAGGAAAGTGAACCACTTTTCAGCATAATTTCATTACCACCATTTAATCAACATCTTAGATGTGAATGAGAGACTTTTTGATTTTGTTCTCTTATGAAAATGACTTAGAACCAATCATTTCTGCGTCACATATTTCTGATACACATAAACCTCATTCCCACTAGGGAGGGTGTCCAATCAAAAAATGCATCTTTTGACCAACGGGTAAAATATGTGAATTATGTAGATACTCCTCTGAGAAAACCAATGGAGGCCAGAGAATAAAAGTGCAGAAAAATCTGCAAAATAGCAGTATGTCAGCTAGGCTGGATGCTGTGAGAGAATTAAGGAAAACTGACAGGCTCACCGTTGAACTCTCATCTTTCTTCTTGAATCCGAAGGACATAAAACAATATAGAGGTAAGATGGATATAAATTTTGAGACATGACATATAGTATTTTCATATTTTAGTATATGGCTTTTCATATTAATGGGAAATTCCTGTTCTTTTTTGAAGTATTCTCAGAAAAACATGCGTATCTCTGTGAAATGTCAACAGAGCACTGAGCATACCGCAAGCTTTTTATTTTCAACGCCTTTTACATTGAATTCACCTCGTGTCATGAGCCAACTCTGCAGAATACCACCACAACATGTTGCTGTGAGAAGCCACACCGCTCTGACAACAGAGTTTGTTGCTTATTGTCGGATGTATCCAACATTTTGGACACAATGTTAATGATATATTAAAGACCCCACTGAATGATTCAGAACATGAAGAATGTCATGGTCAAATGTATTTGATTTTATAACATAAGGAAGTGAAATTTCATAACCAACTCTGGGCAGAGTGGGTGGACACCCTACACTAGGGCTAAACCAAGCCAAGCTAAGTCAGGTTGTACTGTGCTGGCCTGGTTAAACATCCACCATAGTTTCTGGAACTATGCTGGAAAGAACAATGTGAAAACAAAAATAAGGCCCTAATCGAGACCTACCACCACAGACAGACGTGCTTGTACTTGACATTCCAAAGGAGCACTTAATACCGGGTTCACCTTGAGTTAACCCTGACAAAAAACTAGTTTCCACTCTCCAGTCTTGTGTGTCGCTCTAGACACCGGGGGATAGATAAGCCTGTCAATCACGTCGACACAAACATAGCCAGAGGAGGCTGCTTTTTCTCAAACCGTCTGACAGAGTATGTTTAGTGTACCAGACCTGGGTTCAAAGCCAAATAGTAGCTGTTTTGTTTTAAATACTTTAGCTGAACTTGATTGAGTAAACCTCAATGGAACCAATGGAGTAGTCCCAAAAGTGCAAATGCAAATCCCGCCCATCTGGCACTCTGAACGCCGGTCTGGTTTGTATTTTTCTCTGACCTGTGTGAGCTGTAGTGAAGGAGAGAGAAAGAGACACAGAGAGAGACAGAGACACAGAGAGACAGAGAGAAACACAGAGTGAGACAGAGACAGAGAGAGACAGAGAGAGAGACAGAGAGAGACAGAGACAGAGAGAGAGACAGAGACACAGATAGAGACATAGAGAGAGGGAGACAGAGACAGACAGAGACACAGAGAGAGACATAGAGAGAGGGAGACAGAGACACAGAGAGACAGAGAGAGACAGGGAGAGACAGAGAGAGACAGACCAAGCTTACCACCAAGCTGCTGTCCAGCGACAGTCTCTTTAGCTGCTCCCTCTTCTCCAGGTGTCTGTTCATGGTCCTCCTCTTCTCCTGCAGCCCACCGCCACGGCCCTGGGAGCCACTGTGGGAGGGGAGGGGTGGGGAGAAGAAGGGAGAAGCCAAAGATCACTCTTTTGTACAGGAGAGACACTATCCTTGGTCCTCCCAGTTGGCTGCTGGGTACATCAGTAGTAAGTTAGAGGAGCTCAGAGTCCATGTTATATTTTGCGTCTTTGAAGCTGAGAAGGCGGCACCGCCACGCTCCCTCTCTCTCTCTCCTTCTCCCTCTACCTCACCCTTTCTATCTCTCCCTCCTCTTTCCTGGCTTCCCGCCCTATCTCTCTCTTTTTCCTTACCGTTTCTCTCGCTCTGTTATTGTTGTGCTGCCCGCCTGCTCGCTCTGCTAACCTGATAGCAACCGGAAGTGTTGGAGAGAGGGAGAGGGAGAGCCTCACACCACTGATCATCCCTGAGTTGATATGTTTTCTGTCCCCCTCCCTCCCTTCTCCTACTCCATGTTTTCATAGGCTTCTCCAAACAGAGCTGGGAACCAGCGCGACCGAGCCAATGGAGGCTAAGGGAGAAGATAAACACTTCACTTCACGCATACTACTCCTCTACAAAGAGCAGGCTCTGTGCCTCCGCTCAGCCCTGCCACAGAGTAAGCACACAACCTCATCAGCGAAGCGCCCGGGTCAAAGGTCGCATAGTGACCACCAAGGGTCAGGGACCTTCTGTCATGACCGTATGTAATGTATGGATTGTGTGTGTGTGTAACTACGGTATGTTACGTATTCTAAGAGCCACTTCAAAAGAGAAAATCTCTCTTTTGATTCAACAGCAACTTACACTTGAGTCTGTGTAAATAGCTTTGGGTACTGAAAATAATTAATCTCTTTTAATGCTGAATTATTCCATGTTTAGAGTCTTCCAACCACATCCCCCTGGTCCCAAGGCCCTCTGTCTCTGGCTTGTCCGTTCCACCCTGTCTGAGACTTCAATGGCTTGACTACTCTTGTCAGTCAGTATGCTACTGACATCAAAATCCTACGCTACATCCACTGTCAATCTCTCATATCCCAAAGTTTCAGTCAATATACTCCAGATAGCATTTCAAACCCACACAAAAATTGTTAATCTAAAACCCAATTGACTAGTCATTAGCCCAGCACTGGCAAAACTGGTTGAGATTACATCATTACACCCAGAAACTGGTTGAAATGATGTCATTATGATGACATTTCAACCTGTCTTGCCGGGTTGGTCAGCCCATTTTTGCTGTTCTACATCTAAACGTTGAAGGAAGGGGCTTGATCAATGACAGGACAGGACGCCATGCAGGCTTACTCTGGTTATGCCACCTCCCTGATGATCCTACATTCAGTTGTTTTGATGTCAATCAAACCTGGGTTCAAATACTATTTGAAATCATTTCAAATACTTTAGCTGGGTTCGATTGAGCTTGCCTGGCGCAAAACCTGCGCCATCTGGCAGGCTAAAACAAATGTCCAAAGTAGCTGAAATTTTTCAAATAGTATTTGAACCCAGGTCTGATTCCTATGTGTGCCAGGACATTACGTTCAGCTGTAATTCTCATTCCATGTTAAGATTACATTTCAGTTAGTGCCTTCTCTCTAGAGATTAGACTGGATGTAAAGCCCCCCTGCTTCCTGCGGACGCCCAGATAGGGATTGTGGGTAATCGAGAGCAAATGATTCAAATAGATTAACGTTTGAACTTGACTGCCCTGACTCGAAAAACATAATAGATTAACCAGTCAAATGCAATGACACCGTTTCGCTTGAAGGTAGGGGAGGGGAGTCAGGAAAATAGAACCAGAGAATACGTTTACGCTGAGCAGTGAGAGCCTCTAATGGAGCCGTGCAGCTTATGCCAAGTCTTCATTGAAATGAATGGGGGCATTTCACGCTCTACAAAAGTTACGCTGCTAGTGTAGCAGGTCTGTAAGGTTGTGTAGAAACAGGTGGTCGATAGGAGGTTGTAAAGCTTAACCAAACACATTTGGAGTCAGATATGAGAATGGAAAAGGTAGGGAAACGTGATAACGTACAATGACAAAACTAATGGTTGAATAAGGAAAATGACTCTCGATCTTGGATAAACAGCTTCTGACATTGTCAAGTTCGGAGAAATGTGTGCAACTGGCCAAAAGAAATGGAGAGAAAATGCACGAGGCAGGACATGTGTTTATAGACCAGTGTCCTACATCCCCAGCCGAACATTGAAAATACTACAATAACATGTGTCTATGTAAATGCGTCACGTGATATTTTACAAAGACTTCAGATTCAAATGTCCGTGGTAACGTCAATGAAAAGGCCAAGTGGTTGGAAATGTCCCCAATGGAGCTCACGGATATTATTTCATACATTTCACAATGCCAAGGGTCGTGGGTTCAATTCCCGCTAGGGCCACCCATAAATAAAGTCGCTTTGGATGAAAGGGTCTGCTAAATGGCATATATTATTATTATCATATGTAACAGAGGTGGTTCAGTGAACATACACTTGTGTGATGAGTAACCTTTTTGGTGTGATTAGCACATTTGGGATAGTCCTGAAGAATTGGTTATAGACTTTAGCTCAGAGGGCTAGCACAGTAATGAGACCAGGGATTGATACCCAGTCTATCCCATATGCTGTAGAAGCTGATGGAGTCTCACTCGTCTGTTTATTGGCCAAGAGAACTCAGCAGCATAAATAGGCCATTGAATACTAGGAACAGATTACGTCTGTGATGGTCTCTGGCCCACGCTATCATCATGAAATACAATCCCACAGGGACCTCCCTATCCTCATCTCCCTATCTCCTCACACACAACAGCCCCTCTTTTCTCCAAATGATTTACACCAAACCCAATTACCACTGTGTAAAACCAGTCTTCTGTTGGGGGGCGTCACAGTGACAACAAAGAGAGACACACGTCTATGGCCATATTACACGCTCGTCCCAGCCAGTAAGACAGTAAGTCAGCCAGCCAGCAAGTCAGCCGGGTGGAATGGATGCAATCAAAGGTCCATGGACAATCCTGACATCTGGGAGTCTTTGTGTACACCCCTAATTAGATGCCAGGGTAGAGGTGGAGGCGGCTCTGAGGGTTAGGGAGGGGGAAACCACTCTTTTTAACATCTGCTGGGGGAGAAACTTGGGAGGGGCGTGCATTTGAGGTTGCACAGGGGTGGACTAGAGAGGTGAGAGGGAGGGAGGGCTGGCTGGCTGAGGATAATGAGAAAAGAAAATAGCATTATGATCACTTATATACAATTATAATAAGGTATACATCACTTAAATGATATATGCACTGCGATAGGTTATTGTTCTGTGGATGCACTGATCCATCAACAGACGTAGGGTCTTAATTTAATCATTATTTTGTTGCTGAGAATTTTCCTTCACAGCAGGAAATGCAAACTTGTAATGCATTCAAAGTTAAAAAAAGGCTTCCAAAGTTTACAATTTCCACTTTAAAAATGTCAGACTTGATTTGTCCTAACGAAAAAAAATGATCAACCCTTGTACAAAATGTCCATAAATTATAATCTACATAATAATTCCTGTTGCTGCATGATTATTTTCCTGCTGTAGCAACCTGGCTCAAATTAAGATCCTACATCTGTATGGTGTTCAGCTGTTGAATATCAGCAAATTATAAACATTGTCTAGGAATGTTATTCATTCAGGTTCTATTTGATGGTGAATTTGTGTTATCTTAAGTATCAGCTGATGAAATGTAACCCATGTTTTAATTCACATACACTATTGTTCAAAACCTTGGGGTCACTTAGAAATGTCCTTGTTTTTTTAAATTAAAGCAATTTTTTTGTCCATTAAAATAACTTCAAATTGATCAGAAATACAGTGTAGGCATTGTTAATGTTGTAAATGACTATTGTAGCTGGAAACGACTGATTTGTTATGGAATATCTACACAAACACCCGTCTCAATGTCAACAGTGAAGAGGTGACTCCGGGATGCTGGCCTTCTAGGCAGAGTTCCTCTGTCCAGTGTCTGTGCTCTTTTGCCCATCTTAATCTTTTCTTTTTATTGGCCAGTCTGAGATATGGCTTTTTCTTTGCAACTCTTCCTAGAAGGCCAGCATCCCGGAGTCGCCTCTTCACTGTTGACATTGACACTGGTGTTTTGCGGGTACTATTTAATGAAGCTGCCAGTTGAGGACTTGTGAGGCGTCCGTTTCTCAAACTGGACACTCTAATGTACTTGTCCTCTTGACCACTTGTGCCCCGGGGCCTCCCACTCCTCTTTCTATTCTGGTTAGAGCCAGTTTGCGCTGTTCTGTGAAAGGAGTAGTACACAGCTTTGTACAAGATCTTCAGTTTCTTGGCAATTTTTCGCATGGAATAGCCTTCAGTCTATTCGTGTTCTGAGAAATGACGAGTTTCAGAAGAAAGTTCTTTGTTTCTGGCCATTTTGAGCCTGATGACTCACAAGTGTGTGTTAGAGACGGTGCTGCCCTTTGTACCCATACAGTTAAACATTCACCCACTCTTATTCCCATTTCTCCACTAAGCAAAGAACCGTACACCAATAAGGGCTCTTTATAGAGGGATAGATCAAACAGGGATATCAATTGGTTGTTGTGGCTTGAACCTTAAACCACAAAGCTATTTCAAATCGAGGAAACAAACGTTTCGGCTGCAAAAAGATTACATCCACAATCACCACTACAGTTTGCCATTTCCTCTGAGCTGAATACAAGTGAACGTCTGATAAATGTTTGGTGTTGTGTGTTGCCAGTTGAAAATTATTGGTCATAACACATCACAAAACACAATGACCAACTCGGTCGGCAAACACCATCTGGTCTCTCAGTGCCATGTAAATTCTCAGAGAGAATGATTCCAGACATGCGTTCTGTTGCATGAGTTTTCAATTAGCACTTTCATCTATCACATAATGCAATGAAAACAAGAGGAAAATGGACTCTCAAGTCTAAAGAAAAACCCAATTGGCGAGTTAGTATGTGTGTCCCATATAGCAGTACAGTGAGGGAAAAAAAGTATTTGATCCCCTGCTGATTTTGTACGTTTGCCCACTGACAAAGAAATGATCAGTCTATAATTGTAATGGTAGGTTTATTTGAACAGTGAGAGACAGAATAACAACAAAAAAAATCCAGAAAAATGCATGTGAAAAATGTTATAAATTGATTTGCATTTTAATGAGGGAAATAAGGGGTGCTCCTAATCTCAGCTTGTTACCTATATAAAAGACACCTGTCCACAGAAGCAATCAATCAATCAGATTCCAAACTCTCCACCATGGCCAAGACCAAAGAGCTCTCCAAGGATGTCAGGGACAAGATTGTAGACCTACACAAGGCTGGAATGGGCTACAAGACCATCGCCAAGCAGCTTGGTGAGAAGGTGACAACAGTTGGTGCGATTATGGAAGAAACACAAAAGAACTGTCAATCTCCCTCGGCCTGGGGCTCCATGCAAGATCTCACCTCGTGGAGTTGCAATGATCATGAGAACGGTGAGGAACCAGCCCAGAACTACACGGGAGGATCTTGTCAATGATCTCAAGGCAGCTGGGACCATAGTCACCAAGAAAACAATTGTTAACACACTACGCCGTGAAGGACTGAAATCCTGCAGTGCCCGCAAGGTCCCCCTGCTCAAGAAAGCACAAATACATTCCCATCTGAAGTTTGCCAATGAACATCTGAATGATTCAGAGGACATCTGGGTGAAAGTGTTGTGGTCAGATGAGACCAAAATGGAGCTCTTTGGCATCAACTCAACTTAATGACTTGGAGAAGATCTGCAAAGAGGAGTGGGACAAAATCCCTCCTGAGATGTGTGCTAACCTGGTGGCCAACTGCAAGAAACGTCTGACCTCTGTGATTGCCAACAAGGGATTTGCCACCAAGTACTAAGTCATGTTTTGCAGAGGGGTCAAATACTTATTTCCCTCATTAAAATGCAATTCCATTTATAACATTTTTCACATGCGTTTTTCTGGATTTTTTTGTTGTTATTCTGTCTCTCACTGTTCAAATAAACCTACCATTAAAATTATAGACTGATCATTTCTTTGTCAGTGGGCAAACGTACAAAATCACTGTATATAGGGAATATGGTGCCATTTGGGACGCAGCCTGGATCAATACCTCCCCCCCAAAAAAGAACAATGAGCTTGCCAGGAAGTGTCAGTCAGCCTGGGATGGATAGCGATGGTTGACATTGATTGGAGCACCGGCCCTTGCCCCGGGACCCTATTTATATTGTCTGTGTGTTTGAATGGAGGAGGGCTATAAAGGAAAGGGGGTCAGGCTGGAGCCCGGAACCACCCCCCAGCCAAGGCCTCGTTTTGTGAATGATTCATCCAGATTGCTCAGGCAGGGTGCAGAATGAATGGGGAGGATAATTATACATTGGAGATTTGAGAGAGAGGAGCATGTCTAGGCTACCTCCTAATTCCCAGATAGCTATTACTTTTCCATCATTGAGAGGTGGGGGATAAGCAGGATGTGAATGCGAGGGTATAGAAAGAAAGAGATTGCATTGGCAATGTTAACATATGTTTCCCCTGCCAATAAAGCCCTTAAATTGAAATTGATTTGAGAGAGAGAGAGAGAGAGAGAGAGAGAGAGAGAGAGAGAGAGAGAGAGAGAGAGAGAGAGAGAGAGAGAGAGAGAGAGAGAGAGAGAGAGAGAGAGATGTCCATCTGTGTGGCAGGCTAGCAGCACAGATGGCGTATGATGATCAGTCCCCTATGTCCTCAACCTCCTGTCTCTTTGGCTCGGGTAGTGCACTACTACTGACCGGGGCCCATTGGGCTTTGGTCAAAAGTAGTACACAACCTGAGGAATAGGGTGCCATTTGGGACAAGGTTTGTGGTACCCAGACAGACAGACAGACAGACCCACAGCCATCATGGTATTAGAGATAAGTACAAAAAGTTAAATTTACTCCAAGATTAAACACTTATGTAATTTTAGCTTGCTAAAAGATGTACGTTGTCATTGCTTTCTACACAATCTGCCAACCACTAGCTTCCCTAAGGGCCCTGGTCAAAAGTACTGTAGTGCACTATCCTGTAAATGGAATAGGGTGTGATTTGGGACACACACAATGTGTTTACTCCTTGCTGCTGCCCTTCTTTATCACTGTACTGTTTTAATGTGCTGTTGTGGGGGTGAAGCTTTAACTGGGTTATAGCTACGGCCTTTCTCAGCAGGGTGTAACAATGACAGTGGCACTGTTAAATGGTAAAGGTCAAAGGGACAAGCGCTTTGAAATTGTCTACAGGCTGATATGTGTAAAAAAGTGGCAAAGGATGTATGTGAGACCTTTGAATGTGCATGCGTGTCCATGTGTGCGTGTGTGCGTGTGTGTGTGTGTGTGTGTGTGTGTGTGTGTGTGTGTGTGTGTGTTGTCCACAAGGCCAGGAGGATTGGATATGGAAAAACAAACAGAGCTAGGCCAGGGCCGATGATACAGCTGAGGGAGACAGACAGCAGAGAGCTGAGTGAGGAACAACAGGTTGTATACAAAGCAGAGTTCCCTACAGGGTCTAGTTAACACATAGGGAGTGTAGGGGGGAATTAACTGGAGAAGACAGGAAGTGTCATCAAACAACTTGCCATGTGATGAAGGTGTTCCACAGTGTTGATTTATACACACCCACACACGCTGCAAATACATATGCTATAAACACACTTGCACACAAACACACACACACACATTCCAACCACAAACACACACACAGCTGGGTGAGATACAGGGTGGGTGTGAGGCATTTAGCAAATCTTGTGCTACGTGTGAGCTCACTCCTAAGAGATGAAAAGACAGACATTTGTTACATTCCGATCCGCATTCTATCGAGTGTGTTTTTATTACAACCCTCGCCCGACGCCCTTTCTAACACTTCGTAGGTCGGCTCAAGATTTTATATCTAACGTAGCTAACCCTATTTGTAGGGGGAAAGAATTGTTCATGTTGTGTTGCCTTTCAACAAGTTGCATATGGGAGTGTTGCTGTGCTGTAGATGTCTCAGCCAGAGACACACACATGTGACACATTTCAAATGAAATATGCTTGCTCGGTTAAAAAAAAAAGCCTAGGAGCATCTGGCAAAATGAAATGACATATTTTTGCTCTGTGCTCATGTCACGTGCAATAAAACATTAACTGCAAATACTGCATTAAACATGACATAGGGACACAATCTACTGTTGCTACACTGATAGAAACTTAATTGAATTCTAATGAATGTCCTTCATTTCTGCGACAGTGACACAAGACTTCAAACTCACAAACTCATTGCTTGTCTATGGAAGAAAACGTGTTATGTCACTGTGCCACTGCACACAAGTTCATTAGGGTTGCTTGGGTTTAAACTTTTTATCAAAACAATGAGCATAATGTCATCATCTAGCTCATCAGGGATTCAATGCTGCAGAAACACATTTCCCTTCACCGATCGCACCCCAAACACAGGCCCTTAAGAAGACCTTATTACATCCTGAAACAAATCAGATGGGTTTCCTGCCTTAGGGCCAGCGCTGGGTTCAAACAGTGCTCAAAATCATTTCAAATGCTTTAGCCGGTGCTTGATGAGATTTCCTGATGGAACGGAACCAACAGAAAAATCCCACCCACCACCTGGCACTCCAGGCAAATGCTCCAATTGTTTGAACAATTTTAACAGGATTTGAACCCAGGTCTGCTTGGGACATTCAATCACAATGTCCAGCATGTGTAGCCTAGCCCTAGCTGCCCTGCTGACAGGAACATGACTGGGCTGTAGTCTGTCTCTCTCATCATGGCAGCTAGTTAGGAAAAGAAACAGAAAAACACTAAAGTCCAAAGGGACACTGCATGTATCTCACCAAGCTGAGAGAGCGCAGGAGTCCTCCAAGCCTTGTCTAAATGAATACATAAGTTATGTCTGCTGGGTATGTGGCCACATTTGGAAGGTGTGTAAGCAGTTTGATCCTGACCAGTTTGCATCTATCTCTCTCTCTCTAAATCTCGAAGGGTAGAGAGCACACAGACAGATACACACTTGACAGTCTGAGAAACAGCCTTGTGTTTTAATGAAATTGAGTGTCCATATTCTTACTGAATCTCACTTCAAAGCAAATGCAAAGCATCGCCCCGAGACAACTCTTAGAAAGCAAGTTTGAACCCAACCAATTACCCATGGCCCTGTGTGTCCGGGTCAATGTGTGTCAGAAAACGAGCACGCATCTATAACTTACGTCTTGCCTGGCAAATCGTCTGCTTCACTCAACAGGTTGGCAGCAGCCTCTGATAAGTCTACATCAGACATTGTAACATGGAATTCCCTTTGAAGGTGGCTGAAAACATGCTCCTTTTTGTAAATTCCCAGTGAGTAGTAGTAGTAGCAGGGGAGGCACTGAGCTAACACACGCTCACTCTAGCTTGGCAGACTGGTTCTCTGTAAACACCCTGCTACTTGTAACCAGGGAGGGGGAGGGAGGAGGGGGTGGTGTGGGTGAGAAGAAGTTCCACATTACATCATGTGCAGCTGTTGACAGGCCAGTGTTTATTAACTAACTGTCAAGAAGAGCCATGGGATCTGTTGCTGCAGGATTCACACCCCGGCTTGCCACACACACACACACATGCACACGCACGCGCACACACGCGCAAGACCACACGAGCGCACCAGTGGAGGCTGCTGAGGGGGAGGACGGCTCCTAACAATGGCTGGAACAGAGCAAATGGAATGGCATCAAACACCTGGAAACTATGTGTTTGATGTATTTGATACCATTCTGCTCCAGCCAATACCACGAGCCCGTTCTCCCCAGTTAAGGTGCCACCAACCTCCTGCGGCACGCACACACATGCGCGTGTGCACACACACACGCGTGTGCACACACACTTGCACACAGACAGGCAAGCACATGCATGCATGTAGGTGGGCCTACACACACATACAGTAACAGACACTAACTCACATACAACATGCTAATGGCACATAATATAACACACAACTTCAAAACCCTTCTGACAGACGGTAATTACACGGTTAGAGAATGATGTTGAGACTGATTAATCACTTTAAAATATTTATTGCAAAGTTAAAGAAACCACACAACTCAAATCAAATTTTACGTCACATTATATGTCAAATTAATGTTCTCTACTCTAGTGTGCTCTACTGTACAGTATTAAACTCTACTGTACAGTACGGTACTGTACTGTGTTGTACTGACCTCTACTCTACTTTACTTAACTTTGGCCACCACGCAACAGAAAGAGAAAGAGAAAGAAAAATTATGTGAGCTGAATATAACAGTATGCCAGTGGGAGAGAGGACAGTAGCAGGTGACCCAACAGTGGTTTGTGACTACTATGAATTCCCATTGTAGCCAATTGAGTTGCAGTCATTCTGTTACGGATTTATTTGGTCATCTTGTTACCAATTTGGTAATAGAATAAAGCATTTTAATCACTTAATAAATCATTGTAAAGGGGATTTTCAGGTGAACAAAAGAGAAGAGCAGTCGAAAATACAGTCAACCATAAATCATTTCAGGTTAAATGACAAGTTGCAACAGGGAGACACCTCCAGCACACAAGCAGAGAAAATGTCTCTGCTACACACACACACAAACAAACACGAGAGCCAAAGTGCTGGAGTACTGAGCTAAAACAACAAAAACGGTGTTCCTGTGCAAATACTTTTGGACCTCACTGTATATGTTAATCAGACAGTACCAAATGTTCTGTAAACACCAGCCTGAGAGGCTGTGAGGAAGACAACATCAGTGGCTACAGAATCACACCATGTCACAGATAAATGATCAGTGTACCGCCAGTCTGACATCAATCACCATCAACAGATATCAGTTTAATAGGTAAAATACAGCATCAAGCCTAGTGATCATCAACCCGTGACACAAAACGAGTGTCACAAATACAACACTTAAAATCATGTGTATTACAGACAGGGAAAACATATACATATGTACTGTGTTCATTGTGTTAATTACTCCTAACGGAATATGAACTTAAATATTCCACATTACATAAACCAAATTGTTATCAGTAAAAACACTATAACTAATTGGTAGGTCTACCTTTACTTGTCAATTCTGTGAGCTTTCATTATCCGCTGTCATTATCCGCCGTCATCTTGAAGACATTAGAAAATGTCTTCAAGATGCAGTGCCATAGGAAAGTATTCAGACCCCTTGACTTTTTCCACATTTGGTTACGTTACAGCCTTATTCTAAAATTTCCTCGCAATCTACACACAATACCCTATAATAACAAAGCCAAAACAGGTTTTGGGAAATTTTTGCAAATGTATTAAAAATAAAATCTACATAAGTATTTACATAAGTATTCACATAAGTATTCAGATCCTTTGCTATGAGACTTGAAATTGAGCTCAGGTGCATCCTGTTTCCATTGATCATCCTTGAGATGTTTCTACAACTTGATTGGAGTCCACCTGTGGTAAATTCAATTGATTGGACATGATTTGGTAAGTGTCACGTTTCTCTTCCGAGGGGACAGACCAAGACGCAGCGATGTAGCCAGAATACATATTTAATAATAATACGGGAACAAGACGGAACAAAACAATAAACGGAGAACGTAACGATGAACATAACTGACTAGACAAACACAGCTATGAACATACAATAACCCACGAACCCAGAGTGAAACCTACTAACCTAAATATGGTTCCCAATTAGAGACAACGACACACAGCTGCCTCTAATTGGGAACCATTACCCAACATAGAACTACGACACCTAGAACAAACAAACCCTACACCAAGACAAAACCAAAACGCTCCAGCCTGTACTCTCGGGCCTGGGCGTTACAGTACCCCAAAGGCGCCGGACTCGGACGCGCAAAAAGTCTGTGGGGGTCTTCGGTGGGTCACTTTGTCCCAGGTGGGGGCTCCGGTGCTGGCCGTGCTGGTCTGACATCCTGAACCGGAGGCCCTGGACCATCTCCTGGAACTCTGGTGCGTGGAGTTGGAACTGGCCTTACCGGACTCACGATGCTCACGGGGACTCTGGTACGTGGAGCAGGGACTGGTCGTACAGGACTCGTGATGCTCACTGGTACTCTGGTGCGTGGAGCAGGAACTGGTCGTACAGGACTCGTGATGTTCACTGGAACTCTGGTGCGGGGAGCAGGAACTGGTCGTACCGGACTCGTGATGCTCACTGGAACTCTGGTGCGGGAGCAGGAACTGGTCGTGCGGACTCGTGATGCTCACTGGAACTCTGGTGCGTGGAGCAGGAACTGGCAGTACCGGACTCGTGATGCTCACTGGAACTCTGGTGCGTGGAGCAGGAACTGGCAGTACTGGACTCGTGATGCTCACTGGAACTCTGGTGCGTGGAGCAGGAACTGGCAGTGCGGACTCGTGATGCTCACTGGAACTCTGGTGCGTGGAGCAGGAACTGGCAGTGCGGACTCGTGATGCTCACTGGAACTCTGGTGCGTGGAGCAGGAACTGGCAGTACTGGACTCGTGATGCTCACTGGAACTCTGGTGCGTGGAGCAGGAACTGGCAGTACCGGACTCGTGATGCTCACTGGAACTCTGGTGCGTGGAGCAGGAACTGGCAGTACCGGACTCGTGATGCTCACTGGAACTCTGGTGCGTGGAGCAGGAACTGGCAGTACCGGACTCGTGATGCTCACTGGAACTCTGGTGCGGGGAGCGGGAACAGGCCGAACTGGGCTCGGGACGCGCACTCTGGTGCGGGAGCGGGAACAGGCCGAACTGGGCTCGGACGCGCACTCTGGTGCGGTGAGCGGGAACAGGCCGAACTGGGCTCGGACGCGCACTCTGGTGCGGGAGCGGGAACAGGCCGAACTGGGCTCGGGGCGCACTCTGGTGCGGGAGCGGGAACAGGCCGAACTGGACTCGGGACGCGCACTCTGGTGCGGGAGCGGGAACAGGCCGAACTGGGCTCTCTAAGCGCACGGGAGCTTGGTGCGCGGAGCCGGGACAGGGCGTGCTGGACTCTCTGAGCGCCGCGGGAGCTGGGTGCGCGGAGCCGAACAGGGCGTGCTGGACTCTCGGAGCGCTGCGGGAGCTGGGTGCGCGGAGCCGAACAGGACGTGCTGGACTCTCGGAGCGCACGGGGAGCTGGGTGCGCGGGGCGGAGCAGGGCGTGCTGGACTCTCGAGCGCCGCGTGGAGCTGGGTGCGCGGGGCGGAACAGGACGTGCTGGACTCTCGAGCGCGCACGGGAGCTGGGTGCGCGGAGCAGGGACTGGACGTGTAGAAACCACTACACGGACTGGGATCTTGGAACACGGAACTGGAATCTTGGAACGTGGAACAGGGATTTTGGAACGTGGAACAGGGATCTTGGAACGTGGAACAGGGATCTTGGAATGTGGAACAGGGATCTCGGAGCGTGGAACGGGGATCTCGGAGCGTGGAACGGGGACTGAACGTGTAGAAACCTCCACCCGGACCGGGGACCTGATATGGAGAGCCGACATACCTCCAGCTAGCGCACTAACCCTGGCCTCACGGGTGAGTGGAGCTGGAATCTCTCGGACTGGGCTGTGGATTCGTACCGGAGATTCTGCCCGTAGGACCACAGGATAACTTGGACCCAAAAGGCGCACTGGAGACCTGGCTCGCAGAGCTGGCACTACTCTCCCAGGTAGCACACAGACCTCGGCCCGACCAATGAGTGACGCTGGGATCTCTCGCACTGGGCTGTGGACACGTGCCGGAGACACCGCACGTAGAACTGGAGCAGGATATCCGGGTCCCAGGAGGCGCACTGGAGACTTAGTGCGCAGAGATGGCACCACTCTTACTGGCGGAACACTTATTTTCGCCCGACTGATGAGTGGAGCGGGAATCACTCGCACCGGCCTCTGAATCCCTATAGGAGAAACCGTGCGCAACACTGCATAGCACGGCCTCCCTTCGCTGCGACGCTCTCCCCAACGCTCTCTCCACAAGGCACGAGGAGTTGGCTCAGGAGTCCCTCCTGAACCGGCCAACCTCCTCGTGTGCCCCCCCCAAAAGTTTCTTGGGGCTGCCTTACGGACCTCCGTGCCAGGCGAGATCCGATGAGGTCCTCCCTGGTCCAGTACTCCCGGGTCTCTCGCTGCTTGGTCTTTAGTTGGTGGGTTATTCTGTCACGTTTCTCTTCCGAGGGGACAGACCAAGACGCAGCGATGTAGCCAGAATACATATTTAATAATAATACGGGAACAAGACGGAACAAAACAATAAACGGAGAACGTAACGATGAACATAACTGACTAGACAAACACAGCTATGAACATACAATAACCCACGAACCCAGAGTGAAACCTACTAACCTAAATATGGTTCCCAATTAGAGACAACGACACACAGCTGCCTCTAATTGGGAACCATTACCCAACATAGAACTACGACACCTAGAACAAACAAACCCTACACCAAGACAAAACCAAAACGCTCCAGCCTGTACTCTCGGGCCTGGGCGTTACAGTAAGGCACACACCTGTCTATATAATCTCCTACAGGTGATAGTGCATGTCAGAGCAAAATACAAGCCATGAGGTCGAGGAATTGTCCGTAGAGCTCAGAGACAGGATTGTGTCGAGGCACAGATCTGGGGAAGGGTACCAAAACATTTCTGCAGCATTGATGGTCCCCAATAACACAGTGGCCTCCATCATTCTTAAATGGAAGAAGTTTGGAACCACCAAGACTCTTCCTAGAGCCGGCCAAACTGAATAATCGGGTGAGAACGGCCTTCTGGAAGGTTCTCCAATCTCCACAGAACCTAGAACCCGATGGTCAATCTGCCAGAGCTCCAGAGTTCCTCTGTGGAGATGGGAGAACCTTCCAGAAGGACAACCATCTTTGCCGCACTGCACCAATCAGGCCTTTATGGTAGAGTGGCCAGATGGAAGCCATTTCTCTGTATAAGGCACATGACAGCCTGCTCAGAGTTTGCCAAAAGGCACCTAAAGACTCTCAGACCATGAGAAAGAAAATGTTCATGGTCTGAGACCATGAGATTGAACTCTTTGGCCTGAATGACAACCGTCACATCTGGAGGAAACCTGGCACCATCCCTACGGTGAAGCCTGGTGGTGGCAGCTTTATGCTTTGGGGATGTTTTTCAGCGGCGGGGACTGGGAGATTAGTCAGGATCGAGGGAAAGATGAACAGAGCAAAATACAGAGAGATCCTTGATGAAAACCTGCTCCAGAGCACTCAGGACCTCAGACTGCGGCGAAGGTTCACCTTCCACCAGGACAAGGCAGGAGTGGCTTTGGGACAAGTCTCTGAATGTCCTTGAGTGGCCCAGCCAGAGTCCGGACTTAAACCCGATCGAACATCTCTGGCGAGACCTGAAAATAGCTGTGCAGCAACGCTCCCTATCCAAGCTGACAGAGTTTGAGAGGATCTGCAGAGAAGAATGGGAAAAAAATCCCCAAATAAAGATGTGCCAAACTTGTAATGTCATACCCAAGAAGACTCGAGGCTGTAATCGCTGCCAAAGGTGCTTCAACAAAGTACTGAGTAAAGGGTCTGAATACTTATGTAAATGTGATTTCAGTTTTTAATTTTTTATAAATTAGCAAAAATGTATCAACCTGTTTTTGCTTTGTCATTATGGGATATTGTGTGTAGATTGTAGAGGGGAAACATTTTTGAAATCCATTTTAGAATAAGGCTGTAACCTAACAAAATGTGGAAAAGTCAAGGGATCTGAATACTGAAAGCACTGTAAGTGGGTTTTTGGTAACAGAATGACAAGACACTAGGTCATATTTCTTAAACTTACAGAAGGCAAATAATTTCTGTAAAACTAAATGTTGATATTAGTTGGCAGGGGTCTTTACTTCAACAATATTGTGTTTTGATGTATTTCTAATACCTTTTAAGACTTTTTCTGCTAGATGTTTTCTAAGACCCCTTTTCCAACTGTTTGGCCAGAAAGCAAAGCCTTTGCTTATTCCAAATGTATATAGGCCTTTAAAAAATAATTATATCGATTCATAGCTTTCATTTGACACCAAATTTGATGTGCTCCTATGAACTTCCCGTTACTGCTAATGGGACTTTTACAAAGAAATGCCCACCAACTTACACAGACTTGCCCATATCACAAACAACCACATTTACCCTACTCATACACACATAATTATGTTGTGTTCTTCTATCCTCGTGGGGACCTACAATTAATTTCCATTCAAAATCCTATTTTCCCTAATCCCTAACCCGTACCCTTACCCTAACCTTAACCCATAACGCTAACCCAAACCCTAAACCTAACTACTAACATCTAACCCTAATTCTATCCCCTAAGTTTAAAATAGCGTTTCTCCTCATGGGGGCGTGGGAAATGTCCCCACAAGGGATAATTTTCCTTGTTATTACTGTCCTTGTGGGGATTTTGGGGGATATTAGGTCTTGACTCACAGCTTTACTGCCAACCAGATTTTTCTACTACCATGCTGATTGGAAACTACTGGCCTGGGCCATTATTCACAAACTCAAGAGAACTCTAAGTTGTGCTGATCTAGGATCAGTTTAGAAGTGCAAATCTATTGTCAGTTTAGCCTTTTAGATCATGATGAGCTAGATTTTAATAACAGCCCTCCTACTCTTAGAATATTTCTGAATATGGGCCCAAAGGCTGTATGTCTCAAGTGTCTAAAAGTAGGAGTGCTGATCTAGGATCAGGATCCTCCCTGTCCATATAACATTAATCAATATGATCCAACACGGATCCTAGATTAGCACTCCTACTCTTTAGATAGAAGCCCTGGAGCCGTGTTCATTAAGTGTCTTAGAGTAAGAGTGCTGATCTAGAATCAGTTTTGCCTTTTGGAGCAACATTTATTCGTTTCAATTTTGACAGGGAGGGGATCCTACAGTCGTGGCCAAAAGTTTTGAGAATGACAGAAATATTAATTTCCACAGATTTTGCTGCTTCAGTGTCTTAAGATATTTTTGTCAGATGTTACTATGGAATACTGAAGTATAATTACAAGCATTGCATCAGTGTCAAAGGCTTTTATTGACAATTACATGAAGTTGATGCAAAGAGTCAATATTTGCAGTGTTGACCCTTCTTTTTGAAGACCTCTGCAATCTTCCCTGGCATGCTGTCAATTAACTTCTGGGCCACAGCCTGACTGATGGCAGCCCATTCTTGCATAATCAATGCTTGGAGTTTGTCAGAATTTGTGAGTTTTTGTTTGTCCACCAGCCTCTTGAGGATTGACCACAAGTTCTCAATGGGATTAAGGTCTGGGGAGTTTCCTGGCCATGGACCCAAAATATCGATGTTTTGTTCCCCGAGCCACTTAGTTAACATCTTTGCCTTGTGGCAAGGTGCTCCATCATGCTGGAAAAGGCATTGTTCATCACCAAACTGTTCCTGGATGGTTGGGAGAAGTTGCTCTCAGAGGATGTGTTGGTACCATTCTTTATTCATGGCTGTGTTCTTAGGCAAAATTGTGAGTGAGCCCACTCCTTTGGCTGAGAAGCAACCCCAAACATGAATAGTCTCAGGATGCTTTACTGTTGGAATGACACAGGACTGAAGCTAGCGCTCACCTTGTCTTCTCCGGAAAAGCTTTTTTCCGGATGCCCCAAACAATCGGAAAGGTTATTCATCAGAGAAAATGACTTTACCCCAGTCTTCAGCAGTCCAATCCCTGTACCTTTTGCAGAATATCAGTCTGTCCCTGATGTTTTTCCTGGAGAGAAGTGGCTTCTTTGCTGCCCTTCTTGACACCAGGCCATCCTCCAAAAGTCTTGATGCACTCACACCTGCCTCCTGAGAAAGCTCTGTGCTGGTGGTTCCCCGAACCCGCAGCTGAATCAACTTTAGGTGACGGTCTTGGCGCTTGCTGGACTTTCTTGGGCACCCTTCTTCACAACAATTGAACCGCTCTCCTTGAAGTTCTTGATGATCCGATAAATGGTTGATTTAGGTGCAATCTTACTGGCAGCAATATCCTTGCCTGTGAATCCCTTTTTGTGCAAAGCAATGATGACGGCACGTGTTTCCTTGCAGGCAACCATGACAGAGGAAGAACAATGATTCCAAGCACCACCCTCCTTTTGAAGCTTCCAGTCTGTTATTCGAACTCAATCAGCATGACAGAGTGATCTCCAGCCTTGTCCTCGTCAACACTCACACGTGTTAACGAGAGAATCACTGACATGATGTCAGCTGGTCCTTTTGTGGCAGGGCTGAAATGCAGTGGAAATGTTTTTTGGGGATTGAGCTCATTTGCATGGCAAAGAGGGACTTTGCAATTAATTGCAATTCATCTGATCACTCTTCATGACATTCTGGAGTATATGCAAATTGCCATCATACAAACTGAAGCAGCAGACTTTGTGAAAATTAATATTTGTGTAATTCTCAAAACTTTTGGCCACGACTGTAGATCAGCATTCCTACTCTTAAGACTACAGTATTTCCGAATAAGGACCCCGGTCTGCTTTTCGTTGGGGCTCCCACAGAATGTCTGCTTCTTAACACTTTAAGCATTCCTCACCACAGACCCAGAATAAAGTAGACATGGGGCACACTGACAGAAACCATCAGACCGGTCACGTCACCCACTGTTTGTCATCACAGTCGGCGAGCACAAATGCACCGATTCAGCCTCTCTAAATGCCTCTGTTGCATTCCTTGTGGCCACAAATGCAATAATCTTTAGAAAGATTCCACACTGTTTTCGCATTCCTCCTCTCGTAGCTCATTGCATTGCTGTGCTGTTCGGCAAGAGATGTCGAGGAGACCCGTGACATTGCCTGTCAAAGCGAGGCTGGGTTGTGGTCGACTTGGTTGAAGCAACATACGTTGGTGTTGACTCTTGGACTTAGAAATTAATGATTTCTAACCATTGATTCTTGAAGAGTATAACATATTAATGCCTGTCTATGACTTTGAGAGTCTCCAGTCCTATCCCTCACCTGTTTGCCCAAAAAATTGTCGTGGTGACATTTTTTGTTGTTGTTTGAATCCCAAACTACCCCTTCACAATGTGTCTTATATCATCTTGCAGTGGTTCCCAAACTTTTTATAGTCCTGTATCCCTTCAAACATTGAACGTCCAGCTGCGCACCTCTAGCACCAGGGTCAGCACACTCTCAAATGTTGTTTTTTGCCATCATAGTAAGCCTGCCACACACACATTATACGATACATTTATTAAACATAAGAATGATTGTGAATTTTTGTCACAAACCGGCTTGTGGGAAATGACAAAGAGCTCTTATAGGACCAGGGCACAAATATTAATATAATAATAATCAATCATTTTGCACTTTATTTAACCATCTTACATATAAAACCTTATTTATTCATCAGAAATTGTAAATAACTCACCACCGGTTAATGAGAAGGGTGTGCTTGAAAGGATGTACATAACTCTGCAATGTTGGGTTGTATTGGAGAGAGTCTCAGTCTTAAGTCATTTCCCACACACAGTCTGTGCCTGCATTTAGTTTTCATGCTAGTGAGGGCCAAAAATCCACTCTCACATAGGTACGTGGTTGCAAAGGGCATCAGTGTCTTAACAGCGCGATTAACAGCGCGAGCGCAGCCCAATACAGAAATCTGGCAGTGGTTTCTGATTAAATAAAATCTTCACAGAACCGCTTGTTGCAATTTCGATGAGGCTCTCTTGTTCAGATATCGATAAGTGGACTGGAGGCAGGGCATGAAAGGGATAAAGAATCCAGTTGTTTGTGTCATCCATTTCGGGAAAGTACCTGCGTAATTGCGCACCCAAATCACTCAGGTGCTTCGCTATATCACATTGGACATTGTCCCTAAGCTTGAGTTCATTTGCACACAATAAAATCATACATTGACCTGTGTGTTGTCCTTGTTAATGCAGACAGAGAAGAGCTCCAACTTCTTAATCATAGCCTCAATTTTGTCCAGCACATTGAATATAGTTGCTGAGAGTCCCTGTAATCCAAGATTCAGATCATTCAGGTGAGAAAAAAAACATCACCCAGATAGGCCAGTCGTGTGAGAAACTTGTCATCATGCAAGTGGTCAGACAAGTGAAAATTATGGTGAGTAAAGAAAACTTCAAGCTCGTCTCTCAATTTAAAAAAAACGTGTCAATACTTTGCCCCTTGATAACCAGCGCACTTCTGTATGTTTTAAAAGCGTTACATGGTCGCTGCCCATATCATTGCATAGTGCAGAAAATACACGAGAGTTCAGGGGCCTTGCTTTAACAAAGTTAACCATTTTCACTGTAGTGTCCAAAACGTCTTTCAAGCTCTCTCCGTGGATGCTGCAGTGTACCCAAGTGGCGTTAGGAGCAACTGCTTGCACGCGCGTTACCACCCCACTACGTCTCCCTGTCATGGCTTTTTACGCCATCAGTACAGATACCAACATGAGCAGCAGCTACGTTTGGCTACATACGGACCGTTAGTGGAATTCCCCGTGAGAGATTAACGGTTAATGTGATTGGATGTTAATTATTTGACTATGCCTTTATTTGACATTGACCTGTATTTGACATTGTGTTGTTATTTTGCTGAACACTCAATGGTTATATTTTATTTTGGGCAGTGAAACGAGGCTACTCGGGCGAGAAAAAAACTCAAATGTATAGCCCCGTTGGAAAATATAAATGGACTGTTTGAAAATGTGAAGATTATTTTCAAAAATGTATATTCAAAATACAAAATGTGAATCACACCGCATTGCACCCAGCCCAGTTTGGGAATACCTGCAATAAGGCAACTACATTGCCGGTCAGATACATTGCAAGCCTACTCCTTGAGATTTTAAATGGGAAAGCCTCAAATGCTACATAATGGCAAAAACATTTGTAGGCTATGATAAGCCTTCTTAGATAAATCTAATCAAAATAACCCAAGTATTAATCAATTGGCTCAAATGCTAGTACACAAAACCCTTGTGAAGAGGCACTTTAAGTTAGGTATGGGGACAGAGCACTTCATTATCTTCGAACTGACATTTGAACATACAAATTCAATCTATTCTATTCGATCTAATCTAATTCATTGAATACATGTGGTAGCCTGTCTCATAAAAAAATAAAGCATTTTTGTGCAATCAAACGCATTGACATTTCTCAGTTTCAATGTGGAAAGAGCATCTCTCTCCTCGAGACGTATAACACTTCACTGGGGCTGGCTACACGGTCTGAGAGGCTACTGACAAGGTAATCATGCACAAAATATATGGCTTGACCCGTGGCTAGAACCCATCCATTGGAGGGAAGACCTTAAACTGTTGGGGGTTAAGGGTCAGACCCTTTGAGGGGGACTGAGGAAACGATTGCCAATGAGTAGAGGGATGTAAGAATTCCTCCCTCTACTGAAGAGGAAGAAAGCTCTATGGACTGATCTGAACGAACTGACCAGGGGTGTAATCTTTAGTCCAAACAGTTGAAAAATGAAACGTTTTGCCCCAGGTGAAAACCAGCCTAATGACGAGATTCCACCCTATAGTTTTTACCTGGGCCATGTTTAGCAAGCAACCTTTGTGGAACATTGCACATAGAAATACCATTAATAGAGCTCTCATGATACCTTGTTCTACGTGCCAGAGGCATGTTTGTTCTACATAATAGGTTTTTATTGTGTCCTGCTGAACGTGGCCCTGTAGTTTTTTCCAATCAGTGCGGATGAAGGGAAGGAGCCGAGGACAGGATACATTTTATGACAAATAGCCTGTGTTTTCTTTGAATTAGATCAAAGTCGGGCCTCCCGAGTGGCGCAGTGGTCTAGGCGCCACTAGAGATTCTGGGTTCGAGTCCAGGCTCTGTCGCAGCCGGCCGGATGCACAATTGTCCCAGCGCCGTCTGGGTTAGGGGAGGGTTTGGCCGGCAGGGATGTCCTTGTCCCATTGTGCACTAGCGACTCCTGTGGCTGGCTGGGCGCAGTGCACACTGACACGGTCACCAGGTGTATGGTGTTGCCTCTGACACATTGGTGCGGCTGGCTTCCTGGTTAAGTGGACATTGTGTCAAGAAGCTGTGCGGCTTGGTTGGGTTGTATTTCTAGGACGCACGGCTCTCGACCTTCGCCTCTCCCGAGTCCGTACAGGAGTTGCAGCGATGAGACAAGACTATAACTACCAATTGGAGAGAAAAAGGGGTTTAATTATTTTAAAGTCACTCTATTTTTGTTATGCCTGTACTACTTGACAATAGGATGCCACTGCCAGAGTTACCATTACTGCTCTTTGGCTGTACTAATGTAGTTTGAGGGTTCTTTAGAAGGTGGATTGATGACTCTCTATGTTGACAACACTGGATGGAGACAGATTACTCTTTTACTCTTTTGATTTCTCTTTTACTCATGAACAGACTACATTCACAGAAATATGTCACTTCAAGTACTTCCTGTTCTCAACATCTAACCAATCAGAACAGAGAAAAGTAGCTGCTAGGTAGATCATCAATTACCATTAAAATTAAAATCCACTGATTCACCATATTTTGGAACCACACAACCTTGACAAATAATAATAATATCTCTCACAACATAATTATACACTAGTGTTATGTGTTGAACAACGTTCCATACAGAAATGTTTCTCATAAGGTCTTTTATATCTAGTCAGCTTTGAGTCATATTGGCTAAGATAGGTCGAGGCCTGTGAGCCATAAAAAGTCTACTGCAAAGACTACAGAGACTATTGTAGAGAGTAATGTCAGCAGTTTCAAATCCAGAACATTCTAAACCTATTAAACATGGAATGCAGGTTCTAGTAGAGAGAGACTCTCAAAAGAAGATGAGCCAAGTACTCAACGTTAAGTGTGCCATAGCAGTTTTACTTATTTATGGATTTATCATTATTAGCAACTGAATGTTGAGCTATCGCCCATTGTTTTAGAAGTGTACTTAGCAGTACTTTGGCTGTAATTACTCTCTAAGGAGGTTTTAAATAGGATAGAACATGTATATCTGGCCAATAGCTCCAGTGATTTTCACCCTGCACATTCCAAAAAGAGAGAAATACCTCACATACAGTATCTAAAGTCATAGACTGTTCTCTCAGCTACCGCACGGCAAGCGGTACCGATGCACCATATCTGGAACTAACAGGACCCTGAATCGCTTCTACCTCCAAGACTACTAAATATTTAACCAATTAGATACCAGGACTATCTGCATTGACCCTTTTTGCACTTACTCTTTTGACTCTATTGCCAGTTATCAATCCTGTTGCCTAGTCACTTTATCCCTACCTATGTGTACATATTTATAATTACCTCGTACCCCTGGACATTGACTCGGTACTGGTACCGTGTGTATATATAGCCAATTATCAATACTCATTGTGTGTTTATTCCTTGTGTTATTGTTTTTCTCTCTGCATTGTTCGGAAGGGCTTACTGTTATTCTACACCTGTTGTTTACGAAGCGGGTGACAAATACAATTTTATTGGATTTAATAACCAGTTTGGGACGAGCAATGTTGAACTTCTATGGTCAGAAACCAATACATTTAGCCTACCCTCATCGTTACAGGTCATCATTGTCATAATGATGAAATATGCGCTTTTCATTTTTTTCAGTGCGACGAGCTTTCACCAGACATTCCTTCCTGTTTTCTTTGCACTGATGATTAGCGAGAAGTTGGAGCTAGTCCATGGGGTGAGCTATGGGCTACTATATTTTACTCTGCAGCAAATGCATACTATAGTGCACCATACTGAAACAACCAAAGCTCTTCTCAAACACTCTCAGACAGATTCATGTTTGAAACATATTTCCATTCTCCTTCCTGCCATAACGTATTACGTGATGGAATGGAATGGCAAATCCATATCTTGATACAATCATATACAATCCAATGTCTGGAATTCATAAAGATGAAGAGTTGGCCAAGTCTCGGCCAAAGTCATTGTTAGAGAATTCTCCTAGTTAAGATGCATTTTCCATAAATACCATTTAACCAGAACACTAGCTGCATCTGGGAGTTCAATCTTCTTGGACATAAAGCAGTCAGTCCTACAGCTTCCATACCAACATTGAGATAAATATGACTTTTAATTATCCAGGCATCCGGTTAATGGTAAAAGCATATGTGTTTTATTTCTTATTAGAACAAATATTAAAACAAGCAAACTCAATGCTATAGTGTGTCCTATACATGTAAAAGGTAAAACTGTTTTGATAACATCATAAAAGGAGAATGTAATAATGAAGGGAAATCTACTATCCAATACAAATCCAACTAAAAATGTTTGCTGGAGCTGTAGCATGGTCCTATCTGAGACAGTGTAGCTCCCAGTGTAGTGAGATGACTGGGGCGTGTAGAGGCAGTCTGTGTCTACTAAAACGTGCTCAGTGTCAAGACAGTCTCTGAGTGTGTCCCAAATGGCACCTTATTCCCTTGATAATGCACTGCTTTTGACAAGGGACTTTATTTTAATCCCCGTTAGCTGTTGCGAAAGCAGCAGCTACTCTTCCTGGGGTTCACACAAAGCATAAAAAATTACATAATACAGAAAAAGAATAGACAAGAACAGAACTACAAATAAATAAATATAGACATATACAAGCCTCTGGTTAAAAGTACTGCAATACAGGGGAAAGGGTTCCATTTCGGACATAGATTCTGTGTCTATTGAAATGTTTTTGCTCAGAGGAACATTAAGTGGATTCATGCATCGCCCCATGCTACAATGACATGTTGGAATGTCCAAGCCATGTTATTAGCAGTCCCACTGGGAATAAAGCAATGTCCCTTTTCACATCAGCAGCTTGAAGAGAGGCCCTTTATATGGCCATCAACATTTGTGAGCTACAAAGGGAATCTATAGATAAATAAATAGTCCACATCCTGAAATGTTAAGCTCACTGATTCTAGCAACTCTTGCTTCTTTAGGAGATGAACAGAGATGCCGGTGAAACAAGGCACAAAATGTGGAATAAAAACATTACCAAGCTATACAACTCTGCCCACCCTGCTTTTTTAGAGACAGCCCACTGTCATTTTTGAGTGATAAGTCATGCATTTGTTTTTGACACTACATCAAAGTCAACAAATCAACAGTAAAAGTCAACTTACTTTAAAAGAAAATTGTATATTGCCTCTTTTGTCCAGTCTTCAGGTACCTTCCTTTCTTCCTCCAGTCCACAACCGGCCTTGTCTATCCCCAGTGTGTGGATGGCTATGCAGTCCAGGCTAGTGTGGTTAGGAATTGTCAACTGTTCCTCCCAAGGCTGCCTGAGGTGAGGGGGGAGGAGGCCTAAACAAATGTGCCTGTGTTCACCCTCAATGTTTGTATGCAGCCAACACCACCACACCACAGCCGGGCTCCTAGCCAAGGCCCTACCTCCCCTTCCACAAATGGCAAATGGCAGACAAAAAAATGGACAAGTTTCCGCCACAAATACACACCCACTCCTTGTACTTTATCATTTCCTCAGAGTGCTAGGCCAACACAAAGGAGGGCGGTTATGGGGCGTGGCGTGATGAGAGGCCCCCAGAAAGACTACGTTATGCCCCTGTGAATGTGCATGGAGTAGGCTAGGGTGGGCGAAGATGAAGGGTAGGGCAGGGTGGAGAGAGGGGTGTGTGTGTGTGTGTGCCCTGCGACTGAGCCTCAGTGCCCTGCGCTATTGTGCCATGTTCGCCCTGTGAGACTGGCAGCTGGGGCGAGGACAAGGCATTTTTGTCTGTTTTATTTTCCTATGAGGGCCCTGGGACAGGGAGGGTGCGCCGGTGATGAGGGCCCATTCGGCTGGCATTGACATGTAAAGAGACTGTGTCAGTGACAGCTGAGGAGATCAGGCCCTGTAATTAGCTGTGTGTACAGAGAGGATGTAGGATGGGCCATTGCTTCCCCCTCTCCCCCACCCTTTGACATTCAGCATCACTGATCATATTCTGAAAAACAGACAATCTGGGTATAGCAGACCTTGATTCAACTAGTGTTTGTTTTCTTTCAAATACTTTGAGCGTTTAATTGAGCCTATCTGAAAAGCCAGGTACAGTAATACTATAATTAAGGAGTAAGGCATAAGGGGGTGTGGTATATGGCCAATATACCATGGCTAAGGGCTGTTCTTAGGCACGACACATCGCACAGCCCTTAGCCGTGGTATATTGGCCATATACCACAAAGCCCAGAGGTGCCTTATTGCTATTATAAACTGGTTATCAATGTATTTAGAGCAGTAAAAATACCCGTGGTATACAGTCATATACCTCGGCTGTCAGCCAATCAGCATTCAGGGGTCTAACCACCCAGTTTATAATATAACAATATATGCCATTTAGCAGACACTTTTATCAAAAGCAACTTACAGACATGCGTGCATACATTTTACATATAGGGTGCAGGTTTGCCCTATTCCTTTGCTTCCATCGCACTGTTCGATGAAGTACAAGTGACATAATCAATAATCAAGTATTTGAAAGAAAATACATCCTATTTGACACAGGTTATATAGCTTACCCAGCCAGATATTCTAGTCTGCGTGGGATTTCACACAGAACTAGACAGAGAGAAGGGAGGACTTAAAACCATCAACCTCTGCAAAAGTCTGTGTGGGATTTCACACAGAACTAGAATTATACGACTGTTATAAATCTAAGGTTGTGAGAGCCAGGTGGTTGGGGCCTGGGGTGGCCCATATAGAGCTTGCAAGGCCTGGGGGAAACATTTGGAGGAGGAACACTGACAGAACCATCCATGTGAGACACAGGTGTGATCAATCAACTGTGAATAACTCACCCCACCTCATTACACGCAGTAAATCCCAGCGAACACTATTTGTTGTAACTCAATATGGCAAAGTGTTGAATTAATCCTCATGTAATGACAGCCTTGATTTGTTGATGCTGTAACGAAGGTGGTTCAGAACTGGTTAAATGAGTAACCTTGCCTCAGACTTGACAACTTGGGTTAGTTCCTCAAGCTAATGCCTAGGCTTTAGCTCAGCGGGCTAACACAGTCTTGTGTCACCCAGCAGAGACAAGTTTTAACCCCAGTCAGTCACACTGTCAACTTGTTCTGCTATAATTGGATAGGTAGACGTATTTGTCAGCAGCATGCATACTCAGTGATATCTCAACCATGAACTATCCGGACCTCACACTCTGTTTTGCTCCCTTTCTCCTCCTGAGTCCAAGACTCACTCTCTCTCACAACGGGACAGTGTTGTGTAGGGACTGGTTGGACTCAGTGCAGTTACCATGGTGATTAAGCGGCTCTTTCAAGCCCAGGACTGAATGTGCACCTCTTCTCTTTGTGACAAGAGGATCGGGGTCTCAACCTGCACAAGGCTCTCACATCAAAACACTGATGACAGTTCAGCTGGAGGTGAAGGGAGATGAGGGGGAGCCTAACCTGCTGGAAGACCCCACACAGGTCCTCTCCTGGGGCCCCATGTCCCACGGGAAACTGGGGAGGACAGGGTGCCTCAACCTGGGCTTCTGCCATCTCCATGGCTCCCTGTTGTTGGGCTCTTTGATGTCCAGGGATGTGTGGGATCTGGGGCAGCCCTGTCTGTGGAGCTGTCAACCAGAAAAGAGGCCTCCTCCTCGTCTGGTTACCTAGGAAAGAGTGAACCGTGGCTGGACACGTCGTGGCTACTGACAAGGTGGAAGCGTGGAGGGATGGATGGAAGCATCAAGGTCCCTCTGATCTGATGGGACATTCAACTGCCTAGCTGATTACTTGCTATCCCACTAAGCCTCTGTTCATCTCGCTGTGATACAGCCAGAAGAGACGGAGAGACAAGGGCCACGATTGTTCTTTAATCCTGGGTCTGATATGGTTGTGTCACAGAAGACTCCAGGGAATGGGTTTGTGGAATATCTGTACTACATTTACGTCTGTGTTCTCTAGGATAAGTAGGACATCTTTGAAGTGAAGGAAAGAACTAGATAACTGTAATTGTTATAAAAAGCTGATTAATCAGTTAAACATAAGCAATCCTTCTTTCATCAGGGGAACATCTAAATTAAGTAAATGAAGTATGATCTTTCATTTTCTTTCAAAACATGTGCACGGACAACAGACAATCAAATAAACTTCTCTTTGTTCTTTGTTATTCTTCCCTCATTTTAACTATTTCAAATATGTATTGTTCACTGTTATCCTCTGAAAGGCTTCCAAAGTTAAAAAGGGCAAGTGACATCAATTTCTTTGCAGCTAGATAAAGCGTTCCCCCATGTGACAAGATGAAGTGAAACAAAAAAAAATCACAATACATCAAAATTATTATTTTGAGAATATTTGTTCCACAAATTGTAAAAAATTTAAATTAATAGAAAACATTGTTGGTTACAAAAATGATTACTTAATATTTGTCAAGTGCTTTAGTTGATAAGCTGATACACAATCAAAACACAAAACATATGAATATGTGACAAAGCACATTAAGTAGTGGTTCTTCAGACTTAGTATCAAATGATAAGGAATATTTAGTGGTTACAGTTACATTTGTGTGTAGTTACAGTATTATAATGAACATTTATGCAGCACTGCTGCCCTCTGATGGTGCTATTGGAAGTGGCTCCGGGTTGAAGTTTCCCTATAGTACAGATCTAGGATCAGCTTCCCCTCTCCAATCCCAACCTAACCAGCATCTGGGCAACTTCACTCTACACCATTGGAGGAGCTGCAGGTTCCGTAGCTGCAGGTTCCAGAGCGATCACATGTGTTCTGGGTGGTTCTGCAGACATGTGATAAACTCCCGCACAGCCTTTCCCTCAAAGCAGATCTGATACACAGAAGCAAACAACGGAAACCTACAAGACAAAACATTGCACTAAATCTCAATGCAGCAAGAGGTGGTTCCATTAGCAGCACTCACACATATGTTGAGGAGAGCTTCAGTTCATACTTGCAGATAATTTGCTGAAAATTAATGTAGTGAATGAGTAGAAGAATATTGGAGGAACATTTTCAGGTCATTAAATGTATTAAAGGTAGGCTCAGCGAAGCACGAAGTAAACAAAAATATTGGGCCAATTTCCGCAAAAGTGTTGATGCATGAGGCTAAACTTCTTCACTATTTTGGTCCCATAGCCATCATGTTGTAGCAGCGTGAAGCAGACAAGTGTAAATGCACAGATACTCTGTGTGACTGTGTGAGAGCAAGCAAAGTCATATCGCTGAGTCTCACTTTAAGGTGAAAGAGTTGTACTCACTTGCTGATCATGTCTCTCTTCTTGAGAATTTTGAACACCTCAGCGGAGGTTTGTGGGCCTTGCAGCTTCTGACCATTGAGCATCTCAGCCTCTAGCTCTTCAATAGACTGGAGAGGTATGCAACATAGTTAGTTACTTTACTTAAAGCATGTATACACACACAAACATTCAATGGGTTTCTTGAAGTGATGGATATTAATATCGTAACTGTTATTAACCAGACAAAACAGGTGAAAGTTGTACTGGTCACAGCAGAGTCACATCCTTGAGTTGTATTTGTCTAGATATCTCACCTTGGATGTCTTGGCAAAGGCCTCGGCCACCTTGCGGTTGCGCCCCCCGTAGCAGGTGGTGATCAGGTCGGCGACCCCACAGCTCTCCAGGAAAGTCACGGAGGACACCTGGCCCTTACAGAACAGCTTGGTGAAGGCGATCATCTCCATCAGCCCCAGCCGGATCACCGCAGCCTTGGTGTTGTCCCCAAAGCCCAGACCGTCACAGAACCCCGCACCCACCGCTACAATATTCTGGGAAAGAGAGAGTGGGAAAGGAACCATAAGTGTTATGTGCAGTTTTCTACTCTTTTTCTAGCAATATTATGATTCATGGTTTGTAAAAATTATTTGACAATGTGAGCAAATAAAATAGAGGTACAGTGCAACGAAACATAGACCTTCTGCGTAAGTTACGTTAACGATGTAGCTATATGTAGCAAAATTTGTTCTCCGAGTTTAAATGTAAATTGTACCTTGAGAGCCCCACAGAGTTCTACTGTGTCGCTCTCCTGCACCACGGTGATCCTGAAGTTGGGAGTCTGCAGCAGCTCTTTAAAGATATGTCCGTTTGCTTCGTTCTTAGCTCCTGTTTAGGTAGTGATAGAAAGTCAAGGTACTCATAACTGCATCAGTGGGAGTTGCAACACAAGCGAGGAAACAAAACATTACAGCAATATAATAGATCAAATTATCTAAAATGTCTTACCAATTGTGGTCTCACAGAACTTCTCATCAGCCACTTCGTTGGCAATGTTGGCCCCCATCAGGACGCTAACCTCAATTTCCAGTTTCTCACGGATGATGTCAGAGATGAGCTTCAAGCCCTCGGGGCCTTCATCGATGCCCTGAATAAGGACCAGGGCAGAAAAGAGATCTTAGGCTGCCTTCAATCACTCATTTTGTAACATATAACCCTAGTTACCAGCATTTGGGTGGCATTTCTTTTTGACTAGGCTGCTGTTACATACTGAGTGTAAAATCATGATGATATGATGATAGATTCATACTGCTGAGACTTTCCCTGAGTGATAAGAAGCCCGATATGAAGCCAGTAAAGTCAGACTTATAAATTGTATAGATTTTAGCAATGGTTTTCCTAAGTGGTGTGAAAAAGAGGTAAATGGCATTACTTTGATGAGGGATATCCCAATGGTTCCCTGTGTAATATGAGGTTTCATCTGATCACATAGCCTCCCAATGAACTGATGTGGAATGACAAAGATCAGTATGCTGGCCCCTTTCACCGCTTCTGTGATTTCTGGAACAGCAACCTGGTAAATTGGAGTGGGAAAAGATAGCATGATACATTGTACTACTCATGATGGATGTTACTGTGTAATAGCATTTATAAATAATCTACATTACGCAGTGGAGGCTGCTGAGGGGAGGACTGCTCATAATAATCTGGGAAAGAAGCAATTGGAAGGATATCATACACGTGGAGACCATGGGTTTGATGCCCTTCCACTGATTCCGCTCCAGCCATTACCACGATCCCATCCTCCCCAATCAAGGTGTCACCAACCTCCTGTGATTACAAGATGTTATGTTATTTTGTTACATGGTCGGTTAAGGCGGCTGGATACAATAATACACACATTAAGTCTTGACACAATGGAAAGCAAGGTATGTCAGACTGGTAGGCCATTCAAAGAATTCCAACTACCTTCAGCATCTATTCATGAAGGTATATTCTGGCTGGGGGAGTTTTGTTAAGAGCGCCGACGCTCGTTCTGAACGGTAACATGCATCGCTTGCGGTACGGTTTTGGAAATATAAGGAGCAGCGAAGAATAATTACCAAAAACCTCTAAATTCCTACACACCTTTATAGTATGTCTGGGAATTTCCAGGGACCTCACAATACCATATGATCACAATATTTAGGTGCCAATACGATATGTATTGCGATTCTCACAATTCTATGTATTGCGATTCGATACTGTGATTTTATGCCGATTCAATGTTCCAAACTGTTCACCATAGCTGCAGAGGGACAAGCAAGAACATGAGAAAACAAGTTCGGATCAGTCATCGAAATAAAAGTGCTGAAAACCAATTGGCTCACTATTTAAAAAGAAGATAGAGATCAAGCTATGAAGGAAACTGGAGTTTTGGATTAGCTACAGACAACTAGCAACAAAAAAAACATATTGCGATATTTTCAAAACGACATGATATATTGTCAAAAATAATATCCTGATATGTAACTGTATAGATGTCTTACTCCAGCACTATTTTATACGGTTAGGGTTTGTGTTCCCACACGGCCATGTTAAAGCACTTTATTAAGGAAGACTGATGGAAGGCAGAGAAGACCACCTGTGCTAATTAGCTATCTAGCTTGTGTGTAAGCGTAACGGGAAAGGAAGTGTAGTTTGTGGTCTGGAGGAACACATTTGGCATGATATTGATCCCATACTATGCATACACACAGCCCTATGGTTCTGTGCAAATCTGATCCAGTAAGTGTATCTTTTATATTTGAAAGATTATTTCTCACTGATATGAAAGATAATTCCATGTTTCAAAAACCGCATTGCAAGCGATGATTATTGGCGTTTTCTAAACAAAGAGATGGGATTGTAGTTTACATGGGCCCAACGGTAAACGGTGTTTATAGCTGAAAACCCTAGGGATAAGGCAGAATGCCTTGGGTTCGTGAGAACAACCCAGACGGATATGTTGTTAGCTCTGTATAGGTCAAACTTCACTCATCTTATCTGTGTGTATCCTTTTACACAACCACAAAGCATGTCCAGAGATAATGTTAAGTCCAGATGTATTGCCCAACTCAATGATTTGTAATCTTGAGGCAAAACTCTCATATTAAACAAAACACAATACTAACCACATTTTTGGGAAGCTTGTGACCCGGTAGGTATTTGACGTTCTCATGCTCTGTGTTAATGATTTCTGTTAACTTTTTGCCATCGATCATCTCTTCAAACACCCACATGTTGACAATAGGGTCAAACCTGTTGGATCCCTTTGCATTGTGACCGACGATTTTGGCTATCGCAGAGCCCCTAGGAGATGATGAAAACGGAGATTGGAGGGCAATGAAATAACACCATTCATATTTTCAAAATCCAAGTTGCAAAATGAACATGCTAAATATATCCTGGGGGTACCATAACCAGATTATAACAGTACACGGAATGGCTTGCATATCCCCAATCCTACATTCAATGAAAGTAAATCAAACTTATATGTTTGATATTCTATGAAACTACACGCAAATTGTAAATTTAGCCACATTTCAGCAATTAGTTGGCTACATTATGAATCAATCAGTGGAATTAATGATGATACAATGTTGTCGAATGCAGGCACATCTAAATAAAGAAAGCGCATAAATATACCAGTTTCCAGATCCAACGATGCACACTTTCTTAGCAGGCATTTTTAAGGTAGAGTAGCAGGCACGATTCCTTTAACAGTGTTAACCGATCAGTAAAATCCCGTGTTTATAACCGTAACTTCCTTATACGGCATAGTCGTGTGGGCAGCACATTCTTTTTTAGCACACCGCCCTTTTTTTTAAACTGTTAATAAAAGAAGGGAACGGTTTGTACATGTTAGATAACAGTAGGGTTATTCTGGGTGTGCCACCACGACTAACCTGTCATGACAAGTATGGAGAGACATTTATGCATGGAGAAAGTCCTATAATGTTCTCGATTTGCAGAGCTCGGGGGAGAAACAAAATTTTCGCTGTCTGTCGTGCAACATGGCTGGAATATATGCTGGCGGTATCTCGATGGGGTATGTGCAGGATATATTTGAAGATAGGTTGCATTTGTAGAAATAGAACACATTTCGACAAACTTTGTATAGTAAAATATTCCCTTTTTTTTTTCGCCAATGCGGAAGTCCTTACATGGAATTGAATCACATGACTTCAGTACCGTGTCGCGTCATCGTGAAGCCTGTTAGCAGCTAACTACCTAGCACGCCACTGTTTTTATAAGAATATATTGTGATGGATTACTTAATCAGTCGTTTAGATAGCCGTCGGTCATGAAAAACAAGGTGTTTTGTTAAGCCATAAACAGAATAAATCCATTTGTGAGCAAGGCCTTCAAATGAGCAAATCAGACTAGAGATTGATGTGTGCGTTTCTGGCAAAGTTTGTAGCTTGTTAGCTAGCTATAACGTTGGCTATGACTATGCCAGGGGAAACCGCCACGGCAATACGAATCTCGGACAGTGAAGGGAAACTGGATGTCTTTCCCCAGAAAGGGACGCCTGGTAGTTCTGTGAGAGGGAGTTCTAAAGGCTGGCAGTACAGGTATGCTGACTGTCTAGCTAACTAGACTAATTCTCTGGTTTAGCCATATCTGGCTAACCAGTCGTGCTAACCTAGTTAGCTGCAATGATTTGTTTGGCTGATAGGCAGTGCAACACAGATCTTCAGTTGGTAACTATAATTAGCAAGCCCCTATTCGAATGTTAGCTGGCTGGCCAGCTATGGTTTTTAGCTTTTCTAGCTGAGCTTACTGACTTAGCTATTAGTTAACAGGCTAGCCAGAGTTGAATCAGAGGTTCATCTGGAGTTGAACTTTGCCAACCCACTGCTGTTATTGTAGCGTAACTAGCTTTTTTGCTAACTGTCAATCATTTTCTCAATCTCTGCTCTGTTCAGTGACCACATGGAAAATATTGATGGTTACCTGATGAAATACACCAACCTGGTAACAGGATGGCAATATAGGTGAGTGGGCAGCCCAGGTTGAACAACATTGATTAAACAGTACTATGTGCATTTAGTAAAAGTATTTACAATATGATCAAATCAACTAAACATACTATTGAATTGATTCAATGCTTTGCCAAAAAGCATCTTGAGCTCAAGGGCATTGGGCCAGTAACCAAAAGGTCACTGGTGTGAATCCCTGAGCTGACTAGATGACAACCTGTATATGCCCTTGAGCAAGGCAATCAACCCTATTTTCTCATGTAAGTCGCTCTGTATAAGAGCGTCTGCTAAATTACTCAAATGTAAATCCTTTGCTTGAACATTCTGCTCTCCATGCAGGTTTTTTTGTCCTCAACAATGAGGCAGGGTTGTTGGAGTACTTTGTCAATGAGCAGTCCAGACCCCAGAAACCTCGCGGGACGCTCCCCTTGGCAGGGGCGGTCATATCCCCCCAGCGACGAGGACTCCCACACCTTCACGGTCAATGCCATCAGTGGGGAACAATACAAGCTCAGAGGTAAAACACACACACTGTCTGTCTCTCACACTCACCAATCAAAACAGCTACAACAACTCCTACAAGAGTGTCATGCTGTTTGAGTAGTCTACTACTGGACATGTATGGTTTGCATTTCAGCACAATGTTATTATATCCTCAATGCATTAGTCAGTTGTTGGACAGGCACATATAGTCACAAGACTTCAGGAAGGGGAGAAAGCATGTAAAACGTTATCCTCGGTCGGCGAGGGATAACGTTGTCGTTATTGATCCATGCAGAGAGAGATTCACTCGGCTGCACTGTAATGAGCTCTCACTGTTCAGGCACCAAACTAAAGAAAACCGACTGAAACAGGGATGCACCAACTGAACATATCCAATAGGAAACTCATTTTCAGTTGCAAAACATTTTGCAACGGTGTGCACTAATGAATGTGACCCTGTGGTGGTGTTGTCTCCCAGCCACGGACGCCAAAGAGAGACAGCACTGGGTGAGCCGGCTGCAGATCGGCACGCAGCACCACACTGAGGCCATGGGGAAGGTAAAGGCAAGGGCTTTTCATCTGACACACCCACTTTCGCAGACGCATATACTTGCATACATACACACAGTTGCATGCGTACACAGACAGGCACACGCACTCCCCGTCACAAGCTCTTTCTTACTCAACAATGTTGTCCCTTGATCCAGACACTCTACTAGCTCGTTTTGTTATGCAATCCCATTGATTGTGTCCATGGTTGCCTGTAACATGAGCTTCATAACAGAAGTGCAGAGGGGATGTCTTGTATTTAGATTTGGTGTAGAAGTGATTTTGCTTGATAATGGTAACACATTGATGGGGAACTCTAGCTACTATTCATTTAGCTTAGTTATGAGCCAAGACCATCCTAGATGCCAGCCTTTGAGTGTAGTGCTGTAATTCACCAAAGACACGCCTGGTTGCATCATAGCAGACAAATGGGGGGGGCATTCCTTAAAAAACAGGTTTGGTCAGTGAGTCAACATTACTCAGTGGGATTTCCTTCCTAACAAATGTACACTTTCTATTGAAATACTGATATGAAAGAATGTGACAAACCACAAGAATAGAGTTTGCATCATTCTTGGATAAATTGTGGCGTAACCATAACGACTTGATTCAGTACACTTCACATTATTGGCCTTAATTCGTCTTGCGTCTTGAACACTTGAGTTGAAGACAATCAACATTTACATTGCACATTGACATGACACCATAAGGTCACACAAATAGTCACAAACAAGATGGCTCCATAGGTTAAAATTCCCCTAGGTACAGATCTAGGATCCTCTTCCCCTCCCACAATCCGAACTGTAACTAATAGAGAGAGGACTCATCATTGATATAACTCGTTTTAACATGGACATTTCCATTGAGGGCTTCCACCATTTTGAAAGTAGTCAACTGGTGGGGATTCCTGTAAGTTGGGAGCAATCAGCTGAAGAAGACAAGGGACTACGCCTCAATGTTGCCGCCCATGCTGTCACACACACTATAATGGCACAGATACAAAGATGAGTCCTCTATCTCTATGCTGTAACCATTAGTGGGGGAAATGCTAAACTGACCCAATATCAGCGTCTAGGGGTAACTTTACTTACATTCCACAAGCTCCAATTATCACAGATTAGATGCACGGTATGACAAATTTGTTCTGTCTTTTTCCAGAGTAACCCTCCGCCCAAGTCTCGCAGCTACTCCATGGCGTCTCAGGGGAGCGCCAGCTCACCCCTGTCCCAGCGCAGGCCTAGCCAGCTTCAGAACCAAAACGCTGCCTCCTCCTTCAGCATGACTCAGCTCCACAAGGGCTCCTCGCTGTACTCCTCCAAGAGGTCCCTGCTGCCTGACCATCTGCTTGACGCCAGAGAGGTAGGCTGGGGATAGGGACGATAGCTATTACCTCATGAACCAAAATAGAACTGGGGTTTAGCATAGCTTGAAGTTTTTCCTCAGTGTTTTGTATTTATTTTCCATCAATGTTTTTTAATAACTTTGCGTCTCAACAGGAATAGCCGGTGGTAGAGAGAAGAATATCTCTTCTGCCTTATTTGAAATGTATTTTGTCTTAGAGGGTATTCTTAGTCTTTTTACCCTTCTTACCCAGCTTTTTTGTCATTTTATGAAGACCTTTCATCTAGGACTAGGTTACAGGGACTTCTTGTTTTAATCTAATGACGGATACAGTAAGCACATTTTTACATCCGTATCAACTCACTCCTCCGGTTCCTTCCGCTCTTTTTACTCCCAGATGATGGCCCAGGCCCAGGGGCAGCACCGAGACCTTATCCAGACCATAGAGGGCCTGCCCCCGGCCACAGGCCCCCTCTCCCCGCTGGACCAGGACCTGTTGATGCTGAAGGCCACCTCTGTGGCCACCATGAACTGCCTCAACGATTGCCTGCACATCCTGCAGCTGCAGCAGGTGGCCTGCCAGAGGAGCTCCCTGGGAGGTGAGGGTGACCACTGGGGCCTGGAGGGGAGTGTTAATTTATGGATGAACTCCAATGAAAAGAAGGGGATTTGTGTGCATGCACTGTTAGTTTTAAGTCTTTATTGCCAGGCTTTCTCAGATTTGCCTTCTAGATGGCGGTTAATTTACCACCGACGAGAGCAAGGTAGAAACTGTTTAAGTTACCTTTTCTTTGACCCATTGCTCGAAGTTAGCCATGGAAGTCTACATGGATTAAAGGTGTTTTGTTTCCAAGAGTGGTTTTAGTCCTGTTTTAGTTGTATGCGACGTGCTAGACACCCATCATGTGCTTGCACAATTCTACCTCACAAATCATGGAATTGATTTACCTCCCAGTCCAGATGTACTCAGAAAGCCGACAGTGGAATTATTTTCCATAATTGATGAAGAAGCGGTACTTATTCTTACCGGCTCTCTAGGGTAACCAGATCTCTCATTGGGTAACTGAGTATTAACAGCTCTCCCAATTAACCACCGTTCTTTCTTTTTGATCACACAGCACCATACTGACAGCCAAGAGACTTACCAAAAGTGTATGGCTGCTATGATCTTAGCCATTTCTTTTGACAGAGCCTACCAGACATTGTGGAATAGGGGAAACAGGGAAAATCCGTCACAAGTTCCCAGTTTGACGTAGGAGATCGTAAGATCTTGTTACCTGGCATCCATATTTCATTAGGCCCACAAACAGGACGGAACTTGGGGACGAGCCAATCAGGAAAAGTTGACAAGGAATGTGTGGGCCATGCTAATTTGAATGGGCCTCGCCTCCCACCCAAACACCCATAGAAATACCCTATGTGGCGCTAATGCTAACCCACCAATCAGTCGAGGACATTTCCTGTTGGCGGGGCATGAAACGTATCTCGATACTCACCGGGGATCGGTTTAACGTCTCCATCCTGTGGTCCTGGGGAACTGTCAGAGGAATAAGCCAGCTAGCCACCCCATCTAGCCAGCCTGGGTGTTTTTTGAATGGTCGCTGCATACAACCTAGTTGTTTTGGTCCGGTAGTCTCGAGGGGCCTCGTAGTGTAGCCTTGTAGCCTAGCATGAGTACCTCTGAGCTAAAGGCCGCTGCGGCCGCATCTGTGTCTATTGTTACAGGGCCCACCATTGAGTGGCTGGAGCCCAAGCTGCCGGACATCCTGAAGAACGGCGGGCCTTTGGACAGCTTCAGCACCGAGGGCAGCCTCCTGGAGCTGAGTGCCACGGAACCCTGCAGTTTCTCTGGGGTAAGGACACGGAACATTACTGGACCCAAAAGGGCTATTCACACTATCGAGCCAAACTGTACTGACCTGAGGCTGTATGTATCAAGCTTTGAGTAGGAGTGTTGATCTAGGATCATCCATATAATCCTATTCATTATGATCTAAAAGGAAAAACAGATCCTAGATCAGCACTCCTACTCTAAGACTTTCTGAATGAAGGTGGCCTGGTTACGCATCCAGCATAGTTACTGGAATTGTGCTGGAAAGGGCGATGTGAAAAGTGATATCAGTGTATCTCTTTGGACAGGACAGTTTGACTTCAGTACTTTTTATTTAATAATTAAATAAATATCAATGTTTCCAATGATCAATGTGTCCATGGTCAGATGAAGAGGATGGTGAAGCCTTTTCTTTTCAATTGTGGCTTTTTATTGTTGGTGCTTCAGTTTGACTGTTTTTTCAAGATGCAAGCCACAACTTTTGTTCTCAAATTAAATATTGTATCCCCTGCCAGGAGGAAATTGACGGGGAGGACGAGGTGGAGGACGCCTTCACGGAAAAGGAGGAGGAACTGGTGGCGGTGGAGGAGGAGCGCAGTGTTGTCCTACACCTGCTCTCACAGCTCAAGCTGGGCATGGACCTCACGCGGGTAGGTCGAGTTCCACAAAGCTGGCCCGGACACAGCCTGAAACATACATCGGGCTGGACCAAGGCCCAGTGAGACAGACCATAGTGGTGTCTTGTTTCCCGTCCTCTGATTGGCTAATGTTAAGGACTGCATACTGGAGTTAAGAAATGCCTCTGTCATTTTGTTCTTCTTGTTGATTTCATAGTGGAGCTGGGTGATGAATTGATGCGATAACAATAAATAGAATGATCCGTTTGAAAGTTAATGTACACCAGTTTTTATTTGTATTATCTTTTAAACTAATACTACTAGTTTGATTGTTTTTAGCCATCAGTTGTCCCATTTAACAATCCTCCATATTTGCAAACTTATTTTGTTTCAAACTTCACATTTCTCTAGTATAGGTTACAAAATTCCAGCGGTAAGTGATCGGTGTTGATGATTTTCATTTATCGTCCCAGCTCTACTTCAGTGAAATTCAGTTTCCCATGGTTAGCAGCAGGTAGTGTAGGCTCAAAGCCTGTTGGGTGTCGGATGGTGGTTAGTCAAGTCATAAAAAGAGAATGTGTTCTCAATGACCTCAAATTAAAATTGAATCTTTCTTTACCTCATAGCTACATGTCATTATTGATCACACTAGGTTATTGAACAGTTCTCAATAACTCACCTGCTTTATTAAAGGTCATAAATAGTTCTGTCTCTTGTCTCCTCAGGTGGTGCTGCCCACCTTCATCCTGGAGAAGCGCTCCTTGCTAGAGATGTACGCTGACTTCATGTCCCACCCGGGCCTGTTCGTAGCCATCACAGACGGCCAAGGGCCCGAGGAGCGCATGGTGCGCTTCGTCGAGTACTACCTCACCTCCTTCCACGAGGGCCGCAAGGGCGCCATCGCCAAGAAGCCCTACAACCCCATCATCGGCGAGAGCTTCCACTGCTCCTGGAAGGTGCACAGGTTAGGGGAACCCGCCAAGGATGCCCCCTCACTCCCCTCTCCTCCCCAGGGAAGCCCCACCACAGAGGGGGAGGACGGCAGTTACCAGTTGCGCTTCGTGGCTGAGCAGGTGTCCCACCACCCGCCCGTGTCAGGCTTCTATGCCGAGTGCCCCGAGAGGCGGATGTGCGTCAACACCCACGTGTGGACCAAGAGCAAGTTCATGGGCATGTCTATCGGGGTGTCCATGATTGGGGAAGGTAAGGCCGGCCAGAGACGGGGTATCAATTATTGCACCGTCTGTGCATGCTACCACCAGAGCGGTTTGAAATGTAGAGACTCAGTAAGGGATTAGGCCTATTTCCTTCAGACCAATGTCAAAGGGAGAGTGGACATTTCTTCCATACTAGTTACTGACAGGAAGTAATTATTGTTGAGTATTTCGACTTCAAACCCCAGGCTAAAAATGGTCTGTAATACAGTGAGGGAAAAAAGTATTTGATCCCTTGCTGATTTTGTACGTTTGTGCACTGACACAGAAATGATCAGTCTATAATTTTAATGGTAGGTTTATTTGAACAGTGAGAGACAGAATAACAACAAAAAAATCAAGAAAAACGCATGTGAAAAATATTATAAATTGATTTGCATTTTAATGAGGGAAATAAGTATTTGACCCCTCTGCAAAACATGACTTAGTACTTGGTGGCAAAACCCTTGTTGGCAATCAAAGGTCAGACGTTTCTTGCAGTTGGCCACCAGGTTAGCACACATCTCAGGAGGGATTTTGTCCCACTCCTCTTTGCAGATCTTCTCCAAGTCATTAAGGTTTCGAGGCTGACGTTTGGCAACTCAAACCTTCAGCTCCCTCCACAGATTTTCTATGGGATTAAGGTCTGGAGACTGGCTAGGCCACTCCAGGACCTTAATGTGCTTCTTCTTGAGCCACTCCTTTGTTGCCTTGGCCGTGTGTTTTGGGTCATTGTCATGCTGGAATACCCATCCACGACTCATTTTCAATGCCCTGGCTGAGGGAAGGAGGTTCTCACCCAAGATTTGACGATACATGGCCCTGTCCATCGTCCCTTTGATGTGGTGAAGTTGTCCTGTCCCCTTGGCAGAAAAACACCCCCAAAGCATAATGTTTCCACCTCCATGTTTGGTGGTGGGGATGGTGTTCTTGGGGTCATAGGCAGCATTCCTCCTCCTCCAAACACGGTGAGTTGAGTTGATGCCAAAGAGCTCCATTTTGGTCTCATCTGACCACAACACTTTCACCCAGTTGTCCTCTGAATCATTCAGATGTTCATTGGCAAACTTCAGACGGGCATGTATATGTGCTTTCTTGAGCAGGGGGACCTTGCGGGCGCTGCAGGATTTCAGTCCTTCACGGCGTAGTGTGTTACCAATTGTTTTCTTGGTGACTATGGTCCCAGCTGCCTTGAGATCATTGACAAGATCCTCCCGTGTAGTTCTGGGCTGATTCCTCACTGTTCTCATGATCATTGCAACTCCACGAGGTGAGATCTTGCATGGAGCCCCAGGCCGAGGGAGATTGACAGTTCTTTTGTGTTTCTTCCATTTGCGAATAATCACACCAACTGTTGTCACCTTCTCACCAAGCTGCTTGGCGATGGTCTTGTAGCCCATTCCAGCCTTGTGTAGGTCTACAATCTTGTCCCTGACATCCTTGGAGAGCTCTTTGGTCTTGGCCATGGTGGAGAGTTTGGAATCTGATTGATTGATTGCTTCTGTGGACAGGTGTCTTTTATACAGGTAACAAGCTGAGATTAGGAGCACTCCCTTTAAGAGTGTGCTCCTAATCTCAGCTCGTTACCTGTATAAAAGACACCTGGGAGCCAGAAATCTTTCTGATTGAGAGGGGGTCAAATACTTATTTCCCTCATTAAAATGCAATTCCATTTATAACATTTTTCACATACGTTTTTCTGGATTTTTTTGTTGTTTTTTCTCTCACTGTTCAAATAAACCTACCATTAAAATTATAGACTGATCATTTCTTTGTCAGTGGGCAAATGTACAAAATCAGCAGGGGATCAAATACTTTTTTCCCTCACTGTATGCATCTGTCTAACGCTAGCCGGATATAAAGTATAAACCATATTGTAATCTGTATGTGTAGGCTGTCTGTACCTGCTGGAGCATGATGAGGAGTACACGTTCACGCTGCCCTGTGCCTACGCCCGCTCCATCCTTACCGTGCCCTGGGTGGAATTGGGGGGAAAAGTAAATGTGAACTGCACCAAGTCGGGATACTCCGCAGTCATCACCTTCCAGACCAAGCCCTTCTATGGAGGCAAACTGCACAAGTGAGTGCCCCTTAGAGCGCGCGCACGCACACACCTGAGGAGGAATTTCTAATGCTGATGTTAAATTGTTGCATTGGCTTTTGGTTAGGTTTATGTCCCTGTGCCGTTACCGCTTCATATAGTTATTTCCATGTTATGTTACTGTGTTTTTAGATTCAAACTATTTAATTTTTATGGATCCTAGGACTCCCTGGAACACTGACTGTTGAGGAGTGGATTATCCTGGCTAAAGAAAGATTAATTGAAATTGAGTTAGTGTTTGAATAATTTACAAAAGCCACAACTCTTTGGATTGAAGTGACCTCAAATAGTTTTTCATAGTTTGCGTGGAGAGGCTGTGATTGGTTGATATCATTGACCACGTGTCCTCTCGTGGCGTTTCACGCAGGGTGACGGCAGAGGTGAAGCACAACGCCACCAACACTGTGGTGTGCCGCGTGCAGGGCGAGTGGAACGGCGTGCTGGAGTTCAGCTACCAGAACGGCGACACGCGCATGGTGGATGTCACCAAGCTGCCCGTCACCAAGAAGCGGGTACGCCCCAACGACAAGCAAGGACCAACTGAATCAAGGTTAGACAAAAGTTCATTCATATTTGCATTAATATGCTCAGATTTGTTTTCAATGCTTTCAGGTGAGGTTGTGGCATAGATGAGGACTGTAGATGAAAATAAGATGTTTAGTTAATTCTGGCGCTGTCGCCTCTGTATTGTTGATTATTGTGCCTTGTCCCATTTAATAGTCATGATACAAATAGATACCTCTGTTCTTAGGCGCCTGTGGCAGCATGTGACTGAGTCGCTGCGTCAGAAGGACATTGAGAAGGCCACGGAGTACAAGAGGATCCTGGAGGAGAGACAGAGGACCGAGGAGAGACACCGCACTGAGACCGAGACCCCATGGAGGACCAGATATTTTGAGAGCGAGGTACGTAGAACATCATCTTGACAAACCTTTTCATATTTAGCGTGCTTGCTTCAGCAAGACATGGGGGGAGCTTTGGACAGACATGCTTTTGTACAGCTGAAGCAAGCACACACATTTTCTTAAGGAAACGTTCTATTATTATTGTGTTTTGTTAAGCGGTCAGACATTTTGACACCCAAATTTTCTAGAATGCAAGGATAATGGACACATGATATCTAATGAGGCATTTACAGTTTATATTCAGGAAAACATGAATTTTAATATCGTTATTTATAATTGATTCTCTTCTGTCAGACATTTATAGGTTGAAATGACAATTGAGTAGCAGGAAATCTCAGATTGTACTTTTATTTTAACATTTTATTTTTGTCATGTTTTCTATTGTCTTCTCTCTGTGCTAGGGCGAAGGCTGGATGTATCACAAACCACTGTGGAAAACGCCCACTCTGAAAACTTAGTCCTACCGGTCAGCGAGATCCCATCATCAAGAACGGGTGTAGCCACGAGACTGACGCTCTCATTTGGTTTGTGTTTATGTGCGCGAGTGTGTGGGGTTATTTCCTAAACGGTCGAGGTAAAGCGTGACCTCCACTTGCATACGGATGCAAAAGTATTGGGGAAGCCCTATAACATGACGACAGGCTATATAGTTTCATCTCCCACTCGCTGTACAGGCTTTTGTACTGATGATCACTTTTTGTATAACCCACTCTGAATGAGGACATTTCTCCTTGTACAGATAAAAGGTACTCCATTTACGCCGCCTTAACAATCGTATGACGACGCGTTCGTTTGGGTTGTTTTAAAGTGTTCAAGAATCACGATACTGCAGAGGGAGGTATGTTTTGTTTTACAGTGATGTCGCACACGAGACCGAGAATCGAAGTGTGTCTTTCAAAGTACAGGATTGACGTTCGACGGTGTGAACTGGATAGCCGTACTTTGGGACATGATTGGCAAGGCCTGGGTCATGTTCATTAGGGCATGTGACAGAATGTTTTAAAACGCATTACAATGGAAAATGAGTTCTTATTGGATAAGTACAGTCCCTCCCTGTTTCAGTGATTTTTCTTCCGTTTGGTGCCTAATGACACAGCTTGGAAAAGACGCACACAACCTGTCACTACAATGAACAAGTTTAAAATGTTCCTGAATTCATACTGTAGGTAATGAATGACATTACTCCTTTTGGTTTTGCTCAGATGTCTCCATTTGGATGATTCCATCGTTCAGAATGATTGACAAGGCTTGGCATGATACAGATAGTATTTTAACGATTTAGCCCGCCCCCCAAAGTGAATGCATTTGTTGATATGAGATGTATGATAAGGTAACAATCATTCCTTTCGCAGTCCCAAAGGGATATAGTCCTCCATCCTTGCTTGAGGAATTTTGGAAAATGGAACGCATGATGAGCTATGTCTTTACTATGTCTGAATTCCACAATTTAATGTTTTGTTAAAGCTTTTAACCCAATTCATTTGTTTTCATATGCAAACAAATGTTTTATTTTTCTGGTTAAGAATGAATGTTAACCTTCTGGATATCTCAGTTGGTCTGTTCTGATTTTGAGAATATAACTATCGTCACCTTATTTGTTGGTTTTGAATGGGATTGCACCCTCGTGGTTTCTCAAATGTCCATCCCCCACCCCAAATGTATGTGAAATACACAGCGTAGGTGGAGTCTCATCAACACCAATGCAGTCAATATCAGCCTGGAAAGGTTCCCCCAACCCCTTTTTGATAGGTAGAATACAAAGAGAAGACCTGCTTGAAGCATGGGATGTGATTTTAACTCTGCATTGATAAGCTACCCTCTCCACGTCTTGGTGCCTTAAGCAATCTCTTCCTGTGTGCTTCTTCCAGTCCAAGATTATAGCATACCCCCCCAGGACTGGATTACCGCATTTGGAAGTCAGCTAATTTATAGCAGTTTCGTACTGCTATTCTACACATTTTGGCATGAGCCTGAGAACATTTTGCTGTTTTAAAGCTCATTTCAGGCAATTCTACACATGCTATCTGGAGGCCCCTGACCTCCAAGGGGAAGCAACCCGTTGAGGTCGGGGACCCCGGGGCATGTGCCCTGCGTGCCAGTTCTGTAATTCAGCCGTGTTTTTTTCTTCGTCACCGCTATGAATGATGCAATAGTATGTAAATATTGATCGTTTTGGGGTATTTATGTTGTGTTCTTTCCTGTTCTGAAGAAAGACATATTAGTAGCACAAACCCCCTGAATGGTGTTATACACGTTGACTTGGTGGTTTGGTATATTACTTGTTTGTCTTGCTGACCTGTGCAGTGCAATGCACTGACATTGAAGGAAACATGACTCTCCTTGTAGACTAAGATGTGGTAATGAATGATTTAAATAAATTGCCTATCAATTGAGTATTGTTAACTCTTTTTCGACAAAAAATAACTGCTCATACAACAGTAGCATTTGGTAACCTGATACATTTTCCTTATTGACAGTGTATTACTTACATCATGAAACTGCTCAGTATTTTTAAAGTGGATTCCTTGCCAACAACAGGTGCATCTCAATACTCAGCAAATGGGCGTGGAGTGAGCCACAATCAATACAGAGAAGCTAACTTTCTCTACGTGTGTGTTTTGCCTTAACTGCCTTACAGTTTAGGTTGGGCATAAGTTCGAATCCCTCAATATTCCTTATGAAAAGAAGCACACGTTCAAATAATACCTTTTTTTTATGTTCTAAATCAGAATGAACCACAGCTGAAGTGTGGGAGGGGGAAAAGAGCTGTGAACGTGTTTATTGATACAGGACAGAGTTCAAGAAATTGAGGTTATCCCTCCACCACCAAGCTTTGACAAGAGCCCACTTGTGCAGTGATTGTCTGGTGTTCACATTGAAAGTTAAGCTATAAACACCATTGGTAGTCTTACAACCAGCCAGTCATAGCTTCATCACCCTATAACTGTCATCGCCACTCACAGGTGGAAGTTGCAAAATGTGCCTCAAACTTGTTTGATGCCCTTCCACCATACAGGGCACAGTCATGTTTCTGTGAATTCTTTCCACGCGTCCACTTAGGCTTTGCATTGTAGCAATCATTCAGTGGGTATTCTCAGACTATTCAATGTACTGGCACTAAAGCATGAGAGACGCGTGTAAGATTTATCCTGTGAATTTCCATATGCAATGTCAAATAAGATAGTTGTGAAAGATGTGCAACAGTCATGGTAGAATGTGGTTTCGCCCCTTGGTCTCCTCACATGCCAGTTCAGATTGGAACAATTTGAACCATTTACAACAATCCTGACAGCAAAATGGTTTATCGCTGATCTGATTATCCTAATATACGTAGTCCGATTATAGCCATGCAGAAATGATTTGCCACAATAATGACAGCGATAAGGCTTCACCCCTTGTTTGAATCCTAATGTGAGAACTCCGATTACCACTGAGCAAAACATTTTCTACAGACCTGGCAGCAATATCATTTCTCCCCCTGTGTGAATTTTCAGACCAGTGCCAAAATGAAAACAGTTGCCACAATCATTACAGCTAAATATTTGATCCTCGTGATAATTCAGATACCCAACTTCAGAAAATCGCATCCGCGATTTGCGCAGGGGCTGAGAGTCACTGGTTTTCTCTGTGGAATCCTCTTCCTTAGATTCTGTTTTGATCTGTTCAGTAGAGGCCATTCTGTCTTCGTATTCTTTTACTTTGGGTTTGTGAGGACTGAGTTCACCCAGGCAGGGGTGAATACAGTCTTCCTCCTCCTGGATGATACTGAATTCCTCCTGTCGCTCTTTAATCTGTATGATGATTCAGTCATCTTGCCCCAGACTGGGGCTCCACTCTTGCTTACAGTGCTGCTACTCAAGGGAAAACTCCTCTTCAGAAACAATGATCTGCTGGAAATCTGAAGGGAAGGATGAATTAGAACTGAAAAGCTGATAAGACATGGGTTTCTGAATTGTATTATGTCAGGCGGTGCTCGTCCTTCAACAGACAGTGTACATGATTTTTGTGCTATCTGACGTAAGACAACGGGGTCTCTGTTACAGGATAGGTTCAGCCTTTTACAGCGTAATGCAAGTTGGTTCCTCACCTTGAAAGTAGTCTGCAAACTTATACCACAACTAGCTAAACATCTATGGAAGGGATAGAGGCAACTGTGCAATGTCAAATCACCTTTAAGTCATGCCAAATCAAATAATTGTTGACTTCAGAGGATATGACCTTGAACTTTTGATCTGTGTTGTTGTGGAAAAGTGTTTTTTATTATGACAGTAGGCATATTCTACCCGTTTTTGTGGCCGACTAACGTTACCTAACAAACAAAAAAATACATTTTACACAATGTAACGGGCATTAATATTCGAATGGGCTGTAACGGTCATGGAATTTTGGATGACCAGTTTCACATTTTTTTATGGAAGAATATATGAAAGTAGTTTAGTGCCTAAAAAGGGTTTAAATATGTTCCCAAAACAAATCTGGATACTTCTTATCTCTACAGGACAGACATTTCAAAACAAACTTCCTTGATTTATTTTAACTGTTTTTCCATGTATGAATCTGTTATTCAATGGCTTTCTATGAGCTAATAGCAGTAAGGCCAAATTCAATGTTTCATCCCCCCAAAAAAGTATAATTTGTTTTATACCTAAAGGGGTCCTAAAACTTCAAATCAAATAGCTAAATGATCCTTAGTATGACCATCTTAAAACAATTCAATACGTTAGCTTAGTAGAACCCCAATATGGTTGCGTTCACACAGGCAGCCAATTCTGATTTATTTTCCCACTAATTCTGATTCTTTTTCACATCAGATCTTTTTCAGAGCTGATCCAATTAGTGGAAAAAAAGATCAGAATTGGACTGCTTGTGTAATCCCAACCTATGGTACTTACCTTTTGTGTCCTGTGTCTTTTGTGTTACAGTTCTGATTAGAGATTCTCCTGTACTTTTGTACACTTCTTAGCCAATAGTTCTGAAAGTAGTGCTCAGGAGCCAAAAGTGGTCTCTTAGTATGCAATTTTATGTCACATGTGTACCACACCTTTCCTCTCTCTCGCTCTGCTGTGTGTGCAACTTGTTAGCAACTTGTTAGCTGTCACTCAAATGGTGAGGGGCTGAAGCTCATTGGCTAGAACTCAAATTGCTAGGGGCTGGCCCACGTGGGGGGAAATGGCGCAGCATCCAGAAAAACAGTCGCTTTCAAACTACAGAATTTGTGGTTAATTGAGGTGAAGTCATTATGAATGTATGAAGTAAACATTTACACATCCAGCCGAAAGTGGGAGGTTTAAAAAAAAAGACTTGCACCGGCACTTTGGCGACTAGTATGTCTTTAAATGAACTTAAGACAGGTCCAGCCTGGTTTATGAGTTTAAGCTGGCTGTGTAGCTTAAAAATAGATCAATGGGAGCAAGTCTTTAGTGAATACAGCACACTTTGCATGAGCCACAATATTCTACATTACCATGGAAATTATTGCATTACAATACCAGTCAGCCATTGTGAGTGTACCCATGAGTTACCTGTCAAATTGACAGGGATAGATTCCAAGCCCATTCTATTAATTTTATGTATATATATATATATATATGTGTGTGCTGCTGCCGAGAGGGGGGTTTTGCCTAGGCAACTGTAGACTTGTTTTCTACAACACCTTGCTTGTTTCAGCAAGGAGCAACAAAAAGTTAAACGTACTCAAGCACACGAATGCCCAGGTGTCCCGTCTTCAGTCAGCTGTTCCTTTTTATGACGGTCTTCATCCATAACCGCTGGTTACGCAGTTATAATTTGATGAAAAGGCTTTGTCTGAATTAAATAAAATGAGGACTAAGAGTCAAAACGCCTACCGGTCCCAGTAAGAGAGAAGGAAAAAAAACCACCAGCTGACAATCGAGGCAAAGGGGAATGAAATGGAGCAGCAAAGGTATGTCTCACAATTTAAAAAGCAAGCACATACTATATTGTGTACAACATCAGCTAGCTGTTATGCTAACGTTAACAACCAACTGACTAACATACCGTTTTATGCTAGCTCCACTGGTTACTGCTCTTATGTGGCCGGGTTAATCCATACCCTGGACCTTTGGAGAGCCCAAGATGAAGTGCCCAGACCAAGAAAGGTTTACAGGTTGTCATTACCTCCATCAAAAAGCTGATGGTACCTACGCTCTCAAACCTAATCATGAGTACCGCTACCAAATTATGGGACAGATGGGAATCACAAGGATGCCGTGATGCGATTTCTTTGTGTCAGGTGTAACAATGACTGTCCACTTTGATGCAGAAAAGTGGGAGAACATGAAAAGCAACCTGGACTGCTTTTCTTGCCGGCCCAGTGCAGATCTGTGGCAATAAATGAGGCACACACCCATTTCAATGACCTGGTGTCCTTTGTTTAAGTATAATCTTTGGTCTCTGTGGTGTTAGTGGAAGCTGCATCTTGCTGATCAGATCTTAATCTGTAGATGCATGTGGAACAGTTATTTCATTTAATTTATAATATCTTCATATCTCAATCATTGTCATGTGGTCAGTCAATTGTATCTAAATGAAAATTATAAACCTAAAAAATGACTTATTTCCATTGCCAACTATATAAAAACAGACTAAAGCCCCCCCCAAAAAATATGCTGCTAAAAATAAATATCCTATAAATCACATTGGCTATGCATGGCCTGTCTGCGACGAACTTGAAACATTGTATAAACTATTAACTTGGGTCCAGCCTGAAGCTTCTTGAACATTGTAAAAAATATTCTGGGCCCTAAGTTTCCCATGCAGACCAAGCTGTAGGTTACTTGCACAAGGAACAAGAAGTAATCAGGTAGGCCTATTTTATGTTTCCACTGGATCAGAGAATGACACTTCACGCTGAGTGGTTATCAAAAGGGAGATAGCTGGAAAGATTTTTAAAAAATACATTGAGGAATTGTCACTTTCAATGGATTTAAAAACAGACTTTGTACAGGTAACAGTGCATGCCAGAGCAAAAACCAAGCCGTGAGGTGTAAGGAATTCTCCATAAAGGTCAGAGAGGATTGTGTCGAGGAACACATCTGAGGAAGGGTACCAAAAAATGGCTGCAGCATTGAAGGTCCCCAAGAGCACGGTTGCCTCAATCTTTCTTAAAAATTGAAGTTTTGAAGCACCAACACTCGTCCTAGAGCTGGCCGCCCGGCCAAAAACGAAGCAATCGGGTGAGAAGGGCCTTGGTCAGGGAGGTGACCTAGAACCCGATGGTCACTCTGACAGAGCTCCAGACTTCCTCTGTGGAAATGGGAGAACCTTCCAGAAGGACAACCATCTCTGCAACACTCCATCAACCAGGCCTTTATGGTAGAGTGGCCAGATGGAAGCTCACCTCAGTAAAAGGCACATGACCGCCCTCTTGGAATTTGCCAAAAGGCACCCAAAGGACTTTCAGACCATGAGATACAAGATTCCCTAGTCTGATGAACAAGATTTAACTCAATGGCCTGAATGCCAAGCATCACGTCTGCAGGAAACCTGGTACCATCCCTACGATGAAGCATGGTGGTGGGAGCATCATGCTGTGGGGACGTTTTTCAGCAGCAGGGACTGGGAGACTAGTCAGGATCGAGGGAAAGATGAACGGAGCAGTACAGAGATGTTTGATGAAAACCTGCTCCAGACTGCACAGGACCTCAAACTGGGGCGAAGGTTCACCTTCCAACAAGACAAAAACTCGAAGCACACAGCCAAGACAACACAGGAATGCCTTCGGGACAAGTCTCTGATTGTCCTTGAGTGGCCCAGCCAGAGCCCAGACTTGAACCCGATCCAACATCTCTGGAGAGACCTGAAAATAGCTGTGCAGTGACGCTCCCCATCTAACCTGACAGAGCTTGAGAGGCTGTGCAGAGAAGAATGGGAGAAAGTCCCCAAAAACAGATGTGCCAAGCTTGTAGCATCATACCTAAGAAGACTCGAGGCTGTAATCGCTGCCAAAAGGGGCTTCAACAAAGTACTGAGTAAAGGGTCTGAATACTTATGTAAATGTGATAGTTTTTACTTCGTCATTATGGGGTTTTGTGTATAGATTGAGGGGGTATGATTTAATCCATTTTAGAATAAGGCTGTAATGTAACGAAATGTGGAAAAAGTCAAGGGGTCTGAATACTTTCCGAATGCACTGTACAGGTTTAATATTACATAAACATAACATGTAAAATGTGCCATGACTTCATTTGTTTTTTTCCTCTCTGTCAGGTAAAGGTACTTAATTACACTTACAATTACTACTAAATATTTCTTGCACCAGTCTAGGCACTTATCCTCTAAATCCAAGTCACATTCAGATAGGTTAGGTTTAAATTATAAATCAATGTCCTGGCATCAAGTTGTATGGAGTCCTCTCTACTGGCTAAAAGCCTGTGTTAGCATGGGCAGTGCCTTTGAGGACATTCGCCATTTTGATTTCGTCAACTCGTCGGAACTTCCCAATTCATTGTCTGTTCCCTCCTGATGACCCAGTTGGAGTCCTGATGCCAGGTCATCAGGAGGAATCAGCATATGAATTTTACTCATGAAGAAAATTTTCTTTTTAAGATGAGATGGCCTCAAAGACACTGCCCATTCTCTCACAGATGCCATCGTGACAGAGCTGTTATGTCTATGGTCCAGGCCCATCACCTTATATATTACAGCACCCAGTGGCAAGAAGTGACATCTTAAAACAAAAAAAACTATAGGCCAATAACAAATGTCTCCTGGCCTCCCACACATAGGCTACTAAATATAAAAACAAAAAACATTTATCAAAACTCAAACAAAATAAAAACTAGCAAATCAAGTCTAAAAACTCCAACCAAACTGAATTTCTAATCAAAATAAAAAACGAATATTAAATCACTAAACTATAATAACCTTGCAGCGATCACTAGCAGCTGTTCAGGCAAGAAATGATGGGGAGGTGGGCTGCTAGTGACCCAGCATGAGCTTGCTAGATGTAGCCTAGGCATAACAAATGTTGCTTAGCTTCCTGCTAACCAAATTAAACTGTCAATGTTTTTTAAATTAATGAGGAATAAGAGAAAAAAAGTTAAACCTGCTCTATACAACTTTATCTCAGGTTTCAGGATGACGTCCGGCAGTCCCTGTAGACGTCCGTTGTCCTGGTACTCTGAAATCGTTTTTGCAACGGCTCTGAATATCTCCTCCGCAGCGCCTGTACATCGTTGGTTAAGAATCACTCTCAACAACTCCAATTTAGACATTTTTCAGATAATGCCTATAGCTAGCTCGTGTTGTGATCCGTCACCCGTGAAGCCAACAAGAGTAATGAAGCACTTCCGGGGCAAGTTTTTTTAATCCTTCAAAGTAAGAGTAATGTTACGTGACACTGTAAAATGAGTAATAAAGGCTAAAATGATTGTATTATCAACATATAATATACTAGTTATAAAACACATGGACCTCGAAGTAATTCTGAGATTTTTTTTGTTTTTTTTTAACAGGGCTCCCACTCTTTTCAATAAATCATTCTATAACTTTTCCATAAAATGTTTTATCATGACTTACAAGGAAGACAGTACTCAATAGGGGGCAAAACACACAATAACACACCTAAGTAGGTATCATACATGCGTACATAAACAATATATCAATTCCCTAGGGGTAATTAGTTAGTTCAGGTAGAGAATGGCTACTGGTGTCTAGTGGGCTGAACTGGAATCTAATGGTTTCTACTTGATTAAATTGGACCAGTATCAGTGACCGTTTGAGCTAGACTCGGTTACAGCTTGCATCAACGTGAATTTCAAAAGATCAAGATAATTGTATCACTATCGTTGGACCAATTATTTGACAGATATTGTGCAGTGATTGCCTGGCAGGGTTCACATGACAAAAGTTATAAAAGTAGACTAATATAATCAAGTTAAACTATGAACAATAGTAACTTGTCTGTCTGAGCTTCCCTACACAGGGCACAGTCATGTTCCCCTGCATTCTCTCTGTGTGTCTGCTTAAGCCTTGCTTTGTTTTGAAGCAATCATGACAGCCTATATAGTTTCTTCTCAGTGTGTATTCTGATGACAATTCAATGCACGTTTGGCACTTAAGCATTTGAAAGACGCTTGTCATTCCCGTGTGAATGTCTCATACACAATGTCAAAAAAAGGCAGTAGTGAAATATTTTCTAGTCATGGCAGTAAATGTGGTCTCTCCTCTCCGTCTCTCCAGCCGATTCAGATTCAAACAATTATTGAAACATTTACAACAATCCTGACAGCAATATATAGTTTATCGCTCATGTGATTTATCCTCATATGAACTCGTGACTACTGCCAGTGCTGAAAGATCTGCTACTATAGCAACATTGATGTGATTTTCCTCGTGTGGATCCTCATATGCGTTGTCAGATTACCTTTATGGCGAAAATATTTGCCACAATGATTACAGCTATAAGATTTCTCCCCTGTATGAATCCTAATGTGAGAACTCAGATTACTAGGACGAGCAAAACATTTACCACAGACCAGGCAGCGATGTGGTTTCTCGCCTGTGTGAATCCGCCTATGAAGTGTCAGCTCACCAACTCGAAAGAAACTTTTGCCACAATCATGACAGCGATGAGGTTTCTCCCCTGTGTGAGTCTTTATGTGGTAGTTCAGATACCCAACTTGAGAAAAACATTTGCCACATTCACCACAGCGATGTGGTTTCTCTCCTGTGTGGGCCTTCCTATGCAATTTGAACTGGTCAAGCCGAGTGAATACTTTGTCACAATCCTGACAGTGATACGATTTCTCCCGTGTGTGGGTCCTCATATGAGAATCCAGTGTTCCCATCTGAGTGAAACATTCACCACAATCACTACAGCAAAATGATTTATCTTCTGTGTGACTTCTCCTTTGCACTGGTGATTTCAGATCCATGGATTTTCCACCAATCGAGCTTTGTCTTTTTTCTGTCCATGTCTTCTTCAATTTGCACTGGGGATGAGAGTCACTGGTTGGCTCTGAGGAATCATCTTCCTTAGGTTCTGTTTTGATCTCTTCAGTAGAGGCCATTGTGTCTTTGTATTCTTCACTTTGGGTTTGTGAGGACTGAGTTGGGTACTGATCATAGTCACTTTTCACCCAGGTAGGAGTGAAGACAGAGTCGTCTTCCTCCTGGATGATACTGAATTCCTCCTGTTCCTCTTTAATCTGTATGGGGTTCCAATTATATTGCCCCGGACTGGTGCTCCACTCCTGCTTATAATGCTGCTGCTCAGGGGGAAACTCCTCTTCAGAGACAATGAACTGTTGGAAATCTGAAGGGAAGTAGAAAAGAGGAGTTAGAATGTATAAGCTGATTAGTTAGGTACTGATGATCTGACATAAGATAAATGGGGTCTAGGATAGGATATGTTCAGGATTTCTCACTCATCTGTGCTGTTGTTGATTGGCCCAAACAGTTTGCGTATATAATAGTCAATCATTTTTACCAACAGACGCAATCTGACTCTAATGATTATAATGGAGGTGGCATAGTTCATTACTGGTCTAAGCAACACTAATGATCCATAAAACACTAATGATCCATATCTCTCACAAGAGATACTAGAAGAAGGAGCGGAACAAGAACGAGGAGCACCACCCTCTCTCTTTGCAAGTTACAGGCCAAAAGTCCCCTCCTGAAATTCTAAAGATGCTATCCACCTGTGAAATAGTGATTTGTCCAAAAAAACAGTGAGGAAAAATCCAAGCACTATTGCTGCTCGTTGGCTATCAGTGCCCATAGTATAAAAGACACATCTACGGTATCATTTAGTCTGTCCACGAGAGAATGTCTACAGAGGTTGTACTTAATAAACATGTATTTTATATTGTTTATTCTATTCACATTTACAATTATTAATATTGACTGCAAATTGCTTCTTAATTTCTCTCGCTATATGAAACCTGCACTATTGATTGTAGAGTTAGAATCCTAGAGGGGACAAAGCCCAAACCCCCGATCAAACCTGATATTTGACTGGAAATGTCTGGAGGGAGGTTTGCCTGACGTCTCAAACCTGAATTTAATTCCACTGCTTTATTATAATTTTTTTCCCTTTATTTAACTAGGCAAGTCAGTTAAGAACAAATTCTTATTTTCAATGACGGCCTAGGAACAGTAGGTGAACTGCCTGTTCAGGGGCAGAATGACAGATTTTTACCTTGTCAGCTTGGGGTTTGAACTTGCAACCTCTCGGTTACTAGTCCAACGCTCTAACCACTAGGCTACCCTGCCGCCCACATTCTGAAACGGACGTCCTAGAATTTATTTGTGCTAACGTTTAAAATGAGGGGGCGTTGTACAAAACACATTCATCAGTGACTGGATCGTCTCTAACCAATCAGAGAATCAAAGCCAATGTTGTGATTCATGTAGGCCCCATCTAGCCCAACCCATTGGTTTCTGGGACCAAAGTAAATCCTGACTCATCGCGAAGAAGAAATACTAGTGGGTGTGGCGTTCGGCTGGGTAAGTCAGTAGAGCTGGGAATTACCAGGGACCTCACGATACGATCACGATACTTAGGTGCCGATACGATATGTAATTCGATTCTCAATGTAATGCGATTCAATACTGTGACTATTACCGTCTAAACATATTGCTCACCATATGTCTGCTGCAGAGGGACGAGAGAGCCATGAGAAAACAAGTTTGGATCAGTCATGGAAATAAAAAGTGCCGAAGAAAGATGGAGAACAAGCTATGAAGGAAAAATACTGGAGCTGGTACAGCCAACTGGCGTAACAATATTGCAATGGTCAAAACTATCCAATATCTGTCAAAAATAATGTACCCATGTGTAATTGTATCAATTTTTTCCTCCATTACTAGTATTCAGGCTATATGGAGGGAGCTTGCCATCAGTGGTCTGCAGTTGAAGGGCAGCAGCTCATACGGGCCAGCACCTGCAGCAGCGTATACGGGCCTGCAACTATATGACAGAGGAGGCACTAGTACAGTGCATGCCCCTATGCAATCATGCAGTCAAATGCATCCAGAGTGAGATTAACAGATTTGTTTCTGTTTGTTGTCAAATAAATACATTTGTCTTTTGTTGAAATTATGTAGCGACATTCCAACATTGTTCAGCACATTTATTGTATCCGTTTGCATCGTTTTCAATACAGGACTTTTAATTTAGAGGCGAACATTTGATTCCACTATTGTTACCCATCACAGTCCTAGTGCGGCGGACCAGTGGGAGCTTGCTAGCCATAAGAATCCGACTAGATGTTCACTACTTCTCGCTTTAGTCAGAACAGTGCTAGGCCACGATCAGGACAGCCGGCGCGAGATATGGCTCAGAAAACAAACTCCTAACTATCCTAACCAGGGGTTGGAACCGAAATTATTTTCCAAACAGTTTGTTCTGGACAGAAACACAATTTTTTCGTTCCGTTCCACTGTTCCTCCCAGCAAAATAAAGTTCTGAACCAGTTCAAACCAAAAAAGTACCGCTCATAATGTTCCAATTTTAACCTGTAAAAGACAATTTTCCTCTCACATTTAGCTCATTAAATTACTTCCCCAACAGTGCAAATAGAGAAGCTTTCTATGGAGCAGGCAAGCTAGTTTGAGCGAGATGCGACATTTTGCTGGTAGGGAGAGAGGGTGGAGAAGGTTTGGGTTGAAGCGCTGGGCATCTTGTTAGGACACGCATTATCTGAATTAGGCCCACAGAAATGTACCTAGGTGGAGCGGCTTCTATGGAGGAACTTTGAATGTCCTTTGAACTTCCGAGAGTAGGAACAGAGATAGCTAGCTAACAAGCTTGTGTGCAGAGTGCAAAACAAAAAAAAACAAAGCTTTTTGTAGTTAATAAATCAAATGTGAAACGTGATAACTAGGCCTATACTAGTATCCTTAACTAGCATTGAAATAGTTAATCCCCCCCCCGTGCACATTTTGGTTTTTGCCCAAGCACTACACAGCTGATTCAAATAATCAAACATTTTTGAAGAGTTGGTTATTTGAATCAGCTGTGTAGTGCTGGCGCAAAAAAAACTAAAATGTGCACCCAGGGAGGGTCCCAGGCCAGCTAATACTAAATCAACCCATTGATTTTGACCTGCTATAGCATTAGCTAGCTTACTGACAAAATACTTTAAAAACTAGCAGTATTACAATCTTCTTGATTTGTCAGATGGGATAATTAGGAATACAGTGCTGTGTGTGAGTGAGAGGCCTGACAGATCTTACAACGCCTAGATAGGTATTTTACAGTATCAGCTAACCACATATGTTATAGCAATCTGTCAGTCGAGGCCACCGTTGTTGACGTGGCACGCAGCCATTGGTTGATGCATGCAAGGTCTGAGCAGGGGAATGCGACCCCTGACTTGACCAGTGAGGGGATTTAAATAATCTGGCCTGGGTAAGCGTGTTTTGCAATGGGTGAAAGTTAATTGCATTCTTTTTGGAAACTGGCTGTCTCCCGGGCATGAGCCAGGTGCCCCGTTCAAAGCCCACGGTGAAGTCGTCTCAAAACACAGAGTAAGGATTCTGTGTTTTCAAATGCAAAAGTGATTGCTTTTGATAAAATAGCTTTTATCTGCCTTCCCAATGAAAAATTATTTTGAAAATTCAAACATATCTTATGGAAAAGAGATGTACACTACCGTTCAAAAGTTTGGGGTCACTTGGAAATGTCCTTGTTTTTTAAAGAAAAGCACATTTTTTGTCTATTAAAATAACATCAAATTGATCAGAAATACAGTGTAGACATTGTTAATGTTGTAAATTACTATTGTAGCTGGAAACAGCTGATTTTTCTTTATGGAATATCTACATAGGCGACATAAGACTCCAAACAGCTAATCAAATGGCTAGCCAGACTATTTACATTGCTCCCGGCCCCCCTGCTACTCTGTTATTATCTATGCATAGCCCCTTTAATAACTCTACCTACATGAACATAAATACCTCAATTACCTTGACACCGGTGCCCCCGCACATTGACTCTGTACCGGTACCCCCTGTATATAGCCCCGCTATTGTTATTTACTGCTGCTCTTTAATTATTCTTTATTCTTTTTTTTTTTTGTGTGTATTTTCTTAACTGCATTGTTGGTTAAGGGCTTGTAAGTAAGCATTTCACTGTAAGGTCTACAGCTGTTGTATTTGGTGCATGTGACAAAACAATTGATTTGATTTTTTAACTGGTGGGAAAGGTATTAGGCAAAGTTAAAGCTGTGAGGATCAGGAGAAGTGGGCTAGTTTTTACTTCTTGTACTTCTGCGGAGCAGAAAGAGCGTGTGTTGTGGCTCATCCGATTTGAAAAACCTGCTGTGCTGTAGCTCTTCGGAGCAGGGCACCCGTCAATGTGAAAACTCAGATTAAGGGGGTAATATCGAGCGTGTCATGGAGAGTTGACGTTAAAGAAAATAAGAAAATCCCTGGAGTGGTTGACGCACGTCGGACAAATCGAGTGGTTAATGGAGAGAAAGTGAGGAGTGTCCTTTTGTTTTTCTTAAGTGGAGTCCCTCTCTACCTAGGTGAAGTTGGGATATGTGAATTATCATGTCAGAGAACTTGTGCCAAGAGTGATGCAGTGTAACCACTAAAGCTTTTGGACAAGCGGAAAGTGTATGTCTAAGGGAAAAGCGGAGATGTCCATGTTGTGGAGGAGATCATCTAATGTGTTGTAGAAGTGTGGAGCATGTGAAGTGTTGCAAATGTGGTGGGAACCATGAAGCGACGTCTTTGGAGTGTCCGACGAGGGTGAAGGAGGGTTGCAAGAGATAGGGCTAATCAGATCATATCATACGCAGCAGAAGGGTTGAGGGATTGAGTGGTCCTGAAGAGTCCATGGTGTTGGATTGGCCTTCTCTGCAGGCGGTAGGGATGGCCTCTCACCAGCAGGACCTAGAGATGTTACATGTGAAGGTTTTTATGGCAATGGTGCTCAATGGCACAGCTAACGTGGAGAAGAGGTCCGGAAGGATGAATGTTATTGTGGATGCAGCAGAGCGGTTCCTGGAACTGAAGGATTTTTCGCCAAAGGATTTACAAGAGGTACTAGCATGAGCATGTAACTTTGAAGGACAGAGTTAGAGCTTGTTAGTTTTGTTATATAGTTTGTCCACCCCCAAAGGAAAGGAGTTTAATTATTCCACCCTAGTTCAGTTGGTGGCGGTAATGCACCATAAACGCTGGATGCCGACTGCCGTTAAACACCGTAGAAGAAAGGGTTGACATGTCAGTAGTTTTCCTGTCAAATTTGGCTACTTAGAAAACGATGCCGCAGGTGAAAATGTACTGGTCACGCGTTTTTGAGCTACTTCTAAATTGCATTGCGGCTGCCATGAGATTTTTCTTAATAAAAAAAACATCTATTAATTACACTGACTATCTGCTGAGTGGTGAAGAGGCAGAGGCAGTGGAGTTGGCCTACTGCCACTGACTATCTGCTGAGTGGTGGAAAGGCAGTAGAGTTTACTAGAGCCAGAACAGAAAGGGAGAGAAACTGAGAAATAATCATACAACCGTTTCAGAGACTATGTGCTTTATTTATGGGTAGGCTATACAGCCAGGGCGTCCTGTCGTACCGGGGACGATACAAAAACATGGCTGGGATAGTTCCTGGACAATAGATCCAAAATTCATACAACTAGGCCTACTGTAGGCTACATCCCCAAATGTTAAAAAGCAATGAAGATGATGCAACAGATCAGAACTATTATTATTTCTAAATATTATAAGCGCAGCAATGTGCACAAAGCAGTAGGCTATGTGTGAATGTTCTAAAATGCAATTAGCGGGCACACACCATTCTAAAGAGCACACCGCACATGAGTGGTTTCATGTGACAGAGATGAAAATATCTGTTTGAAATTTAGAAAGAGGGGAAATCTACAGATGGAACAAGCAACATGGGTTGCTAATATGACTAGGATTGTGAATGCTGACTGCCTCCGCTAATATTGCAAGGTGGATGATGTGTGCGGTGCGCAACAGGCACTGGCCTCTCTCGCCAATCGTGACTAGTTGATCTGAACGAACTGTATGTCAAAAGAATCAAGACGTTAGACAGTAATTATCTTACATTATAATTGTCAAACATGAGTGGCATTTAGACTATATTTATGTAATAAAAAGTATCATTAAAGTTTGGCTACTTTTTGTGAGTGTTGACGAGGACATGGCTGGAGATCACTCTGTCATGCTGATTGAGTTTGAATAACAGACTGGAAGCTTCAAAAGGAGGGTGGTGCTTGGAATCCTTGTTCTTCATCTGTCATGGTTGCCTGCAAGGAAACACGTGCCGTCATCATTGCTTTGCACAGGGATTCACAGGCAAGGATATTGCTGCCAGTAAGATTGCACCTAAATCAACCATTTATCGGATCATCAAGAACTTCAATGAGAGCTGTTCAATTGTTGTGAAGAAGGCTTCAGGGCACCCAAGAAAGTCCAGCAAGCACCAGGACCGTCTCTCCTAAAGTGAGTGAGGCGAAGACTTTTGGCGGATGGCCTGGTGTCAAGAAGGGCAGCAAAGAAGCCACTTCTCTCCAGGAAAAACATCAGGGACAGACTGATATTCTGCAAAAGGTACAGGGATTGGACTGCTGAGGACTGGGGTAAAGTCATTTTCTCTGATGAATCCCCTTTCCGATTGTTTGGGGCATCCGGAAAAAAGCTTGTCCGGAGAAGAGAAGGTGAGCGCTACCATCAGTCCTGTGTCATGCCAACAGTAAAGCATCCTGAGACCATTCATGTGTGGGATTGCTTCTCAGCCAAGGGAGAGGGCTCACTCACAATTTTGCCTAAGAACACAGCAATGAATAAAGAATGGTACCAACACATCCTTTGAGAGCAACCATCCAGGAACAGTTTGGTGACGAACAATGCCTTTTCCAGCATGATGGAGCACCTTGCCATTAGGCAAAAGTGATAACTAAGTGGCTCGGGGAACAAAACATTGATATTTTGGGTCCATGGCCAGGAAACTCCCCAGACCTTAATCCCATTGAGAACTTGTGGTCAATCCTCAAGAGGCAGGTGGACAAACAAAAACCCACAAATTCTGACAAACTCCAAGCATTGATTATGCAAGGAATGGGAAGCCATCAGTCAGGACGTGGCCCAGAAGTTAATTGACAGCATGCCAGGGCAGATTGCAGAGGTCTTCAAAAAGAAGGGTCAACACTGCAAATATTGACTCTTTGCATCAACTTACTTCAGTATTCCATAGTAACATCTGACAAAAATATCTAAAGACACTGAAGCAGCAATTAATTAATATTTGTGTCATTCTCAAAACTTTTGGCCACGACTGTATATCCTTGCTTTAGGTCCTGAGCTACAAGCAGTTGGATTTGGGTATCAGGCAGTTAGATTTGGCGAAAATGTAAAGAAAAGGGTCCGATACTTAAGAGGTTTTTAAGAGAGGGATGTGATCTTAAACTATAAGAGGAAATTGTTTCTATAACTTTGTACAAGTGAGTAGTCACCACCCCTTGAGTGAGATCAGAGAGCGTGTCAGCCTCACGAACCTCCCCTTCTGAAGAACTGTATAAAATGAGGGGTTAAGAATGAACATATCAGACCAGAGAGGCGTTGAGCTGCAGCTCACGTCCAAAGTGGTTCGAACTCTGAAATCGCAACACGAGGCAGAGACAATAACGTCACCAGCTGGATAATCAGTGATATGGCTGATTAGCTGTATCTAGAAAAGTGAACTTACGTGGGACCATTCTACTACTCTTCTCAAATCCCCGTAGTACGCTACTCTCTTCACCATCATGGGAACCATCGACACGGCTGGCTAGCTAGCCTATCTTCAAAGAATCCTCTTCCAGAGCGAATGGGAGAATAACAGTAGAAGAGACAGGTGGAGACTCCTTTTGGACAATCAGAGCCTGACAAGCGTGCCGCACAAATGCCCAACACCCAAGAAGGCCTGGTTCCGACAGAAATCCACTAAAAACCAAGACATTTCCATGTAAATACATTCATGATTTCTTACTCCAAATGGGCGGTGGTTCGTGTGCAAAGTATATGATAACTGTGAGAGTAGTTTCTAAATGTACCAAAGTATTGTCTCTGTCCCTCTCTCGCCCTCCCCATCTCTTTTGTAACAAGCCGCCATATTACATCAGACCGCTAGTGACCTGTTTTAATGTATTAAGTGTGTATGTTTATCCTGTGTTACCATTTAGTTAGTTAGTTAGTTAGTTAGTTAATAAATAATTAAACCAATTTGTGTAGTACTGAATCATAAGTAAGGCTGGGTTTTTTGCAGATGCAGGAGGTTATGACTGGTCAGAATTATGATATGAGGTTATGATTAATACGTTGACGGTTTTATGGATGTGATAGGTAAAGACCTTGAGTTTAATTCAGGAGATGGTAAGTCTTTAAACAACCGCTCTCGTGGTGCCCCAAATCATAATGAGTTAATTGTTACATGATTAATTTAAATCGGGTAACAATTAAACATAGTTAGTTGATTAGATAAATAGAAGTCATCATATTAATTGAAGTAAAGTCACGACAGCCTATTAAATCATTGTGAATGACCTTCGTCCTAGAGAACACCAATGTCGGCATATGAAAAAAATAAATAAATAATAAGTATTTGGACAGTTCATCTTCAGTTTGGGACAATTCTGGGACGAGGATGAATAAAGTTAGTCTCGAGCCCTGTATGTCGCAACCTAGCTAGCATTGGCCAGAAAGTCATAGGAGAGAGAGAGAGCTGTGCACAGCGGAGCAGCGGTGAGGACAGAGAGGAACCTATTAACTCCATTACTGGCTGTTCAGATGGATGGAAGTCTGCAGCCACACATGAATGAATGTTTTATGAAGAAGAAAACAAATAAGACAAAAAGCAAACTGTTGGAGCTTTTGGATTTCTATACTCCAGTTGAAAATATGATTATTTTAGAGATTATTTTGTATTAATACCATTTTACAAGAATGTTCAGAAAAAACATATGTTTTAACCACTCACTATCATGAACCAATAGCAAAGGGAAAAATGCAGAGAACAAGGTAAAGCAGTTGGATTTAGATTGTCATTATGGAGACACCTATTGGATAAAGGTGGCAACTCCTCTCTTGCTGCTGGAGATAGTTTTCAGGCCTTTTTGGCTGATTTTGAGTAGTCATTTAAGTGATAACGCCCTCAAAGCCGGTGTTTGGAGGATATATTGGCACAGGGTGTTGCAAACCGTGCCAAAATATCCTCCAAACACCGGCTTTGAGGGCATTATCACTTTTATACAACGGGTTACCAACATATTCAAATAATGATTGACATATTTTAATTAAAATGTTATTTTGATTAATTTATTCATACTATTTCATCTTTCCGCAAGATATAGTCCCAACGACACAAATCTAGGGTCGTTCTATTGGTTCGGTTGCTAGAGACACGACCCAGTCGATCAGTCTTTTTGTTCTGTATCTATGGATGTGACCCAGTTGTTTGTTCTAAATGTTCCAATGTATACGTTCTTATCCCTTACTTGCTAGCTAGCCAACTAAAGATAATTTACAGTCACGTCAAAAAGTGTAGCAAAGTAGCCACATTTGCATTTGTTTAAGCTGTTTTTTAGTGACATTTATTTGGATACATCCATAACAAATGAGCTAATGAGGCGCAATTTGCCTGGCATAGAAAATGTGCTCACTTGTCAGGACACTTGATCAGAGAAGCTTGCCAACAACACAGCAAACCCAATCACTTCAAACTGAAGCTGGAAAGACTGCACACTTGCTGCACTTCATTTTGTTTTATCTTTTTTCAATTGAATTTTTGTATATATCCATAAAAATGATTCCTGATTTCAACTGGCTGAGAAACACTGCCTGCCTGTCTGTCTCGTCCCGATACGTTCATTACTATGGGACAACTGGAGATCGAATTGGAATATTGAAACAACGTTGCAAATGTCGGAGACACAGACAGCAAGGTATAAAAAAAATCTCCGCTGTTGAAATCAAAATGTTAGTCTAAAAGAAATGTGAGATAATGTGTAGATGCTTTTTATAGTGGAGCTCAAGTTTATAAGTTGCCTGGCTGGGCTGATGAGACAGTGGATCGCGCAGTCCGACGGAACAGAGTAAATCAGCTAAATTTATGACATTAACATTCCTGTGGTAACTTGTGGATTATAAACTGGGTGGTTCGAGCCCTGAATGCTGATTGGCTCACAGCCGTGATATATCAGACCTATACCACAGGTATGACAAAACATGTATTGTTACTGCTCTAATTACCTTGGTAACCAGTTTAACAGCAATAAGGCACCTCGGGGGTTTGTGGTATATGGCCAATATACCACGGCTAATGACTGTATCCAGGCACTCCGGGTTGCGTGCGAGAACAGCTCTTACCCGTGGTATATTAGCCCAAAATCACGCCCCCTCGGGCCTTATTGCTTAAATAGACACCGGCTGGAATGCGGTTTCAACCAATCACGATTCAGGATTAGACCCACCAGTTGTATAACCTGGCAACCCTGAAGACAGTAACAAATCGATAGCCCACCTTCGTCATCAGCATCAGCCGCGGGGGAATTGCCCGAAGGACTGTTGGTTCTGGATGAACCACTGGTAACAAGCGTCTGCCCTTCTATGCCACTCACCGACCTGTACCTCGACTCAGCCAGGCTGAGTTTCTTCTCTAGGATTTTGATTTGCTCTTTGCTTTGAAAGACTTCTACACTTAACGCTCCACAACAATCCTCTACTAACTTGCAAATCTCTGTCACCGCAGCGGAGGATAGAATGTCCATTACGGAGCTTATCCGTTGATGTAAAACACTCGTCTCAGACATTTTAACCCCTTGTTTTATTTTTTTTTACCGGTCACAATTATTTAGCTAGCTATGAAGATTCTAGGCGTTTTTTTGCAGCAGCTTATTCGCGAAATAGTAATATTCGTAAAGAATATATGTCTTCTTGTTATCAATGTTTCGCCATCTTTGATAACTGTGTTCTTTTTTTGCGAGCGCATCCGGTCAGATTTTAGATAGACAGAAAGCTTGAAAGCGCCACCTACCGCGTGGAGACTAGAAGGCGCATTACTCAGAGTCAAATCTTTGAGCACTAATTGAATTTGGTGTATTCTGACTGTAGGAATTATTCCGATGGTTTGCAGAATCATTGTTTAATAATTGAGTAAATAATGGTTTTTATTATGGTTACTGGTTATTAACTTGAATAAAGGATTTGGCACTGGAGTAATCTTAACCTCAGACAAACTGAGGTTGTATTAGACTCAAGATCTTGAGAAAAGCATTATTAATATTGTTATTGTCTTTACCATGGATATAGAATATGGTCAGACTTTTTTTTTTTACACTATCACTTACTGGAAACCCTCTTATCCAAATAAGGCTGTAAAAACATTCCATGCAAAATGTCTCATCTAAACACACCCTTTACTGTGTTTAACAGAGCCTTAGGCTCGGCTAAGACAGGTCTCGGTAACAGGTAAATTGAGGCTCAATAAATGGAGGATTCGACAGACTTTCTGTTCTCCTCTTAAATCTTTTCTCATCCCATTTTATGCTGTCAACCAAAAGCACCATATCCAATGTTTTTTGTCATATTATCCCTTTCAAGGGCCTTAGATGATCGTAGACAATACTGTTATCTTCCTGAATGTACTAGCCCATACTATATATGTGTATATACACACACACACTTCAAAACAATAATACCAGTTTAAGTACATAGAAAAAGTAAAAAAAATTATTGAAATTACAACACATTTAACCTGTTGGCAAACTCTTCTTTAAAGTAACTTACAGTTTGCAGTAAAATAATGCAAATGTTCAAAGCAATTAGAAATCTTCATGCACTGAATTGTGTGTTGCTAACAAGATAGACCATAAAATGCTTCACAATGTTGACTAACATGCGCAAATGAATGGGCATTGTGTGCCACGTGTGAGGTTCCTCCAGCCTTGGCCCACTACAAAAGGAAAAACAAAAATGTGCCATTTTAGTAGTTTTAAATAAATTCAATTTCTGAGACCAGGCTACCTGCCATTCATCTTCAGGGTAACACAAGTAAAGGTTAAATAAATAAAGTAGTTGCTGGTTGCAGTGCTCTGGCTGTACCAGCTGTTGTAGTAAAAAGAAAAGTCATTTAGCAGACGACTTACAGGAGAAATTAGGGTTAAGTGCCTTGCTCAAATGCACAATGGCAGGTTTTTTTCACTTAGTCAGCTTGGGGTTTCGAACCACCGACCTTTCAGTTGCTGTTACTGGCAACAACAAACGTTCCCACAACTTTAGAGTACATTCCCTTAAGATTCTCATTAGATAATTTCCTAATGTTTTCATAGGAATGATCCAGTGATGTGCAAGGAGTGTTTCTAAGACCATTCAAACAGACCTTACCCAGAACGTGGTTATCATGTTCTAGACACGTTTCATTGGAATGTTGCAAGAATATTCCAGTGTCCAGTTTTCTGAGGGTTAGGAAAATATTCCATCAACGTCACACCAAACATACACAGAACATGGTTGCCATGTTCTCAGAATAAGATGTTAATGTTCTAGACATGTTTACATGGGAACTTTGCAAAAACATTCCTGTGTCTGATGACATTTAAAACATAGAATGTTCTGTCATGGTCCCCTGAAGGTTTTTGTTTAGTTTCCAGCATGTTCATGGGACATCTTTGTTTTTAGGCAGTCCCCTGATGGTTCCAAAGAAATGTTGTCCAAAAAAAACTACATTTCTTTACACACCACCCCTTGTTACTGTAGCTGAGCCCATCAAGGCCCTAAATGGTGTACCACTGATCTTTTTACAGCTCTTTGTCTGTTGGCAAGGTTAGGGACACCCACACACAGTTCTTTAGCATACAATGTTTTCAACTTACAAATTTGGCACACATGATTACATTGTGGATGTTCATTTTTACAGTAAATATTATTCATTATGTCCTCACCTAGAATTTGAACTCACAACCTCTTGGTTCACAGCATTCCGATCTTCCTGCTACACATTTTTTTTAAGTTTTGACCTTGGGAGAATCGATGTAGTCAGAGCTGAATTCCACAAAGCCTGGTCTCAGTTCAACTCCGTTGACAGAGTTCATCAGAAACTTCCTTCACCATGGAGTTGAGTTGGGTTTTCACAAACATGAAACACTTGGACTGGTAGCTGAACCATCCGTCAGGGCAGAACCTGCATGGTGCTGTGAAGACTAAGATCAAATACAAACATTTGTTGACATCTTAATACCAAGGCGTTGATATAGGCAGGAGTATGACCTTGCTGAAGTACAACGTTTGATCTGAGAATGTAAAATATAAATGTTTATTTAGTCTTTGGTGTTTTTTCCCCTACCTGTTGATCCAACATACACTTGTCTTTCATTATGTGGCCAAGTATTGCAGCATGTACCACAAATCAGCAATAGTAGAACCAGTATCGGTGATAGTTGTGACTTTACATCATTCACCGTGAAGTGTCAATATACCAATAGCTTCAGGTGTTGCAGCCACCTCTTCAACAGCCTCAGCCTGTACTTCCTCCTCTGGAAAAGCACAAATAATACACGTAATCAGAGAAGCATATCATTATTTTGCCACCAGCAAATCACTATGACAGGGAGTTATAGATACCATATAAATATGTTTGTTTTCATACATTTAGTATGCTATAGATGACATGTAGTTTAATGCATTTGTTTCATACCAATGTGAAGTCTCACAAAAGGGAATCCCTAAATTATAATTGATCAGGAAAAAGGTACATAATAGAGTGATGCTCCTGCTTGATGAAAGCCCATAGAGAAGAACTGACCTGGGACTTCCCTCAGCTTCTCTCTGGTGCAGGAGCCTCAACTCTTTTGCATTTTAGGGACTCTAGTCAGTAGACTGGACCCTGGTTTTACAGTAAGTATCATAAGTATTCACCCCCCTTGGATTTCTTTCACATTTTGTTGTGTTACAAAGTGGGATTTAAATTGATTTAATAGTGATTTATTTGTCATTGATCTAGACAACATAGTTCATAATTTCAACGTGAAAATAAGTGAATTCTACAAATGTTTCCAAATTAATTAAAAATAAATAACTAAAATATAGTAATTGCATAAGTATTCACCTTTGTTTAGGCAAGCCTAAATTAGCTCAGGGGTCAAATTTGGTCACATATTAAATGTGAAATAGGGATTGACATGATTTTTGAATGACTACCTCTTCCTCTGTCACCCATACATATAACATCTGTAAGGTACCTCAGTCAAGTATTGCATTTCGAAAACAGATTCCAGGGAGCTCATAAAGCCTCAAAGAGGGGCAGTGATTGGTAGATGGGTAACATTAACAAATTAGACATTGAATATCTCTTTACGTATGGTCAAGTTAATAATTATGCTGTGGAAGATGTATTAAACCACCCAGACACAACAAAGATACAGTCGTCCTTCTGAACTGAGCTGCAGGACAGGAAGGAAACTGCTCAGGGATGTCACCATGAGGCAATTGGTCATTTTAAAACAGCTACAGTTTTAAACAGTTTTAAAACAGTTCAATGGCTGTGATGGAAGAAAACTGAGGATGGATCAACAACATTATAGTTATTCCATAATAATGACCTAAATGACAGTGAAAAGAAGAATACAAATATATATTTAAAAATATATATCCTCTATGCAACAAAGCACTAAAGTTATCCTGCAAGAAAACACAGCAAAGGAATCAACTTTTTGGCCTAAATGCAAAGCCTTATGTTTGTGGAAAATCCAACAAAACACATCACTGAGTAACTGCCTCCTTATTTTCAAGCATGGTGGTGGCTGCGTCATGGTATGGGTATGTTTCCCAATCCTGGAAGAGGGGCCTGAGTGAAAAGGTTTGGGAACTCCTGACTTACAACACAAGGCAAAATCTACACTGCACACTGGGCAAAAACTGGTTGAAACTTTGTTTCAACAACAAAAGTTAAATGTGATGATGTTGAATCAACACAGAAAACTGATTGGATTTGCAATAAGTCATCAATTTAAGGGATTGTTTTTTTTTTTACATAACCTTTAACCTAAATCCAATGACATGGTGACATTATTTGTTGATTTTACGTTAGTTGACAACTCAACCAAATGTAAATCAAACTAGACATTGAACTGACGTCTGTACCCAGTGGGTGCAGTTGCAAAGTTAGTTTTGACTTAAATCACTTAGAAAATCGATGGCAACAATATGTGATTATACAGATATACTAATCAAGATATGTCACACTATTCGTCTGCATAATTTAAATCTAACATTACAGTTTTTCTCGATTGTTTACACACATTTTCTGAAAGCATGCCTCATATTCTCAGAACTCTACACACAAATCAAAAAACACACACACAATGGGCAAAACCCCCTCAATTCTCCAGCAAAATGAAACTTTACATTCAAAACAATGTTATTTCTTATCAAAATGGTATTTTGTTTTCAAATGACACACACAAACCATCATATGAATAGACATTTATAAGAACCAGTTGAACACTGATGTGCTCAATGTAAAACACTGTGATGAATGGAAAACACTTTTCTCCATTCATCATAATGACTTAGGCCTTTTTTTGGTTCAGTGTTGCCATTACTACAGACAGTACATACATAAGGGTGTTGTAAAATATCTGAGAATATTGTTTTTATACTCAGAACACACAAATACACGGTAACAAATATAAATTTTTTCCCACAAAAACAATATACACAGTGTACATCCCATTCCCAACCAACACAAAGATGCACATACAGTGCTCTACATACAAAACAGAAGAATTTAATGTATACAGTTACAGTAAAAAATAAAAAATAAACTATGCTGCATCCTCTCTTCTGTTGTGGTCTGGCCACAGCACCTCATCCACATCACAAGCAATGTTTTCCCTGGACAAGCAGCGGGGGAAATATCGCCTAGCATGGCGATTCCAGCCATGAAAAGCATCAGCTGCTATATCTCCACATGAGTCTTCCATAGCTTGGAGAAGAGGTATACGTGTTTGTGGATTTCGGTCATACACTTTCCATCTCCAGGCAGAAAAAAATTCCTCAATAGGATTGAGGAATGGAGAATATGGAGGGAGATAAAGAACTAAAAAGCGTGGGTGGGCAGTGAACCAGTTACGAACCAGAGCAGCCCTGTGGAAACTTACGTTGTCCCAAATGACAACGTACCTGAGCTGCTCTGGGCCATCTACCTGATCTGGTGGAATGAGTGTGTTGTGTAGGGTGTCCAGGAATGTGATCAGATGGGCGGTGTTGTAGGGGCCAAGGGTAGCATGGTGATGGATGACGCCGTGGTGGGTAATCGCTGCACACATTGTGATGTTCCCTCCGCGCTGGCCAGGGACTTGAACAATGGCACGCTGGCCGATGATATTCCTTCCCCTCTTTCGTCTTTTTGTGAGGTTGAATCCTACCTCATCAATGAAGATGAACTGGTGCTCCACTGCAGCCACCTCTAGCTCAAGGACTCTCTGAAACACACATGACAATATCAGAAATAGACATGGAGTGGTCACTATTGTGAAGCACAATCATTATGATTACAATACTGAAATATGTATAATTTATACAGTGTTGAGAGTATGCATCAATTGTGGGTTTGTATAGGACTCACTTGCACATTGTTATATCGCAATTCTTTGACTCTTTCTGAATTGCGTTCAAATGGCACCCTGTAGACCTGCTTCATCCTGAGATTATTTCTGCAAGACACGGTCCAGTGTTGATAAGCACCCCTATCAATATTTTGAAATATCTCATTGTTTTCTATTATTTTTCTTTGTATTCGCTGTAATGTTATGGCGTTATTTTCTAGGACCATGTTCATGATTTCAGTTTCCTGTTCAGGAGACAGAACACGTTCCGACCACCTTGTGTTGGTAATCTTTCAGTTCTGCCAAACAAATAGTAAAATACTGTAAATACAAAGTAGGAATACATTTCCCAAATACTTGAAACATACTTTATTTTACAGTCCTACAGAACAGTCCACAGGCAATACTGTACTACTGTACTCATTGAGTACTGTATTGATATGCAGTACTGCAATTTTCTAGTGAGAGTAGATTTCTTACCTATTCTCATTTCGGAAAGTCCGGATGATGGATGCTACAGTGTACCTGCTCAAATTTGGCTGTACTCTTTGCCCAGCCTCCCTCATTGTTAGACCATGGTTGACCACATGATCAACCAAAGTGGCTCGGATCTCATCAGAGATTACGGTCCTTGGCCTTCCTAGTCCTCGTCCTTGTCCTCCCCGTCCTACTCCTCTTACTCTCACTCCTCTGGCTCTGCCTCTGTTTCCAATGTTGGCATCCATTGCTCCAAAACAGAAGAGCTCACCTGTTGCCCTTTTATGCTAAAGCTCTGATTGCTAATTGTAAAACTGTGTGACGGGTGTTTGCCCATGTGATGAGTCAGTGTGCATATTTGAATGGCAAATGTGTTCATTGTGAAAACAAGAGATTTTCTGCATGAAAATTGTGCCAAATGCAAAGAATTGTGTGTAGTGTTTTGAAAAAAGTGTGTTTTAGAACTGCAATTTGAGTGTAAAGCAGGAATTGTGCTTGTAGTTTAGCAGAATTGGTTCAGGGGGTTTGTGCATGAGTTACATGTTGTGGTCATTGTGTCTCAAGTACCAGTATTTGTGTGTAAACAATTGAGAAAAACTGTAATTTGCATGAGACAAAGTCAATTTCATCAATAGTTATTGCTCTAGTATCCTATGGTGCCACTGATGCCAATGACATCTATAGTGCCACCAACTGTTCTGGTGCCAGCTAAGGTTGGTTCTAATGAAATATACATAAGGTTTATATACCAAATTTCATGGCCCCATGTCCATCGTTTCTTATAGCGCTGGTGTGATACGGTCCCATCTAGTGGTGTAGTGTGGCTGACTGAACGCAACAACTAATCATTCTCAAAGTCATTAGATGCGAATTCATTGAGTCTTTATAAAATACAATCTGGAGTCAATCTGACTTCTGGTTCATGAGAAGTATTTTTAGCGTTAGCATACGTGCTAACATGCATCTATAGGTACAGTGCGGGCATATTTGAATGTAGCAACAATTGTTTTTCAAAACCATTAAAGATGGATATAATGAGTCTAAGTACAACATTTGGAGTGAATCTGAAGTGAGGTTCATGAGGAAATGATTTTGAGCATTAGCGTTACATGCAGATAATGAGTTGTTACTGGTTCCTTGTTTTATATATATATATATATATATATATATATCAGTAACAAATTCAGTGTGGTTCATGTTAGGTATGTCCATGATAGTGATGACAAGTCTCAAGTTATAGATGACTGTGGAGTGGATTTACAGGGGTTTAATAAATGGACACATAAAATCTGACTTCGACATCTTTTGACCAATCCTTTAGCTTTTCACAAACTAAGTTAAGACATGTACCATGGGCCTACATTCCAAATATTTGTAAAATATATTTTGCATATTAGCGTATGTGCTAATATGCATCTACTGGTATAGTGTGGCTATCTTTGAATGCATCAAAAGATTCAGTCATAACCCACAGGCAAAAACTGGTTGAATCAACGTTGTTTTCACGTCATTAAATGTGATGATGGGGTTACAATACGCATTTCTTTAGTAAAAAGACAACTCTGGTACTCTTCATTATGCACAACCCTGCATGGTGGAGATTTTCTGGGGTTCTGTCCCTTTCTCTACTCTCTCTATTCTATCCTTTTCTATGGGCTGACCAGGAGGCAGCAACAGTAACAGTGGCTTGACCTCAGCTGGCACTGCCTTTCTGGTCAAGCGGGAAAGGACAGAGAACACCTGGAGGACTAGGGAAGCAGAAAGGTAACAGTGGCTTGACCATGGACCGACCTGACTCTCCAGTCCACAGACCACCCGGAACCCCCCGGCATCCAGAACCAGCAATGGACCAGCTGCCTGAGGAGGAGACGATGGACTGCAGGCCTTGAGGCGAGTAGAGTGCTGCCGAGGTCAAGCCTTATTCCCTCTACACTTGAACTGCAGCCCATATCCCCTGCCCTTCTTTTTTTACCCACCTGCACTCCTCAGGCCACCAGAACCGACCAGACCAGCAGACCACCAACCAACCAGAGCGAGCAGACCAGAAAGCATTTCCTCCAGAATCAGAGGCGAGGAGGAAGGACCAAAAACACCAACCGTACGCCTGGAGAGAGCAGACCACAGGAGAGTCCCCCCATTGACCTATGGGTCACGGGCTTCCAGGTGTGTCTGCCTGCTCTGAGGTTTGTCCTTCCTCCCCCAACATCAACAAGATGACCGGGATGACCCCAGGAGTGATCGACGCTACAACATGGTGAGGCTGATGCTAATCCCCAACGAGGAGACTGCCGAGTACGGAGCCACCAATCGCCGGGGAGCAGCAACAACAACCGCCAGACCAGAAACCATGGTATTCAGCAGGGCAGTTCTCCAGAGAGGTATGGCCTTTGTGCCGTCTTACCTGAACTGCCTGGCGAAACCTCCAGGGCCACAGGAATCATTTGAAGCCAGTTTCAAGACCCCGTAGTTACTAGAACAGTTTTGATTTAAATTCAGAAAGTACAAAGATTCAGCACCGTTGAACAAACTCAGAGCCTTTCCGACACAGAATCCAAGGTAGTTACTGTACAGTTTCACAATTAATGCATCCAGGACTACGACATACAAATTTGGTTAAGCAGGTTCACCACCCTCAAGTCAGTGGCTAGGAGGGTCCTGGATGAAGACAACGTCTGGACTGGGGCATGAAAATGGCTAGTAATGTTAAGACCGGACCCAACCGGAGTGGGCGGAGTCCCCAGCACCATCATGCTGGGAAACAACAGATGCTCCATACACTACTATGGCATGCCCAAACTGTGCAGGAACTGCGGCCAACTGGGACATCAGGCCGCAGCCTGCACCACCATCATCTGCAAGATCTGTAAAGACAACCATCCCACCTCAGACTGTACCTCCACACGCCCCTGTAACCTGTGCAAGAAAGGGGGCCACTTCTTCAGAACCTGCCCCAGTTCCTATTCCATTAGGAAAAGGGCCAAGGCCACCAACCCCCCAAACCCTAAACCCCACCAGACAACAACAATGAAAACACAGACCTTTCCACAGGCACTGCCCAACCGACCACCCAAGATGTCTCAGAAACCAGCTACATGAAAACCACCAACTGCCCCTGACCCCCTTACCATACCTCCTACTGCCCCTGACTCCTCCCCCCTGGCCCTTAGAGACTCAAATCCACCCCCCTTAGCCCTCCCTGCGCCTGATCCCACACAGCAGCATGCCAGCCAGCCTCCGTCCAGACCCCTCTGGTCAGGCTCCAACACTGCCAGAGCGGACGGGGTCGGCATATTGGTGACCAACCCCTACCTCCAACTGAAGTCCAGCAGGGTGATCGAGAGTGGGCGAATCCTGGTCTTAGACCTCAAGATTCAGGGTTCGCCCGAGGATCATCAATGTGTACGGCCCCACCAACGTGGCCGAGAGAACATCCCTCTTCAAACCGCTTCAGTCACTCCTGCTCAACCCCACACCATTCCTGTTGGGGGGAGATTTAAACTGTGCCCTCTGAGATTAAGACCGCAGCAGGCCCAGGAGAGACCGTAGTACACAGGAACTACAATCAATCATCAATTACTTCTTCAGGTGCATCCTACTCTTGCTCTCACCAGGTCTGAAAATGTGCTATTTCGGGGAAATAGGGTGGGAGGAAAGCTAGGGAAAAGAGGGCCAGTTTTGAACACCACAACAAGTCCCTCCAACGTCTTAGCCTCCTCCAGCTAGAGGGGTGGCATACGGCCAGAGAGCTGGAGCAGAGGTCCCCTCTGGGCCTTCTCAGCCTATACCAGGAGAAAGCTTTTGACAGGGTTATCAATGGCTTCCTGCAGAGGGTGCTAACCAAGATTAACTTCCCCCAACACCTCATCCACTGGAAGGAACTATGCTACCAAAACATCACAAGCAGAGTTCTGGTAAACAACACCCTCATAGACCCATTCCCCATCAGATCCGGAGTACACCAAGGCTGCCCCTTAGCCCCACTGATGTACGTCCTCTACCTAGCGCCTTTCCTCCAGAAGATCAGGTCAACAATAGGAATCCCTGTATACCAGATGCCAGGGACCCATGGGGGGAGGCTTAAAGTGGCGGCATACATGGACGACATCACCATCGTCGGCACAGATAGTCGATCCATCGCCACAGCAACAAAAGTGGTGGACGACTACTGTGCAGCCACTTGCGCCCTCATCAACAGGGTTAAGAGTGAACTGTACCTGTCATAGGACTGGCATGAGACTCTCACCACCTCTTTCCCTGTCAAAACAGAGAACATAAAGCGCTTGTGGTCACTTTCCAGAGGGATGGAGGTGGCTCCGTCAGCTGGGAGGAGACCATCCTCCATGTCCAACAGAAAATCTGCGAATAGAGCGCTCGGTCCCTCACAATGACGGGTAAGATTCTGCTCTTGAAGGCAATCGTTCTCCCCATTCTCCTGTACCTAGGCAGGGTGTTTCCCCCAGACAGAGCAACCAGCAAGAAGATAGAACGCATGATGTTCACCTTTGTCTGGGGGAGCCAGATGGAGCGACTCAAGCGCAGCACCCTGTACAAAGCAGGTGAGAACGGGGGGAAGGGGGTCCCAGACATCCTTAGCATCATTAGGGCACAGGGACTATCCAACTTGGTCACCAACATCAACAAGACAGACAGGGAAGCCAGCTACTTCTAATGGTACTTTGCCACCGCCAACCTCCGAACCCTCAGACTCAGCACCATTGACTACATAAGTATTCAGACTCTTTTCTATGCGACTCGGAAATGAGCTCAGGTGCATCCTGTTTTCATTGATTGGAGTTAACCTGTGGAAAATTCAATCAGTTGGACATGTTTTGGAAAGGCACACACCTGCATGTCAGAGAAAAAACAAAGCCATGAGGACGAAGGAATTGTCCGTAGAGCCCCGAGACAGGATTGTGTCGAGGCACAAATCTGAGGAAGGGTACCAAAAGATGTCTGCAGCATTGAAGGTCCCCAAGGTTCCTCTGTCAGAGCTCTAGAGTTCCTCTGTAAGGATGGGAGAACCTTACAGAAGGAAAACTATCTCTGCAGCACTCAACCAAAAAAATGCAGGTGTGTGCCTTTCCAAAACATGTCCAACCGATTGAATTTTCCACAGGTTAACTCCAATCAATGGAAACAGGATGCACCTGAGCTCATTTCCTCAGTAAAAGGCACACGACAGCCCGCTTGGAGTTTGCCAAAAGGCACCTCAAGACTCTCAGACCATGAGAAACAAGATTCTCTGGTCTGATGAAACCAAGATTGAACTCTTTGGCCTGAATGCCAAGCATCACGTCTGGAGGAAACCTGGCACCATCCCTACGGTGAAGCATGGTGGAGGCAGCATCATGCTGTGGGGATGTTTTTCAGTGGCAGCGACTGGGAGACTTGTCAGGATCGAGGCAAAGATGAACAGAGCCAAGTACAGAGAGATCCTTGATGAAAACCTGCTCTAGAGCGCTCAGGACCTCAGACCGAGGTGAAGGTCCAGTCTGAGGTCCTGAGCGCTCCAACAGGACAACGGCCCTAAGCACACAGTCAAAACAAAGCAGGAGTGGCTCGGGACCAGTCTCTGAATGTCCTTGAGTGGCTAAGCCAGAGCCCGGACTTGAACCCGATCTAACATCTCTGGAGAGACCTGAAAATAGCTGTGCAGCAACATTCCCCATCCAACCTGACAGAGCTTGAGAGGATTTGCAGAGAAGAATGGGAGAAACTCCCCAAATACAGGTGTGCCAAGCTTGTAGCATCATACCCAAGAAGACTTGAGTCTGTAATCGCTGCCAAAAGTGCCTCAACAAAGTACTGAGTAAAGGGTCTGAATACTTATGTAAATGTAATATTTATATTTAGAATTTTTTATAAATTAAATTAAATTTTTGCTTTGTCATAATGGGGTGTTGTGTGTAGATTGATGAGGGAAAAAAACTATTTAACCAATTTTAGAATAAGGCTGTAATGTAATAAAATGTGGAAAAAGTCAAGGGGTCCGAATACTTTGTTTTGGAAAGGCACACACCTGCATGTCTGGGCTGGCATCCTGGAAGTGGAACGAACGACGCTGAGGAGGAACACCATCCTTCTCAGGGATCACGCCATCACAGATTTCCATAAAGACCCGAACCAGGCGAAAGCGGTATTGGGGGTGGTAAGATGGAACGACATCAACATCTAAACCGCCCCCCGAGCCGCCCAGACCAAGACAAATCCCAGACCCGTCTTCTGGTCTTCAGTGTCCAGCCTCACCGCCACATCCCTCCTCTTCCACACCCCACGCCACTGACCACGCCTCCAGCACCAACCAAAGCCGATGGACAAATTATCCCCCTTCTCTCTCTCTCCCCATTTCACTCTAACTCCCACTTTCAATCTCACAGAACCGGCACCAGCCCAGAACTAGGAACCATCCACCACCACAAAAGGGCGGAGGGGAGACCAAATACCAGACATTCGCCCGGAGTGAGCGGACCACAGGGGAGTTCCATCATTGACCCCTGGGTCTAGGGTTTGCCTTGTTTGCCTGCTTGCTCCTCAAGTTGTCCTTCGTCCCCTCTGCAGATCCATCACCATTGCCAGCACCAATCCAGATCCCACTGGCCAGTCCCAGCACCAGACGAGGTGAGTAGGAGGGACCAAACACCAGACCTTAACCCGGAGAGAGCGGACCACAGGGGAGTCACACAATTGACATCCAGGTCTAGGGCTCCCTTGCGTGGCTGTTTGGTCCTCAGGTTGTCCTTCCTCCCCTTTGCATACCCAGCACCAGTCCCAGCACCAATCCAGATTCCGGTTTCCAGCACTAGTCCCAGTCCCAAAGATCGCACCTTCACCTGGAGAAAGCAGGCCACAAGGAAGCACCACCATTGACCACTGGGTCTAGGACACCCTTGTGTGTCTGCTTGCTCATCAGGTTGTCTTTCCTCCCCTCTACAGATCCTGACCCAGCACCAGCCCCAGTTCCTGTTCTCTCCCAGGCCCACAGTCCCAGCACCAGACCTAGCACCAACCCATAGTTTTCCAGCCCTGGTACCAGCACGATCTCCAACCCAGCCCCAACACCAACCCAAGTTTCCCGGTACCAGCCCCAACACTAGCACAAACCCTGGACACTGCACCGTCCTACAACTACCACCTTCATCCAGCAACTGCCAGCTCAGACCCCACCCCTCCCCCCACACAAAGACACAAACACACCGTCAACAACTCCACCAGACCAACCATGACTGACAGACTGATGATTGTTACATGTTATTTGAACGAATGCATTTGTTTTTTGGTAATTGTTTGTTCTTTTGATTAACTTAATTAACTTAGTGTGTGTAGCCAATGTATCTGATGCTGTCTGGCCAAAAAGTATGCCATGTTGTGCTCTTTTTTTGGGCCAGACAGCATCAGATACATGGGTTACATATAGTAAGATAGAAGGGCGCTGTTTTGCTCGCTCGGATGCTTTCTCCAGTGATATAGTTTCAGCCACATGCGAATTGAAGTAAAGTTGGCGGATGCTGTAATTATTTTGCATGAACATGTGAAGGTAACCTACTTTTTGAAGTAATTTGCTTTTATTGTGTTCGCGGCACAATAAAAGGTAATACATTTTTATAGTTAAATTACGTCTTTACTATAAAACCCATTATATTATATAGGAGGGGCGGGGGCAGTAGGGGGGCTCAAACTGGCCTCTGCCTGGGGCCTCCAAATCACTAAGTCCGCCCCTGGGTGCCCCAGTGTACTACCAATATTGCAAGTTATTTCTCGTGTAGGCTTCTACATCAGTTTTTTGTCTTGTATCAACAATGATCTATTTCTGGGAGATCCATTTGAGGTCACGAAGATGGTTAATTAAAAAACTTCTTCAGGATCGGTGTCCCGTCCACGGGACGGTTGAGCTAACGTAGGCTAATGTGACTAGCATGAGGGTGTAAGAAACAATACAAAAATCCCAGGACATAGACATATCTGATATGGGCAGAAAGCTTTAACAATAATTTATCTAACTGCACTGTCCAATTGACAGTAGCTATTAGAGTGAAAGAATACCATGCTATTGTTTGAGGAGAGTGCACAATTATGAATAACCAATTAGGTGTATTTGGGCAGTCTTGATACAACATTTTGAATATATATGCAATACTTCACTGAATCACTCTAAAACTTTGCACACAAGTCTAAATTGCGCCTGGGCTAGAATAATTCATTATGTCCTTTCTCTTGCATTTCAAAGATGGTACCAAACAAAAATACAAAAAAACATTTGTCTTTTTCTTTGTATTATCTTTTACCAGATCTAATATGTTATAATCTCCTACATGCCTTTCACATTTCCACAAACTTCAAAGTGTTTCCTTTCAAACGGTATCAAGAATATGCATATCCTTGCTTCAGGGCCTGAGCTACAGCCAGTTAGATTTGGGTGTCATTTTAGGCGAAAATTGTAAAAAATAAAAATAAATAATGTAAAAGGGTCCGATCCTTAAGTTAAGGAGGCATTAGGAAAGGTAGAGTTAGTCAGAGTGGTTATGTTTTAATTTCCTGTTTCTCTAAAGAGCAGAAGGAGAAGGCATTATGGCTGTCTGTATAAATTATCAGGAAGTGGAGAGTTTTGATTTTCGGAGCAAAGCACCGATAAAAGCTGTTATCTGGAGTCTCATTGGGCATGCACATTAAGTTAGCGCGAACACCATTATATCCGAAAAGAAAGAAGTCTTACTCAGTAGGTTGACCTTTTTTTATGTTCACAGTTCCTGTCTGCTTAAGCCTTAAGGGGTTTCTCTCCCATAGGCACCAATGCTATGGCAGCTGTCTGGTCTGCTTAGTTCACTGACAGTATATGGACTGTGTGGGATCGTGGGATCGCTCGCCGGGTGGACCACGGGTGCGCCCATGTCCATCATGCTGAAACTGTCTTAATAAAATTGAAATTGTGTGTGTGTGTGATGCATCCCTTAACACCCAGATGTGAGCTGTAACCCTAATAAAGTCTAACACAACAAACTCATGTCGGGACAGGAACTAACCCATGCCTGTTTTGATAAAAATAATAGGGCATCTAGGCCCTGGGGATGCCTTGCTTGACCAGACCCTCCTTCCTTGCTCCTGGCCTGCCCTGCCTCTTCCACCAACTAATTTGTTTTTATGGACAGAAAAGAGCAGAAGCTCTGAGCTGTCCGATCATGCACATTGTCTACTGTCGCTCGCTTCCTCTTCCATCTCTGAAATAACCTTTGGAGCGGTTTGTTTTGTTTGTGACCACCATTATTTCCTCGATGTAGCCATACTCGCTGATTACCAAACTCTCAGTCGACTGAAAATGTCTCAACTACAGTTGCTGCGTGTGTTTTTAAACGCGCGTTTAATGGCTACTGCTGTCGAGATTTTCTCGACAGTTGAGAAAACGGTAGTGGAGTACCAAGAGGAGAATGATCGGCTACAGAGACTGCTGCGGATCACACCGGAGATAAAATGTTCGTATAGCATTGAACCCCGTATGATTTTTTGTTGTCGACATTTAGTAAGTTTGCATTGAAAGTAGACGCGACAATTGCCAGCTACGCTGCGTTGTCTTGAGCTGTCTTATAAAAACGCCTGTGCGCAATGTCACACACAAACAACTTTCGCAAAACCGAGGTATTTTATCAATTAGATTTGATCAACTCATCCGTCCTCCTTTAGAAAAGAGTCAAAGGTAATCCAAGATAGGGAAAATGGGCTTGAATGACTGCAGAAGTCATTCAGACGTATTGCGCTTCGTGGAGCAGTGCAGAGCTGTGGTCAAGGAAGTGAGTTTGTGTTCATACAGGACCTCCCGCAACCACCTACAGTCATCGAATCATGTCAATGCGGAGCTACAGTAAGCCCTCCACATTGTTACATTTGAGATGTGGTACATAGCTCAATATGGCCTCTGCGTTTGCCTCACACCATCCATACGGCGTTTCCGACCCCATTTTCAGATCAAGAATAAATTGGCTCATAGGCTCCTTTAGTCCATTATTGGGTTAATGTCTCCGGTATCCCGCAATAGCCAGAATGGATAGAACTAATATCTGCCATATTGTAATCATTTGCATGTTCCAACGTATCACCACAATCCATGCATGCTGTGGTGAAACTTGCATCCAGCCAAACCGAAAAGCAAGGCAGAACAATTCAGGCATTCTTGAAAGTCCTGCAAAGAAACATATACATTTTATAGTTAAAAAAATATATTTAGCAAGCAATAGGCATTTAGAATGAAATGTGCAGTGGAGCTTTATAGTTACGTGATGACATCACGTGCCCTGCATAACTTCTGCAATCATAATTTATTTGAAAAACTCAGTTTCCATTATTTGTCGCAATAAAGAATGTTTGACAAAAGAAAAACCCACCTGACAATTGCCTGCTAAGGAGAGTTTCCATTGAACTGTCTTGTGTCGATAAAAACAGCTGGAGTAATGAAGTCACACACAAAAAAAGTTCTCAAAAAGCTAGAATGTCGAAATAAAAATGTGGTTAGTGTTTCCATTATCCATTTAGGCAAATTGTGCATTAATAGCCTACATTTGCGACAGCCTGTATGCCCTCCCACCTACACTATATATACAAAAGTATGTGGACAACCCTTCAAATTGCAGACAGGTGTATAAAATCAAGCACACAGCCATGCAATCTCCATTGACAAACATTGTCAGTAGAATGGCCTTACTGAAGATCTCAGTGACTTTTAATGTGGCACCTGAATAGGATGCCACCTTTCCAACAAGTCAGTTTGTCACATTTCTGCCCTGTTACAGTTGACTGGGGCAGCTCTAAGTGCTGTTATTGTGAAGTGGAAACGTCAAGAAGCAACAACGGCTCAGCCGCAAAGTGTTAGGCTACACAAGCTCACAGAATGGAACTGCATAGTGCTGAAGCGCATAACCCGTAGAAATTCTGTCCTTGGTTGCAACACTCACTACCGAGCTCCAAACTGCCTCTGGAAGCAACGTCAGCACAATAACTATTCATCAGGAGCTTCATGAAATAGGTTTCCATGGCCGAGCAGCCACACACAAGCCTAAGATCACCATGCACAATGCCAAGCGTCGGCTGGAGTGGTGTAAAGCTCGCTGCCATTGGACTGGAGCAGTGGAAACACGTTCACTGGAGTGATGAATCACGCTTCATCATCTGGCAGTCCAACGGACAAATCTGTGTTTGGCAGATGCCAGGAGAACACTATCAGCTCCAATGTAAAGTTTGGTGGAGGAGGAATAATGGTCTGGGACTGTTTTTCATGGTTTGAGCAAGGCCCTAGTTCTAGTGAAGGGAAATCTTAACGGTACAGCATACAATGACATAGTAGACAATTCTGTGCTTCCAACTTTATGGAAACAGTTTGGGGAAGGCCCTTTCTTGTTTCAGCATGACAATGCCCCCATGCACAAAGCGAGGTCCATACAGAAATGGTTTGTCGAGATCGATGTGGAATAACATGACTGGCCTGCACAGAGCCCTGACTTCAACCCCGTCAAACACCTTTGGGATGAATTGGAACGCTGACTGCAAGCCAGGCCCAATTGCCCAACATCTGTGTCCGACCTCACTAAATGCTCGTGGCTGAATGGAAGCAAGTCCCAGCAGCAATGTTCCAACATCTAGTGGAAAGCCTTCCCAGAAGAGTGGAGGCTGTTATAGCATAATAAGGGGGACCAACTACATTAATGCCCATGATTTTGGAATAAGATGTTGGACGATTAGATAATTTAAAAGTCATCCAGTTTTTCCAGAAGTAAGAACTGTGGCATGACTCCACTCACAGGTGGAAGTTACAAAATGTGCCTCAATCTTCTGTGATGCCCTTCCCCACACAGGACACAGTCATGTTTCTCTCCATGTGTACTCTTTAGCCCATGATACAGTGGCAACATTACCTCCACAAATTCCAAGTGTATCATGGCCTTAAAAGGCTCCAATGAAGATTTTCAGTGTGAAAAGAGACAAGGCATTTGGCGGTCGTCAAGTTCAGGAAAAGTATTTAATGTTGCAAACAGTAAGCCTACTGGGAGATCACTCTGCACAAAGTCAGCAAACTCTTCAAGATACAACTGCTAAGATGGCAAATGGCTCAAAGGCAAATTATTCTTCAGAGTGACAAGAATATTAATTCTGAATGAGACATACATGCATCATTATAGACGGAACTGACAACTTTCAATTGAACACTGAAACACACAAAATGGTTTTTGGAAGAGACAGACTACACAATTAACCATACAAGTTCTAAACCCAGCGGAAAAATACACTTTCACACTTAATGAAAGTTACAGCTAATACAGAATGGAAAATGACAGGTCAAGCAGAATATGTCCTGATTATGGCCTTTAATAGTTATGCATAGATGGTGTTGACAGACATGGAAGCTTTGCTTCTAGCTAAGTAACTTTGCAGTATTATTTTTTGTTGTTGTTATTTCTTACATTACATACAGCCGGAAAGTACTTTTGGATATCAGCGCAACGTTAACTCGCCAGCATTACGACTTTCCCGAATTGGATACTTTGTTTCTTACCCCCCAGGGCATTTTTTAAATTGTTAGATACTACTGCCCTGTTGGAACTAGGAACACAAGCATTTCGCTACACATGCAATAACATCGGCTAAATATGTGTATGTGACCAATAAAATGTGATTTGAATAGAGAATCAGGCTTCAGGGCTACCAGAGTAAAGGTCATTCCAGTGTGTCCTCAGGTGACCCTTTAGTCTTTGAAGGTTGTTCTTCCCTGTGTGTTCTCTGATGACTATTTAATGCACTTCTGGCACTGAAGCATTTTCTACAGAAAACATGGAAGATTCCTCCCCTGTGTGAATGTCTCATACGCAGTGTCAAATGAAAGGCAGCTGTGAAAGATTTGCCAGTCATGGTATTAATGTGGTTCCTCCCCTCCCCAGACGATTCAGATTGGAAGGAGTGAACCATTTACAATAATCCTGACAGCAAAATAGTCTATTGCTTATCCGATTATCCTCATATGCACTTGCGACCACCAGTGCTTAAAGATCTGCTACTATAGCAACGATTATCTGATTTCCCTCGTATGAATCCTCATATGCGCGGTCAGATTACCTTCATGACAAAAATATTTGCCACAATAATGACAGTTATAAGATGACACCTGTGTGATTCCTCATGTGATAACTTAGAGAAGTGTGCTGATTATAACATTTTCCACAGAACTGGCAGCGAAAACGTTTCTCCCCTGTGTGAATCCTCCTGTGAATATTCAGATCCCTAAATGTAAAAAAACGTTTGCCACAATCATGGCAGCGGTGCGATTTCTCCTCTGTGTGCGACCTCCTATGATAATTCAGGGACCCTGCGTTAGAAAAATATTTGCCACATTCACTACAGCAATAAAATTTCTCTCCTGTGTGATCCTTCAAAGTGGTCAAGGAGGGTTCGAAGCGGTCAGACTGAGTGAATACTTTGCCACAATTCACCCTTGTGTGAATCCTCATATGTGAATCCAGATATCCCCACTGAGCAAAACATTTCCCACATTCATCACAGCGAAACTGTTTACCTCCAGAGTGTATCATGATCCTATGAGAATTCAGTTTTCCCATCTGAGTGAAATGTTCACCACAATCACTACAGCAAAATGATTTATCTTCTGTGTGACGCCGCCTTTGCACTGGTGATCTCAGATCCATTGATTTTCTACCCTTGGAGCTGATAAAGCTTTTTTCCTTTTCTGCCCGTGTCCACCTCGATTTGGGCTGGGGCCGAGGGCCACTGGTTGGCTTTGAAGAATCCGCTTCCTTAGGTTCGGTTCTGTATTCTTCACTTTGGGTTTGTGAGGACTGAGTTGGGTACTGATCATAGTCCCTTTTCACCCAGGCAGGGGTGAATACAGAGTCTGCCTCCTCCTGGATGATACTGAATTCCTCCTGTTTCTCGTTAATCTGTATGTGGTTCCAGTCATCTTGCCCCAGATCGGGGCTCCACTCTTGTTGAAAGTGCTGCTGCTCAGGGGGAAACTCCACTTCAGAGACAATAAACTGCTCAAAATCTGAAGGGAAGGAAAAAAGAGGAGTTAGAATTTATAAGCTGATGAGATAGGTGGTCTTTGCATTGTCTTATGTCAGGCAGTGCCTCATCCTCAACTGACAGTGTAGACAAATTCTGACAAAACAATGGGGTCCCTGTTTAAGGATAAGATCAGCCTTTTACAACGTAATACTAGTTGGTTCTTTACCTTGAAAGTAGTCTATGGGCCAGGGGATTCTTTAAACAGCCACTACAAACGTTGGCTAACTTTAGCCACAACTAGCAAAACATCTATGGAAGTGATAGGCAACTGTGCAATGTCAAATCAAATTAGGGCTGACCCCAATTAATCGACTGGTCGATTGTTAGGCTGTTGGTCGACCGAGATTGTTTTAGTCGAGCAGTAACAAATATATATTTGCGCCAATCTCTGTGAACTAATCCATTGCGTAGGCCTAGACTAAAGCCAATTTATGCTTGATTCGAAAATGTTTGGAGACTCCATATGGAGGCATGTAGAGGCCAAAATCGAGCTCTGTACCGCATCGCCATGCGCCTCCCAAATTTTGTAACAATGCGGAGGGCTCTGTATAACTCCGCATTGACATGATTGGTTGACAGTAGGTGGGGGCGGTACATCTTGTATAAACACAAACTCACTTCCTTGACAACAAGTATGAATGCGCTGACTTCTGCTGAGGTCATAACACCATAAATGCTGCATGGCCAATGCAAACCTCAGATTGAACATGCGCCCAGATGCACAATGCACTTCGCTCTCCAGAATGCGCTCTCTCCCGCCAATATGTGCACATTCATTGTTTCATAACTTCATTGCGTGAATTGTTTGCTTTTGATTGTTAGGGTATATCAATTCCCCATTACGTACACTACCGGTCAAAAGTTTTAGAACACCTACTCGTTCAAGGGTTTTTCTTAATTTTTACTATTTTCTACATTGTAGAATAATAGTGAAGACATTTAAAACTATGAAATTATTCATATGGAATCATGTAGTAACAAAAAAGTAGCCACCCTTTGCCTTGATGACAGCTTTGCACACTCTTGGCAATCTCTCAACCAGCTTCACCTGGAATGCTTTTCCAACAATCTTGAAGGAGTTCCCACATTTGCTGAGCACTTGTTGGCTGCTTTTCCTTCACTCTGTTGTCCGACTCATCGCAAACCATCTCAATTGGATTGAGGTTGGGTGATTGTGGAGGCCAGGTCATCTGATGCAGCACTCCACCACTCTCCTTCTTGGTCAAATAGCCCTTACACAGCCTGGAGGTGTGTTGGGTCATTGTCCTGTTGAAAAACAAATGATAGTCCCACTAAGATAAAAAAAAAAAAAGATGGCGTATCGCTGCAGAATGCTGTGTTAGCCATGGTGGCAAAGTGTGCCTTGAATTCTAAATAAATCACAGTGTCACCAGCAAAGCACCCCCACACAATAACACCACCTCCTCCATGCTTTACGGTGGGGACAAAGCTTTACGTCTCACAAAGACACCGAGGTTGAAACCCAAAATCTCAAATTTGGACTCCAGACCAAAGGACACATTTCCACCGGTCTAATGTCCATTGCTCATGTTTCTTGGCCCAAGCAAGTCTCTTCCTTCCTATTGGTGTCCTTTAGTAGTGGTGTCTTTGCAGCAATTCAACCATTAAGACCTGATTTATGAAGTCTCCTCTGAACAGTTGATGTTGAGATGTTTCTGTTCCTTGAACTCTGTGAAGCATTTATTTGGGCTGCAATTTCTGAGGCTGGTAACTCTAATGAACTTATCCTCTGCAGCAGAGATAACTCTGGGTCTTCCATTCCTGTGGCGGTCCTCATGAGAGCCAGTTTCATCATAGCGCATGATGATTTTTGCGACTGCACTTGAAAAAACGTTCAAAGTTCTTGACATTTTCCGTATTGACTGACCGTCATGTCTTAAAGTAATGATGGATTGTCATTTCTCTTTGCTTATTTGAGCTGTTCTTGCCATAATATGGACTTGGTCTTTTACCAAACAGGGCTATCACTACACAACTGATTGGCACAAACACATTAAGGAAAGACATTCCACAAATTAACTTTTAACAAGGCACACCTGTTAATTGAAATGCATTCCAGGTGACTACCTCATGAAGCTGGTTGAGAGAATGCCAGAGGGTGCAAAGCTGTCATCAAGGCAAGGGTGGCTATTTGAAGAATCTCAAATATAAAATATATTTGGATTTGTTTAACACCTTTTTGGTTACTACATGATTCCATGTGTTATTTCATAGTTTTGATGTCATCACTATTATTCTACAATGTACAAAATAGTAAAAATAAAATAAAAACTCTTCAATGAGTAGGTGTTCTAAAACGTTTGACCGGTAGTGTATATCACCAGTAGTACATTTACCATTAATTCTTATAATTACTAATTTTCAATGTTTTACTTTGGTTACTTTTAATGCATTCAATATTATTATTCCAGTTGTCCTGTTCTCATTGTCAGAGTGGACACATTGTTTGTACAGTGCACAACCTATACTACACTTGTGAGAAACACGTTTTGGCTTATTTAATTCCATTTGAGTTCTGTTAATTTAGTCATTGTGTTTTGTTTGGAGTGCTGCTGTCAATGTTTAGTAAGGATGTGCACGCATAGAGGTAGTCCTATAGGCTACCTGGCCTGCGTGTGTTATGGATTATATGTTTAATGACTAAATGTTTGTACATTTTAAGAAAATACTAAGAATATTCCATTCTGAAAATGTATGCAATAGGGATAGGGTTATAAAACAATGATAATCCAATTGATGTGTGTGTGTCTAGCATTTGTGTATACAGTATAGAGACTGGGAGAAGGTGGTATGACTTGCTTTAAGGAGTATCTGTGAGAACAAAGAATTCTTTGTGAAACCAGACGCATGATAGAGGCCTTCTTGACCTTGGGAAGGGAGGAACTGATAGGATGTCTGGAATTGACTTATGTTGCAAGATGGTGTGAGGCCGAGGCAGGTACTGTGGGAAAATATTATTTCCTAGAGAGGGTGGGGCATTTGTATCTTTTGTATTCAACTTGTACAATATAAAAAGATTGTGTTCACCTTTGAAATGCAGAATTCTCATGAATAAATAACCTGACCAAAATTGCAGATATGGGACTTTGTCTAATTTGTCATTAACTAGAGCTTTACAACCTCTAGGAATTATTCAAAGCCTGATTGATAGTTTATGTCAACAATTGAGAACAAAATTCACATGACAGCGTGCAAATGTAGGCATAGAAAGGTGCCCATTTGGGGATCTGATAGTATTTCTGATTGGCTTAACGCACCACCACTAATGACCTGTGGAGCTTCTCAAAGTAATGTTTTCTTCACCTCAAACAGCAAGCAAACAAAGTATTTTTTTTTTATACATCCATTGAGAATTACAATAAAATCTTTCCAGCTCTCGCTCTTTCGATAACCACTCGGCGTGAAAGGGAAAAATGTAATGCTCTGATCCAGTGGAAACGTCATTAAATAGTTTTTTTTTCAGTGCTTGACTTGGACTGAAATAGGTTCTGGTACTCATTTTGGGTTATGGTACTGTTTGTGTTTAGGTGCAAGAGCTCCACAATACTTTTGAGCTAAAATTCTATAAAAGGGGAACAGGAGCTCAAGTTGTTGAAAGTTTGAGGTGTCGGTACTCAGCTCTGGTGAGCTCCTGCCCAAGTCAAGCACTGCTTCTTATACCTTGCGCAAATAGCCTACAGCGGTGTCTGTCCCCAGCTCACTATATTTGATACAATGTTGCAAGCTTCCAGCTGTACCCAAGTTAATACAATGTTTCAAGTTTGCTGCAGACAGGCAAAATGTAGCCAGTGATTTATAGGATATTTATTTTTATCTGGATATTTTCTACCTGCAGGGTGCAGTATTTTTATTGGTTGGCTTTATGTAGGCTATTTTTACATAGTTGGCAATGGCAATAGAAGTTAAAAGTAAAAAATATCATTTATTTGAATAGAATTTTGATTAACTACATGACAATGATTAAGATATGAAGACCATATTATAAATTAAAACTGTTTCATGAAAATGTGCATATGAAAACCATAACTGGCATGCAGATCCGCAGAAATGGTAAGAAATTGGCATTCCACGTGAGAATGGTTGCCTAATCCTCGTGTAGCCTATTAACAGAAACTTTAGGAGAATAATGGCAGAATCTGCAAAAGCCAGCAGGAGCTGGAGGAGAATAGTTGGGTCAGGTTAAGTTATCTAGATCTCTTTTGCCCTCTTGAGGCATCAAACCATAGCTTAAAGCATCAGGCAAGCTCAATGCATAGGGTAGATTTTATTAAAACACATGGGGTGTGTCTATAAATAGAAACAAATATGTTCGAAAATTTAGCAATATATTTGTGAAAAGAACAGAAGACTTTCGGTCAACCAAGATTTTTTTTTTTGTCGGGGACAGCCCTAAATCAAATAATTGTGTTGATTTCAGTTGATTTGGCTATTAACTGGAAAAGTGTTTCATTAAGACAGGCATATTCTGCCCATTTTTTCCCTCTATCCATACAGTGAGGGAAAAAAGTATTTGATCCCCTGCTGATTTTGTACGTTTTCCCACTGACAAAGAAATTATCAGTCTATAATTTTAATGGTAGGTTTATTTGAACAGTGAGAGACAGAATAACAAAACAATCCTGAAAAACGCATGTGAAAAATGTTATAAATAGATTTGCATTTTAATGAGGGAAATAAGTATTTGACCCCTCTGCAAAACATGACTTAGTACTTGGTGGCAAAACCCTTGTTGGCAATCACAGAGGTCAAACGTTTCTTGTAGTTGGCCACCAGGTTTGCACACATCTCAGGAAGGATTTTGTCCCACTCCTCTTTGCAGATCTTCTCCAAGTCATTAAGGTTTCGAGGCTGACGTTTGGCAACTCGAACCTTCAGCTCCCTCCACAGATTTTCTATGGGATTAAGGTCTGGAGACTGGCTAGGCCACTCCAGGACCTTAATGTGCTTCTTCTTGAGCCACTCCTTTGTTGCCTTGGACGTGTGTTTTGGGTCATTGTCATGCTGGAATACCCATCCATGACCCATTTTCAATGCCCTGGCTGAGGGAAGGAGGTTCTCACCCAAGATTTGATGGTACATGGCCCAATCCATCGTCCCTTTGATGCGGTGAAGTTGTCCTGTCCCCTTAGCAGAAAAACACCCCCAAAGCATAATGTTTCCACCTCCATGTTTGATGGTGGGGATGGTGCTCTTGGGGTCATAGGCAGCATTCCTCCTCCTCCAAACACAGCAAGTTGAGTTGATGCCAAAGAGCTCAATTTTGGTCTCATCTGACCACAACACTTTCACCCGGTTGTCCTCTGAATCATTCAGATGTTCATTGGCAAACTTCAGACGGGCATGTATATGTGCTTTCTTGAGTAGGGGGACCTTGCGGGCGCTGCAGGATTTCAGTCCTTCACGGCGTAGTGTGTTACCAATCCCTTTAAGAGTGTGCTCCTAATCTCAGCTCGTTACCTGTATAAAAAGACACCTGAGAGCCAGAAATCTTTCTGATTGAGAGGGGGTCAAATACTTATTTCCCTCATTAAAATGCAAATCAATTTATAACATTTTTCACGTGTTTTTCTGGATTTCTCTCACTGTTCAAATAAACCTACCATTCAAATTATAGACTGATCATTTCTTTGTCAGTGGGCAAACGTACAAAATCAGCAGGGAATCAAATACTTTTTTCCCTCACTGTATGTTAGTAAGGCGTCTTTTGCAACCTGAATGGAGAATGTTTAATGTATTCACTGGTAGCAGGGAAATTAGTGTGCTAGCCGATGTACAATGTCTGTTCAAACGATTGCGGGAACGTCAAAAGACAGAAACAGCGACTACTAGCGTCTGTTCAGGCTAGAAATTATGCAGAGGCAGGCTGCTAGTGGAGTCATGGCAGAGGGGAAGAGGCGAAACGAGAGGATTTACTCCACCCCAAATTAGGCTTTTTTGATCTAATAGAATCTTTGTAACACTTAGGTTATTACAATTGTACCACAGGAGGCTGGTGAGGGGAGGACCGCTAATAATGGCTGGAATAGAGTAAATGGAATGAACACATACCTTGATACATTTCCATTGATTTTATTACTAGGAGCCCATCCTCCCAAATGATGGTGCCACTGATATATGATGCACTGACATCCTGGTAACTTAGAGAAAAACACTATCAGTTGTCCCTGTTGAAATTCGAGACTTCAATGCATATTCATGAGGATAGCATAGCGCCTCATTCTCCATTGAATACAGTCCGTTGACTTAAACACCCCTCGTCAAATATTCAAATAACGAGATATATCCACCAATCCAAAGAGAGGAACAGGCAGGAGCTTGACAGCTCTGTGGACATCAAATCCAATTGTTAGGGAGAAGACAAGCATCTCTTCATACAGTATATCTGGGGCGTTTTCATTACGGAAAGCGTTCACCGTTTTAAAGAACCAAACGGAGCAAACGAGTTTCTATTTGACAAATTCAGGTAGGTCCCTCCCCGTTTCATTCGCTTCTGTTTAATAACTGTTTTGCAACATAATTGGCGTAATGAAGATGCCCCCAGCCATAGTTGCGTCTCTAGTTACCACAGCCAAAGTCATAAACTTCTTATTTGGTGTGGTTTATCGTAGCATCCAAAGTTATGGTGCATTACCGCCACCTACTGTCCTGGAGTGTGGGCCAGTGACAGTGAGAAACTAAAACCTACATGCCCGTTGTTATTAAAAACTATAAAATATTTGAGACTATATCTAAGGACGTTCCACTCAATATACTCGTTAAACTAATTTCCTGTATCCCCTTCTCCCTCATTCTAGGTCTCAACCTCTCTTTCCCTCTGATACTGCCCACACTGTAGCAATACATGCTCCACGGTCTCTGTTTCAAAGTCAGAAACGCCGCCTATTCTACAATGTATCTTCTTAAAATATGTTTTTAACCCTAACCCAGTGCTAACCTGAAACGAATACCAAAAACCTACTTTTTGCTTTCATAAATGTTTACGATGGAGCCGATTGACTTTGTGGCTGTGGTAACTAGTGACAACCCATGATCATGTGTAAGTGCAAGTCAACATGGCTGCCTAGTTTGCTAGCTGTAGGCACATCAGAGGTTTTCTATCCACGTTACTTAGGATAGCTTCCTGCTGCACGGAATTCAAACCTCAACAATGGAAATGTTTATAAAAATTAATGTTGAATACTGACAAAGTAACAAACCTGCTCTATACAACTTTATCTCAGGTTTTAGGATGACGTCCAGCAGCCTCTGTAGACGTCCGTTGTCCTCTTTCGATAGATAAACGTTGTCCTGGTACTCTGAAATCGTTTTTGCAACGGCTCTGAATATCTCCTCCGCAGCGCCTGTACATCGTTGGTTAAGAATCACTCTCAACAACTCCAATTTAGACATTTTTCAGATAATGCCTATAGCTAGCTCGTGTTGTGATCCGTCACCCGTGAAGCCAACAAGAGTAATGAAGCACTTCCGGGGCAAGTTTTTTTAACCCTTCAAAGTAAGAGTAATGTTACGTGACACTGTAAAATGAGTAATAAAGGCTAAAATGATTGTATTATCAACATATAATATACTAGTTATAAAACACATGGACCTCGAAGTAATTCTGAGATTTTTTTAGTTTTTTTTTAACAGGGCTCCCACTCTTTTCAATAAATCATTCTATAACCTTTCCATAAAATGTTTTATCATGACTTACAAGGAAGACAGTACTCAATAGGGGGCAAAACACACAATAACACACCTAAGTAGGTATCATACATGCGTACATAAACAATATATCAATTCCCTAGGGGTAATTAGTTAGTTCAGGTAGAGAATGGCTACTGGTGTCTAGTGGGCTGAACTGGAATCTAATGGTTTCTACTTGATTAAATTGGACCAGTATCAGTGACCGTTTGAGCTAGACTCGGTTACAGCTTGCATCAACGTGAATTTCAAAAGATCAAGATAATTGTATCACTATCGTTGGACCAATTATTTGACAGATATTGTGCAGTGATTGCCTGGCAGGGTTCACATGGAAAGTTATAAAAGGAGACTGATATAATCAAGTTAAACTATGAACAATAGTAACTTGTCTGTCTGATGAGCTTCCCTACACAGGGCATAGTCATGTTCCCGTGCATTCTCTCCGTGTGTCTGCTTAAGCCTTGCTTTGTTTTGAAGCAATCATGACATAGCCTATATAGTTTCTTCTCAGTTTGTATTCTCTAGACTATTCAATGCACTTTTGGCACTTAAGCATTTTACAGACACTTGTAAGATTCCTCCTGTGTGAATGTCTCATACACAGTAGCCACATTTCCATCCACAGTTTTTATGCGAGTTATTTCAAATCAAATTTATTTGACACATACACGTTTAGCAGATGTTATTGCGGATGTAGTGATGCTTGTGTTTCTAGCTCCAACAGTGCAGTAATATCTAACAATTCACAACAATACACACAACCTAAAAGTTAAATAATGGAATTAAGGAATATATAAATATATACATGAGAAATGTCAGAGTGGCATAGACTAAAATACAGTAGAATAGAATACAGAATATACACACGAGATGAGTAAAGCAGTATGTAAACATTAAACATTAGTAAAGTGACTAGTGTTCCATTATTAAAGTGGCCATTTCAAGTCTATGTATATGGGGAAGCAGCCTCTAAAGGTGTAGGGTTATGTAACTGGGTGGAAGCCGCCTAGTGATGGCTATTTAACAGTTTGATGGCCTTGAGACTGAAAAACAGTTCCTCTCGGTCCCAGCTTTGAAGCACCTGTACTGACCATGCCTGTTGGATGATAGTGGGGTGAACAGGCAGTGGCTCGGGTGGTTATTGTCCTTGATGATCTTTTTGGCCTTCCTGTGACATCGGGTGCTGTAGGTAGTCCTGCGATTACAGGCGGTGCAGTTGCCGTACCAGGCGGTGATACAGCCCGACAGGATGCTTTCAATTGTGCACCTGTAAAAGTTTGTGAGTGTTTTAGATGCCAAACCAAATTTCTTCAGCCTCCTGAGGTTGAAGAGGCGCTGTTGCGCCTTCTTCGCCACACTGTCTGTGTGGGCGGACCATTTCAGATCATCAGTGATGTGTACGCTGAGGAACTTGAAGCTTTCCACCTGCTCCACTGCGGTCCCATCGCTGTGGATAGGTGGCGTGCTCCCTCTGCTGTTTCCTGAAGTCTACGATCATCTCATTTGTTTTGTCGACATTGAGTAAGAGGTTATTTTCCTGGCACCACTGTAGACTGTAGACCCTGCCACATACGTCTCGTGTCTGAGCCGTTGAATTGCGACTCCACTTCGTCTCTATACTGACGTTTTGCCTGTTTGATTGCCTTACGAAGGGAATAACTACACTGTTTGTATTTGGCCATATTCCCAGTCACCTTGCCCTGGTTAAATGCAGTGGTTCGCGCTTTCAGTTTTGCGCGAATGCTGCCATCTATCCACGGTTTCTGGTTAGGGTAGGTTTTAATAGTCACAGTGGGAACAACATCTCCTATACACTTCCTGATTAACTCAGTCACCGTATTCATCAATGTTATTCTCAGAGTCTACCCGGAACATATCCCAGTCCGCGCGATCAAAACAATCTTGGAGCGTGGATTCAAATTGGTCAGACCAGCATTGAATAGACCTTAGCACGGGTACTTCATGTTTGAGTTTCTGCCTATAGGGAGGGAGGCGCAAAATGGAGTTGTGATCAGATTTGCCGAATGGGAGGGCGGGAGAGGGCCTTGTAGGCATCCCGGAAGTTGGAGTAGCAGTGGTCGAGTGTTTTAGCAGCGCGAGTACTACAGTCGAGTACTATGTGTTGATAGAACTTCGCTAGCGTTTTCCTCAAATTTGCTTTGTTAAAATCCTCAGCTACAATAAATGCGGCCTCAGGATGTGATTTCCAGTTTGCTTAAAGTCCAGTGAAGTTCTTCATGGGCCGTTGTGGTATCAGCTTGAGGGGGAATATACACGGCTGTGACTATAAACGAAGATAATTATCTTGGGAGGTAATACGGTCAGCATTTGAATGTGAGTTATTCAAGGTCGAGTGAACAAAAGGTCTTGAGTTTATGTATGTTATCACAATCACACCATGAGTGGTTAATCATGAAACATACACCCCCGCCTTTCTTTTTCCCCAGAGAGTTCTTTATTCCTGTCTGTGCGATATACTGAGAACCCAGCTGGCTGTATGGACAAGAGAGCCGTGTAACAGAGTATGTTACAATCCCTGATGTCTCTCATCATGAGCTTATCCAGAGACTGAACATTAGCGAGTAATATACTCTGAAGCGCCTCCTGAGTCAGACTAGAAGTCCACTCCCAATACCTCTTTTCCACCGGCAGTGTTTTGGATCATACCAAATATAATATATATTTAAAAAGAAAATCACAACAGCTGTGATGGAAACACGAAGTTTCTGTACAATTTTTCTAAATGCCTACATTAATTACACGAGAAAGGGCAGTGGATACGACTATGTGCAAATATTGATTTAATAACCATCGTATCTACGTAAACTTGGGAGTCATGATATGGAGTATACGACTCAGGAAACCATGCAGTTTATTAGGCATTTATCAGTAATAAGTTCCTCAAATCAGCCTTCTGAATTGCCCTAGAGGCACCAGAACATCAAATTTAAAGAACATTTTGATAAGGTGCAAGAAAACTGAGAGACCAAAGGAATATGCATTTAGCCAGTCATGAGACCGGGTGTGGTAACTTGTATGTCTAAAGTCTAGTAATTATGTTAGGTAGGTACAGTGGGACTTTTTGTAAAAGAGCTTTATAAATGAAAAAATAGCAATGTATCAACCTACGTGACATCAGAAGGCCAACCAACTTACTGGTAGAGAATGCAGTGATGAGTACTAAAATTGTTGCTTGTAAAAAAGCGCAGTGCGCTATGATGAACTGCATCTAACAGCTTTAATGAAGTGGCAGCTGCGGTCATATAGATGATGTCGCCATAGTCTAGGACCAATAGGAATGTTGACTGAATAATCTGCTTTCTCCTATTTAGCAGGAGGCAGGACCTATTTCTATAGAAGAAGCCCATTTTTATTCTCAGCATCTTAACTCATCAATATGCTTTTTAAAAAAAGACAGCTTTTCATCCATCCAGATGCCCAGATATTTGTAAGCAGGGACACGATCGAGCTGGACACCATGCGAAGTACATATGCTTGAATCAGACTTATTTTTATGCGCTCTAGAGAACAACATATTACTTAGTTTTCAGTACTAATTTCAGGTCAATAAAGTTTTTCTGTAATACAATGAAGGCAGACTGTATTTCAGATAGAGACTGGTCAATCGTGGGGGCAATAGCATACACAACAGTATCATTGGCATACAAGTACAGGTTACAATTTTTTACAGACAAGTCGATATTGTTAATGTAAACAGTAAAAAGTACAGGACCCAGAATCAATCCAAAAAGACACCTTTCCTAATATCCAGAAAACCTGATTTAACACCATCAGTAGATATACATTGAGTTATATCTGTCAAATAAATAAACCATTTACATGCAGCCTGGTCTAGGCCAATTGAGGAAAGCCTCTGAATTAGCAGTGAGTGGTTAACAGTATTGAAAGCCTTTGAGAGGTCAATGAAGAGGGCAGCACAATGTTGCCTTTTATCTATACAACTAACCACATCATTTATAACTAGGGATGCAGCAGAGAAAGCGCTCCGACCTGCTCTAAAACCAGACTGATATACATTTAGAATATATTTCAAAGATATGAAAGTTCTTAGCTGAGAATTAATCAAGGGTTCTAATATTTTAGCTAGTCAAGAAAGTTTAGAAATAGGCCGATAATTATTAAGGTCACAAAGGTCAACACTAGGATTGCAAAGGGTCAGAAACTTTCCGGCAAAATTCCGGAATTCTTTGGGAAATTTTCCATGGGAAGTTAAGCCCCAGAATTTGGGGAATTTTGCTTAAATTAATCAAAAAAAGTTAGCTTATAACAGTGAACCTTTTTTGTGGGATACACATAAGGCAATTCTAGGTCTTGTGGCATATTTTGGTTAAAAAAACTATCCTCCAATTCAATGGAATTGCAACCCACTGCATGCAAAGTGCATTCTTCCATCACACGTGCAGTGTACTCTTCCATCACATGTACAGCTGATTCTCAAGATCTTGCACACTAATGAGATGCTATTGAGCCCACACTACTACACTGTCTGAGCTAAGGACTACATGCTTTCTGGTAAGTTTGATTACAATACTGGGTGGGGTGAATATATTTTATATTCCATGATTTTTTGTTAACTAGTAAATAAGTAGTAGCCTACAGCAAAGTGTGTTTAAATCATTTCTAACTTGTTAACAATTTCTGCTAGTCCAGGTTTTTCTTCCATGTGGGTTTTAGCTTGCTTGAGCCTGCTAACCAAGTAGTGTTAATTCACCTGTTTCCATACATGTTTCATTTTAAAACATTTATCTTACAAAAGGAGTTGTTTAATCTAACTGCTTAACTATTTATCTGTACATGGAATTGTATTTGTTTTTTACTCATTTTTTTCTATTTTTTACAGGAAAATGCCACAGGCACTATCTGATGTGTGGAGACATTTCACTGCAGCTAATGTAGAAGGAAACGCTGTGTACATTTACAAATACTGTGCCAAATGATATGTGAAGAATACAACAAAGATGCAGAATCATAGGGCCAAGTGCATAAAGTTCCCTCAGCGCTCACAGCATGCAACCTCTGACAAAAGTCGCTCTACTTCTATTCGAGGTGAAAATGATGAATCAGATACCTTATCGTTAGCAACGGCTCATGGTCCTCCTGGAATCAGACTTTTTTTTTTACTCAATGGAGGAACGTAGTCAGAGAAGTACTGGTGAATGTCTTGCTCATGCTGTGTATGCAACTGGTTCACCTCTGATGCTCATAAGCAATGTGTATTGGAAGAGATTTCTGAATGTTCTTCGGCCAGCATATACCTCTCCAACCAGACATGCTTTATCTACTCATTTGCTGGATGCAGAGTTCAAGTGAAGGTCAAGCAAATCATAGAGAAAGCAGACTGTATTGCAATCATGTCTGATGGGTGGTCGAAATGCTCGTGGGCAAGGGATAATTAACTACATAATCTCCACCCCTCAACCAGTATTCTACAAGAGCCACAGACACAAGGGACAACAGACACACCGGTCTCTACATGCAGATGAGGTGAAGGCAGTCATCAATGATCTTGGACCACAGAAGGTATTTGCACTGGTGACAGACAATGCTGCGAACATGAAGGTTGCTTGGTCTAAAGTGGAGGAGTCCTACCCTCATATAACACACATTGGCTATGCTGCTCATGCATTGAATCTGCTCCCCAAGGACATCATGACACTGAAAACAATGGATACACTCTACAAAAGAGCCAAGGAAATAGTTAGGTATGTGAAGGGTCATCAAGTTATAGTAGCCATCTACCTCACCAAGCAAAGTGAGAAGAATAAGAGCACCACATTGAAGCTGCCCGGCAACACCCGTTGGGGTGGTGTTGTCATCATGTTTGACAGTCTCCTGGAGGGGAAGGAATCTCTCCAAGAAAGGGCCATATCACAGTCTGCCGATATGGACAGCCCCATAAAGAGGATCCTCCTGGATGATGTATTTTGGGAGAGAGTGGTAAGCAGCCTGAAACTCCTGAAACCTATAGCAGTAGCCATTGCACGGATTGAGGGAGACAATGCCATCCTGTCTGATGTTCAGACTCTGCTTGCAGATGTAAGAGAATAAATCTGTACTGCCCTGCCCACTTCACTGTTGCTCCAAGCAGAGGAAACTGCAGTTCTGAAATACAACAAAAAGTGTGAAAACTTCTGCCTGAAGCCCATACACGCTGAAGCGTACAAGTTGGACCCCAAGTATGCTGGCAAGAGCATATTATCTGGTGCAGAGATCAACAAGGCCTATGGTGTCATCACTACTGTGTCTCGCCACCTTGGCCTCGATGAGGACAAGGTTCTTGGCAGTCTGGCAAAGTACACTTCCAAGCAAGGGCTTTGGGATGGAGATGCAATATGGCAGTCGTGCCAACATATCTCATCAGCCACCTGGTGGAAGAGACTTTGTGGATACGAGGCTCTTTCCCCTGTTGCCTCCATCATCCTCCAAATCCCACCAACATCAGCCGCCTCAGAGCGCAACTGGTCCTTGTTTGGGAACACACACACACACACACACACACACACCAAAGCACACAACAGGCTGACCAATACAAGGGTTAAAAAAATGGTGGCCATCCAGGCAAATTTGAGGCTTTTTGAGCCAGACAACGAGCCAGGTTGGAAAGTGACAGTGAAGATGAGGCCTCAGTCTGATGTTCAAGAGGAGGTTCAGGGAGAAGACATGGAAGCCTGAGAGGAAGACAACCAAAGCTTTAGTTTATAGACTATCATTTTACAGATGTATGTTGAAAATGTTTTTGGGAGATGCGATTAATCATTGGGGATCATTCAATATTCCCTTCATTTTGTTGTTCAGTGAAATCCTCCCATGTGAAGAGTCAACCCATTTAATTAAAGTTCAATTTGTAACATTTTGTTGTGTCTACTTAAGGTAAAAGCTTTCTATTTCCATATGATACGGTAAATATATCCAATGCAAAACACATTGACATTTAAATGGTATTAATAGTCATATATTCACGTTTAATCCCACGGAAAGTTCCCACCTCTGAATATTCCCCAAAATGTGCAACCCTAGTTACTACGTTAGTGAAGGGGGAGTACATGGGCCTTGGGGATAGTACCAGATATATAATCGTCAGGTTAAAAAGATGGGTTAATAATTCAGCAATCAGGGGGGCAGAGAACTGCACATCAATCTTAAGCAAGGCATCTAGCACATCACAGATAGTACATTGTTGAACTAAACAAAGATTCACTAGAAGTTGACGGGTTAACCATCGTGTCAGCTGGAGGCTGGCAGAGGGATGAGCAGTTGATTGAATGACCAGGGTCAATTAAACCAGTTTTTCAAATAAAAAGCCTGCCGAGATAAAAAAGATGATTAAAAGCATCACTTATCCCATTCTTCTCAGTTATGATGCCAGAGTCAGACAGAACTTGCTTAGGCAGGGAAAAAGAGGAATTTGTTCTCTTCAGTGCATTGACTGTTTTCCAAAACTTAGAAGGATCACCAGCAGAGTCAGAGATAGCTTGATTAAGCTTTCTTATATCGAGTTAGGACATCTGTTTCGCAATTGTCTGAAAGATTGTCAGTCCACTACAGAGTCAGTTTCCTTGAATTGGCCCAGGCCTGATTTCTCATCTAAAAGAGCTCAGATAACTCAGATGAAAGCCAAGTGTTTGATCTATCTTTGACTCTGAATTGTTTCAAAGGGGCGTGTGTATCTGCCAGAGGAATAACTATGGAGGATACATTTTCTATAGCCAACTCAGGGTCAGGAACACAGGAGACAGTGGCTAAATCAGAGTAGAACATGTTATGATGAACTTCACAGGGTGGTGAAAGTGCATGGTATGAGCTTGATGTTCCTTTCTCAAAAATATTGAGGGTCTTATTGACATGAAAATCGATAAACACAAATATTCTCGCTCTTATCCATAATAAATCTCATCATGTAGACTAGCCTACCCGCACAGCCTACCCTGTCTCTGCGACCTGTTGGTTAGAGTGCACGAGCCAAGACCAGAGTAGGCACATTTGTTGTTTAACGCAACAGTTTGTGACAAAACTACTCGCAGTTAGATTTTCAATCGGTACATGAAAACCTAAGCGAAAACGTACATTGTGTGCACCACGTCATCACGCACTGATTTTTATCCACAACAAGTGCTTGGTGGAAACTGGTGGGAAAATGCGCGCATATTTTCTTTATGCAGATTTTAGAATATTCACATTAATATCTGTTGCCAATTGGATGGAATCCTAGCTAATGTTAAAGAAAGGCAGTTTGCCAGTCATGTGGTTCCTCCCCTTGGTCTCCTCATATTCTAACAATTATTGAAACATTTACAACAATCCTGACAGCAATATAGTTTATAGCTCATGTGATTATCCTCATATGAACTCATGTGACTATCGCCAGTGCTGAAAGATGTGCTACTATAGCAACAATTATATGATTTCCCTTGTGTGAATCCTCATATGCGCGGTCAGACTATCTTTACGACGAAAATATTTGCCACAATAATGACAGCAATAACATTTCTCTGTGTGAATCCTAATGTGAGACCTCAGATTACTAGGACGAGCAAAACATTTGCCACAGACCTGGCAGCAAAGTGGTTTTTCCCCTGTGTGAATCCTCATATGAAGTGTCAGATCACCAACTCGATAGAAACATTTGCCACAATCATGACAGCGATGAGGTTTCTCCCCTGTGTGAGTCTTTCTGTGATAGTTCAGATACCCAACTTGAGTAAAACATTTGCCACATTCATCACAGCGATGCGGTTTCTTTCCTTTGTGGGCCTTCCTATGAGCATCCAGTTTTCCCATCTGAGTGAAACGTTCACCACAATCACTACAGCAAAATGGTTTCTCTTCTGTGTGACTACTTTGCACTGGTGACCTTATATCCATGGCTTTTCTACCCTTCAAGCTTTGTCCTTTTTCTGTCCATGTCTTCTTCAATTTGCACTGGGGCTGAGAGTCACTGGTTGGCTCTGAGGAATCATCTTCCTTAGGTTCTGTTTTGATCTCTTCAGTAGAGGACATTGTGTCTTTGTATTCTTCACTTTGGGTTTGTGAGGACTGAGTTGGGTACTGATCATACTCACTTTTCACCCAGGTAGGAGTGAATACAGTGTCTTCCTCCTCCTGGATGATACTGAATTCCTCCTGTTCCTCTTTAATCTGTATGGGGTTCCAGTCATCTTGCCCAAGACTGGGACTCAACTCCTGCTTACAATGCTTCTGGTCAAGGGAAAACTCCTCTTCAGAGACTATGAACTGCTGAAAATCTGAAGGGAAGGAGAAAGGATGAGTTAGAACTGAAATGCTGATTAGCTGGTTTTAGCAGCACTAGTATTTACACACTAGCAATGCTAGGAATTAGTTTGAAAAAAAAAAAAACAGAAGTCTGCCGGTGGACAGAAGTTAAATTAAATTAAATGTAAACTTACTCTGAAGATTTTCTGTAGGCTTGGTCCTTATGCAGGGGGGACATTTTGAAAAAACATAATAGAACGTAAATTAAACAGACTTTCCAAACATGGGTCTGTTGTAGACTCACTTCCTCTTCGCTTAACTCATGTCAAAATAAAAGTCCTGCACAAAAAAAATCAAGAAGTTGTGGGGGACTTTTATTTTGACATTAGGTAAGCAGAGAGGAACGGACCTCGCTGAGGAACAGACGTTTGGAAATTCTGTTTAATTATACATTCCATTAGATTTGATTTGTTTTATTCCCCCCTGCATAAGGACTAAACTTACAGACAATTGACAGAGTAAGTAGAAATATAATTTTATGTCACTTTTATGTCTTCCGGCAGACTATTCAGCATTTTTGCAAGCTAATTCCCATCAACGCTGTTGTGTAAATACTAGCTCTGCTAAAAGCATTTACACACTGATTAGATATGTGCTTATGCGCCATCTGACATAACGGGGTCTAGGATAGGATGGCATCTTTTTTTTTTAAAGATAACCCATAGGATAGTTCAGGATTTTGCTCTCATCTGTATTGTTGTCGATTGACCCAAACAGTTTTTGAAGTGTGTATAATGGGCAATCATTTTACCAGTAGCCGCAATCTAACTCTAATGATTATAATGGAGGGGGCATAGCTCATTACAGGTCTAAACACCACCTATGGTCCATTTAAAAAAACACAAGGGAGTACAGCGAGCGACTGTATTCAGTAATCTCTGTTAACCCAGAACTAAAGTTTTGCATAATTGGTCAGCTGCTTGATTAAGTTCTGGATCCTTACATGTTAAGAGAAAAGATGAAGAGATGCTAGAACGAGGAGTGGATCGTTTACTCTATTCACACGTCAAATTATTAATATTGACTGGATTTGTGAGGCAAATGATTTCTTAATTTCTCTCGCTATATGAAACCTGCAGTATTGATTGTAGAGTTCGAACGGTAGAGCGGACAAAGCCCAAACCCCCAATTAAACCCCAGACATTTCATGTAAAATACCAGGAGGGAGGTTTGTCTGACGACTCATCCTGAATTTAATTCCACTGCTCTAATCGACAGCGCCACACATTCAGTCTGAAACTGACATCCTAGAAGTCTTTTGTCTTCATGTTAAAATGAGGGGCATGGTACAAAACAAATTCATCAGCGATTGGATCGTCTCTAACCAATAAGAGTATCAAAGACGTGACGTGATTCATGTCGGCCGTATCTGGCCTAAGCTATCGGTTTCTGGGACCAATCAGAACGGTCAGAATGTGTTTGCATTCTAGAAGAGGTCAAGGAGGAAAGAAAATCCAGACCATAGAGATAGATAGAGGATTCATACTTGTATGTGTCATTATAGCCTTTGTGACAGCAGGGCAGCGCCATTGAGGCAATCTCTATTTTTAAGTAGTCAATTTTCTTATTCACGATTGGCTGATCCCTCCTGATGACCTAGTTGGACATAACTCCAACAGGGTCACCAGGAGCGATCAGCCAATGAAGTTGGAAATCCCACTCAGTTGACTACATTAAAATGATGGAAGCCCTCAAAAGGTTTTGCCCATGCCAATAGGGCCTTTTGGCCACTAGATGCCTCAAACATTCTTTATGATCCAGACTCATCGTGGAGAAGAAATGTTAGTGGGCGTGGCGTTTGGCCGGAACGATGTGGATGAGTACTCAGGCTAGCGGGAGGTAGGTTGCTGCTGATTAACAGCGGTCTGCACTGGAAGGGCTGTAGTGCCTACGGGCCACAAACAGCTGCCTGCAGTGGGTCTGCAACTGTATGCTGGAGACAGCATTATGCAGACAAAATACATCCAGAGTGAGATTAAAATATGTGTTCTGTTTATTGTCAAAAGCATTTATTGTTGTATTTAGTTGAAATTATGTAACGACATTCCAACATTGTTTAGCATTATTATTCCAGGGGTTGGGTTAAATGCCGAAGACACATTTCAGTTGTACAACTGACTAGGTATTCCCCTTTCCCTTTCCCATTATTTGTTAGCATCAGTTTTAATACAGGACTTTTAAACTGGAAGGCGAACATCCAATTTCACTATTGTTAATGTTGCTCACTTCACAGTCGTAGCGCTAGTGGCCCAGTGAGAGCTTGCTAGCCATAAGAATCCAACTAGACGTTCATTAGGACTAGTTATCTCTCGTCAGAAAGGTGCTATGCCACGATCAGGAAAGCATGGAGCCGGCGCGAGATATGCCTCGGAAAACGCACCTCAATCCCATTATCCCCACTGACAAATCAAGAATGGCAAGCTGACAAAAAAATACAATTTCAAACTTCTCAATTTGTCAGTGTGGATAATGGGATAATAGAGCTCGCCAGCTTGTAGGCCTATAAGACGGAAATAAGTTAAGTCTGGCTCGTTCAGCCATTCCTATAAGGGAAATTAATGGAGGAAGAAAAGGGGTTTTGGGATAAATGCCAAAAACAGAGGTTAACACAGAATTAGGAGATCTTCTTCTGTGAGTTTTATGGCAGACTACAACCCAAAAAGGTGTATTACAGCCACCAACTAGACGGGGTTGAAAAAACCAAGGTCAAAATAAAACCCATACATGATAGGGAAAATGTACTTAATCCACCCACAATTAAACACCACATTGACAAAACACCAAAACTCCCACTTCTTCCTTCCTTAAAATCTCCATATCTCCCTTCTCAGGCTCTATGACCTTAGAGTGTGGTTTGGCTTGTGACAATACTCCATGCAACTCTTTCGCCGAGAAGTCTTTCAGTCCCAGGAACCATTCTGCCGCGTTCACAATGACATCTATTTTCCTGGACTTCCTCTCCACCTTGGCAGTGCCATTAATCCCCATAGCTATAAGGGCCACATTGTTAACCTTTAACATATCTGTGTCTTGCTGTTGAACAGCAACCCCTGCAGCCTTCAGTGAAGGCCTATCCAACACCATGGACTCTTCAGGAGCACCATTCGAACCCTCAACCCTTTTAACAGCCGCTGCATATGAAATGCTCTGGACAGCCCTGACTTTGGCCACCTCATTCTTTTTCACCCTTGTCGGGCATTCATGGTTCCCACCACAATTGCAACATGCCACATTTTCATCACTTTTAAAACACATGATATGATCTTTTCCACAACTTGAACATCTTGGCTTCTCCATTCTGCAAACACTTGAAACATGTCCAAAAGCTTTACAATGATCACACTGCATTGGTCTTAGAAAAAATGTTCTGACTGTAGTTTATATATCCTAACTGCACTTGAGTATGGAGAGACTCCATTTAAAAAAAAAAAACGTTTTCTTCATTCACCACACGATTAATCCGACAAAACAAAATCAGACGAGCATCAATCACTCCAGGAATGTTTTTCATCTCTGCAACATCGACTTCCCACGAACCGCCAGATATTACCCCCTTCAGGGGTGTCCTGTTCCGAAGAGACACACAGGACACATCAAACTTCTAGAATTGGGTGAGACGCATCACAAGCTCCTTCTTATCCTCAGAAGAACAAAAAATCTAAACAAGCCTGCCTCTCGTGATCCTCACAGCCTTAACTTTACCCAGCACTCTCTCCACCAGTTTGGTTATATCAAATGGATTCTTCAAAATTGGTCATTTAAATCAGCTGCTCCTCATTAACAAAACATACTCCTCCAAGATAAGGGACATTCTCATTACTGTATGCTACTTTGCTCCGTTTTCAATTATTTTGGACAATATTCCAATTCTCCTTGATTCCCCCGCCATTATATTCACGCTCCATATCAGGATTAGCTTCTGCCATCTTTTCGCTGTCGGGTGTCAGGGTGAATAGTTACTTCAGGAACACCCTTCAAAACAACAACTCGGCCATCGTTATGACAGCTACGCTAAAGATAGCACTAACTACGTTGATCTACGTGTGAGTGGGTGGAGTGGGATTTTCTTCTTAGATCTTATACATTTTGTTCTAGGAGATAATATCAGTCAGTTAACATTACCTTTATGAATTCTTTGTGCTTGTTTTTATTAAATAAATGCTTCAAAATTCACAAAAAGTTACATTAGCTGATGAAGATTATCTCAAATCAAAACGTATATAATCTCTTACGGGGGCATTTCAATTATTATTATTTTTTATTCTTTTATTTTACTTCATATTCATCATCTCCAGCCCCCCCCCTAAAATTATTTGGTTTTAAAGATACTTAAGCATCAAAAGTAAATGTAATTGATAAAATATACTTAAGTATCAAAAGTAAAAGTACAAATAATTTCAAATTCCTTATATTAAGCAAACCAAACAGCACAATTTTCTTGTTGTTCTTTTTTTACAGATAGCCAGGGGGACACTCCAACACTCAGACATTATTTACAAAAGAAGCATGTGTTTAGTGAGTCCGCCAGATCAGAGGCAGTAGGGACGACCAGGGAGGGATGTTCTTTTGATAAGTGCGTTAATTGGACCATCTTTGTGTCCTGGCATTCAAAATTAAACTAGTACTTTTGAGTGTAAATGTATGGAGTAAAAGTAAAAAGTACAATATTTTCATTAGGAATGTAGTTAAGTAAAAGTTGTCAAAAATATAAATAGTAAAGTACAGATACCCATACAAACTACTTAAGTAGTACTTTGAAGTATTTTTACTTAAGTACTTTACACCACTGCCATTAGTCTATTTGGAGTACAGCGCTACCTGAGAGAGAGAGAGAGAGAGAGAGAGAGAGAGAGAGAGAGAGAGAGAGAGAGAGAGAGAGAGAGCGAGATCAACTTGACCATTACTTAGTTTAAGATTAGCTCAAAGGCTGACAACAGCCAGTTACAAATCGATAGCCCACCTTTGTCATGGTGAGTGTCGTCCGCATCATCGGCATTGGCCGTGGGATAATTGCCCGAAGGACTGTTGTTTATCGGTGAGCAGCTGCTGACAGGCGTCTGCCCTTCTATGCCACTCACCGACCTGTACCTCGACTCAGCCAGGCTGAGTTTCTTCTCTAGGATTTTGATTTGCTCTTTGCTTTGAAAGACTTCTACACTTAACGCTCCACAACAATCCTCTACTAACTTGCAAATCTCTGTCACCGCAGCGGAGGATAGAATGTCCATTACGGAGCTTATCCGTTGATGTAAAACACTCGTCTCAGACATTTTAACCCGTTGTTTTTGTGAAACCGGTCACAACTACTATGAAGATTAAAAACCTTAAATTGTTTTTTTTTTTACCCAGCTTGTTCAAGAAATAGTAATATTGGTAAGAATATGTGGTTTATTGTCAACACTCCGCCATCTTCGATAACTGTGTCTTTCCTTGCGAGCGCATCCGGTCAGAGTTCAGATAGACAGAAAGCGCCACCTACCGCGTGGAGACTAGAAGGCGCATTACTCAGAGACATCTTTGAGTACTTAACGTTGTATTTTGAGAATTCTCTTAGGGTAGGAATTATTCCTATAGTTTGCAGAATCGCTGTTTAATATTGAGTAAATCATGGCTTTTATTATGGTTATAGGTTATCATGTTATCAACTTGAATAAAGGATATATCATTGGAGTAATCTTAACCTGAGACAAACAATGAAGTTGTATCCTGCAGAAGTCCTGCAGAAGCATTTACAAAACTTCTGACAGTTATCAACTTTTGTCCAGCAGGATTGCATTAGTCCTGCAGGATTCCTGCAGGTACCTGCACAATTCCTTCACAGAGGCCCACATTCCTGTAGGATTCCTGTGGGACTTTTTAGTAAAGGGTATTTTTTCTTTCCTTGTTTTCCCAGTTAACCATCCTAATATTCATTCATCATTCATCCTAATATTCATTCATCCTAATATCCATTCATCATTCATCCTAATATCCATTTATCATTCATCCTAATATCCATTTATCATTCATCCTAATATCCATTCACCATTCATCCTAATATCCTTTCATGATTCATCCTAATATCCATTCATCATTCATCCTAATATCCATTTAACATTCATCCTAATATCCATTCATCATTCATCCTAATATCCTTTAATGATTCATCCTAATATCCATTCATCATTCATCCTAATATCCTTTCATGATTCATCCTAATATCCTTTCATGATTCATCCTAATATCCATTCATCATTCATCCTAATATCCATTTATCATTCATCCTAATATCCATTCATCATTCATCCTAATATCCTTTCATGATTCATCCTAATATCCATTCATCATTCATCCTAATATCCTTTCATGATTCATCCTAATATCCTTTCATGATTCATCCTAATATCCATTTATCATTCATCCTAATATCCATTCATCATTCATCCTAATATCCATTCATGATTCAAACTGCAATAATAAAACGGCACCAGATCTGTTTTAATGGCAACCACCACGAAAGCCCCAACTCAAACCAGCAACAGTTACATCAAGATACAGTCCTTTACCACCACAACTCTGATACATTTTTTTTACAATGAGCCATGACTAGAATACAGTAAAACAGTATGTAAACACTATTAACGTGACCAGTTTTCAATGACTCTATGTACATAGGGTGAAGCAGTCTCTAAGGTGTCGGATAGAGTATTGGGTGGTATCCGGCTAGTAGAAGTGACTAAGGTTCAGGGCAGGGTACTGGGTGGAGGCCGTCTAGTGTTGACTTTTATAGTCTGATGGCCTGGAGATTGAAGCTGTACTGTCTCCTCCTTCTAGATGATAGCGGGAGGAACAGACCATGGCTCGGATGGCCAGATGACCTGGCCTCCACAATCACCCAACCTCAACCCAATTGAGATGGTTTGGGATGAGTTGGATTGCAGAGTGAAGGAAAAACAGCCAACAAGTGCTCAGCATATGTGGGAACTCCTTCAAGACTGTTGGTAAAGCATTCCAGGTGAAGCTGGTTGAGAGAATGCCAAGAGTGTGCAAAGCTGTCATCAAGGCAAAGGGTGGCTACTTTGAAGAATCTCAAATATAAAATATATTTTGATTTGTTTAACACTTTTTTGGTTACTACATGATTCCACATGTGTTATTTCATATTTTTAATGTCATCACTATTATTCTCCAATGTAGAAAATAGTAAAAATATAGAAAAACCATTGAATGAGTTGGTGTGTTCAAACTTTTGACTGGGACTGTAGGTATACTTACATAGGTATTTCTCTTGTCCAGGTGGGATATGGCAGTGTGCAGTGCAATAACGTAACCCGTGGATCTGTTGGGGCAGTATCCACTTTGTCCCTAGCCTCAATGGCACTGCCCATGCTGTCACAGATGCTATAATGACACAAATATAAAGATGAGTCCTCTATCTATCTCTATGGTTATTTGACATTCATTTGAATGCAACAAGAGTTACAAGGCACTTACAGGTCACGTTTTTTAATCCTTCAAAATAAGATGTCCTGTAAACTGTGTAAAATGAATAAGAAAGGCACAAATGATGGAACATATGCACAATAAAGTATACTAGCTATAAAACACATGGATCTTATTTAGTAATCCTGTGATATATTTAGTATTGCTGGCAACGAAGCAAAAGTAACATTTAAGTTCCTAAAGGAAGAAAAATAAATGTATTGTTTTTATGTAAGTATCTAGACCTATTATACATAATAAGTAGTATATTTTATTACTTCCATAAAACATGATCATGTTCCTCATGGTGAATATAATAAATATCAGTATCTTGTTCAAATGAGGACCACTTTGGAAACAAGCGTTTTAATTAATACTATTGAGTGATATCCTCTGGGTCCACATTGTACATTTTGTTGTATATGTCTGTTACCCCAAATAAATTCAATTCAAAAATCGATGTTGGAGATGCACTGTTGAGGCCCGATGCTCCAATGGGAGCAAACAGGAATAAGTCAAGCAAATTAGACTTCCGTCCCCCATGAAATAACACCAGATATAGATTCTACAGTCCCTAGTGAGTAATCCCAACCACACTTTTACTTTGGCACCAATAATATTTGTCTCTCTATAAACCAATATGTGATTTATAGGTGTGTAGTGTATTGCATTTGGACCAATGGAGTGGGTGGAATAGAAAGTGTTGCTGGGCATATAGACCTAAGTCCCCTCATGAAATAGCACCATATATACATTACTGGTACTGTAGATTTTATAGACCCTAGAGGGTGATCCCAACCCCACTCTACTTTGACACCTACAGTCGTTTTTTTCTCTATAAGCCAATATGTATTTAATGTATAGAGTGTATTACATTGGGGGCATTTATTTGACATTGGAACATGTTTTAAAACCCAAATGTAGTGCAAATCTTAATTTCCGTACTTCCGTGACCCGGAAATACTTGTTTTAGTGTTGCTGACGAGACGCTGGTAGCGCTGATTCTGTATATCATTTTTTGGAGCGGATTTGTGATCATGTTTTTTTCGTGGACAAAGCCATATTCTTTGAATCCTCAACTCTCAATCGATTTAAAATGTCTCAACTACAGTTGCTGCGTGAGTTTTTAAATTAAATGTTCGGGGCAGTTGAGAAAACGGTAGCTGAGTACCAAGAGGAAAATCATCGGCTACGGAGACTACTGCGGATAGGTTCGAATGTACAACACAACCATGTATGATCGCCTCATTCTACAATGTTTTAGAAATGTATTATTTTCGACAGTGTTATTAAGCCGTCAATGTTTTGTGATTATTGGTGTCGTAAACATGTAGCTAACTGGTTAACGTTAGCATTTTGCATGTTTTGACATTTCTTTGGAAATACTAGCTACTATTGTCGGGTATTTAATAAGCGGTTTAGCAAAATAAACATTTCATCAGCATTTTGTCCCCAGTTAGTGGCCACCTTATTACATCCATTTAATTGTGTTAAAAAGAAGACATCGATCTCTTCTCCCAAGCGTTTAGTAGACAACTGGCTAGTTGGTTAGCTTTTCGGTTTAGAAAATAATTTACTGACCTGTCAACCTTTCATACCCTGCTGCGCTCTCCTGTTGACTGACTGTTAAAACATGATTCCTCACCACCATCTTTTTCAGTGTTGGAACCAAATAATATCTTATTTGGTTTACAGATTTATCTTATGTTTTGACAAAGTAGGTACTAGTTTAATGATAAAATATAAAGGAATATGAATAATATACATTAAATAAAACATTAATTTCAGTGGTGTGTATTGACATGAACAGTAAAACACAGTGTTGGTGTTGCAGTGATACACTTGGAATCTTAGCGAAGGAAAAACACATTGGTTGAATAAATATATATTAAATTGCATATATTAGATTCATAAATACATACATCAAATCAACAACACTTTTTCTCTTTAGTTTATTGAGAAGTAATTGGAAATAGATTCTAGATTTTTGATCATTGAATTGGAATTTCAGTTTACTTCTTGAATTTACTGACTTAAAGGGGCAATCTGCGGATTGGTACATACATTTTTTTTTACCTTAAAATTAATAATATACCCATGGATTCTTGAAGAATATAATTTATGGATGCCTCGTACCCCAACAGAACACCAAATATAAACTAGTTTTACTATCAATCAATCAAATGTATTTATAAAGCCCTTCTTACATCAGCTGATGTCACAAAGTGCTGTACAGAAACCCAGCCTAAAACCCCAAACAGCAAGCAATGCAGGTGTAGAAGCACGTGTTTCTAAACAATATAATTGTAAACAAACACTTTATAGCCTCAACATGTTTAAAACTGTCCTTTTGATATCATAGCTGGTCAGTCCTTGCACCCATAGCTCTGGTCTATGAATTTGAGAGTGGTTCCATTTAGCAAGCCTCACCCCTTTACCAAAACAGTGGCGGGGGTACCCGCTTTGTTATTGTTTGAACTGCAGATTGCTCCTTTCAATTCAGATTCACTGTAACCCTGATGTCTAAAGGCTAGATAGCCTTAGCCCCCCCTCTCATTCCCTCCAGATTCCTTGTAGCTCTCTCTCACTGTCTCTGAAGAGGAGGTTCTCCCTGAGCATCAGCACTGTGAGCAGGAGTGGAGCTTCAGTCTGGGGCAGGAGAACACTGAAGCCACACAGATTAAAGAGGAAGAGGAGCAAATCAGTCAGGAGGAAGAACAGCTTCAAGAGCTCTTTGATACCAAAAACACAATATTCACTCCTGCCTGAGTGACAAGTAAATGTGATCAGGAGGACCCCTTGACTCCTCAAATACAGACTGTGGAGAACAGAGAGTGTGACCCTAAACAAGTGAATCTCACACCTTTTGGTACTGTGACTCAGCTAAAGGCTCTCAACATTCCCTGTGACCCTCCAAATAATCAAAATAATGCATCCAGCCAAAGCACAGCCAAAAGCAGCGACCCAATACGACTCGACAGCAGCCCAACATTAGATCCCAACCATTGGATCACAACCCACCATTTAAGAAACACAGATCCAAACCCAGCAACACAGCTATAAAAACTCTCCTGTGCTGTGACTGTGGCGAAGCATTTGCTCTAAAAGCTGACCTGCAGATGCATGTGACTCTCGCAAAGAAGAATCCCAGTGAATGCCTATTCTGCAAAAATGTCTACAACTCTACCTGCAAACTGAAGGTCCACGTCAGAAGTCATGATGGGAAAACCAGCACCTACCCATTTTTTGGCAAGACCTTCAAACTTGAAGGTGATCTGTCCAAGCACATGATTATTCACACAGGAGAGAAACAATTTAACTGTGGTGACTGTGGGAAGAGCTTTAATCAAGGGGAACCAAACTCAACATATACAGACTCACACAGGGGAGAAATCATTTAGTTGTGGTGACTGTGGGAAGAGCTTCAAACAGAAGGGACACCTAACCATGCATAAACTGACTCACACAGGAGAGAAACCATTTAGCTGTGGTGACTGCGGGAAGAGCTTCAATCGCAAGCAGCCTCTATACATGCATAAACTGACTCACACAGGAGAGAACCCATTTAGCTGTGGTGACTGTGGGAAAAGTTTTAATTTGAAGGACTCCCTAAAGATACATAAATTGACTCACACAGGAGAGAAAACCTTTAGCTGTAGTGACTGTGGGAAAAGCTTCTATCAGAAGGGGCACCTGAACATGCACAAACTGACTCACACAGGAGAGAAACCATTTAGCTGTGGGAAAATCTTTCGTGTCAAGGGGAACCTAATCATGCACAAACTGACTGCTGCTCAGGCTGTGATTCAGTGGTAAGGCTCAGCTGCTGAAACTTATGAATAAAGTCCAAATAAAGAGAACAGGACTTAAACAGATATTTTGGGGGGAGAAAGAGATCTTCTGTCAGAGCAGGTTGACATTTAGTCTTGTCCTTGAGGCAGAACTGAGCAATTTTTCGCTAGATGGGCCAGCTGCAAAGTCAAAATTGGATATATTGTTAAAATTTATAAAAACAAAAATGTAAGGTTAGGTTTAAAATCTTATTTTTAATGACTTTGTCGATGTGCCAGCTAGTGACCACTCTGTAGAGATGCCTCAAGAATAAGATTCAAATATGGAAAAAACACCAACCTGCATCAGACGATGGAAATAAAAATTCAAAGGTAAGTAAACTCTGGATAATACATGCTCTAGATGTGTGATAGATTTACTTTTGTAAAACGTTCAATGGGGCTAAAGAGATTCTAATCAAATTCTAAACAAAACAAATTGTTTTAAACAGGCTATGTCTAAATACACTTTACAGGCACTATAATTGTTTCCCGTGGGCATATAATATTAAAACAAAGCTGACTACGGAGAGTTTTACGTACATCCAAACTTTTTACAGTAGCTGGACAAAGATCCAATATACAGTTGAAGTTGGAAGTTTACATACACTTAGGTTGAAGTCATTAACTTGTTTTTCAACCACTCCACAAATTTTGTAATACTTAAAATACAGTTACTATTGTTCATAGTTTTTAACTTGATGATGTTGTATGGTCATCTTCCATAACTGCCCGTTTCACTTCCCAATTGTGTTCTTTTTCTGTTTGTATCAGCAGGTGGGAAGACCACAAACGCACCACAGCATAGGAGGACGGGCTCATTGTAATGGCTGGAACGGCTTAAATGGAACAGAGTCAAACATGTGGTTTCCATATGTTTGTGTTTGATACCATTCCATTGATTCCATTCCAGCCATTACAATGAGACAGCTTCCTATAGCTCCTCCCACCAGCCTCCTCTGGTCTCCATGCACTATAAGGTATAGACCAGAGATAATTGAAATACAGTTAAAGTCGGAAGTTTACATACACTTAGGTTGGAGTCATTAAAACACATTTTTTTTCAACCACTCCACAAATTTATTGTTAACAAACTATAGTTTTGGCAAGTCGGTTAGGACATCTACTTTGTGCATGACACAAGTCATTTTTCCAACAATTGTTTACAGACAGATTAGTTCACTTATAATTCACTGTATGACAATTCCAGTGGGTCAGAAGTTTACATACACTAAGTTGACTGTGCCTTTAAACAGCTTGGAAAATTCCAGAAAATGATGTCGTGGCTTTAGAAGCTTCTGATAGGCTAATTGACATCATTTGAGTGTACCTGTGGATGTATTTCAAGGCCTACCTTCAAACTCAGTGCCTCTTTGCTTGAAATCAAAAGAAATCAACCAATAAATTGTAGACCTCCACAAGTCTGGTTCATCCTTGGGAGCAATTTCCAAATGCCTGAAAGTACCACGTTCATCTGTACAAACAATAGTACGCAAGTATAAACACCATGGGACCACACAGCCGTCATACCGCTCAGGAAGGAGACGCGTTCTGTCTCCTAGAGATAAACATACTTTGGTGCGAAAAGTGCAAATCAATCCCAGAACAACAGCAAAGGACCTTGTGAAGATGCTGGAGGAAACCGGTACAAAAGTATCTATATCCACAGTAAAATGAGTCCTATATCGACATAACCTGAAAGGCCGCTCAGCAAGGAAGAAGCCACTGCTCCAAAACCGCCATAAAAAAGCCAGACTTGGGTTTGCAACGGCACATGGGGACAAAGATCGTACTTTTTGGAGAAATGTCCTCTGGTCTGATGAAACAAAAATAAAATTGTTTGGCCATAATGACCATCGTTATGTTTGGAGGAAAAAGGGGGAGGCTTGCAAGCCGAAGAACACCATCACAACTGTGAAGCACGAGGGTAGCAGCATCATGTTGTGGGGGTGTTTTGCTGCAGGAGGGATTGGTGCACTTCACAAAATAGATGGCATCATGAGGAAGGGAAATTATGTGGATATATTGAAGCAGCATCTCAAGACATCAGTCAGGAAGTTAAAGCTTGGTCACAAATGGGTCTTCCAAATGGACAATGACCCCAAGCATACTTCCAAAGTTGTGGCAAAATGGCTTAAGGACAACAAAGTCAAGGTATTGGAGTGGCCATCACAAAGCCCTCACCTCATTCCTATAGAAAATGTGTGGGCAGAACTGAAAAAGCATGTGAGAGAAAGGAGGACTACAAATCTGACTCAGTTACACCAGCTCTGTCAGGAGGAATGGCCAAAATTCACCCAACTTATTGTGGGAAGCTTGTGGAAGGCTCCCCGAAATGTTTGACCCAAGTTAATACATTTTAAAGGCAATGCTACCAAATACTAATTGAGTGTATGCAAACTTCTGACCCACTGGGAATGTGATGAAATAAATAAAAGCTGAAATAAATAATTATCCACTATTATTCTGACATTTCACATTCTTAAAATACAATTTTTACTAGGATTAAATGTCAGGAATTGTGAAAAATTTAGTTTAAGTGTATTTGGCTAAAGTGTATAAACTTCCGACTTCAACTGTAAATAGAAAGGGAGATTGTCCACTCACCGTTTGACTGCTTCCAAATGTAATGTTTTATACATAGTACCAGTCAAAAGTTTGTACATACCTACTCATTCCAGTGTTTTTGTTTATTTTTACTATGCGTTCTGTCTCCTAGAGATGAACATACTTTGGTGCGAAAAGTGCAAGACATCAAAACATGAAATAACACATATGGAATCATGTAGTAACCAAAAAAGTGTTAAACAAATCAAAATGTATTTTATATTTGAGTTTCTTCAAAGTACCCACCCTCTGCCTCAACCAGCTTCATGAGGTAGTCACCTGGAATGCATTTAAATGCCTTGTTAATTTGTGGAATTTCTTTCATTCTTAATGCGTTTGAACCAATCAGTTGTGTTGTGACAAGGTAGGGGTGGTATACAGACGATAGCCCTACTTGGTAAAAGACCAAGTCCATATTATGGCAAGAACAGCTCAAATAAGCAAAGGGAAACGACTGTCCATCATTACTTTAAGACATGCAGGTCAGTCAATCCAGAAAAGTGCAGTCGCAAAAACCATAAAGCGCTATGATGAAACTGGCTCTCATGAGGACCGCCACAGGAAAGGAAGACCCAGAGTTACCTCTGCTGCAGAGGATAAGTTCATTAGAGTTACCAATAAATGCTTCACGGAGTTCAAGTAACAGACACATCTCAACATCAACTGTTCAGAGGAGACTGTGTAAATCAGGCCTTCGTGGTCGAATTAGTGCAAAGAAACCACTACTAAAGGACACCAATAATAAGAAGAGACTTTCTTGGACCAAGAAACATGAGCAATGGACATTAGACCGGTGGAAATCTGTCCTTTTTTGGTTCCAACCGCCGTGTCTTTGTGAGACGCAGAGTCGGTGAACGGATGATCTCCGCATGTGTGGTTCCCACCGTGAAGCATGGAGGAGGTGTGGTGGTGTGGGTTGATTAGCTGGTGACACTGTCGGTGTGTCAAGTATTTTTGGGTATGACGCTACAAGCCTGGCACACCTGTATTTGGGGGAGTTTCCCCCATTCTTTGAAGATCCTCTCAAGCTCTGTCAGTTTGAATGGGGAGTGTCGCTGCACAGCTATTTTCAGGTTTCTCCAGAGATGTTCGATCTGGTTCAAGTCTGGGTTCTGGCTGGGCCAAAGAGTTCAATCTTGGTTTCATCAGACCAGAGAATCTTGTTTCTCATGGACTGAGAGTCCTTTAGGTGCCTTTTGGCAAACTCCAAGTGGGCTGTCATGTGCTTTTACTAAGGTGTGGCTTCCGTCTGGCCACTCTACCCTTTATCATACAGGCCCTATTAGTGGAGTGCTGCAGAGATGGTTGTCCTTCTGGAAGGTTCTCCCACCTCCACAGAGGAACTATGGAGCTCTGTCTGAGTTACCATCAGGTTCCTGGTCACCTCCCTGACCAAGGCCCTCCTCAAATATACCACAGGTTGACTCCAATCAAGTTGTAGAAACATCTCAAGGATGATCAATGGAAACCGGATGCACCTGACCTCAATTTTGAGTCTCATAGCAAAGGGTCTAACTAATTAAGGTATGTTTTTTTTTTATATTTAATAAATCTGCAAATATTTCTAAAAACCTGTTTTCGCATAGTAATTATGTGCTATTGTGTGTAGATTGATACTTATTTTATTTATTTATATACATTTTAGAATAAGGCTGTAACGTGACAAATGGTGGAAAAAGTCAAGAGGTCTGAATACTTTCCGAATGCGCTGTATGGGCAGTGTGCGTCATGGCCGGATTGACAGCGGAAACGCAGCTTATATTCCTACCATAACCAATTGCATTACCGCTAAAACCAGCTTTTGGTTGGTCTTAAATATCCCTACCAGCTCTAACTGAGATGAGCACTTTGGATCATGTTTTTAAGGACAAGCCTCATATTTCAACCCCTCCCATCTGAGCCCAAGCGAGCTGATGTGAGACAAGTAAATCGCCGAACCTGACGTTAGGTCTGGAAAATGCCATTGGGTCTCTTTTTATGAGGAAATTGCAAACTAAAGTGCATTTGACACTATCGCCGCCTAAACACAAGCCCAATATAGAGCCCTATGTGATAAAACAAGCAACATATAGTGAAGAGAATCATTGTACCATCTTAACAGCTGTGAAATATCATTTCAAAATCCATAAATATTGTGTTTTCAGCTATTTTGAAGCTGGTGTACAATAGCAAAAGTAAAAGATGCAATAAACTAAACTTAAGAACGGAAGCATAGAAATAGCGCACATAGAACAAATCTACCACTTTTTAGACTAGCTTTCAATGAGAATGACACATTTATAACTTACATTTCTATTTGAATTTGGTCAGGTCAGCAAAAAGTTACATATTGCTGCTTTCAATTTTTCCCCATAGGTGTGGAATAGGTATTTAGGGCTCCCAAGTGGCGCAGCGGTCTAAGTCACGGCATCTCAGTGCTAGAGGCGTCGCTACAGACCCTGGTTCAATTCCAGGCTGTATCACAACCATCCGTAAGTGGGAGTCCCATAAGGCGGCGCACAATTGGCCCAGCGTTGTTAGGGTTTGGCTAGGGTAGGCCGTCATTGTAAAAAATAATTTGTTCTTAACTGACTTGCCTAGTTAACCTTTATTTAAATAAAAAATGAAAATGGCACCATTCTCCATGCACTGTAATTTATAAACTGATAAGAGATATTGATAAGAGCATATACCTTATGATTGTGGAAAACACATGTGAAGCAAACTCAGAAGCAAATCAACATGAATGGTATTTCTGGCAATTTTCCCATTGAAAATTGAATGTGGCAACTTTTAGAATGAACCCATAGTATTATTTTATTTTGCATAAAGGCTCTTCAACTCTTCAATTTTTCCTTTTTAGTAGCCTATGATTCATAAATACTTCCCTTTAACATAAAGAATGTGCAATATCAGTGGGGTTTTAAATCTATGGGTTCTGAAGCTGAGATAAATATGCCTGTCTTTCATTGATCTCCATATTCTGAAAGCAGTCTCGTAATTCATAATTAAAGCCACACAGTATTTAAAGGAATTGCTTTACATAATTGAACAGAAAAACAAATTGAACGAAAACTGCGATCAATTCAGTCGGCCACTCAGTGGGTGTGTTTTCTGTGGTTGAGTTATGCCAAGTTCACATGCTAGGTAACTCTGACATTTCTGACTTACTATCTGGTTGTAGTTATACACGTTCTGCATTCAACCAGTTAGCAAGTTGGTTTTCTAAGGTTGAATTAAATGTATTCAGTGCATGCAAAGGGAGCCAAGCCCGGAAATCTCATTGCGCACCTACATAAGGTAAGTCTGAATACCAACTCCTGAGAAGTGCGTAGGAAAGGCATGTATCGGTCCCTAAGTGAATAAAGTTTGATTTGATTTGAATTAAGTAATTATTAAACAGTACAGAGAATTGAGGGAAACTTACAGCTCTGTGGTTTTATACACAGGAATTCCTGGTTGTTTGTTTTAGAATGTCTCTCAAGGTGATGAGAGAATCAGAATGATGTTATTGATACATTCAAAATGCATACTTTCCAGAAAATATCGCCTTCCTTCTGTCCAAGAGTATTTCTCATTAATTTGACCTAATGCTGCTCGTTCATGATATTGATTGAATCTTTTGGGAAGTAATCACCAAGTCAGCCTTCTTCCACCTCACAAACATTTCACGACTGAGACCCTCTCTTACTGGACCCCACTGCTGAAACCCTCATTCACACCTTTGTTTTATCCGGTCTGGACTACTGCAACGCCATTCTCTACGAACTCCACGCCAAAACACTGGACAGACTCAAAACTCAGCTGCACAAGTCCTCTCACACACCAGACCTTGACCACAACTCTCATCAAACTTCACCGGCTCCCAGTTTACCACAAGATAATCTTCAAACTGCTCTTGCTCGCATACAAAGCGTTCAATGGACTAGTACCCACATACCTCACTGACCTCCTGCACCCATACACTCCCACCCGTTCACTGCGCTCCTCTGACACTGGCCTCCCCACCATCCCTCGCACCAGATTTCGCTCCATGGGAGACCGACCATGCTTTTAGAAGTGCAGCCCCCAATTCTGGAACACCCTCTCCATCTCAGAACCTCACAATCCATACACACATTCAAGTCCACACTAAAGAGTCATCTTCACACAGGCTTGTCTTAGCTTTTATCCTCTGTCTAGTTCACTTAAATGGTTAGTCTGTCCTTATGTTTCGTGTACTTTTATGTACTTGCTTATTTTAATTTGATTTTATAGCTTTTTTTAAAAATGTGCTGATTATCTCTATTCAAACCCTCTCGCTGAAGCGTTACAGATTGTATGATCGACATTTGACTGTAATTTCCGATTAGCCGACATATGCATTGTTTACCCTAAATGCATTCTCCGCTAATGTGGGAACAGTGAAATTTAAAGGTAATCACGTTGTAAAGCTGAACTAGGGCCTTATTTAAAGTGACTTTGGGTGTCTTGAAAAGCGCTTAAAATACAAATGATTATTATTATTATGTAATGATTTACAGTCGACTCCTGTTAAGTGGATTTTATATTAGTGCAAACTCTGGGCTCTATTGAATCCGTATCATGGAAGTTCAGCGTTACAGCGCAATTGAAATGTAAAGACAATGTTAGCGGAGACTGCGATCACGGTAAACGTTGTATATGTCGGCTCAACCTTTTACATTTATATTGCTAAATCTGTGAGGCTTCCGCGATACAGATTAATAAAACCCTCTGTGTCAAGTGCATTACACCCTTTTTCCAGTCCCAATTCAACAACATTCTTTGTAATTATTTATATCTGCATTCTCTGGTTTAGCACACACTGTCACTTCAGTCCCAAGACAGTTTTTCTGGAGTCACGTGTGTTACAATGGACTTGTTTGAGGGGAAAGGCTGAAGCAACCGACTGCAGACAAAAGTCGAGGAGTCAAGTTGGAGAGGTGCATCTGCTGCAGCCGAAAGTCGGACACTGATGTGGTTTCCAACAGCAAGGCTCAGTGCAACGTGGCAGTGTTGCCATTGTTTATAAAAGTTTTTCTTTGTAATGTTGAAATAAACATGTCTCCAACCCCCGTATTTCACACTCACAAACTGAAAATATACTGAATGTGTGTACATTGTCCCATCAATTGAGGAGAGAGAGCCTCAAAAATCACATTAATTTGTACATATCTGCTGTATACATATGAATTGCAGCAAAGCTGCTTCCTCTTTCAGTCATGTCATTCGTCCCACTCATGCGGGTCAAACAAAAACACGAATGATTGGATGAGAAGTAGTGCCTCCCACAATGCAGGCGATGACTGCAAATTGCAGCTGGTGAGGAGCAACTGCAGAAAATTGAAGTCGACTGCAGTCGAAACATCATGAGCTTTGATCACATGGTTGTCGTAAAGTTCATGTAGGCTCAGGTCGGATCCTTTTTGTTCCCATAATGCAATACACTTTGAAAGGCTTGACGAAGGTGATCCACTCGAATTCACTTGATGTGTTGTCTTTCAATTAAGTTCATGCAAGAAATTATAATTCCAGATCACCTTATTACTTATTATAACTGCTTCCCACATGTAGTTAGTTATTGTAACGTCCAGGCCTGAGATGACAGGCTGGAGTGTTTTGGTTTCGTTTTGGTGTAGGGTTTGTCAGTTCTAGGTGTTGTGGATCTATGTTGGGGTATGGTTCCCAATTAGAGGCAGCTGTGTGTCGTTGTCTAATTGGGAACCATATATATGTTTGTAGGTTTCACTTTAGGTTTGTGGGTTATTGTTTGAGCTTAGCTTGTCTTAGTTACGGTCACGTTCACGATCTTCGTTACTTTCTGTTTGTTGTTTTCCCGGTACGTTCATATTAAATATGTATACTGGAAGCATTTCTGCGTCTTGGTCTGTCCATTATGAAGATCGTGACAGAATAACCCACCAAAAGAAGACCAAGCAGCGAGAGACCCGGGAGTACTGGACCAGGGAACAGCTCATGGAACTCGCCTGGCACGGAGGCCCGAAAGACAGCCCCAAAAAACTTTTGGGGGCACACGAGGAGGTTGGCCGGTTCAGGAGGGACTCCTGAGCCAACTCCTCGTGCTTTGTGGAGCGAGCGTTGGGGAGAGCGTCGCACGGAGAGGTCACCATGCTATGCAGTTTTGCGCACGGTTTCTCCTGTGCGAATCCAGAGGCCGGTGCGAAAGATTCCAGCTCCAATCATCAGTCGGGCTAGACTGAGTGTGCAGCCAGGAAGAGTGGTGCCAGCTCTGCGCGCCAGATCTCCAGTGCGCCTCCTGGGACCTAGATATCCTGCACCGGTTCTGCGTGGAGTGTCTCCAGTACGTATTCACAGCCCAGTGCGAGAGATCCCAGCGCCACTCATCGGTCAGGCCAAGGTCAGTGTGCTACCTGGAAGAGTGGTGCCAGCTCTGTGCGCCAGGTCTCCAGTGCGCCTTTTGGGACCAAGTTATCCTGCGGTCCTACGGGCAGAATCTCCGGTGCGAATCCACAGCCCAGTCCGAGAGATTCCAGCTCCACTCATCGGTCAGGTCAAGGTCAGTGTGCTACCTGGAAGAGTGGTGCCTGCTCTCCGCATCAGGTCCCCTGTCCGTGTTGTGGGTTCAACATGTCCAGTCCCTGTTCCACGTTCCAAGATCCCAGTTCGTGTTGTGGAGTCAACACGTCCAGTCCCTGTTCCACGCTCCAAGATCCCAGTTTGTGTTGTGGAGTCTACACGCCCTGTACCTGTTCCATGGTCCACGATCCATGTCCGTGTTGTGGATTCAACACGTCCTGTCCCTGCTCCACGCATCAGGCCCCCTGTGCGCCTTCAGAGCCCGGCATGTCCTGTCCCTGCTCCACGCATCAGGCCCCCAGTGCGCCTTCAGAGCCCGCCACGTCCTGTCCCTGCTCCACGCATCAGGCCCCCTGTGCGCCTTCAGAGCCCGGCATGTCCTGTCCCTGCTCCACGCATCAGGCCCCCAGTGCGCCTTCAGAGCCCGCCACGTCCTGTCCCTGCTCCACGCACCAGGCTCCCCGTGCGCTTAGAGAGTCCAGCACGTCCTGTTCGGCCCGCGCACCAGGCTCCCCGTGCGCTTAGAGAGTCCAGCACGTCCTGTTCGGCTCCGCGCGCACCAGGCTCCCGTGCGCTTAGAGAGTCCAGCACGCCCTGTTCGGCCCGGCGCACCAGGCTCCCTGCGCGCTAGAGAGTCCAGCACGTCCTGTTCGGCCCGCGCACCAGGCTCCCGTGCGCTAGAGAGTCCAGCACGTCCTGTTCCCGCCCGCGCACCAGGCTCCTGCGGCGCTAGAGAGTCCAGCACGCCCCTGTTCGCCCGCGCACCAGGCTCCCGTGCGCTTAGAGAGTCCAGCACGTCCTGTTCAGGCTCCCGCACCAGAGTGCGCGTCCACGAGCCCAGTACGGCCGGTTCCCGCTCCCGCACCAGAGTGCGCGTCACGAGCCCAGTACGGCCGGTTCCCGCCTCGCACCAGAGTGCGCGTCACGAGCCCAGTACGGCCGGTTCCCGCACCAGAGTGCGCGTCACGAGCCCAGTACGGCCGGTTCCCGCTCCCCGCACCAGAGTGCGCGTCACGAGCCCAGTACGGCCGGTTCCCGCTCCCCGCACCAGAGTTCCAGTGAGCATCACGAGCCCAGTACGACCGGTTCCCGCTCCACGCACCAGAGTTCCAGTGAGCATCACGAGTCCAGTACGACCGGTTCCCGCTCCACGCACCAGAGTTCCAGTGAGCATCACGAGTCCAGTACGACCGGTTCCCGCTCCACGCGCCAGAGTTCCAGTGAGCATCACGAGTCCAGTACGACCGGTTCCCGCTCCACGCACCAGAGTTCCAGTGAGCATCACGAGTCCAGTACGACCGGTTCCCGCTCCACGCACCAGAGTTCCAGTGAAGATCCTGAGTCCAGTACGACCGGTTCCCGCTCCACGCACCAGAGTTCCAGTGAGCATCACGAGTCCAGTATGACCATTTCCAGCTCCACGCACCAGAATTCCCGTGAGCATCGTGGGTCCGGTACGGCCAGGTCCTGCTCCCCGCACCAGAGCGCCAGTGAGGGTCCCCAGCCCTGAGCCGCCAGTGAGGGTCCTCAGTCCAGCAAATGGTCCAGGGCCTCCGGTGCGTGACTTCAGACCAGCACGGCCAGCACCGGAGCCGCCACCTGGGACAAAAGAAAACCCACCTGAAGACCTCCCCCCATGGACTTTTGGGTGGCGCGGTCGGAGTCCGCGCCTTTGGGGGGGGGGGGTACTGTAACGTCCAGGCCTGAGATGACAGGCTGGAGTGTTTTGGTTTCGTTTTGGCGTAGGGTTTGTCAGTTCTAGGTGTTGTGGATCTATGTTGGGGTATGGTTCCCAATTAGAGGCAGCTGTGTGTCGTTGTCTCTAATTGGGAACCATATATATGTTTGTAGGTTTCACTTTAGGTTTGTGGGTTTTTGTTTGAGCTTAGCTTGTCTTTGTGTTAGTAACGTTCACTTTCACGATCTTCGTTACTTTCTGTTTGTTTTCCCGGTACGTTCATATTAAATATGTATACTGGAAGCATCGCTGCGTCTTGGTCTGTCTATTATGAAGATCGTGACAGTTGAAGTCGGAAGTTTACATAATTTTTTTCACAATTCCTGACTTTTAATCTTAGGTCAGTTAGGATCACCACTTTATTTTAAGAATGAAATGTCAGAATAATAGTAGAGTGATTTATTTCAGCTTTTATTTCTTTCGTCACATTCCAAGTGGGTCAGAAGTTTACATACACTCAATTAGTATTTGGTAGCATTGCCTTTAAATTGTTTAACATGGGTCAAACATTTCGGGTAGCCTTTCACAAGCTTCCCACAATAAATTGGGTGAATTTTGGCCCATTCCTCCTGACAGAGCTGGTGTAACTGAGTCAGATTTGTTGTCCTCCTTGCTCGCACACACTTTTTCAGTTCTGCCCACAAATGTTCTATAGGATCGAGGTCAGGGCTTTGTGATGGCCACTCCAGTACCTTGACTTTGTTGTCCTTAAGCCATTTTGCCACAACTTTGGAAGTATGCTTGGGGTCATTGTACATTTGGAAGACCCATTTGTGACCAAGCTTTAACTTCCTGACTGATGTCTTGACGTTGCTTTAATATATCCACATAATTTCCCTTCCTCATGATGCCATCTGTTTTGTGAAGTGCACCAGTCCCTCCTGCAGCAAAGCACCCCCACAACATGATGCTGCCACCCCCGTGCATCACAGTTGTGATGGTGTTCTTCGGTTTACAAGCCTCCCCCTTTTTACTCTAAACATAATGGTCATTATGGCCAAGCAGTTCTGTTTGTTTCATTAGACCAGAGTACATTTCTCCAAAAAGTACAATCTTTGTCCCCATGTGCAGTTGCAAACCATAGTCTGGCTTTTTTTATGGCGGTTTTGGAGCAGTGGCTTCTTCCTTGCTGAGCGGCCTTTCAGGTTATGTCGATATAGGACTCGTTTTACTGTGGATATAGATATGTTTGTACCTGTTTCCTCCAGCATCTTCACAAGGTCCTTTGCTGTTGTTCTGGGATTGATTTGCACTTTTTGCACCAAAGTATGGTCATCTCTAGGAGACAGAACGCGTCTCCTTCCTGAGCGGTAGGACAGCTGTGTGGTCTCGTGGTGTTAATACTTGCGTACTATTGTTTATACAGATGAACGTGGTACCTTCAGGCGTTTGGAAATTGCTCCCAAGGATGAACCAGATTGTGGACGTCTCAAATTCTTTTTTGAGGTCTTGGCTGATTTCTTTTGATTTTCACATGATGTCAAGCAAAGAGGCACTGAGTTTGAAGGTAGGCCTAAAAATACATCCACAGGTATACCTCCAATTGACTCAAATGATGTCAATTAGCCTACCAGAAGCTAATAAAGCCATGACATACTTTTCTGGAATTTTCCAAGCTGTTTAAAGGCACAGTCAACTTAGTGTATGTAAACTTCTGACCCACTGGAATTGTGATTCAGCGAGTTATAAGTGAAATAATCTGTCTGTAAACAATTGTTGGAAAAATGACTTGTGTCATGCACAAAGTAGATGTCCTAACCGACTTGCCAAAACTCTAGTTTGTTAACAATAAATTTGTGGAGTGGTTGGAAAAAAAAAATGTGTTTTAATGACTCCAACCTAAGTGTATGTAAACTTCCAACTTTAACTGTATTTCAATTATCTCTGGTCTATACCTTATAGTGCATGGAGACCAGAGGAGGCTGGTGGGAGGAGCTATAGGAAGCTGTCTCATTGTAATGGCTGGAATGGAATCAATGGAATGGTATCAAACATATGGAAACCACATGTTTGACTCTGTTCCATTTAAGCCGTTCCAGCCATTACAATGAGCCCGTCCTCCTATGCTGTGGTGCGTTTGTGGTCTTCCCACCTGCTGATACAAACAGAAAAATAACACAATTGGGAAGTGAAACGGGCAGTTATGGAAGATGACCATACAACATCATCAAGTTAAAAACTATGAACAATAGTAACTGTATTTGAATTATTACAAATACTCAAAGGCATACAGTATATTATTCACCCAAGAACCGGGTCTCCACTCACAGGTGGAAGGTACAAAATGTGCCTCTCAATCTTCTGTTTGATGCCCTTCTCCCACACAAGGCACAGTCATGTTTCTGTTGGGCTACACAATGAACCATACAAGTTCTGATCTCAAGTGGAATTTTTTTTTCACAGAATGGAAAATGACAGTTTATGTAGAATATGTCATGATTATGGCCTTTAATGGAGAGCGGGCCTCAATCGGTGCGCCTTATTGGCCACACAGTGATGCACTTCCTGGATGCCATGGACATGTGCATCTCTGACCTCTCCTTGATCTTTGCACTTTGACCTCTCCTTGATCTTTGCACATTGACCTATCTGCCAGACAGCCACTCTCTAACACACAACCAGACAATTCAAACCAAGCGAGGACTTGGAACAAAAGCTCTATGGAACATCCCACACATATTGTAACAATCAGATTCGGCACTGTCATCTGTGCAGTATAAAGGACAAAAGCAATCCAGTGACTCACCAAAGTGTGTCTGGACTCAGAGCATAGGACTAGGTGATGTCCTGATTGCATAATTGGGGCAGTGCAGGAGAGAGACAGAAATAAAATATCTTCAGGCCACCAATGGAATATGCCACACCAGCAACACTCCACAATGACTGTCCTCTGGGTCATGTCTAGAAATGATGCAACTAATAGCAAAGTGATGTCAAAAGTTGCGTGTTTGAGTCGCATCAGGGAGAATTTTCTTCATTTTGACTAGATTCGTAAGTTCTCCTAACCTGTCACTTCTGACATTAGCGGCATCCCATCTAGCCAAAGCCTGTCCTATGGGCTGGAATCCTCAACTTGGGTGTGAAGGGCATATAAACACTGTTCGCCCCTGCACATGTATTATTGTTTGTGTTTTGTTTATAAGACGGAGCAGAATAGCATCATGATAAAAAAGAAAATCGCAATACATAAGCTACTTTACTGTTCTATCGCGCATGCAATTATGTGCAATGATTTCCGAAGGGGGAAAAAAGTGTTCGCTGTTTGAAGTAATGTCTTTGTTGTTGTAATATCTCAAACTGACGTAGCAGTGTTACCATCAGTGTACTTCCGGCGCCGACAGAAATGGCAGCCTCGCTTCACGTTCTCAGGAAACCATGCAGTATTTTGTTTGTTTATGTATTACTTCTTACATTATTACCCCGGGAAATATAAAGTTTTATTACATACAACCGGGAGGAACTATTGGATATAAGAGCAACGTCAACTTACCAACATTACGGGAAAGTCGTATTCCTGGTCGAAGAGGATTCTCTGTTTGCTACCCCAACTAGGACAATAGACTGGATAGCACCCGGCGACTCAAAACAACGGCGGCGCCGGAGAAGAGGGAAACGCGCCGGTCTTTTGGTCAAGCTACGTCGACGGGCGAATCGTGCACCTCTCCCGAGTATTTTAATCGCCAATGTACAGTCTCTGGACAACAAAGTAGACGAAATCAGATGAAGGGTTGCCTTTCAGAGAGACATCCGAGACTGCAACGTTCTTTGCTTCACGGAAACATGGCTCACTCAGGACACGTTATCAGAGTCGGTACAGCCACCTGATTTCTCCACGCATCGCGCCGACAGAAACAAACATCTATCGGGTAAGAAGAAGGGTGGGGGTGTGTGTCTTATGATTAACGAGACGTGGTGTGATCATAACAACATACAGGAACTCAAGACCTTTTGTTCACCTGACATAGAATTCCTTACAATCAAATGCAGTCCGCATTATCTACCAAGAGAATTCTCCTCGATTATAATCACAGCCGTGTACATCCCCCCTCAAGCTGACACATTGACGGCACTGAAAGAAATTCATTTCACTCTAGGTAAATTGGAAACCACATATCCTGAGGCTGCGTTTATTGTGGCTGGGGATTTTAATAAGGCTAATTTGAAAACAAGGCTCCCGAAATTTTACCAGCATATCGAATGTGCCACCCGGGCTGGTAAAATCCTGGATCATTGTTATTCCAACTTCCGTGATGCATACAAGGCTATTCTCCGCCCTCCTTTCGGCAAGTCTGACCATGACTCCATTTTGTTGCTCCCAGCCTACAAACAGAAACTAAAACAGGAAACGCCCATTCTCAGGTCTGTTCAACGCTGGTCCGACCAATCTGATTCCATGCTGCAAGATTGCTTCGAGCACGTGGACTGGGATATGTTCCGGATAGCATCTGACAACAACATTGATGTATATGCTGATTTGGTGAGTGAGTTTATTAGCAAGTGCATTGGTGATGTTGTACCCATAGCAAATATTAAAACCTTCCCCAACCAGAAACCGTGGATCTTTGCTCGCTTTGAGGACAATACAGTGCCACCGACACGGCCTGCTACCAAAACCGGCGGGCTCTCCTTCACCGCAGCCAATGTGAGAAAAACATTTAAATGTGTTAACCCTCGCAAGGCTGCCGGCCCAGATGGCATCCCTGGCCGTGTCCTCAGAGCATGCGCAGACCAGCTGGCTGGTGTGTTTACGGACATATTCAATCAGTCCCTATCCCAGGCTGCTGTTCCCACATGCTTCAAGAGGGCCACCATTGTTCCTGTTCCCAAGAAAGCTAAGATAACTGAGCTAAATGACTATCGCCCCGTAGCACTCACTTCCGTCATCATGAAGTGCTTTGAGAGATTAGTCAAGGATCATATCACCTCCATCCTGCCAGACACCCTGGACCCACTCCAATTTGCTTACCGTCCCAATAGGTCCACAGACGACGCAATCGCAATCACACTGCATACTGCCCTAACCCATCTGGACAAGAGGAATACTTATGTAAGAATGCTGTTCATCGACTACAGCTCAGCATTTAACACCATAGTTCCCTCCAAGCTCGTCATTAAGCTCGAGACCCTGGGTCTCGACTCCAGCCCTGTGCAACTGGGTCCTGGACTTCCTGACGGGCCGGCCCCAGGTGGTGAGGGTAGGATACAACATCTCCACCCCGCTGATCCTCAACACTGGGGCCCCACAAGGGTGCGTTCTCAGCCCTCTCCTGTACTCCCTGTTTACCCATGACTGCGTGGCCAAGCACGCATCCAACTCAATCATCAAGTTTGCTGACGACACTACAGTGGTAGGCTTGATTACCAACAACGACGAGACGGCCTACAGGGAGGAGGTGAGGGCCCTCGGAGTGTGGTGTCAGGAAAATAACCTCTCACTCAATGTCAACAAAACAAAGGAGATGATCGTGGACTTCAGGAAACAGGAGAGGGAGCACCCCTATCCACATCGAGGGGACAGTAGTGGAGAAGGTGGAAAGTTTTAAGTTCCTCGGCGCATACATCACGGACAAACTGAATTGGTCCACCCACACAGACAGCGTGGTGAAGAAGGCGCAACAGCGCCTCTTCAACCTCAGGAGGCTGAAGAAATTCGGCTTGTCACCAAAATCACTCACAAACTTCTACAGATGCACAATCGAGAGCATCCTGTCGGGCTGTATCACCGCCTGGTACGGCAACTGCTCCGCCCACAACCGTAAGGCTCTCCAGAGGGTAGTGAGGACTGCACAACGCATCACCGGGTAAACTACCTGCCCTTCAGGACACCTACACCACCCGATGTCACAGGAAGGCCAAAAAGATCATCAAGGACAACAACCACCCGAGCCACTGCCTGTTCACCCCGCTTATCATCCAGAAGGCGAGGTCAGTACAGGTGCATCAAAGCTGGGACCGAGAGACTGAAAACAGCTTCTACCTCAAGGCCATCAGACTGTTAAACAGCCATCACTAACATTGAGTGGCTGCTGCCAACATACTGACTTAAATCTCTAGCCACTTTAAACATAGGAATTGGATGTAACAATGTATCACTAGCCACTTTAAACAATTTTGTACATAATGTTTACGTATCCGACATACTCATATCAAATGTATACACTGTACTCTAAACCATCTACTTAATCTTGCCTATGCCGCTCGCCATCGACCCAAATCTCTAGCCACTTTAATAATTATAATTGGATGAAATAATGTATCACTAGCCACTTTAAACAATGCCATTTATATAATGTTTACATATCCTACATTACTCATCTCATATATATATATATGTGTATATACTGTACTCCATACCATCTACTGCATCTTGCCTATGCCGGTCAGCCATCGCTCATCCATATATTTATATGTACATACTCATATTCATTCCTTTACTCTTGTGTGTATAAGGTATTTGTTGTGAAATTGTTAGATTACTTGTTAGATACTACTGCATGGTCGGAACTAGAAGCACAAGCATTTCGCTACACTCGCATTAACATCTGCTAACCATGTGTATGTGACAAATACAATTTGATTTGATTACTGATTCCAGCTTTAAGTTGCACTGTGCCATCATGATCCCCCTCAAAACGTATTCCTTCCCAACTTTCAATCTCTCTCTCAATTCAAGGGCTTTATTGGTATGGCAAACATATGTTAAAATTGCCAAAGCAAGTTAAATAGATAATAAACCAAAGTTTATTATCTCTCTCTCTTGCGCTCTGTAACTCATGGCACTACCTCTCCTTGCCACTTGGGGCCGCAATGGTAGAAGACATGGAAATGGTAGAAGACAGCACCTACAGTGTGGATATGAAACTAGTACACAGTGGTAGAAAAAGTGCCCAATTGTCATACTTGAGTAAAAGTAAAGATACCTTCATAGAAAATGACTCAAGTAAAAGTGAAAGTCACCCAGTAAAATACTACTTGAGTAAAAGTCTGGTTTTATATATACTTAAGTATCAAAAGTAAATGTAATTGCTTAAATATAGTTAAGTACAAAAGTAAAAGTACACATTATTTAAAATTCCTTATATTAAGCAAACCGTTTTGTTTACGGATAGCCAGGGGCACACTACAACACTGAGAAATAATTTACAAACAAAGCATGTGTTGTTTAGTGAGTCTGCCAGATCAGAGGCAGTAGGAATGTCAAGTGATGTTTTTTTCTTGATAAGTGCATGAATTGTTTCTTCTGGAGAGAGAGGGAGCCACTGGTCTAACTTTGTTTCTTCTGGAGAGAGAGGGAGCCACTGGTCTAGCTTTGTTTCTTCTGGAGAGAGAGGGAGACACTGGTCTAGCTTTGTTTATCCTGGAGAGAGAGGGAGCCACTGGTCTAGCTTTGTTTCTTCTGGAGAGCGAGGGAGCCACTGGTCTAGCTTTGTTTCTTCTGGAGAGAGAGGGAGCCACTGGTCTAGCTTTGTTTCTTCTGGAGAGAGAGGGAGCCCCTGGTCTAGCTTTGTTTCTTCTGGAGAGAGAGGGAGCCACTGGTCTAGCTTTGTTTCTTCTAGAGAGAGAGGGAGCCACTGGTCTAGCTTTGTTTCTTCTAGAGAGAGAGGGAGCCACTGGCCTAGCTTTGTTTCTTCTGGAGAGAGAGGGAGCCACTGTTTTCATACAGGCAGCCCAATTCTGATATTTTTTCAACTAATTGTTTTTTGAAAAATCACTTCAAAATTCTCATTACTTGGGAATTGAATTCACAACCTCTTGGTTGCTAGCAAGCTGAATTTCCTGTTATGCCACTGGATCTGTGGGTATGAAAAAAAAAGAGGTTTAGAACCAATAGACATTCTGTAATTTGTCCCTGTAGGGGAACCCGTTTGGATTCTACACAGGACCCTGTAATCAAGAACCCTCTGGTTCCAGTTAGAACTAATGACAGGTTCTACAGTTATACTTATAGGATACTTCAGATGTGCTTTAGGCACACGCTGTTAAAGATTACCTGTAATTTTAAGATAGGTTACTGGCTACTGTGCATTTTCCAGTAACTTAATGGAAGTTGGTCACTGGGAAGTTCATGTTTTATTTTCAATAACTTACTGTCAGCTGGTTGCCATGTAGTAATACAAAATGAGAGATAATTCCAGGCAACGCCACTCCCATTAGGTTACTGAGAAATGCCAAGGAACCTCTTAAATGTCATATGCTGTTACATCAATTTCAGAACTGACAGTGTTAAAAGAGGTGCTTGACTTTTGACAACATAACCGTCAACCACTTAAACTGGTACAACACTTCCACTGATGGTTGGCACAAATACACATATATTAGATTATGCCCCCAAATATGATATTGAGCCCCACTGGTTCATTGCCCCTACCTACATTTCAAAGCAGATGATTGTACCTTTTATTAAAAGTATTGGGTAGAAAAAATGTACCATTATACTACATTATCCACACATGCACCCTAAAAGGAACAGACCAGTACCATGAGTTCATATGTGTTCCTACCTTATGTGTACCTTTGACATTTTTGTACCCCAGGGAACAACACTGTACCCTAACCGTACTCTAATTTTGAGATTGTGTGGATGTATGTTCTTGGTAATAAAGTACCTGGTGACACTGCTAACACATTAATGCCCTTCCACCCAAAAGCTTGCAAGTTCAAGTTCCCAAAGCATCTATGCACACGTGATATTAAGTGTCCCTGAGCACTGCTATTTGTTATGTTGGTGTTGTCAGATAATCTAACAATTATTTACTTGATTCAGGGCAACTTTTAGCAAAGTGAAAACATTTATTTTTGCCATTAAATCTGTGATGTTGTCTGTCATGCCACAGATCTGGTGGTGTAGCAGAAAATTCGGTTCATTAGTATGCAAGCGGCTTTGGGTTCAAATCCCAAGTGAGGTATAGACTCAAGTAATCAGCATTCAGCAACATACTGTCATTTTACAGCAATAACACCTTAATTCAGCTGTAAAAAATCAGTAACTTGTTGTTGTTTACCTTACTTTCACTGCAACCAGTAGCCTGTTGTACCGTAATATTACAGGAACTTTTTTTAACAGTGTAGCATTTCATGGCATAAATGGAAAACACAGTGAAGAAAAGAACAGGATGGTTCTTCATAACCATCACAGCAGTAAAGAACCTTTCCTGATATGCATATTTTTTTTTTTACACATATCATCCTCACCCCTGACAAAGTACCCATGGAGGGCCTGATTGGTGTCACACTTTTGCCCCAGCCCCAACTAATCCACCTTATTTCAATAATCAACTAATCATGATCTTCAGTTTAGAATGAAATTAGTTTAATCAGCTGTGTTTGCTAGGGATGGGACCACTCCGGTCCCCTGAGGACTGGGGTCATGCATCCCTGGTCTACCTGGTCAAGCGGGTCTGCAAAACCACAACCATCATTATCATATTTCCCAGCATGGTCTACTGCAGTTTGATTTTTAGAATTGTTTGTTTCAACATCTGTGTTTTTGCATGTACATTGATTGATTCATTAATCAATTAATTTATCTTATGCCACACAAAGATAATTACATTTTACTAAGCTAATCCAATCTTTTAGTGTGATTTATTGCACCCGTTACTGAAATGGTTGTTCATTCATCTATTTTACACTGGCAGTCATTCTGAATGCAGATTGTGGATGAAGATAAAGTTCCAATTGTTGGCAATCTCCACTCAGTCTGGATTCCAATAGAAATTAGATATCACTTTGCAAGCCAGCATAATGTGACTTGATGCTGGTTTTGTGGGTAACCAATTTACGCTGGTCACCAGCAAAAATACAGCAAAGACTGGTCACCACAAAATGAAGGCTGGTCTATGCAGTTTTTTTTCATCAGGGTTGACCAAGCTACATAAACGCTACTATGGGGATGGGCCACTCAGACTGCAGACTGCTGGTTGGGAAGCTAGAGTAATGGCAGCAGCATATCTCCCTCTCTGGGCTGTTGATGTAGAAGTCTGAAGACAGGAAGGAGAGCTATCTGCCTGGCAAGGGCCCATCTGACTCTAAGTCAGTAGGTCATGAAACATTCATATCTGAATGGCTTCTGGAAATTACGGTTATCTCTTCACATATGAAGGGACAATGAAGAGAAACACGTCCATGTTTATAAGCAGAATGTAGCTTCACTTTAGAAAAAAAGTAATTTGAGAACAAGGACATTTTGAACATGACAGGAAGAATTATTGACACTGTCACACCATCATTCCTTTCTCCAGTGTGGTGCCAATTTGTAATCTTGTACAGGCTTTTGTATTGTGTTCACAATGGATTCTGTCTTTATCCTAGTTAGCCACTCTCTTTCTAAAGAACCAGAGGAGAAAGAATATTGATTTCTAAGCATGATGGGAGAAAAGGCTTCATGGTTCCCTGGCTGGCCTGAGATGTAATTTGAGCTCAGATGTATTTTTCCACCGAATGACTTTCAGAAAACAGCCAAGATGCCATTAATCTGATTACAACTAACCCAGTTCCAGGAAAGCTATACATAATTAACACTAGAAGCTTATTATCTAAAATGGATCAATTGAAAGTGTGGGATCACAGCTCCAATCCAGATGTGTTGGTCATTACTGAGACGTGGTTAAGGAAGAGTGTTTTGAATACTGATGTTAACCTTTCTGGTTATAACCTTTTTCAGCAAAACAGATCTTCCAAATGTGGGAGAGTGGCAATCTTTACCAAGGATCACCTTCCATGCTTGGTTGTCTCCACCAAGTCTGTCCCCAAACAATTTGATTTGCTGGTTTTAAGCATTAACTTCTTAGGGAGCGGCTCCCGAGGTGACGGTTTTGGAGAGTCTGGCGTGTCCAAAGTAAAATGCCTCCCACTCAGGCCCAGAAAATAGGATATGCACATAATTAGTACTATTGGATAGAAAACACTCTGAAGTTTCTAAGAGTGTTAAAATATTGTCTGTGAGTATAACAGAACGGATATAGCAGGCGAAAATCAGAGGAATTTCTGTCCTGGAAAAAGTGTATTTGACACATTGCCTCATTTTGAACCCCTCCCTATTGAAAACAGCTATATATAGGAGTAAGATTGCAGTACTTATTGCTTCCACTGGATGTCAACAGTCTCTAGACAGTGTTTGATGATGTTAGAATGCTCTGGATGGTAATAGAAGAAGAATTTCGAACTGGTCACCAGATGTAAACAGAAGAGGATGCGCGTTCACGGGCTCGCGCGCGCTGTGGTTTTTTCCTTTCCTATCGTCCAGTTTATAATCCGGTTGAAATATTATAGTAAATATACATAAAAGTGTTCCTAAGGATACATTATCAATGATGTTTGATTGTTCTTGGACAAGTGTATAGGTATAGGTTGAACGAGTTCTCTTCACGGTTCAATGGGCGAGTGGACGCTGTATTTTATGATCATAATGCGCCAACCAAACAGAGATTTATGGATATAATAAATGACTTTTTCTAACAAAAGAACCATTGGATGTCTTCGTTGGACACTTGGGAAGCGTTTAGCAGAAGTTCTTCAAAAGGTAAGAGATTTGTTTTCGCTGTGAAATGTGTTTTGTGTGAGCCGCGATGGTTTATGAATTTATGCTTTATATTTTCTAAGAGCAGTTTGAATTGAGTTGTGTTCCGCCTCCTCGTCCATTCACATAAAAATAGTCATTTTTACTTTTACGGACAATTACATTTTTGGGACATTTCTCACCCGGACAAAATTAGACCAAGCACTTCCTAATTGTTTGTGCAGTTCAAGTCTGCAGACATTTTCTCATCGGAACGATCTGCACACGTGTTCACATTTTCCTTCTTTTGCCAGCATCGCAGTCATTGTTGTTTTCGTTACTAATAATAACTTAATGTGTGCGTTTCTATCAAAGTAAGTGCCATTACGTTGTAATATAGTTTCAGTATGTCGTGTTATGTCGTTTCTATTGTAGCTCACTTTATTTATGGAGCATAATATATTTGTATATTCCTTATAACTGCGGACACGTGAGGTAACGTTACTCATTTCATAACCTTTATGGGGTTATATTCAATCTTGCTTAGGTAGCTAGCTACATTCTTCTATCAGCTCTGTAAAGCAATGCTAGTTGCGTCAGAAAAGTATTAGCTTTTCGAATCCAGGTTGTATTACAACCGGCTGATATTGGGAGCCCCATAGGGCGGCACACAATTGGCCCAATTTTGTCAATGCAGTATTCTATTTTTATAGCAGTGTTTTATTATGTTACTTATTTGTAATATTGTTTTATTTCTATATCCTGATATTGTATTCTAATGAATAAGTCCTCTTTATTCTATACTTTCAGAAACCACGCCAATATCATAACTGGAACTGGACATCTTTCGAGCTGAAGATTGAGGCCAGCCTATGTATGCTAGCGTACACTCCTTAACAGCAAAAAAACAAAAAAAACGGAATATGCATAACCCATATTTAATATTCATGCAGTGACTGAACAACAACTGCACCTCTGAAGGCATAGTATCATGGCAGGTCACCTGTCAAGGCACCTGTCAGGTCAGTCAGTCACTTGTTGCTGCAGATGTGCTCAATAGTGCTTGAGCATATGATACTCCTCAAAGCATGGTGAAACACATAGAGGTGTATCACAAGCCAAACACATATATTTTGTCAACTTCCTCTGCTTACTTCTCCTGGTGCCAGACAGGCAGACTTTGCAGTGCCTCCGTGTGTGGCTACCTTGAGCAGCAGTTTGAGGGACTTTGCAGGGAAAATGCCGTGCAGTGAGGCATAGGGGATTGTCCGCAGCAGGGCGACCCCCAGTGGATGGGTGCCGAGGGGTGTGGTGCTCCTCCAGCAGCTCTCTCATGAGGTTGTCTCTATACTTTTGGTAGGTAATTACTTTACCTATGAGGGAGTGGGGAGGATGAGGAAAGTTAGAGGATGATGAGGCAGTGGGTAGGTGGGTGAGATATTGTCACTATAATTGCATAATGTATTTGTATGTGAACTGTACATCCAATTACAAAAATACCTTGTTCAGTAATCATCTCACCTGTTAGTTGGCGGTGAACTATGCTGCTGTTGAGGACAGCAGTGTCGATCAGATGGAAAAATATCTTCTTATACCACTTGGTCGTTTTCCGAGCGCATTCCACAAAGCTGTTTATCATGTCCGCCTTATCCACTGCCCCCATTTTGAGATTATAGTCAATCACACAGTCTGGTTGGATCTTTCTCTCTCCCGTCAGGTGGTCCACCTTCCCTGTGGCTGACACGGTTGCTGTATGGACAGTGGAGAGTACATGGACGTCTCGTTTGTCATGCCACTTTAATGCCAGCTGTTGACCATTCTCCTTGAACTCCACCTCCCCTCTCTGCATCTTCCTGCATCCGAATGCCGGCATCCCCTTCCTGTTCGACCTGACTGTGCCACAGGCCCCTGTGCTGTTGGAGAGCAGATGCTGGAAGAGTGTGGGACTGCTGTACCAATTGTCCACGTACAAAGTGTGTCCCTTGCCGAGATGAGGAGCCAGCATGGTCATCACCACAGACCCGGACACCCCAAGCCCCTCATAATGTTTGATGTCAGTGGTGGACCCTGTGTAAACTATAATGTCCTGGACAAATCCAGTCTTCACGTCGCACATGACAAAGAACTTGACTCCAAACCTGTGCCTTTTGGAGGGAATATATTGACGGAACGCCAGCCTACCTTTCCATAACATCAGGGACTCATCAATGCATAGGTCCTTGTATGGCACAAAGACCCGATCAAATGCACAAAGACCCGATCCAGCTACCACAGAACTCCTGTACTTCATCCACTGTCGGTCTGCCTCCATCACCACCAGCATCTTCAAAGGGACCTGCTACTTCGTCAGTGGACAAGGGAACCTCAGATTCAGGGTTCTCAATGGCTACAAGGTTGGGCGGCAGCTCCTCACTGTCACTGTCAGAATCAGATTCCTGACTTTCATACTCAGACTCATTGTCAGAATTTAAAAAAATCTCCAGAATTTCCACATTTGTGAGTGGTCTCCTTTCGAAAGACATTGCTAATGCTACAGCTTAGCTCACTAGCTACATACATAAACAACAACACTGAGTGGCTCAGAGTGGGAGTGAGAGGTTACGTTGAGCACGCGACACTTATATCAATAAATCACTATCAGAAAATGTTTTGTGTGGTAATTATTTATATATTCACTGTTTTATTCACGTTTTCAATTACAGGTGACAAATCATGCATTCCGATTCTTGCATAGATTGTAATGGGCACATATTCTGTGTCTAAAATATTCTAGCTGTGTAGCCATGTTTGTTGACATACAATGCATTCTGGGTGTCACGTAATCGTCTGTTTTACCAAAGATGTTATAGAAAAATTAGGTGAGTAAGGGTTCACTCGTTTTTTGAGGACTTCCGGAAATGAATGGTGGGATGTGAACTATAGTAGACGACACATCCCTTCAACGTGCATACTATAAACAAACCAAAGTCATCTTGTCTTCTCTTATTATCTTTGGTTTCTGTGAGGAAAAAGCATGGCTGCGCGCTGAAAGTCGTTTACTTTCGACGTCTTGAAAGTGTTTTACCTAATTATTTCGGTCAATGGTGAGCTCACCCGTGATGTGATTAGTTATACACAGTAATTGCTATTAACTAATTCATATTGTAGTTTATGTCAGCCGAGAGTTAGAGAATATGACCATTGTTGCGTCACTCTCAGTTAGCGCGAGGACAAATGTAGCCTAAATTCTTCCGGTTAGGGTGATTGTGTTATGCTGTAGCTACTTCTGTGAATGTCTGAATGTTGAATCCAAAAATAAACTGCTCACATTCTGGACATAACTTTGTAAGGACTGTGTTTGTGTAAATAGTTTCTGAAAAAAGTGTGGCCAGCTCAATTGTTGATTGTTGTCGTTCGAAACTGGCGTTTTAAATAAACATTCTAAACGAACGTTCTAATCACAAGGATGAGATCGTACACTTGAGGGACCACTGTAGAACGATCACAGCTATGAGATGGTATGTGTGAAAGGGTTAAGGTTGCTGCCCCTATCATCGCCAAGCCAATCTCCAACATTTTTAACCTGTCTCTCCTTGCTGGGGAGGCTCCCATTGCTTGGAAGGCAGCCACGGTTCGTCCTTTAGGGGAGATCAAGTTGATCCTAACTGTTATAGGCCTATTTCTATTTTGCCCTGTTTATTAAAAGTGTTAGAAAAACTTGTCAATTACCAACTGACTGGTTTTATATAGTATTCTTTCGGCTATGCAATCTGGTTTCCGCTCAGGTTATGGATGTGTCACTGCAACCTTAAAGATCCTCAATGATGTTACCATTGCCCTTGACTCTAAGCAATATTGTGCTGCTATTTCTATTGACTTGGTCAAAGCTTTTGATACGGTAGACCATTCCATTCTTGTGGGCCGGCTAAGGAGTATTGGTGTCTCTGAGGGGTCTTTGGACTGGTTTGCTAACTAACTCTCTCAAAGAGTGCAGTGTATAAAGTCAGAAAATCTGCTGTCTCAGCCACTGCCTGTCACCAAGGGAGTACCCCAAGGCTTGATCCTTGGCCCCACACTCTTCTCAATTTACATCAACAACATAGTTCAGGCAGTAGGAAGCTCTCTCATCCATTTATATGCAGATGATACAGTCTTATACTCAGCTGGCCCCTCCCCGGATTTTGTGTTAAATGCTCTAAAACAAAGCTTCCTTAGTGTTCAACAAGCTTTCTCTACCCTTAACCTTGTTCTAAACAAAACAAAGGTAACGTGGTTTGGCAAGAAGAATACCCCTCTTCCCACAGGTGTTATTACTACCTCTGAGGATTTAGAGCTTGAGGTAGTCACCTCATACAAGTACTTGGGAGTATGGCTAGATGGTGCACTGTCCTTCTCTCAGCACATATCAAAGCTGCAGGCTAAAGTTAAATCTCGACTTGGTTTCCTCTATCGTAATCACTCCTCTTTCACCCCAGCTGCCAAACTAAACCTGATTCAGATGACCATCCTACCCATGCTAGATTACGGAGACATAATTTATACATCGGCAGGTTAGGGTACTCTCGAGCAGCTAGATGTTATTTACCATTCAGCCATCAGATTTGCCACCAATGCTCCTTATAGGACACATCACTGCACTCTATACTCCTCTGTATACCCGTCGCAAGACCCACTGGTTGATGGTTATTTATAAAACCCTCTTAGGCCTCACTCCCCCCTATCTGAGATATCTACTGCAGCCCTCATCCTCCACATACAACACCCATCCTGCCAGTCATATTCTGTTAAAGGTCCCTAAAGCACACACATCCCTGGGTCGCTCCTCTTTTCAGTTCGTGCAGCTAGCGACTGGAACGAGCTGCAACAAACATTCAAATTGGACAGTTTTATCTCAATCTCTTCATTCAAAGACTCAATCATGGACACTCTTACCGACAGTTGTGGCTGCTTTGTGTGATGTATTGTTGTCTCTACCTTCTTTCCCTTTGTGCTGTTGTCTGTGCCCAATAACGTTTGTACTATGTTTTGTTCTGCTACCATGTTGTGTTGCTACCATGTTGTTGTTATGCTGTGTTGCTACCATGCTGTGTTGTCATGTGTTGCTGCCTTGCTATGTTGTTGTCTTAGGTCTGTCTTTATGTAGTGTTGTGTCTCTCTTTTTGGGATGTGTGTTTTATCCTATATTTATATTGTATTTATTTTTTATTTTTTAAATCCCAGGCCCCTGTCCCCGCAGGAGGCCTTTTGCCTTTTGGTAGGCTGTCATTGTAAATAAAAAAAAAATCTTAACTGACTTGCCTAGTTAAATAAAGGTTAAATAAAAAAAATAAAAATAAAAATAATAATCTATATTCATAACCACTGTATGGTATGGTTCCTCGCATAGAAGGTAGACCTACAGACACCTACCCACATAATTTTTTTTAAAATAAATACGATTCACTGTAGTGTTTTTGTGTACTAAAGTACTAAAGTGTAATATTTACTGCAGTATACTGTAGTATTTACAGTTAACTATAGTATAAATACTGTAGCTCAAGAAACTTGTAGTATATACTATAGTAATTACTGTAGTGTTTTTGTGGACTATACTATACTATACTGTAGTATTTACTCAAGTGTTTTTGAAGAGTGTACTGCAATATTATAGTGTTTTTGTTTTATTATCTTTGACATAGGCGCACGATTGGCCCAGCGTCGTCTGGGTTTGGCTGAGGTAGGCCGTCAATGTAAATGAGAATTTGTTCTTAACTGACTTGCCTAGTTAAATTAAGGTTAAATAAAAAGAAACCTACTCGAGAAATGTAGGTAGGAAGGAAGGACTAGGGTCTGAACAGATAGTTCAGAGCTTCTGCTCTTTTCTATAACATGTAGTGAGCACAATATATGGTCTTTACTTGGCATGTAGATTTCTCACTTACGGTAGGCCCAATTTGGATATGGGGAGAGGAATGGGCAGGGTAAATGCAAAATCAAAACTATAGTATTTTCTCTAGTTAAAAAAGTGTAGTGTTTTTGCAGACTGTAGAGTTTTTGCAGACATTATTGTAATATTTGCTACAGTGTTTTCTGTAGATAATACAGCAGTATTTACTATAGTATTCTACAGTATGCTACAACATTCTATAGTAAGTACTACACGTGATCGAGGGATAATAGTGTGTAGTATAGTATTCTACAGTATACTACAGTTTACTATAGAATTCTATAGTAAGTACTGTAATATTCTATAGTAAACTGTAGTATTCTTTCATGTGGGTACCTTCCTGTCTCAGAGAGAGAATAAAACAGTGTTAAAAGTCTATGTGCTATATTTTCCAAAGATGTTATGAGCGGTTGTGCATTCTGATTAGGGTGTATGGCAGGCAAGATGCCTTTCTGTTGTAACATGCAAGTACTATTGCATGCAAACAGCCTGACTTCCAATATGCCTTGAGTGTGACCCATCACCACAGCAATTAAAACCTGCCTGCAGGCTTCTGGATCAGGTTTGCTGAACACTAAGAAGCTCCAGTTCTGAAGTTTGATCTAGTTGGCCAGTCAGAAATAAAAACATAACCACCAGCCACTACCATGTCAAAGCAGGTACGATCTTAGACTTTACCCTATAGCTAGCTCTTTTAAAATAACAGAGCCATCCTCTAATCTATCAGTAGGGATGTATGTGTGTGTGTCTGTGTGTATGTGTGTGTGTTTCTCCAATTACTTCTTGTCATGGAACTCCCAGCAGTTACCCTGCATGGCCCCAAAACCAAATATGCCCCTACTTGCTGTCGTCTCCAGTAAACCCCCCTAGGCTCTCCCTGTTAGTGGTTATCTGACCGTGTGGCTGCAGCTCCTTTCAACAAAACACTTCCTTCCTCTCTCTGCCAGGACCTTCAGGCTTGAAGCACCACAATATTTTCCAAAAGAACTGAAGGAGGTTTTCTGTCTACTACAATGTCAATGTGTAGTCTTCACACAAGAAGATTGGACTTTTTTCAGTTTTTTCAAAGTAAAAAGTATTCCGAGTTTTAACTTGCCTCACAATCCCTCATCCATTATCAGTCAGCGTGTATTACACTGGGGTGAAACCTCGATTATAGGCTACTTATTGACTTGTCTCTGTTACAGTATGCTGTGTGTCAGCTAGCACAGGGTGTGGCCGAGGATCTGTGGCTTTTAAAAGGGTGAGAGATCATTGCGGTCATATCACCTGATTGCATTAGGAGACGAGCGTGTTTAGTGATTAAACCGCAGGCCTAATGGGGTGTGCCTAATGTGATTCTACTGTGCTTGTGGAGCTTTCAGTGGTTTTGAGAGAGATTCTAAAGCCACCTCATTATACACACACACACACACAATCAAATGTTATTTGTCACATACACATGGTTAGCAGATGTTAATGCGAGTGTAGCGAAATGCTTGTGCTTCTAGTTCCGACCATGCAGTAGTATCTAACAAGTAATCTAACAAATTCACAACAAATACCTTATACACACAAGAGTAACGGAATGAATATGAGTATGTACATATGTACATATAAATATATGGATGAGCGATGGCTGACCGGCATAGGCAAGATGCAGTAGATGGTATGGAGTACAGTATATACACATATATATATGAGATGAGTAATGTAGGATATGTAAACATTATATAAATGGCATTGTTTAAAGTGGCTAGTGATACATTATTTCATCCATCTATAATTATTAAAGTGGCTAGAGATTTGGGCAAGATTAAGATTAAGTAGATGGTTTAGAGTACAGTGTATACATTTGATATGAGTATGTCGGATACGTAAACATTATATACAAAATTGTTTAAAGTGGCTAGTGATACATTGTTACATCCAATTCCTATGTTTAAAGTGGCTAGAGATTTAAGTCAGTATGTTGGCAGCAGCCACTCAATGTTAGTGATGGCTGTTTAACAGTCTGATGGCCTTGAGGTAGAAGCTGTTTTTCAGTCTCTCGGTCCCAGCTTTGATGCACCTGTACTGACCTCGCCTTCTGGATGATAGCGGGGTGAACAGGCAGTGGCTCGGGTGGTTGTTGTCCTTGATTATCTTTTTGGCCTTCCTGTGACATCGGGTGGTGTAGGTGTCCTGAAGGTCAGGTAGTTTACCCGGTGATGCGTTGTGCAGTCCTCACTACCCTCTGGAGAGCCTTACGGTTGTGGGCAGAGCAGTTGCCGTACTCAGGCGGTGATACAGCCCGACAGGATGCTCTCGATTGTGCATCTGTAGAAGTTTGTGAGTGATTTTGGTGACAAGCCGAATTTCTTCAGCCTCCTGAGGTTGAAGAGGCGCTGTTGCGCCTTCTTCACCACGCTGTCTGTGTGGGTGGACCAATTCAGTTTGTCCGTGATGTGTACGCCGAGGAACTTAAAACTTTCCACCTTCTCCACTACTGTCCCCTCGATGTGGATAGGGGGGGTGCTCCTTCTCCTGTTTCCTGAAGTCCACGATCATATCCTTTGTTTTGTTGACATTGAGTGAGAGGTTATTTTCCTGACACCACACTCCGAGGGCCCTCACCTCCTCCCTGTAGGCCGTCTCGTCGTTGTTGGTAATCAAGCCTACCACTGTAGTGTCGTCAGCAAACTTGATGATTGAGTTGGATGCGTGCTTGGCCACGCAGTCATGGGTAAACAGGGAGTACAGGAGAGGGCTGAGAACGCACCCTTTTGGGGCCCCAGTGTTGAGGATTAGCGGGGTGGAGATGTTGTTTCCTACCCTCACCACCTGGGGCCGGGCCCGTCAGGAAGTCCAGGACCCAGTTGCACAGGGCTGGGTCGAGACCCAGGGTCTCGAGCTTAATGACGAGCTTGGAGGGAACTATGGTGTTAAATGCTGAGCTGTAGTCGATGAACAGCATTCTTACATAAGTATTCCTCTTGTCCAGGTGGGTTAGGGCAGTATGCAGTGTGATTGCGATTGCGTCGTCTGTGGACCTATTGGGACGGTAAGCAAATTGGAGTGGGTCCAGGGTGTCTGGCAGGATGGAGGTGATATGATCCTTGACTAATCTCTCAAAGCACTTCATGATGACGGAAGTGAGTGCTACGGGCGATAGTCATTTAGCTCAGTTACCTTAGCTTTCTTGGGAACAGGAACAATGGTGGCCCTCTTGAAGCATGTGGGAACAGCAGCCTGGGATAGGGACTGATTGAATATGTCCGTAAACACACCAGCCAGCTGGTTGCATGCTCTGAGGACACGGCCAGGGATGCCATCTGGGCCGGCAGCCTTGCGAGGGTTAACACATTTAAATGTTTTTCTCACATTGGCTGCGGTGAAGGAGAGCCTTCAGGTTTTGGTAGCAGGCCCGTGTCGGTGGCACTGTATTGTCCTCAAAGCGAGCAAAGAAGTTGTTTAGTTTGTCTGGGAGCAGGACATCATGGTCCGCAACGGGGCTGGTTTTCTTTTTGTAGTCCGTGATTGACTGTAGACCCTGCCACATTCCTCTCGTGTCTGAGCCGTTGAATTGTGACTCTACTTTGTCTCTATATTGACGCTTAGCTTGTTTGATTGCCTTGCGGAGGGAATAGCTACACTGTTTGTATTCAGTCATGTTTCCGGTAGCCTTACCCTGGTTAAAAGCAGTGGTTCGCTTTCAGTTTTGCACGAATGCTGCCATCAATCCACGGTTTCTGGTTGGGGAAGGTTTTAATATTTGCTATGGGTACAACATCACCAATGCACTTGCTAATAAACTCGCTCACCGAATCAGCATATACATCAATGTTGTTGTCAGATGCTGTCCGGAACATATCCCAGTCTACGTGCCCGAAGCAATCTTGCAGCATGGAATCAGATTGGTCGGACCAGCGTTGAACAGACCTGAGAACAGGCGTTTCCTGTTTTAGTTTCGGTTTGTAGGCTGGGAGCAACAAAATGGAGTCATGGTCAGACTTGCCGAAAGGAGGGCGGAGAATAGCCTTGTATCTCAGCTTCCATCTCAATAACGGTCTGAAAAGCTACATAAATGTGTTGTTGCACAAAAATAGGATAGACTAAGTCCATAAAAGGTTAAAATGTTAGACTCCAAGCACAGCTGATGTTGCCTTTCACAATGTGTGTGGAATTATAGGGTGCTTATAGAGAAAAAAGGGACTGCGTCAAAGAATGGTTACATTGGAGAAGATCAAGGCAGGCCCAATGCTTGGAGTAAGTCCAAATTCCTCACAGCCTTTGACAGTAGTGAAAAGAGAGTTAAAGCACTTTCATGCAACTCAGCGTGTATTGTCTGTGACATTAATGGTTAACAAACAGATGTTTTTTGTAGTCTAAGGTGCAATCAGTGTTAGTGTGACAATGTCAAGTAAAATATCATTTGAAATTTCCAAAATATTTACAATGGAGCAATAGATATATGTTCAGATAGCCATATGAATGTACTGAATGTGCCTTTCGTACAAAACACATTTGTTTGGTCGAAGCACCCTTGAGAGAACTGAGTCCTGGTGGAGAAGCCTGGTCACTCAGTATCTACAAGTATGAGTCACCACATTAGGATGTACAGAATAGAGAGAGTGGGTGATGTTTGGTGTAATTATGGTAGTGCTGCATGACTCAAGTACCCCTAATATATTATTTAAACAAAAAATGTTTAACCTTTATTTAACTACGCAAGTCAGTTAAGAACAAATTCTTATTTACAATGACAGCCTACCGGGGAACAGTGGGTTAACTGCCTTGTTCAGGAGCAGAACGGCAGATTTTTTACTTTGTCAGTTTAGAGATTCAAACCAGCAACCTTTCCGTTACTGGCTCAACGTTCTAACCACTAGGCTACCTGCCGCACTAAGAGTTCTCTGTGTTCCATACACAGATGATCATTCTGCCATGCCGAACACGTTCCTGCTGAATCATCTATCATTATGAGCAAACACGTGTCTAGGACAGGAGCATCCTGACTGAGTGCAGTCAATCTCAGAGAGGCAGATTTTAACTTTAGTTACTGTGTTTCAGCCACTAGCCCAGTGCTAAGTGCTGATCTGTGCGTGTGTGTGTGTGTGTGTGTGTGTGTGTGTGTGTGTGTGTGTGTGTGTGTGTGTGTGTGTGTGTGTGTGTGTGTGTGTGTGTGTGTGTGTGTGTGTGTGTGTGTGTGTGTGTGTGTGTGTGTGTGTGTGTGTGTGTGTGTGAGAGAGAGCTGACACTACAACCTGTCTATTCCCTGTCCTCCACTGGAAGAGAGAGCGCATGCGATGGGGTAATCCTCCACCTCATCTGTTCCCACAGTTAGTTTCCAAAATTGAAATACAGTCAGAGCTCATAGTCTCAACCCTATCTAACCTGTCTGGGGTCTACCCTGTAACCGTTCACTGGGTTAATCAGCAACTCAGCTTGCCAAAGTTTCAGACATATTACAAACATTCAGCTTCCAAATTGAAGTATTGTCACAATAAACATGTTAAAGATGTTAGGCTCAGAATAACCCCATATTTGCATATTATGTGTTTGGCTCTACAATTGTCTAGCATGGATTACTGAAGGATAGAAACATCATCTGTATCTCAATCCCACCACATAGAGTAGCCGGAGAAACCAACATGAAGTGAAAAGGTTAACAACATAGCGAGATTCTTCCACTCATTCCTTTACACAAATTGTTTTCCTCTCTCTCTCTCTCTCTCTCTCTCTCTCTCTCTCTCTCTCTCTCTCTCTCTCTCTCTCTCTCTCTCTCTCTCTCTCTCTCTCTCTCTCTCTCCAGGCTTCTCATTTTATTATTAACCTGTCCCAGTCCCACCGTAAACACCTCCATCACCCTCTCCCTCACACTCAATTACCAACCACCACCCTAGAGGACAATCTACCTCCGTTTAACCCTTCCACTACCTTGATCGCACCATTCTTCCACGTCCTTCAAAGTCCTATAGATAGACTCAGGGGAGAGGCGGGGGATGTAACGTATGAGCCTGTCTGACATCTATATGTGGTGCGTGGAGAAAACAGGTACATCATTCGCACCTCTTTAAGTGGTCAATGCTCAATTTGCAGAGGAAATGGAGTGATTTAGTTGCCGCGGTGGAAAGAGCGAGGGAATTGGAAGGCACAGTGCATTGAATTCAGAGGTGGGGGGGAAGCAGACGTGAGGAGAGAGGTAGCAGAGAATGGATGCTTTCCATTATATAGAATGTTCAAGGACATTACAGTTCCAAACTGCTGAAGCCATGTCCTAGTACTACAGTATGTGAAACAGGAGAGTGGATCGCTGAGCTAAGAGTGTATTACTATCTCATATTTGAACACAATATATTGTGTTACCAGCGTTTAAGGCACCTTGAGGTTTGTGTTGTGGAGATTGAATTCTGGACTTGATTTGATTCTATTTTCAGCCCTATAATTGTTTTCTCCCACTTGCTACAGTACTTCGAAGCCGTTTCCTTCAGATGCTCGTTTCGCTCTCGGTGCTGTTGTTCACATATTTAATGGACTGTGGCTTAGAGTGCTAAATGAACACAATGCAAATGTACAAAACACTCTGATTATGTCCTATCCTTGTTCGTCTGGCAGTTATGTGGGCCTTTCATGACCATGTGTAATTACACCAGCTGCCATCTCTTCATTAATTGGATTATTTATATATATACAGTGTGTATATATATATATTATATATAGGATGTCTCTTTTCTCCCAAATTCCTATGGGAATCCTTTACCCATGTGTGTTTGAAGTGAACGACAGAGTGAATGTCAACTCTATTAATCTGAAGTTAATTAGATTATTCTCTATTTGAAGAGTTCCATGTTCCTCCTGACAGGGAATGGAATTGACACCGACTTTGGTGGATAGGCTACTACTATCTTTCCTGGGTATGGTTGTGGTGCTGGGAGATGGTCCACTTGAACATAAAGTCCATTCGTTTAGATACGTATTTCTCAATATCTAAAATGGTAATCTATTCTGAAGAGTGTGTTTCTGACTGTCCTATGTCACACTTCTGTGTTATTTCATGTTCATCCACCAGCTTATCTCAACTCAAGCTGTTAGCTCAACAGAGCAGTGATATTAAATCACAATATCCCAATTACTTTGCTGTGAAACGAATGACACTCATCCTTTTGAGGGAGAAATGAGTGTTTGTTTTTTCTGTGGTTCTGAGTGGCTACTCTTCTTTCTGAAGCTATACTGGCATGGTGTCTGACCTTCAGTGCCAAACACCCCCGCTGAGGCCTGGCTGGCAGAGAGAGAAAGTGTTTGTAGAGGGATCTATGTGCCACTCGATACTGTCTCTCTCTCGCCTTCTACCCCCTCCCAATACTGAGAGAGACATTAGAAGTCTCTTTCTCCATCTCTCCCGTTCCAATACAGAGACGCAGATGAAGCATCTCTCACTCTCTTCCTGTCTCTCAAAACCACAGACACACAGACGTGATCTCTGTCTGACTGTAAATCAATAGAAGCCATTTATAATCTCGGTTACTGACGGTCGATATATTGCATTCATTTGAGGTTGGCAGCTACTATCATTCCGTCTGGCGCTCAGACACCAGCCGGTTGGAAGACACAGCAGGGCTTCTTGGCCACTTACATACTCTGAGAAGGCCCTCAGCCCTGTGTTATTACACAATCACCATTTCCTCACATCACTAGTTAGCTAGGAGGAGAAGGAGGAGCCTGTTGTCACTTTCCGATAATAAGCAGTTAGTAGGTTCTAGCCAAGGAACAGTGTTGGGGAACCGACTCTGAAAACATAGTTTACCAAGCTACCAATTACTTCACACTGGAAGAAGTTAAGCTACACTAAAGCTACCCTTAAGAAAAATGTTGTTTATTTAACTAAAGTTACTTTGAAAAAGTAGTTCACTACATCCAAACTACTTTGTGAAAAATTATTATATCTAAATCTGAAACTTCATAGACTACAAATAGCAAGAAACTATATTTCAATTGAGAATTAAATGGGTCTGCTGCAGAAAAAGAAAGGAAATTCTTGCCAACTTAATATTTTTTAAATATTATTTTAGCAAAATAAAAAGTTGTGTGTAGTTCCATTAATTAGCTTTAAAAAAAAGTAATCAACTACTAAAACACTACCAAGATTAGAATTTTGTTCAACTACCACCAAGCTACTGTAAAATGTACTTCAATTACTAGTTAAACTACATGTAGTACACACAAACACTGTAGAGGAATAATTATAATTCCCCTAACTTTTGTTCATGGAATCCAAACTATGATAGTAATCTGCAACACAGACAGGGTTGCATGCAGAGTATAGTCGTGGCCAAAAGTTTTGAGAATGACACAAATATAAATTTTCACAAAGTTTGCTGCTTCAGTGTCTTTAGATATTTCTGTCAAATGTTACTATGGAATACTATAGTATAATTACAAGCATTTCTTAAGTGTCAAAGGCTTTTATTGACAATTACTTGAAGTTGATGCAAAGAGTCAACATTTGCAGTGTTGATCCTTCTTTTTCAAGACCTCTGCAATCCGCCCTGGCATGCTGTCAATTAACTGACTGATGGCAGCCCATTCTTGCATAATCAATGCTTGGAGTTTGTCAGAATTTGTGAGTTTTTGTTTGTCCACCCGCCTCTTGAGGATTGACCAACTTCTCAATGGAATTAAGGTCTGGGGAGTTTCCTGGCCATGGACCCAAAATATCAATGTTTTGTTCCCCGAGCCACTTAGTTATCACTTTTGCCTTATGGCACAGTGCTCCATCATGCTGGAAAAGGCATTGTTCGTCACCAAACTGTTCCTGGATGGTTGCTCTCAAAGGATGTGTTGGTACCATTCTTTATTCATTGCTGTGTTCTTAGGCAAAATTGTGAGTGAGCCCTCTCCCTTGGCTGAGAAGCAATCCCACACATGAATGGTCTCAGGATGCTTTACTGTTGGCATGACACAGGACTGATGGTAGCGCTCACCTTCTCTTCTCCGGGACAAGCTTTTTTCCGGATGCCCCAAACAATCGGAAAGGGGATTCATCAGAGAAAATGACTTTACCCCAGTCCTCAGCAGTCCAATCCCTGTACCTTTTGCAGAATATCAGTCTGTCCCTGATGTTTTTCCCGGAGAGAAGTGGCTTCTTTGCTGCCCTTCTTGACACCAGGCCATCCGCCAAAAGTCTTCGCCTCACTGTGCGTGCACCTGCCTGCTGCCATTCCTGAGCAAGCTCTGTACTGGTGGTGCCCCGATCCCTCAGCGGAATCAACTTTAGGAGAAGGTCCTGGCGCTTGCTGGACTTTGGGTGCCCTGAAGCCTTCTTCACAACAATTGAACCGCTCTCCTTGAAGTTCTTGATGATCCGATAAATGGTTGATTCAGGTGCAATCTTACTGGCAGCAATATCCTTGCCTGTGAATCCCTTTTTGTGCAAAGCAATGATGACGGCACGTGTTTCCTTGCAGGCAACCATGACAGAGGAAGAACAATGCTTCCAAGCACCACCCTCTTTTTGAAGCTTCCAGTCTGTTATTCGAACTCAATCAGCATGACAGAGTGATCTCCAGCCTTGTCCTCGTCAACACTCACACCTGTGTTAACGAGAGAATCACTGACATGATGTCAGCTGGTCCTTTTGTGGCAGGGCTGAAATGCAGTGGCAATGTTTTTGGGGGATTCAGCTCATTTGCATGGCAAAGAGGGACTTTGCAATTCATTGCAATTCATCTGATCTCTCTTCATGACATTCTGGAGTATATGCAAATTGCCATCATACAAATGGATGCAGCAGACTTTGTGAAAATTAATATTTGTGTAATTCTCAAAACTTTTGGCCACGACTGTACTCTACAGTCTATCACCAACCCCTTTCCTTTATCCACTCCCCCTCTCCATCTCCTCCCTCAACCCTTCCCCTCCCTGCCTGAGATTCTGGGAATAACCACTCTACTTCCTGGAGGTCACATCAAAGCCATCCAATCAGATCTAGTATTCTCATGTTGACCGTCAACCCCTGGACAGGCAGAGGAATCACAGGAAAATATGTGGAATGGTTATTACACAGGCCACACTGTAATGCATCTACCCAGAGTAAACACAACATGTCATCTGGATCTTTTTTCTTTGTACCAGTTGTCTATTCCTGCCTGGGTATTCAGCTTGAAAGCTTTTTGATGTGAGTTTTGTTTTCCATCTCTCACAAATATCCTTATTATGACAAGAGGCAGACTGTAATCAGTCAATTTACATTCTCCCATCATCACCGCTCTGAAGTACAAAGAAAAGGATTTGGAGACACAAACAGGTTGTTTCCCTATATAAGCTTGCCAGGCTAGTCTGTTCTCCTACAGATAAGACGTTGGTTCAATGATGAGTAATGAATATCCCTGTCCTCCAAACAAGATGGCAGGTGTTTGGCAGGAAATCAGTTCCTACTGTGTCTCCATTGGAGCATCCGTTCACTCCTTATACACATATTTACTAGTCTCTCTAGAGACAGACAGGTTGCCTCCCTCAATATTCCAATGTTCTGGCCATTTCCTAGCTCACAATGCTCCAAGGTCAGGGATATCTGAGACTACATACTTACCTGTCCCTTAAACCTTTCTGCAACCAGCTTGCTCTGTACATTCAGACTCGGTATAGCTCTTATCTTTGGCAGAATACAGGTGACTATCAGAGGATACAGTAAGTTCTTGTAAAGTAGAACTTACTTCTGCTTTGCTCTGCCCATCCACTGTAGGTTAACAAACCCATTGATATATAGTAATAAGGCCATAGTCCATTTTGTGAGGATCCAATGCACCCAGAGGGTTAGTGACTGAGCTAAAGTCTCAGGGTAGCCTAGTTTACTTTTCGGCTCCTACTGTAATTTGAATGCTTCTGGTTTATTCCAGATGCTCAGTCAGTCACACAACCTGACTCAGTTTATTCCTACTGAACCTACTCTCCTCTTTCACAATCCCACCAGCTGTCACTTCCTGCCTTGTCACAGAGACAGGGACTAACTGCAATCTGTCCCTGCATATCTGTGTGTACTGCACTGTACAGTTTGTATGGTGGAATAAACATCATCTTAAAACAGGAAGAAAAACAATCCGTAGACTATTTTCTGTTAATCTCCAGTTTGTAAATCTATGCGGCAGAAGCGTAGATTATGTGTTGGGAAGACAGGCTCACGAGTTTGAGGAAAGCAGTTGTTCTGTTTGACATCCTTGTCGTCTGTTGACATCCTTGTCCTTACTCTTACTTAAAATGTTTCCACCTGATGAAACACCACACTTTAGTCTTTGTTGTCAACATGATCTAATCATTGGACCAATGATTGACCAATGATACCCTCCCTTTTATTCACAGGAGCTTTTTCTTGGAATTTGTGTGCCGACAGATAACAACATGTCACTTTCAAGGGCTCTCTGAGAGACGGCAGGAGATGAGAAGGCATTATCATAGTAGTAGGGATTAAAATAAATCGGGAGAAGTAGTGCAGAAGTAGGCTAGCGCACACACACAAAAGTAGCACACAGCTCCCACCCAATAAACTAATGGGCCCAGAGAGCTTTCAGACTGCGATGGAGATAGAAACTTCTCTTCCCGCATGCCCTTGTTGCGTGTGAGAGACAGCTGGAGAGTACTGGGCACCATGCTAAGCTCAGTTCCGACCCATTTGGAGGAGGACGGCTGGGCGCCCTGGAGGGACACATGAATACGGGTCACAGGTAATTGGCAGAATAGGCTGGAGAGCTGAAGGGTGTAATTTTCTGCCTAATACAGCAAAGAGGAGATGGAAGGATGGCTCGGACTGAGCCGCTGCAAGGTTATTCAAAGATGGGAGATTTTGTGTTCTGTTCCTCACATTCCTGACTGATGGTGCATGAGAGAGAGAGAGAGAGAGAGAGAGAGAGAGAGAGAGAGAGAGAGAGAGAGAGAGAGAGAGAGAAAGCTTAAAGAAGATGAAAGAGGAGAGAGAGAATGCTGCAGAGAGCAGAGCTACAGTATATGAAAATTATTGGAGGGGGTAGATGAGGGATGATGACAGCTTACTACATGACACATTGGCATGGTACACGATCCTGAGTGAGGAATGGGCTCTGGATTCGGCCCACCAGCCAAACAGAAGGCTTATACATCTAATTACCATCCTTCAGAATCATGATGAAGGGTGGAAAGATTTTTTATAACTGAATGATACACGATGGGAAAGTATGACCCCTTCCGTTTAGACTTGCTCTACTAAACGCACAAAAATAAAAACTAGTGCTGTCAACGATTCAAAATGTAATCGAGTTAATCGCAGGATTTGCTGAGATTAATCATGATTAATCGCAAATTCCGAATTTGCTCAAATTGAGCTGTAATTTAAAGGGACAATCTGCTGTTTCTACATCCATTTTAAGAATGATAATGTAATGATATGTATCCATTGACTCATCAATGCCTATGAGCTTAGTTCAACTGTTGTAGCCCATCAGAACCCCAAATATAAGCTTATTGTTACTCCAATGTTTCTAAACAAGTCAATTTAAATAAACACTGTATAGCCTCAAAACATTCTTATGGATGGTCAGTACTTGACTCCATAGCTCTGTCTATAATTTGATAGTGATTACATTTCTCCAGGTTTTACAAGAATATTGAAGTCTTGATTATGTCCAAAGTAACAGTAAGCAAAATCTGGTGAATTGATAAAGCACACTTTCTTGTTTTGACAGCACATTGTTGTATTCAGCTGTACAGATTATGTATGTTGATGTTTTCCGTGTATTTTGAGTGCTTTCAGACAATACAAATTATTAGTAAGGAAAAAGTGCACTAAAATGATAAAAAGTTAACTCGAGTTATAATAAAAACACAATCGAAAATCTTCATGAATGGCATCCAGTAGAAATAAATGTATCTACCAATGTGAATATAATTTTATATTAACAGTACCAGTCAAAAGATTGAACACACCTACTCATTCAAGGGTTTCTCTTTAATTGTACTATTTTCTACATTGTAGAATAATAGCGAAGACATCAAAACTATGAAATAACACATATTGAATCATGTAGTAACCAAGAAAAGTGTTAAACGAATCAAAGTATATTTTAGATTTTAGCTACCCTTTGCCTTGATGAAAGCTTTGCACACTCTTGGCATTCTCTCAACCAGCTTCACCTGGAATGCTGTTCCAACAGTCTGGTCCAACAGTTCCCACATATGCTGAGTTTCCACATATGGTGTGCGTTGTTAAAAATTCATTTGTGGAATTCCTTTCCTTCCTAATGTGTTTGAGCCAATCAGTTGTGTTGTGACAAGGTAGGGTTGGTATACAGAAGATAGCCCTATTTGGTAAAAGACCAAGTCCATATTATGGCAAGAACAGCTCAAATAAGCAAAGAGAAACAACAGTCCATCATTACTTGAAGGTCAGTCAATCCGGAAAACGTCAAGAAGTTTGAAAGTTTCTTCAAGTGCAGACGCAAAAACCATCAAACCCTATGATGAAGCTGGCTCTCATGAGGACCGCACAGGAAAGGAAGACCCAGAGTTACCTCTGCCGCAGAGGATAAGTTCATTAGAGTTACCAGGCTCAGAAATTGCAGCCCAAATAAATGTTTAAGTAACAGACACATCTCAACCTCAACTGTTCAGAGGAGACTGCGTGAATCAGGCCTTCATGGTCAAATTGCTGCAAAGAAACCACTACTAAATGACAATTGGAAGAAGAGACTTCCTTGGGCCAAGAAACATGAGCAATGGACATTAGACCAGTGGAAATCTGTCCTTTGGTCTGATGAGTCCAAATTTGAGATGTTTGGTTCCAACCGCCGTGTTTTTGTGAGATGCACAGTAGGTGAACTGATGATCTCCTCGTTTGGTTCCCACCGTGAAGCATGGAGAAGGAGGTGTGATGGTGTGGGGGTGTTTTGCTGGTGACACTGTCTGTGATTTATTTAGAATTCAAGGCACACTTAACCAGCATGGCTGCCACAGTACTCTGCAGCAATACGCCATCCCATCTGGTTTGCACTTAGTAGGACTATTGTTTTTCAACAGGACAATGATCCAACACTCCTCCAAGTTGTGTAAGGTCTATTTGACTAAGAAGGAGAGTGATGGATTGCTGCATCAGATGACCTGGCCTCCACAATCACCCGACCTCAACCCAATTGAGATGATTTGGGATGAGTTGTACCACAAAGTGAAGGAAAAGCAGCCAACCGGTGCTCAGCATATGTGCAAACCTGTCGTTTGCCTGGCCTCTTGTTTTTGTAATACACTTTACTTTGAAACTGTCTGCATCTGGGTTTTCTGAGTCTTGACAGTGGGAACTCCTTCAAGACTGTTTGAAAAGCATTCCAGGTGAAGGTGGTTGAGAGAATGCCAAGAGTGTGCAAAGCTTTCATCAAGGCAAAGGGTAGCTAAAATCTAAAATATATTTTAATTTGTTTAAAACTACTTCGGGATCGGTGTCCCTTCCACGGGACGGTTGAGCTAATGTAGGCTAATGCGATTAGCATGAGGTTGTTAGTAACAAGAACATTTCCCAGGGTAGGTGTTCTTAATGTTTTGTACACTTATGCTAATGGTAAATGCAATCAATAGACAGCAGTGTAATAAATCGAATAAATGGAGTAATCATTTTAGCAGCAGCGTAGGTTGTGTCTGACTGGGTAGAGATCTGTGGATTGGCATAGAGTCAGTGTGGATAATCTGAGGGAGAGCAGTAGTTGTTAGCCATTTAACAGTCTTATGGCCAGCGGATAGAAGCTGTTTAGTTTGTCTGAGGCTTGATGCATGGCAATAATAAAGTAGCTAAGTTGGGTCAGCGATCTCAAGACAGAAACCATACAGTACAGAGCCATCTTGTATCATTGAACACAGCGTGTCAAAGTGATCCTGACTGAACTGTCTGACTCTGAGCCAGTCATCTCATCTCATTTCCATGTTCTATATTTTGTGAACTGGGCGGCTGCTCGTTCCTCGCCTGCAAGCTGCTTGGCAAACACAAGTGTGCAGACTGTGCTTAGTTCCAAAGTGAATAGCATATTTTTTCTCTCTTACCTCAACAAAGCTCCCTCGTCCTTTCAAATCCCTCATTGAAATTCCGTGCTCTGAAATTTGGATGGCACATATTGTAATGAGGAATTTCTCATTCAATTGAGGATGCAAGAGGAATTATATCACCCCATAGTGTCTTTCTCCTTGCATCTGTATTTCCTAGGTAATGCAATCTCCAAACCTGGCCTAGAGTCTGTTCTTGCCTGGAGCTGTGAAACTGGTCATGTGATCAGCAAACTCCATACCTGATCTAGATTGTGTTCTTAAATGGAGCAGGACCGGTGTCATTGTTATGTCACGTCAGAACTGTACCTATCCTGCCTGTACTGAGAAGGCTCTGCTGAAAAATATTTCATATTTTCATAGTTCAGCTAAGGAAAATGACAGCAGATACATTTTTTTGGAAGATGAAATAATCTATTAATTCAAAATGCTAATAGCAACATTTGTTTTTGCTGATCTACCACAGCATCATAGCATGGGTTTTGGCATGTGCAGACTGACTGAACTTTGCTTCAACACAGTTTTTGTTGCCACCATTCATACTTTATGTATTAATAAAGCTTGTTGTATCCCCATTCTGTCTGTCCAGATCTGTCACAGAACTTTTACAATATTCAAACTAAACCATTTTGAGAGTCTAAAAACACATCATATGGCTTATAATCCTATAATACTAGCCCACTATATCTTACTATAATACTCTAGCCTACTATACTAGCCCACTATATCCTACTATAATAATCAAGCCTACTATACTAGCCCACTATATCCTACTATAATACTCTAGCCTACTATACTAGCCCACTATATCCTGCTATAATAATCTAGCCTACTATATTAGCCCACTATATCCTACTATAATACTCTAGCCTACTATACTAGCCCACTATATCCTACTATAATACTCTAGCCTACTATACTAGCCCACTATATCCTACTATAATACTCTAGCCTACTATACTAGCCCACTATATCTTACTATAATAATCTATTGTACTATACTAGCCCACTATATCCTACTATAATAATCTAGCCTACTATACTAGCCCACTATATCCTACTATAATAATCAAGCCTACTATACTAGCCCACTATATCCTACTATAATACTCTAGCCTACTATACTAGCCCACTATATCCTACTATAATAATCTAGCCTACTATACTAGCCCACTATATCCTACTATAATACTCTAGCCTACTATACTAGCCCACTATATCCTACTATAATAATCTATTCTACTATACTAGCCCACTATATCCTACTATAATAATCTAGCCTACTATACTAGCCCACTATATTCTACTATAGTAATCTAGCCTACTATACTAGCCCACTATATCTTACTATAATAATCTAGCCTACTATACTAGCCCACTATATCAGCCCACTATATCCTACTATAATTCTCTAGCCTACTATACTAGCCCACTATATCCTACTATAATACTCTAGCCTACTATACTAGCCCACTATATCCTACTATAATACTCTAGCCTACTATTCTAGCCCACTATATCCTACTATAATAATCTAGCCTACTATACTAGCCCACTATATCAGCCCACTATATCCTACTATAATACTCTAGCCTACTATACTAGCCCACTATATCAGCCCACTATATCCTACTATAATTCTCTAGCCTACTATACTAGCCCACTATATCCTACTATAATAATCTATTCTACTATACTAGCCCACTATATCCTACTATAATACTCTAGCCTACTATACTAGCCCACTATATCCTACTATAATAATCTAGCCTACTATATTAGCCCACTATATCCTACTATAATACTCTAGCCTACTATACTAGCCCACTATATCCTACTATAATAATCAAGCCTACTATACTAGCCCACTATATCCTACTACAATAATCTAGCCTACTATACTAGCCCACAATATCCTACTATAATACTCTAGCCTACTATACTAGCCCACTATATCCTACTATAATAATCTATTCTACTATACCACCCAACTATATTTTACTATAATAATCTATTATACTATATTAGCCCACTATATCCTACTATAATACTCTAGCCTACTATACTAGCCCACTATATCCTACTATAATAATCTATTCTACTATACTAGCCCACTATATCCTACTATAATAATCTAGCCTACTATACTAGCCCACTATATTCTACTATAGTAATCTAGCCTACTATACTAGCCCACTATATCTTACTATAATAATCTAGCCTACTATACTAGCCTACTATAATAATCTATTCTACTATACTAGCCCACTATATCCTACTATAATAATCTAGCCTACTATACTAGCCCACTATATCAGCCCACTATATCCTACTATAATACTCTAGCCTACTATACTAGCCCACTATATCAGCCCACTATATCCTACTATAATTCTCTAGCCTACTATACTAGCCCACTATATCCTACTATAATAATCTAGCCTACTATACTAGCCCACTATATCAGCCCACTATATCCTACTATAATACTCTAGCCTACTATACTAGCCCACTATATCAGCCCACTATATCCTACTATAATTCTCTAGCCTACTATACTAGCCCACTATATCCTACTATAATAATCTATTCTACTATACTAGCCCACTATATCCTACTATAATACTCTAGCCTACTATACTAGCCCACTATATCCTACTATAATAATCTAGCCTACTATATTAGCCCACTATATCCTACTATAATACTCTAGCCTACTATACTAGCCCACTATATCCTACTATAATAATCAAGCCTACTATACTAGCCCACTATATCCTACTACAATAATCTAGCCTACTATACTAGCCCACAATATCCTACTATAATACTCTAGCCTACTATACTAGCCCACTATATCCTACTATAATAATCTATTCTACTATACCACCCAACTATATTTTACTATAATAATCTATTATACTATATTAGCCCACTATATCCTACTATAATACTCTAGCCTACTATACTAGCCCACTATATCCTACTATAATAATCTATTCTACTATACTAGCCCACTATATCCTACTATAATAATCTATTCTACTATACTAGCCCACTATATTCTACTATAGTAATCTAGCCTACTATACTAGCCCACTATATCTTACTATAATAATCTAGCCTACTATACTAGCCTACTATAATAATCTATTCTACTATACTAGCCCACTATATCCTACTATAATAATCTAGCCTACTATACTAGCCCACTATATCAGCCCACTATATCCTACTATAATACTCTAGCCTACTATACTAGCCCACTATATCAGCCCACTATATCCTACTATAATTCTCTAGCCTACTATACTAGCCCACTATATCCTACTATAATACTCTAGCCTACTATACTAGCCCACTATATCCTACTATAATAATCAAGCCTACTATACTAGCCCACTATATCCTACTATAATAATCACGCCTACTATACTAGCCCACTATATCCTACTATAATAATCTATTCTACTATACTAGCCCACTATATCCTACTATAACAATCTATTCTACTATACTAGCCCACTATATCCTACTATAATACTCTAGCCTACTATACTATCCCACTATATCCTACTATAATAATCTATTCTACTATACTAGCCCACTATATCCTACTATAATAATCTAGCCTACTATACTAGCCCACTATATTTTACTATAATAATCTAGCCTACTATACTAGCCCACTATATTTTACTATAATAATCTAGCCAACTATACTAGCCCACTATATCCTACTATAATAAACTATTCTACTATACTAGCTCACTATATCCTACTATAATAATCTAGCCTACTATACTAGCCCACTATATCTTACTATAATAATCTAGCCTACTATACTAGCCCACTATATCCTACTATAATAATCTATTGTACTATACTAGCCCACTATATCCTACTATAATAATCTAGCCTACTATACTAGCCCACTATATCCTAACTCACTTTAACTAACCCATAGCCTTTGACAACCCTATTACTACCATTACTACTACTGTCATTACTACTACTACCATTACCACTGCTGTCACTACCACTACCACTACCACTACTATTTAACCATTCAGTGGTGGAAAAAGTACCTAATTTTCATACTTGAGTAAAAGTAAAAGATACTAGCCCACTATATCCTACTATAATAATCAAGCCTACTATACTAGCCCACTATATCCTACTACAATAATCTAGCCTACTATACTAGCCCACAATATCCTACTATAATACTCTAGCCTACTATACTAGCCCACTATATCCTACTATAATAATCTATTCTACTATACCACCCAACTATATTTTACTATAATAATCTATTATACTATATTAGCCCACTATATCCTACTATAATACTCTAGCCTACTATACTAGCCCACTATATCCTACTATAATAATCTATTCTACTATACTAGCCCACTATATCCTACTATAATAATCTAGCCTACTATACTAGCCCACTATATTCTACTATAGTAATCTAGCCTACTATACTAGCCCACTATATCTTACTATAATAATCTAGCCTACTATACTAGCCTACTATAATAATCTATTCTACTATACTAGCCCACTATATCCTACTATAATAATCTAGCCTACTATACTAGCCCACTATATCAGCCCACTATATCCTACTATAATACTCTAGCCTACTATACTAGCCCACTATATCAGCCCACTATATCCTACTATAATTCTCTAGCCTACTATACTAGCCCACTATATCCTACTATAATACTCTAGCCTACTATACTAGCCCACTATATCCTACTATAATAATCAAGCCTACTATACTAGCCCACTATATCCTACTATAATAATCACGCCTACTATACTAGCCCACTATATCCTACTATAATAATCTATTCTACTATACTAGCCCACTATATCCTACTATAACAATCTATTCTACTATACTAGCCCACTATATCCTACTATAATACTCTAGCCTACTATACTATCCCACTATATCCTACTATAATAATCTATTCTACTATACTAGCCCACTATATCCTACTATAATAATCTAGCCTACTATACTAGCCCACTATATTTTACTATAATAATCTAGCCTACTATACTAGCCCACTATATTTTACTATAATAATCTAGCCAACTATACTAGCCCACTATATCCTACTATAATAAACTATTCTACTATACTAGCTCACTATATCCTACTATAATAATCTAGCCTACTATACTAGCCCACTATATCTTACTATAATAATCTAGCCTACTATACTAGCCCACTATATCCTACTATAATAATCTATTGTACTATACTAGCCCACTATATCCTACTATAATAATCTAGCCTACTATACTAGCCCACTATATCCTAACTCACTTTAACTAACCCATAGCCTTTGACAACCCTATTACTACCATTACTACTACTGTCATTACTACTACTACCATTACCACTGCTGTCACTACCACTACCACTACCACTACTATTTAACCATTCAGTGGTGGAAAAAGTACCTAATTTTCATACTTGAGTAAAAGTAAAAGATACCTTAAAAGAAAATGACTCAAGTAAAAGTGAAAGTCACCCTAAGAAAAAACTACTTGAGTAAAAGTCTAAAAGTATTTGGTTTTAAATGTACTTAAGTATAAAAAGTAAAAGTATACATCTTCTGCATATTTTGTAGCAAAACAGACAACACGATTTTCTTGTTTTTTAAATTTACGGATTGCCAGGGGCACAAAATTCACAAACAAAGCATTTGTGTTTAGTGAGTCTGACAGACCAGAGGCAGTAGGGATGACCAGGGATTTTATCTTGATAAGTGTGTGAATTAGACAATTTTCCTGTCCTGCTAAGCATTCAAAATGTAACAAGTACTTTTGGGTGTCAGGGAAAAGGTAAAGAGTAAAGGGTACATTATTTTCATTAGGAAAAGTTGTCAAAAATATAAATTGTAAAGTAAAGTAGAGATACCCCTTAAAATTATTTTTACTTAAGTACTTTACCCCACTGCAACCATAAACACTTCAAGACTTGCATACACACATATTTTCTTTAGGAAATGTCTCATTTTAGTTTTGTAAATATTATTCTAAGAACTTAAGTGCATATTTATTCCCCACTTTACAAAAAAATTTAATTACCTTGGCAGAAAACGTAATATCCTTGACTGCCTGCTACAACACCAACCATAACTGCCTACCTCACGGAGATGCTGTGGCTATTCTGTTTATTTGAGCCTACGGATGCATTAGATGGCTGCTATGTGATGCCTAGGCTACAAAATGTAATTCAACCAAGACACATTCAAATCTCCATGATGCCAATACATGAAGGCTTTCATTGATATAATTGTTGCACAATAGAATACCACCTCCATTCCTATTTGATGATCACTGTGGAAGTGGGACTCCATATCACGCAGTATCATCTGGAACTGTAGGCCTACATGTTATTCTCCTCAAGCTTCATTCAATATAAATGCATCCTTCCCTGACTCCTCTCATATTTATGAGACACTTTTTAAGTCTGCCAAAAACAATCACGCTATTACCATTTCATGAGGCTTGTTTGGAGGAGGATATACTGTGGTAGGCATGCGATATATATCTGGTCATTCAAAACAATAATAGCTTCATGAACACACATCTCTAAAAAGGAATGCATGTTGATGTTCCCACTGGGGCTAAACAGGTAGACTCCATGTTGTTTTGACGTTATTTCTTTCATGCACACGAACTTTGAAAAAACATGATGCCATTTATCTAATACAGGATATGTAATGACCCCACCATTCATGCACACACTCAGAAATGCAATCATGTGCTACCAACGAATGTTGTATCACTGTTTAACATTAAAAACGTTATCTAATTAAGATTCCATTCATATATACAGTCTTTGAAAAGGACACTTTCCTTACAAAAAAAACACATGATTTCACATGTGGAAAATCACATGATTTCACAATTAACCTAATTTGATCCTGTATGGCTCAGTTGGTAGTGTTGTGGAGCGTTGGTAGAGTGTTGTGGGTTTGATTCCATACATAAAATGGCATCTAATATATTATTAGAAAACGTGTTTTTGGAACACTACCCATGAGATCATGTTTTCACGTGTAGTTTCGGGTTATCACGCTGCTTTACACGTTGTCACATTAACTTCACATAAGATTAACTTCCATAAGGGTTACTTACGGCTTCTTAGCGAATGAAACCAAATGTGATATTCAGAGGAGAGGAGCAGTAGAGTGCCAAGCACCCAGGCTTGAGGGTAAGAGTTTAGCTAATTACTGTACAGCAATCTCATTCAAATTCCAGGCAAGGAAATCAGCACATCGGGCCAGTGGACACACACCCACTCATTACCAAAGTTGTCGTGGAAACAGCCTAGTTCTCGCTGGCACTGGGCCCGTGTGGAAGGACCAAAAATTGTCAAAGACTCCAGTCACCCAAGTCATAGACTGTCTCTCTGCTACTGCACGGCAAGCGGTACCGGAGCGCCAAGTCTAGGACCAAAAGGCTCCTTAACAGCTTCTACACCCAAGCTATAAGACTGCTGAACAATTAACTAAATGGCCACCAGGACTATTTACAGTCTGGGTGAAGCCCGTCTGTTTTTACAGTGCTGCTACTCAATGTTTATTATCTATGCATAGTCACTTTACCCCTACCTACTTGTATAAATTACCTCGACTAACCTGTACCCCTGCACATTGACTCGGTACCGGTACCCCCTGTATATAACCTCGTTATTGTTATGTAATTTTATTGTGTTATTTTCTATATTATTTTTACTTTAGTTTATTTAGTCAATATTTTCTTAACTCTATTTCTTGAACTGCATCGTTGGTTAAGTGCTTGTTTTTAAGCATTTCACGGTAAGGTCTCCATCTGTTGTATTAGGCGCAAGTGACAAATACAATTTGATTTAATTTGGCACATAGGGGTTTGAACTAAACAAACCATTGGGGTTCTGTCTGGGGACTGTACTAGCACATGAAATGTCCCCTAGCTACCCCGAGACAGCAACAGCTAGTTATGTCAACCCAAAACATTGTTAGGAAGTGTGGCAGATATTACATCATATTCTTCTGAATCCAACCATACAGCATGCAGTGTGAAAAAAAAGTCACAAAATTCACCTATTCACATGCAGATCCAGATACATAAACCAAGGGAAATAGCAGGTTGTCAGTGCTGGTATTTTGACTGACAGGGAAGAAAGCATATTACACCATCCCTATCCCACAAAGTCTTCCCCTCGTCTCATTTTCATACAGGGCTCAGCAGCTTCTTATGAACCCATGACCCACAGGGCTGGGGAGAGAGGAAGGGATTTGAGTTAGAGACTGACTCACAGTCCACCGGTTAGAACTGGTTTTCATCTGCCTGCCCCACTGCCAAGCCTTTGATAGAAAGCTGTTTTGGGAGGGTTGTAACAGCCTTTGAATTCAGCTGCGAATTACCGGGAGCAGGAGGGTGTGTTTTGGCAAAGGCAACTAAAAAATATATTGAACCAATATATAAACGCAATATGTAAAGTTTTGGTTGCATGTTTCATGAGCTGAAATAAAAGATCCCAGAAATGTTCCATACGCACAAAAAGCTATTTTCACTCAAATGTTGTTTACATCCCTGTTAGTGAGCATTTCTTCTTTGCCAAGATAATCCATCCACCTGACAGGTGTGGCATATCAAGAAGCTGATTAAACAGCATGATCATTGCACAGGTGCACCTTGTGCTGGGGAAAATAAAAGGCCACTAAAATTACCAGTTTTGTCACACAACACAATGCCACAGATGTCTCAAGTTTTGAGGGAGTGTGGATTTGGCATGCTGACTGCAGGAATGTCCATCAGAGCTGTTGCAAGAGAAGTTAATGTTAATTTCTCTACCATAAGCCGCCTCCAACGTTGTTTTAGAAAATTTGGCAGTCCGTCCAACCGGCGTCACAACCGTAGACCACGTGTAACCACGCCAGCCAAGGACCTCCAATACAGCTTCTTTGCCTGCGGGATCGTCTGAGACAAGCCACCCAGACAGCTGATGAAACTGAGGAGTATTTATGTCCGTAATAAAGCATATTCTGATTGGCTGGGCCTGGCTCACCAGTGGGTGGGCCTGGATCCCAAGTGGGTGGGCCTATGGCTGCGCCCCTGCCCAGTCATGTGAAATCCATAGATTAGGGCCTAATTTATTTATTTCAATTGACAAATTTCCTTATATGAACTTTAATTCAGTAAAATCGTTAAAATTGTTGCATGTTGCGTAGTATATATTTCCAAAATAACGTGTGTGCATCTGTAAAGGGCGGCACACTGCTTGCTAAGCGAGTACCGCTTCCTCCCGATTCGGAACTCGGGACCTCTGCCTTGCTAGCATACGTGACCGTCCTCCCTCAAGCGTCTTAGCCAATCGCAACACCTCAAAAGCTACTGTAGCTAATGAGGCGATGCAAGCGGGACACTTAGGTCTGAGGGGTACGTTTCACACATCCCCATGTGCTACACTCTTGAAGCATTTGTAAAATAGTAGTAGTGAAGTGGAGTCTGCTGAGGGGAGGACGGCTCATAATAATGTCTGGAACGGAGCTTATGGAATTGCATCAAACACATGGAAACCAGCTTTTACGGTTTTGACACCACAAGTTCCAGCATCGGGCGATTAATGAGAAGACATTTCGTTTTAATTTTAGTAGGCTAGTTGTTCTTGATTTCAGTTCTTGCTTTTTGTGTTGCTTTTCCATGGAGAGCTGAGGCTGTGCAAGGCAGTTGAACATGATTAGATCAGCTGACAGTGAGAGCAACAGACTCAGTATGTGTGCTTTAAATGACCCGTGTCACTGTAGAGAATTTGCCTGCCAAGGGCATGATCTCGTGACAATTATGGTGTGCAATGCATCAAGAATAGTCCCTATACACATCTCTATACAAATGGCATTATGTTATCTGACTCAGACAGCAAATATGTTGGTCTACTCTTCTGTGGTGGCAGGCTGTGTGGGGAGGGCTATATTTGATGTGGAAGCTTTAGACTATGATTCTGATCTGTCTGCAAGATTAGATAGGCTAGGCATGGTGTAAATATAGTCTACACAGAAGTAAAATACCAACTTTCTTTCAATATTTTGTTTCCTAAATTAGCAGTTTAATTCCACAGCATCCCAAGTAAACCGCTCCGCCTGGCACACAGTACCTTCACTTAAGCCCCGCCCCCCCTACCCAAAAAACATAATCGAGGAAGGACGGTTCTTTATACCTCAATTGAAAGAACCACAACACCACATTACACATCCTATAGTGTGTATTGTTGAGCAGCACTGAATAGCGTTTGATTGCAACTTGCCTCTTTCTTTGAAGATGGCGCGAAAGCATGCATTCCGTTTAGTCTTTGCATTTCGGATCTAAGCCTGAAGAAATGTCGATGTTCGCCGGAATGAATAGGATTTGACTAGCTCAGGTAAGGCATTTTACCATCTTTGTATCAGACAAAGCAATCAATGATGCCATGGGGATTTCAAACAGAGTGGTATGATGAGAGGGACGCTTATATAGAGATCACAAAGGGTTTCGACCTGTGCCATGGAAAAGGGGGCATGCCGAATGGTTAAAACATTGTCCCTGGCTTCCATCCGAAATATAGAGTGAATTACAAAGTTGCCTACATCATAACAACATGGGCAAAACGTAATGTGTGCCTATTTCATCTACCCCAAAAATATGAGTTTCCATCGAGCTGAAAACGCGTGATATGTTTTTGTCTAATTTGAATATTTCTCAATATTTTGTAACAGTACACAGTCACAATTCCTGCAGTGAACTGTTCCCACTGCACACCTATTGATGAGTGTTGAGAGGATCAACACGAGCTGCCATGTGAAGCCTTTTATTTTAATCAATATTGTTTCTCAAAAGTTGGCTACATCATACAGCTCAATGAGTCATACACACATTTGACTATATTGACTAATCTTTTCATAATTTGACTATATTGTTTTACATTTCGGACATTATAAACTACAATGTGCAGATGGACTCACATATCTTAATCAGTGTCAATATGACCACAAATGACCATTGTGGAATGGTTTAGGATTGAGGAGTGTCAGGGTCTGGTGTGTGCTCCGAGACAGACAGGTGAGAGGCAGGGTGACACCACCAGTCAACACCACCAGTCCCAGGACACCTGGCCTGACACTCTAGGTCAGTAGCCCCAGATACCAGCTGACAATCGACTACAGACTGGACCCAGACATTTCTGTTCAGCCACCTTTCACAGTTCTGACATCTTAATTACTGGACACCTGTGAAAACATCTACCAGAAAGTCTTAAAAGGTATTAGGAATGCTTCAAAACACAATAATTTTGAAGTAAAGGCCCCTGCCAACTAACATGAACATTTATAATTAGTGTTGCAGGAATTATTTAGCCTTCTGTAAGTTTTTAAGAAATATTGCCTAGTGTCTTGTCATTCTGTTACCAAAACCCCACATATCTTTAAGATATTTTATAATTTCTCTCCCTCATGAGGACGGAGGAGAATGAAAGCTTGGTTTATGATTTATTAAGTGATTCAAACAGTTCGTTCTGTCACCAAATCAGTAACTGACAGAATGACAAAAAAACTCGAACAGAATGACTGAAACTGAATTGTTTGCAATGGGAATTCATAGTAGTTACAATCCACAGTTGGGTCACCTGCTACTGTCCTCCCGTCCGCTGGCATACTGTTATGTTCAGCTCATAACTGTTTTCTTTCTCTTTCTGTTACGTGGTGGTCAAACCAAGAGTGTGAAAACAGTCTGGCCACCCCTCCCTCTCTCGCTCCCCGTCTCTCTTCTCTCTCTCCAGTTAATGTCACCTCTCTCAGCTATTACTGACACCTACCTATGAGCCCCCTCTTTCCATTTACTGTAACCAGCCCCTTCACTCACTGAACACTGACCGACACCGGACGCCCATGGATGTTGAAATGTGGTCAGTCCAAATCTAAGCCAATCATAGACCGTACAGTAAATAAAAATAGAGTAGAGTGCAGTACTGTACAGTAGCCAGGGTTGGGAAGTAACTGATTTACACATGGCTCCAGATACACATTTTCCACTGGTGCCAAGAGGATTTTCAGTTGGTTGCACCAGTCCATGATTTGGTCTCACCCCAAAAACAATTGCTGGGTCCCACAATATATATATATATATTTCTGTCATCTAAAGTAATTCAGTGCTTTATTAAAAAGTGTAAGAATACTGAGATGGTATTTCTTCATATTTTCATGTTGTGATTTGATTGTGCAGCCTAATCCAGTGATTGTCATGCATTTTGGGGGAACAATTAGGCTATTGTTATTTTTTTACTGTTAAAATAGGGCTCCAGAATTTTCTGATTTAGTTTTTTGCTCAATATAGATGAATTTTCCTGCATCTTTATGTGCACTAATAATTTACCATCTGAGTAAGTGCAAACTCCAAAAACCTAGATCGCAATAAATATAATACCCACTGCTAGTAGCCATGTATTAATCTAACAGTTTTGAGTGAAGTGACCATGTAGAATGTGCGGTTCGCACCTACGCGACCAATTCAATATTTTTATTTTACCTTTATTTAACTAGGCAAGTCAGTTCAGAACAAATTCTTATTTACAATGACGGCCTACCCTTGGGACGACACTGGGCCAATTGTGCGCTGCCCAATGGGACTTCCAATAACGTCCAGAGGTATTCGAACCAGGGACTGCAGTGATACTTCTTGCACTGAGATGCAGTGGCTTAGACCGCTGCGCCACTCGGGAGCCACAAGTAGGTCGCGTTTTTAGTTGTATGGTTTGTTTAACTTGGCAATCAATGGTTTTTGTTTGTCATACTTTTAAAGTGAAAAATCAGTCTCCTCGTCATTCTGTTACCGTGACATTGCCCATATATCTGATTTACTATACATTTATTTAGCTTTGAACCCCCTGGCCCATGCTGTGAGTCACGTCTGGTGCCAGCCTGCAGGCCCGCTACAGTAGTTGTTACGAGATATCATTTCATTCAGTCACGAGGCTTAGGCTACACAAAACCGGGGTTCACTCCCTAAAGCCATTAGAGTAGAGAGTGCTGATGTCTTGCTGCTCTCTGTTAATGCAAAACTGGAAACACAACTGCATGGTGAGTTTGTAGGCTAGATAAAACTGGTTCACACAAGAAGAGACATTATGCCTCTATCACACTTCCTCTTTTGGGATAGGCTAACTAACTTGCCTCCAAAAAGGCTAGATGGAAGAGTAATAACGCATCTTCCTTCATTCACTACTGTATCATTTCTATTACCACAGTCGATCCCGGACTTTTAATTTGAATCCGCAGGGTGACTTATGAGGCCCTCAGGATGTTTGTGAATGTTAATACGTTTCCATTACAACCACACACTGGAGCTGAGTCCGCCAGCCTCTCTGTCTCAGGATGAGGTGGTTTTTGCTCTGGAGCCAATGAGAGTCAGAGAGTCCTGAGACTGATATCCATTTTGGGATAAGATAGCATGAAGACTGGGTCACAGGAGGTCGACCTGATCACCACATTTCCCCTAGGAGCCCATATACGTGTGACTCACTTTTCTTTAATCTCCCATCAAACAAGCACAGACCTTTGCTGTCTCCTTCCTGACCACAGATGCTATCGTGTACTTATTCTGTCCATGCATTGTGGGATATCTGCGGAAATCAGGAAGTGGAGAGGATTTTGGTCAAATGAAAACTGCAATGTAATATTTCTAGGTAGCAACAGTACTGTTACAGTAGCTTCCCCCCCCCATAGTCAAATGAAAGTTTCTGGGTACTTTGTAAATAAGTACAATTATTATAATGATACAGTGAAGAGCATGTGTTTGCTGTCTCCCCAGTAGTAGTATTATCGAGGGAGAACACTGACAGATAAGTGAATCGCAAGCCAACACGAAACACCTCTCCATTTGCTTGAAAATAACCGCTTGACGTTTTTCTCCTGCAGCCATGTGGGCGTTGAGTCTCGATCTTCTACATGTGACATGAGCTGAGAGGTAGTAGAGTAGATTAGCCTGGTGGTATAACGTGTACTGTAAATTCCCCTCCTGCCATGGTTATTAGAGAGCCTCTCTCGATGGTGGTTTAGCCAGGAGCCAAAGCTGCTTTTACCTTCCTCCCACATTAAGAGCTTTTGTCAAGCACCGCATCAAGAGGTAGATTTAAACAATAAGGCCTGAGGGGGTGTGGGATATGGCCAATATACCACGGCTAAGGGCTGTTCTTAGGCACGACGCAACACGGAGTACAGCCCTTAGCCGTGGTATATTGGCCATATATATTGGCCAAACCCCCAAGGTGCCTTATTGTTATTATAAAATGGTTACCAACAAAATTAGAGCAGTAAAAATACATGTTTTGTCATACCCGTGGTATATGGTCTGATATACCATGTCTGTCAGCCAATCAGCATTCGGGGCTCGAACCAACCAGTTTATAATTATGCATATGCATCTGCACATCTATCACTCCAGTGTTAATTTGCTAAATTGTATTACCTCGCTACTATGGCCTATTTATTGCCCTACCTCCTCACGCTATTTGCACACACTGTATAGAGACTTTCTTTTTTTCTATTGTGTTATTGACTGTACGCTTGTTTATTCCATGTGTAACTCTGTGTTGTTGTTTGTGTCGCACTGCTTTGCCTTATCTTGGCCAGGTCGCAGTTGTAAATGAGAACTTGTTCTCAACTAGCCTACCTGGTTAAATAAAGGTGAAATTAAAAATAATATATATATATATATATATATATATATATATATATATATATATATATATATATATATATATATATATATATATATATATATATATATATATACACAGTATGCATTATGTGCCATGACAATGGCAATGCATGAGTGCTTTCTAAGCAGGCCAGCACAACATGAGAGAAGAGGATAACAGAATAGATGGAGCTTAGCGAGGCGTGTCATTGAAGATGGAGGAAGGCATTTTGTCAGCAGAAACAGGACAGGGGGGATATCATCTCTTCACGGAGAGACCTCCTCCTGCTGCTGGCTCTCTGGAATGACTTATACAGGCTGTGTGTGTGTGTGTTTGAGAGCGAGAGTGTGTGTGTGTGTCTCACTGTGTGCCAGTGTGAGTTTGCATGAGTGTGTGTGTGTAGGTTTGCGCAAGTGTGTGTTTGCATTACTGTGTGTGTGTGCGTGGGCACTGCTGGAGAGACCAGGGACCATGTGCCAAACCCCGGCTGTGGCCCATTGTGAGACCAGCTGGTGTGTGAAGAGGGCCAGCGGTCAGTTCGGTTCCCAACCAGACTGGAGCTGAAGATGTCTATATTTTCTACTATAGAACATAATACCTGCTATGTCTATGATTGGATATAAGGCAGGAACCAGGCCCTATCTCTATATTTTTCATCTCTCTATCTCCCCCTCTCTCAGATGTTGTTTTATGAATCATCTCAGTTATCTCAGAGGCACAGAGGAAACATCAACAGCTGTTGTTTGGCTTCCCTTGTCTATCTCAGCCATGCTGTTTCTGTTTTCGCCTACACCATGAAATTACTGTCAGGATCTAGATGGATTGTTTTTATGTGGAGAGGATCTGGGTGTGTTCTTATGTGTTGACTTCGCTAATATGTGCTTGATGGAGCATTGTGTTATTGGGTGTTGCTACAGCACTGCGTTCAGGCAGGCAAATTGTGCTCATGCTCGCCCAGTTCAATTTGTGACTGTCTGGTTGGAGAGAAAGCAGAGGACCAATTGTGTTCCTCCTGGGGCAAGATTGTCTCTTTCTGATTGGAGACAGATGTGTGACCTCTGACCTCTGTGTCCTTATTAGGGGGTTTAGTGGTGCAAGGATCAGTTTAGGCCAGCCAGCTTTCTACAAGGCTTTGTAGTGGGGGATATATAGTCTGTGCCAGTGGAGATGTCAGTTCATTCATGGTGTTTTTTGCTAAAAACAAGTTTTTTTTTTTTCTTCCCCATGCCATACTAATTCCACTCAAATCCTGCCTTTGAAATGGAGGGCTAGCTTTAGTAGCCTAGCTTAAGCACAATTGAATTGAACAAAGAAAAGAGGCCCACATCTCTCTTCAGAATACTGCCAGTGGGTTACCCAGTGGAATTTCAATTCATTACCTTTATTTCCCCCCTTTCAGTAGTGTTTCCCTTTTCCTTTCTGTGCCCCAAGGCAGATTATTTCAGTTTAACCTTCCATGTCATTCACGCTAGCTCCGCTGCACTGGCTCACTAGTGGAGATGGAAAGACCCTTTGAAGATGTGCTTTGTGTGGGTAAAGTCCTGAGAGAGAGGCTGGGGCTTGGTGGTTCCCTGCCCGGCCCTGCCCTGCGCAAGCTCTTGCTGTGAAGGGGAATCAGCCCTCTGACTCTTCAAGCCCCCTAAACTCATAATTAAGACACTAGGTTCTGGCAACACTTAACCTAGTCTACATGTTTGAACCCACATCTACTCTTAACTTAGACCTGTATCTCTCTTTTTTTCTCCTTCTCTCTCTCTCTCTCTCTCTCTCTCTCTCTCTCTCTCTCACTCTGACTCTCTCACTCTGACTCTCTCACTCTGACTCTCTCACTCTGACTCTCTGTGTCTGTCTATCTGTCTTAGCTTAATACTTAGCTGTGATGGCTCAGTCTCTACCGCTGCTGTTCGAAAACATCAGGGCTCTCCATTTACTCAACAAAAAAAAACTCCAGGGGCCAATTCCACTACAAATTGGAGAAACATCAACAATTTAGCGTGTGCTGTTGTGAGAGCTACGGTTAGCATTCTCCTCCTACGTGCCACAGCCTGTGTTTACATGTACCTGCTATCATAATGACTGCTACTGTTCTTGTTCATTTGGTCATCCAATATGTTCCCCCCATTGGGAAAACTAGTTGACAGGTTGGTAAGAATTGCCTGCAGCTGCAAAAGAACCTGGCACAGTGGTGAATGGAGAAGAACATATACCAATATTTTCTGTGGACAACATGTTTTCCCTGAGTGGAAAAATGGCACACCAATTACTACGTTTTTGCTCAAAAATATCCTTAAATGATGCATGTCACGTTACCTCAGGTTTCACTTCACAAACAGGTCCCGCTGTGGATGATGATTAAGCTTTTTCTACTGTGTAAAAAACACAGTCTGTCTGTTTTGTGTTCACTGTGGTACGTGGGAGAGGTACAGCACAGCTCCCCAACCCATCTTCTGCCCCTGCCCATAGAGAATGTAAACAGACATGACCTAACCTAACCAACTCAGGACCACACTGCTGTCAAAACTACAGTCAACCTCTACAGGATCAAAGAGTGAATACGAGGATAAATGGAAGGACGGATTGGATTATTATTCTAATTTTCCCAATTGCTTGGTAAAGCAGGAATCAGCACCTTCTATTTTAAATAGAAAGTTCTGACAAGGGCAGGATACAGCCGAGAGAGAGAAAGGCTTTCATGTCTCAAAAGTAAAGACCAGTTCCGTTCGAACTTCAAAGCGGAGAAAGAAGGGCAGGAAGGAGTCATTTTCAACAAGGGAGATGTGTCCATCCTGGTCTTTGTAGTGTTTCTTATATCTCTCTGTCCACGGCACTGTGGACATCTAATTAGCATAATACAAAAATCCCTATCAAAATCTGTCTGTTTAAACTAGAAATATCTTTTTTTTTTATTTTATTTTTTTATTTTTTGTCCACTAATGTCGGCCTTCCGCATCTGCGGTGTTTGTCAGACCAGGAGACATCTCTTCTCATGAAAACGTCTGTAGTGTCCGAACAGTTTGGGCTACACACTATGCCCAAAGGCCTCACAAAACTCGTCTGTAGGTAGCCCGGTACCAGTTCAATTTTTTTTATGGAAGTACTTTATTGCCAAAAAAAGAGGTTAAATATGGGTACATAAAAAAAAAAAAGTAAGATATATAGGACAGACACTATTTTAATTTAACCTTTATTTAATTATTTACAATGACGGCCTACCCCGGCCAAACCCAGACGATGCTGGGCCAATTGTGAGCCGCCTTAAACCACTGCGCCACTCGGGAGCCCTAACTTCCTTTTGGTGTTTTTTTCCCAATCTGTTTTTCCGTGTATGAATCTGTTATTTAATGATGTCTATGGGCTAATAGCGTTAAGGGCAAATTCTATGTTTCATCAAATAGATTTTATTTATAGATATTTTTACAGGGATTCTATCAGGGATTCTAAGTCAGATTGCTAAATGTTTCTTAGTATGACCTTCTTAAAACAATTCCATATGTTAGCTTAGTAGAAACCAGGGCCCTTAGACCTTAGGGGGTTAAGCTATTATAGTGCTTACACTTACAGATACATTGTATTGTATGAATTGGTGCTGTACTACTGAAGTTGATCATCCACTTTGTTGTATGAAAATGTGCTATACTAACAAAGTTTTACCTCTTTAGGCCTCATCCTGAGCACTGCCAGGTCGGCCTCTAGGGGTCGCTGACGGGACCGAACCCCAGCTGCACCCACCATGACTCCCAGGTCCTCTACCATGACCCCAACCATGAAGCAGTGGAGGCAGCTGGTTCTGGTGGTGATGCTGGCCTGGCTCCTCATCTTCCTGGCCCTGCTCTCCCACTTCCTGGACCCCCGGGACGTGGAGCTCCGCTTGCCCTCCTCGCTCACCCACACCGAAACCCGCCGTCTGGCTTCCATCCAGGGTAGTCCATCGGGCATCAGGGCTTCTCCTCTCGAGGTGTCGTCCTCATCTTCCCCCATCAACCAGGACCCCAGCCACAGCCGGCAGGGAAAACTGGAGGCCCTGGAGCTGAGCCAGAATGATGACTCAATGTTCTGGAACAAGGTGAGCGATCAGGAAGAGGGGGTGGATCAGGAAAGGGAAGAGAAGATAAGGAGGGAGAGACTGAGAAGGAGGAGGAGGAGGAGGAAAGGGAGCATGTCCAGGGCTGAGCAGCGGGGAAGAGACGGCTACTATCTATCCCAGTCCAAGGCAGTGGTCCAGCAGCTGCGGAGGGGCATTGCCTCAGTGGGAATGCTCGCTCCACACCTGCAGAAGTCCATGAGGGACTACCTGAATCTCAACAGGCACCACGTGGCCTACAGGGGGCTGCGCAGGGGTAGGCAGAGCGGGAGGGAGGTACTCTGTGAACTGAAGGAGCAGGCCAGGTTGAGGACACTGGACGGGACAGAGAAACCCTTCTCTGGGCTGGCCTGGGACAGGCTAGTGCCCCCACGACCTCTGGAGCAGCTTTGGGGCCAGGGGTCAAAGTTCAAGTCGTGTGCGGTGGTCACCTCGGCCGGGGCTATCCTCAACTCTTCCCTAGGGAGAGAAATTGGTGAGTGCTGTAGGACAGGTGATACACATTTTTCCAAACATCGGCAGTATTTATAACGTAACCGTTAGCTCCAATATAAATAAAGACACTGCTGCTAAGTTATGGTACAAATCCAGATGGAAGTGAAGCTCAAACTAGATTTATTACACCCAGCAGGATGTTGCAGCTGCACAACACGACATACAAGTCACACAATCACATATTTATACCTTCCAACTGGGCAGAGTCATCTCCTTGTATGTCTAAGAATAACAGATTCTCTGTTCTTGGTAGTGTCGTGGCCCGGCCTGAACCCAGAACCTTCGTGGGCGGGCAAGTGTGTGTGTGTGATAAGGCTTCAGTTGGAGTGTTGACCTCCCAGAGGTCTCTCCTCAATTCAACTGTTGTCGTCACCTCAATGTTGACTTCCACATCTCTCCTGACTCTAGTTCCATTGAGAACTAGAACATTAACCTAGCTTATCAGGAACTGAGGCTCCACTGAGGCTCCCTACTTCCTCGAAAATATTTACAGGAAAGGAGGAACAGACAGGGACTTTCTGTACTTCAAATCAAACTTTATTTGTCACATGCGCCGAATACAACAAATAGACTTTACAGTGAAATGCTTACTTCACTGCAATATTACACACAAGCTCCAACATTCTAAGTAATAACAGGTTAGTACTACTAATCAGGCTGATTATACAGGTATACAAGTTATTACAACTAATTGGCTGATTGTCAGACTAGTCTTCATCACTGCACAAGTGTATTGCTTTGGTAGGTTTGATTTACCCTTAGAATTGAACTGGCCTCTACCCTTACAGTGCATAAGAGCTCTGAGGCTGGGAAGTTCCTCACACCTATAGAAATCACTCCGCATTCAGTGCATGTGAATGGGAACGCTGGCTTACTCTACGGGATCCTTAGACCACTAATTTGTATTCATTCAGTAGCCTTTCACGTTGATAGCATCAGATTGGCTTGTCACTCCTCATGTCTCTGTTCATTTGATGTGATGAGTAGCCTGAGGAGGAAGAGCCGTGACACCAATGCAGGCACCTTTTATAAATGAGACTTCAGCCCATTAGATAAGACCTCCAAAGAAAAGCGTTTGCTGCTCTCTAGTGTTGGAGTTCTTTTAGTGACTCATAAGCATCATGATGTGCATAATATTATAGTTTACCTAGACTAGATATACACTGAACAAAAATATAAACGAAATATGCAACAATTTCAAAGGTTTTATTGAGTTACAGTTCATATAAGGAAATCGGTCAATTGAAATAAATTCATTAGGCCCTAATCTATGGATTTCACATGACTGGGAATACAGATACATTTTTTAAAAAGTAGGGGCGTGGATCAGAAAACCAGTCAGTATCTGGTGTGACCACCATTTGCCTCATGCAGCACGACACATCTCCTTCTCATAGAGTTTATCGGGCTGTTGATTGTGGCCTGTGGAATGTTGTCCCACACCTCTTCAATGGCAGTGCTGGATATTGTACACATTGGTCCAGAGCATCCCAAACATGCTCAATGAAGGACATGTCTGGTGAGTATGCAGGCCATGGAAGAACTGGGACGTTTTCAGCTTCCAGGAATTGTGTACAGATCCTTTCGACATGGGACCATGCATTATCATGCTGAAACATGAGGTGATGGCGGCGGATGAATGGCACGACAATGGGCCTCAGGATCTCATCACGGTATTTCTGTGCATTCAGATTGCCATTGATAAAATGCAATTGTGTTCGTTGTCCATACCATAACCCCACCTCCACCATGGGGCACTCTGTTCACAACATTGACATCAGCAAACCGCTCGCCCACACAACGCCAAACACGCTGTCTGCCATCTGCCCAGTAGTTGCCAAGAGAGTGCATAGCTGTCATCAAAGCAAAGGGTGGCTCATATGAAGAATCTCAAATATAAAATATATTTTGATTTGTTTAACACTATTTTGGTTACTACATGATTCCATATGTGTTATTTCATAGTTTTGATGTCTTCACTATTATTCTACAATGTAGAAAATAGTAAAAATAAAGAAAAACCCTAGAATGAGTAGGTGTGTGTAAACTTTTCACTGGTACTGTGTTATATATATAATTAATAAAAAATTAAGAGTACAGACTATTGAATGAGACCAAAAGTTTTTGAGAAGATAATTATAAAATTAATTATTTTATTTTTTTTTCATTTTGATAAGACATGAAAATGCTATGAAATTAAGGTTATTTGTTTATGTAAAAATCTAAATGTGAGATTCTTGGGGAAAAAATCCACAGAAATTCTGGCTGAAAAAATGTGGTCCCCACTGAAAAAGTTTAATACTACTGCACTCAAGGGAGACATTCACTAACAACATTACTTATGCTTGTAGATAAACTGTCATTTTCGTGGTACTGTTGGGGTGATGCATACAGCTTATGTCCATACCCTGTACTCAGATTCCCATGAGGCTGTGCTTCGCTTCAACGCTGCTCCTACAGAGGGCTATGAGAATGACGTGGGCAACAAGACCACCATCCGCATCATCAACTCTCAGGTAGGTCCCCCACTTCTCCTCCTGTGACTTTTCTTTAGTACTCAGGACCCCCTATTGATTGACAGTGGAATCACTGACACTCTGCCTTATGAAAATGATTTGAGTTGGTCTAGAGCTGAGTGAAACCGCTAGTCAGATCACTAAGACAGGCTATCCCAGCACTACCACGCTTATCTAGTCAATCATTGATGATACACCTATAATTGGGAGAGGACAAGTTGGCGTATGGGATCTGTACATGTGGACTGTAGGTGAGATGTACTCATATTTCTTGCCTCATATTACATTTAGCCTGGGGGGCTGGAGAGCTATCAGTACAGCTATCAGTAATTTGTCTCCCTGCAGATACTGGCCCGGCCCAGACATCGCTTCAACACCAGCTCTTTGTATAAGGGTATGACACTGGTGGCCTGGGATCCTGCACCGTACTCTGTGGACCTGCCCAGGGTAGGTCTCTCTGCTCTCTCTCACTGTCAGTCACGCGCTGTAGTGTGTGTATGTGTCATTAATGACTTCTTAATCATCCCCTGGTTCATCTTAGGGAAAGTCTGGTGCAGAGTGAGCCAGCAAACATCGCCGTTGTGGCCTTAAGCAAAGCACTTAACACCCTACAATTGCTCCAGGAGCGCAGCACTGCAGCTGACCCATTTCTTCCAGCCCCTCAGGTGGTGTGTCTTGTGAGAGAGCGTAAACACTCATTTCCATTCTAAATGGACAATAAAATGCCTCATATTTTATAAAAAATCATCTTAGGGTTTTCACTGAATAATTCAGAAAGTGTCTGTGTGTTTAGATTTAGGTATCTGGTGTGTAGCTTACACAGGCCCCGTCCTGAGATCCTGTTAGTGGTAGCGGTCATGTTTCCATTTAGCAGAGGCTTTTCTCCAGTGCAACTAACAGTCAGTTAATCAACTGTGTGAACACACTCAATGGTGACAGTGCTGTCTTCAGCCTTTGATTAATGTGTGGCAGATAGCCTAGTGGTTAGAGTGTTGGACCAGTAACCGAAAGGTTGCAAGATCAAATCCCCGAGCTGACAAGGTAAAAACTAATTTTCCTTCTGCCATTGAACAAGGCAGTTAACCCACTGTTCCTAGGCCGTCATTGAAAATAAAAATTTGTTCTTAACTGACTGTTCTTAAATAAATAAAAAATGTGGGTCATGTGTCAATCTCCAGATGCAAGGAAACATGATGACCAACTGGGTGGTAATGAGGAAAAGCTGAACGGACATATCTTCTGTAGTTTTCCACGGACTTTAGACTTACTCAGTCCTGGTGAGGTGGGGAAATGTTTTAGTGTTTATCAACAGGCTATAACCTCTGGAGATGATCCATCTTGTTTTAAAGTAGTTTGACAAATTGCTGTTACATTTTCCACAATGTAAGTGTGAAAGGGAATTCTTCCAAGTTCTTTAAGACACTGGTAGCATTCCATTCTTCCATTCTCAGAGTGTATGCGAGACAAATAATTTGTTGAGATCCGATTTGTTTGTCTTGTCAGTTGAAAGTGATGGTAGCTAGCCTAAGATCAATCACAACAAAACAAACACAACATTTTTCTTAAGAAAACACAAATTTAGGCCTTGTCAGTTTGTTCGAATTTCCTCCTCTTTTGACTCACAGATCAGTAAGCAAACTTTGAACATTGCAAGTAGAAATATTATTAATAGAGCAGACACAATTCCTTATTTTACATGTTTGTTCTACATAAAATATTTATTTCTGAACATTCCGCAACTTTCTGCCCTGCTGAACGTACCCTTGTATACAGTGCCTTTGGAAAGTATTCAAACCCCTTGACTTTTTCCACATTTTGTTATGTTACAGCCTTATTCTAAAATGTAAGTCATTTTTTTCCCCTCATCAATCTACACACAATACCCCATAATGACAAAGCAAAAAGAGGTTTTCAGAAATGTTTGCACATTTATTACAAATAAAAAACATATATCACATTTACGTAAGTATTCAGAACCTTTTACTCTGTACTTTGTTGAATAACCTTTGGCAGCAATTACAGCATCAAGTCTTCTTGGGTAGGACACTACAAGCTTGGCACACCTGTTTTTGGGGAGTTTCTCCCATTCTTCTCTGCAGATCCTCTCAAGCTCTGTCCGGTTGGATAGGGAGCGTTGCTGCACAGCTATTTTCAGGTCTCTCCAGAGATGTTCGATCGGGTTCAAGTCCGGGCTCTGGCTGGGCCATTCAAGAACATTCAGGGACTTGTCCCAAAGCCACTCCTGCATTGTCTTGGCTGTGTGCTTAGGTTCGTTGTTCTGTTGGAAGGTGAACCTTCACCCCAGTCTGAGGTCCTGAGCGCTCTCGGGCAGGTTTTCATCAAGCATCTCTCTGTACTTTGCTCTGCTCATCTTTGCCTCAATCCTGACTTGTCTCCCAGTCCCTGCCGCTGAAAAACATCCCCACAGCATGATGCTGCCTCCACATTGCTTCACCATAGGGATGGTGCCAGGTTTTGGTCAGCTCTAGGAAGCCTTGGTGGTTCCAAACTTCTTCCATTTAAGAATGATGGAGGCCACTGTGTTCTTGGGGACCATCAATGCTGCAGAAATGTTTTGGTACCCTTCTCCAGATTTGTGCCTCGACACAATCCTGTCTCAGAGCTCTACGGACAACTACTTCGACCTCATGGCTTGGTTTTTGCTCTGACATGCACTGTCAACTGTGGGACCTTATGTAGACAGGTGTGTCTTTCCAAATCATGTCAAATCAATTGAATTTACAACAGGTGGGTCTGAATACTTATGTAAATAAGGTATTTCTGTTTTTAAGGTTTAATACATTTGCTAGAATTTCTAAACTATTTTCACCTTGTCGTTATGGGGCATTGTGTGTAGATTGCTGAGGAAAATGTTTTATTTAATCCATTTTAGAATAAGGCTGTAACGTAACAAAATGTGAAAAAAGTTTAGGTTTTTCCCGAAGGCACTCTATGGGGAACAATTAAATAATGTGTTTTACATGACCTCTGCTGTCTGCCACACACATTGGCATGGCATTAGTTAAAATACAGATTGGACACACACACGCACATGCATAAGGCCAATGATCAAGGGCTGCATGTTAATCAAGTTATTCTAATGGCATCCACTTTGAAAATGAAAGCCATTGTTTGTATGTGTGTGTTTTTAGTTTGTGTGTGCACATCCATGCGTGTGTATTTGTGTGCTCGCAGTAGTGCATGTGTGTTTTTGTATAGCCTACTGTACTACATGCACCCAATTTGTACGGATGGTTGAACACATTCAATGGGACTTTCCCAAGAAATCTTCTCCAGACCCAGCATACATTTGAAACAAATCACTGTTCTGTATCTAATGCTTAAAAGGCATAATTTACTCAATTTTGCCCCATGTTATTCTGACTGTTTGAAGAACCAACGAGTTACCAACACGGTATCTGTCACCTAACAGCTTAACGCTACTGGGTGTCAGATTAAAGGCTGATATTTTCACTCTGCGGTCAAAGCATCACCACGTTTATTGAGCAGATTACCTCTGTTGAATTCTGGCACCATATTCCCTGTTTAGTGCCCTTGTACTGTAGGGAATAGGGTGCCATGTGGGATGCAAAATAAGATGTACTTCCAGAATCGATTTAACTGACTCTTGTGTAAGCAGTGGTGTATGAAAGGAACATGTATTTATACAACGTTTTAGCTTGGGGTGTTGGGATTCCTGTGGTGATGTTGTGAGTCAGTCAGTATGGTGGAGATGAATTCAAGCAAATCTGCATCACAAAATTGGCACAATAGCTGTAGCATTTTAACATACATTCTTTCCCTTAGTCAAATAAAACCATAATACTAATTTTAGGTCTGTCATGATTGTGCTGACCCGGAGTAGCAGCGTTCTATTTCAGATAACGTAAAAAGATGCTTCGTGCTGACTGCAGTGTCCTCTCTTTTCCTCTCCTTATCAGTGGTACAGGAACCCAGACTATGACCTGTTCACCCCGTACGAAGAACGCCGGCGGCTCCACCCCACACAACCGTTCTACATCCTCCACCCCAAGTTTATCTGGCAGCTGTGGGACGTGATCCAGGGGAACACCCAGGAGAACATCCAGCCTAACCCCCCATCCTCTGGGTTCATAGGTGGGCAAGCGCCTCTGATCATCCACCCGGGCACCCACCCATCCATTTATATGTTTGACCGCTGTGTCTGAAATGGTACCCTGTTCCGTATGACAGGAACACTCTTCAGCCAACGTGCATCGAATTCACAAAACATCATTAACTGTTGAGATGCAGCAGATACTGCAGGCCTCTGTCAGAACACATATGGGGGTGTCCTTGGTTCAATGTGACAAGCAGGCTTTAAGTAAATGGCAGCCAGAAGGATGCATGTTACTTTCTTTTTTTGCTTTAGTGAGTGAGATCTGCGACTGCTCAAAGGTAAAAATATAACAACAAAGAGCGTAATTGTAATTCCGTGTGTGTTCAACATCTATTTACAAGGTTACACAGTCAAGAGGGCACAGGTGCTCAATAACGATTGGCATTCCAGGAAGTCAACTATCAATTTTGTAAGCAAATACAAATTTTCAAGGTAGCCTGGTGGGTAGGAGCATTGGGCCAGTAACCGAAAGGTTGCTGGATAAAATCCCAGAGCTGACAAGGTAAAAATCTGTCATTCTGCCCTTGAGCAAGGCAGTTACCCCACTGTTCCCCGGGTGCCAATGACGTGGATGTCGATTAAGGCTGCCCCCCACACCTCTCTGATTCAGAGGGGTTGGGTTAAATGCGGAAGACACATTTCAGTTGAATACATTGTTGTACTGACCAGGTATCCCCCTTTCCCATATTGTGTCCCATGTTGGTGTTTTGGAAAGGCAGAGAGGTGAGACATGAGAAATTATGTGAATATTAGGTGTAAGATTATGGCAAGGCAAGAAATAGTTTTTTCATCATATGTTTATACATATGCATCTATACCAGTCTAAACCTGCATACAATATTACCACTCACACGGACCAAAAGTACGGAGGAGAGTCCAGAAAGAACAGCGGAATGGTGATTCATTCCTGTGTGTGTTTTCTTCCCTCTTGTTTTGTTCTCAATGTACATGAGGATGGGGGTTCGACATAGACCCCATGGCATTTCCTGGAATCCCAGCAGGAGGGCTTGAGGGGGCTGTGTCGCCCCGAGCACGTTACTGTGCTACCACCACACACACACTCACCACCAGCAGCAGTACTCAGTGAGGCAGACCATGACTCACAGAAGGATTTTATTTGGGTTGCAGTCCATTTATTTAACTGTTTTTGGGTTACAGTTTATTAAGCAGTGAGAGGCGGTGCTGTTCAGTTTGTCATGTGGATAAAGACAAGCAAGTGCCGTATGATGGCTACAGCCAGTCACTGTTGACTGCCTGCTGGGAGCTGGTAGGTACCTATGTACATCATTTAGACTTGTAGACTGAGCCACATGTCAACATGCAAAGCCAGATACTGCATGACTCAACACTGCAGGCACAGAAAGATGGTAACTTTAACGGCTTGTGGCTTTCATACAACGCCTGGCTGTCATCCCAACATGCAAATATTGGTTGGATCAGCATTGTTTCCACATTGTCATAACTGTAAACAACATTTCAGTCAACTGACAATTGAACATGTGGGATGACAAGTGTTGCAAACATTCACACTTTCTGTTACACTGTTTCTGGTTTATTACCCTCCCCACCCTACAATGAAATGGAAAATCCCTTCACATTGTTGCCATACATTTAATACCAGTTTAGGGTGTAATAATACTAGCCAGTTTTACACAGATCACCCAGGTGCATCATTTATAAAATGTTCTTACGCGCATATATGATCTTAAATAGTTGAAATCCACAGCTATATAGTGATTTAATAACCATGAATTAGGTGGGATTTAGCAACTTAGTGTGATCTAGAAATGAACATGATTATGTGTGATTTACACCCTTAGTTATGTGTATAAACATTGTGATTATCCTTCATATTATTTTAAGAACTGATGGTATGCTGAAATGTAATATAAAAACAGAGCAAATAGATGACGCCCAAGGTGATTTGATCTCACAGATGTGGTACAAAGCATTCAGCTTCACCAACATCATTCACATAGGCTTCATAGCTGCTTCAGAACAAATTAATAGATTAACGGTCTGTTATTGCACTTAATTGGAAATGGCCACAGTTATGACAGCATACTGTAACAGTTATGACAAAAGCCTTTTTTCGTACTGTAACAGTAATGACAACACTAAAGAAGCTGCAGTCTTAATACAACTCTGGGGACTATCGCCGTAACACATGTAACAATATAAAAACGGAAGTTGATGAAAAATACACTTTTTTTTTTTTTTTTTTTTTTTAAGTAAACAACACCACACTGTCGCGTTTTCTCATGGCAAGACTTGACAGGAGTATATCTACACCTTTACTGAGTAACAAAGTAACAGTTGACCATCTAGATAGGTTGGGGCGGTTGACACACCTTCTATAACATGGATCATCAACTAGATTCAGCCGCGGGCCAATGTATTTATTTTTTTCTTGAGCAGATGGTCAGGGTGCCAGAACATAATTACTGCGAATTGACAGCAAGAAGCCAAAACAGATATAACATTTACTAAAGCATAATAAACTTAAAATCAATTGGAGCTGATTTCATGATGTTTATACAGTCTCATGTCCAACAACAGAAATCCCACACAATTGTTTTTATTATTTATTATTATTTATTTTTGCTATGAACTTGGGGGGCCAAATAAATCCACCCGCAGGCTGCCAGCTGGGGTACCATGTTCTATAAGATAATAGAGCACAGTGTCGTTTCTGGAGTGATGACGTGGAATAGATCACTTTGTTAGTAGAAGATATTGATAGTTCTCTGTCTGGGTAACGTTGTGGATTAGATCACTGACTGTGTGTATAGAAGAGTTCTCTGGTGACACAACGCCTCATGATGGATCATTTATGGGTAGTCTGTTGTTGAGGCGTTCTCATGATGACAAATCACTATGGAGAGTTTTGGGGCGACACCACATGACAAATGCCAGGGATAACACTGTATCCTCTAGAGTTTTCGGTGGTGACGCTATCATATGACACAGTGGATCACTGGATAGCGTTTGTCACGTGGGGGAAAAGGGGGGTGGGTTGAGAGGGGCTTCGGGGGGTACGCGGCTGTCCACAGGAGGTGATCTCTTGGTTGGGGTCTGGGCTGGTCTGTTCGGAGACGGGGGTGCTGACTTCACGGTTGATAGTGCTGCACTCCACTGTGTGGGGATGGTGGTTGTGGTTATGGTGGTTGGCGCCGGTGGAGAGCTGGGGCGTGACGGCTACGTTGTTACTGTGGCCCCGGCGGTTGAGCTGGATGACGGTGGTCTTGGAGGGCATGGAGGAGACGCCGTTCTCAGAACTGGGCCGCTTGCAGTGGAACAGGATCAGGAAACACCTGTAGAACTGCAAGGGAGGGACAGAGAGGGTGTGAGAGGGTGAGGGAGTGTGTGATAAGGAGTGTGTGTGTGTGTGTGTCAGACACAGAGTGAGTCACTCCCTGTTTTTCAACACAGATTGTAAAACCCATTTCTTTAGACATTACATTTCCTAACATAAAAATAACACAAAAATTAAACAGAGATGCAAACTAAAGGTCGGATTCCAGAGAATTTCCATGGTAAATAATTTTTTGTCTGTCTGGGGGAAACTGGCCCTAAAACATTTTGACCCTTACATGCTACCGGACGCGTCGCGTGCGTTTCAAAATAAATGTACACGTCATTCAATCATTGCACCCACACTGCTCGTGCGCGCCAAAAAGCATCTGCGTTCGCAGGCGCTAAAATAGAAGTTGCTTCTATTTGTGACGCGGAACGCGATGTAAGTCCTGCCTCTCCCATCTCCTCATTGGCTTTTAGAAGCATATACCCACATGCCATCTCCTCATTGGTTATACCCACGTGGGTGATTGAAAGATTAACTGAGGTCGGTCGGTCGGCTGTGGTAATACACCTTATTATGAATGTTAGTTATTATGAAAGTTCGATGCCAATCGCCATATAAAGTCCAAAGAAAAAAAGCCTGGAAGGAGGAGAGATGACTAGAAATGATTCGGTTGACTGTTTTATGTGTGGATTAATTGTTGGAGTAGAGGACCTTTCAGGTAAAATAATAATTTCTGGTAAAATAACAACTCCACGTTTATATCCCAGGACAAATTAGCTAGCAACAGCAAGGCAGCTAGCTAAATTGCCATAAATGTTTAATGCTTTTCGACCTTAATTAATATAATTGGTTCAGAGTTTTGATATTTCAACCTGCGTGTCGTGATTGCGTGTGGGGGGACAAAATCAATTTGCGCACGATGGCGCACGTGGACGCACGCACTTTCGTCCAGTTTGGGCAAGGTGTTAGATTGCAGTATAAGCTGTAATGAATTCATCTTTGCCCTTTTTGTTTCAATTACAGGCATCGTCTTGATGCTGTCGCTGTGCGAGGAGGTCGATGTCTATGAGTACATCCCCTCTCTGCGTCAGACAGACCTGTGCCACTACCACGAGCACCACTACGACGCCGCCTGCACGCTTGGGGCATACCATCCCCTGCTCTTTGAGAAGCTACTGGTCCAGAGGATGAACAGCGCCTCCCAGCACAACCTCAAAACCAAGGGCAAGGTCACGCTGTCGGGGTTCAGTGCGGTCAACTGTGGGCCATGACCCCTGACCTTTGACGTCCTATGACCTATGGCCATCAAGAGACGGAGAGTGCCGACACTAATCAAGCGACTGAAGAGGCTAAGTTAAATCAGCACTGTCGTCTGTGGGCCATGATCTGGCTTTTGACCTTTGACCTGGACCGCTGTCTGGTAAATCAGGATGAAAGTGAAGAGGAGGAGAGTGGTGCCAATACTAATCAATCTTAGGCTGTAGAGGCTAAGCTAGCGTGCTCGAGAACTGCCTTTGTCACAATGGATAGTGTCAACAACTGAAGCTGCTCTGGCCATCAGGTTCAGCGACCACAGACAGGGTGCTAAACTGATAGTTGTTTCAACATTAAAAGAAGTGAAATAGTTTAAAGACCGAACTCTGAAGTGACACCTGCAGAGGAATTTATTTGTTTTCGCTGAGCCTGGAAAAATAAAAACCAGCCTGTTGCTGCTGGTTAGGATAGCAATAGTCAACATTGTTGTAAGGAGGGGGGTGTTTAGGGCATGTGGATGTCATGTTGTTGTATTGTGTAATGAAGTTGTCCTTCAGGGATGTATTCCTACTGGAGAGAGAGGTCATCTTTTTAAGGTATTGTTATAAACTTGTCACACAATGTTGTACATGGGAGAGGTCTGGGTATGAATGTGGAAAAGTGATCTATGGATTCAAATATTGAACATCGGTCAAAGGCATGTTTTGCTGATTCAATTAATGAGGTGCATTTTCATGTACAGGTCATGTTTAGAGCATTGAAATAGAGAATTGAAAACATGCAGTGTAAAGGGTTTACTTGAGAGGGGAGGTTTGAATTTAATAAGCAGTTCAAAAAACATGTTCCTTTGGGTTAAAGATATTGCAGACCTTATTTGAAACATTCAGGCATAGTAGTGTATGTAGGTCTATGAGGGAAAACAACCACTTCTTTTCACTTTTTTTGCATGAACCATTCTCAACCTAACCACTGATCTGTGTGTATGTGAGTAAGGAACTCAAACGTTCTTATCAGTGTTCTCATGTCCTCTGTACGTACGCTATTTAAAGTTACTGTACCTCAACAACTAGATGGTAAAACTGACAGCAGATACTTTTCCTGGCTTGACATGATTCTACAGCCACACTGTGTAAATAGAATGTGAATGTGGTTTGTTTGCCTATAGAAGTCTGGTCAAGTGTAATGCAATGAATGTAGCTATGAATAGTTTGAGGCACATAAAAAAAAAAAAAAAAGTTTATTTAACTAGGCAAGTCAGTTAAGAACAAATTCTTATTTAGAATGACGGCCTACCCCGGCCAAACCTGGTGTGTGCCGCCCTATGGGGCTCCTAATCACGGCCGGATGTGATACAGCATGGATTCAAACCAGGGGCTGTAGTGACGCCTCTTGCACTGAGATGCAGTGCCTTAGACCGCTGCGCCACTCAGGAGCGCAGCGGTCTAAAGCTTTTGGCAATGGTGATATAGACTTGATACTGTGCCAAATGTTCCCTGTGTGAAGTTAACTGTTAGTTAACACTACGTCTTCTAGGAGTTCACCACTACAAAAGCAAAGCGGAGGCCTCAGCTTGGAAATATCAATGGAATCACGGAAATATAAATGTCCTTACGATGATTCACTTGTTTGTTTATATTGTGAATGGAATGCACAAAACACAGCAATAGAAATGCCATTTTTCTTTTGAATCATTTTTTTGCTGATCTACTGTTGAGTAAACACTAATATTCACACCTTTGGGATCTTTAAGCAAAAATCAGTTTGTTTTTACAGATAATTTTCTATAGCCAGAATCAGTTTTTGTACTGAACATCATTTGTTAGTTTGTCTAAAATTTGTATTTCCTTTCCATTGTTTTATACTTAAACTGTTGTGAATAAAGATATTGTACTTGCCTTGTGATTTGACCCTTGTCTAACTAGCTGTTTAACTACATATCCCACAATTCAAGAGGCAAGGGCTATATCTCAATTGCTTAAAAAGTATTACCTGCTCGTTTCCTCCCTTTGATTGAAAAATGCTTGACCAGTGTAAGAACTAATGGTGGAAGCTCCTCATTGGGCTGGCTTTCATCTTGTCACGTCTTTCACATCAATGTAACGAAGGAGAGGAGGTGAGTAGAGGACACATTTTTGATTTATGTTCTGCTCACCTGTTTGTTCATGAGTATATAGATGAGAGGGTTGATGACGGTGCTACTCTTAGCCATGATGGAGGGCACCACGGTCACGATAGGGGTGATAAGGCCCGGGTGTCCAAAGGTGGCCATCATGGCGATCACGCCGTAGGGCATCCAGCACAGCAGGTAACACACCACCGTAGTGATCACCATGAACAGGATGTGGAACTCTCTCCGCCGCGCCGCCGACCTACGGATCCGCCCCACCTGAGAGGAAATGATCATACATAAAGTTGTGCACAAATGTATATGAATGTATAAATATATGTCCTGAGAGGCCAATCACATAGGAGGATGTAGAAGGACATTCAAGGTCTTGTTCCAATACTTAGAGAAATGTAATTTCCTTTCTTCACTGCTAAGCCTAATCAATGTTTACATTTTGTATTTTATATAAAAGCCTAATTTCCCTCCTTGACATAGGCTAATCAGTGTCATACTTATCACCAATACTTAAAAAAAAAACATCCTTGTAATAGGATAATCACTGTTTCAATTATTTTAATAATAAAGACTTTAAAATTGGCTATTAAGTAACCTGACAGGACTGGATGAGTGAAACAGGGTTTCCAGTTCACTACCTTTACCTATCCTGTCATGTCACGTCACTTATTGCTTAAACTTCCAGGAAGGCAGAGCGCTTTTTCAAAAAGTATTCTAATAGGGCTACGCAAGTCAAAACACTTACAGTCTCATTACCAGGCCAGACCTGTCTGATCTGAGTATTCAGAAACACCTGTAGCCTTAAGATTCATCCCAGCTGAGAAAAAAAACAACGGCCTAATTATCTAGTCACAAGATGTTTTCTTTCTAGGATATCAGTCTTAATTGCAGTGGAGGAAAGGGAACCAAGTGTTTCAAAAAAATAAAAAAGGATACTCCATCTGTCGCACGAACACAGTCTTAATCATGTAAAATTAGTGCTCAGTTTCTCTCTTTGTGCACATTCTCCTACTCTCTTCTCTCAATCCTACCAATCTGTAACCACCAACTTCCTTTCCAAGCATCTCAGTCTACAGACCACTGAAGACAGGGCATCTTTCTACGGGAGGGTCATATGAAGGAGTACTGAGTGCATATTACGTCTCTATATATACACAAATAGATGCAGCATTATGTTATTCATTTTGTGGGCAGATAGCCCATTAGCTGTTCTATAAATACATGACTGTGAACATGCAAGTGTGATTTGTCAGTTAAACTGCAGGATTACCACTGTGGTAGTATGTGCAACTAGACACTTGAATGGTAGCCTAACAATGGATGGTAGCTGCTACTAACTCAGTGTTCTTGTGGTTAAAGTGTCCGCCCTGAGATTGGAAGGTTGGGAGTTCGATCCCCGGCCGATTCATACCAAAGACTGTAAAAATGGGACCAGGTGTGTCTCTGCTAGGCAATCAGCATGAAGGAGATTGATTGGAGGTAAGGCGCTGCGATAGACTAGTGTCCTGTCCAGGGATATGTACATCAAGCTGCCTCATGCTACAGAAACAGGAGAGCTGTTCTGGCTTGTGCAAGGCTACTTACTCGCGGTGCTGAGTCCTCTATAATTCAGTGGTGACAGTGTCAGTAATACGTTGACTTTGCGGGGTAGCTGGGTTCACTATCTCAATGTATGTCAAACACATTATTACTTAAACACGGGGGGGTGGAGACACCAGATAACGCTGACTGAGAGAGCGAGATATTACTAGGCAGTGCTTCAGCATTCTACCCAATAACTGACAGTTTTAACGCTGAAAGTCTTTCTGATTATCAGTGGTTTATCAGCAGGTTCAGACCCTGACCCAACATGCTGATCTATGGCTTTGCATGAGTTAACTTGACTCTCCTCTGGTTCCTATCTTCTCTGTTCAAGCCTCCCTTCTATCAATGTTTTATTGACGAAAACACACACGTGCACTGACAAATGTACCCATCCATGTTGGTTTTAGGTACTGTAAACACCAACCACTTCTACAGATCACTTCTTCACAGGTAGATAATTACAGTTTTCAGGATAAGAAGTGTTTGCGTGAAGAGTAGCGAATAACCATAATATGTGTCGGCTAAACATTGCATTGTGTGTTTGATTTCAAGCCATTTTCTTTTGAACCCATGTGAACAGGTGGGACAGCCCACCTGTTTGACAGCGTAAAGCAGCCTCCCATAGCAGTAGACCATGACCAGCACAGGCAGCCCCAGACAGAAGATGAACAGGCAGATGATGTAGGAGTGAGACTGGGGCGTCTGGGATGTCCAGGTGACCGAGCAGCTGGTCCCGGCCCCCTCCAGGCCGTAACTACTCCAGCCCAGCAGGGGGGGCACTGTCCAGAACAGGGAGTAGAGCCAGGAGCCCGCCACGGCCAGCAGAGGCTTGCGGTAGTCGGGGGCCTGCTTGTTGTACACGGTTAAGGTGCTGTAGCGGTCATAGGAGAGGAAGGCCAGCGAGATTAGCGACACAATTCCTGAGAGATGGATAGAGAAAGAGAGGGAGGGAGATTATGAGAGACAGAGAGACAGACCGAGAGAGACAGACCGAGAGAGAGAACAAGAGGGATGGTGATTACCCATTACATGGATTATTGCGAGACAGTCACTGAGATTGATTATGGTGCACTGGCAGGCTACCCTTTAAAACAGACTAACTGCATGCGTTCTGTTTGGCTTTTCTAAACCGAGCCTTAATACATACCCAAGTAAATTATCACTTTTGAAGGGCGAACATATGAAATTCCCTATTTTATACGGCTATTTTAAGCAGCCCAATGAACACATCACAGTGTGCATTACAGCAATGAAGAGGAATATTGCAGCCCCTGCGACTATGAAAACAGTACTGTAGGTTTCAGTTACATTTTGAAAGCAAACTGCCTTCAGTAGTCTAAGTCCAGTGGGATCTGTGAGAAGTTGTGCACTGTAGTATGTTATCAGCTAGGAGTGACAAGTTCAGTAATCATATTCATATGGTCCTCTATACTGGATTTCTACACTCTTAGAAAAAAAGATTCCAAAAGGGTTCTTTGGCTGTCCCCATAGGAACCCTTGGTTCCAGGTAGAACCCTTTTTGGTTCCAGGTAGCTCTTTTGGGTTCCGTGTAGAACTCTCTGTGGAAAGGGTTTTACATGGAACCCAAAAGGTTTCTACCTGGAATCAAAAAGGGTTATCCTATGGGGACAGCAGGTTCTAGATAGCAAGTTTAACCGGATAATACTTTAATTTAGCCACTTAAAAACCACAAACATATCTTATCACTTCAAGGGGAATATCATATGATGCTTGTACTGTATGTATTTGTATTTATTATGGGTCCCCTTATGGGTCCCCTCTTCCTGGGTTCCAGCTAAATTAAGGCAGTTTATACAATTTTAAAACATTACAATACATTCACAGATTTCACAACACACCGTGTGTGTGTGTGTGTGTGTGTGTGTGTGTGTGTGTGTGTGTGTGTGTGTGTGTGTGTGTGTGTGTGTGTGTGTGTGTGTGTGTGTGTGTGTGTGTGTGTGTGTGTGTGTGTGTGTGTGTGTGTGTGTGTGCGCGCCAATGTTTGTGTTGCTTCACAATCCCCGCTGTTCCATAAGGTGTTTTTTAATCAGTTTTTTAAATCTAATTTTACTGCTTGTGTCAGTTACTTGATGTGGAATAGAGTTCCATGTAGTCATGGCTCTATGTAGTACTGTGTGCCTCCCATAGTATGTTCTGGACATGGGGACTGTGAAGAGACCTCTTGTGGCATGTCTTGTGGGCTATGCATGGATGTCCGAGCTGTGTGCCAGTAGTTTAGACAGACAGCTCGGTGCATTAAACATGTCAATACCTCTCATAAATAAAAGTAGTGATGAAGTCAATCTCTCCTCCACTTTCAGCCAGGAGAGATTGACATGCATATTATTAATATATTGGCTCAACATCGTTTCATTTAATATGCGAGATCTAGGCCACCCAGTGTGTTTTTGTTTCATGTGTGCGTTTGTGTGTGTGTGAGACAATAAGATGTTATCATCAGGGCTTTTGTAGTATCCCAGCTCAATGAGCGTGTTCCTGCTGAAAGACCTTCTCTTCCTGTCAAGCCCAGGGGCAGGTTCCTGATGCATAGCCTTAACCCAGGACAGACAGGGACATGTCAATCTTGGAAACAAATAGATAGGGGGAGCAATACAATGAGCCACTCCAGACACCATGTAGCATCAAAGTTGTTAGAGTCAAGGTGATCGTTCCCACAAACAAAGCCAGTCTCCAGCCACCACTCTTCCCTGACAAGTCTATTATGAGAAGTGAAGACACACATGCAGGTGCATACACACACCCACAGACAAAAACGTGCACGTGTGCATGCACGTGGACACACACAAGTGGGAGAGAGAGACTCTCAGGGCGTCTACAGTAAAGGCCTCTGACAGGGCTTGTTTTCACATCACATGTCAACGAAATAAGAAGATAAATGAGAAAATACCCTTTCCTCTCATATAATATTGCTCACAATCATGGCAAGTTATGTGCGTGTGTGTGAGTGTGACTGCGGTATGTGTGTATAGGGGTATTAGGGGCTGTGCTGAAATGATGCATTTGCTGTAAATGAGTCATTGCATCACTCCATATGTTCCACTGTAATTACTGCGTTATCAGATATGATTTAATTGACAGCTTTTATGCATTTGGAATAAGACACTATGTGAAATGCCTGCAGGGTATTAGCAACATGTACAGATGGCTTAATCAAATCCCAAAGTTGACCAACTGAAGTGTCAAACTCCCTCTTATTCACTACTGATACTCCTATCACTGCCACCAATAGCGTCGGTCCATTATCTGTCACAACAGCTAGTGGTATACTGTATTCTATCCTACCCAGAACCGATTCCAGTGAATCACACAACGAATAAACTGAAGCGGTACTGGTTATAGCAGTGTGTGTATCTTACTTTTCTTCTAGGATATAATCAAATTATTTCCACGCACCTGTAAAAAAGGCAAATCAGATGTGCCAGTGCTTTTCCTACAGTGAATCACACAATGGAAAAGCAGATGCTCTCCCGGCTGTGAACATTTGCTTTCTCCAGTTACCTAACGTGTTATGCTAATAACAACTATTTACAGAGCCCAAACAGGAACCCCCTATGGTCCTCCAGACCCCTGTATAATGAAGAGAGACACACACACACACACACACACACACACACACACACACACACACACACACACACACACACACACACACACACACACACACACACACACACACACACACACACACACACACACACACACACACACACACACACACGAGTAACAAACCCCCCGTCACGGTTACCCTGTCCAGCCAAGAGGACAGTAAATCAGCCCAAACTGACTAATCTCTACAAGCAGTAGCATGCCCACACATCTTAATCAACTCTCTGTCTTCAGGCTCTTCACACACAACCCCCAGGCCCAACAATTAATATTCATGAAATGTATTATATGTTAATTGAAAAATAGTCAATCATAATTCTAGGTAATATAATTTTTTTTTTTTTATTATAATAATTCTAATTAATAGAAAAAATAGTTAATTATAATTCAATGGTGTGAAATATGGTCATACATTTTGAGAAATTGATAATTGTGTTGGACAATTGGACATTATAATGGTAATGTTGTCAATGTACAGATCTTAATGTTGAAATCATTGAATAGAAATATACATTTTGCATGTATATTGTTGAAGATTTAACCACACAGTTCATCTAGGTTCTATCATTTGTTTTTGGAGCGGTACCTGGGAAGCCAGTATTCAATAACTACATATACCCCTTGGCCATATCATCCCCCAACATGGTCTACAATTCCACTGTTACACACAAATCTATGTTCAATCCAAACCTACCTCTGATCTTCCCCCACCATCACGTATCAGCTGTTTAAAAGAAATCAAACTGTGGATAAGCTCAAACTTTCTGAAGCTCAAAATTTGCACCTTACAAATCCTTGCATGGCTTGGCTCCCTCCTGTCTCTCTGACATGCTAAACATCTACACCCCCAACCACAGCCTTCGATCCTCTGACTCAGGCTTACTGGTCGCCCCCCTCACCAGACTACGCTCCATGGGGGATTGTGCCTTCACTCTCTGGAACTCTCTCACCCCTGAACTCCCCGATTCCGACTCCATCCGAATCTTCAAAAACAACCTTTTCAGACTAGAATTCAGCCTATAGCGTTTTAAACCGTCTAGCTCTTTTGATTTTTTTCTACCTATCATGTTGCAGAGGTTGTTCAAGTAGCCTCTCGATTTGAACTGCCTTTATGATCTTGACTTTTTTATTGTTGCTGTTTTCCCCCATGTATTAATTATCTTGCTATTTTTGGGGTGCCATGCGCCTTTGTTGTAATGCATTTTGCTTTTAGTATTGTCATGTTTATTTTGGCTATTTTATGTTTTACTCTGTAAGTGTCCCTAGATATCTTGAAAGGAACAAATACAATTTATTATTATTATTATTATTATTATTATTATTATTATTATTATTATATAAATGCTGCTGCAAATGAAAATGTTGCTGTAGGAAGTTGCTGAGGCTGTTGCTTTAATAAGGACCTCTGAGCCCCAACTGGTAATCTTTCAACATAAGTCCACTAATTTATCGATGGGTGAGAAAGCGGTGTGAAATTCAGAAACAGCCTGGCTAAGCTCTGTAGCTCGCTACAGTGGGCACATGCTGCATGCCTGTCATTACAGATTGGATATTCAATCTACTCGGCTCCGCTCCCCAGTTACATTTCTTTGACTCAATCAGCGCAAGGCACACAATCACACTCCCTCCTTCGAGGACCAGAGGGCGGAAAAGACGCTACAGCAGCAAGGCCAGTGATTGGCTCCTCCCTCTGGTTGACCCCTAGGGGAGCCGACCTGTCAGTGCAGATGAGGAAGCGGCCGAGTTCATCCATGTCATTTAACCCTCTTCCCTCCACCAAGAGACTAGAGAGACCGTCAGACTCAGACCATGGTCCGTTTATCATGCCCAGGTTTCTCATATGCCAATATTCAATATTGAATTCCATCTAGAAATCTCATAGGAGTCCCTAATTGTATATAAAGCAACATTTTCCCTCTTGAGAAACCCCCTGCCAAATGATACATTACGAATTTCCCAAGGTTTTCATCGATTAATTTGCCCTTTCATTTTTGGGGGGGGTATCTCATCAACCTCTGGGTCGCCCTTACAGAGTGATTACATTTTCTCACATGTATCAGAATGTAACTATCGCAACATTACTATTTTCTATAAATAGATCCACAAGAAACAGTGAACCAATACCGATAACTTACCAAGCTATAGTATGCATGAGAGCATCCAGTAATTCACACAGAATGTATGAGATACATATATCAGTGGGCATTACATACATTCTTAACGTATAATTCAATTAGATGTATGGAGTCACAAAGGACATACAGTGCCTTCGGAAAGTATTCAGACCCCTTGACTTTTTCCACATTTTGTTACGTTACAGCCTTCTTATAAAATTGATAAAAAAGTGTTTTTCCCCCATCAATCTACACACAATACCCCATAATGACAAATGTATAAAAACAAAAAAAATGAAATATTACATTTACATAAGTATTCAGACCCTTTACTCAGTACTTTATTTTTTTAACATTTTATTTATTTAACTAGACAAGCCAGTTAAGAACAAATTCTTATTTACAATGATGGCCTAGGAACAGTGGGTTAACTGCCTTGTTCAGGAGCAGAATGACAGATTTTTACCTTGTCAGCTCTGGGATTTGATCTTGCAACCTTTCAGTTACTAGTCCAAAGCTCTAACCACTAGGCTACCTGCCTTTGGCAGTGATTACAGCCTTGAGTCTTCTTGGGTATGATGCTACAAGCTTGGCACACCTGTATTTGGGGAGTTTCTCCCATTCTTCTCTGCAGATCCTCTCAGGCTCTGTCAGGTTGGATGGGGAGAGTTGCTGCACAGCTATTTTCAGGTCTCTCCAAAGATGTTTGATCGGGTTCAAGTCTGGGCTCTGGTTTTCATCAAGGATCTCTCTGTACTTTGCTCTGCTCATCTTTGCCTCGATCCTGACTAGTCTCCCAGTCCCTGCCGCTGAAAAACATCCCCACAGCATGATGCTGCCTCCACCATGCTTCACCGTAGGGATGGTGCCAGGTTTCCTCCAGACGTGACGCTCAACATTCAGGCCAAAGAGTTCAATCTTGGTTTCATCAGCTCAGAGAGTCTTGTTTCTCATGGTCATAGAGTCTTTAGGTGCCTTTTGGAAAAATCCAAACGGGCTGTCATGTTTCTTTTATTGGGGAGTGGCTTCTGTCTGGTCACTCTACCATAAAGGCCTGATTGGTGGAGTGCTGCAGAGATGGTTGTCCTTCAGGTTCTCCCATCTCCACAGAGGAACTCTGGAGCTCTGTCAGAGTGACCATCGAGTTCTTGGTCACCTACCTGACCAAGGCCCTTCTCCCCTGATTGCTCAGTTTAGCCAGGCGGCCAGCTCTAGACGAATTTGACAGATTGATGTTATTTTTTTATTGAAGGAAAGCTTCTAAAATGCTTTCAACACTTCATGGACATTTGCATTGCATAGCGGTGGGTGCAATGTAGCGGTGGAAGCCTATCATAAGAATTGGGGGTGTGGCCTATTGTAGGGCGTGTCCTTCAATTGGTTATTTTTGGCCACCCGTGCAAGTGAATTCCATTCCAGGTAATGTGTTCTGTATTTTGTTTTTCATGATTATATGTTTACTGCCAGCACTAAATCTTAAATGATATCTGTGTACATACTGCGATTCTAAAGAAATCGTCACAATTTGCTTAAAATAACTCTTGTTATTAGTGTTTTGAGTTATGGAACCAACTTAATACAGTATCTTGACTACCAGGAAATAGATTTAATTTTTTGGAACCCAATTGAAGAAAATCCAATAGTTAATTCCAAAGTGAAAAATCAACTTGGTAAAATTGTGTTGTATATTAGTTAGTATTTATGTTATTTATTAGGTTTAATCAAAGGAGAAAAGTAAGCTGAGTGTTGAAAGAAATAGGTTGCAACTTGAAATATAGGTTTTTTAATAATCAAATAGAACGGTTGGCATTGAATCATATATTTGATTTCAGCAAATATACTTTTTTTCAATTGAGAAAACCTAACTCATTTACTTGTAAAAAAAAATTGGGTTGATCCAAAGAGTCATTTTTTACAGTGTACATACTGCCTTCTACATTTGTATGTCATTCTACATACTTTGGATTTAAATCTTTGGGTTTAAATCTAAAGCAGTCATTACACCATGCCCTGAACCATGATGACTTGTCTAATCTCATCTTCCAATCTCCCACCATCTCCATCCCATGTTAGTTCATTTATGTGTGTTCTTCCTACACTCCAGAAGGTCCTCCTTTCCTCACAGAACAGGACAGCATGTTCTAATCTTCAAAGCTCTTTTTAATCATGTCTATCAGCGCCCCTCCAGAACACTCTCAAAAACAGAGATTTGGGCCCTGCCACGCTTGAACACAGGAAAAAAGCTCCATTCCAGATAAAGAGAAATGTCTATGGTTGTGCAGAGGTTTGTGGATCCCTTCTTCTGTTTGGAGGCTGTTTTTTGGAGAGTAGACCTACAAGTTTGTGGTTGTAGTCTTTTTTTGGAGAAGAGTAGATGTTCGGGAGCTGTTTTTGCTTCAGACCTCCACTTTAGGTACTGCTGGGTAGCGGATAGCTGGGAGGCCAGGTTCGGAATGAGGACCCCACTCAACAGCTGTAGCCCATTACGTCGCCAGCTGCCAAGTGACTTTGCATGGTAACCTCTCTTAATTTAACTACCCAAGATGCTTCAGAGGCCCAGGTCATCTGTTAATTATTCAACAGTAGTAGGGACAAAAAGTCTAAATTATTGAACATTATATTTGTCTAAGAGCATATTACTGACCACTGCAGTGCAGTTTGTGTGCACGTCTTCTGCAGAGGGTTTCAACTGCGCACAGTATGGCACATAGAAATATAATTACTCTTCCTGCTTTACTTTGTGGCCGCTGGTGCACCCATCATGGCACATTGACTTCAATGGGGATGCCGGTTCTAGTAAGTTTATTTCTATGGTATCCCACCACCAACAACCTGCGAGGAGTTAAAGCTAAGCCCTGAGCACTATTGAGAAACAGGGAATGGATGGTGAGAGTGGATGACTTTGTGCTCGGTGAGGTGTGACTCACAGAGGGAGAAATGTCTTGGTATTTCAGTGCCCATTCACAGTTCACATGCCATCCTGCAGATTCCATCTCAGAGGTTGAGGTCACCTTGGTGGACCAATAGTGACAGCCAGCGATGAGGGGGTTGGATGGCAATTTTTAGCCAGGGGAGGAGTATAGGGACTTGTAGGTGAGAAAAATGTCTGTCGTCTTCACTGTGTCATTGTGGAATTGGCCACTGTTCTGGAAAACTTACCCACACCTCTATTGGGTACATTTTGTCCACTGAAAGGCCAAGGTGTGAAATTAATGTGGTTCGGAGTTTCTGAATTCTGGAACACAATGTACTACACCCTATTAAATTAACAAAACACTTTGACATCAACACTATTATGCTCCAATAGAGGGAAGCATTGGTATAATCCAAATTACAGTAGTGTAACCCCTCTCAAATACTCATATTAAAATCACATTTTATTTGTCACATGCACCCAATACAACAGCTGTACACTCTTAGAAAATAAATGTGCTATCTGGAACCTAAAACGGTTCTTCGGCTGTCCCCATATGAGAACCCTTTGAAGAACCCTTTTTGGTTCCAGGTAGAACCCTTTACACAGAGGGTTCTACATGGAGCCAGAAAGAGTTATCCTATGGGGACAGCCAAATAACCTTTTTGGAACCCTTTTTTCTACGAGTGTAGACTTTACTGTGAAACGCTTAGTTATGAGCCCTTTCCCAACAACGCAGGGTTAAAAAATAAGAAATTTGCACAGAAAAAGGAAATAGTAACCACTGGTAGTTCTGGGGGCAGTGCCCTGTGACAACAATTTTGGACCCCCTTGTGGAGTATGAAATCATTTTTGCATAACAAATTTTTGCTATCGTTCTTTTTTTACATCCGTTATTAGACAGTGGCAACGTGGAACACTAATTAAACCCACACATTTACTAGAGGGACATGGTCTTTTGCCTACTAATGCCTGCAATGAAGTGAAGAAAACGATATGACAACAATAACGTCTAATGTAACTGGCCCCTCTAACAGTACAACTGGCCCCTGCTTGGCCCCCCCGGTTGAAAGGGTCTAGAACCTCCACTGATAGTAACACAATAAAATAACAATAACGATGTTATATACAAGGAGTACTGGTACTGAGTCAATGTAGCAGGTAGTTTAGGTGATTGAGGTACTATGTACAGTTGAAGTCGGAAGTTTACATACACCTTACCCAAATACATTTAAACTCAGTTTTTCCACAATTCCTGATATTTAATCCCAGTAAAGATTCCCTGTCCTAGGTCAGTTAGGATCACCACTTTATTTTAAGAATGTGAAATGTCAGAATAATAGTGGAGAGAATTATTTATTTCAGCTTTTATTTCTTTCATCACATTCCCAGTGGGTCAGAAGTTTACATACACTCAATTAGTATTTGGTAGCATTGCCTTTAAATTGTTTGTCACGATCTTCAATGATGGACCAAGGCGCAGTGTGCCGGGTTGAGAAAAACATGTTTATTTGTTAAACTCACCGAAACAAAAACAACGAACGAAGATCAAATGGTGTAGCAGCAACATACACCCTAACAGAGTCAACTTCCCACAAAGACTGGAGGGAAAAAGGGCTGCTTAAGTATGGTTCCCAATCAGAGACAACGATAGACAGCTGTCCCTGATTGAGAGCCATACTCAGCCAAAACAAAGAAATACAAAAGAACATAGAATGCCCACCCCAACTCACACCTGACCAAACCAAAATGAGACATAAACAGGCTCATACAGGTCAGGGCGTGACAATACCCCCCCCAAAGGTGCGGACTCCGGCCGCAAAACCTGAACCTATTGGGGAGGGTCTGGGTGGGCATCTATCCGCGATGGCGGCTCTGGTGCGGGACGTAGACCCCGCTCCACCTCTGGCTCCCTCAGCTTTGGTGGCGCCTCTGGGGTGGGGGCCCTCGCCGCCGACCCCAGACTGGGCACCCTCGTTGCGGGCCCCGGACCGGGCACCCTCGTTGCGGGCCCCGGACCGGGCACCCTCGTTGCGGGCCCCGGACCGTCCCTGGAGGCTCCGGACTGGGGACCGTCCCTGGAGGCTCCGGACTGGGGACCGTCCCTGGAGGCTCCGGACTGGGGACCGTCCCTGGAGGCTCCGGACTGGGGACCGTCCCTGGAGGCTCCGGACTGGGGACCGTCTCTGGAGGCTCCGGACTGGGGACCGTCTCTGGAGGCTCCGGACTGGGGACCGTCTCTGGAGGCTCCGGACTGGGGACCGTCTCTGGAGGCTCCGGACTGGGGACCGTCTCTGGAGGCTCCGGACTGGTCCGTGGAGCAGGCACTGAATACCTGGTGCGTGGAGCAGGGACAGGACGTGCCGGGCTCTGAAGACGCACAGGGAGCCTGGTGCGTGGAGCAGGGACAGGCCGTGCCGGGCTCTGAAGGCGCACAGGGGACCTGATGCGTGGAGCAGGGACAGGCCGTGCCGGGCTCTCGATGCGCTCAGGGGACCTAGTGCGTGGAGCAGGGACATGCCGTGCCGGGCTCTGAAGGCGCACAGGGAGCCTGGTTCGTGGAGCAGGGACAGGACATGCCGAGCTCTGAAGGCGCACAGGGGACCTGATGCGTGGAGCAGGGACAGGACGTGCCGAGCTCTGAAGGCGCACAGGGGACCTGATGCGTGGAGCAGGGACAGGACGTGCCAGGCTCTGAAGGCGCACAGGGGACCTGATCTCCAACCCCCCCCCAAAAAATTGGGGGGCTGCCTCTCGGGCTTAAATGCCAGCCGTGTTCCCTTATACTTCTCCCGATCAGGTGTCCATACTCCATATATGCCTCCAGCTCTTCCTTAGGACGGCTGTATTCCCAAGCCTGCCTCCAGGGTCCCTTCCCGTCCAGGATCTGCTCCCATGTCCAGGACTCCAGATAAGCACGCTGCTTGGTCTCTTGGTGGTGGGAAGTTCTGTCACGATCTTCAATGATGGACCAAGGCGCAGCATGCCGGGTTGAGAAAAACATGTTTATTTGTTAAACTCACCGAAACAAAAACAACGAACGAAGATCAAATGGTGTAGCACCAACAGCAACATACACCCTAACAGAGTCAACTTCCCACAAAGACTGGAGGGAAAAAAGTCCGCTTAAGTATGGTTCCCAATCAGAGACAACGATAGACAGCTGTCCCTGATTGAGAGCCATACTCAGCCAAAACAAAGAAATACAAAAGAACATAGAATGCCCCCCCAACTCACACCCTGACCAAACCAAAATGAGACATAAACAGGCTCATACAGGTCAGGGCGTGACATTGTTTAACTTGGGTCAAACGTTTTGGGTATTCTTCCACAAGCTTCCAACAATAAGTTGGGTGAATTTTGCCCCATTCCTCCTGACAGAGCTAGTGTAACTGAGTCAGGTTTGTAGGCCTCCTTGCTCGCACACGCTTTTTCAGTTCTGCCCACAAATCTTCTATTAGGATTGTGGTCAGGGCTTTGTGATGGCCACTCCAATACCTTGACTTTGTTGTCCTTAAGCCCTTTGCCACAACTTTGGAAGTATGCTTGGGGTCATTGTCTATTTGGAAGACCCATTTGCGACCAAACTACCTGACTGACGTCTTGAGATGTTGCTTCAATATATCCACATAATTTTCTTTCCTCATGATGCCATCTATTTTGTGCACCAGTCCCTCCTGCAGCAAAGCACCCCCACAACATGATGCTGTGTCACGACTTCCGCCGAAGTCGGTCCCTCTCCCTGTTCGGTCGACTTCACCGGTTTTCTAGCCATCGCTGATCCATTTTTCATTTTACATTGGTTTTGTCCTTGTTTTACACACCTGGTTTCAATCCCACAATTACTTGTTCATTATTTAACCCTCTGTTCCCCCATGTTTGTTTGTGAGTGATTGTTTATTGTTTTGCGGTCCGTTATTTGTGGGCTTGGCAATATTCAACGTGCATTTGTTATTATATTTGAGTAAATTGCTATTGTTACTCATATCTGCTGTCCTGCGCCTGACTCCTCTTCACCAGCTACACACAGTCGCATCACATGCTGCCACTGTGCTTCATGGTTGGGATGGTGTTCTTCGGCTTACAAGTCTCTCCCTTTTTCCTCCAAACTTAACGATGGTCATTATGGCCAAACAGTTCTATTTTTGTTTCATCAGACCAGAGGACATTTCTCCAAAAAGTACGATCTTTGTCCCCATGTGCAGTTGCAAACCGTAGTGTGGCTTTTTTATGGCGGTTTTGGAGCAGTGGCTTCTTCCTTGCTGAGCGGCCTTTCAGGTTATGTCGATATAGGACTCATTTTACTGTGGATATAGATACTTTTGCACCTGTTTCCTCCAGCATCTTCACAAGGTCCTTTGCTGTTGTTTTGGGATTGATTTGCACTTTTCGCACCAAAGTACGTTAATCTCCAGGAGACAGAACGCGTCTCCTTCCTGAGCGGTATGACGGCTGCGTGTGCCCATGGTGTTTATACTTGTGTACTATTGTTTGTACAGATGAACGTGGTACCTTCAGGTGTTTGGAAATTGCTCTCAAGGATGAACCAGACTTGTGGAGGTCTACAATTTTTTTCTGAGGTCTTGGCTGATTTCTTTTGATTTTCCTATGATGTCAAGCAAAGAGGCACTGTGTTTGAAGGTAGGCCTTGAAATACATCCACATGTACATCTTCAATTGACTCAAATGATGTCAATTAGCCAGAATCAGAAGCTTCTAAAGCCATGACATCATTTTCTGGAATTTTCCAAGCTGTTTAAAGACACAGTCAACTTAGTGTATGTAAACTTCTGACCCACTGGAATTGTGATACAGTGAGTTATAAGTGAAATAATCTGTCTGTAAACAATTGTTGGAAAAATGACTTGTGTCATGCACAAAGTAGGTGTCCTAACTGAATTGCCAAAACTATAGATTGTTAACAAGACATTTGTGGAGTGGTTGAAAAACAAGTTTTAATGACTCCAACCTAAGTGTATGTAAACTTCTGACTTCAACTGTACATGTAGGTTGGGGTAAACGTGACTAGGCAATCAAGATAGACAGAGTAGCAGCAGCAAATGTAAAGTGTGTGAATGTGTGCCTATGTGTGAGTGTGTGGCATCAATATGCATGTGTGTTTTGTGTGTGTGAGCATATGTAGTGTGTGTGTGTATGTGTGTGTTGGAATGTCAGTGTAGTATGTGTGCATAAGCCAGTGCAAGAAAAAGGGGGTCAATGCAGATAGTCTGGGTAGTCATATGATTAACTGTTCAGTAGTCCTATAGCTTGGGGGTAGAAGCTGTTCAGGAGCCTTTTGGTCCCAGACTTCGCGCTCCGGTACAGCTTGCCTTGCGGTAGCAGAGAATCCAGTCTTGACATGGGTGGCTGGAGTCTTTGACACCACCTGGTATAGAGGTCCTGGATGGCAGGGAGCTTTGCCCCAGTGATGTACCCTCTGTAGCGCCTTACGGTTGGATGCTAAGCAGTTGCCATACCAAGCGGTGATTCAGCCAGTCAAGACGCTCTCAACGGTGCAGCGGTAGAACTTGGATCTGAAGACCCATGCTAAATCTTTTCAGCCTCCTGGGGGGGAAGAGGTGTTGTCGTACTGTCTTCACGATTGTGTTGGTGTGTTTGGACCATGATAGGTCCTTTGTGATGTGGACACCAAGGAACTTGAAGCACACTACAGCCCCATTGATGTGAATGGGGGTGTACTCTCCCCTCCGTTTCTGTAGTCCTGTAGTCCACAATCAGCTCCTTTGTCTTGCTGACGTTGAGGGAGAGGTTGTAGTCCTGGCACCACACTAACAGCTCTCTGACCTCTTCCCTATAGGCTAGCTCATTGTCGTCGGTTATCAGGCCTACCACTATCGTGTTGACTGCAAACTTAATAATGGTGTTGAAGTTGTGCGTGGCCACGCAGTCGTGGGTGAACAGGGAGTACAGGAGGGGACTAAGCATGCACCACCGAGGGGCCCCCATGTTGAGAGTCAGGGTGGCGGATGTGTTGTTGCCTACCCTCCCACCTGGGGTTATTTATAATGGTTTATATAAGTAAACTGTTCATTTCTAGTTTGTAGTTCTGTAATAAACGGTTGTCATAAACAGTTAACCCATTGTTTGAAATTGTGTGCTTGTTAGCTGCTTGCTACATAATCAGCTCAGAAAATAAGATCTTGCCTGTGACACAATTACTCCAACAGTTGATATTGCTGAAAAAATCCATTGCCTGATATGTAAACACACAAAGGCCCAGACGACTCTTCTTATCTTTTATTCTATCTAACAACTGCAGAGGGTAGCCTAGCAAGCCAACAGCCAGGCAGGGCTATGGCATGGGGCTCTTGTCATGACTTCCGCCCGAAGTCGGTCCCTCTCCTTGTTCGGGCGGCGTTTCGGTGGTCGACGTCGCCGGCTTTCTAGCCATCGCCGATCCACTTTTCATTTTCCATTTGTTTTGTCTGTGTTATACACACATGGTTTCAATTCCCCAATTACATGTTCATTATTTAACCCTCTGTTTTCCCCATGTTTGTTGTGAGTTATTATTCCTGATTTGATGTCAGTCCTAATTTTGGTGGGCTTGGAATTTATGTACTTTGTAATTCTATTGAGTAAACTCATCTCTGCTGTCCTGCGCCTGACTCTTCTGCACCAACTACACCAAGCGTACTGACAGCTCTGCTATCCCATGAAAAGACTGACCTTCTTATCAACCATAAACACCCCTCAGCCCGTTTTCAAAACAATCGGGTCATGTGATGTCACAAACACTGAGAATTGCCCTAGTTTTGCCCCTCAAACCAGAGAGGAATGGGCTGGGCTGAGAGGAATTCTAGAAGGCAGAGATACTCTGAGTCGATATTGAAGGAATTCCCCTTGACCACACCCACAAATTGTGGAAAACAAACATTATTTTCTATTGACCCCTGTTGTAAAAGAGCCAACTTCGTAGTTGATTTTAGGTTGTACAAAAATTACAAAACGTGACGAAAAGTTGCTGTATTGTTCAATGTTCAAGTAACCAGGTCAAAACTCCCGACCTCCAGTTCACAATACTCCGACAGAGGGAAATACAGCCTGCAAGAAGAGCCGCTGATTTTGGGATTGAATATCAATTAGCTCTCCTTAAATTATGATTTATTTGTCTCTGAATCGTTTAATCAAACTTTTCTCCACCAGGTCCTAATATCAGGGCACAAAAAAACGACAAAATCCTGAATTAGCCTAGTGTGCATGGGCACACATGTCGCCTCAGTGCTGTACTCTTGACCACAGCTGCAAAGAGGCTTTAGCAGACTTAGTGCTGAGACAATTTGTTCAAAAATGTTTGTGGTAAAGAGCAACATCGCAGGTTGTAGAACATAGGTGGAATAATATAATCTTAGGGTAGCTAGAAGATGTAACAGATTGGCATTTTAAGAAACAGGACATGGTTATGCATTCTCCTTTTTTGATATTCAATGATAATTAAATGATATTGATATTCAAATCCTGGCCTGGACTCACTTCTCAATTCCCCTCATGAGTGCACCTTTTGTGGAAAGCTTCGGTGGTAAAACCTCTTGGGGCAATTACGAGAAGTTACACAACAGGGCAACCTTATGCATTTGTCCTTTTTGATATTCAATTATATTGAATGACAATAATGGTATTCAAAGCCCGCCTGCCCTCCCTCCTCAATTCCCCTCCTGGGTGCACCATTTGAAAGTGTGTGAATCCCCATTCCTCCTGCTGATCTTTCATCTCCATTTGATTTACAGTGAGTGAGTCCCACTTTATATTTATATACTGTATTCTAGTCAAGGCTCATCATATAACTACTGCTGTACACAGCTTTTCTACTACTATACTGTCCATACACACCATTATATACATATATATTTATGTTCCGGACATGGACATTGCTCGTTCTGATATGTCTTTCTTAATTGTATTTATTTCGATTTTTGGGGATTATGTATGTGTTGTATTGTTAGGTATTACTGCACTGTTAGAGCTAGAAACATAAACATTTCGCTGCGCCTTAAAGTCTGCAAAATATGTGTACACAACCTATACATTGCATTTGATTTGATTGGGATTATAAGTAATGGACTTTTTTGTAAGGGCAAATCAAGTCTCAATCCCTCTCTTTCTCTGTTTGCCATGGCAGTGAGAGTACAGAAGCAATGACTTCACACGTCAGAGGACTGGAGTCACAATTAAACTGTCTGTGGTGGAAACAGATGTAACTGCTGACAACACACTATCCATAAGACAATTTTGCTGTATGTGTGACATCAGGAACAATTGTGTGCCAACACGGTCATGTGGCACGCGGGAGATCCGAAAGTGGAAGTCCATCACTTCGCTCCAATAATTTAATCTCTGTACCCCACACTACAACTTTCATCGGTAACATTATCTGATACAAATTACCTACAGACAATCCCTAGTTCAGGACTCTCCAACCCAGTTCCTGGAGAGTTAACGTCCTACCGCAGCTGATTCTGATTATTAGCAGGTTGCTAAGGTGAACTCTTTGGTACCATGATTTCCTTAAACACATTGATGAGGCATCGAGTCTTTGCTTGTGTAATTGTGAAAAACATATAGTTACTTTGGTGACTATTTTGTTACGTAACAGCTTACTTAGCTCACCGAAACAAGAGTTGGCGAAGCCGTACCACATGCACCCGTGCTTCCCGTACAGCCAGCGTGCTTGTAGACTGGATGCGAAGCTGAGCGTGGTGCCACAGAGGCACACCAGCATGTCACTCACGCTGATGTTCAGCAAAAGCATGTTCACAGGAGTCCGCAGAGTTTTGAACTTAATAAACAGGATCAATACCACCAGGTTATTGATGAAACCAAAAACCATAATAGATCCAAGGAAGACGGACATCACATGGTGTCCTGTCCGAGACAGTCTTTTCGCCGGAGGCTCGTTCCATTCTTGATCCAGAGAGCTCAGTGGATCCTCGATGCTTCCATTAGAGCTGAAGTTTAAATTAGCCACCTCGGTATACATCGTTTGCAGTGATCCACATTCGAGAATGTCTCACATGGAGATACAACTATTATATTTATACCGTCAATGAACTACAATTGGCAACAGCATCACGTTTTCAATTGGCAATATCAACTGCCGATGGAGTTGTAGGCTAGAGGTGGTAGTATAGAGCCCACGGCAAAACACTTAAACTTCATTTTCCGAACATGAATTCAGACTCCTTGTATCCTCAAGAGGTGCAAAACAGGCTCATTCCGCTTGGAAACCGTAGAAGACAATTATGGTGTTGCAATTTGGAGTTGAAAATAATGTAGAATGCAAATATAAATAATAAGGATAAAAGGCTAATAATCAATAATAATAGCCACTAATATCCGATCAATCCAGATGAATCCAAACAGGAATCAGGTCATCACCATATAACACTTACGTAAAATAAACTATACTTGCGTAAAATAAAACTAGACGAAGCATTATAATAAGATTATTATTATTATTGTCTCTCTCCAAAAGCTATGGCACAGACGAATACAATTCAATGGCACTTCTCTTCTCATAGCTCCACCACATTCAGATTAGAACCCATAGACTGAGCGCGCGTACTTTGCTGGCCTCCCTTTAGTAGCGCCAATGGGTTGCGTTTATCTGTCGCGAAGGCGACTAGAGCAATAAAAAAGCTAGAGCCTACCAAGCAGAAAGAAAAAGCATTGTAGCCTCCCCCTTGTGTGTTGGTACAACTCACCCATTCCCTGACAGGTGAGTTATTTCTGAGATCTATCACGCAAACAAGTCGAAAGGGGACAAGCCCCTGGTAGCCTATTTTATGGTGGGGAAGCGGGAACTTAAACTACCAGTGGTCATTATGAATAATAACACTAAATTGAATTTGTTAAAGAAGTTATTTAAACAAATGACACAAACCCCAAAGTAGGAGTTTGTTTTACAAAATTGCATAGAAAGGTGTTTCATGTTTCATGTGTTCGTTTTCATTTTGGGGCTGAAAAATGGGAAATTCCCAAGAAAAGTGTAAAAAAAAAGACTGCCCTTTCATAGGTGATCATCAGGGGATTGAGTTCAACCACAACTCTATCTCTGAGATTCAGTTTTACTTGAACATGGATGACATGGATTCTCACACTGATGTTCCCTCTCTATTCCACATAATATTACGTTTACTGTTCCCTGTTTCCCTATAATCTTTGTAGAATGATGAGCAATGCAACAGAGTGTATTGTAGCCTATGGCACTTCCATGACAGTTCTAAGTCTTTCAGGAGATACAGCACAATCACAGAACATTATAAATAGTTTAGGGAAAGAATGAAGGATTTTAAAAGTTCACAATAAGTATTGTTGACTCAAAAACCTTTATGGAAAAACCACATGATTTCATATGTGGGAAATCACATGATGTTTTGCCAATGTACAATTTATTCCACATAACATTTCACATTTCACACGGTGCCCTGTCGTTAGGATGTCCTCAGAACGTCACGGAGTCGCAGTGTTTTCAACTTACATATTTGACCCACATGATTACATTGTGTGTTTTTTTAAATAGTAATTGTTATTCAACATGTCCTCCCCTGAGATTTGAACTCATGGTTCATTGCGCTCCGATCTTCCTGCTATGCCACCATGTCTGTGTCAACAACTAATTTCATCTGTATTCCTACACTTTGAACTTCAAAGAAAATCTCAGCTTTGTTAAAAATACACTCAAGAAAAATGATTATATTCATCAAAGTGATTCAGGAGTAACATTAAAATAGAATAATATTCCCCACCAACATCAGACAACTATACAGAAAGCCCTCAAATTGCTGCAATTGTCACACCCTGATCTGTTTCACCTGTCTTTGTGCTTGTCTCCACCCCCCTCTAGGTGTCGCCCATCTTCCCCATTATCCCATGTATTTATACCTGTGTTCTCTGTTTGTCTGTTGCCAGTTCGTTTTGTTCCTCAAACCTACCAGCGGTTTTCCTCTTGCTCCTGCCTTGTCTATTTTTCCTGTTTCCCGGTTTCGTCCTTTCTGCCTGCCCTGACCCTGAGCCTGCCGTCCTGTACCTTTGCCCCACTACTCTGGATTACCGACCTCTGCATGCCCTGACCCTGAGCCTGCCTGCCGTCCTGTACCTTTGCCTACCTGTGTTCGATTTAATAAACTTTTGTTACTTCGACATCCTCAGCACCTGGGTCTTACCTTCAAACCTGATAGAAATAATTAAATTAAATCAATGATGAGAGAATAGTCAGATTAATAACTGATAACTAAGATAGCAGTGCAGATGGCACTCTTTTGCTAAGTGCAGAGATGTATTATAGGTCAAGAATCTTTAGAGGACTTTTGAGAATGCTAGACTTTGTGGCGCACCAGAAATATCAGCATATCCCAAATCCAGAGGTAGTGAGTTAAAATCCCAGTTGGGGTCATATTGGAAAGTCAGCGCTAAGTGATCATGTCAAATGTCATCATATTGATTAAAGATGTTTACGCTATTTTAGCTGAACAGCATACCACTTACCTTAAACCCCCCATACCATTTCACTACTTCCCTTACAAAAAACACATGTGAAATGTACAGTTTTCATGTTGAGCTGAAATTTTCATGTGAAAACAAGAGACACGTGAGGTCAGTTGTTCAAACCATATGTTTACCTGTATTACATTTAGAGTTCACATTTTAACACCACCTTTCACATGAAGGAGAATAACATGTTTTCACCTCACATGTGAATTGCAGATTGCAAACTTTCACATGTGAAAACAAAACTCTCACATGTCAAATTGCAATTGCACTTTCACATGTAAAAAATGTTTAACGTGACAATCTAACTATCACATGTGGAATTGTGAAAAACATTCACATGACAATGGAATTTGCAGTTTTACATGTGAAAAAAGTTCAAATGTTGTCAGGTGTAGTTTCATGATATCACATTGAAATGTTGCATCTCCATGTTGTCACATTTATTTTGCATGTGTAGATTCATGTTATCACATGTTGCTTTTACATGTTGTCACATGTTCTCACATTAACTAGCTATATGACCGAGTTCGAACGTATAGCGAACACCTTTTCACGGGCTGCAAAATGTACTATAGTTTTCATTAGACACACATCCATGCTGGTCGATGGTACTCAGACATTTTGCACAGCACTGCCAAGTCACAACGACGCTCCCCCTCTCATGTCTTATTGCTTTAATAATATCTTATTGTTCTTCCTCATCATCTTCATAACCACCATCATCACCACCACCATCATCATCACCACCACATCAATATCCTTCAGCAAACGATCTTCCCTGGCGACATAAAATAATCAAATCAACGGTCATTGGTCACGTCCACAGATTTGCAGGTGTTACAGCAGGTGCAGCGAAATGCTTATGCTACTAGCTCCAACAGTGCAGTAGAATGTCTCACAAATAGAATACAAATACATAATAATACAAAGATTAACTCAAGAAATGACAGAATGGGTCTAATCAACAACCCAGAGTAGATATATTAGAGTGAACATGTGTCAGAATCCAGGATATAAATACATGGCGTGTTTAAACAGCATATAAGTAAGGCAGCTCCTAGCGTCTTCCCATTTACCAAATTGGCAGTCAAGGAGAAGTAGGGCAGTGCTTCATCATTGTCATTACCACCATCACCACCACCATCATATTCATCCCCACATCATGATCCTTCGCCACTAAGTCGACATTCTCTTTCCTGACAATGTGAAGCAGCTCTGCGGTGCGTCTTGTGGTACGGTGCGGTGCGTCTTCCTGTGTCCTTGCCACCACCAGACCCTGTTAGTCATGGATTTATGCTCACGTTGGCCGTGTCGTTTATGTCTTGTCACGCTCCTGTAATCACGCTGATATTTATGGATAATGGATGGATTCCTCTGTTGAAGGCCTGTAACTCATAATGTATTGATTAACCTTGTACAAATCAAACCAACTCAAAGTTTTTTTGTCGGCGTCCAGAGATTAGCAGATGTTAAAGCAGGTGCAGCAAAAGGCTTTTGTTTCTAGCTCCAGCAGTGCAGGAAATGGCTAAAAGTACCAATACACAAATAATCCCAAGAAAAAAAAGAAAGAGAAAAAAGAAGAAACAAGAGATTTAGAAATATTTGAAGGAGCAATATCAGAGTCTGGGATATACATATGTGGTGTATAGACAGTAAGGACAATATATAAGTAGGAATAAGATACACTACAAGGTACACCAAAAGTATGTGGACACCCCTTCAAATTAGTGTAGCTGTACTGTACTCCACATTAATGCCCATGATTTTAGAATGAGATGTTCGACGAGCCATGTAGTGTACAGCGGATGAGTTATGTCGAGACTACAATAATGTACATATAAAGTGAGTAATCAATTAGCTAAAATTTTCCGAGATCAAATTACATTTCAACAGAATAATGTTGCAGGAATGCTAATCTTATCTGTTTCTTATTTACATTTTAGTCATTTAGGAGACACTCTCATCTGCTGTTCTGTTGCTTTGTGTGTAATTCTGATAATAATCTTTCTGGAGACAGAAAGACAGAGCATGTGGAGCACTGGAAGAGCTCCCAGACATGGGGCACAGCATCTGGCTGTCGCATGCTGGTCAAGCCACAGGCACAGGTCCTTCTTGACCTTGAAACAAATACAGTAGAGTAAAAAATAATAGGAGTGTTGAGGGACTATAGTAGATTAATAGACGAACGGACAGAAAGACAGATACATAAGGTACAGTAGATTGCTCCCGAGTGGCGCAGCGTTCTAAGGCAATGCATCACAGACCCTGGTTCGATCCCGGGCTGTATCACAACTGGCCGTGATCGGGAGTCCCATAGGGCGGTGAACAATTTGTTAAATAAAAAACATTTAAAATAAATTGAGAGTAGTAGAACTTTCCATCAAATATAGGAATTTTCTATCCATTTAATATCCCTTAGTGTACCCAAATTGCGTAACATAATATATTGTAATGACCTGACTAGATAATAAATGAACAATTGTCCAGACAGAGGATTGAGTTGACAAATTCCTGGTTTATTAACCAAACTCAACACAGGATACTGTCTAGCCGTAGCCCACGCCAAATAAATAAATTAAGACCAGACGTAAGAGAGAGAGAGTGCCTTGAGGCCTCCGACCGCAAGGCACACACAGAGGGTAGTGCGAACGGTCCAGTACATCACTGGGACAAGCTTCCTGCCATCCAGGACCTCTATATCAGGCGGTGTCAGAGGAAGGCCCTGGAAATTGTCAAAGACTCCAGCCACCCTAGTCATAGACTGTTCTCTCTGCTACCACACAGCAAGCGGTACCGGAGCGCCAAGTCTAGGTCCAAGAGGCTTCTAAACAGCTTCTACCCCCCAAGCCATAAGACTCCTGAACATCTAGTCTAATGGCTACCCAGACTATTCACATCGCCCCCCCTCCCCACCACTGCTACTCTCTGTTGTCGTCTATGCATAGTCACTTTAATTAACTCTACCTACATGTACATACTACCTCAACTAACCGGTGCCCCCACACATTTTACTCTGTATCGGCACCCCCCTGTATATATTGTTATTTTTTACTGCTCCTCTTTAATTTCGTGTTACTTTTATCTCTTATTCTTATCCATATTTTTTGAAACTGCACTGTCGGTTAGGGGCTCGTAAGTAAGCATTTCACTGTAAGGTCTAAACCTGTTGTATTCGGCTCATGTGACTAATACAACTTGATTTGATTTGGGGGTATGAGTTCTTCCTGGTTACCTCATTCAGCCGTCTGTAGTCCGCACAGAACCTCAGCTTGCCCCCCTTGTTAGGAACCATGACGACTGGTGCCGCCCAGGGGCTGGCTGAGGGCTCGATGAAGTCTGCCCGCTGCATCTCCAACACAGCCTTGTCTCCTGGCGTGCGAGCGGGACACGGCGGGGACGTATCTTGATGGGCCGAGCATCACCTGTGTCGATCTCATCCTGCACCAGATGAGTCTCACCCACCTCTTCCTCACTCAGCGCAAAGCTGTCTCTGAATTAGAACAGCAACTGCCACAACCGTTCCTGCTGCTCGGAGTCAAGACCAACACAGTTCCTCCCCCATATCTCCCTCACTGCAGACAGTGTCCTCTCCTCTTCCATCTTGGGTAGCTGGGCTGGGGGGTCCTGGCCCAGGCTCACAGAGGGATGTGTCGTGGAGGTAGCTGGGGGAATGTAACACACAGCCATAGGTGACAGAGGGGCTGGGGAAAAGTCACATACAGATGTGGGGGTGGGGGGGCAGCCATGAGTCCCTGCTGCTTTAACTGTTGGAGTTAAGGGGTTGTTGGGTTGTGTGAATGTGATATTAGGGGGGCCATGGTGACTGCTGGCCCTCCCTGGAAGCTCAGTGTACACCCATTTAGGTCTAACTGCTGGCCTGTGCTCCTAAGGAAGTCCAAACCCAGGATACAAGGGTCCTGAGCAGCCACCACCCACACAGGACGATGCACAGACCTGCCCCCTACTGTCAGAGTCATTATTCCCTTCCCTTTCTTGGGTGCCAGCTTCACCTATGACTGTGCGGACTGGGCACAATATCCAGCCTCACCAGGGTTACTGTGGACCCAGTGTCCACCAGGGCAGAGCAGGGCACCCCCTCCACAGTGACATGACAAAAGTCCCCAGCACAGGTCCAGCCCACCACAACAGGCTCCATCCGCTTGCACTCGTCTGCTTCTGGGGGATGTGGAGCCTTGCTCCCACGTCCGTGCCAGTGGGCTCCTCCTGGACATGGTTGTGGGTGGGAAAGAGAGCCAGGGGTCAGCACTGTCCCGTCTATGCCGACCCCCAGCCGTTTCCCTGAGTTCTGGGGGACATGGGGCAATCCCGGCGTAGATGGCCTTGCTGGCCACACCCCTAGCAGACCATGGGACCAGGGCGTGTGTTGCGTGCCACCTGTAGCGACACAGCACGAATTAGTTCAGTCATTTCCGCCACCCATGCAGGCTTTTCCGGCTCTGGGCTGCTCTGCCCCCCAGCCCGCCCAGTGGGTGTGTCTCCCTGCATCCCCACCAAAGCCCCAGCCCACACGAGCTCCCTTTCCAAAGCCATCTCCAAGGCTTTCTGCAATGACTCAGGAAGAACCAGCTGGGTCTATAGGAGAGAGTGCCTGTATGAACTGGTCCCGTACTAGCTCGTTCTGCACAAAGGGGGGCATGTGAGCATATGCCCGCTGAGAGGCTCTCAATGTCTAGCACCCGTAGTGGCTCTCCAGGCTGCCTGCATCTATTACTCAGTTCAGAACGCAGCAGCCCGGCCTGTACACACTGTGAAAAGCTTTCCCTCAGTGCTCCCACTAAAGCCCCATAATCACATCAGGTAGCCTGGTGGTTAGAGCGATACCAATATCATGTGCTTGTTACAGGTATTGTCCCTTAGGGAGTGTGATTGTTGTACCCTCTGGAAAGAACATTGATGTTGCGTTTGGTTGAGAGAACACATCTTCCCCTTTTTTACCCTTATTTTGATAAGGAGTCATGCTGAGACCAAGGTCTCTTACACATCAGTACACACGAGCACACATCAATATTCACATCAATACACAAAAATCAAAACACAATCATAGAAAACAAACACATTTTTCAGTAAAAAGATCCTCAATCATCCTTTTTAGTCAATCATCCTTTTTACTTATAAGTGGGGACATGATCAATGAGGGCACCATCCGATGTACATACATTATATATACAAAAGTATGTGGACACATTTCTGCCCTGCTAGAGTTGGCCCGGTCAACTGTAAGTGCTGTTATTGTGAAATGGAAACGTGTAAGTGCAACAACGGCTCAGCCACATGCTCACAGAACGGGACCACCGAGTGCTGAAGCGCGTAGCGCGTAAAAATCGTCTGTCCTCAGTTGCATCACTCACTACCAAGTTCCAAACTGCCTCTGGAAGCAACGTCAGCTTAGCCACACACAAGCCTAAGATCACCATGCGCAATGTCAAGTGTCAGCTGAAGTGATGTAAAGCTTGCTGCCATTGGACTCTGGAGCAGTAGAAAAGCGTTCTCTGGAGTGATGAATCCCGCTTCACCATCTGGCAGATGAATCTGGGTTTGGCGGATGCCAGGAGAGCGCTACCTGCCTGAATGCATAGTGCCAACTGTAAAGTTTGGTGGAGGAGGAATAATGGTCTGGGGCTGTTTTTCATGATTTGGGTAAGGCCCCTTATTTCCAATGAAGGGAAGGCTTAACGCTACAACATACAATGACATTGTAGACAATTATGTTCTTTCAACTTTGTGGCAGTTTGGGAAGGCCCTTTCCTGTTTCAGCGTGACAATGCCCCAGTGCACAAAGAGAGGTCCACACAGAAATGGTTTGTCGAGATCGGTGTGGAAGAACCTGACTGGCCTGCACAGAGTCTTGACCTTCATCCCATCGAACACCTTTTGGGATGAATTGCGAACCAGGCCTAATCGCCCAAAATCAGTGCCCGACCTCACAAATTCTCTTGTGGCTGAATGGAAGCAAGTCCCCACAGCAATGTTCCAACATCTAGTGGAAAGCCTTCCCAGAAGAGTGGAGGCTGTTATATCAGCAAAGGGGGGATCAACTTCATATTAATGATTTTAGAATGACATTTTCGACACATTTTTTTGGTCATAAATCAGATACATTTTTACATGATTTGTAGAAGAATGTAAAAATCAGTTTAACAAAGGCTTTCTGCAAGCAATGAAGGTAGATTGAAGCTTTGAAAGAGCCTGGTCAACCGTGGGAGCAATAGTGTACACCAGTAGAGGCTGCTGACGGGAGGACTGCTCATACTAATGGCTGGAAGGGAGCAAATGGAATGGCATCAAACACATGGAAACCATGGTATTTGGTACCATTCTACCCATTCCGCTCCAGCCATTACCATGAACCCCTCTTCCCCAATTAAGGTGCCACCAACCTCCTATGGTGTACACAAGTGTCATCTGCATACAGGTGTATGATACAATTTTTTACAGATAGACCTACATTGTTTAAATAGACAGTAAAAAGTACAGGACCTAAAATTGATCCCTGTGGGACACCTTTCAAAATATCAAGGAAATCTAACTTAACACCATCAGAAAAACACATTGTGTCCTGTCTGTCAAGTAATTTTAGAAATAATTACATGACAACTGATCCATACCGATTGCAGACAATCTTTGAATAAATAAAGAGCGGTCAACAGTATCGAAAGCCTTTGATATGTCAATAAAAAGGGCAGCACAGTGCTTCCTCCTATCCAAACCCTTTACCACATCAGTTAACACCAAAGTTGCAGCAGAGATGGTGCTATGACCCGGCCTAAAACCACACTGGTGAATACTTAGAATACATCTTGTAGCACCCTCAAAACCCTGGGGATAGCACCCGAGATAATCATCCGAAAAATAAAAAGTAGCACTGACTCCACAATTAAATCAAAGTTTGTTGGTCGCGTACACATTTTAGCAGATGTTGAAGTGGGTGCAGCGAAAAGCTTGTGTTACTGTTACTAGCTCTAAAATGTCAAACAAGTACACAAATAATAATCAAAAACTAGAAACAAGAAATCACGAATGTCAGAACGAATCCAGTTAACAACCCAAATAACACTGCATCAGTAATCCAAAAGCAATCTATGCATATATACTCCAAAAAGATATACTGAGAATGATATGTACAGAAATACAGTAGATATATTACAGTGAGCTATGTCGAGAATCCAGTGTATAAATAAACCATGAAATGTACCGTAGTCGACATGTTAGAAGAGCTACACTATGTGAAAAACAGTACAAAAGAAACAGTCCAGTACTTAATGTGTCTATCTGTATACATGGGACAGCAGCGTTGGCTGTGTGTGAGTGTGTGTGTAAGTGTATGTGCATGTGTTTGTGAGCATGGGTGTGTGTGTGAATGTATATGTGAGTACAGGAGTCTGTTTGCGTATGAGGTGTGTGTGTGTCAGCTTGTATGTGTGTTTTGTGTCAGTGAGTATATCTTTGTCTCAATTACTACAGGAGATGGCGTGAAAGCTGTTCAACAGTCTGATGGCCTGGAGATGGAAACAGTTTTTCAGTCTTTCGGTCCCGGCTTTGATGCACCAAAACATCTGTCTGCTACATGGTAGCAGAGGGAACAGACCGTGACTTGGGTAGCGAGGTCCTTGATGATCTTCTTGGCCTTTCTTTGACACTGGAGGACAGTCAGCGTTCCCCCGGTGATGCGTTGGGCTGATTGCACCACCCTCTGGAGTGCCATTCAGTTGAGGGCGGTGCAGTTGCCGTACCAGGCGGTGATGCAGCCTGACAGAATGTTTTCAATGGTGCATCTGTTCGTGAGGGTCTTAGGGGCAATGTCGGATTTCTTCAGCTGCCTGAGGTTGTAGAGGCGCTGTACCAGGCGGTGATTCAGCCCGACAGAATGATTTTGGTGCATCTGTTCGTGAGGGTCTTAGGGGCCATGCCGAATTTCTTCAGCCGCCTGAAGTTGTAGAGGTGCTGTTGTGGCTTCTTCACCATGATGTCGGTGTGGTGCAAGGTTATTATAGTTTTGTGATTTAATATTAGTTTTTATTTCTATTAGTTTAGATTTGTATTTGAAATGCAGTGTTTCATTTAGTTTTCGGACTAGATGTATTAGTTTTTATTTAGTTTCAGTTTGACAAAAACATTTATATTTCTTTTTTTATTATATTATTTTGTTTCAGTTTTAGTTTTGCTTTTGGGGACAGAAAGTAAAAGTCAAAGTCACCATTATTAGTCAGTTGTACAACCGAATGCCTTCAACCGAAATGTGTCTTCCGCATTTAACCCAACCCCTCTGAATCAGAGAGGTGCGGGGGGCTGCCTTAATCAACATCCACGTCTTCGGCGCCCGGGGAACAGTGGGTTAACTGCCTTGTTCAGGGGCAGAACGACAGAACGACCTTGTCAGCTCGGGGATTCGAACTTGCAACCCTCCGGTTACAAGTCCAACGCTCTAACCACTAGGCTACCTGCCACCCCTCTAACCACTAGGCTACCTGCCATAAGTTATTCGTGGTAGGTTAGGAACCATTTATGTGTTGTAGGCCTATAGCTAGTTTTTGGGGGATGTCACTTCTTGCCACTGGTTGAAAGTAATACATAAGGTGATGGGCCAGGACATACGTTTGGTTAGGTTTAAATTATAAATCAATCCTAATGTGACTTGGATTAAAAGGACTGGTGCAAGAAATATGTTGGAAGGAAACGCTTGCCCATGTTTACACCAATGCTTTTTAAACTTTAGTAGTAGATGTAAAAATAATCAAGTACCTTTACATGACAGAAAGAGGGGAAAAATCAACAAATGAAGTCATGGCACATTTGACATGTTATGTTTTTGTAATATTAATTAGGATCTGCCCCTTTTTTTCAATTTCCGCCTGAAATGACATACTCAAATCTAACTGCCTGTAGCTCAGGCCCTGAAGCAAGGATATGCATATTCTTGGTACCATTTGAAAGGAAACACTTTGAAGTTTATGGAAATGTGAAAGGAATGTAGGAGAATATAACACAATAGATCTGGTAAAAGATAATCTAAAGAAAAAAACAATCGTTCTTTTATATTCTTTTTGTACCATCATCTTTGAATTGCAAGAGAAAGGCCATAATGTATTATTCCAGCCCAGGTGCAATATACATTTTGGCCACTAGATGACATCAGTGTCTGTGCAAAGGTTTAGACTGATCCAATGAACCATTGCATTTCTGTTCAAAATTTTGTATCAAGACTGCCCAAATATTCCTCAAACAATAGCATGGTATTCTTTCACTGTAATAGCTACTGTAAATTGGACAGTGCAGTTAGATTAACAATAATTTAAGCTTTCTGGCAATATCAGATATGTCTATGTCCTGGGAAATGTTCTTGTTACTAACAACCTCATGCTAATCGCATTAGCCTACATTAGCGCAACCGTCCCGTGGAAGGGACACCGATCCCAAAGAAGTTTTAAACATGTATCACTGATTGACCCCTTCAAATAGTGTTAAACAGCTGAAACAGCAAAAACCTCTATCAGTTCACAACCAGCGTGTGTCTGTGTGCGTACGTGCATCAGTGGAGGCTCCTCAGAGGAGGAGGGGAGGACCATCCTCAGTGAATTTTCTAAAAATAAAACTTGTAAAACATTTAAAAAGTTATCATTTTTGGATAAAAACTATACTAAATATAATCATGTCACCAAATAACTGATTAAAACACATTATTTTTTTATTTTATTTATTTTTTATTTCACCTTTATTTAACCAGGTAGGCAAGTTGAGAACAAGTTCTCATTTACAACTGCGACCTGGCCAAGATAAAGCAAAGCAGTTCGACACATACAACAACACAGAGTTACACATGGAGTAAACAAACATACAGTCAATAATACAGTAGAAAAACAAGTCTAAATGCAATGTGTGCAAATGAGGTAAGATAAGGAAGGTAAGGCAATAAATAGGCCATGGTGCCAAGTAATTACAATATAGCAATTAAACACTGGAATGGTAGATGTGCAGTAGATGAATGTGCAAAGTAGAAATACTGGGGTGCAAAGGAGCAAGATAAATAAATAAATACTGTAGGGGATGAGGTAGTTGGTTGGGCTATTTACAGATGGTGCTTAAAGCTAGTGTGGGAGATAAGTGTCTCCAGTTTCAGTGATTTTTGTAGTTCGTTCCAGTTATGCTGGAGCGCATGCTACGGGTGGGTGCTGCTATGGTGACCAGCAAGCTGAGATAAGGCGGGGGCTTTACCTAGCAGGAGCCACTGACCTGGAGCCAGTGGGTTTGGCGACGAGTATGAAGCGAGGGCCTACCAACGAGAGCGTACAGGTCACAGTGGTGGGTAGTATATGGGGCTTTGGTGACAAAACGGATGGAACTGTGATAGACTGCAACAGTGTCCAAAGAAGGGCCAGAAGTATATAGAACGGTGTCGTCTGCGTAGAGGTGGATCAGAGACTCACCAGCAGCAAGAGCGACATCGTTGATGTATACAGAGAAGAGAGTCGGCCCAATAATTGAACCCTGTGGCACCCCCATAGAGACTGCCAGATGCCCGGACAACAGGCCCTCCGAGGAGAAGTAGTTGGTAAACCAGGCGAGGCAATCATTTGAGAAACCAAGGCTGTTGAGTCTGTTGAGGCTGTATGATCTGATTGCTGAACCAGTAGCCAGCTAGCTAGCTCGTTTCTATTTAGCCATCTCAAGCTACTGTTACGTTTGATAAAAAGTTATTCTTAGGTCGTTTTTTGCCTCTTTAACTACCTGGCTATCGATTTGAATGTCATTCTCGTCTACAGTGCAATCGGAAAGTATTCAGACCCCTTCACTTTTTCCACATTTTGTTACAATACAGCCTTACTCTGGAGCTCTGTCAGAGTGACCATCGGGTTCTTGTTCACCTCCCTGACCAAGGCCCTTCTCCCCCGATTCCTCAGTTTTGCCAGGAAGAGCCTTGGTGGTTCCAAACTTCTTCCATTTAAGAATGATGGAAGCCACTGTGTTCTTGAGGACCTTCAATGCTGCAGAAATGTGTTGGTACCTTTCCCCATATCTGTGCCTCGACACAATCCTGTCTCGGAGCTCTACGGACATTCCCTTCGACTTCATGGCATGTTTTTTGCTCTGACATGCTTCTCCAGGGGGAAGCTGGTTCCACGATTGGGGTGCCAGGGCAGAGAAGAGCTTGGACAGGGCTGAGCGGGGTGGAAGGGCCAGGAGACCAGAGGTGTAAGGTTTGAGCATAGCTTGAAAGTAGGGAAGGACAGTTCCTCTTGCTGCTCCGTAGGCAAGTACCATGGTCTTGTAGTGGATGCAAGCTTCGACTGGAAGCCAGTGTAGCTGCATGACATGGGAGAACTTGGGAATGTTGAACACCAGGCGGACTGCAGCATTCTGGATAAGTTGCAGGGGTTTGATGGCACAAGCGGGGAGCCCAGTCAACAACAAGTGGGAGGGGGACACCATGGAGTTGTCAACCGTGATGGAAAGGTATTGGAGTGAGCAGAGACCTATCCTCTCCACGTCACTTGTTACTGTAGGAGCAGTCTGCCAGCTAGGATGCATTCCAAGTGTGCAGAGCCTGAGACACCCAGCCCTGAGAGGGTGAAGAGGAGGATCTGATGGTTCACGGTGTCGAAGGCAGCGGATAGATCTAGGAGGAGAGCAGACAGAGATTGAGTCAGCTTTGGCAGTGCGGAGAGCCTCCTTAAGAAAAGCAGTCTCAGTTGAGTGACCCGTCTTGAAGCCTGACTAGTTAAGGTCAATAAGATTGCTCTCAGAGAGATAGCAAGAGAGTTGGTCAGAGACAGAATGCTCAAGTGTTTTGGAAAGAAAAGAAAGAAGGGATACTGGTCGGTAGTTTGATGGCAGAGGAGTCTAGTGTTGGTTTCTTGAAGAGGGGAGTGACTCTGGCCATTTTGAAGTAAGAGGGACACAGCCAGTGGTCAGGCATGACTTAATGAGGGAAGTGAAGAATGGGAGAAGGTCTCCAGAGATGGTCTGGAGAAGAGAGGAGGGGATGGGGTCGAGTGGACAGGTTATCGGGCGGCCGGACCACACTAGTTGCAGGATTTAATCTGGAGGAGAGGAGAGAAAGAGGTAAAATGTAGGGAAGTTCTGTGTGAGTGGGATAAGTGGACTCCTGCTGAGTGAATGAGGAGCGGATGTCATCAACCTTCTTTTCAAAGTGGTTGACAAAGTTGTCCACAGAGAGGAAGGAGTATTAAGGACGGAGGAGGTGGAAAATAGTTTACTAGGGTCAGAAACAGAAGCTTGAAATCTTGATAGTGATAGAAAGTGGCTTTAGCAGCGGATACAGAGGAAGGTAGAGGAGGGAGTGAAAGGATAGGTTTAGTTTTCCGGCATTTTCGCTCAGCTGCCTTCAGCCCTGTTCTGTAAGCTCACAGTGAGTCACTCAGCCACGGAGCAGGAGGGGAGGGCTGACCCGACCGGGAGGAAAGGGGACAGTGCAAAACATAAATTGCTGAAAAAGGAGAGTAGGGTCGAAGAGGCAGAATCAGGAGGTTGGAGAAGGGTTTAGCTAGGGTTGGAGGAGTAGCTAGGGTTGGAGGAGTGGCTAGGGTTGGAGGAGTAGCTACAGTTGGAGGAGTAGCTAGGGTTGGAGGAGTAGCTAGGGTTGGAGGAGAGGAAGACAGAAAAATAAGGGAGACTGACCAGACTGAAGGGACTGAAGGGCAGCATAGGCTGCCAGAGACCAGCAATTCCATATGGGTTGTGCGCGCAGGGTACACTAAATTAGAAGGGTTGCTGCATCCAAGGGGTGGGAGTGTCTCTAAAGCCTACAGGGATGGAGAAAATATTTATAGAGAACACACATAGTTGCCAAAGCTACAAAAGAGATAAATTAGATCATCTGAAAATAACTAGGTAAGATACTGAAGTGAGAGAGTGGTGTAGAGCCTTCCTCTCTTTCCTTACTCTAATAACTCGGCAGAACAACTCGACAGAACTGTCTTAGTTTTGCTACAAGACCGCCACTGACACAGCCGCCACTGAGAAAACAGGGGAGACTGAAGAACTAACACTAATTGCTAATTGCTTTGCAGAGGTGAAGAGCATACCTCCCAGAAGTAATTGCTGATTGCCTAGGAGAGGAGAAACCACTCCCCCTCCAGTACAACCACTGATTACAAAAACAACAGTCAGAAATTTCCCTGCCCCTTAATCCTGGTGGGTGTGTCAACAACCTTCTGCAAGTTATGAGCAGTCAGCAGTTCATACACCAGGTAAGCTACTGGGAAGACAGGCAGCACTTAAAGTAGATGGCCCTAGCTAGCAAAAAGACAGTACTAGACAACAACCGATGGAAAAAAATATATACTTATCTCTCCTGGAGATATCAGGAGTCCTCCAGCTCTAGAACACAGGAGGTTGGTGGCACCTTAATTGGGGAGGATGGGCTCGTGGTAATGGCATTCTATGGCCTCCACTGCTATAAAATTAAACAAGTTGTGCTGTTGTGTCTGCATTGCCATTGTTGGTTAGCCTGCCAGACGTTTGTGTACTTGCAGAACACAACAGAGTCCTATTTTTAGATGGTCAATTTCAGTACAGATGTGGCAGTCAGACAATAAGCTATATGAGATGAATATGTGCAAGTTTTTTGAAATTAATATTTTTATTTAACATTTATTTATCCAGGTTAGTTTTACTGAGCAAAAATCCATTTTTCAAGAGAGACCTGGTCCAACTGTCACGACTTCCGCCGAAGTCGGTCCCTCTTCTTGTTCGGGCGGTGTTCGGCGGTCGACGTCACCGAAGTCGGTCCCTCTTCTTGTTCGGGCGGTGTTCGGCGGTCGACGTCACCGAAGTCGGACCCTCTTCTTGTTCGGGCGGTGTTCGGCGGTCGACGTCACCGAAGTCGGACCCTCTTCTTGTTCGGGCGGTGTTCGGCAGTCGACGTCACCGGTTTTCTGACCATCATCGCTCCCCTTTTTTTCATGTGTTCTGTTGGTTTTGTCTAATTGTACACACCTGTTGTTTATTTCTCCCAATCACGTAACTGTATATATTCCTTCCTTCCCCTCTTCCCATTGTGCGTGATTGTTAGGTTGTACCGTTTGTTCTCGCATGTTTCCCAGTCTGTGTACTGAGGGCTATATTATTGTGGTTTCTGTAATTGCCGGGTTGCTGGATTGCGCCTGTTTATTTTTGAAGTTCGTATGGGTATTTTGTTTTCGCCAGAGTTATTGTTTGTGGACTGGTGACTCAATTAAAATACCTTTTCACACGTAAACTACCTCCTGCGCCTGACTCTTTTCCACAACTGAACCACGGACATAACAGAATCCAGAATCACGCACCGAATATTATGGAGTCAGCAGGAGCAGCAACACCTAACAGAGGAGTCGAGGAACGCGTCCGAGAGCACTCGGCCATGTTACAGCATCTTGGGGCCTCTATGGATCGCATTGTCCAAACTCTGGACTGCTGGGAGAGACAGGAGGTCTCCCCAGCACCTCGAAAACCCCAACCAGGGGTGTCCCCACCTAGCCCTCCGGAATCCGGAACCAGTGGGATTCGTCTCTCCCTTCCCAGGGAGTATGATGGGACAGCAGCACGGTGCCAGGGTTTTTTGCTACAACTGGACCTCTACCTGGCCACCGTGCATCCAGCTCCCTCTGGAAGGGAGAGAGGGTCCGCTCTTGTCTCCTATCTCACTGGGAGAGCGCTGGAGTGGGCCAATGTCGTGTGGGGAGAAGGAGACGCTGCATTGGACCACTTTGAAGAGTTCACCCGTCGCTTCCAAGCTGTGTTTGACCATCCTCCCGAGGGGAGAGCGGCGAGGGAGCGGCTCTTCCACTTGAGACAGGGGACAAGAAGCGCTCAGGAGTTCGCCCTTGAGTTCCGGACGTTGGCCCCCGGAGCGGGCTGGAATGACAGGGCCCTCATCGACCACTATAGGTGCAGCCTACGCGAGGACGTCCGGCGGGAACTGGTATGCAGGGACGCCACTGTGACCTTTGACCAACTGGTAGACCTCTCCATTCGGTTGGATAACCTTCTGGTCCCTCGCGGACCTCCAGAGAGAGTCCTGTCAACCCCACCTTCCGGCATCCCCTCTCCAGAGCCCATGGAGCTAGGAGGGGCAATCCGTAGGGAGGCTGGAGGAGGAGCTTATGGGAGGAGAGACGGCAGGCAGAGCACCACACTCACCCAGAGTCCTCTGTTGATCAACTGTTTGTGTCTGTGTGTTTTCTGGATTTTTCCCCGCATTCCCAGCATAGGGCACTCGTCATTTCAGGCGCAGCTGGGAATTTCATTGACAGAGCACTTGCACTTAGGTTAGAGAATCCCATTAACCCTGTGGTCAGACCTTTCCCTGTTCATGCTTTAGATAGTCGACCATTAGGGTCCGGGGTAATTCTCTCTCTCGTCATGGTGACGCAAGGGAAGCATGAGGAGAGAATCAGTCTCTTCCTCATTGACTCTCCTGCGTTTCCTGTGGTATTAGGCCTTCCCTGGTTAGCCTTGCATAACCCCACTATTTCCTGGCAACAAAGGACTCTCACGGGGTGGTCGCGAGAGTGCTCGGGGAGGTGTATAGGGGTTTCCGTTGGTGCAACCACGGTGGAAAGTCCAGACCAGGTCTCCACCGTGCACAGTTACCACCCCATCGACGGGGGGATTGTGTGATAAATCTCCTGGTAGACACGCTTCCCACGAGTCACGTGTATCCCCTGTCGCAATCGGAGAAAGAGGCTATGGAGACATATATCTCAGAATCCCTGGGTCAGGGGTACACTCGGTCCCCCGCCTCCTCGAGCTTCTTTTTTGTGAAGAAGAAGGATGGGGGTTTGCGCCCGTGCATTGATTATCGAGGTCTCAATAAGATCACGGTAAGGTACAGTTACCCGCTTCTGCTTATTGCTACGGCGACTGAGTCAATGCACGGGGCGCGCTTCTTCACGAAACTGGATCTCAGGAGCGCATACAATCTGGTGCGTATCCGGGAGGGAGTCGAGTGGAAGACAGCATTTAGCACCACGTCAGGCCATTTTATGAATACCTCGTCATGCCATACAGGCTGATGAATGCTCCCGCAGTGTTCCAATCCTTTGTAGACAAGATTTTCCGGGACCTGCACGGGCAGGGTGTAGTGGTGTATATCGATGACATTCTGATATACTCCGCTACACGCGCCGAGCATGTGTCTTTGGTGCGCAAGGTACTTGGAAGACTGTTGGAGCATGACCTGTACGCCAAGGCTGAGAAATGCTTGTTCTTCCAGCAGGCCGTCTCTTTCCTAGGGTATTGCATTTCCACATCTTGGGTGGAGATGGAGAGTGACCGCATTGCTGCTGTGTGTAATTGGCCGACTCCCACCACGGTAATGGAGGTGCAGCGATTTTTAGGGTTTGCCAATTATTACTGGAGATTTATCTGGGGTTTTGGTCAGGTGGCAGCTCCCATTACTTCACTGCTGAAGGGGGGTCCGGTATGTCTGCAGTGGTCAGTTGAGGCGGACAGGGCTTTGGGGCAACTAAGGGCTTTGTTCACTTCGGCTCCCGTGCTGGCTCACCTGGATCCTTCTTTGGCATTCATAGTAGAGGTGGACGCGTCCGAGGCTGGTCGGTCGGACAGTGCGCTGCCTGACTGGGAAGTACTGGTGGCCTACCTTGGCAAAGGACGTCAGGGTTTATGTTTCCTCCTGCTCGGTGTGCGCACAGTGTAAGGCTCCTAGACACCTACCCAGAGGTAAGCTAAATCCCTTACCCGTTCCACAACGGCCGTGGTCACATTTATCAGTGGATTTCCTAACTGATCTCCCTCCTTCTCAGAGGAACACCACGATCCTGGTCGTTGTGGTTCGATTCTCTAAGTCCTGTCGTCTCCTCCCTCTGCCCGGACTCCCTACGGCCCTACAAACTGTGGAGGCCCTGGTTAACCACGTCTTCCGGCACTAAGGGGTGCCCGAGGATATAATGTTTGATCGAGGTCCCCAGTTCACGTCGAGAGTCTGGAAGGCGTTCATGGAACATTTGGGGGTCTCGGTCAGCCTTATCTCAGGTTTTCACCCTGAGAGTAATGGGCAGGTGGAGAGAGTGAACCAGGATGTAGGCAGGTTTCTGTGGTCCTATTGCCAGGACCGGCCGGGGGAGTGGGTGGCGTTCGTACCCTGGGCAGAAATGGCACAGAACTCGCTTCGCCACTCCTCCAATAACCTCTCCCCCTTCCAGGTTGTGTTGGGGTACCAGCCAGTTCTGGCACCATGGCATCGGAGCCAGACCGAGGCTCCTGCGGTGGACGAGTTGTTCAAGCGGGCGGAGGAGACCTGGGAGGCCACCCATGGTCACCTCCAGCAGGCCGCGCTGCGCCAGAAAGCCAGCACGGACAGTCACCGCAGTGAGGGTCTGGCTCTCGACCCAAAACCTGCCCCTCCGCCTGCCATGCCGGAAAATGGGATCGCGGTTTGTAGGGCCATTTAAAGTCCTGAGGAGAGTGAACGAGGTGTGTTACAGTTTACAGCTTCCCCCTGATTATCATATTAACCCCTCGTTTCATGTGTCTCTCCTCAGGCCGGTGGTGGTTGGTCCGCTCCAGGACTCTGAGATGCGGAAGGTTCCTCCGCCCCCTCTGGACATCGAAGGGGTCCCGGCGTACTCCGTCCGGTGCATCGTGGATTTGCGACGTAGGGCGGGGGGCCTTCAATATCTCGTGGAGTGGGAAGGATACGGCCCGGAGGAGAGGTGCTGGGTTCCGATGGCGGATATATTGGACCCTGAACTGCTGCAGGAGTTTCATCGTCGCAGGCTGGATCCCCCTGCGTCTCGCCCCCCGGGTCGTCCCCGAGGCCGGTGTCAAGGGGGGAGGGTACAGTCACGACTTCCGCTGAAGTCGGTCCCTCTTCTTGTACCTCCTGCGCCTGACTCTTTTCCACAACTGAACCACGGACATTATACCAACCAAGACAGCAGACATTAGACATACCATAACAGACATAGATAGGCACACCATCAACACAATATAGAAGAAGACACACATACATTACCATTACAGAGTATTTGGAATGATTATATAAAAAAACACCAACAAACAAACAAACAGAAGCGCATGAAACACGTGTTGAGTTGCCATCTTGGTAGCATGAGATCTGAGCCTTTGCTTCTTACTACATTTTGTCTTCATGTTGCCTGTTGCCCAGCATTGTGCCAGTGTCTCATACCCTGTAGCTTGCAAAATTGCATGGCAATATTGGCTCAACAACTTGTCAGTGTATAATGGGCTATATTGAAAAGAGTCTATGCTAAACAGATTTGTGCATGGAGGACGTAAAGAAAAGGAATGTGTGTTGCCGGTCTCTTACCTACAATTACAGATGACATATCATTTTGAGACCCCTGATTTTCACTACTTTTAATTCCTTCTACCTGACACTTTGTCTTCCCATGAGGATATTGTATGTGTGGGATTGCAGCAACACTGTTTACAGTCTAAGGGAATTGTAGCTTCACTGATACCTAGCTACTAATATTGATACTTTCTGTAATTCTACATGTTTTACTTGTTCTCTTAACACAGTCAACACTGTAGTTACGTACAACTACTACTCAGTCAGTAGCTTACAAAATGTTTGACTTTTTTAATGCTGCAATCAAATGGAGAAAGACAGTATTGAATAGGTGATATTTTAAGCTTGATGTCTCTCCTGTCCTGGCACACTAAATGAAGCATCCAATGTTAATCCTAAAGCCGTTGTTGTGAAATGTCTTTCAGGAGCAGGCGTCTTTCAGGAGACGAAGGGAACGAAGCAGATAGGTTCTGGAAGAGGACACGTATGGAAACATCCAGAAGGCTCCATCACTACAGTACTTCTATGCAGATCTTTAAGAGCATGGAACTTGTGGGCTACCTTCAGCAGCAGCAGTGCAATGAGGTGATGGATAGATACTGCAATGTCTGAGTCCGCTATGGTAAATTCTTATCCTAAGATAGGAAGTGTTCATGTGTTTTTCATGTGGTTCAGGTGATCAAAGAGAAAGGACACTTGTTGCTGAGACAGAAGACATTCCAAGCTGCCAGTGTATTCATGGTTTAACAGGCTTATTTCAAATATAACATGTCAACTATAAGACTTTTGTTCAACTGAATTCTGTACATGTAATTGAAAAAAGTATTTCCTAATGTATCTTTTCTGAAACTCAATATTAGACTATCGACATTTTCGATTGTAATTTTGGGAGCCTCTGACTGTTGGGGTTAGTTCCCTTCTGTTATGTTACAGAGTATTATTTTCTTCCAGAAAGCAGAGCAGACAGAAATGTCCCTCTGGCGTTTGTCCCGGAACCCTTAGTCTACAGGTAAAGGTAATATCAGCCCAACTCAAACCCATTACACATTATCCGTCTCTAGTGGAGGAATATAAATGTTCCTGTAGTACCTAGTCACTGCAACAAATGCAAACTCATGATGTGCGGTTTCCAGTTTGCTCAAAGTCCCATATAGTTCCTTGAGTGCCGCCGTGGTGTCGGCTTGAGGGGGGATAACGGCCATGACAATAACCGATGTGAATTCTCTTGGGAGGTAGTCAAGTCGGCATTTGATGGTGAGGTATTCCAGACCAGGAGAGCAAAGGGTCTTCAGTTTTTGTACGTTGTTTCAATCACACCATGAGTGATGCTCAGGGGAGCAGAAAGCTGCAGCAAGAAAGGATTTACATTTTTTACAGCAGTCTTAAGGCATCTAGCATCTAGCAAAACAAAGATTCACTGGAAGTTGACTGATCTTCCATCGAGCCAACTGGAGAGGGAAGAGCAGACGACTGACCAGGTAAATTAAAACACTTCATTTTAAATAAAAAGCATGCCAAGATAAAATGCTGATTAAAAGGCTCACAAAGCACTTTATTTTCATTATTTATGTAACAGGGCCCATTGCCCCACTGGAGGGAGGAAATGTATGTGTGCACATATAGGTACAGTCTTCAAAAAGTATTCACAGCCTGAATTTAAAATGGATTAAATAGAGATAGTGTCACTGGTTTGCAAATGTTTACAAATTAACTTAAAATGAAAAGCTGAAAAGTGTTGCGTCAATAATTATTCAACCCCTTTGTTATGACAAGCCTAAATAAGTTCAGGAGTAAACATTTGCTTAAAAAGCCACATAATTGTCACACTGTATCATGATAGGAGACACGCGCAGAAATACCTAATAGGGGTTTAAATTTTCTCCACCCAATCAAAAGAGCGAGGCGTAAACCTCTAAATAATACATAGGACGAGACCCGTAAAACAAGTGCACAATAACACGTAGCATGGAATCCGATACAACAGCACAGGTACTCACAGGACCACCCGACTTGGTAATAATAACCAACAAGGACAATGGGGAACAGAGGGCACATATATAACATACTAATCAGGGGGAATGGGAACCAGATATGCGGAATAAGACAAGACAGTCCGGGGTTGGTGGTAATGAATCCAATTCAGTGATGCCTAGAAGGCCTGTGACGTACAGTAGACCTCCGAAGCTGGTGAATGGAGTGAGCTGCAATACCGGGGGGATTCGTGACAATAATCAGCTGCGTGGACAAACTCTGTGTGCAATAATAGTGTTTAACATGATTTTGGAATGACTACCTCATCTCTGTACCCCACACATACAATTATCTGTAAAGTTCTTCAGTCGAGCAGGGTATTTCAAACACAGATTCAACCACGAAGACCAGCGAGGGGTTCCAATGCTTCGCAAAGAAGGGCACCTATTGGTAGATGGTAAAAATAAACAAAGCAGAGATTGAATATCCCTTTGAGCATGGTGAAGTTATTAATTGCACGTTGTTGCTCAGTTGCTAGAGAGGAAGGAAACCGCTCAGGGATTTCACCTTGAGGCCAATGGTGACTTTAAAGGCTGTGATAGGAGAAAACTGAGGCTGGATCAACAACATTGTAGTTACTCCACAATACTAACCTAAATCACAGAGTGAAAAGAAGGAAGCCTGTACAAAATAAAATAATTCCAAAACATGCATCCTGTTTGCAATAAGGCACTAAAGTAAAACTCCACAAAATTTGTCAAATAAATTAACTTTATGTGAATACAAACCATTATGTTCGGGGGCAAATCCAACACAACACATCACTGAGCAGTGGTGTAAAGTACTACAGTGGTTCCTCCTTTAAAAGTTGCTTCATACTGCGGCACACCTTGCGGGCTGCTGCAGCATTCTGTGGCACGTCATTTAATTGTCAGCCATTCTTTCTGTTACTGCAAATTATTGCTAGTTTGACCACCAGAGGGCATCTTTGAGAAGCATTTGATAGTATTCCGTATTGGCATTACCAGAGAATTTAAAACCTTTTTTGTAATAACATAGTATATGGGATTGATTTTAAGAAATTTGGCTTAATTAATTTGATTAATATTATGGTGTTTCTATTCAGAGAAAAACCAAAAACGAAACCCTCAGGTTTTCCGTTAGGATGGAATGGAAAATATGGATTTGAGGATTCTATTAGACAACTTTGTTCCAATATTTCTGTTAATCAGTGATATTTTTTTTCCCATAGTAACTCGTTATGGATCCATAACTAAATAAACATCTGCATAAACATGAGAAAGTACCTAATTCCTTACATAAGGGACAGCAGGCCATGTCTGTACTACAGAATGCAGGGCATGCGGGAGACAGGTGTTATTTCATAGTTGTGATGTCTTCATTATTATTCTACAATGTAGAAAATAGTAAAAATAAAGAAACATCCTGGAATGAGTAGGTGTGTCCAAACTTTTGACTGGTACTTGCTTAATTAATTTGATTAATATTATGGTGTTTCTATTTCATGAAAAATGACAAACCCTCTGGGTTTCCGTTAGGATGGAACAGAATATATGGAGCTGTACAACGTGACGCTCATAAATTCAGACCGTTTCACTCTCGGAGCGCACACTGGACATTCGGGCCGAGGAGTAGGGTTGATTTGAGCGTTCTGGCCTTACAACGGCAGTCAAGCACCCAAGCAAAAGTTGGCTAGCTTGCTAGCTACTTCCAGACACAAATTGACCATTTTACTCACCCTAGCAGAGCTGGTAAGGCAGTTTTTGTGTTAACCAGAGCGTTGGTGACTGTAAATGTGCTGCTGGAAACAATTTAATTACACTTTTTTTCCAACGTTTACTGACACCGGCCATATTCAACGCGTGTTGAGCGCTTGTAAATGTATTATTCTACGCTCTGGTACAGTCAGATGAGAGTGCTCTGAAGTCCATGTAGATAGTAGGCTGGACACATTACATTTTTAACAACGTTCTTTTCTGATAACTAGTTCATTGCATCTGCCGTGGAGCCCAGTTTCATATGACCATATTACCCAGGTGCTTGCCATCGTTTTGAAGTAATCACGAAGAAACAGGACTTCTTTTAGTGCAATTTTCACTCTGGCAGCTCCTATTAGTTCTATTGAGCACCGTGGCACCAACTCGCCTTCAGAACGTTCTATTCCCAGTTTATTGTTCAACGTCACAATGCCTGCTTCGCTATTGTTGGCAATGAGACCTGCTCACGTTATTTTATAGTTAAAATGTAAACAACCCCAAAAATATATTGGAACTCTGCGGTCTTCCCATTGATTCCTATGGGGGAAATATAGGCATATAGTCTGTCTATTTCGCCAAATATCTCGCAATGTGTATATTTTGATTTTTTTCAAGTCGGATGAAATTTTATTCATGACAATCTCCTCTTTCTAATTATGTAAGCCTGGGCAGCTAGCTTGGTTGCTATCCCCAAAATAATTTTTGCCCTTGGAACGCTGAGCTCCCCCCATTGTTTTCCTATGGAGAGGCATGCCGGTCTATTCCGGTCTACATTCCTAAAGAAAATAATGTAAAACTCCTTATATTCCCTGACTCCCAAAAGTACTATTTAAATTTTTAATGCTTAGCAGGACAGGAAAATTGTCTAATTCACACACTTAAACAGAACATCCCTGGTCATCCCTACTGACTCTGATCTGGCAGACTCACTAAACACAAATGCTTTGTTTGTACTGTAAATTATGTCTGAGTGTTGAAGTGTCCCCTGGCTATCCGTCAATAAATAAAAGATAAGAAAATCGTGCTGTCTGGTTTGCTTAAAACTTCTTAGGGAGCAGTGGGGCGCTAGCGCCCCAATCCCAACACTACCAGGTGAAATGCAAGGCGCCAAATTCAAAATCCAAAAGTTGAATTATTAAACATGCACCCATATACAAGTGTTTCATACTCATCAAAAGCTCTGTTTCTTGGCAATATCACAGCGTTGTCAGATTTCAAAAAGGCTTTACGGCAAAAGCAGCACATTTGATTGTTTGAGGGTAGCACCTAACATATTTTTCCCATTACCATGAATTCATTAGCCTTCACGATTCACACAAAACACATTTCACAGCGAAAACAAATCAATTACCTTTTGAAGAACTTCTGCTGAGGTCTTCCTAAGTGTCCAATGAAGACAATCCATGGTTCTTTTGTTAGAAAAAGTAATGTATTTTATCCATAAATCTCCGTTTGGTTCGCGCGTTATAATCAGAAACTACAGCCTCCACTCCTCCATTGAAACGTGAATAGAACTCGTTCAACTTATACCTATAAACTTGTCCAAGAACAATCAAACATCATTTTAAATGTATCCTTAGGAACACTTTTACGTATATTTACTATAATAATTCAACCGGAATATAAACTGAGCTATAAGAACGGAAAAAAACACAGAGCATGCCTTCTCGGGAGCGCGCGTCCTCTTCTATTGACATCTGAGGGGACACGTCCTGTTTTCTCTTCTTCTCTGCTCTAATGCATCCCAAAAATATCTGAACACTGTCTCGAGACTGTTGACATCCAGAGGAAGCGATCGGTACTGCATTCATATGCCCTTATATGGGCATTTTCATAAGGGAGGGGTTCCAAATGAGGCACTCTGTCAAAACCACTTTTTCCAGGACAGAAATTCCTCGGGGGTTTCACCTGCCATATCCGTTCTGTTTTACTCACAGACAATGTACCAAATATGTGCATATCCTATTTTCTGGGCCTGAATGGGAGGCATTTTACTTTGGGCACGCCAGGCTCTCCAAAACGGTCACCTCATGCGCTGCTCCCTAAGAAGTTATTAATATAAGGAATTTTAAATGATTTATACTTGTACTTTTACTTTTGATACTTAAGTAAATGTTAAACCAATTACTTTTAGACTTTTACTCAAGTAGTATTTTATTGGGTGACTTTCACTTGAGTCATTTTCTATTAAGGTAAATTTACTTTTATGACAATTGGGTACTTTTTCTACCACTGTCTCTGAGTACCAGTCTTCATATTTTCAAGCATGGTGGTGGCCTCATCATGTTATGGGTATGCTTTTCATTGGCAAGGATAAAAAGAAACAGAATAGAGCTAAATACAGGAAGAATCCTAGAGAAAAACCTGGTTCAGGCCTGATTTCCAACAGACACTGGAAGACAAATTGACCTTTCAGAAAGACAATAAACTAAAACACAAGGCCAAATATGCACTAGAGTTGCTTACCTAGATGACACTGAATGTTCCTGAGTGGCCTAGTTACAGTTTTTACTTAAATCGGCCTGAAAATCTATGGCAAGACTTGAAAATGGCTGTCTAGCAATGATCAACAACCAACTTGACAGAGTTTTAAGAATTTAAAAAAGAATGATGTGCAAATATTGTACAGTCCAGGTGTGGCAGAGCTCTTTCAAACTTACCTAGATAGACTCACAGCCGTAATCGCTGCCAAACGTGATTCTAACATTTATTGACTCAGGGGTGTGAATACTTATGTAAATTAGATATTTCTGTATTTAAGCTTCAATACAATTTCTAAAAACACGATTTCACTTTGTCATTATGGGGTATTGTGTGTAGATGTGTGAGAAAAAACATACATTTAATCCATTTTGAATTCAGGTTGTAACACAACATTTTGAATGAGTCAAGGGGTATGAATAGTTTCTGAAGGCACTGTCTGTACACATACATTTCAGTATTACTAATGATTACAGCAGCAACACCATAATCTCTTACACATCACAAAAATATGGTTTTGAATTTCTGTTTCTTTGGAATTTATATATACTGAACAAAAATATAAAAGCAACATGCAAGTATTTAAAAGATTTTACAGTTCATATGAGGAAATCGGTCATTTAATTGAATTCATTAGGCCCTAATGTATGGATTTCACATGACTGGGAATACATATATGCATCTGTTGATCACAGATACCTTAAAAAAATGGGCCTCAGGATCTCGTCACGGTATTTGTGTGAATTAAAATTGCCATCGATAAAATGCAATTGTGTTAATTGTCCGTAGCTTATGACTGCCCATACCATAACCCCAACGCCACCATGGGCCACGCTGTTCACAATCTTGACATCAGCCAAACGCTCACGCACACCGCCTAACAAGTGGTCTCCGCTTGTGAGGCCAGTTGGACGTACAGCCACATTCTCTAAAATGACGTTGGCTTGTGGTAGAGTAATGAACATTAAATTCTCTGCCAACAGCTCTGGTGGACATTCCTGTAGTCAGCATGCCAAAAGCACACTCCCTCAAAACATCTGTGGCATTGTGTTGTGTGACAAAACTGCACATTTTACGCAGCCTTTTATTGTCCCCAGCACAAGGTGCACCTGTGTAATGATCATGCTGTTTAATCAGCTTCTTGATATGCAACACCTGTCAGGTGGATGGATTATCTTGGCAAAGGAGAAATGCTCACTAACAGGGATGTAAAAAATGCACAAAATTAGAGAGAAATACGCTTTTTGTGTGTATGAAACATTTCTGGGATTTTTTATTTCAGCTCATGAAACATGGCACCAACACTTTACATGTTTGCTTTTATATTTTTGTTTAGTGCATATTTTTCTTTTAATTTGGAGTAAAACTAATTACGATCGGGAGGTTGGAAGGCTGTCTGAATACTAATTACTCATATGCCAAACACTGAGGCTCATAACAAGGAAATAATTGAGTGTGCTCTCATTGTACCATATGTTTTTGGGTCCATTTAACAAGCACCATGCTAACACCTTTCTACCAGATGCTTTCAGGAACAATCCAATGACTAATACCTCCGGAATTCCAGATTTACAACATACAGTAGCTCACATATCTATCTCCAATCTTGTGAGGATTTCAGGAATATTACCTTCTCTGCTGATTCGATTTGAAGTAAATCGAAGCCCGTGTTATAGCCTTGAAAAGTGTACAAATAATAAACAACAGAAGTAAAAAGAAATATGCCTCCTTGCTTTCCTATGAGTCATTTCTTAGTTCATAAATTTGATATGAAGAGCATGATTATAAACGACTGAAGGCCATACTCCTTTTTAGACCTAACCCTGTACTTTGAGCATAAACTGTGAATGTGTACTGGTTCAATTGCATATATTAAGATTTATGAAATACTTGCTAATTTTGTACTCTACATAGTCACTCTATATACCATTGAATATAATGATTTCCCTCATAGAAGAGGCACTGATATGAGATCATTAAAGAAGACTGTATTCTCACAGACCTGTGTGGCCTTGTCCAATAGACTGGAGGATATTGGAGTATCGACTGAATAGGTCTAACAAGTGGACTTCGATACCGGCACACAAAATGTATTTCCTGCAGCAGCAACATTAACGTAGATTGGGAATGAAGTGCACACCCTCATTGTGTATGTACAACACACACTGGAGTAACACAGATTCTGTTTCGGGACCTGGGGCAAAACAGTATAATGACATAGAATGCAGAATTTGATCCATTCAAGGTCTTTGTCTTAATTTCCCTCTGTGATCTCCACCGGCTATCCAAAGTCTCAGGCTCAGGTCTCAGAGCCACTGCAGTGATTAAGAAATAGAACATTTGGTGCTCTTGATAGGCTTGTATGGCATGTGGGATCCACTGCTACTTTGAACTGGACTGAACTGGTTTTGTCTCAGGGGATGGGGAGAAATAGAAGACGTGATTTCCGTTGTCATAAAAGGTTAAGGAAATGTTCTGTTTCTACTATAAAGCAATAGTCACAAGGGTCATTAAAAGTCCAATATAACACTACAAGGTAATGTATGCAGCCTTGGGCAAGGCAACTGGCAATATTGGTTGTTCTTTTCTCGGAATGTTCCATCTGCCTATATAATAGCTTTCCACTTTCGACAAGTTATCAATTCATTTGACAAATGTGTTTTCAGACATGTAGACCAAAAATTATCCAGGATATGATCATGCAGAAAGTGTCAAAGTAAACCAAATCACTGTGTTTCCCCTTCATAGGCAATCTACACCACAAGCGTACGTTGGTTCAGACAGCCGTGAATAGTTCATCTCAGACAAAATGTGACTTATCTCTGCTGATTCCTGCTGTTATCTGAGGATGGGCTTGTCAGATAGCTGGAATCCTCATGTTACCTCAAACAGCTTCCGATCCGTCTGCTTAACAGTGTTCCACAGTGTTACGGAACTCTTGCGGCTCTCCCTCGCCCTCCATTTGCAAATCTGACCATAATTCTATTCTACTGATTCCTGCTTACAAGCAAAAACTGAAGCAGGAAGCTCCAGTGACTCGCTCAATACAGAAGTGGTCAGATGACGCGGATGCTACGCTATAGGACTGTTTTGCCAGCACAGACTGGAATACGTTCTATGATTCATCCAATGGCATTGAGGAGTATATCACCTCAGTCACCGGCTTCATCAATAAGTGCATCGACAACGACATTCCCACAGTGACCGTACGTACATTTCCCATCCAGAAGCCATGGATTACGGGCAACATCCGCACCGAGCTAAACGCTAGAGCTTCCGCTTTCAAGGAGTGGGACACTAATCTGGACGCTTATACGGAATCCCGCTATGCCCTTAGACGAAGCATCAAACAGGCAAAGCATCAGTACAGGACTAAGATTAAATCCTACTACACCGGCTCTGATGCTCATTGGATACTGTACTGCCTTTATCTTTTTCAATTGGTTTCAGGATTAGATTTACAAGCACATATGCAATACTGTACTGTCTGAAACTTATTAAATTGTTTTAGGATTAGATTTACACGCACATATGCAATACTGGACTGTCTTTACCTTATTAAATTGGTTTAGGATTATATTTACAGGCACATATGCAACACTGTACTGTCTGTACCTTATTAAACTGGTTTAGGATTAGATTTACACGCACATATGCAATACTGTACTGTCTGAACGTATTAAATTGGTTTAGGATTAGATTTACACGCACATATGCAGTACTGCACTGTCTGCACCTTATTCAGTTGGTTTAGGATTCGATTTAAACGATATATGCACGAATGTATGCATGTAGTATGCGTAGGTACACAGAAACATGCACACGCATGCACAAACGCGCACACACACAGACACACACACTATCATGAAGCAAATATGTTTCAACTTTATTATGCCAACATCCCCATTTCAAAATAATTTCTCATCCTTTTTCCATTGCGTTAGATTCTTATCAAACAGGTTCATGAGAAGTTGCAAATGTAACAAAAATCCCCTTTGAATCCAACGTCATTGGCATTGGAGTGTGTATACTAAACAGCTGGTGCATCCAAAAACAGCATGATTTTATGTCAAACAGTAAACACTTAGCCTTATTTAGACCTAGCACTGATTAGTTTAAGCTCTGTTTAGTAAATGAGATCCTCCTTAGGGAGGGGAATACTTGGTAGACTCTACTGGCCCCTAACTCCCCATCTCTTGTCAAGTAAACAATCCATTTTGATATTTACATTCCACTAATTATAAGTACTGTATCACTGGGCTCAGATGAAGTTAGAAACATTTTCTGACTGGATCGCTGGTTTCCCAGGTCCCCAATTCGTACCCCATGACACAATTGTATACTATGATAGGATTGTTATCTATTAAACCACATATTTCAAGAGGTTGGCTAAATAGACTTTTATCTGGTCTCCCTCATGGTGGAGTATGATCTCCCTTTAGGTATGACTGGTCCAGGTTGCAGTGAGGGTCTTGGTCTGGCTAATCATGGGTGAGAAGGTAAACTAGGGACTATCTGTGATAACGTGCAGATTGTATCACTGTGAGTGGGAGCATGGAGTGATTGTTGCTGGTGCCACTGCCGGTGTTGGTATTCATTTCCTGAATCAGGCATGCATTCCTTGTTAATGATGCCCACGATGTTGCTATTCTTGCTGTTGTCAGTTGTTTTGGTTCTAGATTAGGTATTTTTGGAGGATCTTAAAATGTGGTCGGTCAATGTTTATAGCTTTCCATTTCAGTTTTGCCGTCATATTAACAAAGTGTTCTTAGCCTGGTTAAATACAAGAAACAAATAACAACAAGTACTACATCTACTACTGGATATTGTTGCTGTCCATCTAATATAATGTGTTACAGGATAGGAGCAGTTGTAGTGATGTGAGGGCCAGACAGATGCTTACCCCAATGCTCTTTCCATTCTCCTGAATGCTGTATGGAAAAGGTCAGGGGATTGCAACATCTTAAGTAGTGGTTGGTCTTCAACCCTGGTCCTGGTTAGTGATTTGTGGAATCTGGTTTTGTGTAGGGTTGGGTAATGCTGGGCTAGAACCAAAGCCTGCAAATCCTGTAGCTTTAAAAAAGCCCTCTGAAGTGAAATGTCATGAAAGTTATTTCATAGACCAGCTGCCTTGAGGAACATGATATGAGAAAAGAATATCTCAGTGTTGCTTGCCAACTTAATCTTGTTGTGTAAAAATGAGTTGGTTATGAAATAAACATAATCATTTATGCAGAGTTACATGTGTTTCAGTAGCACTGTGATCATATATTGAGCCGTTGACAAGATGGCGCCAGGAGAACAAGGCTGACGTTTTACGTATTCCTAGCCAATTGTGTTTTTGTTAGTTTCTTTGCGTTATTTGTAACTTATTTTTTTACTTATTTTGTACATTCTGTTGCTGCTACCGTCTCTTATTTCCGAAAATAACTTCTGGACATTTAGAACTGCGATTACTCACCATGGACTGGCAGAATCATTTTTTTCCTTTAAACAAGTCCGACGAGCCCGACGTGAATGATATACTGCTTTCCCAGGAACAGGCCCAGATCCCCGTCATTAACGTGAATAGAAGGTGGAGAAAAAGGGCCCAGAGGGCGGGCTGCCTTCTGAGAATTTGTATGCGATCGAATAAACCCCTCCATTCTGCTAGCAAACGTGCAATCTTTGGAAAATAATATCGATGACCTACGAGGAAGATTAAACTACCAACTGAACATTCAAACTGTAATATCTTATGCTTCACGGAGTTGTGGCTGAACGACGACATTATCAACATATATACATCTAGAATAGCAGCGTCTGGTAAGACAAGGGGCGGCGGACTATGTATTTTTGTAAAAAACAGCTGGTGCACTATATCTAAGGAAGTCTTGAGGTTTTGCTCACCTGAAGTAGAGTATCTCATGATAAGCTGTAGTCCACACTATCTACCTAGAGAGTTTTCATCTGTATTTTTTGTAGCTGTCTATATACCACCACAGACTGATGCTGGCACTAAGACCACACTGAATGAGCTGTATTCCATGAAAACGCTCACCCAGAAGCGGCACTCCTAGTAGCCGGGGACTTTAAGGCAGGGAAACTTACATCTGTCTTACCAAATTTCTTTCAGCATGTTAAATGTGCAACCAGAGGGAAAAAAGAAGCAAAGCTCTCCCTCGCCCTCCATTTGGCAAATCTGAGCTAAAGGCTAGAGCTGCCACTTTCAAGGAGCGAGACTCTAACCCGGAAGCTTATAAGAAATCCCGCTATGCCCTCCGATGAACCCTCAAACAGGTAAAACAGGACTAAGATTGAATCGTACTACACCGGCTCTGACTCTCATCGGATGTGGCAGAGCTTGCAAACCATTACAGACTACAAAGGGAAGCACAGCCGAGAGCTGCCTAGTGATACGAGCCAACCAGACAAGCTAAACTACTTCTATGCTCGCTTCGAGGCAAATAACACTGAGGCATGCATGAGAGCACCAGCTGTTCCGGAAGACTTTGTGATCACACTCTCCACATCCGATGTGAGTAAGATGTTTAAACAGGTCAACATTCACAAGGCCGCAGGGCCAGACAGATTACCAAAACATGTACTGTGAGCATGCACTGACCAACTGGCAAGGGTCTTCACTGACATTTTCAACCTCTCCCTGTCCGAGTCTGTAATACCAATATGTTTTAAGCAGACCACCATAGTTCCTGTGCCCAAGAACACTAAGGTAACCTGCTCATATGACTACCGACCCGTAGCATTCACGTCTGTAGCCATGAAGTGCTTGAAAGGCTGGTCATGGCTCACATCAACACCATTATCCAAGAAACCCTAGACCCACTCCAATTTGAATTCCACCCTAACAGATCCACAGATGATGCCATCTCTATTGCACTCCACACTGCCATTTCCCACCTGGACAAAAGGAACACCTATGTGAGAATGCTATTCATTGACTACAGCTCAGCGTTCAACACCATAGTGCCCTCAAAGCTCTTCAATACGCTAAGGTCCCTGGGACTAAACACCTGACTCTGCAACTGGATCCTGGACTTCCTGACAGGCCGCCCCCAGGTGGTAAGGGTAGGTAACAACACATTCGCCACACTGATCCTCAACACAGGGGCCCCTCAGGGGTGCGTGCTCAGTCCCCTCCTGTACTCCCTGTTCACTCATAACTGCATGGCCAGGCATGACTCCAACAACATCATTAAGTTTGCAGATGACACAACAGTGGTAGCCTGATCACCGACAACGACGAGACAGCTTATAGGGAGGAGGTCAGAGACCTGGCCGTGTGGTGCCAGGACACCAAGACAGTCGTGAAGAGGGCACGACAAAACCTATTCCCCCTCAGGAGACTGAAAATATTTGGCATGGGTCCTCAGATTCTCAAAAGGTTCTACAGCTGCACCATTGAGAGTATCCTGACTGGTTGCATCACTGCCTGGTATGGCACTGCTCGGCCTCCGACTGCAAGGCACTACAGAGGGTAGTGCTTACGGCCCAGTACATCACTGGGGCCAAGCTTCCTGCCATCCAGGACCTCTATAGCAGGCGGTGTCAGAGGAAGGCCTTAAGAATGGTCAAAGACTCCAGCCACCCTAGTAATAGACTGTTCTCTCTGCTACCGCACGGCAAGCGGTACCGGAGAGCCACGTCTAGGTCCAAGAGGCTTCTGAACAGCTTCTAAAAGTTGGACTTTATTGACATTTTGGTCTCACAATCAAATGTTGACATACTGATTGTATCTGAATCGTGGCTGTGTGATTCTGTGCCTGATTCAGATGTTCAGTTGATTGGGTACAATATTTATAGAGCTGATAAAGTTGGTAGAGGTGGTGGTATCGCAATTTATGTAAAATGCTGCTTGAATGTTTCTGTGTCCATATCAACCTCTGTCCCAAAGCAATATGAATGTCTAGTTTTTATGTGGTACTTGGTAGTAACGCTCAGCAAACTCTAGCAGGGGTATATCGCCCCCCCCTCAGCTCCTCCTTGTACTCTATGCAAATTATCTGATATAGTGTCTAATTATGCAAACTCTGAATTACTGATTTGGGGAGATTTTAACCTGGATTGGCTCTCACCAGTATCCGATAAATTAAAAGACATTTGTACTGTACTAAATCTAACTCAGCTGATAAATAAACCAACCCGTCCCAACTTTAAGAACCCAGTGAAATCTACTCTACTAGACATTATTCTAACAAATACCCCCCATAAATACACAGCCAGTGGGGTTTTTGCAAATGATATCAGTGACCACTACCCTATTGCTTGTATTAGAGATACCAGGCTGAAACACTCTGATCCCTGTATAATCTCTAAGAGAAATTATAAACATTTCTCACAGCAGGCTTTTATCCTTGACTTATATCACTCTGAGCTTTTTTCCACTTGCTGCATTCTGGACCCGGTTTTAGCCCTTGCCTTTTTCTCTTCTATTGTTACCTCTATGTCTGATAAACATGCCCCGCTTAAGAATTACAGTGTAAGAAACCGAACCAGTTCTTGGTTCTCTCCTGAATTGTCAGGTCTTTTCCTGCAAATAATTTGGGTCTGGGCCTTGGAGAGGAAAACAGGTACTCCAGCTGATTTTTAGGCAATTGAGAAATAAATGTACTTGCAGCTGCCAAAAAGGCAAAATCTAATTACTTCCTTATTGCTATGACAGATTCTGCAGGAGATCGTGCTAAATTCTGGAAAACCGTTAATTCACTGAAACGGGGAAATTCTGCTGTTTCTCTTCCTAAGCAAATTATCTCAGACTCCTGTATTCTAAGTGGTAAAAATGATATATGTGATGCTTTTAATAAGCATTTTATCTCTGCTGGTTTTTTATTTGAAAGGAAAAGTGGCCATTGTGGTACTGGCCAGTTAGTTGATTTTTCGTCTTGCTTTTCAACCGTTACTCTGAAAAATGGTAACCCTGTTTTTATTTTCCAGAAAATAACTGAAGCAGAGATTCTAGCTGCCCTGTGTGCCATTGATACTAAGAAATCTTTAGGCTCGGACAATTTAGACCCGTACTTACTTAATAAGTGTGCTGCACCTATCATTGCTGGTTCAGTGACACACATTTTTAATCTAACATTAATCACAGGAAATATCCCTAAGGTGTGGAAAGCAGCTTTTGTTCTGCCAATACATAAGGGAGGTGACGGTAGTGACTTGGATAACTATCGACCCATCTCTAGGCTCCCTTGTCTGGCAAAGATCCTAGAATCTTTAGTTAACAAACAGTTACAATCTTTTCTTTCTGCTAACAGTATTCTTAGCACCAATCAATCTGGTTTTAGATCTAAACACAGTACCACATCGGCCACTATGCTTGTTGTAAATTATATTGCAAATGCCTTAGATGATAGAAAGCATTGTGCTATGTTGTTTGTGGATTTGTCAAAAGCTTTTGACACTGTAGACCATGCTATCCTTTTGAGTAAGCTGTCATCTATAGGACTGGGCACTGATGCCTGCCGATGGTTTTATGACTATCTTAAAGATAGAACTCAGGCCGTCATGGTCGACGGGGTCAAGTCTGACCCCTTACTTAAAGGGGTCCCTCAGGGTTCAATAATTGGCCCACTATTGTTCTCACTTTATATAAACAACATTGGTGATAATGTCAGATATTGTAATTTCTATTTATATGCAGATGACACAGTGATGTACTCTATTGCTCCAACAGCGGACCAAGCTTTAATGCAGTTGGAGTCTGATTTTAGGATATTACAGGAGTCTCTTTTACAGCTTAAACTTGTTTTAAACGCTAAGAAAACAAATGTCATGATTTTTTCTAGGTCTAAACTCTCAGTTAGAAACACTTTTGTAATCACTAGCTTGGATGGTACTCAAATCAAACAGGTCTCTGCATATAAATATTTAGGGTTATGGTTAGATGATAGGCTCTCTTTTAAAAAACATGTTACTGAATTGGGAAAAAAACTCAAATTCAAGATAGGGTTCCTTTACAGAAACAGGACTTGTCTGACCTCCGTAAATAGAAAACAAATTGTGCAGGCTACTTTTATGTCCGTTTTAGATTATGGTGATATTATTTATATGCATGCATCGGCAAACACATTAAAACCACTGGATTCTATTTACCATTGTGCACTCAGGTTTATCACAGGTGATAGTTACAAAACTCATCACTGTATCCTATATCAACATGTGGGTTGGGCCTCTCTATCTGTGAGGCGAGAGCAACATGCTCTTTTGTTTATTTATAAAGCACTTCTTTTAAAACTACCTCCATATATATCATCATTAATTTCAACTAGATAAACAAATTTTATGACCAGATCACAGATGTGGATTACATTAGAGACTCCTGCGGTCTCCACAGAGTTGGGAAGGACTGCTTTCAGTTCCTTTGCACCTTATTTATGGAACAAACTGCAGATCCAACTTAAGTTAGACACTCTGGTGTCCCTTGCCCATTTCAAAAATATTATGGAGGATCAATATGATGTTGTCTGTGATTGTTTCTGTTGAATTGTGTCTTTGTTTTGTATGTTTTGAAATGTTCTTGTCTGTGTGCCTAGAACTGTACATGTCAACATGTTTACACAGGGCACAGCCGTAAAAGAGATCCAGGTCTCAGTCTGTTTTCCCTGTTAAAATAAAGATAAAAAAACCAAAAAAACATGTACATATTACCTCAACTAACCGGTGCCCCCACACATTGACTCTGTACCGGAACCCCCTTTATATAGTCTCGCTTTTGTTACTGCTTTTATTTATTACTGCGTTGTTGGTTAGGTTGGTAAGTAAGCATTTCACTGTAAGGTCTACATATGTTGTATTCGGCACATGTGACTGGGGTGGAATTGGGCGCTAGAGAGCGTGCTATGGAGTAGACGTGCTTAGCTAGAGCTCTGCTCAATTTGGAAACAAATTCATATTGATCTTAACCTCTCACAACCTATAACTTCAAACATTGTCTGGCAATATGACAAAGGGAAAAGGCACCAAAAAGGGGGCGCTAAACAAGATCATTTGAATTAGATAGACAACGAACCAATTTCAACATCGCAGACCCATGAGGAGTTAACTGAAGATGCTAGCTCCCAAGAGTTCCACACAGAACCTACTCAAAGTGACCTACTGGCTGCTATAAACTCACTAAGCAAGAAGGTGGACCCAATGTTGGCTGATATCTCAAAGAGTATTGGGACTTTGACTGAAACTGTGAAGGCAACTAAGGGCAGGGTACATGAGGTTGAGCAGAGGAGAGTCGATCACGAGGCCAGGCTACAGGACATAAAGAAACCGTGCAGAACATTCAAAAATGACTACATAACCCTGAAAGCCCGATTGGAAATGCTCAAGACGCAAGAACATCCAAATATTTTGGATCCAGGAGGACAATGAGAAAGGGAAACCCACTGAATTTGTCTCTGAGCTGATACCGGCATTGCTGGGGAGTGAACACTTCAAAACGGCCATCCTGATCGACCGCGCACACAGATCACAGGCAACGAAGCTGGCCAAGGGCGCACCACCAAGGCCATTCATCGCACGGCTGCACTATCCCCAGACCAGGGATCTCATCCTCAAGCTGCGAAGTCAAAAGTTCCCCCTTAACTACAACGGAGCCAGGGTGTCTTTCTACCCAGATCTTATTTTGGAGATGAAGAACCAATGGAAAGAGTATGATGAGCTACGCAAGAAATGCAGGGCGGCCAACATCCGATATGGATTCCTCTTCCCAGCCCGGTTGTCAGTCGAGGGATCAACACGTACGTTTGACAACCCAAAAGAGGCCGATCTGTTCTTGTCAAGCAAGTCCCGCTTCATAACTGGGTTGATGATCTGCTGCTACAGATTAACTACACTGCTTGTAATGACTATATGCTGTCTTCTTATACATGTACCACCTAATAGGATTTAGTTTTATTTTGTGTATGTGTCTGTTATGTTTTGTTTTGTCCTCTGAATTGGCCATCCCGTTCAACAGTACAATGAATGTCAATGTTTGTATCGCTGTCTTTTTTTATAATTTTTTTATTGGAAAATAAGAAACATATTATAAATAAAAAACAGAAAATAGCCAGATAAATACTAAATACTTGGTAACTTATTTAGGTAACTGCATAACGTTTTCCAGCTTATCTGTACTCTATTTACTCTTCCCTCTTTTGAAAGCTCATTGATAGTTACCAGTGGTGACCGCCATTCAGGGCCTGTTTTGAGCCCCACATTTTTTTGCAAAGAAATTATAAATAAATAAAAAATAAAACATTTTGGGGGTGGCTTGCCTGTTTTGCATGTAATTTTGGCATTAATGCAGAGTAAGGCAGCTCCAAAAGGCAGGGGTTTCAGCCTAGCTCAGTGTTTTCTGTGGTGGTGGGGCAACCCAGCAGAAAATACGTAGCGTTGCGTCATGATTGGCTCAGTGTTCTGTCTCTCATGGGGAAACTATGTCACCATGAAGTGTAAAGGGAGACCTCGAAAATGTTTTCCCTTTGGCTGCTGACATTAGAAGTGCCCATCCAAGAAGGCTCAAGGTCATTGGCCACAGATAAAATGATGTCAAACCACGTTATACGTACAGTAGCTTTGATTGGACTGATCATGTCAACATCATACTTTAAAAATCTTAGCTAGCAGTCATCATCATGAAAGAAGTCGACAATCTACTGGCAAATCCTATTCAATCCTTGTCATATGAAGATAAATAATGAAGAGAAATTATAGATAAAACATATCGGTGCTCATCGGCCATAAACATTACACAACAAGTTGGACATCGCAAATTCAACAATGAGTGGTTTGGAAAGTGAGTCCAAAAATGTATAGTATGCTGCTGCATAAATTATGTACAGTTGAAGTCGGAAGTTTATATACACCTTAGCCAAATACATTTAAACTCAGTTTTTCACAATTCCTGACATTTAGTCTTAGTAAAAATTCCTTGTCTTAGGTCTGTTAGGATCACCACTTTATTTTAAGAATGTGAAATGTCAGAATAATAGTAGAGAGAATTATTTATTTCAGGTTTTATTTCTTTCATCACATTCCCAGTGGGTCAGAAGTTTACATACACTCAATTAGTATTTGGTAGCATTGCCTTTAAATTGCTTAACTTGGGTCAAACGTAGCCTTCCACAAGTTGGGTGAATTTTGGCCCATTCCTCCTGACAGAGCTGGTGTAACTGTGTCAGGTTTGTAGGCCTCCTTGCTCGCACACGCTTTTTCAGTTCTGCCCACAGATTTTCTATAGTAATGAGGTCAGGGCTTTGTTGTTGACTTTGTTGTCCTTACAACTTTGGAAGTATGCTTGGGGTCATTGTCCATTTGGAAGACCCATTTGCGACCAAGCTTTAACTTCCTGACTGAGATGTTGCTTCAATATATCCACATAATGTTCCTTCCTCATGATGCCATCTATTTTGTGAAGTGCACCAGTCCCTCCTGCTGCAAAGCACCCACACAACATGATGCTGCCACCCTCGTGCTTCACGGTTGGGATGGTGTTCTTTGGCTTGCAAGCCTCCCCCCTTTTCCTCCAAACATAACAAAGGTCATTATGGCCAAACAGTTATATTTTTGTTTCATCAGACCAGAGGACATTTCTCCAAAAAGTACTATCTTTGTCCCCATGTGCAGTTGCAAATCGTAGTCTGGCTTTTTTTATGGCAGTTTTGGAGCAGTGGCTTCTTCCTTGCTGAGCAGCCTTTCAGGTTATGTCGATATAGGACTCGTTTTACTGTGGATATAGATATGTTTGTACCTGTTTCCTCCAGCATCTTCACAGGGTCCTTTGCTGTTGTTCTGGGATTGATTTGAACTTTTCGCACCAAAGTACGTTAATCTCTAGGAGAACACATCTCCTTCCTGAGCAGTATGATGGCTACGTTGTCCCATGGTGTACCGGCCGTACTGGGCTCGTGACGCGCACTCTGGTGCGGGGAGCGGGAACCGGCCGTACTGGACTCTCTAAGCGCACGGGGAGCCTGGTGCGCGGAGCCGGAACAGGACGTGCTGGACTCTCTAAGCGCCCGGGGAGCCTGGTGCGTGGAGCCGGAACAGGACGTGCTGGACTCTCTAAGCGCACGGGAGCCTGGTGCGCGGAGCCGAACAGGACGTGCTGGACTCTCTAAGCGCACGGGGAGCCTGGTGCGCGGAGCCGGAACAGGACGTGCTGGACTCTCTAAGCGCACAGGGGGCCTGATGCGTGGAGCAGGGACAGGACGTGGCGGGCTCTGAAGGCGCACTGGGGGCCTGATGCGTGGAGCAGGGACAGGACGTGTTGAATCCACAACACGGACATGGATCGTGGAACATGGAACAGGTACAGGGCGTGTTGAATCCACAACACGTACTGGGATCTTGGAACTCGGAACAGGGACTGGACGTGTTGACTCCACAACACGAACTGGGATCTTGGAACGTGGAACAGGGACTGGACGTGTTGAATCCACAACACGAACTGGGATCTTGGAACGTGGAACAGGGACTGGACGTGTTGAATCCACAACACGAACTGGGATCTTGGAGCGTGGAACAGTGACAGGACGTGTTGAGTCCACAACACGGACAGGGGACCTGATGCGGAGAGCAGGCACCACTCTTCCAGGTAGCACACTGACCTTGACCTGACCGATGAGTGGAGCTGGAATCTCTCTGACTGAGCTGTGGATTCGCACCGGAGATTCTGCCCGTAGGACCGCAGGATATCTTGGTCCCAAAAGGCGCACTGGAGACCTGGCGCGCAGAGCTGGCACCACTCTTCCAGGTAGCACACTGACCTTGGCCTGACCAATGAGTGGCGCTGGGATCTCTCGCACTGGGCTGTGAACACGTACCGGAGACACTGTACGCAGGACCGGTGCAGGATATTCAGGTCCCAGGAGGCGCACTGGAGATCTGGCGCGCAGAGCTGGCACCACTCTTCCTGGCTGCACACTCAGTCTAGCCCGACTGATGATTGGAGCTGGAATTTTTCGCACCGGCCTCTGAATTCGCACAGGAGAAACCGTGCGCAAAACTGCATAGCATGGTGACCTCTCCGTGCGACACTCTCCCCAGCGCTCTCTCCACAAAGCACGAGGAGTTGGCTCAGGAGTCCCTCCTGAACCGGCCAAACTCCTCATGTGCCCCCCCCCAAAAGTTTTTTGGGGCTGTCTTTCGGGCTTCCTAGCCCGGCGAGGTCTGACAAACTTGCCTCTTACGGGATCCCATGCTCCATTCAGGTCCTCACACCTGCGCCGCTCAGCCGCCGCTGCTTCCAGTTCCTCTCTTGGAGGGCGATACTCTCCGGGCTGGTCCCAATCTCCCCCATTGAACAACTTCTCCTCCCAAGGCCTGAACTCCCGGGTCTCTCGCTGCTTGCTCTTCTTTTCGTGGTGGGTTATTCTGTCATGATTATCTTCTCTCGGGACAGACCAATGCGCAGCGACGTAACCAGAATACATATTTATTAATAAACGGGACGAGACGGAACAAAACAATAAACGATGAACAAGACGTGAACCCTAACGCTAAATCCTAAACTGGACACATAGATCTAAACCTAAACACGAATGGCAAACCTAACTAAACACGAATGGCAAAACTAACTAAACACGAATGGCAAGAACCTAACTAAACACGAATGGCAAGAACCTAACTAAACACGAATGGCAAGAACCTAACTAAACACGAATGGCAAGAACCTAACTAAACACGATAACCATAACATAAGCAATAACCCACAAAACTAAAGCGCAAACCCAATTAGATGGTTCCCAATTAGAGGTAACGAGACTCAGCTGCCTCTAATTGGGAACCATTATCCCAACATAGAAATAGACACCATAGAACACAAGAAACCCCTACACCAAAGCAAAACTAAACCCTCCAGCCTGAGCACTCACTGTATATAGACTTTTTCTATTGTATTATTGACTTTATATTTATGTATTCCATGTGTAACTCTGTGTTGTTGTTTGTGTCGCACTGCTTTGCTTTATCTTGGCCAGGTCGCAGTTGTAAATGAGAACTTGTTCTCAACTAGCCTACCTGGATAAATAAAGGTGAAATGAAATAAATACATTTAAAAAATATATATTTTTGTCCCACCAAGATTTACATGCTAAAATCACCACTGATAGTTCCAAGGCTTGGTAATTGAAAAATAAATATATCTTCAAAATCAATGTCAGTACAGCAGATGGTAAGCGAGACATTGATGTTGATGTTTTGGCTATCACATATCTGTCAGTCTCCTTATTTCATCATCATGTGAGTCTGAACCATTAGCAAGTATTCTTGTAACCTTTACAGCGTCCACAGACACTGATAGAAAGTGAGGCGTGTTTGGGGAGAAAGCAGAGATGCCCCAGGGAAGCGTGCCAATATGGCATATTGAGGGGAGAGAGGGGGTGGTGGGGGTCGGATGGCATGTAGAGCGGAAGAGGGGGGGTTGCATGGCACAGCGAGGGGAGAGAGGGGATGAGGGTGGATGGCATGGCGAGGGAAGAGAGGGGTGGGGGTGATGAGGGGGTGGATGCCCTGGAGCACACCCACTCAATGATGGCAGTGGAGGGAGTTCAATGAGGGTCGATAGGATCATTTCAGGAGGTAGACTGATTGAGGTCATTTCAGGAGGTAGACTGATTGAGGTCATTTCAGGAGGTAGACTGATTACGGTCATTTCAGGAGGTAGACTGACTAAAGCCTGAGAACACTGAGCATACAAGTATTTAATAATGACAACAATTCCTTTAATTCAATCCCGTCTTATCTTGTAATAAAGCCAAAATTATCACAAATGAGTGCAACAATTTTTGTCTCCAACAAAAATCAAAGACAAATAGTTTCAAGCGGAATTTCACCCTGGGGGAATCAGAGTTTGCTTCAATCATGTCCGAGGACTTTCTAGGTCAGTGAGATGTGTTTCACACATAATTTCCCAGGAGGAAGGCAGGTCTAGGCTTCGCGCGCTGAATGATATACCCTATGACAGCTTCCAGTGTATTGATGGGGGGGGCGAGATCTGAAAATAAATGTAATCTTGCTTTGTGCCATTTCGCGAAGGCTCTATGTGATACTGATCGCACTATACATTTTTGTGCGGGTAGATATGGTTGTTCTTGTTCGATCGAGCCATTGGACGTCTTTCAGTGATGTTCCTATCAGCGGATTTATTGCTAAATATACAAGCTGACATTTTTTTCAGTCTTTGAAAGACTACAACTCGTGTGGGGCGATGCTTTGTGCTATGGCCCTTGTCCCTCCCCCAAGGCAGGCTCTTTTGAAAGGGAAGCGGACACTAACAACACAATTCTTTGGGCAAAAGTGAAAGAACTGACCAGACCACAGAAGCGTCAAGTGATTCCTCTCATCAACACGAATTTGAAGATGGAGCCTTTTTTATTGCTACATGGTGACTTTCAACCATACATGTTTCAACCGGAATATAGCGAAGAGGATTCGGAACACAGCGTTGAATTTATCTCGATGCTCAGTGAATGCCTGAGGGCAGATTACAAATATTGTGGCTAGCTAAGTAAGTTATTTTTCCTGCAAGCCAACTAGCTAGCTAGCTAACTTTAGTTTATCTACTGAAACCCATATTGTGTATTTCTGGCTAACATACTACTGTGTTACAGTGGGGAGAAATCTAATTATTTTTCTGTTTGCTAACTTAGGTAGCTAGGTAGGTAGCCATATCTATGACTAAAAATAAAATAGCTTTTTTAATCGGAAATCTATTTTTAGTCATAGATATGGCTACTATACAGAAAGCTATAACGCTCCACGTACCAGGCCTCCAGTGCACCTTCCTCTGCGCCGGTGCCCAGTCCAGGCACGGCGTCCAGTCCTGCTCCAAGTCCAGAGTCTTCCTTTGCGCCAGTAACCAGTCCAGGCACGGCATCCAGTCCCGCTCCAATGCCGGAGCCTTCCTCTGCGCCGGTGACCAGTCCAGGCAAGGCATCCAGTCCCGCTCCAAGGCCGGAGCCTTCCTCTGCGCCGGTGCCCAGTCCAGGCACGGCGTCCAGTCCTGCTCCAAGGCCGGAGCCTTCCTCTGCGCCCAGGTCCAGTCCGGGCATGGCGTTCAGTCCCTCTCCAATGCCGGAGCCTTCCTCTGCGCCGGTGACCAGTCCAGGCATGGCATCCAGTCCCGTTCCAAGGCCGGAGCCTTCCTCTGCGCCGGTGCCCAGTCCAGGCACGGCGTCCAGTCCTGCTCCAAGGCCGGAGCCTTCCTCTGCGCCGGGGGGGATACTGTAACGTTCTGGATATAGAGAGCCCTCGGGGTTCTCTATGGTGTTTTAGGTCAGGACGTGACTAGGTTTTTTTTTCTTGTTGTTTTATTTCTATGTTGGGATTGTGTATGGTTCCCAATTAGAGGCAGCTGTTATTTGTTACCTCTAATTGGGGATCATACTTAGATTGTTCTGTTCCCACCTGCATTTGTGGGATATTGTTTTGTGCTAGTGCCTGTGAGCGCTACGTCATTGTCCGATTAGTTATTTCTTTGTTGTTTTTGTGTGTTTCACATTTAATAAATATGTGAAACTCCATGCACGCTGCGCCTTGGTCCATTTATGTAAAAGACGATCGTGACACATTGGTTATGATTATGACTGTGGATGCATTTCAAAATCACAAAATTATAGGCAAGACGCAAGATAGGATTCCAAACCGATGTAAATAACAATTATTGTCTATCCAGCAATCTAGCTAGCTAAGTTAACTTGCTAACAGTGAGGAGAATCAATAATACAACAATTTAACTGTTGTAAATCTCTAAAACTGATAAGCTAGTTTTACTATGAAAATATTTGCCTAAGCATGCTTGTTAGACATGGCTGTAGCTAGATACTGTCTGCCTACCTGCCTAGGTACATTTGTACGGACTGGTCACTGTGCAAAGGTTGAGGGTTAGGCCATATTTCTTTCTATTAGGCTTTTGTTCTAAATGTAATCTCTGGGCCTGTGCACATGTATGCATGTCCAACTAGTCTACCCAAATGGTGTTATGCTGATACAGTTCAACTGTCGTTCAAACTATACAATGGACTATAATTTATACTGCGTGGTGTCTGGGCTTCTTTCTGGAGTGGATTCTTGGGAGAGAAACAGAATTCCTTTGCCTGCATGTGTCATTGTAGCAGAGCTGTATCCCGTGAACTGAATCCCTCTCGATTGATTGGACATTGTTCTGGATTTCAAGCAGAAGATGACTCAAGATGAGGTGAATGGCAGTTTGATCACGACAACATTCCTCCCACAGCTGTACAAGTGTTCCCAGAACTTACTGTATGTTTATTTGGAATGGCAATTTCATCATGACCACCTCTCCCAGCATCTGCTGATCACCAGATATCTTAGCTAGATTGTTACACCAGATAATGTGATTTAACAAGTTTTTTTGGACGTTACTTTTACCATATAACATTCTTGTTGAATACCAGGTTCTCTTTTTGAGTTAGTATTAAATATTGTACACTCCCCTGTATTTTAGATACAAATTATTTGAATATATCTGTATGTCTAACATCCGTTTGATGCTGCAGAACCCCGTACAACTTACATAAATATATTCGGTGAATCCATAAAGGCAGACAAATTTTGAGGATTGATCTAAAATATCCATATTTATTTTATGGTCCTTTATCCGGCTTCGGTACACTGGCAATGGTGTTTGGCATGGTGGGCTGTGGAAGCAGAGTGCTTGTGCGAATGGTCTTGTCTCGTCTTCGGTGTACAGCCAGATGGATAAGACTGCCGGAAGTGGTGTAGGGCTCGAAGACCGTAGCCACCAATTGTTTGGACCTCTTGCAGAAGACTTGCTCGTACTGCACGTCTCTTGGAAAGACATGGTTGTGGTGTTACCATTTTACACTTTTTGTAGAAGGGACGTAGGGCAACACGCCTTTGTTGGTAAAGGTGTCGACGGATTGGGACCTAAGTGTTTATAGACAAACTAGTGTATTGTTTAGGGACATTGAGGGATATTGGGAGCTGCTTTTGAGAGGAAAGATCAGTCAACAAAGTGAATGGGCTGGGGAGCTGCTAAAAGACTTAGGAGGGCAGATCTTACACAGTATGTATTGTTGTGTATGGAAGATTGAGGAGAAATGGCACCTTTCAATCGTTCTCATACACAACAATACATGTATTGTCTCTAAGCACAACCAAAACCCCCTTCCTCATCTCAAAGACCTGTCTGTAAACCTCCCCCAGCCCATTGACTTTGGCAGATCATTCTTGTCAATAGTAGCAGCGGATTTTTGTAGACGTGTCTTTGTATTGTGTTTTGAGAATCTGCGGTGGTTGTGTCATTACTGTTGTCTTGATTTTATACCTTTCAGTGTCCCTTACTCATTTTTGTCCCACAATCTTGTTGTGCTCCATAAGCGCAAGGTGTGTCCCCTCCCTCATGCTTGTGTACCCAGAATGCCTCCACTTTCAGTAGGGCCTGTGGAAGGACTCCAGATAACCTGAGTTTTACAAATAGAAAAGGTAAAAAGAGAAAAGGGGTAGACTAAGACTAAATGTATTACATGGTCTGGGAGGTACTCTGTGGTCCTCAGGCTACATCTACCCACACAGAACCCCATAACAGAAACCCATACAAACACTACCCAATTCATGTTTATGCCATGCTTACTGCAAAGTGAGCTATCTTAGCCTTCAGCTTGTAAATATTTTGACAACTTACAATATTGGGGTTGGAAACATATACTGGTGGAATCAGATTATGTAATGTACCCCCTACAACAAAACACACAACAATACACAATTTAACCACCCCACTAATTGTATTGATCTCTATTAGACTGGCTAGCTAACATTTCAATATTGTCAGCTTGCTGTTAGCTAGTTAGAGTCACTAAATTGGCAGCAAGATGGCTAGCCAGCTGAGAATCAACTAACCAACCATAGACAATGTATACACATTCACTATTACTACCAACACACCGAGAGTGAGTCAGCTATATCTACAATTCTATTTTTAGTAACAGAGTGTTTTCCAGACAAGGGTGGGGAATAGATGGCTACCAGATTGAGTTACTCTTATTTGCTAACGTTAGCTACCTCATGTTAGCTAATGTTAGTCAAAGATAGAGCGAACAGACAAACATGTTTACTCTGCTGAAGGTAGCTACCAGTCTAGCAGTAACTACCAAGACATAGGCAAAATGTATTGACAGTGTGTATCCAAAAGATAGCTAGCTATATGATTTGATATCAGAGTTCAATACAGTACTGGAACGTTACCTCACGTAGCTAGTTGACCTAGTCCAGCTAACGTTACATTACCTCTAATTGAGAATCTTCTGTTTTGTTGTGAAGGAAGAAAACTATGGTATCACATCACTTCTCAGCTGTCTAAATGGATTCCCCATCTGTTCAGCCTGAACATCCCTCTGATAATCTTTGGTCACCGTAAGCATCATTCATGATAGCCGTAAAAACCATTGGCAGCATCTGGGTAAATCTCTGGTAGGTAGAATGGTGAACGATAACTCATTTCAAGTTTGTTTGTAATTAGCACAGACAGACAGAACACCACAACACACAAGCATGATGAAAAACATTAGTGAAAAATAAACGTAAAAAAAAAAAATCCTAGAAAAGTTATGAGATTGAGTTGGTCGTTCGTAGTAAACAGCGCCATAAACAAAGTTTGTGGGCATGCCCCATCTACTTAGCAGGGCGGTATCTGCATTCGCTATGAATGCTGGACTTTGTGGTTCACTATGAGCAGACTAATACACAGGAAGTTGAAACTTCCCAATTCTACCAGTGAAATGAAAATGCGCTCATTCTAGCTTGTGGTTTGGATATTGTCAATGTTGATGACAAAAACATAATGTTGCTAATAGTAATCACTATATGCCATGGCAGACCCAGGGTGAAATTGCCGTTTAAGTGGAGTCTGGGTTTTAATCTTCTCTTCAGGAAACTATACTGTTCATAAACTCATGCAAAAGTCACCCATAAATTCAACAGAATGGATTCTTCATTAAACCATATATCGAAAAGGGATTAAATTATATATTCCTCATAAACTAACTTCAAACAGACTAGCCAGAGAGGGAGACAGTGAGATACAGTCTCTGCATGCTATGGATGAAGATGTGGGGTGTAGTTCTAGTGTACGATATTCCTGAGCTGCTCTGCACCTGCAGTCTGAGAGTACGTCTTGCTGGTTCAACTCAGCAGACAGTCAGCATTGAGACCATTCTTTGTTCGAGGATTGCACGTGTTTATTCTAGTCTGGGTCCCAGATCTGTTTGTGCTGTATAGCCAACTCCTATACTGTAGTAGTTGTCATGCCAAACAATGACCATCTATCTAGTTGGCAATACAGCAGAAACAGATCTGGGACCAGGCTAATGGTGTTCTGAATGATACATTTCACCCATGCACCCAAGTCATGAACTTCGTGAGGGGAGTAACTGCAGTGATTTTCTTTGGGTTTCAACCAAAAAGGGGATTTCTCTCTAACTCCCCAATGCTTTAAGGCCCCGATTCCGACCGGAGTTGCGAAAATGGAACGTAAATTCCCTTTTATGGCTTTTCTCTATGCTTATTCTGATCTTGAACTTAAGCATGAGAATTGCATGCTATTCACCCACTATTCGTTAGTAATGTCTACAGACAGTTTTCTGACCTAGACTTATTTCCCTCATAATTCCACCACCTTTATGCCTGAGGAAACCATGTACAATGCAGAGAAAATCTAGTCCAATGGCGGTGAGTTTTATACCACTTCAGCCAGCTCTTGGCATTGCATTGGTGATCTTAGGCTTCTGTGTGGCTGCTCGGCCATCGAAACCCATTTAATGAATTATTTTATTTATTAATTTAACCTTTATTTAACCAGGAAAAGCCCATTGAGACACAGAGTCTCTTTTTCAAGGCAGACCTGGCCATTAAGGCAGCAACAATCAATACATTACAGAATTAAAACATACAACAATACAATACAATACAACAACAAGATCCAGCCTAAAAATAGCATTTACACTCCTCTGTAACAGAGTCTCCCATCCTCTCAAGCTCTGTCAGGTTAGATGGGGAGCGTCGCTGCATTTTCAGGTCTCTCCAGTGATGTTCGATCAGGTTCAAGTCTGGGCTCTGGCTGGGCCACTCAAAGACATTCAGCGACTTGTCCCAAAGCCACTTCTGCAATGTCTTGGCTGTGTGCTTAGGGTGATTGTCCTGTTGGAAGGTGAAACTTCTCCCCAGTTTGGAGGTCCTGAGAGCTCTGGAGCAGGTTTTCATCAAGTATCTCTCTGTACTATGCTCCGTTCATCTTTCCCTCGATCCTGACTAGTCTCCCAGTGCCTGCTGCTGAAAAACATTCCCACAGCATGATGCTGCCACCACCATGCTTCACCGTAGGGATGGTGCCAGGTTTCCTCCAGATGTGAGGCTTGGCATTCAGCCTTTTACTGAGGAGTGGCTTCCATCTGGCCACTACCGGAAAGGCCTGATTGGTGGGGTGCTGCAGACATGGTTGTCCTTCTGGAAGGTTCTTCTGTCTCCACAGAGGAACTCTGGAGCTCTGTCAGAGTGACCATCGGGTTTGTGGTCACTCCCTGACAAAGGCAATTCTCCCCCGATTGTTCAGTTTGACCAGGCAGCCAGCTCTAGGAAGAGTCTTGGTGGTTCCAAACTTCTTCCAATTAAGAATGATGGATGCCACTGTGTTCTTGGGGACCATCAATGCTGCAGAATGTTTTTGGTACCCCTCCCTGTTCCTCGACACAATTCTGTCTCAGAGCTCTACGGACAATTACTTTGACCTCATGTCTTGGTTTTTGCTCTGACATTTACTGTCAACCCTATATAGACAGGTGTGTGCCTTTCCAAATCATGTCCAATCAATTGAATTTACCACAGGTGGACTCCAATCAAGTTGTAGAAACATCTCAAGGATGATCAATGGAAACAGGATGCACCTGAACTCAATTTCAAGTCTCATAGCAAAAGGTCTGAATAATTATGTAAATAAGGTATTTCTGTTTTTCATTTTTAATAAATGTGGAACATTTTCTAAAAACCTGTTTTTGTTTTGTCGTTAAGCGGTATTGTGTGTAGATTGATGAGGAACATTTTTTATTTAATCAATTTTAGAATAAGGCTGTAATGTAACAAAATGTGGAAAAAGTCAAGGAGTCTGAATACTTTCCGAATGCAGTGTATATTAAACCAGAAAAAAGGTACATTTGATTTGTGACTTTACCTTTTATAGGACCATGAGGAAACCTGTAGGAAACGATATGCTGAAGTAGTACATTTCCACAGAAGACATTTTTTTTTATGTTCTTGGAACAATTTGAGAACATTACTTTAAATAGAACCACAAAGTAACCTATCGGAAGTAGTACAGAAATTATGCTGAAGTACAGAAATTCCCACAGAAGAACATTCCCGATGTCAAACAGGTAGGAAAATGTTCCTTTGAGAGGAACCAGCCTGTAGAAAGATGAGCTCACCCTGCTCTGGTAGGCAGAGTTTATCAGGGACAGAACACAGTCTATTTACAGCAACCATGTCAGGTCAAGGCAGAGCAGGGCAGGGGCAAACGGCGCCCAAGAAGACGATAAATCCAAAGGAATATACATTTGTTTGTAAAAGGGGTCATACATTACAGGCACTGCGGGAAAGGTTGAATGTGAATTCTCCGAATGATGGAATGCTCTCAGAATGACGGAACACGTCTTTGAAATGTCGAACTCAAACCTTTGCCAAATTCGAGCAGTGTAATATGACAACAATGTATTTTAATCATGGGTCAGAAAATGATAAGTTCTAGGCAGCGAGTGCAGTGAGGCTTGGGACAAAGGGTGACCAAGGAGATTGGAAGGTGATTTTCTAAGGCTCCATACAAGCATAACCATATATGAATCTGTTTTGAAGATTGTTTTCGTCAGTCACCATGACCATATTCATCTGTTTAACATAACGTCACACATAACAACAACTCCAGGACAACAAGTACCCAAGGTTGATGGAGAATTGCATAAGTATAGGACAACAGACTGCAGAAGTTCTCAATGTACAGAATGCTGAGTATAACCTCACGCCTTTCAAGTGTTGCCAAAGCTACACCCACATTCTGAATGGTGCGATGCATGACAGTGCCTGTCATCAAGGTCAGAATTTGTTCAAAGGGAAATAATGAAGACTTTCTTTCAGCCATCCAACTCAGGTTTAATTTAGTTCGCACACAGATGGGTACATATTCTATTCCACTCTCTCTTATCAGCAATGTGATTGAGACAAACTGAAGCGAAGCATGCTTTGTTTGGGTTGATTCATTTTGCTAACGAGCTGAGCACATCCTTTCCTTTCGAAAGTAACATTTGTTATTAACCCTAAGATAATTTTTTCACTTACCGTTGTCATTTAATAATGTGAGAGCGAAATGTCATGCAGTATTGCATGTAAATACAACATTAGCCTAGAGAGTCGTATCCATCTTCTACAGGCCTTCATCCCCTGGATCTCCTGACTGACCAACTCTCCACTGACCATTGTATTCATGTCACACAGACCTACACAGTATCTATCCCTCCATCTCCCTTATGATCATCATTAATAGGTTCATGACATCCATCAATTCACTATGGGGAAAGTACACTGCAGTCGAGCCAGTCACCATGGGATTCATATTCCCTATAATGATTATTATTGAACATGACTTCTTCAGCTCTAATAAAGCATCTGCTTTGACAACGCTGAGCAGACAATTCGTCACCATAGCAACCAATCATGCATGCCTTACTCTTCTTTCATGTTTGTGATAGCTTACCCCTAAATGTCATATTGGCAGAAAACAATTAACAATAGAGGTGATGTATTCTGTATTACATTCACGTAGTGTATCCTAACCTTCAGGAAGTGTCAATAGTTTATGGGATTCGTAATATTTTAATCAATGCAAAATATTTTGCCAATGTTTTGCGGTCGGCAAGGTGAAATGGTCAGTTGTGTACATACTTGTGTACTGTTGAGGGGGCAGGGGCTATGGTAACATGCATACATTGCTAAGAGTATGATTATGGACCAGCAGCTGGGCACTTGGAGAAAAAGCAGAGGAGCAGGAGGAGGAATACACAACTGTCAATATGTTGTCCTGTAGCTGGAGGAGCATCTTGATGGGTGGAAGAGTTAAACCACCCACACACACAGTCACACGCACACCTTGGGACCTCAGAGGACCTTAATAACGTGTCAATACAAAAGCATCAGATCAATACGCAACTGCTGATACTATTAGTCCAGGTAGGACTCCTGTCTTTCTACCTGATATCTGCTTTCTTTGCCTCATCTCTACCATCTTGTTACACTCTTAGAAAAAAAGGGTGCTATCTAGAACCTAAATGGGTCCTTTGGCTGTCCCCATAAGAGAACCCTTTGAAGAACCCTTTTTGGTTCCAGGTAAAACTCTTTTGAATTCATGTAGAACCCTTTCCACAGATGGTTCTACATGAAACCCAAAAGGGTTCTACCTGGAATCAAAAATGGTTCTCCTATGGGGACAGCCCAAGAAACGAGTTGGAACCCTTTTTTCTAAGAGTGTATAGCTGCTAATGTATAAAGAACGGGAAATCTTCTATGGCAGGTATTCCCAGAAAGGGGTACGCACATTGCTGTCGGGCGTACGCCAAATAAAAATGTGATTCACATTTATTTATTTTTACAACAAAAAAAACAGGGCTATATCAGGGTGAGGTTTTTTTCTCGCCTGAGTAGCCTCGTTTTACTACCAAAAAGAAAGTTAAACCATGCAGTGTTCAGCGAAATAACAACACAATGTCAAACACAGGTAGCCTAGTCAAATAATTAACATCCAATCACATTAACCGTTACTCTCTCGCGGGAAACTTTCACTTTTGCGCAGACATTTAGAAACGAAACATGACCATTTGAAAAATAAGCCACGGGAGTTTTTTGAGCGAGAATCAAGACGACTTTCAATTAGTAAGACATGTATAAAAACAACAGATACCATTAATAAGAAGGGGCTAGAAGCGTCTTATATGTGAGCTACCAAGTGGCAAGAACAGGAGGACTTAATTCTTCCTGCTACCTCGGATATGGCTGGGACAATGCTGGGGGAAAAAGGGCAACAAAAAACTATACAGACAATGACTTCATCAAACAACACTGTTTCACGACGCGTCAGTGACATGGCAGGAGATATTTTGAAACAATTACTGATTCGCATACAAGCCAGTGAATTATATGTGTTACAGCTGGATGAGTCAACAGACGTGGCGGGCCTGACACAGCTCCTGGTATATGCCCGTTACGTTTATGGGGGGTATATTAAGGAAGACATCCTCTTCTGCAAACCACTGGAAAGCAGGACAACATGAGAGCATATTTTTTAAGTACTGGTCAGCTTTGTGACATCAAATGGACTTTGTTGGTCAAGATATGTTGGTGTCTGTACTGATGGTGCAAAAGCCATGACAGGGAGACTTAGTGGAGTGGTAACGCGCGTGCAAGCAGTTGCTCCCGACGTCATTTTGGTACACTGCAGCATCCACCGAGAGGCTCTTGCTGCCAAGGGAATGCCTGACAGCGTGAAAGACGTTTTGGACACTGCAGTGAAACGCAGGTGCTTTCCCGAAACGGACAACACAAACAACTGGACTCGTTATCCCCTTCATGCCCTGCCTCCAGTCCACTTACCAATATCTGAACAAGAGAGCCTCATCAAAATTGCAACTGTGAAAATTGAATTTAATCAGAAGCCACTGCCAGATTTCTGGATAGGGCTTCGCTCAGAGTTTCTTGCCTTGTCAAATCGCGCTGTTAAGATACTGATTCCCTTTGCAACCACGTACATATGTGAGAGTGGATTCGGCCCTCACTAGCATGAAAACTGAATACAGGCATAGACTGTGTGTGGAAAATGATTGAAACTCTCTCCAGTACAACCCAACATTGCAGAGTTATGTGCATCCTTTCAAGCACACCCTTCTCATTAACCTGTGGTGAGTTATTAACAATTTTTGATGAATAAATAAGGTTTTATATGTAAGATGGCTAAATAAAGAGAAAAATTATTGATTATTATAATATTATTACTTGTGCCCTGGTCCTATAAGAGCTCGTTGTCACTTCCCACAAGCCGGGTTGTGACAAAAACTCACACTCATTCTTATGTTTAATAAACGTATCGTATAGTGTGTGTGGAAGGCTTACAATGATGGGGAAAAAACAACATTTGAGAGTGCGCTGAGGGGGTACGCAGCTGGACGTTCAATGTTTGAAGGGGTACTGGACAATACAAAGTTGGGGACCACTGCTCCATGGAAATAGAATAAATTGGAAGGAAAATAACTAAACATCTACATTTAATACAGTAGGTATTACTTTAGCATGCATAGTCCTAGATTGTAATTGACATTTCCAAATCACTGACGGTATCAGTGGATACGTTTGATTTCTGGTTTTCATTTTCTTTTGACCCTCAGGCAGATACTCATGCCTCAGTTTGGGACGTATTAAGACAGATAAATGTATGAGTCAGACTGGACTGGGTATCCATTTACATCCCTCAAGTATTGTTTGCAATATAAGATTGATTAGTCTTTGAAAGAAACATGAGTTGGAATGGAAGAATCCTCAGTCTGGTACTGAACCGAACCATTCATGCATTACAGGAATGAATTATTTGATTTCAGATGAACTCATTGCTCTCCATATAAATTTATTTTATTCATGAGGGCCAAGTTATTTTCCATGGATTTGTGTTTGGTATTTTGGTATTTGCATGCATTGAGCGTGCATTGAGAATCATGTATGCCCTTCCACTGAAATGAATATAAACACGTTAGAGTAAGTGGAAGTAGTCCAAACACCTCGAGCATTCTCCCTATACAATGTTCTATGTCAATCCTATCTTGAAGATGGAGAAAAGTGATATTGTATGCTGGAATGGCCGGGGGAATTCATTCAGAGCTGTTCAGAATGCCAAGTTGGAAAGGAAGTGTGACACAGGATTTATGTAGAATTCTAGACGATTTGATCGAGACATTCCTGTTCATCCAACAACAAACTAACAAAGATGGAGAGAAGATGGAGAGAATCCTGGTGGACTAAAATAAATAAAAACCAGAACAGAATACAAAAAATGTGTTTTCATTTGCAGGGGTGAAATTGTCCGTAGATGGCCTCTTGTGCTGTGTCTGCTGTGATTGGATTATCACTGGTAGCCAGATCAAACAGTCAGAAAATAGGGAGTCTGGAAGAATCATTTTCTTTTGGGGTTTTGCTTCTTTTCGTTTGCTTGTGTGTGTGTGAGGGAGAGGGAATTGAATTAGACCCTCAATCGTCCCTCCAAGGGAAACCATCCAAATCTACAAATAAAATACATTTTACGTTTGTTTATCAAACACCGATTTTCCTCCAAAGTACAAAGAAAGAGGGATTTGGTCTGGAAAAGAACAGCCGAGGAAAATACAATTATTATCTCTCCCCAGAATATAGATTTTTCCTGTGACTTCTCAAGCCTTGCTGTGGTGCTACTGTACCTCCATTAAATATCCCAAACTAAACAGTGACCTCCAGTTGTACAGTGTGTTAGTTAAGGTTATTTAGAATAACACCAAATTACATTAAAAAAGACAGGCTATTGAACATAACCAGGATAAATGCCTAATTGCACTGCCCAATGGTCAAATACCCTTTATGCTGATATAATCTGCAGTAACCTTTACCTTCTACAGTGCTGTATGTTCCAGTCTCTCCTCCTGTAGTGCAACTGATGGTCAAAATGTGTGCAGCCACAGCCAGTTCCCAAGGAGACATGATCTGGGAGTTACAGCAGAACGGTTAACTATAAGGGAGAAGGTCAAGAGGTCATATAACATAGGATGCGTCCCAAATGGAACCTATTCCCTACATACTGATTAAGAGGGGTCGGGTTAAGTGCAGCAGACACATTTCGGTTGAATGCATTCAGTTGTGCAACTGATTAGGTATCCCCTTTCCCTCCCCACTACTTTTGACTACGGCCCTAGTCAAAAGTAGTGCGGTATATAGGGAATAGGGTGCCATTTGGGATGCAGGCTACAGCACCACAGCACCATCTGTTTATCCACCATTCTTTATTTCATTTCACCTCTGCCTCCCATATTGTGTTCATTTACTAATTGGGATTTTTAAGTCTTTTTAAATGCACTGTTAAAAGAAAGGAAGAAAGGGACAGTAAATTCCCTTAAAGAGCACCTCAGAACCTCAGACCTGACATTGGGAAGCTAGTCTACCGGTGAGAGAGAGAGAAAGAGAGAGAAAGAGAAAGAAAGAGAGAGAGACAGAGACAGAGATACTAATGGAGTGTATAACACATGGGTCTCCCGGGTAGAAAGATGGTGTGGAAGGTGTTCAAAACAGACAAACTGGAAATTGAAGGCAAAGGCAGAGGCATGAAACAGGCCTGGACTTCAGTTTTACCTGATAACTCAGGCTATATTTCAGAACCTTTAATCCATGGCTCTGAGAGAGTTTCTGTGGAAAAGGCAGCCAGAGAAAACAGCAACCACATGTCTTGATGTATTAAATCTTCTCTCTTCCTTCATGGTTGTTGATAGAATGCCCTGGAGTGACCTATACTGGGGTTACACTCTAAAAACGAGGGATTCAACAAGGGTTTTTCTCAAATCTTCAAAGTTCCTTGAAGAACCTTAAGGTTCCCTGCACTGAAAAATGCCCTCAAAAGGTTATTCCAAGAACCCCATAGGAGGTGGGGTTCATCGAGGAACTCCTTAGTTGGCGGGGGTTCTTGCAGGAGCCTAACTACCCAACTGAAACATTTGGATTTGAATTTTAGACGACAGCAGGTGCAGGTACTTAACTGAAAAATGTAAAGATCTCAATTTAAGGTAAGGTTTCTCCCTTGTATGATCTATATTGATATTGTTTTACGATGATACCCTCCATCTTTTCGTATTTGTGCAAATGGCGGTGTTGTTTGACACTTTCTCCCTTTTAAAATTCTTTCTCAAACAGAAAATTTACACAATATGTTGAAGGCTAGCTGCTTTGGGATCAGATGACTGCACAGCTGACGTTTGTGTGTGTGTCTGAGTCTGCAGGTACTGAGGAGGCATACAAAGGTATGTCAATTGGTATTCCTATGTTATGCAGATCACATGTATCATCTACAGTTAATTTTAATGAATGGTTTCTCTAAAACCTTATAGGACTCAGTCACAGCAGCCATCTTCCTCATCCCTTATCTCTTCAATGAAAATCCCAGAGGCCCCTACATTATGGACAAGGTACAGTATGTGTTTGAAAACAATTATCAACCCGTTTTCTTTGTCATTCATATTTACCACAAAACCCAAGGTATGGATACTGCCGTGTGCACGTTTTGTTAATCATCTGTATAATTACTATTTTTGGTATTCACAGACTTCACCCTCCCTACACCTCTGATGAATAAAACAGGAAACCGATCACCAGGCACTGCAACACATTAACATCAACAGGACAGAGGATATACCCATTGGACTTGGGGCTCTGCTTGGAGTTTACCTAAAATTTTATTCTGCTTTGCCACTAAAATCATAAAAAACACTGAGAACTAAAATATTGTGGTATTGTTGTTATTGTTGTTATTGTTATGCATATTATTAATAATAATAGGGGAGGGTTCTTCCAATAACTTATAGGGGTTCCCCCACAGTTTCAATTTGAAGAACCCCTAAAGGATAGTCCAGCAACCTTTTCTTTTTAGAGTGTAGGGTTACGGTTAATGTTAGGGTTGGGGTAAGGGTTGAACCGGGATGTGGACAGGAATAGGGTGTTTGACCATGACAAAAAGAGCTTTCATGTAAATACTGCAATGCAGATTCTATTGATTTTATTGCAACAACAAACAAATTGCAGGCATCAACAAGCGTGATGTAATTGGTGCTTGTTGCTATGCAAACAAGCTGGTATGACGCCAGTTAATCAAATCTGTTATGTACATACTGAATGGTAGGTTATTTATACAACAATCTGATCTTTTAATTACGGTTCAATTTCAATTATAACAGGCTTTCATTCAGTATTAGGCATATAAATCCTAAATCTCAATGCAGTGAGTTATAAAAAACCTCTCATCCATTTTCATGGCAAGATAAATTCACACACTGACAAGAAACATGTATGGCATTCTTTAAACCGGCCTACCCCGGTTTGGCCGGGGTAGGCCATTGTAAATAATAATCACATTTGACCAGCTGGTGGACATGTCCATCCGGCTGGATAACCTGCTGGCTACCCGCGGACGTTCAGATCGGGGTCTGGTGGTTCCATCCCCCCGCACTCCCTCTCCAATACCTATGGAGTTGGGAGGGGCGGTGCGCAGGGAGACCGGAGGGGGTTCCAGCTCGTGCACCATCTGTGGCCGCAGAGGTCACACTGCCGGTCGGTGCCGGGTTGGTTCCTCTGGGTATCGAGGCAGCAGGCAGGGCACTCTCGCGTCACCTCAGGTGAGTAGGCACCATGCTCACCCAGAGCCCTCTGTTGCTCACATGTTTTTGTATGTTGGTTTTCCTGAGTTTTCCCCGCATTCCCAGCATAAGGCGCTCGTCGATTCAGGCGCAGCAGGGAATTTTATAGACAGATCATTTGCCCATAGTTTAGGGATCCCCATTGTTCCAGTGGATATGCCCTTCCCTGTTCATGCCATAGATAGTCGGCCATTAGGGTCAGGGTTGATTAGGGAGGCTACCGCTCCACTGGGCATGGTGACGCAGGAGGATCACAAGGAGGAAATCAGTCTATTTGTCATTGACTCTCCTGCGTTTCCTGTGGTGCTAGGCCTACCCTGGTTAGCCTGTCTTGACCTCACTGTTTCATGGCAACGGAGGGCTCCCACGGGGTGGTCGCGAGATTGCTCGGGGGAGGTGCTTAGGGGTTTCCGTTGGTGCTACCACGGTGGAGAGTTCAGACCAGGTCTCCACCGTGCGCATTCCCCCCGAATATGCCGATTTGGCTCTCGCCTTCTCCAAAAAGAAGGCGACTCAATTACCACCCTATCGACGGGGGGGGATTGTGCGATAAATCTCCTGGTAGACGCTGCACTTCCCAGGAGTCACGTGTATCCCCAGTCACAGGAAGAGACGGAGGCTATGGAGACATATGTCACCGAATCCCTGAGTCAGGGGTTCATTCGGTCCTCTACTTCACCCGCCTCCTTGAGTTTCTTTTTTGTGAAGAAGAAGGAGGGAGGTCTGCACCCGTGTATTGACTATAGAGGTCTAAACCAGATCACTGTGAGGTACAGTTACCCGTTACCTCTCATCGCCACAGCGATTGAGTCAGTGCACGGGGCGCGCTTCTTCACTAAACTGGATCTCAGGAATGCTTACAACCTGGTGCGTATCTGGGAGGGAGGGTGGAAGACGGCATTCAGTACCACCTCAGGCCATTATGAGTACCTCGTCATGCCGTACAGGTTGATGAATGCTCCATCAGTTTTCCAGGCCTTTGTAGACAAGATTTTTAGGGACCTGCACGGGCAGGGTGTAGTGGTGTATATTGATGACATTCTGATATACTCCGCTACACACGCCGAGCATGTGTCCCTGGTGCGCAGGGTACTTGGTCGACTGTTGGAGCATAACCTGTACGTCAAGGCTGAGAAATGTCTGTTCTTCCAACAGTCCGTCTCCTTCCTAGGGTACCGCATTTCCATGTCAGGGGTGGAGATGGAGAGTGACCGCAATTCAGCCGTGCGTAATTGGCCGACTCCCACCACTGTAAAGGAGGTGCAGCGGTTTCTAGGGTTTGCCAACTACTACCGGAGGTTTATCCAGGGTTTTGGTCAGGTAGTGGCTCCCATTACCTCACTGCTGAAGGGGGGACCGGTGCGTTTGCAGTGGTCGGCTGAGGCGGCCGGGGTAGGCCATTGTAAATAATAATCACATTTGACCAGCTGGTGGACATGTCCATCCGGCTGGATAACCTGCTGGCTACCCGCGGACGTTCAGATCGGGGTCTGGTGGTTCCATCCCCCCGCACTCCCTCTCCAATACCTATGGAGTTGGGAGGGGCGGTGCGCAGGGAGACCGGAGGGGGTTCCAGCTCGTGCACCATCTGTGGCCGCAGAGGTCACACTGCCGGTCGGTGCCGGGTTGGTTCCTCTGGGTATCGAGGCAGCAGGCAGGGCACTCTCGCGTCACCTCAGGTGAGTAGGCACCATGCTCACCCAGAGCCCTCTGTTGCTCACATGTTTTTGTATGTTGGTTTTCCTGAGTTTTCCCCGCATTCCCAGCATAAGGCGCTCGTCGATTCAGGCGCAGCAGGGAATTTTATAGACAGATCATTTGCCCATAGTTTAGGGATCCCCATTGTTCCAGTGGATATGCCCTTCCCTGTTCATGCCATAGATAGTCGGCCATTAGGGTCAGGGTTGATTAGGGAGGCTACCGCTCCACTGGGCATGGTGACGCAGGAGGATCACAAGGAGGAAATCAGTCTATTTGTCATTGACTCTCCTGCGTTTCCTGTGGTGCTAGGCCTACCCTGGTTAGCCTGTCTTGACCTCACTGTTTCATGGCAACGGAGGGCTCCCACGGGGTGGTCGCGAGATTGCTCGGGGAGGTGCTTAGGGGTTTCCGTTGGTGCTACCACGGTGGAGAGTTCAGACCAGGTCTCCACCGTGCGCATTCCCCCCGAATATGCCGATTTGGCTCTCGCCTTCTCCAAAAGAAGGCGACTCAATTACCACCCTATCGACGGGGATTGTGCGATAAATCTCCTGGTAGACGCTGCACTTCCCAGGAGTCACGTGTATCCCCAGTCACAGGAAGAGACGGAGGCTATGGAGACATATGTCACGAATCCCTGAGTCAGGGGTTCATTCGGTCCTCTACTTCACCCGCCTCCTTGAGTTTCTTTTTGTGAAGAAGAAGGAGGGAGGTCTGCACCCGTGTATTGACTATAGAGGTCTAAACCAGATCACTGTGAGGTACAGTTACCCGTTACCTCTCATCGCCACAGCGATTGAGTCAGTGCACGGGGCGCACTTCTTCACTAAACTGGATCTCAGGAATGCTTACAACCTGGTGCGTATCTGGGAGGGAGACGGGTGGAAGACGGCATTCAGTACCACCTCAGGCCATTATGAGTACCTCGTCATGCCGTACAGGTTGATGAATGCTCCATCAGTTTTCCAGGCCTTTGTAGACAAGATTTTTAGGGACCTGCACGGGCAGGGTGTAGTGGTGTATATTGATGACATTCTGATATACTCCGCTACACACGCCGAGCATGTGTCCCTGGTGCGCAGGGTACTTGGTCGACTGTTGGAGCATAACCTGTACGCGTCAAGGCTGAGAAATGTCTGTTCTTCCAACAGTCCGTCTCCTTCCTAGGGTACCGCATTTCCATGTCAGGGGTGGAGATGGAGAGTGACCGCAATTCAGCCGTGCGTAATTGGCCGACTCCCACCACTGTAAAGGAGGTGCAGCGGTTTCTAGGGTTTGCCAACTACTACCGGAGGTTTATCCAGGGTTTTGGTCAGGTAGCGGCTCCCATTACCTCACTGCTGAAGGGGACCGTGCGTTTGCAGTGGTCGGCTGAGGCGGCCGGGGTAGGCCATTGTAAATAATAATCACATTTGACCAGCTGGTGGACATGTCCATCCGGCTGGATAACCTGCTGGCTACCCGCGGACGTTCAGATCGGGGTCTGGTGGTTCCATCCCCCCGCACTCCCTCTCCAATACCTATGGAGTTGGGAGGCGGTGCGCAGGGAGACCGGAGGGGTTCCAGCTCGTGCACCATCTGTGGCCGCAGAGGTCACACTGCCGGTCGGTGCCGGGTTGGTTCCTCTGGGTATCGAGGCAGCAGGCAGGGCACTCTCGCGTCACCTCAGGTGAGTAGGCACCATGCTCACCCAGAGCCCTCTGTTGCTCACATGTTTTTGTATGTTGGTTTTCCTGAGTTTTCCCCGCATTCCCAGCATAAGGCGCTCGTCGATTCAGGCGCAGCAGGGAATTTTATAGACAGATCATTTGCCCATAGTTTAGGGATCCCCATTGTTCCAGTGGATATGCCCTTCCCTGTTCATGCCATAGATAGTCGGCCATTAGGGTCAGGGTTGATTAGGGAGGCTACCGCTCCACTGGGCATGGTGACGCAGGAGGATCACAAGGAGGAAATCAGTCTATTTGTCATTGACTCTCCTGCGTTTCCTGTGGTGCTAGGCCTACCCTGGTTAGCCTGTCTTGACCTCACTGTTTCATGGCAACGGAGGGCTCCCACGGGGTGGTCGCGAGATTGCTCGGGGAGGTGCTTAGGGGTTTCCGTTGGTGCTACCACGGTGGAGAGTCCAGACCAGGTCTCCACCGTGCGCATTCCCCCCGAATATGCCGATTTGGCTCTCGCCTTCTCTAAAAAGGCGACTCAATTACCACCCTATCGACGGGGGGATTGTGCGATAAATCTCCTGGTAGACGCTGCACTTCCCAGGAGTCACGTGTATCCCCAGTCACAGGAAGAGACGGAGGCTATGGAGACATATGTCACCGAATCCCTGAGTCAGGGGTTCATTCGGTCCTCTACTTCACCCGCCTCCTTGAGTTTCTTTTTTGTGAAGAAGAAGGAGGGAGGTCTGCACCCGTGTATTGACTATAGAGGTCTAAACCAGATCACTGTGAGGTACAGTTACCCGTTACCTCTCATCGCCACAGCGATTGAGTCAGTGCACGGGGCGCGCTTCTTCACTAAACTGGATCTCAGGAATGCTTACAACCTGGTGCGTATCTGGGAGGGAGACGGGTGGAAGACGGCATTCAGTACCACCTCAGGCCATTATGAGTACCTCGTCATGCCGTACAGGTTGATGAATGCTCCATCAGTTTTCCAGGCCTTTGTAGACAAGATTTTTAGGGACCTGCACGGGCAGGGTGTAGTGGTGTATATTGATGACATTCTGATATACTCCGCTACACACGCCGAGCATGTGTCCCTGGTGCGCAGGGTACTTGGTCGACTGTTGGAGCATAACCTGTACGTCAAGGCTGAGAAATGTCTGTTCTTCCAACAGTCCGTCTCCTTCCTAGGGTACCGCATTTCCATGTCAGGGGTGGAGATGGAGAGTGACCGCAATTCAGCCGTGCGTAATTGGCCGACTCCCACCACTGTAAAGGAGGTGCAGCGGTTTCTAGGGTTTGCCAACTACTACCGGAGGTTTATCCAGGGTTTTGGTCAGGTAGCGGCTCCCATTACCTCACTGCTGAAGGGGGGACCGGTGCGTTTGCAGTGGTCGGCTGAGGCGGACAGGGCTTTTGGTCACCTGAGGGCTCTGTTTACCTCAGCTCCCGTGCTGGCTCACCCGGATCCCTCTTTGGCGTTCATAGTGGAGGTGGACGCGTCTGAGGCTGGGATAGGAGCTGTGCTCTCTCAGCGCTCGGGTACGCCACCAAAGCGCCACCCCTGTGCCTTCTTCTCAAAGAAGCTCAGCCCGGCAGAGCGAAACTATGATGTGGGGGACAGGGAGCTGTTGGCTGTCGTCAGGGCTTTGAAGGCGTGGAGACATTAGCTTGAGGGGCTAAACACCCTTTTCTCATCTGGACTGACCACCACAATCTGGAGTACATCCGGGCGGCGAGGAGACTGAACCCTTGCCTGGCAAGGTGGGCCATGTTTTTCACCAGTTTTGTTTTCACCCTGTCCTACAGAGCAGGTTCCCAGAATGCAAAGGCAGACGCACTGTCCCGGATGTATGACACAGAGGAGTGGTCCATGGATCACACCCCCATACTCCCGGCTTCCTGCCTGGTGGCAATGGTAGTGTGGGAGCTGGATGCGGACATCGAGCTGGCGCTATGTTCAGAGCCCACTCCCCTCCAGTGTCCAACTGGGCGTTTGTACGTTCCATCTGATGTCCGCAACCGGTTGATCTATTGGGCCCACACGTCACCCTCCTCTGGTCATCCAGGCATCGGTCGGACGGTGCGCTGTCTTAGTGGGAAGTACTGGTGGCCGACTTTGGCTAAGGACGTGAGAGTTTATGTTTCCTCCTGCTCGGTGTGCGCCTAGTGCAAGGCTCCTAGACACCTGCCCAGAGGGAAGTTACAACCCTTACCCGTTCCACAACGGCCGTGGTCGCACCTGTCGGTGAATTTCCTAACCAATCTTCCTCCCTCACAGGGTAACACCACGATCCTGGTCGTTGTGGATCAGTTTTCTATGTCCTGCCGTCTCCTCCCTTTGCCCGGTCTCCCTACGGCCCTACAGACTGCGGAGGCCCTGTTTACACACGTCTTCCGGCACTACGGGGTGCCTGAGGACATAGTGTCTGATCGAGGTCCCCAGTTCACGTCGAGGGTCTGGACGGCGTTCATGGATGTCTGGGGGTCTCGGTCAGCCTTACCTCAGGTTTTCACCCCGAGAGTAACGGGCGGGTGGAGAGAGTGAACCAGGATGTGGGTAGGTTTCTGAGGTCTTATTGCCAGGACCGGCCGGGGGAGTGGGCGATGTTCGTGCCCTGGGCAGCAATGGCCCAGAACTCGCTCCGCCACTCCTCCACTAACCTCTCTCCCTTCCAGTGCGTACTGGGGTACCAGCTGGTTCTGGCACCTTGGCATCAGAGTCAGACTGAGGCTCCTGACGTGGACGACTGGTTCAGACGCGCGGAGGAGACACGGGAAGCTACCCGTGTTCACCTTCATCAGGGTGTGAAGTCAAAAGAAGAACACAGACCGTCAACGCAGTGAGACCCCGGTGTTCGCACCGGGGGACCGGGTCTGGCTCTCGACCCGAAACCTGCCCCTCCGCCTGCCCTGCCAGAAGCTGGGTCCGCGGTTTGTAGGGTCATTTAAAGTCCTAAGGAGAGTGAACGAGGTTTGTTATAGGTTACAGCTTCCCCTCGATTACCGTATTAACCAATCGTTCCATGTGTCTCTCCTCAGGCCGATGGTGGCTGGCCCGCTCCAGGAGTCTGAGGTGCGGGAGGTTCCTCCTCCCCCTCTGGACATCGAGGGGGCCCCGGCGTACTCCGTTCACTCCATACTGGATTCGAGGCGTCGGGCGAGGAGCCTTCAGTATCTCGTGGAGTGGGAGGGGTACGGTCCAGAGGAGAGGTGCTGGGTTCCGGTCGAGGACATTTTGGATCCTTCTATGCTGCAGGAGTTCCACCGTCTTCGTCCGGATCACCCTGCGCCTCGCCCTCCGGGTCATCCCCGAGGCCGGTGTCGGTGTGCTGCTGGAGCCGCGCGTCAAGGGGGGGGCTACTGTCACGACTTCCGCCGAAGTCGGTGCCTCTCCTTGTTCGGGCGGCGTTCGGTGGTCGGCGTCGCCGGTCTTCTAGCCATCATCGATCCATTTTTCATTTTCCATTTGTTTTGTATTGTCTTCCCACACACCTGGTTTCAATTCCATTCATTACATGTTGTGTATTTAACCCTCTGTTTCCCACATGTCCTTGTCCGGAATTGTTTGTATTGTTAGTAAGTGTTGCACGTTATGTATACTGGTGCGCTACGGGTATTTTGTGCCCATTTATTCTCGTGTTGTTTTGTACCGTTTTATGGTCATATTAAACAACTACGTTTTGTACTAAGTGTTGCTCTCCTGCTTCTGTGCCACCAGTTACGCAAGCCTAACAGTAGTTAAATAAAGGTTCAATAAAAATAATAATTAATGTAAATCCAACCTAGAAATAAAAGTCATTTGATTACATGAAATGCAATTTCAATAAATCCCAAAATGCTGCATGTCATTTTCTTAAATAGGTTTTGATCACTCCTTTATTTACTAGAATAGAATACCAATATGACATTTTCCAGCTGCTCTTTCCTTTACACTTTTCACAAAAAATGTATGGTACGTTGCCTGAAGAAAAAAAAAGGGGCCAATGTTTATATGACTCCCTTTGAAACAGTCCCATCTTTACCACATTCCAACCGGCAGAAGCCTTTTATATATTGTGTGCTGGCATGTTGAGGAGTGGGAGTAGGGGTGGGCTGATGTAGGTGAGCGTCAATTTTTATAAATCCATTGAATATACAAAGAAATCCATTATTAATTAGTTTAGGCAGGTCCTAAGAAACAAGACTAATAAAATCTACTTTCAAAAGAACATAATGGCATATTTTGAGTTGAATTATGTTATTTGTCTGTGCAGCCTATGGGGCTGCGCCATCCAAATGAAATCAATAGTTTGTTATTTTGTTCATTAAAACCTCTTAAGGATCATTGGGGCGCTAGCGCCCATTCCCGACACTACCCGGAGAAATGTAAGGCGCCAAATTCAAAATCCAAAAGTTGAATTATAAAACATTCATCAATATACAAGTGTTGCATAGTCATCAAAAGCTTAGACTCTTGGCAATATCACAGCGTTGTCAGATTTCAAAAAGGCTTTACGGCGAAAGCACAAAATTAGATTGTTTGAGGATAGCACCTCACATATTTTATGCATTAGCATAATATCATAACCAGCGCGGGTCTCACAAAACACATATAAGAGCTCAAATAAATTGCTTACCTTTGATGATCTTCTGGTGAGGGCAATCCGGAAGTGTCCAAGCAAGACAATCCATGTTTCTTTTGTTAGAAAAAGTCACGCGTTATGTTCAGAAAATCACCAAAAACTGAAGTGACTTCCTCACTCCTCTTACATATTCTTCTTCTGTTTGGTTGTCTTCCATGATAAAGGCATGAAACATTGTCTAAAGACTGTTGACATCTAGTGGAAGCCATAGGTACTGCAATCTGGGTCCTATTTCACTGAGAATCCCATAGGCAGCCATTGAAAGTGAGGGCATGTCACAACAACAAAAAAATCTGGACAGAAATTCCTCGGGTTTTCGCCTGCCATATCAGTTCTGTTATACTCACAGACATTATTTTAACAGTTTTAGAAACTTCAGTGTTTCCTATCCAATAGTGCATATCCTAGTGTCTGGGCCTGAGTGGCAGGCATTTTACTTTGGGCACGCCAGACTCTCCAAACTTCCGAATACTGCCCCAGGAAACAGTCAAGACACACTTACATTCCCCTGCCCTGATCACAGTCAACACACATGTTTTATAGTAAGAATATAATGGAATATGACAATAAAATATGAATACTATTTTCCCCCCCACAACTTGAATGTCATGGGAACGTGTGGAACCACTGTCATATAACAAAAAAGTGATATTTTGTAACAGAGCCCCTACCCACATTTTGTTGAGTTTGTAGGTGCTTGTATGTGCATTAGAATCGGCTCTTTCTGCTCATGTAAAGAAATTAAAAACATAGATGAACCTTTGTAGGATGATTTGAAAAAGTAACTTTTTTTTATCCATGTTTAATCTTTTTTCCTATCCTCAGTCCTCTTTGTTAGATATCATGCCCATTTATTGCCAACTCCTCACCAACTGCTGTTTTAATAGTAGCAGCAGACACCTATCTAGATAGGACTCTAATCATAGCAAAACATGCTCACCATTAATGTCTTGTTTTTTTCCAATCCAGGAGAAGAGGCACAGCGGAGCGGCTTGTGTAATTGTTCATGGACTCATCTGGCTATATGCTGTGTGTGTAGCTGAAGATGCTCATTCACATTAACCCTTCATTCGTTGGCTAAATATTAGGCCTAATAACGCAGTAGTTTAAAGGGAGAATCAGCAAATGAAACAATAACAAAAAAAGATGAGGGATGAGGCTCGAGAAATGTAATCGCTCTCAAATGGATACAGCAAATGCTGATTGCCCCTTTAAGTTAGAAACATATGCATATTAACCCATCAATAAATATAAGGGCCTTTAAATATTTACCTGTCAAAGTCAAGAACAAATATGAGATTTCTGTGACAATAGACAAGAACAGCTCAAGGACAGAACTACATACATTGAAATGTAGAGAATACATGCATTACAAACATTTCTGTGAAGCTTTGTGATTGACAAGGACAAGATTGATGTCGGACAACAAATAATTGTTCACGATTTAATGCGTACCAAAGCAGGTCAAATGAAAGGGGAGGTTTTGTTCTGAGGCGTTGACTTTTAAACATACTACAGCAATCATTACTACCTCCATTGGCGGAAATTAAAGTACAGGCTTTGTTACCGGCAATACCTTTCAGATACAGTTGAAGTTGGAAGTTTACATATACTTAGTTTGGAGTCATTAAAACTCGTTTTTCAACCACTCCACAAATTTCTTGTTAACAAACTATAGTTTTGGCAAGTTGGATAAGACATCTACTTTGTGCATGACACAAGTCATTTTTCCAACAATTGTTTACAGACAGATTATTTCACTTATAATTCACTGTATCACAATTCCAGTGGGTCAGAAGTTTACATACACTAAGTTGACTGTGCCTTTAAACAGCTTGGAAAATTCCAGAAAATGGCTTTAGAAGCAATTTCCAAACGCCTGAAGGTAGCACGTTCATCTGTACAAACAATAGTAGTAAGTATAAACACCATGGAACCACACAGCTCAGGAAGGAGACACATTCTGTCTCCTAGAGATTAATTACTTTGGTGAAAAAAGTAAATAAATCCCAGAACAACAGCAAAGGAAGATGCTGGAGGAAACAGGTACAAAAAGTATCTATATCCACTGTAAAATGAGTCCTATATTTGTTGCTTGAAATTACATGGAAACAAATTTGGTTCGAACAGTGTTTGCCAGTGGGTAGTTAATGTTATTTACACTGTGACTGATCAGCAACTAGTGACATTTGACTAGTGTTAAGAAAAACCTTTGCTGTACTGTCATTTACAACAGTGTCAATGGTGGCACCTCTGGAAGTAGCATGCAATACATAGAGGACAGAGATTACATCATGGCCAAAAAAGACACATAACCAGTTGGCTGTATCTCAGATAGGCCTACACAAATGATGTACAGGTCTGTGCAGATTATTAGATCTTTCCAGAGAACTGTTCTCATCTCAGGAACCACATCAACATCACAATCAAATCATCTGTGCAGAGCAGCTGAGTCTGTAGCCTTTAACTAGAACGCACCCAGGAACATTGGTTATGCCCAGCATAGAACACTATTCTAGTAGTCGCTAGGTTGTCAAACAATGAAATTGTCACGATCTTTGGAAGGAGCGGACCAACATGCAGCGAGGGTTCCAGTATACATATTTTTATTAAGTAGTGTGGCTCACCACAGCCACCAATACAAACATTCATTCAATAACCCACAAACAGGTGGGGAAAGGGAACCAACTTAAATAGGATTCCCAATTAGAGGCAACGACAACCAGCTGCCTCTAATTGGGAATCAACTCAAAACTAACATAGAGTTCCCTAGAGCACTCAAGTCATGCCCTGCGCCAACATACCATAGAGAAACCTAGAGGGCTCTCTATGGCCAGGGCGTGACAGAGATGTTGTCCTCATTTGTGTGTCATCCATACACCGTAGATCTATGGCTCCCATCTCCCATCAGGTCACAAGATGTGGCAGATTGAATAGAATGAGAATAGAATGCCATTCAAACTGTAGTTCTATGATGTGACAGTTGATCATAGAGCCTCAAGGAGATGCTGGATACACATCCCTTCACATCTCTCTGAAGAGCTCCTTCCTGTCTATGTGCAGCTGATCTCCAGCCCTAACCTGTCATCTTCACTGGCAAAATGTCAAACATGGACAGGCACAGTTATAATGATTTGACTGTGACACATTCCAACACTTAGCCAGGCTACTCTTTTTCCTGGAAATATATTTATTAAAACACTATATAAGAGCAGGCAGGCTGGTATTAATTGAAGGTGTTAGATGGATTATCTGCTGTGTTTGGATGAGATCCGTCAATGCAAGTGTCATGCATTGAGCCAACAGTATAATACTTATTTTGTGTCAGAGTGTGGAGGAACAAAACCTTATCAACCGAGAGTAAAGAGAGAACAACAGGGAAATGTTAAAGTAATTGGATGATTATGTAATCAGACAGTGTGTGTTCCGTTCCATTGCTGGGGAGAGGACAGGACATTGTCTCCACCAGACTGTTTATAAATTGTGTGTGTGTGTATGTGTATGTGTGGGTTGGTTGGTTCTTCTATCCTTGTGGGGACCGAAAATCCTGAAAAGTCCCCACAGGGATAGTGAAACAAAGAAAATTCTCCCCTCGTGAGGACATTTCCCATGTCCCCATGGTGACAAAGGCTATTTTAAGCTTAGGGGTTAGGTTTAGCATTAGAATTAGGGTTAGGGTAAAGGGGTTAGGGTTATGGTAAGGGTAAATGTTAGGGTTAGATTTAGGGTTAGAGGTTAGGGAAAATAAGATTTTGAATGGAAATACATTTTAGGTCCCCACGACAATAGAAGAACATTACGTGTGTGTTTGTGTGTGTGTGTGTGTGTGTGTGTGTTGGGTGTGTGTGTGTGTCTGTGTGTGCTCGTTTGTGTTTCCACCATGCTGCTCCAAGACACTCGTACAGTAATCAACATGGATTGGTTACGACAGGGCTGAAGAGAATGCAGCCAGTAGCCTATTATAACTCATCTGACCACCTGCTCTGATTGTACACTTCATAACCAAAAGTATGTGGACACCTGCTTGTCGAACATCTCATTCCAAAATCATGGGCATTAATAAGGAGTTGGTTCCCCCTTTGCTGCTTTAACAGCCTCCACTCTTCTGGGAAGGCTTTCCACTAGATGTTGGAACATTTCTGCTGGAACTTGCTTCCATTCAGCCACAAGAGCATTAGTGAGGTTGGGCACCAATGTTGGGCGATTAGACCTGGCTCGCAGTCGGCGTTCAGGGCTCTGTGCAGGCCTGTCAAGTTCTTCCACACCGATCTATGGGGCTGCGCCATCCAAATGAAATCAATAGTTTGTTATTAAATCCAGAAAAACGCATGTGAAAAATGTTATAAATTGATTTGCATTATTTATTTTTATTTAACCTTAATTTATCCAGGTTTTTTCTCATTGAGATAACATCTCTTTTCCAAGAGAGACCTGGTCCAACAGCATGAGGGAAATAAGTATTTGAACCCCTCTCAATCAGAAAGATTTCTGGCTCCCAGGTGTCTTTTATACAGGTAACGAGCTGAGATTAGGCGCACACTCTTAAAGGGAGTGCGCCTAATCTCAGTTTGTTACCTGTATAAAAGACACCTGTACAAAGAAGCAATCAATCAATCAGATTCCAAACTCCACCATGGCCAAGACCAAAGAGCTTGCCAATGATGTCAGGGACAAGATTGTAGACCTACACAAGGCTGGAATGGGCTACAAGACCATCGCTAAGCAGCTTGGTGAGAAGGTGACAACAGTTGGTGCGATTATTCGCAAATGGAAGAAACACAAAAGAACTGTCAATCTCCCTCGGCCTGGGGCTCCATGCAAGGTCTCACCTCGTGGAGTTGCAATGATCATGAGAACGTTGAGGAATCAGCCCAGAACTACACGGGAGGATCTTGTCAATGATCTCAAGGCAGCTGGGACCATAGTTACCAAGAAAACAATTGGTAACACACTACGCTGTGAAGGACAGAAATCCTGCAGCGCCCGCAAGGTCCCCCTGCTCAAGAAAGCACATATACAAGCCCGTCTGAAGTTTGTCAATGAACATCTGAATGATTCAGAGGATAACTGGGTGAAAGGGTTATAGTCAGATGAGACCAAAATGGAGCTCTTTGGCATCAACTCAACTCGCCGTGTTTGGAAGAGGAGGAATGCTGCCTATGACCCCAAGAACACCATCCCCACCGTCAAACATGTAGGTGGAAACATTATGCTTTGGGGGTGTTTTTCTGCTAAGGGGACAGGACAACTTCACCGCATCAAAGTACCGTCAAATCTTGGGTGAGAACCTCCTTCCCTCAGCCAGGGCATTGAAAATGGGTTGTGGATGGGTATTCCAGCATGACAATGACCCAAAACACACGGCCAAAGCAACAAAGGAGTGGCTCAAGAAGAAGCACATTAAGTCAGGGATTGCTGGGTCGCTAGCGGGCTTGTCCCGACACTACCAGCGAAAATCTAAAGCGCCAAATTCCAAATCCCAAAATGGAATTATTAAACATCCACCAATATGCAAGTGTTCCATACTCATCAAAAGCTATGTTTCTTGGCAATATCACAGCGTTGTCAGATTTCAAAAAGGCTTTACGGCGAAAGCAGCACATTTCATTGTTTGAGGCTAGCACCTCACATATTTTTCCAATAGCCATGTATCGATTAGCCATCATGGCACACACATAAAACATTTCACAGCGAAAACAAATCAATTACCTGTTGAAGAACTTCTGCTGAGGTCATCCTAAGTGTCCAACGAAGACAATCCATGGTTCTTTTGTTAGAAAAAAGTAACGTCTTTTATCCATAAATCCTCCATTTGGTTGTGGCGTTATAATCAGAAACGACAGCTTCCACTACTCCATTGAAACGCGGCGCGAACTCGTTCAAATTATACCTATAAACTTGTCCAAGAACAATCAAACATAGTTTTAAATGTATCCTTAGGAACACTTTTAATATTTACTATTATAAATCAGCCGGAATATAAACTGATCAATAACAACGATAAAACAGACACTCCGTGACTTCTCGTGCGTGCGCCACGGGAACTTTTTTCAGAAAGAGAGGTCTTCATTGTTTGGTGTTTTTCTCTGCTCTAAATTCATCCAAAATGGAGGGAAACACCGTCTCGAGGCTGTTGACATCATAAGGAAGCGACGTGTACTGCATTCATATGCCTATATATGGTCATTTTCAATAGGGAGGGGTTCCCAAATGAGCAATGTGTCAAAATCACTTTTTCCAGGACAGAAATTCCTCGGGGTTTTGCCTGCTATATGCGTTCTGATTCACTCACAGACAAATGGTTAACAGTTTTGGAAAATTCAGAGTGTTTCCTATCCAATGGTACTAAATATATGCATATCCTATTTTCTGGGCCTAAATGGGAGGCATTTTACTTTGGGCACGCCAGGCTCTCCAAAACGGTCACCTCATGCACCCATGCCCAAGAAGTTAAGGTCCTGGACTGGCCTAGCCAGTCTCCAGACCTTAATCCCATAGAAAATCTGTGGAGGGAGCTGAAAGTTCGAGTTGCCAAACGTCAGCCTCAACCTTAATGACTTGGAGAAGATCTGCAAAGAGGAGTGGGACAAAATCCCTCTTGAGATGTGTGCAAACCTGGTGGCCAACTACAAGAAACGTCTGACCTCTGTGATTGCCAACAAGGGTTTTGCCACCAAGTACTAAGTCATGTTTTGCAGAGGGGTTCAAATACTTATTTCTCATTAAAATGCAAATCAATTTATAACATTTTTCACATGCGTTTTTCTGATTTCTTTTTGTTGTTGTTCTGTCCCTCACTGTTCAAATAAACCTACCATTAAAATTATAGACTGATCATTTCTTTGTCAGTGGGCAAACGTACAAAATCAGCAGGGGATCAAATACTTTTTTCCCTCACTGTAGCTCCAATAACATAATGAGAGGTTAGTTACTCAGTGTACTGAACATTGCACTGAACTTCATTATCAACCCTGTCCAATCCAGGTAGAGTGTATGGGAGTTGTTTTGTTACTTTTAAATGTGGTAAATGCAACAGAGGTTGATTCTGAAGATGATACTACATATGGGCTGCAGGGGGTCTCGGGGGCCCATCCGTGTGCTAGTCTGTTTATCGCAGGCGATCCCTCCGCACACGTCATGTTTGGGTGACTCTTCAGTCTCTCTCTCTAGGCCCATCTAGACACCCATGCTCACTGCCATGTCTCTTGACCCCTAGAGACCTCAGGCCTGGCTGTGGTTGGAACTCTCCATTGGGAGACTATTCCTTCCAGTGCTAGACTGACACTGCACAAAGTACCCCTGTATCAATATCAAAATAATAATTTTTAGCAACGCTTCTTACGAAGATACAACAATTGATATGGTCGGTGGTAATAATTCTGAATGATTTCTTATGAAGAGCCCTCCTGGCAAAGACAAAAGGAGTATGGATTTCAGTAAATCTATGGAACAGTAGTGTACTAAGTTCATCATTCAATGAGACTCCTTTCCTGAATCCCTCCGGCTTGGCCACAAATGTAATGAATAAACAAACAATCACACACACACAGAAACCGAAAACAAATACTTTCAAAGGAATGCACAGAAACACAGTCACAGAAGAAGTGATCGAACAATTCTCAGGCAACTTTTCAATCCTGTAGTGCAAAACTTCCATTCTTAAAGCAGTTGCGTATGGATTGCATTGCCTTGCAGTCAGTGTGGCTCGAGTTGGCTCTTGTGTCCACTGTCAATCAACAACAACAGATTCCTCAGATTTTGCTTCTCTGTGACCGCATCTTCAATTTATTCGTCTTTAGATCTTTGTATGAGTAGTTTCTCTAAATTTACCTATTTGTTGAAAGTTCATTTTGGGTGACTTCTCAAACTGTGGGATGTTTCTACCATAAACTTGAGATTCTAGAGCCATATAGGGCTTCTTCTTCTTCTTCTTCTTCTTCTTCTTCAGCCTTGTGTTGTCCTTGAATAGTGTTTGTTCTCCTATTTTCGTTTCCATTCATTGTTAAATGTTGCTGGTCGAGACACTGTTCAGTGTGACACATTAGTCAAAATGACAAGATAACAGCGCAATGAGGAGTCGATATTAAAGCAAGGTCCTCTCTGAAGGTGAGCTGCTGCTTTGCAAGTCAAGTTAAGAACTCTTCCTGTCAGATACAGTAAAAAAATGTCAGGCAGACAAGCAGGATGGGAGGAATTAATTTGGATTGAGCTCATCTCTCATCAGTTTGATTGAGGTAAAGTATTATAGTGATATAAATGTAAAAACAGGTTCCTGGGAAAGGTGATAGAACAAACCAAAAGGCTTATTGTACTCACAGACTGTTACCATCAAAGGCTAATCACAGGGAGGTACAGAATGGCCTGTGAACCGTTTCCAGACCGTCCTCTTGATGTCTGGACAGGTGTTGTCCCAAACCATAGACAGTAATCACACTAAGCACAGTGGTGTAAACACCATATCATCTAATCCTGATTGTTCTGGAAAAATGAAGGACTACATTGCCTTTTAATGAGGTGATCTTCTGATTTGGTGCCAGAAAACATTGAAAAGTATTTTCAAGAGCGGAAATTCCTGGATTAAGCGGTAACTCGTGAGAGCTCTTGGGCCTGCTCCAAAATGTAGCCTAGGTTAACAAGGTAACGGCTTGGTATGTTCAAGATATGGTTGACAGAACATAACACACTAATGTGACAGGGGAGGATAATCTCTGAGGGTACGTGTCTGAGGCTGCATCAACAGTGTTTCCTATCACATTGTTAACCATAATTCCTTCTATTCCTAGAAGCCCAGATCAAATCAAATCAAATTGTATTAGCCACATGCGCCGCATACAACAGGTGTAGACCTTACAGTGAAATGCTTACTTACGAGCCTCTAACCAACAATGCAGTTTAAAAAAAAATACATATAAGAATAAGAGATAAAAGTAACAAGTAATTAAAGAGTAGCAGTGAAATAACAATAGCGAGACCATATACAGTCGGGGTTACCGATACAGAGTCAATGTGCGGGGGCACCGCTTATTTGAGGTAGTATGTTCATGTAGGTAGAGTTATTAAAGTGACTATGTGTAGATGACAACAGAGAGTAGCAGTGGTGTAAAGAGGGGTGAGGGGGTGGGCACTGCAAATAGATTGGGTAGCCATTTGACTAGATGTTCAGGAGTCTTATGGCTTGGGGGTAGAAGCTGTTCAGAAGCCTCTTGGACCTAGACTTGACGCTCCCGGTACCGCTTGCCGTGCGGTAGCAGAGAGAACAGTCTATGACTAGGGTGGCTGGAGTCTTTGACAATTGTTAGGGCCTTCCTCTGACACCGCCTGGTATAGAGGTCCTGGATGGCAGGAAGCTTGGCCCCAGTGATGTACCGGGCTGTTCGCACTACCCTCTATAGTGCCTTGCGGTCGGAGGCCGAGCAGTTGCCATACCAGGCAGTGATGCAACCAGTCAGGATGCTCTCGATAGTGCAGCTATAGAACCTTTTGTGGAGCTGAGGACCCATGACAAATCTTTTCAGTCTCCTGAGGGGAAATAATTTTTGTTGTGTCCTCTTCATGACTGTCTTGGTGTGCTTGGACCATGTTAGTATGTTGGGGATGTGGACACCAAGGAACTTGAAGCTCTCAACCTGCTCCACTGCAGCCCCATTGATGAGAATGGGGGCGTGCTCGGTCCTCTTTTTCATGTAGTCCACAATCATCTCCTTTGTCTTGATCACGTTGAAGGAGAGGTTGTTGTCCTGGCACCACACAGCCAGGTCTCTGACCTCCTCCCTATAGGCTGTCTCGTCGTTGTCGGTGATCAGGCCTACCACTGTTGTGTCATCAGCAAATGTAATGATGGTGCTGCAGTCGTGCCTGGCCGTGCAGTCATGAGTGAACAGGGAGTACAGGAGGGGACTCGGACAGGGAGAGGTTGAAAATGTCAGTGAAGACACTTGCCAGTTGGTCAGCGCATGCTCGCAATACACGTCATAATAATACGTCTGGCCCTGCGTCCTTGTGAATTTTGACCTGTTTATAGGTCTTACTCACATCGGCTGTGGAGAGCATTATCACACAGTTTTCTGGAACAGCTGGTGCTCTCATGCATGTTTCAGTGTTTTTGCCTCGAAGCGAGCATAGAAGTAGTTTAGCTCGTCTGGTAGGCTCTTGTCACTGGGCAGCTCTCGGCTGTGCTTACCCTTGTAGCCACATCCGACAAGCGTCAGAGCCGGTGTAGTACGATTTGATCTTAGGCTTGTTTGATGGTTCGTCGGAGGGCATATTTCTTATAAGCTTCCGGGTTAGAGTCCAGCTCCTTGAAAGCGGCAGCTCTAGCCTTTAGCTCAGTGCGGATGCTGCCTGTAATCCATGGCTTCTGGTTGGGGTATGTAGGTACGGTCACTGTGGGGATGACGTCATTGATGCACTTATTGATGATGCCAATGACTGATGTGGTGTACTACTCAATGCCATCGGTGGAATCCTGGAACATATTCCAGTTTGTGCTAGCAAAACAGTCCTGTAGCTTAGCATCTACTTCATCTGACCACTTTTTGTTTTTATCTAGTCACTGGTGCTTCCTGCTTTGATTTTTGCTTGTAAGCAGGAATCAGGAGGATAGAATTATGGTCAGATTTGCCAAATGGAGGGCGAGGGAGAGCTTTGTATGCGTCTCTGTGTGTTGAGTAAAGGTGGTCCAGAGTTATTTTCCCTCTGGTTGAACATTTAACATGCTGATAGAAATTTGGTAAAACGGATTTAAGTTTCCCTGCATTAAAGTCTCCGGCTACTAGGAGCGCCGCCTCTGGGTGAGCGCTTTCTTGTTTGCTTATGGCGGAATACAACTCATTCAATGCTGTCTTAGTGCCAGCCTCTGACTGTGGTGGTATGTAAACAGCTACAAAGAATACAGATGAAAACTCTCTTGGTAGGTCGTGTGGTCTATAACCAGCCAGCTTTATGTTGATGTTGTTCCTGAGGAAGCAGAGTATCCTTTGCGTCGGGCTCGTCAGAGTCGTGGAAGGAAAAAGAGGATTCTGCTAGTCCGTGGTGAGTAATCACAGTCCTGATGTCTCAAAGTTATTTTCGGTCATAAGAGACAGTAGCGCAACATTATGTACAAAATAAGTAAAACAATAAGTTACAAACAACACAAATAAGGGAACAAAAAAAACAATCCGCTGGGGGCATGTAAAACGTCTGCCATCTTCTCCGGCGCCATCTTACAGATAGACCCTAGACTTAGATAGCAAAACCTAGAATTGACAACACTCATCTGAACACACAATACATCAGTAATTAAAGGTTGAGACTCAATGGTTGTAACAACATCATCCCTACAACATTATTCATAGACACATTCTTCTACCTGTGTTTCTTTGTAATGTATTCCAGGGCCGTGAACAGATGTTTTGGGGGGGCATGTACTCCAAAAATAAAAAGGGCACGCCCTCAAAAAAACTTGGTCACAGACTCGTTGAGTATTTATTACTTTGATTATTTAGTAGAAGTATTGAGGAGCAGTGAGGTTGAAGGTCACTTCAGGGATACAGCTGCTCCTCTACACTATCCCTAAATAAGACAGTAATGAAGGCAACTGAATAGAATACTGTGAGAAATACTGTAGCATACAATTACTACACCCTATATTCATATAATGTTGTTAGCAAGCAGACTCATTAGGCTATCATATGCTACAGGTAACAAAATGGCTAGCTAGATTACTGGATTAGTCATTTCTTTTTACTCATTGTGATTTATCACCAATGCTCTTAACTTCACTAATATAATTTTATAATAATATAATTATTAATAACTCTAGCTATAGTTATGTATGTAGCACATTGGTTGCTTGCTTAACATAATTAGAATATTTATTGTGTAGGCAAATCATTATTTGTCACATAAACATTATGATGATGATGATCATACACTATTTCCTATTCATGATATATATATCTGGCTGGCAAGTGGCTTGTGTGGTTATTTTAGTAGGCTAACGTATGGTGGCTAGCTAAGCTGCTTCCCTTACACGTGCAACTCCTGGCTGAAGGGATGGAGTTGAGTCTGAGGGTCGGTGATGTCTCTCTGCTGCGCGTAGGCCTATCAGCCAACCAGACCGGATATTGATGATGTAAATCAGCAAGTTAGCAGGTCACTTACCTTATGCTACTGTGGCGGTGGTGTTGATATTTAAACTAGCTATGCAGCTAGTAGCTAGCCAAACACTCGACCGGTGACCGCTTTTCAAATCATATGTTTGGATACCGTTTGGATACCGGGCGCGGGAGAACCACAATGACAAAATATGTATACCAACAAACAAAAGAAATTGGAGGGGAAATTATACCACCACCCAAAAGGGCAGTTTGGAGACAGGAAGGGCAAGAGACATGTGGTCTACACAGGTAGAGCCCTATCTGTGCATGTTCCTGCTGTATTCGTTAGTACTGTAGATGCATTGAACTGTGTATATATATAACACGATTCTGATGACAAATATTATTCGGACACAGAAGGCAAAGATCAATGCAGATGACGAGGGCCCTCTATTACATAAGATTGAATAACTAACTGGAGCCTCACAGAAGGAAAAGAGATTCTGCTGACCAATAGTTACTGTCTAGTTACCTCTAATATGTGTCTGTGGATATGAAACGGTAGCAGACAAAGAGTTCTGTCTGCATAAACACATCAAGATAAGGGTGCTGTTAAAGGAATGGGTGTAATACTTAGGTAGCGACACAATATCAGTCAGAGCATGAAAAGATGTCAGAGCTTTGTCTCCATGATAAGAGCAACCTGGATATATATATAGGATATCTAGTCTGAATCCTCTGAGTCATCATTATTAGTCAAATACAGAGGGTGTGAGTTGAGGGTGTATGTGCTTGCACTGAATGTGCATGGAGTGGAAGATATAGTATGGGTAATGTGCTAGTGTATAAGCTAATCATTAGTCTTAGCTTATACTCGCCACATTCTCCAATGTAATATATTAGCATAAGAGGGAAACAACACTTAAAAAATATATTCCCCAGTAATATCAGCCGACAGAGGAGCCAGGGTTTGATTTGCTTTGCGTTTAATGCAGAGTGATATAATTCATAATTCTGTTAATTGGTGGATGAAGGGCATGGATGGAGGGACACATCAGGGTTAAAGGTGATTCATCTTAATTTTTTTAAAGTGAATCCAACAGTGTTTTAGCAACATGAAATCTTATTAAAATCTGTTCATATACAACCCCAGGAAGAATATGACACCTACATTTTCTGACAAGCGAGCGCTTAAGATATGGTTGTTTTCATAAATTCGCAGAATGTTTGAGAATGACGTATAGTAAGGCATTTGTGAAAATTCTATAGCAATATAGAGTGGGAAACCGACTGTGCAATTGGAAAATTAATAGACACTGCAGTAGATGAATTCCAAGATGGCGTAGCAGTCAGACGTCTTTTGTCCTCGTCTTGTCATGTCCAGTGTATATATATTTTTATATATTTTCTATAGATTTGTTTTTCTACTTTATTATTGACTGTATGTTTGTTTTACTACAGTAGGCCTATATGCAAATAAGCCATTTGCCACATGGGCCTGCCATCATTTTGTTTGAACTGGACTGTATTTACAGGCAGTAGCAACAGCACGACTTTAGGTCACCTAAATGTATTTGCAACGAGCCACAAAATACACCTGCAAATACCACTGGAGTCCTCTTCCATTTGGGAACTTTACAGTCCTACTGATCAAACAACCATAAATAGGTAGGCTCTCTCTCACTCAGTTGCTTATGCACATCAACAACAACAAGATCAACAGCTAATGCTAGCCTGAGGGAGATGAGCTAAAATCTAACAAGGGAACATTAGTGTAGTATCCTTAGAGGCTTCTTAGATTGATGACTCATGACATGTAAGTACGGTTTAGTATTTAATTGCAACTTAGAGTTACATTCTCTAATGCACCTGGTTTAAACTACCTGAAGCTTTCTTCAATCACGGTTATATAGGCAGACATAGGAAATGGCTACAGATAGCGGAAAGCAAACCCCTGTCTTAAGTCTATACTGCCATCTATTGGTAAACATAAATATACCAGGTTACTACGATTAGCTACACCCTCTCAAACTTTTTCAGCTAGTTGGCCTTCTGCAGCTTGCCTCCCAGTACATGCATGTCCCAACCCACATTTTTCAACTGAATGGAAACTTGCCAGCCTGCCCGCCGATTTGATCAATGCCAAATACATTTGATTGTCAACTAAGAGATATGCTAAGTGTGGATAACAGTCATTCTAGTTCAGCATAGCTAGCTAGCCAGCAAAGTGATTCACGTTTCTTGCTAGATAACCAAATGACACCTGCACCTCCAGCTGTAGCCACCGAAAAATTAGGAGAGTAAAAAGTCAGTCACTCACCCACTCCTCCAATGACATGACAGGCTCCAAGTGTTTAGCTTGCTAAATAAATAGCAAGCTACATAAATAGATACGCTAGCTCAGCAGTGTCAAACTCAATCAGCGCATGGGCCATATTGAACAAACAGACATAGCCTATTTGATTTGACAAAAGAAACTTGCAACTGAGACCCAAACAGGCCATTGTTTTATTTGAAAATGTCCCTTTATAATGTCTACTTCTGTACATAGGTTGCTGTATATAGCATTTTAACATATTGAAACAGAAGAAGAGATAAACAATGTGTCCATCCTTTGCTGCTATGCTTGCAGATGTACATCATATGATGCAACCCTAAACAAAAAGTATTTAATAACTCTAAATAACAAAAAAGTAGCTATAGGTTGTTGTAACATTTATACATGTTTTGCATTTTTTTGCAGTGCATGGATAACCGGTCCGGATGAATGCAGCATTGCTGTATGGTGCACTCAAAATGTATTGTAGTTGAGTAGCCAGCCTAGGCTACTGCTCAAATGTTGCTGTATTAGGCCTACATGTTTCTCATTTTCATTATGTTTTGTTGGAGGTTATGTTTTTTGGTTATTAATGTAAAGTTTTAAAAGCCGAAGCCAGACTGCAACATTTTAGTAGCCTAGCTAGGACTGTGGCATGTGTCTGTACACACTCTATCCGCCGCACGCTGTAGACGGGACACACAAAAGCAGCGCAATTGAAGTTGAATTCATTGATGCGAGTGCGTCAGGCTGTAATTTCATGAAGTAGATGACTCAACTGTTGACTCATTTGTACTCGCTTGTGTGTCCTATTTGGACTGCTGGCGTTGTTTGACACATGTGCGCTAGCCTACTAGCCACGTTATGACTGACTTGTGATCATTGCCCTTGCTAGTTTGAGTGTATAGGCATTCCTAGTCTTAGTTGTATGTACCAATGTACCAGGCCAGCAGTGATTTACAACCTGATATACATTTTTGGGGGACTATCAAGAAATGTATTGATGAATTATATTAGTCATGCATCCATCTATTCTTCCTTACTGTATGTCATTGAATTTTGAATCAAATATAACCTATTTTTAAAACCTCTTATAAAGTTGGTTTTAAATCATAAACTGGGAATTTGATAATGTTGACTGATATTATGATTGACTGTTTGTTTCATATCTGCAAAGTAGTTAAAACGATGTAATTTCCACTTTAATGACCTGTGTAGTGTTTACATTACATTAGTCATCTCAGCACCCAAAATGTTGTTTCGGTCACAAAAGACTGGGGATGTGTCCCAAATGGCACGCTATACCCTTATATTGCACTACTTTCCCATAGGGCTCTGGTCAAAAGTAGTGCAAACATATATAGAGAGAATAGGGTGCCATTTAGGACGTTACCTATAACATTATACATTGTGGAAAAACGTGATCAAACCCTCCTGCTAAATGCAGTCTTTTAGTTTCACCTCAAAAAGTCTTCATTCATATCCACATGATAAATGCTAACTAAAATTGTTGACTGTAGTATCTCACCACGTTACTGTGCAAACCAATTTCAAGGTGAGAAAAGATTGAACTAAAGCTGGGTTTCTATCCATTCAGACAAAAGGATGGAAGTAGAAAGCACAGTAGGAAAGAGAGGGAAGAGGTTTCATCATCTTTAGAAGAAAACTTAGAACATCAGATCTCCGATACATAGAGAAGGTAGGTGAAGGAGATGCTGTTTTTATATTTTTTATGTTTTCATATAATCATTTTCAATGTAACCACTTTTATTTTGCTTTAGGTATTCTACAAATAGATGCAGCATTTGTATTCGTTCTTCACCCCAGAATGACTGGAGTTATCTTTCAAATGAATATTTCTAACACAAATAAATAAAAATAAAGCCAGAAATAATTTATTAGAATCTATTTATTCCAGTATAATGAGGTCAGGGCTCACTAGATATCACAAACAGAGATACAGTATCAATCTCAAAGTGACTTCCCTGGCTAAATAAACAATAAATAAACAGAGGGGAGGATGGCAACACACCGTTGGGAGAGTAACTGAATGGCAACTGGTTCGAATCACTGAGCTGACTAATTGAAAAATGTTTCGATGTGCCGTTGAGCAAGGCACTTAACCCTAATTGCTCCTGTAAATCACTCTGGATAAGAGCATCTGCTATATAAATGGCCAATGTAAATGTAAATTAATCACTGGACTCTGCTAAAGATGCGTGACAGGAGGAAAAGATAACTGTTAATAATTGTTTAATCTTTCAGCAAACAATTCCGAGATAAGGAACATAAACACTGTTTTTGGTGCACAGGGGAAGCAAGATGCCAGAACAGCCAAGGTTGGGTCTAACAAAATATTTCAGAATTTGTCATTTCTGTCCATTTCTGTGTCAACTTCATTGATTTGGATTGTTGACAACTGTCTGGTAACCACTACCATTACATTCAAGCTGCCTTCCCAATAAACTGAATGTTTTCTCAGAAGTGGGATCCTGTTGAATATCAGTTGGCATATCAAGATAAAATATTCAATACACGGGTAACACTGATTTCCGTGGGAATGACCACTCAAGCCTTATATGACACCTGATTGCAGGGGTTCACATTTAAAGGTAATTTCCGATTGAGCCGACATATACAGCGTTTACCGTGAACGCAGTCTCTGCGACCCCGGGAACATTGCCTTTAATTGTCAGTCGCGCTATAAAGTGTATTAAATTGAGCCTGAAGTCAATCGGACTTTCACTGTCATGAGACGTCTTATCATCCGGCATCAATAATAACTGAAAATGAGATCAATTCATCAGGCCCTCTCAACTAACCAGCTCTACAAACCTTTGAGTCCCCTCTGAATGGCTCCCTCTTCTGAGTTCTACACATTTAGTGACACTGTTGCTGTAGGGCAAGGCAGATGAGGTTTCTCCCCTCTCTCCACTTCTTCCAAATCCCCCTCATATCACTATGTGACTATTAGTGCATATTCTCACAGCAGAAGAGGGGATCGTTTAGAGATTCAGATTGTAAGTGGATTGGCTGTTAGTTAATTTAAGAAGCCACTGTTCTTCCAGCAATAACACATTGTCCAAATTGTTCTGTTTCTAACTGTTGTTGGCTTGGCAATGCCCTTAGTTTTTTTCCATGGGTTTGTGCTGCATGAGAGTTTACGACGTTGTTATATTACCTTAGCCTCTTTGTTTTTGCTTCTTATAATTGTGAGTGTAACGAATGCGCTTTGAGTTGGGAAGTACAGGTAGTGAGTGTTTAATAAATAAACGGACCAGAAAACAAGGAACACATGAACAACGCACTGACATGGAACAGAGTCAATAACACCTGCGGAAAGAACCAAGGGGAGTGACAGATATAGGGAAGATAATCAAGGAGGTGATAGAGTCCAGGTGAGTATCATGAAGCGCTGGTGCGCGTGATGATGGTGACAGGTGTGCGAAATGATCAGCAGCCTGGTGACCTAGAGGCCGGAGAGGGATTATACGTGACAGTACCCCCTCCCTGATGCGCGGCTCCAGCCGCAGGACGCCGACAAAAGGGACAATCCTGGGGATCAGGAGTGGACAGGTCACCTCTGCTGAAGCGCAGGAACCTGTCAAGGTGGCTGGGGCGCGGCAGCGCGGAGACCTAGAGTGCCGAAGGAGCAGACGAAACAGTACCCCCACTCCGACACACAACTCCAGCCGCAGGACGCCGACCAAAGGGACGATCCCGAGGATCAGGAGCAGACCAGTTGCCTCCACAGAGGCAAAGGAACCTGACGAGCAGCCTGGAAACCCGGAGCCTGGTGAGCCAGTTGTGGCATGGGAGCCTGCCGAGCCCACCGAATCTTGAGAACCTGACGAGCTAGCTAAGGCATGAAAGCCTGACGAGCTAGCTGAGTCATCCTCGGTAACAGACGCTTGACCCGCCAACTGAGTCTTGACATCCCGAGGTACCGGCTGAGGCATGAAAGCCTGATGAGTCGGCTGAGGCATCCTCGGTTTCTCCAGCAGCAGAACCCAGACCCAACGTCACCTCCAACACAAAAACAAAAAACACTCCCTGATGCTTCCCTTTGGTGAGGTGTTATTCTGTAACGAATGCGGGATGCAAGTACAGGGAGTGAGTGTTTAATAAATAAACGGACCAGAAAACAAGGAACACGAACAACGCACTGACATGGAACAGAGTCAATAACACCCGCGGAAAGAACCAAGGGGAGTGACAGATATAGGGAAGATAATCAAGGAAGTGATGGAGTGCAGGTGAGTGTCATGAAGCGCTGGTGCACGTAGTGATGGTGACAGGTATGCGTAATAATCAGCAGCCTGGTGACCTAGAGGCCGGAGAGCGAGTATACTTCCATCAACTGCAATTTCCTGTATTCCTTTGGCAATCCCCTCACACTTTGTAACACTTCCTATTTGATTTTTTATATATCGAGGCATTGTTGAGAATGTAAGGGCTATTAGTCAAGGGCCATGACCTTTTCATGCTGTTCCAGTGGAGATAAACCCCTGGTGGGTACATGGGGAGCATGGGGGAATCGTGTAACATAATACAACATACGGTATACCTGTACACCTCATTTGTCATGGAAAGAAAATGCCACAAGTTCAACATTGTAAATATGTCTGAACAGCACATAAGTTTGGGCTGGTACACCTGGTGTTTGACTGAGAGCGTTCCTCTCTTTATTTCCTGTAGGGACAGCTCTTCTCCAATAGAAACAGCTCTGCTCTAACACATTCTATCTCATGTTGCTCTACACCTCTCCACAGATTGGCTATTACCCCTCACACACACACGCACAAACACACACACACTGCGGAACCTTATCACAACTATCTCCATGGAACATTAGGAACATCATGAGAGTGCTCAGGGCACGCATTATCACATGAACACCTGTGGAGACCTGGTAAAGAGTACGAAGACACAGATTGCAAAGATATGAACGCATACACATCCTTGCTGCTGCAGCAATGCTAACCTAACCTCTCCAGAGCTGATTGTATGAGAGCAATAGGACCTGAAACATTACTCTCTTATTTCTTCTGGGTTTTGGAACAGCTTTAGGGGCCAAGCGGCATTAGCAGCAAGTGGTTGAACACATGAAGACTGACAGTCTCTCATTAAGACTAGTTGGTCCAGCAGCAGTGAGAGAGGAACACAGGCTGGGGAGTTGTGTGAGTCTTGTTACCATCAGGGGGGAAGCTATTCCATGTCTTGTCTGCCACTTATCTGTAATAAAGCTGAAGGAGCCTAGTCCAATGTGTGGTGGTGCCACAGAGGAGAGAGAAGAAGAAGAGGGTCAGTCTCATAATGCAGTGCATTCGGAAAGTATTCAGACCCCTTCACTTTTTCAACATTTTGTTTCGTTACAGCCGTATTCTAAAATGGAACAAATTCATGTTTTCCTCATCAATCTAAACACAATACACCATAATGACAGAGTGAAAACAGGTTTGTAGAAATGTTTGCAAATGTATTAATAATAGACAACAGAAATATTATTTACATAAATATTTAGACCCTTTCATATGAGACTCGAAACTTAGCTCAGGCGCATCCTGTTTCCATTGATCATCCATGAGATGTTTCTAAAATCAAATCAACTTTTATTGGTCACTTACACATATTTAGCAGATGTTATTGCGGGTGTAGCGAAATGCTTGTGTTCCTAGCTCCAACAGTGCTGTAGTATCTAACAATTCACAACAAATACACACAAATCTAAAAGTAAAAGAATGGAATTAAGAAATATATAAATATTAGGATGAGCAATGTCGGAGTGGCATTGACTAAAATACAGTAGAATAGAATACAGTATATACATATGAGATAAGTAAAGCAGTATGTAAAAAATATTAAAGTGACTAGTGTTCCATTTTTAAAGTGGCAAGTGATTACATGTCTATGTATATAGGGCAGCAGCTTCTAAGGTGCAGGGTTGAGTAACCGGGAGTGAGCAGACCGTGGCTCGGGTGGTTGATGTCCTTGATGATCTTTTTGGCCTTCCTGTGACATTGGGTGCTGTAGGTGTCCTGGAGGGCAGGCAGTGTGCCCCCGGTGATGCATTGGGAAGACCCCACCACCCTCTGGTGACACCTGCGGTTGCAGGCAGTGCAGTTGCAGGCAGTGCAGTTGCAGGCTGTGCAGTTGCAGGCAGTGCAGTTGCAGGCGGTGTACAGCCCAACAGGATACTCTCAATTGTGCATCATTAAAAGTTTGTGAGGGTCTTAGGGGCCAAGCCGAATTTCTTCAGACTCCTGAGGTTGAAGAGGCACTGTTGCTCCTTCTTCACCACTCTGTCTGTGTGGGTGGACCATTTCAGATTGTCAGTGAGGAACTTGAAGCTTTTTCCCGTCAATGTGGATAGGGGTGTGCTCCCCCTGCTGTTTCCTGAAGTTCACGATCAGCTCCATCGTTTTGTTGCCATGGAGGGAGAGGTTATTTTCCTGGCACCACTCCGCCAGGGCCCTCGCCTCCTCCCTGTAGGCTGTCTCGTCATTGTTGGTAATCAGGCCAACTACTGTTGTGTCGTCTCCAGACTTGATGATTGAGTTGGAGGCATGTGTGGCCACACAGTCGGGGGGGAACAGGGAGTACAGGAGGGGGCTGATCACGCACCCTTGTGTGGCCCCATGTGTTGAGGATCAGCTTAGAGGAGGTGTTGTTTCCTACCTTCACCACCTGGGGGTGGCCCATCAGGAAGTCCAGGACCCAGTTGCACAGGGCGGGGTTCAGACACAGGGCCCTGAGCTTAATGATGAGCTTGGAGGGTACTATGGTGTTGAAGGCTAAGCTACAGTATAGTCAATGTACAGCATTCTTAAATATGTATTTCTCTTGTCCAGATGGGATAGGGCAGTGTGCAGTGCGATGTCGATTGCATCGACTGGGTCTAGGGTGTCAGCTAAGGTAGAGGTGATATGATCCTTAATTAGCCTCTCAAAGCACTTCATGATGACAGAAGTGAGTGCTACGGGCGATAGTCATTTAGTTCAGTAACCTTTGCTTTCTTGGATACAGGAACAATGGGGGACAGCAGACTGAGATAGGGAGAGATTGAATATATCCGTAAACACTCCAGCCAGCTGGTCTGCGCATGTTCTGAGGACGCGGCTAGGGATGCCGTCTGGGCCGGCAGCCCTGCGAGGGTTAACCTGCTTAAATGTCTTACTCACGTCGGCCATGGAGAACGAGCGCCCACAGTCCTTGGGAGTGGGCCGTATCGGTGGCACTGTATTATCCTCAAAGCGAGCAAAGAAGGTGTTTAGCTTGTTTTCCATTTGTAATCCGTGATTGCAAACTGGATAGGTTTTAATAGTCAATATCCCCTATACACTTCCTGATGAACTCAATCACGTGTCCGTGTATACATCAATGCTATTCTCAGAGGCTACCCAGAACATATCCCAGTCCACGTGATCAAAACAATCTTGAAGCATCGATTCCGATTGGTCAGACCAGCGTTGAATAGACCTTAGCACGGGTACTTCATGTTTGAGGGTCTGCCTATTGGAAGGGAGGAGCAAAATGGAGTCGTGATCTGCCGAAGGGAGGACGGGGGAGGGCCTTGTGGGCATCCCGGAAGGGAGAGTAGCAGTATTCGAGTGTTTTACCAGAGTGAGTACTACAGTCAATGTGTTGATAGAACTTTGGTAGTGTTTTCCTCAAATTTGCTTTGTTAAAATCCTCAGCTACAATAAATGCGGCCTCAGGTTATGTGGTTTCCAGTTTACATAAAGTCCAGTGTAGTTCCTTGAGGGCCGTCGTGGTATTGGCTTGAGGGGGAATATACACGGCTGTGACTATAACCGAAGAGAATTCTCTTGGGAGATAATATGGTCGGCATTTGATTGAGAGGTGTTCTAAGTCGGGTGAACAAAAGGACATGAGTTTCTGTATGTTATCACAATCACACCATGGGTAGTTAATCATGAAACATACAACACTGCCTTTCTTCTTCCCGGAGAGTTCTTTATTCCTGTCTGTGCGATGTACTGAGAACCCAGCTGGCTGTATGGACGGGGACAGTATATCTTCAGAGAGCCATGATTCCGTGAAACAGAGTATGGTACAGTCCCTGATGTCTCTCTGGAAGGAGATCCTCGCCCTGAGCTCGTCTACTTTATTGTCCAGAGACTGATCTTGGAGCAGCCTCTGGGATGAGATCAATTGCCCTGGGGGGTACAAACAAAGGATCCAATTTGTGAAAGTCGTATTCCTGGTTGTGATGCTGGGAGTTACCACCGCTCTGATATCCAAAAGTTATTTCCGGCTGTATGTAATAACAAAATAAACTTTCTGAGCTAATAATTAAAGACATAAGACACTAAAAAACAAAATACTGCAAAGTTGCTTAGGAGTTAGTAGAGCTGCCATGTCTGTCGGCGCCATCTTGCCATCTTCTGTAGATCAATGGAAACAGGATGCACCTGAGCTCAATTTCGAGTCTCACAGCAAAGGGTCTGAATACTTATGTAAATAAGGTAATTCTGTTTTTATTTTTAATACATTTGCAAAAAAATTCTAAAAACCTGTTTTCACTTTGTCATTTTGGGGTATTGTGTGTAGATTGAAGATATTTTTTTAAGTCCATTTTAGAATAAGGCTGTAACGTAACAAAATGTGGAAAAAGCAAGGGGTCTGAATACTTCCCGAATGCATTGTATACACTGTCAGTTTCAAAATGATTGGCACCCCTGTTTTGAATGCTCCAGCACCCTCCCCCTTGTGAGGATAATGACACTGATTATTTTTCTAAAATGTTTTTTGAGATTGATCTTAGACCATTCCTCAATATAGATCCTTGATATCCTTTATCTGCTCTTAAGGACTGCTCTCTTCAATTCAAACCACAGGTTTTCAACAGGGTTCAAGTCCAGAGACTGAGATGGCCGTCGCAAAATGTTGATTTTGTGGTTAACAGCAATTCCTTTGTGGATTTGATGTGTGCTTGGTGTTATTGTCTTGCTGGAAGATCAACTTGTTGCCAAGTTTCAGCCTCCCTAGCAGAGGCAACCAGGTTTTTGGCTAAAATGTTCTGGTACTGGGTAAAGTTCATGACACCGTTGACCTTAACAAGGGCCCCAGGACCAGCGGAAGCAAAATAGCTCCATAACATAAAAGATCCATCACCATATTTGACAGTATTTTGCACCAGTGGTAGGTTTGGCGTGGGTGCAGAAAAAGATGCAGAAAATAACCCTATACAGTATGTCACCATACCGTATTTTAGGGTATCCAATAGTGATACTGTAATATTTGTTTTACCATAACAGTACAGTACAGTGCATAATTGTGATCTTATTTTGGTAATTGTAACGAATGGATGAATTAAACTCAATAAGGGCAAATGGGGTTTTTGTATTGTACAGTATTTTACCGTAATTGCATGGGATTCGTGAAAGTATGTTGGCTGCTAGGTAATGTGTTTACATATTACAGAATATCAATGAATGCCAGTTTGGAAACCTTTGCTAAGGCCTCTGAAAGTGCAAGTACTATAAAATACCACATTTTGGTATTCCAAACTGGAGGTGACTACAGGGAAAAGGACATGGCAAGTACTGTACTCAACCATAAGAGGTTTGAGACTTGCTGCCACTTCAATCTGTCCCCAATACACATTTAATTGTTGTGGCACTACTACCGCATATCAGTTAAATTGGTACAGCACTCTCACTAATGGGTAGCACAAATGTAGCTTCTTTCTGGCTCATTAAAATAGATTAATAAGCCAGGAACAACAATACCATGCAACCACGAAAGAACTTCTTATAGCCACAAAATAACTTATCTTAAACCAATTTCTTTGTAATAAACGGTAACATACTGTAAACATGTTTTTACAGTAACTTACAGGTAACTGGCTGCAAACAAGTTACAGTTTTTACAGTGTGGTCAAATGGTTTTTGGCACTCCAAAAATATGGTACAGTACTGTATTATGTGGGGTGGAATTACAGTACCTTTTTGAAATGCAGCAATTATTTCCCTGGCCACAACATTTTCCCACAATGCACCATAATTTACAGTATGCTGGAGTATAGTGCTTCTGTTGATAAATGTACAAATGTACCATGTAGATCACAGTTTTCCATTTAAGGGTAATATTCACACCTCTTTCAATTCTATCACTCAGAATTGTTTGAAAAGTTGACAGTTGCCAATCCAACAATGCTGTGCAGTTTTGGTAATGTACTGTTAAACCAAAGTTTCTTTGGAATTTACGGTATCATTTATTGTTTACGCCTAGAATCACCCAGAGTGCATTGTCATTTACGTCAATTTACTGAAAATAATGAATATGATACTTTACTGTTAGTTTTATTGTATAATACTATCAAAACAACAAGACAGTTTTACAGTGTGGTGGAGAGAGAGGTGGTGCGGGAGGGTGTTAGAAGGGTTGGGGGAAGTGTTGCACTTTGCATGTAAATGGTTGTTAGACTGCTGCAGGGACCTGTATAGAGCATGAAAGAGAATAATGATGATGACATTTAAGCAATAGGAAAGATAGTTGAGGACACAGAGGTAATCAAGGGCAACTATTTGTGACCTGGAATGACGTATGATCCGATCTATGACGTCTCAGACAAAGAAGAAAGAGTTTATTTCTGTTGGGAGGTGATGAGAGCACTTTGTACACCCCACCATGACCTAAAAGGAGAGGATTACTTAACCCTGTCAGTCCCGAGACCCCAGCAAAAACCACATGTATGTCCAGCCCTTATATTTAGACTCAATTAAATGTTTTACCATATTCTTATCAGGACAACCAGGGCTACAAGTAGAACAACTATTTGACATAAACAGTTGCAATCATGAGTTTTATTGACAAATGTTGACAAATGTCAATAAAAACCCCTGATAAAAAGGAATTGATGAATGCAGTAAGTACAGAAATGGTTTGCTCAGTGGGAAATGAATATCCAACTAGTCAGTGACAACTGTATTCAGTTTGGAGTTTGTGACAGCGACAATGTAAGCTTATTACAGTATTACAAATACTATGTCCTGGCATTTACTATTATCTTCTATGTAGAAATGTCATAGAGCAAACATGTGCGTGTCCGTGAGTGTCAGCCTTTCATAGATAGCCTTTAATAGTTTTTACCTCAAATCATTCAGACACTATATATGTTTTTTGTAAAAAGACCTGGCCCCGGGCCCTTTCAGGCATCCTCCCTTGTCTCACAAACACCACTTTAGCTCAGCCCCTGTTAAATCACACAGACTAACGGTACCAACAGATGCGGAAGAAACAGACAGATCAAATGTTACAACCCAGAAGTCCGCTCAAACGCACAATGTTTAAAAGAGTTAGATGTCAAAAGCGTGTGTCGTGGTGGAACTCACTGGGTTAAGGACAATTTTATGTTTTATTTAACCTTTATTTAACTAGGCAAGTCAGTTAAGAAAAAAATCTTATTTACAATGACGGCCTACCCCAACCCTAACGATGCTGGGCCAATTGTGCGCCAATCACGGCCAGTTGTGATACAGCCTGGAACAGAACCAGGGTCTGTAGTGACATCTCTAGCACTGAGATGCAGTGCCTTAGACCGCTGCGCCACTCAGGATCTCAATGCAGCCTTTGAACATCTTATGTAATTTGAGGTTTGCTAGTGCAATAGAAAGGTATTTGGTGAAGCAGAAAGAAAGTTCACAAACAGAAGGTGCTAGCAAAAGGTTTCCAGACAAATCTGTCTGTTGTTTAATAGTTGGTTTTAAATTCTCATCATCTGGATACAAAAGAGTGACAGACTCTAATGTCTCATCAAGATGACTCAATTGATTTTGTGCCACAATCATGAGATTACCTTTCTGAAGCTTTTCTGTGAAATTAGTCTGATGCCACATTTTAAAAGGTCACCATTGTTATTGTCTTCATGATTGACTGAACAAGACTATAACATAAGATATCACAAATCATGCAAAAGACAAACTTCATAATGCTTCTGATAAATGATATGTTATATTGTTGGGACAAACATATTGCTTCTGATAAATTATATTTTATATTGTTGGGACAAACTTCATATTGCTTCTGATAAATTATATTTTATATTGTATTTTTTTGAGAGAGATGCAATAAATACAATATTTTGTTTAAATAATAAATGACAAAAGAAAAACTTTCATATGTCACTTGAATAGATTTATGCTTCATATTCCAGTTAATTCTGTTTGGTTTCCATGTCTATTCCGCCCGGAGCATCTTAGTATGCTTCATATTCCAGTTACTTCTGTTTGGTTTCCATGTCTGTATTCTGCCCGGAGCATCTAAGTGAAATATTTTCACCACATATGCATGTCCAGAGAAGGCGTCAGGAGGCCAGGGAGTCAGAATAAGTTAATTAAACGCTGAGGTGGTAGCTAGGCATGGCATTGGGCTGCCCACCAGCTATTAGACAAAGTCACTCACACTACAACTCTCTCCCACGCTCTGGTGAGAAAACAAACCTCAACCCGCACCAGTAGAAGCCAAAGAGCACCCATGTGACCATTCTTTTTTATGATTTTGTTATGGGTTGAAATGTCCCATTTTGTCATTCTCAAATAATTCTGAAGTCTCGTTAAAAATTCCCTGTGAGTCAATGTATACCTGACTGTCCTCCTCCGTCCCTGTCAGTAATTTAGTGGCCGGTCTTCAGTGCATACTGCATAAAATCCAGACATGACCAGTATCTCTCTTTGGGGTTGGAACATGGCTTGCCAATCACACATAGAGGCTTTGGTGTGAGCCCAGGGGAATACCGGATGAATACTGGATGTGAAAAGAGAGAGGGCGTTTAAATCTCTTCTGTTTCCTCTTTGGCTTCTAACCAGCCCGGCCTGGATTCTGTCTTAAGGTCCTAGAGGGCAGAGGGTGATTTAGTTAGAGTAGACCTTTCATGCAGACATACAGTATGTAGGCTACGTCTTTTGAGTCATGTCTTAAGACACAAGTTTATGCTGAAAGTGAGTGTTTTCAGTAGATGTGTGTGCCATTTAGGATGAAAGCCTGTTACAGAGGCTTAGGGATTGTTGTAGAACTAGTTCTGTCTGTTGAGACATGACAGAAACATCATATCCATTTTCCAAAATCCTCATCTCACATGTCAATAAGCAACACTAATATTTGCTGATTATTCTCCAGTGTCATATGACCACGTCGCCTGCGGCTCCAGGGAGGTGCTTTCATCAAGTTCTGCCTGTCCTGTGTGGATTATGATAATGCATAGGAACCATCTATCTGGACCATCATAAACTCCACACTTCTTCAACTTGAGCTATTGTCATTTTTCTAAGTGAAATAAACTGGAGGAGCTGGGATCACATGAAAAGATCTGTTTTTATATCTGCAGGCATCCTCTACCGTGGAGGGGTTCGAGAGAAAATGACACGCATCCCGCTGAGGTAGACTATCTGTCAATGGAGCTCCTACTGTAGTTGTTCTAATTTGTCTGTTTGAGGGAGCCAGATTCTCGCCCCAAAGCGGTTTTACTTCATAGCATGTGGTGCAGAGGGGAAGTGCTTAGGCTGTTAGTCAAACAATCCTTGAATGACATACATTTTCAAACAATCTACAGTTGAAGTTTACATACACTAAGGTTGGTGTCATTAAAAATCGTTTTTCAACCACTCCACAAATTTCTTGCTAACAAACTATAGTTTTGGCAAGTCGGTTAGGACATCTACTTTGTGCATGATACAAGTAATCTTTCCAACAATTGTTTACAGACAGATTATTTCACTGTATCACAATTCCAGTGGGTCAGAAGTTTACATACACTAAGTTGACTGTGCCTTTAAACAGCTTGGAAAATTCCAGAAAATGATGTCATGGCTTTAGAAGCTTCTGATAGGCTAATTGACATCATTTGAGTCAATTGAAGATGTACATGTGGATGTATTTCAAGGCCTACCTTCAAACACAGTGCCTCTTTGCTTGACATCAGAAAACAAAGTGTAGACCTCCACAAGTCTGGTTCATCTTTGGGAGCAATTTCCAAATGCCCGAAGGTACCACATTCATCTGTACAAACAATAGTACGCAAGTATAAACACCATGGGACCACGCAGCCGTTACACCGCTCAGGAAGGAGACGCGTTCCTAGAGATGAACGTACTTTGATGCGAAAAGTTCAAATCCATCCCAGAACAACAGCAAAGGACCTTGTGAAGATGCTGGAGGAAACAGCTACAAAAGTATCTATATCCACAGTCCTATATCGACATAACCTGAAAGGCCGCTCAACAAGGAAGAAGCTATTGCTCCAAAACCGCCATAAAAAAGCCAGACTACGGTTTGCAACTGCACATGGGGTCAAAGATCGTACTTTTTGGATAAATGTCCTCTGGTCTGATGAAACAAAAATAGAACTGTTTGGCCATAATGACCATCGTTATGTTTGGAGGAAAAAGGGGGAGGCTTGCAAGCCGAATAACACCATCCCAACCGTGAAGCACGAGGGTGGTAGCATCATGTTGTGGGGGTGCTTTGCTGCAGGAGGGACTGGTGCACTTCAAAAAATAGATGCATCAATATATGTGGATATATTGAAGCAACATCTCAAGACATCAGTCAGAAAGTTAAAGCTTGGTCACAAATGGGTCTTCCAAATGGACAATGACCCCAAGCATACTTCCAAAGTTGTGGCAAAATGGCTTAACGACCACAAAGTTAAGGTATTGGAGTGGCCATCACAAAGCCCTGACCTCAATCCTATAGAACATTTGTGGGCAGAACTGAAAAAGAGTGTGCGAGCAAGGAGGCCTACAAACCTGACTCAGTTACACCAGCTCTGTCAGGAGGAATGGGTCAAAATTCACCCAACTTATTGTGGGAAGCTTGTGGAAGGCTACCCGAAATGTTTGACCCAAGTTAAACAATCAAAAGGCAATGCTACCAAATACTATTTGAGTCCATGTAAACCTCTGACCCACTGGGAATGTGATGAAAGAAATAAAAGCTGAAATAAATCATTCTCTCTACTATTATTCTGACATTTCACATTCTTAAAATAAAGTGGTGATCATAACTGACCTAAGACAGGGAATTTTTACTAGGATTAAATCTCAGGAATTGTGAAATGTGTTTGGCTAAGGTATATGTAAACTTCTGACTTCAACTGTACATTGACTGAACCTGGGGCCTACTTCCATTATTCCATTATTAGTGCATCATAAAAATGTGTGTGTGTGTGTGTCTCTTTGTGTGTGTGTGGCATCAGTTCCATCAACACTAATCAACTTAGTGAAAGTAAAGATTCACCCATTTTGAATGTTACATTGTATTTGTGCATCTTTGAGCTATTCACAATGCAAGCAGACAGAAATACAGCTGTATTTCTGCCTGCTTGAACGGCAAATCGCTCAGATACACATGAAAATATGAAATGACCCCGGGAATCGATAGAACACAAATACGATATAACATTCCTTTAACAACCACATTTCTACTGTATAGGCCCACCGCTTCTCCAATTTCATGACACAAATCTATAATATGATGGACTGTTTGAAAATAAAGATAGATCCTTAATTCCAATGGATTGTATCAAAAACAATATAGAATGACGTGTTAGACACTATATTCCACACAGTAATTAAACACTCCAGTCTCCAAGTGCCTTGCTAGTATTTATCTACAACACCTGCCTCTTAGACCTCTTCTCATGTGAGACGGCCAGCTATTGAGCCCTCTGGCTCGGCCCTTGTTTAGATCTGTAGCCTATGGCCATACAATACACATCCTCCACTAAGCAGAGCGCTGATAAACAAACACAGATCAATTAAATGAATCCATGACCCCCGAGATCTACGGCTCTGAAAGAGCATTTGTCTAATGAACTGAAACTAGAAGCTATGTTGTGCTGATGGGCTGAGTTGTTTGCTGAGGTGTATCGTGTCCCAGAGTCATGCATACAAGGCCGTTGACTAAATAATAGTCAACATGCCATTTTTTAAAGCTATAATCCTTAGTTGCTACATACATTTTTTGAGTTATAAATTAATGATATATAGCCATTGATTGTCAAAGAATAGAACTTATAAATGCCTCATGAGCTTAGTTCAACTGTCATACCCCATCAGAACCCAAATTATAAGCTTGTTTTACACCAATGTCTGTAAACAATGTAAACACTGTATAGCATCAAAACATGGTTCAAACTAAAATGTTAATACCATGGATAGTCAGTCCTTGCATCCACAGCTCTCTCTATGAATTTGAGGGTGGTTACGTTTCTCCAGGCCCGTCCCTCAGCTATTTACCAAAACAGAGTCAGGGTGATACTTTGTTATTGTTTCAATCAAGGATTCTAGCTTTAAGGCAATATATTCTCCCTGATGTCTCTCATTCTTTTATAGCAGGTTTCCAGTTGCATTCTTTCCCATTCTGGTGTCACGTCTACTCCCGCTTCCCCTCCTCCAGCGCTCGACATTGCGGTCTACTAACCACCGGTCCTGGCAACCAAAATTGTGCACACCTGGCAACCATCATCGCGCACACCTTCTCCCCATCGTTACGCACACCTGGACTTCATCACCACCCTGATTACTCTCCCTTCATATAGCCTTCAGTAAGCCTCAGTCATCAGGCAGTATTGGGTTTTTGGTTCCTTTTTAGTATTAACATTAATGATTACTATTAAACACACCTACTGTGCATGTTTCCCTGCATATATGTTACGTCTGGTTCTGGTAGTGGGTACCCACAGGGACGAAGATTTGTATTTTCACCCAGCACAAACATACCGGATTTAACTAATCAACAAGCCCCTCGATTAGCTGAATCGGGTGTGTTGGCTGCACAGGATTAACAAGTGTGTATGCTACAGTTTGCCATGTATTTAAATACTGTATTCTCGACAAAGTGTAGTTTCTACTACTGTACATTGCATTGTAGTTACACCGTTTATACTGCACGTATAGATTGCATTTGGATTACTGTTACAGTTCTATTTAGGTTAAGTGGATTCGTTGTGTCATATCTAGATTTGGGTGGGGGGGCAGAACATTTTTTGTCCATTAAAATAACATCAAATTGATCAGAAATACAGTGCAGTGATGAATTGAGTGTGTAGTGATGATTTTGATAATATTTTAATGGACAAAAAAATGGATTTTCTTTCAAAAGCAAGGACATTTCTAAGTGACCCCAAACTTTTGAACGGTAGTGTTGTCACGACTTCAGCCGAAGTTGGTCCCTCTCCTTGCTCGGGTGGCTTTCGGCGGTCGAAGTCACCGGTCTAGCTACCGCCAATCTACTTTTCATTTTCTATGTTTTTTTGTCTTCATTATACACACCTGGTTTCTATCCCATCATTACTCTGTTCCCCTCATGTTTTTGTGCGTGATTGTTTGTGTTTCTTTGTTCCGTGTTTTCGAGTGGTTGTTTTTTTTCCCCAATCATGTATTTTGGAAATATTGAGTAAAGCATTTAAAAACTCATATTCGTTGTCCTGTGCCGGACTCTGCCTTACCGGCATCACAGAGAACCCTGACAGAATCACGCACCACCCATGGAGTCAGCAGGATCACCCAGCCCTCCTCTACAAGTCGAGGAGCGCCTTCAGCAGCATGCGACAATGTTGCAGAGTCTCGGCACAGCCATGGATAGCGTGCTGCAAAGCATGGAGCGATTGGAGAGAGGAGCCTCCTTCCTTTGCCCGGTCTCCCTACGGCCCTACAGACTGCGGAGGCCCTGTTCACCCATGTCTTCCGGCATTACGGGGTGCCTGAGGATATAGTTTCTGATCGGGTCCCCAATTCACGTCCAGGGTTTGGAGGGCGTTTATGGAATGTCTGGGGTTCTCGGTCAGCCTTACCTCAGGTTTTCACCCCGAGAGTAACGAGCAGGTGGAAAGAGTCAACCAGGATGTGGGTAGGTTTCTGCGGTCCTATTGCCAGGACCGGCTGGGGGAGTGGGCAGTTTTTATTCCCTGGGCAGAGATGGCCCAAAATTCACTCCGCCACTCCTCCACTGGTCTTTCCCCTTTCCAGTGCGTACTGGGATACCAGCCGGTTCTGGCACCGTGGCTTCAGAGCCAAATCGAGGCTCCTGCGGTGGATGAATGGTTTAGGCGCTCGGAGGAGACCTGGGAGAATGCCCATGTGCAGCTACAACGAGCCGTGAAGCGGCAGAAGGCGAGCGCCGACCGCCACCGCAGTGAGGCCCCGGTATTCGCACCGGGGGACAGGGACTGGCTCTCGACCCGAAACCTGCCTCTCCGCCTGCCCTGCCGGAAGCTGGGTCCGCTGTATGTGGGGCCCTTTAAAGTCCTGAGGAGATTGAATGAGGTATGTTATAAGTTACAGCCGGTGGTGGCTGGTCCACTCCATAAGTCTGAGGTACAGGAGGTTCCTCCGCCTCCTCTGGACATCGAGGGGGCCCCAGCGTATACTGTTCGAGCCATTATGGACTCTAGACGTCGGGCAGGGGGCCTCCAGTACCTCGTGGAGTGGGAGGAGTATGGTCCAGAGGAGAGATACTGGGTGCCGGTGAGAGACATCCTAGACCCTTTGTTGCTGCGGGAGTTTCACCGTCTCCACCCGGATCGCCCTGCGCCTCGTCCTCCGGGTCATCCCCCAGGCCGGTGTCGGCGCCCTGCTGGAGCTGCGCGTCAAGGGAAGGGTACTTTCACGACTTCAGCCGAAGTTGTTCCCTCTCCTTGCTCTGGTGGCTTTCGGCGGTCGAAGTCACCGGTCTTCTAGCTACCGCCGATCTACTTTTCATTTTCTATGTTTTTTTGTCTTCATTATACACAGCTGGTTTCTATCCCATCATTACATGTTCCTTATTTAACCCTCTGTTCCCCCCACTCATGTATTTTGGAAATATTGAGTAAAGCATTTTAAAACTCATATTCGTTGTCCTGCGCCTGACTCTGCCTTACCGGCATCACGGAGAACTCTGACAAGTGTACATTATTATTCAAATCTCTGACAGATCAACTTGTTTGTGTTATAAATTAGAGGCAGGAAATCTAACTTGCTGCGATAAGGCTGATTTGTGTGAAGAAGAAAGATGGGAAACAGTGATGATGTGTGAATGTAGCTATTCTCAAAGGAAATATTCTGGCTTCTGTCCCTGTGGTGAGGCAGACAGAGCAGGGAGTAACCTCCCTGGTTAGTGTGTAGTGTTGACAGAGAAGTAGGTTTGACAAGATGGTATACAGCTTATTTCAGAAATGACTTTCGTAGCAGGTTAGGAGAACTTACGAGATGTACTGTAAGCTAGGGATATGAAAGCAATAACTTATGGCTCAGAACTTTACTCCTGGTCCATACTGCTGTTTGTCTACAAAGTCGTGCCCCCCCTTCAGATTTTTTTAGTGTGTGTGTGCGTACAGCAACTGCAAAATTCAATAGTTCACTACAAGATATCTGTAAGAGACTATGGACATGAACAAATCAATGACAGATATTCCATTGTGCTTCAGAGTGGAACATTTATCATCCACTGTTGCTAGTTTCGGACTGTTGACAGTTGTATAAGGCAGCCCTATCACAGAGAGCATCTCAAACACCTCAAAACACACTTTAGTTACACAATAGTGGCAGAAACCTTCCCAATTGGTCAGTGCTATCTGGGAACCTTGAAACATTCCTACACTGACTTGAACACAATGAAGTTGACATTTTAAATGGTTAAGTTAAGGGTTAAGGTTAGGGTTAGGTAAGGGTTAAGGTTAGGGTAGGGGTTAAGGTTAGGGTTTAGGGTAGGGACATCCCAAGGATTCCGAATAGCACTAACTCTTCCCAATCATACAGAAAATCTATTTCAGTGGGACAAACCACAGGTTAGAAGGGATAGCACTCACTCCCTCGTTTCTCTTCTCTTTTAACCTCCGTCTTTTTCTTCCATTAAACTGTTGACTATGGTTGGTGCTGCGTCGCCCCTCCTTTGCCATTATTTCACCATGATGGTTTGTTTTTCCGCATCAGTTTAGGGTCTCAATCTCCCAGACAGCAAAAGATACAATGTAGAGACAGGGCAACCCAATCCATAGTCTGGGACAGGCATGTCTTAGCTCCATTTTCTTGCAATACAGAGAAGGCTACATTACTGCATGTGTGCAGAATAGCATCAGAGGGATATGTTGCAGAAAGCAGAAGAGGGAAGCACTCATGTGATTGGGACAGAATCTCTTTAAGCTCATGTGGTTGGGACAGAACTATCTCTTTAAGCTCATGTGGTTGGGACAGAACTATCTCTTTAAGCTCATGTGGTTGGGACAGAACTATCTCTTTAAGCTCATGTGATTGGGACAGAACTATCTCTTTAAGCTCATGTGGTTGGGACAGAACTATCTCTTTAAGCTCATGTGGTTGGGACAGAACTATCTCTTTAAGCTCATGTGGTTGTTATGTTGAGACAGAGAAACTGAGTAAATAACAGCGGGCCAATTAATAGTAGTCATAATTGACATTGGCGCCGTGTCTGTAGGAACCGGGGTCCTGGGGCCCGATGGGGGCGTTCTCGTCATAATGGTGCTGGCGACCTTGGTCTGACGACTGGGCCAGGTCCATCCAGTAGGACAGGTCAGTCTCAAGCCTCTGTGGGATGGATGGACAACAAGAGATGAAACATTAATTAAATCAAGCTAGAAGACTCTGGAACATGTTTGAATGAGAGTGAATAGACAAGGTGTTAGAAGAGACAGTGTGTATATTTGTGTGACAGCTGCAGTTGGAGAGATCCAACTCAAGGACAACTGGAGATACAATGAAATAATATCGTAATAGCAGATGCTTTGATCCAAAGTGACTTGCAGTACGTTGAGTGCATATGTTTTGTTGTTGTTGTATATAATATATGACCCCAGCGGGAAACCAACTTATAGTAGTGTAAATATGTCTGAATAGGTGAAGTCTTGGAAGGGATGGTGTGTCTGAGTTATAGTATGACTGGCGTACGAGGGCACCCTTACGTTTGTGCACGTTTGTCTTGAATAATTAACTGACACGTTTTCTATTAGGCCTTATGTGACGAGACGGTTTGGACAGGCCCGCCGCTGTTGGACGATGGGCGCAGATGTGAGAGAAATATTACGGCCCTTCATCGACGGATGTTGGAGCTGGGATGAACTGACACACACACACACACACACAGGGGGCAGCTGCTGAGCCCGCTAAGAGACATGTGTCACAGATACCGACATTAATCCAATCACACAGCCTTGCTAGCTGTCATATAAATATCAACACACACCTTATAATAGAGCTGTCTGGACAGTGGAGAGAGGTTACACACACACACACACACTAATAGAGCTGTCTAGACGGCGGAGTGGTTGCATTGTGTTGCTAAGACATTGCTGTAGACGGGAAGTCATGTCTCTGTACAGCCTGTATGAGACTGAAGCAAACACAAAGACTGACCTTTTCATATGTTGACCTATCATTCCTGTAAATGCCACCATGGGACTTATACAAGGACGGAAAAATAGTCTGAGTTTCTATAACCATATGAAAGGAAAATAATTCAGATTAGATGAAAGGTATAAGAAACAGAACTAGGAACATAATAGGAATGTGCTGGTACTGTGCAGTACATTCTTCCTGTAAGCCAGTTATTTGTAATGTTACATGGAATTGTATATTTAAGCAATAATGCATGAGAGGGTGTGGTATATGGCCAATACACCATGGCTAATAGCTGTTCTTGCATTGTGCATGGACACAGCCCTTAGCCGTGGTATATTGCTCATATGCCACAAACAACCGAGGTGCCTTATTGCTATTATAAACTGATTACCATCATAATTAAAGCAGTAAAAATACATGTTTTGTCATACCCGTGGTATACGATCTGATATAACACGGCTGTCAGCCAATCAGCATTCAGGGCTCAAACCACCCACTTTATAATACATGATAGTATATGATGCAGTTGTAGTTTACTAGAACGGATTACTCTAAGGACTGTAGGAATGCTTTACTGACCAATGGGTAAAGCGTCTGTGTGTGCAGAGTGCAGTGTATTGTGAAGGGTACAGTGTGCAGTGCACCTACCGCCTCGTCATATCCCATGTGCATAAACTGCATGATCCATTGCTGCACATCTGGCCTGCTGCGGTCCCAGATGTTCCTCTTGGGCCTCCGTAGGGAGGTCAGGAACTCTTTGGCCTTGGAGGGGGCCACCGCCACCCACACAGGCTTCGTACCTCCGCCCACTAAGGAAATACAGGTAAGGAGAGGTTAAGGGTCAAGGTGCGGATGTAAAGCAGTCAATAATCCCACCTGTTTGCCTACAGCAGGGTCGGAGGCAGGGGGAGTGTGCAGGGAGCAGGGGAGCTGTCAGTGACTGAGAGATGGAGTGGTTCTGACCGACCAGCAGCAGCCAGGACAGACAGGAGAGGAGCCTAAGGCTGCATCAGCGACACTATAAATATCAACGGGTGTTTTTAGATTATTAATAAGACTCATAAAGACTCATCATCATCTGAAACTGTCACTTATCAATCCAGGCACTCATCCCACAGAAGACTGCGTGTGTTGCGTGCCATGGAGGTCTGTCTGAACTTGACAGGGCTATTCAAAGCTGTGAAGTGTGAAAAGTTTCCCGCCTGAGGTGGATTTGTCGATAAAGTTATTTATTTTTATTTAACCTTTATTTAACTAGGCGAGTGAAAGGTGAAATGTTCTCCTGACATTAACGATGCAGACGTGGATGTAGTTGTAATGAACACGATGGGAGACAGAGTGCCGGTTTCAAGCGCAGGGCGCAGCAGGTGTTTATTGTAAAGGACCACAAGAGGAGGCAGGTAGCTGGGTCCAGGGGCAGGCAGAAGGTCATACACAGGGAATCCAAAAAGGTAACAGTACAGCTAGGGAAAAGGCTAATAATGTAGTCCGGGAGATCAGGCAAGAGGGAGATGACAAGATATCTGAGAGGCAAAAGTACAGGCAGGGAATAGGCAAAAAGGCATCGTTAGTGAGGATGGCCAAAAACGATGATACACAGGAGGACTAATATGGAAATAAACAGCGCTCCGAATAGCATGTGTACCAAACAAACAATACCTCACAATGATGGGGTGCAATGAACTGAATGAAATACTGTGTGTACATGACATACAGGTGTGTGAACAGGTGATCAGAATTCAGGTGATTGGGATCTGGAGACTGCGTTCAGGGGATCTATGTGTTTGAGAGTGTGAGCTGGAAAGTGGGCTCGAAAGTGAGCTGCATTCAGGGGATCTATGCTTTTGAGAGTGTGAGTTGGATGCAGATAGTGCAGTAGTGTGGCTCAGTGTAGTCAGTGTGTGTGTAGTCTCAGCTGTGAGATGTTTCTCATGTAAAACAGCCATAATCCATATTACCATCTCTTTTCTTCAGTAGTCTGTGGAGCTTGCTCTCCCCTGTGCCGTCTGTTGGAGACTCACAGACAAAAGAGGTTAAATAAAGACAAATCAGATATATTGTACTTTATCTAAACATTACAATCAGTTTGTATCAACTGTTACATCATTATTATGAAAGACGTACACTGAGAGTACAAAATATTTGTATTGAGTTGCACCCCCTTTTGCCCTCAGAACAGCCTCAATTTGTCGGGGCATGGACTCTACAAGGTGCTAGCCCATGTTGACTACAATGCTTCCCACAGTTGTGTCAAGTTGCCTGGATGTTCTTTGGGTGGTGGACAATTCTTAATACACACGGGAAACTGTTGAGCGGGTAAAACCCAGCAGCGTTGCAGTTCTTGACACACTCGCCTGGCACCCACTACCATACCCTGTTCAAAGGCACTAAAAAATATTTTGTCTTGCCAATTCACCCTCTGAATGGCACATATACACAATCCATGTCTCAATTCTTCAACCTGATTTAACAAGTGGCATCAATAAGGGATTATAGCTTTTACCTGGATTTATCCAGTCAGCCTACTCTATGTCATGAAAAGAGCTTCCTAATGTTTTGTACACTCAGTGTATATCATTGTTATGCCCTATGACAGAGAGTTCATGTAAGGAGTATCTAAGAAATCTAATTCTGAAACACTTAAGTGTTACAATTCTCCTATCAAGACGTCAAACCTATGCAGTATACAGAAACCTAGTATATCCCTCCCTTCATACCCATTCACCATACCAATACTTGAAAAACACTCCAGTTAATCAAAGTATTACCAACGCAGGGATGGCAGGGATGCAGGGTTGTGTTCCAAATGAAACAACTACAAGTCTGCTTGCTCTAGTTCCTCAATGGCACAACTAGGAGCGCAAAAAAAAGACCATATAATTGAAGACTCTTCTTTGAGTCATAAAAGTGAATTGAAATGACTTAGGAACTGTGCACACTTTGGAGAGGTGTGTGACCACTTGCAAACACCAGTTAGACCTCGCACTCAAACCAAGTTGCACCTACCCCACATTCTCCAGAAATGTTACATAAATGTTATCATGTTACAGAATATATCCAGAGTATATTTGGATTTCGTTTTTTCAACAAATGTGGTGAAAAGTACAGTAAAATGGACATAAAATCAACAGTGTAATGTTTGGATTCAGTCTTGTGTCAGGTGTGCCCAACTTTGGTCTAATCATTTCCCCATTATCTCCAAACTGTTCCCTTTCAAGTGTTACCATGATTATGCATATGCTTTTCATATTTATTCTGTAAGAAACATTTCAATGTAGCGTATCCATATAGGCCCATTCCCACAAGTGTAAAGGGTAATGGATGTGTTGTATCAACGTACAGTATATCACAAAAGTGAGTACACCGCTCACATTTTTGTAAATATTTGAGTATATCTTTTCATGTGACACTGAAGAAATGACACTTTGCTACAATGTAAAGTAGTGAGTGTACAGCTTGTATAACAGTGTAAATTTGCTGTCCCCTCAAAATAACTCAACACACAGCCATTAATGTCAAAACCGCTGGCAACAAAAGTGAGTACACCCCTAAGTGAAAATGTCCAAATTGGGCCCAATTAGCCATTTTCCCTTCCCGGTGTCATGTGACTCGTTAATGTTACAAGGTCTCAGGTGTGAATGGGGAGCAGGTGTGTTAAATTTGGTGTCATCGCTCTCACACTTCCTCATACTGACTGGTCACTGGAAGTTCAACATGGCACCTCATGGCAAAGAACTCTCTGAGGATCTGAAAAAGAATTGTTGCTCTACATAAAGATGGCCTGGGCTATAAGAAGATTGCCAAGACCCTGAAACTGAGCTGCAGCACAGTGGCCAAGACCATACAGCGGTTTAACTGGACAGGTTCCACTCAGAACAGGCCTCGCCATGGTCGACCAAAGAAGTTGAGTGCACGTGCTCAGCGTCATATCCAGAGGTTGTCTTTGGGAAATAGATGTATGAGTGCTGCCAGCATTGCTGCAGAGGTTGAAGGGGTGGGGGGTCAGCCTGTCAGTGCTCAGACCATACGCCGTACACTGCATCAAATTGGTCTGCATGGCTGTCGTCCCAGAAGGAAGCCTCTTCTAAAGATGATGCACAAGAAAGCCCGCAAACAGTTTGCTGAAGACAAGCAGACTAAGGACATAGATTACTGGAACCATGTCCTGTGGTCTGATGAGACCAAGATAAACTTATTTGGTTCAGATGGTGTCAAGCGTGTGTGGCGGCAACCAGGTGAGGAGTACAAAGACAAGTGTGTCTTGCCTACAGTCAAGCATGGTGGTGGGAGTGTCATGGTCTGGGGCTGCATGAGTGCTGCCGGCACTGGGGAGCTACTGTTCATTGAGGGAACCATGAATGCCAACATGTACTGTGACATACTGAAGCAGAGCATGATCCCCTCCCTTCGGAGACTGGGCCACAGGGCAGTATTCCAACATGATAACGACCCCAAACACACCTCCAAGACTACCACTGCCTTGCTAAAGAAGCTGAGGGTAAAGGTGATGGACTGGCCAAGCATGTCTCCAGACCTAAACCCTATTGAGCATCTGTGGGGCATCCTCAAACGGAAGCTAGAGGAGTGCAAGGTCTCTAACATCCACCAGCTCCGTGATGTTGTCATGGAGGAGTGGAAGAGGACTCCAGTGGCAACCTGTGAAGCTCTGGTGTACTCCATGCCCAAGAGGGTTAAGGCAGTCCTGGAAAATGATGGTGGCCACACAAAATATTGACACTTTGGGCCCAATTTGGACATTTTCACTTAGGGGTGTACTCACTTTTGTTGCCAGCGGTTTAGACATTAATGGCTGTGTGTTGAGTTATTTTGAGGGGACAGCAAATTTACACTGTTATACAAGCTGTACACTCACTACTTTACATTGTAGCAAAGTGTCATTTCTTCAGTGTTGTCACATGAAAAGATATACTCAAATATTTATAAAATGTGAGCGGTGTACTGTAGTTCTTTAAATGCAGTGGGGTCTGGTTTGATATTAGATGGCCGGTTACAGAGATAGAGAGCGGAGACCTTCCTATAGCTAGCAGACAGTAGACGGTAGGAGGGTGATATTCACGGACAAGCAATGTGACACGAGGGTGTGAAATCCTCCCTCCAGGAGCTGTGGTTTGGTTTGACCTCCTTTTGTCCTCCACACACAAATACTTCAATCCCTCTCTCTCTCTCTCCCCCTTTTTTCTCCCTCTCTCCCTCAACCATTATTCTTTCTCACCGGTCAACTTCAAAAATCAAAGCTTCCTACAGAGCATCCAAGATGGTGGCTACAAGGCAGATAGAATAGCCACTGAACTCTTTCAAAATCAGATGTCACACTGTCCTCAAGAAGAAGAAAAAATCCAGTCTCGGCTGATCTCAGCAATTTTGAAAAAGAGTGAGATGGGAAAATGTACTGAGACAGGCATGCAGGCACCCTTTTCCAAATCTCTATTCTCTGTAACAATTTTGTCACGTGGCAACCTACTATGACATTTGAATGCATCAACCTGCAAATTTACAGTATAGATGGGATGGGTCAGTGAGTACACTTAATCACAAATGTACAATATGGATGTGAGTGACCGAAGGGTTTTACCTGAGTGAGCGCACTGGGAGAGGAAGGCAGTTAGCAGTAGAACCTGCAGACAGAGGTTGTGGAAAGCCATGGTCTCCGTCTCTGTCTCAGACGTCTCTCTGAGTCTCGGGAAGCAGTGGGTAGAAGAATCGGGAGGAGAATCAGGAGCAGTGGAAGCAGGAGTCTTCCCACAAGCCCAGAGAACAAACATTCCTTCCTGGAGGAAAACCTGCTTGTGCTGGTTCAGGAATGTCATAAAAGGAAGACCCAGCCAAACAGAAGCACTCGGTCATTCTCTCTCGTTTAATGTGTGGGTAATATATTTGTTGGATGGGTAACACTTTATTTGGATAGTCCATCTGTAGATGCTCTACAGACGATCTACAAGCTATCAGTAACACTTCAACTAACTACTAACCATAACCTTATCCTAAACTTAACACTTACCCTAACCCTAACCTTAGCACTCACCCCTAACCCTTATTCTAAACCTAGCCCTAATCATAGCAACAGATAGTTTGTGGATAGTATGACAATCTGTAGAGCATGTACAGATGAACTATTCGGACTATCCAAATAAAGTGTGACCGAGCATTGCTACATCTAGAGTAGTGTCCGGCTAAGATATTGTGCTTTCTTTTACTGAGATATTTTGATGTTTTTCTGTCAAATGTCTTTACACAGAAAGTGGAAATTGTAACTGTCAAACAACTGTCAAGCCTGGCCACTGATGTCATAGAAACACTGAGAACAGAAGAATTTCCTCAAAGACAACACAGAAAACCTTCATGTCATATTTCCGCCACACAGTCAGCAGTAAATTATCATTTTCCTGTGTGTTTTTTTCAGACCAAGTAGTAACTTACTAAATAGCATCATGATGCTGCAATCAACATATTCATGGAACACCGCTCAAGGAAGTTTTCCCCTGGGGCAAGTTTCCATGCAGAAAGAGCAAAATATCTCAAGGGATGGACAGATGTTTCTGAACATGAAAAAACACATCCCCACAAAGAGAAAATAAAACGTTTCAATTATATTACATTTCCTTACATTTCTTTGAGTTTGTCAGAGCCCCAAGATCATGGTCCTCTCTACACAGAGTACCAGTACCAGTCAAAAGTTAACACACCTACTCATTCAAGGGTTTTTCTTTATTTGTACTATTTTCTACATTGTAGAATAATAGTGAAGACATAAACTATGAAATAACACATATGGAAACACGTAGTAACCAAAAAAGTGTTAAACAAATCAAAATATATTTGAGATTATTCAAAGTAGCCATCCTTTGTCTTGATGACAGCTTTGCACACTCTTGGAATTCTCTCAACCAGATTCATGAGGTAGTCAATGCGTTTCAATGAACAGGTGTACCTCGTTAGAAGTTAATTTGTGGAATTTCTTTCCTTCTTAATGCGTTTGAGCCAATCAGGTCTGTTGTGACAAAGTAGGGGTGGTATACAGAAGATAGCCATATTTGGTAAAAGACCAAGTCCATATTATGGCAAGAACAGCTCAGATAAGCAAAGAGAAACGACAATCCATCATTACTTTAAGACATGAAGGTTAGTCAATATGGAAAATGTCAAGTACTTTGAAAGTTTCTTCAAGTGCAATCGCAAAAGTGCTATGATGAAACTTGCTGTTATGAGGACCGCCACAGGAAAGGACGACCCAGAATTACCGCTGCTGCAGAGGATGTTCATTAGTTACCAGCCTCAGATTGCAGCCCAAATAAATGCTTCACAGTGTTCAAGTAACAGACCAGTGGCGACCTGTCATTCAGGGCCCCACATTTGTAGGCTTGCCTGTTTTACTTGTTATTTTGGCATTCATTCGTGTCACATATCAGTTTGCAAACAATATAAAAAAAACTATTTGAATTTGTTAATAAAGTCATACAAACATGGTCTCTTTTTTGCTTTCTTGAGTAAGGCAGCTCCAAAATGCAGGTGTTTCAGCCTAGCTCAGTGCTTTCTGTGGTGGTGGGGCAAGCCAGCAGAAAATACAGAGCGTTGCGCCTGATTGGCTCATTTTTCTGTCATGATTGGCTCAGTTTTCTGTCACTCATGGGACAGTACGTCACCCCCAAGTCTAAAGTTAGAGCTCGAAAAACTTTGCCCTTTGCGTTCTGCCATAGAGTTAAATTAGAAGTGCCCATCCAAGAAGGCTCAAGGTCATTGGCCACAGATAGAATGACATCAAATCACGTTCTATGTACAGTATCTTTGATTGGACTGATCATGTCAACATCTTACTTTCAAAGTCTTATCTAGCAGTCATCATTATATCCTTTTTAATCCTTGTCATGTGAAGAGAAATAATGGAGAAATTATAGATAAAACATTTGTTTAAGCAAGTCAACCATATCAGCTATGTTTTTTTTAGCCAGGTGTAGCGATGGTAAGGATTCACTCCATTGTGCTCGAAAGAAAGCTCTGCTGTTGGGACAGCTTTAACAGTTTGTGGGCACCGCTTTCCGCTTATATAGTGCAATGAATGTATTGTTTAGAGTTGTATTATTTAGATTTGTGTCTTTGCTGGCATGCATAAAAAAATGTACATGCTAAAATCGCCACTGTAACAGACATCAACTGTTCAGAGGAGACTGTGTGAATCAGGCCTTCATAGTCGAATTGCTGCAAAGAAACCACTACTAAAGGACACCAATAATAAGAAGAGACTGGACATTAGCAATGGACATTAGACACAAGCAATGGACATTAGACTGGTGGAAATCTGTCCTTTGGTCTGATGAGTCCAAGATTTTTGGTTCCAATTGCCATGTCTTTGTGAGACGCAGAGTAAGTGAATGGATGATCTCCGCATGTGTGGTTCCCACCGTGAAGCATGGAGGAGTGATGGTGTGGGGATGCTTTGCTGGTGACACTGTCAGTGATTTATTTAGAATTCAAGTCACACTTAACAAGCATGGCTACCGCAGCATTCTGTAGCGATACACCATCCCATCTAGTTTGGGCTTAGTGGGACTATCATTTGTTTTTTAACAGGACAATGACCCAAAACACACCTCCAGGGAGTGTAAGGGCTATTTGTCCAAAAAGGAGATTGATGATGCTGCATCAGATGACCTGGCCTCCACAATCACCTGACCTCAACCCAGTTGAGATGGTTTAGGATGAGTTGGACCGCAGAGTGAAGGAAAAGCAGCCAACAAGTGCTCAGCTTATGTGGGAACTCCTTCAAGACTGTTGGAAAAGCATTCCTCATGAAGCTGGTTGAGAGAATGCTAAGAGTTTGCAAAGCTATCATCAAGGCAAAGGGATGCTACTTTGAAGAATCAAAAATATATTTGTTTAACACTTTTTTGGTTACTACATGATTCCATATGTGTTATTTCATAGTTTTGATGTCTTCACTATTATTCTCCAATGTAGAAAATAGTACAAATAAAGATAAACACTTGAATGAGTAGGTGTGTCCAAACTTTTGACTAGTACTGTATATATTTCCCTACTTTTGACCAGGACCCATAGGACCATCAAGGGAATACGGTGCCATGTCAGACGTACCCTCAGTTATGTTTTGGGAGATTCCTGTCAACCAAGATGGCACCACCATGTTTAAGACATACTGCAACCTCGTCCTTGTCCGCTCTCTGAACTGAAGGTTGGAGAGGTGCTAAAGGCATTATATGTGAAATCAATAATTGGATATTTACCATCAGTTCTCTTTCTCTTCAGTGCTGATGGGGACAGGAGGCATGGCAACAATGTGCCCTCTTATTGTTGTGTTGAATATCTCATTGATCCTCAAATCAAGGAACGCTGTGTTTGTTAGTGTGGCATTGTGAAAAAGTGTTGGTTTGTCCATAATCTGGAATAGACACTATGTTTGTCCTTGTCCCTAGGAGAGATGGTACAGCTACTGGTCTATTTCTTATTGTGGTGTATAGACAGTATATCAACAGTAAATAAAAAGCACAGGACACAACTTAAACAGAACAAGACTCACCTCTAGGCCTGTTGTCTGTCTCAATCCCAATATTTATTTATATACTCAATATATACCATATGTTTGTAATACACACTAATTGGCTACCAGTCTGTTGTTGGTAAATATATATATATATATATATCATTGTCTATGGGATCAAATATTTCTCTTTACCTTGTTAGTAAATTAGTTCTAATACATTTACCAACACATGCATTTGATCACATTCAATTGTTTACTAGGGCAAGATGAAATTAATGAAAGTATTTCTCTGTGCTTCAAAGCAAGCCATCCTAGAGCGGGCGATGTTCAGTTAATGGTCGATTAGGCTTTCAGGGAGCCACTGCTTCACCAACCGACAGAGGACGATATGGTAAACATCTGTCAGCGTGCAGACTGACTCTTCCTCAAGAGTCAAGACACACAGAGTACTCAACTGCTGTGGCTTGCATGGGAGTCACACGACAGACCCCTCTGTCTGTAAGGCACATACACACGGCAGAGATTCCCCTTGTGATTAGCATGTGATGATCTGTGACCAGCATTATAAACTGGGATGGAACACACCTTAACCTTGGGGGTTGAATGGCTTGCCTGGCACGTACCCTGAGAGTGATAGGCTTAGTCTGCATTCCTGACTGTGCTCCTGTGAGAGGAAGGAAACAGGGTTCAAAGAGAAGTCACAGAGATGGGCAAAAAGCACTCTTTCACTCTCTCTCACACACACATACTGGGGGAATAACTAACACTTAAGCTGGGTAGATTCGAAGAAACAGGAGAAAGGTCACGCTTCATGAGATTTGTACATAACACACAGCTTCTCAATGCTCCTTTGGTGTGTGATTTAGAACTGGCAGCCGTAGATAAGTGTTTAGGTGTACTATGTATCTATGGCTATGAGGATGATACACACCATCTTAACCTGACACCATCCCCTTGGGTCTGGGGCCCGTCTTTATAACAGCTCTACATCCACCTATCCTATCCCCTCCATCCATATGTTACCATGGCAACTGGGGGAGGGCTTCTTCTTTAAAGTGTGTTCCCCCCATGTTGCGTGATCACTCCGCACACCACTACACAGCATGCCCTATTCCCTGCCACCACAATCCACTACACAGCATGCCCTATTCCCTGCCACCACAATCCACTATACAGCATGCCCCATTCCCTGCCACCACAATCCACTACACAGCATGCCCTATTCCCTGCCACCACAATCCACTACACAGCATGCCCTATTCCCTGCCACCACAATCCACTACACAGCATGCCCTATTCCCTGCCACCACAATCCACTACATGCCCTATTCCCTGCCACCACAATCCACTACATGCCCTATTCCCTGCCACCACAATCCACTACACAGCATGCCCTATTCCCTGCCACCACAATCCACTACACAGCATGCCCTATTCCCTGCCACTGCACGCCGCTACACGGCATGTCATATTCACTGCCTCTCTCTGATCTCTCTTAACATGCAGTTGCTGCCTGCCAGGAGAAAGAACACACAGAAATTAAGAGGTAAAAAATGAATTCTTGGAGAATTCAAACACGCCACATCACTGCTCTTTGAATCACTCAATAGTTAGTTACAGACATCTCTGGTATGTGGATTTGCATAGGGTCGATTACACGGATTAAGCCTAGTAAGCAATTTATTTTTTGTCCAAGAATAAACAAAATCTGTGTTCAGGAAACTAGACCCGAGTAGTAGTTTCAAGCAAGCCAGGATTCTGACAGACAAACATGTTGATAGCTGCTGCACGATTGTACTTTTCCATTATTCAATTGTTGAACAACTTTAACTTCTGCGCCAAGCACATCTTTTGGGAGGAGAGCTTTGCATGCAACGGCTGTTCAAGACAAGTTTAAAGAAACAGACTATTCACAAGAATTAAAGCTCCAGGGCCCTGGGAGTTTAATTGGGTCGTAGAAAAGCAGTTTCACACACAGAACGCATACAGATTTATTGTTCAGGGACACAAAACAAGGCAAAGTCAAGTGTATGAGAGACCTGATCTGGTGTCAACGTGTGTTCTCTGTCTATCACATGTACAGTACTGAGCACCACATGACCTCCATGCAGAGATTCCATCCCCTCCCTTTCTCCTCTTTGGTGTGTGTCAATACATGTCTTTTCCAGGGTCCTCTGAGGACATAGAGTAGGCCTCTATATACAATTTACACTACTTGCATGCAATAGAGAGATGTTGGTTCTAGTTCTGGTCCCATAATTATAAAGCGTCTCAGAATAGGAGTGCTGATCTGGGATCAGTTTCTTTAATTTTAGATCATAGTTCATTAAATTACATGGACAGGGGGGCCTGATCCTAGATCAGCATTCCTACTCTGATCTAGGCTCAGGTCCCCCCTGTCCATATACTCTTATTCTTTTGGATCTAAAAAGGCAAAATGGATCCTACACCAGTTTTTATATACGTTGTTGTTGTGGTTCTGGTTCTGGTTCCTCACTCCTCGTCAGGGTCGGACAGCTCATAGCCCAGGCGGCTGGCGGAGGGGAAGTGTGCCCAGAAGGTTCTGGACAGGTCTTCAATCTTCTCATAACCAGCGTGCTCGCGCAGAGCCTCCACCCAGCCGAAGAAGTCAGAGGAGGTCAGAGCCCAGTTGGGCATGCTGCGCTTCTCACGCCCCAAATCTGCTGCTGGGAACCAATGAGAGCACGAGAAGAGGACGTCAAAAGGGAACCAATCAGAGGCTGAGTGAATGATACTGCACTTCACTAAGACTGGACACATGACACAACTTGACATGGATTGATAGCCGTTTACTACATAAATTATTTTCAGTGTAATACACAATCGACACACAATCTGTATTCATTGATTGTACATGTGTGTTTGTGACAGTGATAGAACCACTGTAAGGAACCTTCGCTAAAGGGAAGTCTGCCTCACCAATGGGAAAATCTACCCTGCAATTTTCCCACTTCCCAGCCTTCCTCGCTGCTACACCAACCATAACAGCCTCGTTCATTTCTCAGTGTTCACCTCTCTGTCACCCTTTCACTACAACCTGAGCTTAAGCTGCATTCCTTTAACCAAAGTCAATAAAATACCTTGTAAAAAACGTCTTCGAATTGAAACCAAAGCCCCCGTTGAGCATCTCAGGCTTAAGGTTGATCAAAGACCAGTCTTGGGCGAGGGGCGCCGGACATCCCCTAAGCCCAGAGATAGGCCTCTCACCGTGGGGAGGTGGGAAAGAGGGCCAGGTCCACGCTGGGAAAGCAGGCTAGGACAACAACCCTCCACAGCTCCCAAATCAAACATAACAACGGTGTGAGTGAGAGACTATAGGAATATGATAAGGAACAACACCATGTAGTGTGGAGGCACCAAGGAAGTCTCTTACATCTGTCCCTCTGACCTCTCTCCTTGAATGAATGTACAAAACATTAAGAACACCGTCCTAATATTGAGTTGCACCCCCCCCCATCCTTTTGCCCTCAGAACAGCCTCAATTCGTCAGGGCATTGACTCTACAAGGTGTTCCACAGGGATGCTGGCCCATGTTGACTCCAATGATTCCCACAGTTGTGTCAAGTTGGCTGGATGTCCTTTGAGCGGTGAACCATTCTTAATACACACGGGAAACTGTTGAATGTGAAAAGCCCAGCAGCGTGGCAGTTCTTGACCAACTAAAACCGGTGCACCTGGCACCTACTACCATACCCCCGTTCAAAGCTACTTAAATATGTTGTGTTGCCCATTCAACCTTTGAATGGCACATATACACAATACATCTATGTCTCAATTGTCTCAACACTTAAAAATCCTTCTTTAACCTGTCTCCTCCCCTTCATCTACACTGATTTAACAAGTGACATCAATAAGGGATCATAGCTTTTACCTGGATTCACCTGGTCAGTCTGTCATGAAAAGAGCAGGTGTTTGTAATGTTTTGTCCACTCAGTGTATGTCCTCAAGCTATAGTTGCACAACTCAACATATTGAATCAACATTGCTAGGGCTGGTTTGATTGAATCCAACCCCATCTTGGTAACCCCTGGTTACCCAGTCTCCCACACTCACCTTTGTCTTCTTCTCCTGCTGTTTCCTCAGCCCCTGAGTTCGAGGGAGAAAAGACAGGAATTATTCAGACCGAAGGCCCCCTATGGATCTTTAAGGTGACTCACACTGTTGCTGGGTGACTTGTGACAAAACATAGATAAAGTGAATTAGTCTAACTAGTGTTCTCAGTATTAAAGTGGCTTTTATTGTACCAATCTCTCTTTCTCACTGGGATTGAGGAGTGCTTTTTTTTATCTCTGTCTATCAACTCTCTCTCCCTCCTTGTCTCGATCTCTGACATTGCCCAACACGCTGGGCAGGCAGCAGCAGATTAGCAGACGGGGGTGTTGCAGACAGAGAGAGGGAGGCAGAGGCAGTGAGGTGTAAGACAGGGGGATGAAGAGGATATGGAGCGGCTGACTGCTAAGTGCCATGTGCTGCGCCTGGCCCTGGACTGCTCTGACATTCAGACATTCACAGCCTTTATTAAATCTCCTCAGAGGATAGGAAGGTCGCGGCAGATCAAAGAAGTAAGTAAAGCCCAGTGGAGAGAAACAGACCTGGGTTCAAATACTTTTTGAATACATTTCAAAATACTTTATCTTGGCTTAATTGAGCTTTCCTGGCACAATAGAACCAATAGAATAGTTGGAAACCCTGCCCGGCTGGCACTCCAAGCAGACTGAAGCAAACGCTAAACGTATTAGAACAATCTTGAATAGTATTTGAACCCAGGTCTGGGAGGATACATAGGGGAGGGGAAAGGTAAACGCTCAGCTTGGTCAACAGAGACTAGAGAGAGCACAGTAGGCACCCGGTGTAATACTTCTACCGTCTCTATGAAAACGAAAGAGAGAAAGCGAAAGAAGGGAATGAACTATGACTGGTCTATTCTGCCCCACAACCAGATGCTTTTCATCAAAACAACGTCATTTCCACTTAATCACATATCTCAGACTGATGTTGTGACAAAGGCTCTATGTCTCTGAATAGCCAATACTGCACATGCATTATGTAGGCAAGGCAAGCAGGAAGAAGCTCTGTTCAATTAAATATACAGTATTGTGGTGTATTGTTGAAGAAATGGTACCAACTGTCCTTATACCAACACAAAGAACACCGTATATCATGGGAGGGCATCCGTTTCATTTGAAAGAAAACCCTTCAAAAAACGTTCTCCTCGTATTCCACAATAAAATCCAATTTGACAGAAAGATTTGTGACTATAAACAATGTAAAGAGACATGTTGAGGACTAAACTTCATATTTGATGCATCGAGACAGAACCCAGTAAAAACATAATCAATACCGGTCTTTTATTTGTTGCTGTTGACTGTACCGGCTGTTGAAATGTCAGAGTAGTTTGTCAGAAGGTTACATTCCTAGTGAACTAATGGACAACATTCCCTCCAGAGAAACAAATTGACTGACTGCCCGGCAGCATCTCCAAGGTAATTAGTTCCAGTTGACGGTTTCTGAGAGTTGCTCCAGACCGCAGTAAGAGACAACAGCAGGCCAATAACAGTCTCATTCAGATGGAAAATTTAACTCCCTTCTAACGTCTCAATAGTGGAGGATTCCTCTCTCCATCTCCTCTTATCCATCTATAGCACACAGAGCCGAGAACCCAGTAGAGGTAGTGAACTCTCCTCTTTTATCAGTTCTTTCACATCAGCCCAGAGATATTGGAGAGATGAATTGAAGAAAGGAGGCCGCCACCACCACCACTTCAGACTTGAGTTTCATCCAAGTACACATCACAATCCAATACTACCCTTATGCGCAAAATAGGTTCAAATGACGTTGAAGAGATGTCTTGTGCTCACCGGGACCTTTTGGATGCCTTCCATTATCACTGATGAAAATGGCACAGGCTCAGAGGCGCTCACCTCTGTGGAGTGCTAACAGGCTGACTTACCTATTGGAGAGAGGAGACCCAGCAGGACAACCCAGAGCAGCATTGAGACACAAAGACGAAGCATGGTTTTACACTGTGGTAGGCCGCACAAAGACAGAAACACAACCACAAATTGTGAGAAATTGTCACAGCTTTTACCCCCACATGGTTTATCTTGTTCTGTAGCATCTGAAGGCTTATCTTGGGGAGAGGAGTTGTGTCAGAGAACAACAGAAGAACACAACAAAGAAGGTTTGAATCAAGTAAGAAGACTAAGAGCTACATGTAATATTTGAAGGTACATTTTGGATTTTGCAGCAGGTGCAATGTTGGCATTTCCCCCCCAGTAGACAGATAAAACACCCAAAACAAAATCAATAAACAATCTTCATTTACACTGATACAGGTACCTGGTGCTGGATCCGGGCTCTTGGTCCTCTTGCTCTGGGCGTGTGTGGGTGTGTGTAGCGTGTGTATGTCCAGATATACCCAGACCCTGGATGGGAGGACAGATACAGTAAACAGAGCTGTCCAGGATATGTTGGTCCTTCACACTTCAGATCCACATGCCATACCTTACCTCCGCACCAACCGCCCTCGCTTTCCTACCCAGTCTCCACTTCTCACACCTGAAGCAGACATGTCAACGGACTGAAAGGCTTCCTTTGTGGACGAAGGGGAGACGGAGGAGAGGGGGAGCAGGGGAATGTCAACTCTCTCGTACCCCTCACCGACTAGGTCCATGCGGACAAATTGTACCCGTCTAGATAACTTACCATAGCTTATGCTCCTGAGCATGGCAATCATGTACTGTTGCAGAAAATATTATGTCTGTTAAAATTTGTCCATTAATTTAATAAAACACAATAATCAATCATCCTTTCATGTACAGTAAAACGTTTGATCAATACCTGCACATCTTGAAAGGGACAAAAGTTCATAACCTACATTGATTGTGTAACCCCCATAAGAAAATGTATGCATTTGTGACGTTGGATAAATGAGTCTGCTAAATGGCCGACATTATACTATTATAAAAGACAAACTATACAAACACTACATGGTCTTTCACATACTGTAACTGGGAGGCAAGGATTGTGTTCTCTCTTGGCTCCACTGCCTCAACCACAGACGAGCACAATGGGGGCCTCAAATACAGTCCACATTTACCTCCGTTTGTCCCTGAGGAGTTGTACAGGAGCATTACGTCTCGGCAACATCTGTATCTTGGATCTGGCTAGCTAAACTCAGCAAAAAAAGAAACGTCCCCTTTTCAGGACCCTGTCTTTCAGAGATAATTCGTAAAAATCCAAATAACTTCACAGATCTTCAGTGTGAAGGGTTTAAAACACTGTTTCCCATGCTTGTTCAATTAACCATAAACATTAATGAATATGCACCTGTGGAACGGTCGTTAAGACACTAAAAGCTTACAGACAGTAGGCAATTAAGGTCGCAGTTATGAAAACTTAGGACACTAGAGACCTTTCTACTGACTCTGAAAAACACCAAAGAAAGATGCCCAGGGTCCCTGCTCATCTGCGTGAGCGTGCTTTAGGCATGCTGCAATGAGGCATGAGGACTGCAGATGTAGCCAGGGCAATAAACTGCAATGTCCGTACTGTGAGACGCCTAAGACAGCGCTACCGGGACCAGAGCCCATAGGGTGCCTTTTGGTACAAACCATACCTCCCCCCCAGATATCATGCCGTATCAGGATTAACTAGAAGCATTCCAAACGATCTGACAAGACGTAAAGGAAGCAAGCACTTTTGTGGTTACCGAAGCTCTTGCATCAGGATGGACCTACAGGTCCTGAAATGATGAAATCCTACCTACAGTAACATTGCCATCTGTTGGTGGAAGATGGTAAATACAGAAATGCAATTTGAATGTACTCAAATTTAACTTTAAGATTGAACAATCTTTTAAAAAGGTGAAAGGAATTAAAATGACACACTGCAGACAAATGTGCAACCAGAAAGCTTATTTTGGAAAAACTTTTAATTGAACAAAAGTATTTCATTCCTTAGTCACCACACCATGTTGGAGTACAGCCCCTTTTAGCTGTATCTAAATTCATATAACATTCACCTTACTCTTCTTTTTAAATATACATACACAGCCGAAAACAAGATTTAAATAACAGTGCTCAGTAATATTAAGACAGTTTTAATTTTTTTTTTTTAAAGCAGGAAACAAAATGTTGAACAGACACCAACAAAATGTTTTCCTATCGCTCTTGAATCTCCATCCTCGGTCAGTAACGTTTTCACTCGGACGTTGAGGAAAGCAGTGGATTCGAAGAGAACGTTAGGGGCACATCTGAGCAGTATGAGGGTGTGGCACATGGTCGGTGGTATACATCCACGGACATTCAACACAGCTTACTGACAGTGTCCATTCCACAATACACCTACAGAGGGCGCCCTTTCCTTATCTGGTAAATACAGTACCATTTGTGGTGTCTTTCTTTCTGGAACAACAGTCTTTATGGAAACGTAATACTACTTTCTGCAAGCGACGGGTCACTCGATAACGACAGACAAAGCAACAACACCTGCTGGAGAGAAGCAAAAGAGAAGAGCTGTTTCTCTCCTCCTGTTTGTTTTTCCCAAAATCAAAAGGTCTCCAGTGATAATGGGATGTCACTGTCAACACATTAAATATTCACTTTCATAGTGTATGTAGCTGTTGTGAAGGAACCATTGACTGTAAATTCCCATATGTGCTCACTCCAAAAACAGAGTCACCGGCAGGGCTTTACTAGGAGGTGGACACTTCTGGACAGGACTCAATGTCATTATTCTGAATGGAATCTGAGCTACGGTGGCCAACATGTACCATTTGAGTCTCTCTATGTGCTAACTGTTTTCTGTTGAGTTTATGGTGACTGTAAGCTTCTATATTGAAGGGGCATGGGCAGACCAGTGGATATTGCCGTGCTCAATCAGTCAGCGGAAAGTCCAGTAATAAGGCTTGTTGTTAGGCCAGGCCGAGCACCGGGGTCCGGAGTGTGTGTGAGTGTGTGTATATGCAAATGTATGCAAGCGTGTGTGTGTGTGTGTGTGTGTGTGTGTGTGGTCACAGCAACGGTTTGACCAGGTAGAGTTTGTCTCCATGTTCGCTGGTGAAGATCGGGGCTTTCTTGTAGTGTTCCACCAGTTCGTCCATGCTGCTGAAGCGTCTCTGGCCGATACAGTAGACCCCCTCTGCCAGCGCAACCTTGAAGTGCTTGTTCTTTCCCATCGCCTTGAGGGACACGGAGAAATCGCTAGGCTGGGAGAGAGCGAGAGATAAGGATGGATTATTATTGCCATGGAGTTTCATTCTTAAGCCACTAGAGGGGGCCATAGATCTACTGTAAAGTCCACCCATCCCACTGAATTATGCACGGTTTCCCTCAAGACAGCTTTCCCAATAAAAACAGCTCAAAACACAGTATGATTAAGCTTTTGTAAACCAAAGAGTACATTATTATATAAATAATCAGAAACACAAATCAACTGTTCTCCCCCCATTTCCACCAATCACAATACTCTCTCGACCACTCACCGATGATTCGCTGTCTCTGACCAGGAAGTCTCCCTGACCTCCTCTCTCGTTGAGCGCACACTCCGCCTGATGCCTGGTCACTCCCCCATAGTACCAGTCCTTCCCGGCAAACTTTCCCACGCGGGCCGGCCCTGTGTAGTTGATCTGGGGCGAGTGGGGGCCCGAGCCCATCCCACCCCCGGGGGCCGGATCGTTGCTAAGGATAACCACATAGTTCTTTGGCACCAGGCCCACCTGTCCACGGGCGTTCCGACACCGCCACCACTCAGGGTCGTTCTCTGGTTTCTCCAGCACCTCCATCACCTCGCCCTTTTCAAAGTTCAGCTCCTCATCAGTCACAGAGCTGAAAGGGTACAGCGTCTGGACAGTGTGGAGCACCCTGGTGGTTCCGTTGGTCACCCCTCCCGACCCTGCCCCCTGCCCTGGGTAACCTCCGCTTAGGTCCCCCGAGACAGCCTCTTCCTCCCCCTCCTCCAGGACATAGTTAGAGGGGAACCAGCCTACCTGACCTTCAGAACTCCCTCGCCACCAGCCGTCGCTACACTTCTCCATGACAATGACCCTTGACCCCTTCACCAGTGTCAGCTCGTCTTCCCGCTCCGCCGTGTAGGCGAACTTGACCAGGGCTGGGATGCTGAGGTCGTAGATACGCTCGGCGCTGCTACCTCCGCCACCATTGGACGGGTACTCTGCGTCCGAGCTGGGCGTCGGAGAGGCATCGCGGGCACTCGTCTTCCTCTTCGTCTTCCCCAGGCCTTAGAGAGGGAGAGAAATAACTAGGTACAATACACAATAAATATTTCTACCACAAATGGAAGATCTCAGCAGTAGTTCTACAACGGAGCAGAATAACATAGGAAAAAGTTCCCCATCAACATATTAGGTTAAAAGTCCTGAGGCCAGAGTGTAGTACATTTAACTGGCTCCAAACAGAAAGCCCTACGTGGTCATTGAGATTGAGTAGGCAGCTACGCTACTCCAAAAACAGCCTGCAAGTGAAGTGCAGCAGCAAGCTGAGCTAATTAGCTCCTAGTACTGCTGTTAGAGGACGGTCCGGGGTTAAGAGGTCACCACTTCTCTCTGAGGCTGCAGCCAGGGAGGCAAACACTTCAGGTAGAGTTAGGGGGGAGTGAGGGGTTCTGGGTAATTAGTGCTGGAAGGAAACTGGAGGTAAGGCCAGAGGAGAGACCAGGGGGGTTCTGGGTATTGACAGGCGATGTTAATTCCTCTCAGGCAGCTACTGACCAGACCACTGTGCAGGAAGGCTGTTTAGGAGACAGGAAACGCAGATCGGATGACACTGAGGTGGCCGGGAGGGTGGACATGTACTGCATCCAAAATGGCACCCTATTCCCTACATTGTGCACTACGTCCTATGGGCCTCGGTCAAAACACAGGGCTCTGGTCAAAAGTAGTGCAATATATAGGCAATAGGGTGCCATTTGGAACAGCCTGTGGCGTGTTCGGTTGGCTCTCTCGCTGGAAAATATTGACTTTTAACCTCTTTCAATAACAACCTTCCAAATGGTCCCCCACTGTAAACTACTCCCGTAAAATTAGACTACTCCTTTCACTTCAGACTCTCAATCCCTCGAACTCACTCTCTGAACATTGACACATCTATTTAAGACAATATAGAGAATCCCTAATGCAAGCAGAAGGAAGAGGATCATTGCCATTTAAAGCCTAGTGTCAGAGAGAATTAACCTCAACCGTCTCAGCCAGGTAGGGGAGCACTCCGAAAGGTCACAAACAACCCCTTTCCTCCATCTCCCCCACCTCTTCCTCCACCCTCTCTTCGTCCTCCACCACTCCTCATCTCATGCATGAAACAAGGCGGCTTTCTGACCTTCTGTGTTCTTGGCGCTTAACTGGCCTTCTGCTCCGACGGAGCACGCAGCCAACCAGGGAGGGTCTTTGTGTGAGTGTAGGGCAACACTCCGTTCTCAGCAGACTCACAAGAGCATGCAAACCTGAGATGAGATGGGCTGCACACTGGTTTGTAATAAGCAGGCAGCCGGCACGCACACAGACACACACACTTTTATTCAAATGTGGAACTCATCTCACCATTACCAACACACCTGCTCATGGGAAGCATCACATAGCTTAGTCATGCCCAGTTACACACAACACAGATAACATGATGACAAAGCTGGTGGGACCTAAAAACATGATTAAATCATAGACCTCCTTTCCCTCCTGTAAAAGTACTACCCTCATGAAAAGAGCATATCGTAGACCGAACCAGTATCTGGGCAAAGGAGACGATGAATATGACGAGATCTCCTCTCTGCCCAGAAATCTACCATTCACCAGCTCTGCAAGCGCCAATGTCAAAATACATGTCACTCACTAAATACGCCTTGCCTGCTGCTATCGTCATTTACTGCTGTTACGCCCGGTATGTACTTCCAATGAAGGACTAAATAAACATTTACAAGCAACCGAAAACATTTCAATGTATTGTTTTGGACCGGAAGAGGCTCCTTTGCCCAGATACTGGTTCAATCATAGACTAGCCTAGATCCTACATTCTGAGAAACACACACACGCCAGACACACATATATGGCGACCGACAGCATGACGGACCGACTGAGTCAAATAAGACCCACAACAAACAGAATAATACACCCTCAGAGTTAAAATGACGAGAAGACAGTTTCCATGAATCAGCCTCCATCATGACACAGAAAGGCCAGTTGCAACGTCACAGGGAAAACTGGGGTAAGAAGCTGCTTCTGTTTCAGCCTGGGGGAAAAGGGAGCGATTTGGGAAACAGTGACCTTGAGAAGTGGGGGAATTGGAGGATGGTGAAATACCATCACTTAGCCCCCGTCACAACTATCCCCCATCAACAAGCCATTCCACCCCAAACACAACAAACTGAGGAGAGAGGCACAGTCACTATTTATAGCTTTCACAGAAATAAAGGAAAAAGCGAACATTCGCTTTACATACTGGAGTGTACTGGGCTGTTGTTGTTTTACACGGTAGGGCCGATGACATTTAAAGGGGTTGTAGAGCAAGTGGCAGGCAGGGAGATTGGCATTTACACATACACGCTTGTTTATGAACACACACACACACAACCTTTCTAAGAGATGACACACACATATACGTTCCTTCCTTAGCAAACTGACAGCTGATCCATGACTTTCATGCTCATTTCTCTGCAGCATGCAACAACAAACGAGGTACTCTGTGTTGCGCTCACACACCACAACAGTAACGACACAGTAACTCACAGTCGCCCCCACTAAGCAACATTGCGATGACAGTGACAATACTAATTAGACAACAACAAGCGCTAATGGGAACCTGAAAGATAATACAAAAATAAGTAGGCATAAATCGTGAGGAAGTGCTTTGAGAGCCTAAAGCACAATTGGCCCAGCGTCGTCCGGGTTAGGGGAGGGTTTGGCCGGGGGGCTTTACTATGCTCATCGCGCTCTAGCGACTCCTTGTGGCGGGCTGGGCGCCTGCACGCTGACCTCTGTCATCAGGTGAACAAAGTTTCCTCCGATACATTGGTGCGGCTGGCTTCTGGGTTAAGCGGGCGGGTTGCGAAGCGCGGTTTGGCGGGTCATGTTTCGGAGGACGCATGACTCGACCTTCGCCTCCCGTTGGAGTTGCAGCGATGAGACAAGATCGAAATTGGGGGTAAAATACAAAAAAAGAAATAAACAAAATAAAGAGTGGGCCCCTCACCAAGAAATCCATTCAACTGGGCCCTCACCAAGGCATCCATTCAACTGGGCCCTCACCAAGGCATCCATTCAACTGGGCCCTCACCAAGGCGTCCATTCAACTGGGCCCTCACCAAGGCGTCCATTCAACTGGGCCCACACCAAGTCGTCCATTCAACTGGGCCCACACCAAGTCATCCATTCAACTGGGCCCACACCAAGTCATCCATTCAACTGGGCCCACACCAAGTCATCCATTCAACTGGGCCCACACCAAGTCATCCATTCAACTGAGCCCTCACCTTGCCATCAATTCCACCAGGCCTGAGGCGAGTTACAGTGTGGACCCATACAGCTGACTCGTCGATGCTTAACGATACGCTCTTAATTTACGCTGATTAAGGAGAACAGGCCAGGGACAACCCCATCCAGCTTGCTGCAGGGAAACAATGTGGAGGACCTGGGGACAACTGTTCAATGTAACACAATAGTGATTGCAGAGTAACACTAATCATGGTTGGCTACTGCAGTGGTACTGGAGGAGTGAGAAAATGAAGTAATTCGATGAGAAGTGAATGCCAAGCTATTCAGTATCAATCCCAGATGTAGGCCCATTTCATGGGCTGGCGAATGAAACAGGCCGTGCTTAGTCAGAATGTTCTCTTTGCAATATAAAGCTCAGATGGTCTCCAATAATAGATAATAGCATGGTGAGCGGTGGACCAATTAAGTAGCAGTGTGATCCACAAGAAGAATGTGAGTCCAGGTGGCACTTAGTGTCCATGAAAGCAGCGATGCTCTCTTCTGCTCTCTCCCAGTCTGTCTCGCTCTCTCTTCTACCCTCCAACGCTGCCCCCTCTTCCCACCCTGTCTCTCTCCCCTCCTTCCTCTCTCTCCTGATGAGACACTTCACTTAAGGTGTGGTACGAGACCAATCACTCGCCAACAACTTTCGCTTTATTAAATTTTCATAAAGCTGATTTTCTTCTCCATGCCTCGGTCTGAAATTGAATTCCAGCACAAGCAGGATATACCGTAAACCGATACCTAGGCTATTTCTCACTATATCTACCCCACAATCACTGATGAATAACAGAGTAAGATCGTTATCGGAGGTTTGACGGGAACTCATTTTCTCTAAATGACGTTTTTTTTTCTGGATGATAGCTGGGAAAGCTGTGTGGGTGCACTTAGAGGAAGACAGGGATGGAGGAAGATGGAGAGGAGGATAGTGTAGGTAGGATGGAGGGAGTAGAGGAGGCGAGAGTGCTCGTCTCCCAGACAATACTCTTATCGTTTACTCTACACCCCTCTACAGCTCCCCATCGCTCTCTGTCACTTGTCAAATCAAGCCTTAGTCACTCTTGTCTGAGCAGCCATTTCTCTGTCTGTTCTACTGTCCTCAGATCGCCCATCACAGACTCAATTCCCTTGACAACGCTCTTCAATCAGATAGGAAGAAACTTCAGCAGTATCAGCATCTGGCTCGGAGTAAGCCGAGCACCACTTTTTGTCAAATGCATTTCACAAGTTCCAGACAAGCACAACGTAGTTTGATCTATATTTTAGGACTGTAATACGATCAGCTTGAAAATACAGATTTTCAAACCGCTAACATTTAGCACTGACCAGCAACACTCGAAGACACATCGGTTAACTAGAAGACACATCGTCTCCCCTAGCTGAGCAGCATACTAAAATTGGGCCCCTGAAGTTGTAAGCAAAGACAACGTGGCCATATACATCGCATGGCAACAAATCAATCCGTAACAACAATGTCCAACTGCCAGGCCTGAATGGTTGAACAGCGTATTGACAGAGCCAGTGGTAAACTGACCTAGAGCTTTTACAGTGGCCTGAACACAACCCTCATTACGATGACATTATGAGAGACAAAACATCAAATCAAATAGAAGTAGCACACCAGAATGACGTCTGCAGAGTGTCAAGACTCAAAGAATGTAGCTAATCAAGAAAGGCCTCTTAACATCTTGTTTACAGAATCACTGATAAGCAAGAGTAATTTCTTTAAAATATCTTCATCAGATAACTGTAATTGGAGAGTTAATTTAAAACACGATTAAATCTACTTGACTGCCTTATGTCAACCAGTTTCAATTAGCCTCATCTTCAACAAACATTATTTATTTGTCATTATGAACTGGGTGGTTCAAGCCCTGGATGCTGATTGGCTGACAGCCGTTGTATATCAGACTCATACCATGGGTATGACAAGACATTTATTTTTACTGCTCTAATTACGTTGGTAACCAGTTTATAATAGTAATAAGGCACCTCAGCGGGTTATGGTATATGGCCAATATACTACGGCTAAGGGCTGTATCCAGGCACTCTGCATTGCGTCGTGCTTAAGAACAGCCCTTAACCGTGGTCTATTGACCATATACCAGACCCCCTCGGGACTTATTGGTTAATTACCCAACTCATGTTTGTTTGTTTAATGTCATGATTATTCAATAGCCCATAAAGAAACATTAAGGTAGATTATAGTTTTAGTTGTTTTGAAAGGTTCCTGTTGGCAAGACTGTCTATGTCCCAAATGGCACCCTATTCACTATACAGTGAGGGAAAAAAGTATTTGATCCCCTGCTGATTTTGTACGTTTGCCCACTGACAAAGAAATGATCAGTCTATAATTTTAATGGTAGGTTTATTTGAACAGTGAGAGACAGAATAACAACAAAAAAATCCAGAAAAACTCATCTGAAAAATGTTAGAAATTGATTTGCATTTTAATGAGGGAAATAAGTATTTGACCCCTCTGCAAAACATGACTTAGTACTTGGTGGCAAAACCCTTGTTGGCAATCAGAGGTCAGACGTTTCTTGTAGTTGGCCACCAGGTTAGCACACATCTCAGGAGGGATTTTGTCCCACTCCACTTTGCAGACCTTCTCCAAGTCATTAAGGTTGAGGCTGACGTTTGGCAACTCAAACCTTCAGCACCCCTCCACAGATTTTCTATGGGATTAAGGTCTGGAGACTGGCTAGGCCAGTCCAGGACCTTAATGTGCTTCTTCTTGTAGCCACTCCTTTGTTGCCTTGGTCGTGTGTTTTGGGTCATTGTCATGCTGGAATACCCATCCACGACCCATTTTCAATGCCCTGGCTGAGGGAAGGAGGTTCTCACCCAAGATTTGACGGTACATGGCCCCGTCCATCGTCCCTTTGATGCGGTGAAGTTGTCCTGTCCCTTTAGCAGAAAAACACCCCCAAAGCATAATGTTTCCACCTCCATGTTTGACGGTGGGGATGGTGTTCTTGGGGTCATAGGCAGCATTCCTCCTCCTCCAAACACAGCAAGTTGAGTTGATGCCAAAGAGCTCCATTTTGGTCTCATCTGACCACAACACTTTCACCCAGTTGTCCTCTGAATCATTCAGATGTTCATTGGCAAACTTCAGACGGGCATGTATATGTGCTTTCTTGAGCAGGGGGACCTTGCGGGCGCTGCAGGATTTCAGTCCTTCACGGTGTAGTGTGTTACCAATTGTTTTCTTGGTGACTATGGTCCCAGCTGCCTTGAGATCATTGACAAGATCCTCCCGTGTAGTTCTGGGCTGATTCCTCACCATTCTCATGATCATTGCAACTCCAGGTGAGGTGAGATCTTGCATGGAGCCCCAGGCCGAGGGAGATTGACAGTTCTTTTGTGTTTCTTCCATTTGCGAATAATCGCACCAACTGTTGTCACCTTCTCACCAAGCTGCTTGGCGATGGTCTTGTAGCCCATTCCAGCCTTGTGTAGGTCTACAATCTTGTCCCTGACATCCTTGGAGAGCTCTTTGGTCTTGGCCATGGTGGGGAGTTTGGAATCTGATTGATTGATTGCTTCTGTGGACAGGTGTCTTTTATACAGGTAACAAGCTGAGATTAGGAGCACTCCCTTCAACTACTTAGGGAGTGGTGGGGCGCATTTCCCGACACTACCCGGTGAAATGCAAGGCGCCAAATTCCAAATCCAAAAGTTGAATTATTAAGCATTCATCAATATACAAGTGTTGCATAGTCATCAAAAGCTCTGCTTCTTGGCATTATCACAGCGTTGTCAGATTTCAAAGGCTTTACGGCGAAAGCACAACATTTGATTGTTTGAGGGTAGCACCTCCAATATTTTCCATTAGCATAAATTCATAAACCATCACGGTTCACACAAAACACATTTCACAGCGAAAACAAATCCCTTACCTTTTGAAGAACTTCTGCTGAGGGCTTTCAAAGTGTCTAATGAAGACAATCCATGGTTCCTTTGTTAGAAAAAGTCATTTATTATATCCATAAATCTCTGTTTGGTTGGTGCGTTATGTTCAGAAAATCCAACGTCGAATCGCCCGTTGAAACGTGAAGAGAACGCATTCAAATATACCTATAAACTTTTCCTAAACAAATCAAATACCAGTTAAAATGCATCCTTAGCTATCCTTTTATGAATATGAGCGATAATATTTCACTCGGATGGTCACCTAAACATTATATAAGTAAAATAAAGTGGGGCGCGCAGCCAGCCTTGCGCACGAGAAAACTTGACATCTGAGCTACCTTGGCCATATCCTTTCCCTATTCTTCCTGCTTCCTCTAATCTCTCCGAGGCTTTATATATAGACTGTTGACATCTAGTGGAAACCATAGGTACTGAAATCTCGGAGCTGCTTGCCATAGAACTCAATAGAGAGACTGTCAACCAGAGCCAATGTGACAAAAAAACAGTAATTCCGGATAGATTATTCTCGGGTTTTCGCCTGCTATTTCTGTTCTGCGTTTTTCTGGATTTTTTTGTTGTTATTCTGTCTCTAACTGTTCAAATAAACCTACCATTAAAATTATGGGCAAACGTACAAAATCAGCAGGGGATCAAATACTTTTTTCCCCTCACTGTATAGTGCACTACTTTTGACCTGAGCTCTGGTAAAAAAGTAGTGCACTATATAAGGATCAGGGTGCCATTTCTGAGGCACCCAATGTGACCTGTTCCATTGAGATGAACGGAGGACATTGAGTTGAGTTTGATCCTAGCTGGGTTGGCACCAGGTCATTCTCTGTGGGAAGGTGAACGGATCCAACGTTTCCACAGGCAGAGCATTATACTGACAGGCACCCAGTGGAAAGCTAAGAACACACCGGAAGCCTATCAGTAGACCCAGCTCGAAAACAGAAATGTAGGTCATTTGAATCTCTACAAAGGGCTGCAGTTGTGTTGGTAATTATATCACCTCAGTGGTTAGAGATGATTATGTACTGGACAAACCAGATTACTTAAGATGGAACGAACACACACACACACACACACACACACACACACACACCGCTTTATGACTAAATAAACATAGAAAATAAGTATGCCTACACTACATAGGATTCAAATCAACTGGTGACTAAACCAAATATTGCATCTCTTAGGTGATTCCAGTGAAAACATAGAATAACACCAGGCATACGTGTCACTGGTTGAAGTAACCCTGGTAATAACCAATCAGAAAACAGATGGGAGGTCTAGCCATACACATTCAGGGGTTGTCCTTGGAGGAAGCCAAGGTTGTAGCAGGTGGCTGGAGATGATTGGTTTATGTTCTGACATTTCTACTGATCCCCATTGGGGATGCAACCAATTCAATATAACAAGAACATAGCAGTCAGCAAGTTCACGTGTGGGTGCGTTCAAGGCGTGTGTGTGTTTAAGCGTATGTTTAAGCGTGTGTCCGCATTAGGAATCATGGTGAACAGTACGTAAGCCTGATGGTATTTGAGTGTGAGGAATGCACAAAGCAGTAACACTCACCTCCCACCTCACAGCACTTCATCTGCCTCGATTTCAAAGAGAGAGAACACTCAATAACTATTCCAGCTATGCTCCGGTGATCTGGCTGTGTGTGTGTGTGTGCATGCGTGCGTGCAAAGCCAAAAAGCTCTTTGTCTCACTACAGGCCTGACAACATTAATTCAGTGCTCTCAGCGCTCTGGGCCCAGAGAACAAAGAGAGCTGTATTGGATTTAGAGTTCCCCCATAAAAACAGTGTCTCCAGGGTTATATTAATTGATCAATCGCTGGATTGATAGGGAAGAGTATGTGTCACTGTTAGCAGCAGAAATCACCCTCAGGTTTCTCACTATTTATACAACAGGAGGGTCTAATCCTGGACGCTGATTGGTTAAAACCGCATTCCAGCCGGTGTTTATTCCACAAGATACCACCGGCTAAAGCTATGACGTGGAAATGCCTATTTACTCTGTTCCATCTCACTGCGCAATCCACGGTCTCATCAGCCCAGCCAGACAATTTATAAACTTGATCTCCACTGTAAAAAGCATCTAGACATTATCTCCCATTTCTTTTAGAATAGCAATTGGTTTTCAATAGCGGAGATCTGTATTTGAACTTGCGGTCTGTCTCTCTGACATTTGCAACATTGTTACAATATTGAAATTTGATCTCCAGCTGTCCCATAGTAATGAACATGTAGGGGTTGGGAGTCAGGACGAGACAGATAGGCAGCTTTTCTCAGCCAGTCGAAATCATGAATCAGCATAATTTTTATAGACATATACAAAGAAATGTCAACAGAAAACAGGTCAAACGAACCATAAAGCAGCTAGTTTGCAGTCTTTCCAGCTTCCGTTTGAAGTGATTGTGTTAGCTGTGTTGTTGGCTAGCTCCTCTGAACAACAGTGTCCTGACGAGAGAGCACATTTTCTATGCCAGGTGAAATCGCGCATCATTAGCTCATTCTAATGAATGTATCCAAATCCATGTCACTAGAAAACAGCTTAAACAAATGCAGCTACTTCGCTGTTATTCTGGCTGCACTGTTTGACGTGACTAAGTTAACCGTAGTTGGCTAGCTAGCAAGGAAGGGATAAGAACGTTGCCAGCCAGTATGGCAATAGAACATTTAGAACCAACGTCCCCCTCCCTCCCTCTCCCTCCACCGGGAACAGACAAACTGCAGGTTTTTAATTGCATTGTCTGTCAAGACCTCTGACAACTAGGCAAAGCACTGGGAGAAATACTCTTGGCTAGTTATCCTATTCTTTCAGTTAGATGTCTCATCTATCTTGTGCATTTCTGATGCATGCGTCTATTCTTCACTGATAACATTGGATGGCAAGGTTCCATCTCATCACAACTTCAGTTCCTATTGCCTAGTATCACTCGAGTGTCGACCATTTAAAAAATTTAAAAAAGGGCATTATCTTGTCCTTTCGTTCCATTGGAAATGATCTCCAATTCTCTATGAGTATGAACATCTTATTATCTACCAACTGAGATTAATTCATTAGCCTAATAAGGGTGAGAGAGTTCTACCCTATTATTCCACAGTGAGAATTACCGGAGATCAGCTAATCCCAGCTGTAGTCCATCCAAGAAAACCCTTGCTTCATATTTAATTAGTCCTTACCTCCTCTAACCTTGGAAAAAGATGCTTCAATGCCTGAACAAAAGCTGCTTCAATACCGGAATTTCTCCTGATCGATCACACCAGCTTTCCCTTGCTTGATAATTAATAGCCTTAGGGATGCCTTACAAAACAAATCAAAACTCTCCTGTATTTAACATAATGTTTACAATTCACCATCCTTGAGAAAACATTGCTAACTGGAGAGTGTACGTGTGTGAGGTAGTCATGCATTTAACAGTGTTTCATTCGCATTAATCACATGAGGTGAGACGCCTCTGTGGAGGCACCCCTAGAAAACAGCAGAGAAGAAAACACACACACACACACACACACACACACACACACACACACACACACAACTTAACCCAACGTAGAGATTGTGTGTGCCGCGCCGCCTCTGTGCACCCCTAGAAAACAGCAGAGAGATGCCCTGTCTTACGCACACGCCTACACACACCCACCCTCGTCCACCCACCTACACACTTAACCCAACTCACCGAGTGTGTCTTTGATGTTTTTCACCAGCGAGGCCTTCTTTAGGCTGTTTTTCCTTTCCACATAGTTAGAGGGTACGTAGCCGGTCCGGTTGGAGGCATTCCTCACCCTCCACCATGTCTTACTGTCATCCAGGAGCCACAGCCGCTCGTTTTTCCGGATGTCAAGTTCCTGTTCCTGCTGAGCCGAGTAGTCCCACTTGGCTATAACTATCACCTCCTCTGTCATCTTTCATGGAGCCCCTCTGGAACAGAGAGAGACACAGAGACATACTGTTAGGTCAGGGTGGGGTTAACAGTAGGGCTGTGACGATACCCTCATCGTGATATTCTTTCCATGGCAAAAATGAAAACACAAAAATGTGGTCCTTTAAAAACCCGCTGTATGTAGAATATTGGGTGCTATAGCTAGGAAAATAAGTAAACGTGACTCTGGATGACGACATGATGTTTGTTCACAATATTAGCTCTGTTTTCCTAAAGAAGTTAAATCCACTTTGTGTTTTGTTTCCTTGCCACGATACTAAGGAATCGTTCCCTGCCCTAGTTAACAAGGCACTTAACACACGGGAAATGCACAACACCAGCAACACACACACATGAATAAAAGGATGAGGTGAGCCGTTTCCGTGCCACCCTAGAAAAACACGAGAGAGAGAACATGTTTCTCACACACATCCACTCTGAAGCCAATCTCAGAGGGATGGTGCCATCCACCACTATGGTCTGTGTGTCTCAGACTGACAGGGTGCAGGCCTGGTCTTGGCACTCGCGTGTCTGTCACACAGCTGTTGTTGTAAGACATCTGGCAGAGCGGAGCCTCTCTGCCCTGTAATCCAGGTTGGCTGAGACCTACCGTGTGTGTGTGTGTGTGTGTGTGTGTGTGTGTGTGTAAATGAGTATGTGTGACACTCAGTACTCGAGGTAAGTAATCAAAGGAACCCTCTCCTTCCCTACTTGTAGACTAAGCCAGGAGTTCACGCTTTCCTTCCAAACCACACAAGAGACTCTCCCTCTTACCAGCTTCTCTTATTCATCTTAAATGTACTGAATTATTCAGTGGCACAGTGAGCAGAGCACTGTTCTATGTTAAATGTGTCTATAAAACACAGCTTATGGAAAGAGGGAGAGAGGGGGAGAGAGAGAGAGAGGTAAGGCAGCCAGCACCTGCAGGCCTAATAAGGAATAAATCAAACAGATCCAGGAGATATCTAGTGCTGCTGCACACTGGGGGTAAACAACACAAAGATTGGTGTCTATTCATGGAGAGAGAGAGAGATGGAGGGAGGGAGGGAGGGATGGGAGAGAGATGAAGGGATGGATGGGAAAGAAAAAAACACGAGAGTGAGATACCAAGATAGAGACATTAGGGACATGGGGGGAAGAAAAAGAGATGAGAGGGGGAGTAGAAAAGGAGACAGTGAGAGAAAGAGTGAATGAGAAAGAGAGAAAGCCAGAGAGAGAGAGACAACATGGAGTGCTCTCTTACTGGATGGTGTCTCCAGCAAGACTGTGTGGTGTCCGAGAGATATTGCAGTGACAGGCCGTTTTTCCTTCCAGGGCCAGTCAGAGGTGCGCTCCCCCATCGTCCTGACACCCTCCACAGGGATGAGGCTGTGAGCCAGCCAGCACCGGAGTCCCCAGCCCTCTCTCCCATCACCCTTCAGCGGGACGGCCTTGACAAGTCAGGGAGGGAGGGCTGGGGGGTTCCAGGCGCCAAGCAAAAATGATAATGCACACACATCAGAGCTGTCACACTAACCACTGGCCGCTTCGCCGCCTGACTGAGACCGCCTTATTCACAGTTCATAGTCCTTGTTTTCAACTCGGAAATGACAGTTTCGCAGACCCAGATCAAAGTTGTTGAATAAAAAGCACGCGCACCTCGATTGAAAGTGCTCTTTAGCCTAAGAATAGGTTTAACCAGGGTCCAGGAAACAAGTACGTGGTGCTGCAAGGGTTGCCTCTTTACTGATTCGCTGTTATTTCTACAGCCCATTGAGTTTGATGTGACTCAGTAAGGCTACAGTAAAGAACCTCAGCGACCCAGCGAGAGAAAGACACTATTGTCTGAGAGTGATGATGTCACACTACTGGAATTCTTTCCTCTCTCATCCATGACCGTAGGGCAGGAAGAGCCTGATAAAGGCTGTCAGTCTACTCTCATCAACTGGCAGGGTTAAAGACACAAACAAGTTGAATACATTATTTTCAAGCAGAAGTTGCTTTTGGGCCTAATGCTGAAAACAGATATGCAAATTGCAAAGCCATAAAACATATTAACCTCAACGCATATAAAAACCATCTTTATTGATTATACAGTTTTAGTTAGTCAACTAGACTTCTGTCTGATTGTACCCTAAACTCATTTTCTTTTTAAAAAAACATGTAGGTTTTATCCCAAGCATTGGATGATCCGTGGGAAGGTCAACCTAAGCATGTACAAATAAAGTTAGGCATTTCCAAACTAAACTACATTCACAATTATGCTTAAGGTCTATATGTTGCAGTTCGCCTTTTTTTTAACCAGTTTAACGAGGAAATTGCATGAATTTTGACCATTACGGAGGAGGCCAAGTCTCCAAAATGTTTTTATAAAGGGCTCACAGAGCTTGTTTTCCCACTCACAGCTGTCCCCCAGTGTTAGTTATGAATAGGTGGTGTTCATGAAGCAATACAGAACAGTTTTGTTTGCGTGTTCTACTGTCTTGTAAATATATGATATTATCGCGATACTTATGTGCCTATATGATATGTATTGCGAATCTCACAATTCTATATGTATTGCGAGTCAATACATGTGATTTTATAGCGATTCCACGGTCCAAACATATTGTTCATTATATGTCTGCTGCAGACGGACAAGAGACAGCCATGAGAAAAAGAGTTTTGATGGAAATAAAAGTGCTGAAAACAAAATTGGCTCTCTATTTAAAGGAAAAACATTGACATTTTTGGTTCAGGTACAGTCAACTAGCGCAAAAACAATATTGCGATAGTCAAAAACGATACAATATATCGTAAAATATATTCTCGATATGTAACTGCATCAATTTTCCCCATCACTATTGATGTGATATCTTGGCTTCAGAATCGTTTGCATTCACCAGATGTAGTGTGCTGGTTCTGAGAAGTATTCTTCCTGAAGCAATTGTTGATATCTTGAAATTGTTGATATCTTGAATATTTTTGATATCTTGAAAATGTAGGTGTTCTAGCTAGCCAAATATCTCTTGCCAAATATATGCTGAAGTGCATTTGTCATACACGGCAGTACTGTTTTTAGACCGACTGTGAAAAGCCCTGGAGTGACTTTCAACTGAAATCACCCCAAAATATAAAGACTTCATTCAGTGTCCAGAAAAGTGGATTGGCAGTATCTTGGATACAAATGATATTGAGAAAGAGAAAAAAGATAACGTATTAGGTTGTGGTGCCTGGCCTTGTGCACTATATTCAGACTGCCTGTAATTATACAACCCTGATGTACTATGCCTACTGCTGATTTTTTAAACCTCAAAATGACAAAATGCATTAAGATAGATTTAAGACATCCATAACGACGGGCGTAACATCCGTAACGGTCGTTTTTCCTCTCTAAAGTAATCAAGGAAATGAGAATCTTCTCAAAATGATCGATATGGATAGCAATGGCTATCCATGCATTGACCGGAGACTTACAAACTCAGCTAGGTTGTTATCTTGTTCCATCCCTGCTCTGCTCTGTCTGTTCACATCCTGTTCAGTACAGTGGAATGCCAGCATAGTGCCGTGGTAAGTTCTTCAAGAGGTGTAAGATTTCCTAAAAAGGAAATACAACATTGCTCACACCATAATCAGTCAAAACAGTTATGGTAGAGTGGAGGAATCGGACAACATGGAGAAATAACTATAATGCGTTTTCTTCTCAGAAGATGGAGACAAGCTGTCCGAGGCTTATTCGGGAGGGTTTGGAAGATCATGACCTGCACTGGCATCGCAGAAGAGAACTGAGACAGAAGGTCAAGATCTCAGCCTCGTATAAACACACACACACACACACACACACACAGTGGTCTACAAAAACCACTATTTCTTATTGTGCATCTTGTGTATATTGCGTATTTCCACAAATATAATACTGAACTGAGGGGAAGGTTAAGCAGGTATTACTTAATAATAACTTTCAAGTCTTTAATAGATCATTAGGGCACAACGCATGTATTCACCAATAGCAGAGAGTGGTTATGAAGGTCAGGAGAGCAGGGATTACCCTAGAGGGGATAGGAACAGGAGGCTGGGGAGGACATGGACCAGTTTTCAGTGTAATTGCATAAATGTGTAGCAGGGTCAGTGCTGCCTGTAGAGAGAGATTCCTAACGGGTTTAACCAGGCCCAACTTAGCCAATTCTTTCATCTCCATCTCACCCAGCTCTGTAATCCAATTTGAGGATCCTTTTCATTCGTCTGAGAACCAGGAGAGAAGGGGAGGAGAGGGGGAGACTAAGAGAAAGACGGGGGGGAAGGTGAGAGAGAAGGATGGGGTGAGTAATAAAAAGGGAGAGGGAGAGAGAGGGGGCAGAAAGACAGAGAGAGAAGGAAAGAGTGATGTATTTCATTAGAAAAAGGAGGACAGGAGGACCAATGATGATCAATGTGAAGACCAGGAGAGAGACTGGAAGAGAGGCTCGTCATCATGCCACTGTAGGACTCCGTATGAGAGCAGCAGAGTACTATAAAGACAATGACCTCAAACGGGAAATCTGTGGACCCAGACGGGGATGCAGTGCAGAGCTTCCAGTCCCGACTGGGTTAGAGGTTATAGGAGCAGGCTGTGCAGAGCTTCCAGTACTGACTGGGTTAGAGGCTATAGGAGCAGGCAGTGTAGAGCTTCCAGTACCAACTGGGTTAGAGGTTATAGAAGCAGGCAGTGTAGAGCTTCCAGTACCAACTGGGTTAGAGGTTATAGAAGCAGGCAGTGTAGAGCTTCCAGTACCAACTGGGTTAGAGATTATAGAAGCAGGCAGTGCAGAGCTTCCAGTCCCGACTGGGTTAGAGGTTATAGAAGCAGGCAGTGTAGAGCTTCCAGTACCAACTGGGTTAGAGGCTATAGGAGCAGGCTGTGCAGAGCTTCCAGTACCGACTGGATTAGAGGTTATAGAAGCAGGCAGTGTAGAGCTTCCAGTACCAACTGGGTTAGAGGCTATAGGAGCAGGCAGTGTAGAGCTTCCAGTCCCGACTGGGTTAGAGGCTATAGAAGCAGGCAGTGCAGAGCTTCCAGTCCCAACTGGGTTAGATGTTATAGAAGCAGGCAGTGTAGAGCTTCCAGTGCCGACTGGGTTAGATGTTATAGAAGCAGGCAGTGTAGAGCTTCCAGTGCCGACTGGATTAGAGGTTATAGAAGCAGGCAGTGCAGAGCTTCCAGTCCCGACTGGGTTAGATGTTATAGAAGCAGGCAGTGTAGAGCTTCCAGTACCAACTGGGTTAGAGGCTATAGAAGCAGGCAGTGCAGAGCTTCCAGTACCAACTGGGTTAGAGGCTATAGGAGCAGGCTGTGCAGAGCTTCCAGTACCGACTGGATTAGAGGCTATAGAAGCAGGCAGTGTAGAGCTTCCAGTACCGACTGGGTTAGAGGCTATAGAAGCAGGCAGTGCAGAGCTTCCAGTACCAACTAGGTTAGAGGCTATAGGAGCAGGCTGTGCAGAGCTTCCAGTACCGACTGGATTAGAGGTTATAGAAGCAGGCAGTGTAGAGCTTCCAGTACCAACTGGGTTAGAGGCTATAGGAGCAGGCTGTGCAGAGCTTCCAGTACCGACTGGATTAGAGGTTATAGAAGCAGGCAGTGTAGAGCTTCCAGTACCGACTGGGTTAGAGGCTATAGGAGCAGGCAGTGTAGAGCTTCCAGTCCCGACTGGGTTAGAGGCTATAGAAGCAGGCAGTGTAGAGCTTCCAGTGCCGACTGGATTAGAGGTTATAGAAGCAGGCAGTGCAGAGCTTCCAGTCCCGACTGGGTTAGATGTTATAGAAGCAGGCAGTGTAGAGCTTCCAGTCCCGACTGGGTTAGAGGTTATAGAAGCAGGCAGTGTAGAGCTTCCAGTACCAACTGGGTTAGAGGCTATAGGAGCAGGCAGTGTAGAGCTTCCAGTCCCGACTGGGTTATAGGCTATAGAAGCAGGCTGTGCAGAGCTTCCAGTACCGACTGGGTTAGATGTTATAGAAGCAGGCAGTGTAGAGCTTCCAGTACCGACTGGATTAGAGGTTATAGAAGCAGGCTGTGCAGAGCTTCCAGTACCGACTGGATTAGAGGTTATAGAAGCAGGCGGTGTAGAGCTTCCAGTACCGACTGGGTTAGAGGCTATAGGAGCAGGCAGTGTAGAGCTTCCAGGTCTGACTGGGTTAGAGGCTATAGAAGCAGGCAGTGCAGAGCTTCCAGTCCCGACTGGGTTAGATGTTATAGAAGCAGGCAGTGTAGAGCTTCCAGTGCCGACTGGATTAGAGGTTATAGAAGCAGGCAGTGCAGAGCTTCCAGTCCCGACTGGGTTAGATGTTATAGAAGCAGGCAGTGTAGAGCTTCCAGTGCCGACTGGATTAGAGGTTATAGAAGCAGGCAGTGCAGAGCTTCCAATCCCGACTGGATTAGATGTTATAGAAGCAGGCAGAGCACACAGAGGCCCAGTAAGGCACAGAGACTCAGCACAGTGCCAGCTGTGCTCTCTGCTCCCCATTCAACCCCCCTGCTGGCTGGGTGGCATGTCTCAGCTCACCTAGGCCTAACCAGCCCTGACAGCAGGGACCACTGCCAGGGTACCATGTCATGCCATGCCGAGGGCATGTGAGAAGTGTGGAACTAATAGACTCATTTTGTGTGTGTGTGTCAGGGTTTCCGTACGCCGGTAATAGCAAAGAAATACAAAAGCGGATAAACAGAATTGGCACCGGCCAATTAATTGTCCGGGAGAAGAAGAAAAAATCCCATTGTGAAATAATGTTTTTTATCCTATTGATTGATGGAAATACATTTGACTGGTCCTGCTTATTGGTCTATAGGTTCATTTGCATAATTTTGTAATATTAAATTGGTGCCCGAGTACAGTATATTCGTTACGTATCTCATTTATTTCATGCGTACAGCATACAGATACAGAGTCTTTGAGCGGAAAATCTGGCAGACAGCGCGAGAGCTTCTGCTACAGCATCTCAAACAGCAAGTGCACAGGCAACGGAAGGCAGGCTTCTTCAGCACGTCACACACCACTTTGCAATGAGCTGGAGGGAGTATGCATTTTGAAAACATATACTTAATTGTTTGAAACCTGAACGTTTTCCTATATATTATGAGGCATGCCTTACCTTGCTTTAAAGTAGCCAAGCCAAAAATCAGACCATATCCGTGGAGGCAATTATTTGATATCAACTTTATTGCATTATCCAGTAGGCAAAGGCACAATCCTAGTCATATTATCAACCCATGCTAGTTGTTGCATATTAGATCTCCCCTCTTTCTAACGGATATTTTCATCTCGGTCACTTGAAACTGCTTGCACGTGCTGTGCGCTTTTGACAATAGTGTTTTTCCGCTAATTGCATTATGCCTTGTGCACATTGCTGCGCTTATAATGTATAGAAATAGTTTATCAGCATTTTAAGCTAAACGTTCTGATCCGTTGCCTTTATGTATCCTAGGCCTACTGGTTGTATCAATTTAGGATACATCATCCCACAGCTGTCCCAGAGTCTGTTTGGAATTGGCCATTTCTTTCTCAACAAACTGACCAATAGATTACGTCCATTTTTCTACTATGGGGGATAGTAGATTAAAATAGGCTTGTTATTTCGCAGTTTGTTACTCATCTTGTTGGCTGAGGAAATTAAATGTGGACAATTATTCAAAAATCTTCAAAGTGCGCATCAGAATTTGGTAAGGAGGACCGCACATTGTTGAATCCTATAGACTTGCATGTTATGTTAATGTGAATTACAGTAATCTAAATGTGATTCTGAGCACCGTGGGTGGACACCCTAATCAGATTACGCACCCAATGCATATGAGTCCGGTCAATTAAAATGCGGCCAGTCAAATGTCCGGTGCCACATTTTCCTAACTGAAACCCTGGTGTGTGTGTGTGTGTGTGTGTGTGACAGGAGACAGGTAGTCCCTAGGGTCCACTCTTTCTCAACCTCTACATGAACTACTCTGTCATCCTCTGATCTCTAATAGGTATCCTACAGCAACCATGTCTGATGGGACACCAGAGTTGAAGTTCAGTCTTCAAGCACACCACTACTCCCCATACAGTTATACAGACATTTTTCACCTATTTGAAACATCTGCTATTGAGCCACCCATCAACCCCTGCAGATAGCCTAGAAGCCAGCTAAGCTTCTCTGGTCCTCTCTCAACACGAGAATGAACAACTCCTGTCCTTGAGGGCCAGAGTCTGCTACCTTTCCTAATTGCCTTTGAATGAGTGCTACATTTACACTTTGCCTGGGAGCAAGAAAAGACAGGATTGTGGTCCTGGAGGACTGGAGTCTGTTGCTGTGCCTCTGTCTGAACACCTGTTCAAACACTGGGCCTACAGCTAGAGTCTACACAGACCAGCAGAACAGGAGGAGGAGACATGCAGAGCCAGAGCTGAACACGGCAGTAGCCCGAAAGGCGGCTTCCATTTTTATTACAGCAACATTATGCTCAGAGCGTGGTGTACAGCAGCCAAAAACACCGCACTGGGGGCAAAGAGAGGGATCATTCTACATCTGAAAAGAGAGAGGGGGATGATAGAAAGAGGAAGAGAAAAACGTAGAAAAATATCCTCCATCCATGAATGTCCATTGAGCATGAGGGAAATGACATTTAGACAGGCTGAGTGTGCTGATGCCCAGACAGGCAGCGTAATCCCCATCGTTGTCATCATCATCATGATAATAAATGTCCTTGGATGTGTCAGCCTGGGATGTGATGAATTCATTTCTGCTCTGCTGTCCAGACGAGTCCACAATCCCGTTGAGGGGCTGATGTGTAGTCGTGGATCTCTAATATGAAGACGCAGATGGTTAAGCTAGCAGAATGTGTGTAGATTACAAAATCAACACATCTGACACACAGTTGAAGTCGGAAGTTTACATACACCTTAGCCAAATACATTTAAACTCAGTTTTTCACAATTCCTGACATTCCCTGTCTTAGGTCAGTTTGGATCACCACTTTATTTTAAGAATGTGAAATGTCAGAATAATAGTAGAGAGAATGATTTATTTCAGCTTTTATTTCTTTCATCACATTCCTAGTGGGTCAGAAGTCTATATAAAACTCAATTAGTATTTGGTAGCATTGCCTTTAAATTGTTTAACTTGGGTCAAACGTTTTGGGTAGCCTTCCACAAGCTTCCCACAATAAGTTGGGTGAATTTTGACCCATTCCTCCTGACAGAGCCGGTGTAACTGAGTCAGGTTTGTAGGCCTCCTTGCTCGCACATGCTTTTTCAGTTCTGCCCACAAATGTTCTATAGGATTGAGGTCAGGGCTTTGTGATGGCCACTCCAATACCTTGACTTTGTTGTCCTTAAGCTATTTTGCCACAACTTTGGAAGTATGCTTGGGGTCATTGTCCATTTGGAAGACCCATTTCCAACCAAGCTTTAACTTCCTGACTGATGTCTTGAGATGTTGCTTCAATATATCCACATAATTTTCCTACCTCATGATGCCATCTATTTTGTAAATTGCACCAGTCCCTCCTGCAGCAAAGCACCCCCACAACATGATGCTGCCACCCCAGTGCTTCACGGTTGGGATGGTGTTCTTCGGCTTGCAAGCCTCCCCCTTTTTCCTCCAAACATAACTATGGTCATTATAGCAAAACAGTTATATTTTTGTTTCATCAGACCAGAGGACATTTCTCCAAAAAGTACGCTTTTTGTCCCCATGTGCAGTTGCAAACCGTAGTCTGGCCTTATTATGCCGGTTTTGGAGCAGTGGCTTCTTCCTTGCTGAGCGGCCTTTCAGGTTATGTCGATATAGGACTCATTTTACTGTGGATATAGATACCTTTGTACCTGTTTCCTCCAGCATCTTCAGAAGGTTCTTTGCTGTTGTTCTGAGATTGATTTGCACTTTTCGCACCAAAGTACGTTCATCTCTAGGAGACAGAACGCGTTTCCTTCCTGAGCGGTATGCCAGCTGCGTGGTCCCATGGTGTTTATACTTGCGTACTATTGTTTGTACAGATGAACATGGTACCTTCAGGCGTTTGGAAATTGCTCCCGAGGATGAACCAGACTTGTGGAGGTCTACAATTTTTCTTCTGAGGTCTTGGCTGATTTCTTTTGATTTTCCCATGATGTCAAGCAAAGAGGCACTGAGTTTGAAGGTAGGCCTTGAAATACATCCACAGGTACACTTCCAATTGACTCAAATGATGTCAATTAGTCTATCAGAAGCTTCTAAAGCCATGACATCATTTTCTGGAATTTTCCAAGCTGTTTAAAGGCACAGTCAACTTAGTGTATGTAAACTTCTGACCCACTGGAATTGTGACCCAGTGAATTATAAGTGAAATAATCAGTCTGTAAATAATTGGTGGAAAAATGACTTGTGTCATGCACAAAGTAGATGTCCTAACCGACTTGCCAAAACTATAGTTTGTTAACAAGCAATTTGTGGAGTGGTTGAAAAACATGTTTTAATGACTCCAACCTAAGTGTATGTAAACTTCAACTGTACAGCCCTCCAATTTGAAAAATAAAGATGAAGGCCTACAAATTATCAAAATGTTGGTTATTCAAGGCAAAGGGGAAGGGAACGACAACCCTACGTGAGTCAGTAGCCTATAAGTAAACTGTAGAATTTACACAAACAGGACTTGGACCATATCCAAAACTGTCTTGATAAAAGGTTTGATGATTTGGCTTAAGTCTGCGTATTCTTGCTGTGCAGGCCACAGTAGTAGAATGGTGTGCGCTAGCCTGTGGCTTCCCAGTCTAGGAGAGCTACAGAGAGCCGGGTTTAGCCATGCTCTGGTTCACAGAGGAGCAGACAGACAGGTGCACTCCGGTGTGCTGCTGCTGCATGCTGCAGGCTTAAGTGTAGGTATGAGGGGTAAGTGTGTGCAGCCTGTGATGTTCAGCACATTAATACGGTTGTTGGCATGAGTGTCAGCAGACAAAATAACTACTCTGGGAAGGGCCAGAGTCAGAACTACATCAGCACTCATGTAGGCTAGTCCATTAAAAACTTTCCCTCACGTCCCAAAGTACCGTACTCTAGGGGCATACCTGCTAACGTAGGGAAGGCCAGTCTCGGACACGCACATGGACACACACACATAGATCCAGGCACTGGTGGAGGTGTTGAGTGGTTCATTACTTTGTGCAGATGGATCTGCTGCTCTCTGAGCTAGAGACAAGTCCACCACTGAGAGACTCAGTGAAGCATTAGACCAGGTCTTATTGGACGGTAAAATGCATTCTCTATTGTTCTCACATGGGTGAGGTTGAAACTCTATAGGCTCTTATGGATTGATGTCATACTACAGATTTAAAAATGGTTGTTTTATAATCGACATTCATGTGAATACAAAATGTAAGTGCAGGCTATTTCTGTGCTGGCTTTCAGTGACTGAACTGGGAACTGTCCCTATAGTCACTGCTGCACCATAAGTACTGCTCCCAAACTGCACTTCCCTAACAGAGGCAGATGAGAGGGTGTGTTTTGACCTGCTAAAATCACTACATTTCCCCATGCAGTTGAGACCAGGAGACCAGCCAGTTTTAATGTTAGAATGAGAAATAATGAGGAATAAGTCATGTGATGATCCAACAGTATTCAGTTCCACTTAGCCCACGGTACCATGTTGAATGGCTTTCTTAAAAGGTCAACGTTTTTACTACAGCCCCTCTCTCTCTCTCTCTCTCTCTCTCTCTCTCTCTCTCTCTCTCTCTCTCTCTCTCTCTCTCTCTCTCTCTCTCTCTCTCTCTCTCTCTCTCTCTCTCTCTCTCTCTCTCTCTCTCTCTCTCTCTCTCTCTCTCTCTCTCTCTCTCTCTCTCTCTCTCTCTCTCTCTCTCTCTCTCTCTCTCTCTCTCTCTCTCTCTCTCTCTCTCTCCCCTCACCGCGCAGCAATTTCTTAATTGAAGTGAGGTTCGGTTTGGCTTTTATAACCCATAAATGTCTCTGAGCGCTCCCATTTGCCTTACTCAGTTGTAGTCTATTAAAGATATGGATCTCACTACCAGCTGTAATAGGAAGGTCTTATCTGTTCTCGGTTCTCGCCGATTGTCTTTGAATTTCTAAAGCCTGTTTCTTGAATAAGAGGAAGGCCAAAGACTGCAAATTAACAAATGATGTATGGTCTGATTCTAATTATTTTTTTATTCATAATTTTCCTTTAGGGGCTACATTGTGGTGTTTTGTAATATTAGTTTGTCGAGGCGGTTTGATCAGACACGGCCAACATATCTCAACACTAGGTTGGTTCAAGGCGATTTTATTTTTTATTTAACTAGGCAAGTCAGTTAACACATTTTTATTTAAAAATGACGGCCTACCCCGGCCAACGCTGGGCCAATTGTGCGCCGCCCTATGGGACTACCAATCACGTCCGGTTGTGATACAGCCTGGAATCGAACCAGGGCCTGTAGTGACACCTTTAGCACTGAGATGCAGTGCCTTAGACCGCTGCGCCACTCGCAGACTGACAACTGTTTTTGTTGCTGTTTAGTGTCCCTGTCTATCTGTCGATGCCTGCCTGGTTAGCACTGGTCTGTAAAGGCTGTTTGTGTTATGACAGCTCCCATGGTGCTCTCTGGACCTGGGGTCACCGAGGTCATGTTTCTGACTTCCTGTGTGCAGAGGTCCGTTTGTGTTGCTTTTCCTATCTCCCAAGGGTCGTCTCCTCCCCTCCTCCAATGAATCCCTTCTTCCCTCCAGGGTCAAGTCTTTCCCAGCAGCTGGTTCATGGCAGTCATGTGTCACATGGTTGACCCTGGGCCAAGAGAGCACAGTGCAAACTGACACCACGGCACTGTTTACACAGGCAGCCCAACTTGGATATTTTTCCCACTAATTGGTCTTTTGACCAATCACATCATATCTTCACACATCAGATCTTTTAAGAGCTCATCTGATTGGTGAAATGACCAATCAGTAAAAAAAAAAAAAATAAGGATCAGAATTGGGCTGCCTGTCTAAACACAGCCCACTAGTATCAGAAGACAGACCAGAAGAGGCTGGCTGACACACATTGGCTGCTACAGGGCCAGGTCTATCCCATGTTGGCACAGCTGTGGTTTAAAACACAAGCATGCACACTTTCATTAGACCTCTATCGTAATATTGAAGAGGCACAGAAATGAAGAGCCGAGATGATTACACATATTTCTACATCTAGTATCTCAACAGAAACAGAAGTATAGTAAGGGATTTAATAACTTTGCTTTGCTTGACACAGATAAACACACATTTTGATCTCAGTGTAAGTGTTGAGGAATGTTCTCGGCTTCGCTGCCTCACTTGCCTGCTTCCTTAATGAAAGATCCTTTAGTAGGAGTGAAAGCATTGCTGCCAAGAGGCAAATCAATTCTAAAGCTAGGGACATTTGTTTGCATGCCAGCCAGCCGCCAGCTCCTCTGTGATCAATCTCACTGTGCCTTGTGTTGATTTTACAACCCAGCCAATGCCATTTCCCTCAACCTCAATAGAACGGACAGAGTTCCAGCTCGTTTGAGGAACAGAATGTCTATCATTGTACAGTGCTGTGAAACCGCTGCCAGACCCAAATAAGTTGGACTCTTATATAGTGCTCTAGGGTAGCGGAGAGGAAGGAGGATTCTCTCCATCTCTGTCTCCCACTCAGAATAACAGCATTCCCATGATTTCTTTACGCCGGGGACCAAAACCCAACACCAATAGTTCCTGACCATGTGGCCTGACCAGTTATAGTCGCTAAAAGATGGCTATTCCGGCTATACTTTGAGGGTGAAAGCAGCAGTATCCCCCTAAAAGGTGGTAATCCAGTGACGTAAAGGGAGTTTACTGTTATTGCACTGTGAGGCTGAACAAGTATAAGCCACTCAAATTGCCACTGTGACTGTGGAGAAATGATTATACACAGAAAAAAATATATAAACAACAAGTGTTGTGTCCCATGTTTCATGAGCTGAAATAAAAGATCCCAGAAATGTTCCATACACACAAAAAGCTTATTTCTCATCTCCATTGTCATGATAACCCATCCACCTGACAGGTATGGCATATCAAGAGGCTGATTAAACAGCATGATCATTACACAAGTGCACTTTGTGGTGGGGACTTTAAAAAGGCCACTAAAAAGTTGCAGTTGTCACACAACATAATGCCACAGATGTCTCAAGTTGAGGGAGCATGTAATTAGCATGCTGACTGCAGGAATGTCCACCAGAGCTGTTACAAGAGAAATTAATGATAATTTCTCTACCATAAGCCGCCTACAACGTTGTTTTATAGAATTCGGCAGTACGTCCAACCGGCCTCACATGTAGCCACGCCACGCCATGACCTCCACATCAGACATCTTCACCTGCCAGATCATCTGAGACCAGCCACCCGGATAGCTGATGAAACTGTAGGTTTGCACAACCAAAGAATTTCTGCACCAACTGTCAGAAACAAACTCAGGAAAGCTCATCCGCGTGCTCGTTGTCGCCACCAGGGACTTGACCGGACTGCAGTTTGGCGTCGTATCCGACTTCAGTGTGCAAATACTCACCGTCAATAGCTACTAAGTGTGCTCTTCACGGAATAATCCTGGTTCAACTATACCGGGCAGATGGCAGACAGTGTGTATGGCGTGTGGGCGAGCAGTTTGCTGATGTCAACGTTGTGAACATGTGCCCCATGGTGGGGTTATGGTATGGGCAGGAATAAGCTATGGCCAACGAACACAATTGCATTTTTATCTATGGCCATTTGAATGCACAGCGATACCGTGACGAGATCCTGAGGCCCACTGTCGTGCCATTCATCTGCCGCCATCACCTCATGTTTCAGCATGATAATGCACTGCCTCATGTCGCAAGGATCTGTACACAACTCCTGGAAGCTGAACATGTCCCAGTTCTTCCATGGCCTGCATACTCACCTGACATGTCACCCATTGAGCATGTTTGGAATGCTCTGGATCAACGTGTACGACAGTGTGTTCCAGTTCCCGCCAATATCCAGCATCTTCGCACACCCATTGAAGAGGAGTGGGACAACATTCTACAGGCCACAATAAACAGCTTGATCAACTCTATGTGAAGAAGATGTGTCACGCTGCATGATGCAAATGGTGGTCCACGCCCCTACCTTGTTTTAAGGTATCTGTGAATAACAGATGCATATCTGTATTCCCAGTCATGTGAAATTCATAGATTGGGGCCTAATGAATTTATTTCAATTGACTGATTTCCTCATAAATCTTTGGAATTGTTTCATGTTGAGTTGATATTTTTATTCAGTGTGAATTGGCACACTGAGCAGTTGTCACACATCTGAAGGCAGAATGCCTGCAGACAGGAATGGATTATTGCAGGTATGTGTCCGTGTGTGTGACAGGATTGAGCTGGGCTTGCATCATCCCTCCACATAGAGAGAGATAATGTTTATGGGAGCGAGGCGCTACAGGAGAAACATCCTGTGTAGCCTGGGATGATGGTGCGTTGACAGTACGGCAGCACAGCGGACATCAAGGTAGTTCGGAATCACCGTCTGTCCGCTTCCACACAGCCAGGCATCCATCCAGCTAACAAGGCTTCCAGCAAACAGGGACAAGCCTATCCTATCTCCCGAAAAATGATTCTACCTCGACTAGGGTTGCACATTTTGGGGAATATTCAGGAGGTGGAAACTTTCTGTGGAAATGAACGGGAATATATGGGAACTAATGGGAATACATGCAAATGAATATTAACACCATTTAAAATGTAGATGTTTTTTGCATTGGACATATTTACCATATCATATGGAGACAGAAACAAACTTTTTACCTTATCATAAGTAGACATAATTGCAAATGATTAAATCCTTAAATCCTAAATAAACACAATTTAGTTACGAATCGAACTTTAATTAAATGAGTTGACTCTTCACATGGGATGATTTCACTGAACAATAAAAGAAAGGGAATATTGAAGGATCCATCGCATCTCCCAAAAACTTTCTCAACAAACATCTGTAAAACGATAGTCTAGAAACTAAAGCTTTGGTTGTCTTCCTCTCAGGCTTCCATGACTTCTCCCTGGACATCCTCAATGTCCACCTCTTGAACATCTGAGGCCTCATCTTCACTGTCACTTTCCAACCTTGTTAGGCTCAAAAAGCTTAAAATTTGCCCAGATGGCCACCAATTTTTCAACCCTTGTATTGGTCAGCCTGTTGCGTGCTTTGGTGTGTGTGTTCCCAAACAAGGACCAGTTGCGTTCTGAGGCGGCTGATGTTGGTGGGATTTGGAGGATGGTGGAGGCAACAGGGGAAAGAGCCTGAGATCCACAAAGACCCTTCCACCAGGTGGCTGATGAGATATGTTGGCACGACTGCCATATTGCATCTCCATCCCAAAGCCCTTGCTTGGAAGTGTACTTCGCCAGACTGCCAAGAACCTTGCCCTCATCCAAGCCAAGGTGGCGAGACACGGAAGTGATGCCACCATAGGCCTTGTTGATCTCTGCACCAGACAGGATGCTCTTGCCAGCATACTTGGGGTCCAACTTGTACGCTGCAACGTGTATGGGCTTCAGGCAGAAGTCTTCACGCTTTTTGATGTATTTCAGAACTGCAGTTTCCTCTGCTTGGAGCAACAGTGAAGTGGGCAGGGCAGTACGGATTTCTTCTCTTACATCTGCAAGCAGAGTCTGAACATCAGACAGGATGGCATCGTCTCCCTCAATCCGTGCAACGGCTACTGCTATAGGTTTCAGGAGTTTCAGGCTGCTTACCACTCTCTCCCAAAATACACCATCCAGGAGGATCCTCTTCATGGGGCTGTCCATATCGGCAGACTGATATCAAAACTTACCAGAAAGCATGTAGTCCTTGGCTCAGACAGTGTAGTAGTGTGGGCTCAATAGCATCTTATTAGTGTGCAAGATCTTGAGAATCAGCTGTACATGTGATGGAAGAGTACACTGCACATGTGACGGAAGAATGCACTGTGCATGCAGAGGGTTGCAATTTCATTGAGTTGGGGATAGTTTAACCAAAATATGCCACAATACCCAGAATTACCTTGTGTATCCCACAAAAAAAGGTTCACTGTTATAAGCTAACTTTTTTGATGAATTTAAGCAAAATTCCCCAAATTCCAGGGCTTAACTTCCCATGAAAAATGTCAGGGAAATGTCCCTGGTTTCCGACCCTTTGCAACCCTAAGCTTGACCCACTTAACTATAGCCTGGTTCCAAATCTGTTGTGCGTTTGGATTTACAATGACCATACGTGAGTTGGCAAGACAACACAAACAGATCTGGGACCATCAGGCTACCATCGTGATTTTCTTAACCATATATTGTGATTTTAACAGCGATTTATATTAAAACACTTGGATGAACTGCTGTAATCATATACATTCAATTTGTATTATGATTCTATTGTTGGTGTTGGTGTTGTTTGGCATGATAACTAATGACAAAGCCAGGTACAGTAGAAGTTGTTGTGACAGGGTAGGAACCAAAGTGTTTGGTCAGTTTCCCAGGAGACCCTTATTACATTTGAATGTTACATTCATGGCAGTTAAATTGCGATAAAAATTGCGTCTTGTGAGATATGGATAATGCACATGTCAATATTGCATAATAAATTAATTGTGGTAAGCATCACTTCATTTCACTATTAGCCTACAAATCATTCATTTATGTAAGAGATTGAGTACATAGGAGCCTATCAGACCCCAATGATGTTGACCTGTCCCACATTTCAGATTTCTCTCAAGCCATTTGAGGACATGTGAAAACCTTGGTGGCTCTGAGAAAAAAAGCCATTTAATCCCAAACAGATCTCTGAGGCAGCTGTGGGAAGATTAGCATTGACAAACCACAGTGTGTGTAGCCTGTTGGGATGAGAGCAACAGTTAGGAGGATTGTTGGGTAAAAATAGAATGTGAGTGAAGGGGCCTAGGGGTTAGAAGTCAGGGGTCATAGTGTTGAGAGACAGGAGAGTCCCAGTGGCTGTCAGAACTAGGGCTGGGTGATATTGCCAAAATCTCATGTCCCAATATACAGTGGGGCAAAAAAAGTATTTAGTCAGCCACCAATTGTGCAAGTTCTCCAACTTAAAAAGATGAGAGAGGCCTGTAATTTTCATCATAGGTACACTTCAACTATGACAGACGAAATGAGAAAAAGAAATCCAGAAAATCACATTGTAGGATTTTTAATTTATTTATTTGCAAATTATGGTGGAAAATAAGTATTTGGTCAATAACAAAAGTTTCTCAATACTTTGTTATATACCCTTTGTTGGCAATGACAGAGGTCAAACGTTTTCTGTAAGTCTTCACAAGGTTTTCACACACTGTTGCTGGTATTTTGGCCCATTCCTCCATGCAGATCTCCTCTAGAGCAGTGATGTTTTGGGGCTGTCGCTGGGCAACACGGACTTTCAACTCCCTCCAAAGATTTTCTATGGGGTTGAGATCTGGAGACTGGCTAGGCCACTCCAGGACCTTGAAATGCTTCTTACGAAGCCACTCCTTCGTTGCCCGGGCGGTGTGTTTGGGATCATTGTCATGCTGAAAGACCCAGTCACGTTTCATCTTCAATGCCCTTGCTGATGGTAGGCTTTGTTACTTTGGTCCCAGCTCTCTGCAGGTCATTCACTAGGTCCCCCCCCGTGTGGTTCTTGGATTTTTGCTCACCGTTCTTGTGATCATTTTGACCCCACGGGGGTGACATCTTGCGTGGAGCCCCAGATCGAGGAAGATTATCAGTGGTCTTGTATGTCTTCCATTTCCTAATAATTGCTCCCACAGTTGATTTCTTCAAACCAAGCTGCTTACCTATTGCAGATTCAGTCTTCCCAACCTGGTGCAGGTCTACAATTTTGTTTCTGGTGTCCTTTGACAGCTCTTTGGTCTTGGCCATAGTGGAGTTTGGAGTGTGACTGTTTGAGGTTGTGGACAGGTGTCTTTTATACTGATAACAAGTTCAAACAGGTGCCATTAATACAGGTAACGAGTGGAGGACAGAGGAGCCTCTTAAAGAAGAAGTTACAGGTCTGTGAGAGCCAGAAATCTTGCTTGTTTGTATGTGACCAAATACTTATTTTCCACCATAATTTGCAAATAAATTCATAAAAAATCCTACAATGTGATTTTCTGGATCTTTTTTCCTCATTTTGTCTGTCATAGTTGAAATTGGAATTATACTCAACAAATAAAAGGTACTTACTTATATTTTATCATTTCTCCTTTTATTTAGAACCTTTGTGCAAACTTTCAATTAAGCATGTAACAAGATATAAAATATTAATGTATAAAATCTAAAAAAGGTAAATAGAAAACAATTCAACTATAGTTGCAAACAAAATAAATACAGACCTAAAAGATATATATATATTTTTGGGGGCTTGCCTGTTTTGCATGATATTTTGTCATTAATACGCGTCACGTATCAATTTGCATGTGGTACCTTGGGTTGAGTGTTAGCACCAACTCACGAAACCCCTATTCCTCGACCGTGTCAATTGGGGCCATGTCTTTGCAGATGTAAGTTGTAATGGCAGCTGTTATCTCCTTCCTTCTTCGTGATTCTTTGCCATATGGTGTGCCGCGGGCAAAAGCCTCTTGCAACGTTTGAGTCTGGGGTTTGTTTTGAGCATTCGACTGTACTTTTTGGGGTCTCATCCGTAGACTCTCTCCGTACTGTTTCACATGATTCATGTGGTACGAGCTCCGTGTCTCCGTACTCCATGTTTGTTTGTGTTGCAAATTTCCTTCCACAAAGCGTCGTCCAATTGACAAAAAATATTGCCGTAAAGAGTGTGATTTGCGACACAACGAATTAAACGATAGAGCATAATATGAAACGATACACGTTTTTCTATCGTCATGCGATATATATCGTCATATCGCCCAGTCCTAGTCAGAACCATGTAGGCTAGTCAACAAAAAACAGCATAGTAAACCTTTTGGATGCTTTAAAAGTTTTTTTTCAAGCCACATTTTTTTTAAAGGAGAACAAACATCCACGCTGACCCTGTGTGAAAAAAGAAATCATCCAAGTTTTACTGCCAGGGCTCCAAGTACAAAGAAGGATGTAAAACCAGCTACAGTCAGTGGGTGCTTTGCCAAACCCCCCTCCCAAATCTCTTTCCTCCCCTCCACCCCATCCTCCCCTTTTCGCTTTCCCTGAATGCCCCTAAGTGTTAGTCTTTGATCTGGAGGAGCTGCCCGCAACTTGTGACGCACAGAGCATTATTGGCTCTGTAGTACCTCATGCTCCCTGTAACTGTCCTTCCTCAGTCGAACTCTCCTCTCCGACACGGACGCAGGCAGAACTCATAAACACAGTACTCATAAACACACACAGTACTCATAAACACACACAGTACTCATAAACACAGTGTCCGGAGGTTGAGGATGTTGGAACCAAAAGCAAGATGGCACAGCAGAGGTGTGGAGCGATGAGGATCATAGGGAGGACTAACGCTACTCTTTAATTATTATTGAAATGTGGTGTGCTTTCTGGTGCCAGCTGACTGCCGTAGCTTCACCCAAGTGGGTGCTTCATTTTGGTAATAGCGAAGGAGTAGCTAGATAGACTACTCCGGAGTCCATGAACTGAAATGGCTGAGCTCAAACTTCATCCGAGTCACACAGAGGGGAGGGACAGCGAGACACCTTGATGACACAGACCAGCTGTGCTTGCTCCTCCCCCTTATGACCACTTTCCTCCGATGACCGCTCAAGCCATGAACTTTCCTGACCCTCTCATGACCTTCCATCTCATGAACGATGTTGTTCTTCTAAATTGATTGTATTTTGTTGTTGCTTTAAAGCACTTTGAGATTTTTTTAATGAATAGCACTTTAAAAAGTTTAATAAATCATGTATTATTATTATAAACAGAGCCTTGCACAGTAAATGATATTTACCCTCAGTGGCAGAGCTCTCTCCCTCAACACTGTGTGACTCTGACCCCAGTACCACCGCAACATCATTAAAACAACTCTGTCAAAGCTGCTGCTGCAGATGCATTTTTATGCCTAAAACAGGTCCGTTTTTTGGGGTACATAAATGATTGATCACATCATATTGATGTGGTTCTTGAGACGTTCAACTTTTCTCCAGGCATTGTAAATATTCTATGCAAATTGCAGAACTATGTTTCTGGAACACTCCTGACTTCACCTGGTCCGTGGTCTGAGTTGTCTAAGGACGGCATTGGTACTAGAAGCAGCTAGAAGATGCTGCTATACAAGGTATAAATAGATGTTGGGCCATGAAAAGTGAACTAACCAGTTATAATTATTAATACATCGTACTTGAGAGAAAAAAAACTATTCAAACAAAATCCTTCAAACCTTTTCTTGAAAGCCTACTTTTTACCTCCGTGCTTATCGACTTCGTCCAAAGCTCCTTAAGTCGTCTTCTGCTCAGTTTAACAGGGACTCATGGATCTGCTACCGCTGCCGCTAACCTTCATGATGATAAAGTCCAACAATTACTACTCTCGGTTATGCAGATGACTGCAGTATTCCACTACATTAAAATCAGGCTCCTGCAATATAGGGGAGAGCAATAGGTGTGCTCTTTCCACACAAAATAGGAACGCACACATACCATGAACATGCGCGCACGTTGATTAACCTCTTAGCGCGCCGATCCCTTTAGCGGGATCGTTTTCAGAGCAAACATAACGCGCCAAATTCAAAATACATATTCGTAATACATATTCGTAATATTTAACTTCGATATACAAGTGTTGCATAGTGTTGCATAGCCATCAAAAGCTCTGCTTCTTGGCAATATCACTGCGTTGTCAGATTTTAAAAAGGCTTTACGGCGAAAGCACTACATTTGATTGTTTGAGGCTAGTACCTCACATATTTTCCACATTAGCATAAATTCATATCCAGCTCGGTTCTCAAAATATCCATATCACAGCTAATATAAATCGCTTACCTTTCAAATAACTTCTTCTGAGGTCTTCCCAAGTGTCCAAACAAGATAATCCATGGTTCTTTTGTTAGAAAAAGTAAATAATTATATCCATAAATATCCGTTGTTTTTGGCACGTTACGTTCAGCTACTCCACCAAGCATTGTCAGTCTACTCGCCCGTTTTACAGTGAAGGGATCGCGTTCAAATTATACCTCTCATCTTTTCACAAACAAATCAAATATCATTAATAATGCATCCTTATGTATTCTTTTATGAATAATAGCGATCATATTTTACAAGAACGGTAAGTGAAAGCGTTAAAGGCGAAAAAGAAAGTTGGTGGCTGGGCGCGTTCACGTTCTCGTGAGCGTGCACGTCCTGTTTACCTTTTTTCCCTACCCGTAGTAATTCTCTCTCTAAGGATCTGGTCAGAGCTTTTTCCTCCATACCCTTTCCAGAGACTGTTGACATCTAGTGGAAGCCATAAGTACTGCAACCTCGGTCCTATTCCCCATAGAAAAATATTACATGGGCTTCAAAATGAGAGGAGAGCAACAGAAAAATAAATTCCGGACAGAAATCTCTCTGGTTTTTGCCTGCTAAATCTGTTCTGGAATAGCCACAGACTATATCTTAATGGTTTTATAAACTTCAGAGTGTTTCCTATCCAATAGTACTAAATATGTAAATATCCTAGTTTCTGGCCATGAGTGGTAGGCATTTAACTTTGGGCACGTCAGACAGGCGAAAATTTGGAAAATGGGACCCTAGCTGGAAGAGGTTAAAAAGTGTCTCCTTAATTCATCAACACTGAACACAAAGTGTGTGCACTGTCTCTTTCGACCTCTCGCTCTCAGCAGCATGTGCTTCCAGTGCTCTCTCCCTCTTCCCCTGAACCTCTAGGCCGACGTCTGGTTTCAGTTAGCGTTCACAAAAATGACCCGCTACAGTAGCAGCTAGCTAAGCACCTGTCAAAACAACTGGGCCTTCCTCCTCCTTCAGATTGTCTTGACTACAGGCTCTCATTCATTCATTCATTGTCTACTGTACAGTTGAGCAATTCACTCACCTGGGACACGGACCTAGTTCCAATTCTAAGCCACAGACCTTGAGTGGCCCACTCCTCTGGAAAAAGGAGAACTTGTACGCACCCTTTGGCCCCTGCTTTAAAGGGGATATGTCCTTGCATGTAGACAGATAAGCTAGTGGTCAGTACTCCTTTTAATGTCAGCGTATTTCCCTACGACTCAAAGCATCTGCATGTTTAATCCACACTGACACCATTAAAAGTAGATCAGACCCCGGCCAGATGATTAATGTACCTACAGACAGTTGAGATTGCAGATCGTGACTATCAGGGTGACGCATGGCCGCGGGCAGCCAGGGACACAATGAAACACTCCATAGAGCATTCACTTGTTGTGAACATACATCCATTTACAAGCAAGGACCGGGCCGGGGCCCGTCGGCAGGCAATCATTAGAGACCGGCACGGATACAGCAGTATTCTTTTCAGGCCCATCACAATAAATCCCTAGCCTAGCCGCAAGCGAAAAGAGAAGAGATGGGCTGTTGTGCAAGAAAACAAGCATCTCCCGTGAGATTATATAGCAGGCATGTGTGCGCTGTCAGCAGATCCAGAGCATCGCACAACATCTTTTAAAATGCAGCTGTTCTCCAAAAACATGACAGAACACCCAAGTGGCAGAAGCTAGGCCAATTGTAACTGTTCCCAGAAGCTAGGCCAATTCTAACTGTTCTCTCCTTATCTTGTGATTCTGCAACATATCTGAATCGCATTAGAATGCTATTAGTTCCATTTGAGCAATTGCTGATTGTTAATTGGAGTAATAATTGGTTTAATCTTGCAATCCAACTACTATGCAGAAACAGACAGACAGAGAAGACACACACTTTCTACACCCATAGAATGGGGCTCCCGAGTGGCACAGCGGTCTCTTGCACTGCATCTCAGTGCAAGAGGCATCACTACAGTCCCTGGTTCGAATCCAGGCTGAATCACATCCGGACGTGATTGGGAATCCTGTAAGGCGGCGCACAATTGGCCCAGCGTCGTCCGGTTTTGGCTGGGGGTAGGCCGTCATCGTAAATAAGAATTTGTTCTTAACTGACTTGCATAGTTAAATAAAATAAAAATAGGAAAGCATTCCAGTATTACTCTTCTCATTACTTAATATAGGAGAAAGAGAGAGAGTTTTTTTTCTGAACTACCAGGTTCATTCCCCAATCTCATTAAAGGATAGAACTCAAAATATAGGCCTCAGATTCAACATTACCTCCTCCTTCCTTTTCAATTACTGTAGATTCTGCCCCAGAGAGTGAGCCATGTTAATCCTGGCTAAGGATGTCATTTTGGATGTCTTTTAATGACAAGTTTTTGGTCATTTTTCCTCTCTGTCTTTCTCTCTCTCTCTCTCTGCCTCTTTCTAACACTCTCCCACATGCAATGTCTGTTCTGGAAGAGGTTGTGTCGTCCAAGTGAATACAAGCCCATTTGTTGCCTGCAACTTGGAATAGCCTTATTCTTGACGAAAAGTAGCCTGTGTGAGATATCACTTTAATCCAAGCAAATAGGCTACACTAGACTAGGCTAAACACTGCAAACTTGTGACTCAGTTTCTGTCTGTCTGTTTGCTCAGTGTTCTTAGTATGACTGGTGGCACACTGTTGCCTCAGAGCAACATAGGGAGGTGAAGAGGTAGTCTTACTCTGTGTTGTTAGCAAGACAAGTCACAGCTGTAACATTCAGTTCTGCAAGAATTCACAATGATGTTTGTCCCCTCAAGATAACATCTCACTGCACAACATCACACAAACCCTACACAACATCACACAACCCCGTACAATATCACAACCCCGCACATTAGAAATGTATTTCCCAATGTTTCTCCTCACTAGTTGAACAATAGGTCCAGGCTGATGTGCAATGTTCCAAAAACAGGGAGAGAGAATAGAGTACAGATAATTGGAGGCAGAAGAGTCAGCCTGACAAAGGGAGCAGAATTAAGTGATATACAAGCCGGAGGACACACAACTAACACACATTGCTACTTATTACAGAGAGGAACGTAAACAGTGATAATTAAATGAGCCAATTGGCTGACAAGGCCAGGGGAATTCGCAACAGTTAAACAGTTGCTCTCAGTTTATTAAAGTCAATTCAACTCAAGATAATCTATTCCAATTACTCTGATTCTTTTAAAAATCTTTCTATTTTCATTTTTGATATTTTAAGCATAGCCTAATAGATTCAGGAGTTTTGTAGTAGTCAATCTTAAGTGAAATAAGGAGTTATCATCAACTACTTACGGAGTGGTGGGGCGCTAGCAACACTACCCGGTGAAATGTAAGGCGCCAAATTCAAAATCCAAATGTTGAATTATTAAACATTCATCAATATACAAGTGATGCATAGTCATCAAAAGCTCTGCTTCTTGGCAATTCAATGGGCGTCCACTCGCCCATTGAACCGTGAAGAGAACGCGTTTAACCTATACACTTGTCCAAGAACAATCAAACATCATTGATAATGTATCCTTAGGAACACTTTTATGTATATTTACTATAATAATTCAACCGGCTAATAAACTGAACGATAGGAAAGGAAAAAACCACAGCGCGTGCGAGCCCGTGAACGCGCATCCTCTTCTGTTTACATCCGCTGACCACTTCGAAATTCTTCTTCTATTACCATCCAGAACAACCTAACATCACCAAACACTGTCTAGAGACTGTTGACATCCAGTGGACGCAATAGGTACTGCAATCTTACTCCCAGAAATGGCTGTTTTCAATAGGGAGGGGTTCAAAATGAGGCAATGTGTTAAAAACACTTTTTCCAGGACAGAAATTCCTCGGGTTTTCGCCTGCTATATCCGTTCTGTTATACTCACAGACATTATGTTAACACTTTTAGAAACTTCAGAGTGTTTCCTATCCAATAGTACTAATTATGTGCATATCCTATTTTCTGGGCCTAAGTGGGAGGCATTTTACTTTGGGCACGCCAGACTCTCCAAAACCGTCACCTCGTCACCTAACAAAAGAACCATTGGATGTCTTCGTTGGACACTTGGGAAGCCCTCAGAAGAAGTTCTTCGAAAGGTAAATTATATTTTTTATCTCTTATATGGGTTTTGTGTGACCCGCGCTGGATATGAATTTATGCTAATGTGGAAAATATATGAGGTGCTATCCTCAAACAACGCTGTGATATTGCCAAGAAGTAGAGCTTTTGATGACTATGCAACACTTGTATATTGTTGAATGTTTAATAATTCAACTTTTGGATTTTGAATTTGGCGCCTTACATTTCACCGGGTAGTGTCGGGAGTGCAGTGCCATTTCACCCTAAGTAGTTAAAGAGATCACACGGTCATTGATATGTTATTCAAAGAGGACAATATTTGCATGGTTTGTTATTAGCATAGTGGTAGTGATTTGGGCAGGGAGCTGCTGTTCCTGCTGCTGAGTGGGAGTCAGTGCTAGGAGTATATACATCATAGCCCTCACGGTACCCACACAGTGATGGTCTGGTTTGTACATCTGTATTAGAGGGTAAACTAGAGTGCAGGAAGAGTCACGGCACAGAGAGAGAGGAGAGGGGAGCTGGTCCAGCTACATCTGTTGATCTGGCCTTGGCCCGCAGTGCCACGGTAGGTGACGGGCGAGTGTGTGTCTGTGTGACTGCCAACTTACCATCTAGGTCTAATCATCCTACTACGCTCTCTGACAACACAGCACCGTCGCAGGTGGGAGACTGACTATTCTCCCGAATTCTGAAATAGACGACGGATCTCAATACCACACTAACGGTGGACTGACTCACACATGCACGCGCACCCTCCTACGCACACACTGTGTGAGCAAGGAATGATGTTATCTTTGGCCATCCTTTTGCCTGCCCGCTTGGATATTTTGGAGCAGCCAAATATCCCTGCTATGCACAACTTGCTCCAGACATAGGCCCTTGATCAGATAAAGCATATCGTGACTGATCGTCAAGCCCCGTTAGAGCAATAAGACAACCACAGGCATCCACTGGGCCTTCCAGTGCTGTCAGTTACACAGTCAAGGGCGACAGGTTCCCTGACTAAAGACATGAAACAATGAATCCTTGGTAATTCACTTAGACGTGCAACAGCATGGATGAATGATGGATAGGTGTGAGAGAGAGAGAGAGAGAGAGAGAGAAACGAAAGGAGAGGAGAGAGAAAGGAGAGGGAGAGGGTGCGCTAGAGGAAAAAAGACGAGAGCGAGGGAAAGAGAGAAAGAATGCTTTTAAAAGCCTTATCAGAGCGAGGATGCACACAGTAATTGCGTTCCACTTGATTTGCTCAGGGCCTGATGACACCCACACCTCAGAGTGAACCCATCCCGTGGACTAGCTAGCTGCCTGCTGCGTTAAAGAGAGAATAAAACCAGTCTTTATGCTAATCTCTGTTATCGGTCTCTGCCAAGCAGACTGGAGAGCTGAGGGTTTCAAATGAGACCACATTCAATCAACACATAGTCCATATTTAGACTGGGTCTTTCTCTCTCGTGTGATCTCCACCTCCCTATGATTAGATAGCGAAGCCACCAGAAATGGAAAGTTGTGGGATCCATCATGTTCACAGAACATCTCTTTCCAACAGACAAGAACTGATGACATCGGATACCGCTCAAACATGGAGATGAAATAAGCATGATAGCATGACTGAACAGGCCTATCAGATCAGCTGTCTGGAGGGAATGGGCGGGAAGAGGGACGAGATCCATGACCTAAACAGGAAAGAAGAGGGTTCAAAGGTTACCACAACAGCTGGAGACTGTGCCTTAGGGAGCCTCGGGGGCCAAGAAATGTCCCTCTCTCTCCCGTAGTATAGTCACGAAACAGGAAGTACAGGCTCCCTAGGCATCTCTCTGGAGACTGTCACTGGCTATAGGAAAAGCAAAGACACCTGGAGATGCATATTAATATCATATTACCATAGGCCTACATGCTAACTAAACCATACGGTTAATGGAATAGGCCTGGGAACCTGTACTTCCTGTGTCGTGACTGGGTCTATACATGTTAAAAGAAGAGATAGAAGGAGGACCGGAACCGGAAGGAAGAGCTCCACCGTCTCTCTTTGCAAGTCTATTGACCAAATGTCCCCTCCCCTTTCAGAATTCACCTGCAAAATCGTGATTTGTCCAAAGCACTGGAAGTAATGCTGCTCGTTATCTCACACGGTTGTATCACGACAGCTCTACGATACCATTTATGTTTACGTAGTCTGTCCGCGAGAGATTAACAGAGCAATTAAGGCAGGTGCATGTAAACATGTCTGACTACCCCCTCAGCAAGGGATGCAAAGGGTCAGAAACTTTCCGGCAAATTTTCTGCATTTTTCCAGATATTTTCCATGGGAAGTTAATTTTGCTTAAATTCACCAAAAAAGTTAGCTTATAACAGTGAACCTTTTTTTTGTTTGATACACATAAGACAATTGTAGGTATTGTGGCATATTTGGTTGAACTATCCCCAATTCAATGGAACTGCAACCCTCTGCATGCACAGTGCATTCTTCCGTCACATGTGCAGTGTACTCTTCCATCACATGTACAGCTGATTCTCAAGATCTTGCACACTAATGAGATGCTATTGAGCCCACACTACTACACTGTCTGAGCCAAGGACTACATGCTTTCTGGTTTTGATTAGAATACTGGGTGGGGTGAATATATTTTGTATGACATACATAATTTTTTGTTGACAAAATCATTTGTAACTTGATAACCATTTCTGCTAGTTAGTTTTTGCTATCATGTGGGTTTTAGCTTGCTTGAGCCTGCTAACTGAGGAGTGTTAATTCACATGTTTCCATACATGTTTCATTTTAAAACATTTATCTTACAAAGGAGTTATTTAATCTAACTGATTAACTACTTATCTGTACATGGAATTGTATTTGTTTTTTTTTTCTAATCTTTACAGGAAAATGCCACGGGCACTATCTGATATGTGGAGACATTTCACTGCTGCTAATGCAGAAGGAAAAGCTGTGTACATTTGCTAATACTGTGTCAAATCATATGTGAAGAATGCAAAAAACAGCTGAATAATCTGGACAAGTGCATAAAGTTCCTCAGCGCTCACAACAAGTAACCTCTGACAAAAGTCCCTCTACTTCTATTCGAGGTGAAAATGATGAATCAGACACCTTATCAATAGCAACAGCTCATGGTACTCCTGGAATCAGAAGTTTTTTTTGACTCAATGGAGGAACGTAGTCAGAGAAATTATGATTAATGTCTTGCTCTAACTGTGTATGCAACTGATTCACCTCTGATTCTCACAGGCAATGTGTATTGGAAGAGATTTCTGAATGTTCTTCGCCCAGCCTACACCCATCCAACCAGACATGCTTTATCTACTCATTTGCTGGATGCAGAGTTCAACAGAGTTCAAGTGAAGGTCAAGCAAATCATAGAGAAAGCAGACTGTATTGCAATCATCTCTGATGGGTGGTCGAATGTTCGTGGGCAAGGAATAATTAACTACATCATCTCCACCCCTCAACCAGTATTCTACAAAAGCACAGACACAAGGGACAACAGACACACCAGTATCTACAATGCAGATGAGCTGAAGGCAGTCATCAATGACCTTGGACCACAGAAGGTATTTGCACTGGTGACAGACAATGCTGCGAACATGAAGGCTGCTTGGTCTAAAGTGGAGGAGTCCTACCCTCACATCACACCCATTGTGCTGCTCATGCATTGAATCTGCTCCCCAAGGACATCATGGCACTGAAAACCATGGATACACTCTACAAGAGAGCCAAGGAAATAGTTAGGTATGTGAAGGGTCATCAAGTTATAGTAGCCATCTACCTCACCAAGCAAAGTGAGAAGAATAAGAGCACCACATTGAAGCTGCCCAGCAACACCTGTTGGGGTGGTGTTGTCATCATGTTTGACAGTCTTCTGGAGGGGAAGGATTCTCTCCAAGAAAGGGCCATATCACAGTCTGTCGATATAGACAGCCCCATGAAGAGGATCCTCCTGGATGATGTATTTTGGGAGAGAGTGGTAAGCAGCCTGAAACTCCTGAAACCTATAGCAGTAGCCATTGCACGGATTGAGGGAGACAATGCCATCCTGTCTGATGTTCAGACTCTGCTTGCAGATGTAAGAAAATAAATTAGTACTGCCCTGCCCACTTCACTGTTGCTCCAAGCAGAGGAAACTGCAGTTCTGAAATACATTTTAAAAAGTGTGAAGACTTCTGCCTGAAGCCCATACACGCCGCAGCATACAAGTTGGACCCCAAGTATGCTGCCAAGAGCATCCTGTCTGGTGCAGAGATCAACAAGGCCTATGGTGTCATCACTTCCGTGTCTCGCCACCTTGGCTTGGATGAGGGCAAGGTTCTTGGCAGTCTGGCGAAGTACACCTCCAAGCATGGGCTTTTGGATGGAGATGCAATATGGCAGTCGTGCCAACATATTTCATCAGCCACCTGGTGGAAGGGTCTTTGTGGATCTCAGGCTCTTTCCCCTGTTGCCTCCACCATCCTCCAAATCCCACCAACATCAGCCGCCTCAGAACGCAACTGGTCCTTGTTTGGGAACACACCCACCAAAGCACGCAACAGGCTGACCAATACAAGGGTTGAAAAATTGGTGGCAATCCGGGCAAATTTGAGGCTTTTTGAGCTTGACAACGAGTCATCCTCAACAAGGTTGGAAAGTGACAGTGAAGATGAGGCCTCAGAGTCTGATGATCAAGAGGTGGACATTGAGGAGGTCCAGGGAGAAGACATGGAAGCCTGAGAGGAAGACAACCAAAGCTTTAGTTTCTAGACTATCATTTTACAGATGTATGTTGAAAATGTTTTTGGGAGATGCGATTAATCATTGGGGATCATTCAATATTCCCATTCTTTTGTTGTTCAGTGAAATCATCCCATGTGAGGAGTCAACTCATTTAATTAAAGTTCAATTCGTAACTAAATGTGGCAGGGCTTGCAAACTATTACAGACTACAAAGGGAAGCACAGCCGAGAGCTACCCAGTGACACGAGCCTACCAGACGAGCTAAATCACTTCTATGCTCGCTTCGAGGCAAGCAACACTGAGGCATGCATGAGAGCATCAGCTGTTCCAGACGACTGTGTGATCACGCTCTCCGTAGCCGACGTGAGTAAGACTTTTAAACAAGTCAACATACACAAGGCTGCGGGGCCAGACGGATTACCAGGACGTGTGCTCCGGGCATGTGCTGACCAACTGGCAGGTGTCTTCACTGACATTTTCAACATGTCCCTGATTGAGTCTGTAATACCAACATGCTTCAAGCAGACCATAGTCCCTGTGCCCAAGAACACAAAGGCAACCTGCCTAAACGACTACAGACCCGTAGCACTCACGTCCGTACCCATGAAGTGCTTTGAAAGGTTGGTAATGGCTCACATCAACAACATTATCCCAGAAACCCTAGACCCCCTCCAATTTGCATACCACCCAAACAGATCAACAGATGATGCAATCTCTATTGCACTCCACACTGCCCTTTCCCACCTGGACAAAAGGAACACTTATGTGAGAATGTTATTCATTGACTACAGCTCAGCGTTCAACACCATAGTACCCTCAAAGCTCATCACTAAGCTAAGGATCCTGGGACAAACACCTCCCTCTGCAACTGGATCCTGGACTTCCTGACGGGCCGCCCCCAGGTGGTGAGGGTAGGTAGCAACACATCTGCCACGCTGATCCTCAATACTGGAGCTCCCCAGGGGTGTGTGCTCAGTCCCCTCTTGTACTCCCTGTTCACCCACGACTGCATGGCCAGGCACGACTCCAACACCGACCAAAATGGAGCTCTTTGGCATCAACTCAACTCGCCGTGTTTGGAGGAGGAGGAATGCTGCTTATGACCCCAAACCACATCCCCACCGTCAAACATGGAGGTGGAAACATTATGCTTTGGGGACAACTTCACCGCATCAAAGGGACGATGGACGGGGCCATGAACCGTCAAATCTTGGGTGAGAACCTCCTTCCCTCAGCCAGGGCATTGACAATGGGTCGAAAATAGAAAGTCTGTGGAGGGAGCTGAAGGTTCGAGTTGCCAAACGTCAGCCTCGAAACCTTAATGACTTGGAGAAGATCTGCAAAGAGGAGTGGGACAAAATCCCTCCTGAGATGTGTGCAAACCTGGTGGCCACCTACAAGAAACGTCTGACCTCTGATTGCCAACAAGGGTTTTGCCACCAAGTACTAAGTCATGTTTTGCAGAGGGGTCAAATACTTATTTCCCTCATTAAAATGCAAATCAATTTATAACATTTTCACATGCGTTTTTCTGGATTTCTTTGTTGTTATTCTGTCTCTCACTGTTCAAATAAACCTACCATTAAAATTATACACTGATCATTTCTTTGTCAGTGGGCAAACGTACAAAATCAGCAGGGGATCAAATACTTTTTTCCCTTACTGTAACTATACTTTCATGTACATACTACCTCAATTGGACCGACAAACCAGTGCTCCCGCACATTGGCTAACTGCATTGTATCCCACCACCCACCAACTCCTTTTTTACGCTACTGCTACTCTCTGTTCATTATATATGTATAGTCACTTTGTACATATACTACCTCAATCAGCCTGACTAACCGGTGTCTGTATGTAGCCTCGCTACTTTTACAGCCTTGCTACTGTATATAGCCTCGCTACTGTATATACACTATTGTTTTTATTTCTTTACTTACCTATCGTTCACCGAATACTTTTTTTTTTTTTTTGCACTGTTGGTTAGAGCCTGTTTGTAAGCATTTCACTGTAAGGTGTACTTTTTTGTTGTACTTTTTTGAAATACTTTTTTAAATTTCTATTGGAAGGATTTCATAATTTGCAATTATGTCTACTTATGATAAGGTAAAAGGTTTATGTTTCTGTCTCCATATGATATGGTAAATATATCCAATGCAAAAAGCATCTACATTTAAATGGTATTAATATTAATTTGCATATATTTCCGTTAATTCCCATATATTCCCGTTAATTCCCACGGAAGGTTTCCACCTCTGAATATTCCCCAAAATGTGCAACCCTAGTCTCAGCTACACCCTCCACTTCCCCTCATCATCCTAAATGCCCTAAACTGCCCCTTCAGTCTCCACTTTCCTCAAATTGGATTTCCAGTGAAGTCTCTGGCTCCAGATCATGGTCTGCATACTGAGAGCTTTAGAAGGAGCACCTTGAGGCAGTATGACAACGTTCACGTCTACTGTTAGAGCACATACTTTTAGTCTTATTGGATATATAACACGTCTTATTTCCCCAGTGGAGGAGAGAGAGAGAACACTGCAACAGTCTGGTTCACCCCAAGGCTCTCATTCAGTAGCGAGGAGAGAGTCTAGGCCTGATATTCAGAAACAATGTTTCTTTGCACTCACTGTCTGGTGGGGGAAAGGGTTTGCAGGAAGCAGATACAAAAAGCAGAGAAAGTAGCCTCATTCAAAGAAAACCAATCTTTATTCTAGGAAAAGAAGAACATGGAGACTGAACAGCAAAGCGGACAAAACAACTCAAGGCCTGGCCAGAAAGTGCAAGGGAGCAAGATCCTGCCCTTCTGAACTGAAGATCCTGCCATTCTTAGAAACCAGTGGGAAAATACATATTGACCAGTCAACAGCAGCAAGCTCTTACATAAACCAATCCTTTCCAATAATATATCTCTATTTTTTTTTTACATGACCAACCTTTCGGGAACCACTTCTCAGTTCAAATCAAATCAAATGTGGTCCCGACTCCTGTTCAGCCTGTCCACGGCTTGTGCCGTATCCCTCCCTGCTAGCTGGTAAAAATAGCACTGTAACATGCTTCTGTTGGGAAAGAGCTGCTCGGAATGGAGGTTTGAGTGGATAGATAGAGTGAAAGAGAGAGAGACAGCTCTAGAACGTACTAGAGGGAATAATCACTCCACAGTTAAACTCAGATGCAGGCTCTGCCTCACCCTACCCTGCTGCCTCTGTTGACAGTGAGGCATGTTGGCACACAAACAGAAACATAACTAAGTATTTAGTTGTAGCCTCCAACAGTAGATCAAAATGTAATCTTGATGTCTGTCCGATTTAGCTTTTTCCATGTCCAAAATGACAGTTGTATTGTATTGTTCTATCACACTGTTAGTGTCATGAGCACAGTAGGCTATTAGAGCCATCAGGTAACATACCTACAGAACAATGTCCCCAGTTTAATTTTCACAGCAAGCATCCCGTCTTGCCTAACACTGGATGACCAGTTCCATGAGGCATTCTGACATTCCGGTAAAGGTCACAGACTCATGACTCATCATGATTGGTCAGGCGCAGGTCACGACGTAAGGCCTATTCTAATCTATGACAAGCCTGCTGCAAAGTATTTTTTCTTCGTCCACATTCACAAAACAACCATCTGAAAGTAGTGTTTGCTGTCAGGTGCTGCCATTCCCCGGATTCAAACTTTAGAAGAGCATTGAGCCTGTAATCGAAAGGTTGCTGGTTTGAATCTCAGGGCCGACTAGGTAAAAAAAAAAGTAAAAAATGTGCCCTTGAGCAAGGCACTTAACCCTAATTGTTTCTGTAAGTCACTCTGGTTAAGAGCGTCTGCTAGATTATTAAAATGTCAAATGTAAGGGTAATCCTATTCTACTTGTTGTGGCCGCGGTCAATGACTGCAAAATCTCTGAATAACTTTGAGCAAAATGGCTTTTAATTGGCGAGAAAAGTAATTATGTGTGCTATTAGTGTATTAGCCTAAACTTGAATTGGCGGCTGCTATGAGGGGTAGCTAGAAAGATTATACTTTTCAGATCCTTTAAGCTCATTCAAAATGACATAGCAGTGGAGTCTAACATCCCATCTCCACAAAAGCGAAAAGCTATTATGAAAGTCCACACGAATCTGTGCAATTCGCCATCACAGCAGGAAGCTGTGGATGCCTCTCCTGGACAGAGGTTGTTTTCGTGATGACCAGGACCTGCCTGACGTTTCCTGAAGGAAGAGGAATCCCTCATTTGACCGTACACAGCGGTCAGTTTGTAGTCAAAGCCCCTGTACTCTCTAGTATTCATCAAATTAACCTGAGCCTGAGAACCTGAACTCAAAAAAATGGAGCTCGAAGCATTGCTGTTGCCAGTATACTGGGTTAGCAGAGACCGTGGCCGTCTGACTCTAACAGGCATCTTCAGGTTCTCATTGATCTCTCCCGTGATTGAAATGTGCATGTTTCAAACCCTGATTTACGTGAGATAACAAAATGGATGTTGGGGAATTTGTCTTTGCCCAATTTCTGAAAACCTCTAGTCACTCTTCCAGGTACGAACTAAGATGTTGAGATTTGAAGTGAAGTGATTGTGGTGGAAATCTGTCATCCACTGCACATCCTGAGACTGTTGTGATAGCAACCACCTCCAAATGGTGTTAAAATCTGTCATTCTGAGCTGAGGTGCTTAGAAAACAGAGACCGTGAGACACTGTGAAATCTATATTCCAGAGGTAAAGTGGGACAAAGCAGGTAAAAAGACATATTCATAAAATATTCAAATATCTCACATTGGTGGAGTCGGAGGAGCATTACTATTCGCCTAGAGAAGCCGTACATCTCAGAGAATCACAGATGGAAAAATCATCCATTTCACAAACATACCGGTGGAAGATAGAACAGATGGAGATTTTTTCAAATGACTTCTCATCAAAAACACAACAACTGACATTTCTACCACCACATGAAAGTAGAGGAAACGGTGCAGGCTAGCAACAAGGTTCCCAGAGACACTGTAACCTACCCATGAGCCATCTTCTCGTGGAAATGTTTTATTAGCTCAGACCAATTAAGGAATAATGCTTCAGAGGTCAGAACATCTTAATGAGATCAATTGCTAAACGTGCCAACTGCCAACTCTTCAATTTTATGAGACAACCCAGTGTCTTTTGGGTAACTGTCAGATTTTGTTAGACAGGACATTTCTACAGGGGATGTTTCTCCTTCTCTCCCTTCGCCTTTCTCCCTCTCAATCTCTCTCGCTCCCTCCCTCTCAGTTTCACTTTGTCCCATTTAGCATCAACAGCCAGAGTCACATGTGACAAAGGTGTTCTGTGACAATGATTATGATCTGGTGACACCAGGCTCTGCTTCACTGATAGAATTGCTCTTTGACCTCTGAGTGTAAAATCCCTACTCTGACAGAACCACTCTGACATGCACACTCAACGCAACAGAAAAATGTCTCTGCATTATACTGTGCTCCTGTTGCAGTTCACATTACCACGGTAGAGTAATCTCACTGTCATCCAGCCTGCTCTAGTCTAGGTCAACACAAAGAAGCGTACAAACTGGAAACTGCATGGGGTGTGTTTATACAGTTGAAGTCGGAAGTTTACATACACCTTAGCCAAATACATTTAAATTCAGTTTCACAATTCGTGAAATTCAATCGTAGTAAAAATTCCCTGTCTTAGGTCAGTTAGGATCACCACTTTATTTTAAGAATGTGAAATGTCAGAATAATAGTAGAGAGAATGATTTATTTCAGCTTTCGTTTCTTTCATCACATTCCCAGTGGGTCAGAAGTTTACATACACTCAATTAGTATTTGGTAGCATTGCCTTTAAATTGTTGAACTTGGGTCAAGCGTTTCGGGTAGCCTTCCACAAGCTTCGCACAAAACGTTGGGTGAATTTTGGCCCATTCCTTTTGACAGAGCTGGTGTAACAGTCAGGTTTGTAGGCCTTGCTCGCACACACTTTTTCAGTTCTGCCCACAAATGTTCTATAGGATTGAGGTCAGGGCTTTGTGATGGCCACTCCAATACCTTGACTTTGTTGTCCTTAAGCCATTTTGCCGCAACTTTGGAAGTATGCTTATTGTCCATTTGGATGACCCATTTGCAACCAAGCTTTAACATCATGACTGATGTCTTGAGATTAGAGGTCGACCGATTATGATTTTTCAATGCCGATACCGATTATTGGAGGACGAAAAAAAGCAGATACCGATTAAAATCGGCCAACTTATATATATTTGTAATAATGACAATTACAACAATACTGAATTAACACTTATTTTAACTTAATATAATACATAAATAAAATCAATTTAGTCTCAAATAAATAATGAAACATGTTCAATTTGTTTTAAATAATTCAAAAACACAGCATTGGAGAAGAAACAAAGTGCAATATGTGCCATGTAAAAAAGCGAACGTTTAAGTTCCTTGCTCAGAACATGAGAACATATGAAAGCTGGTGGTTCCTTTTAACATGAGTCTTATATAATATTCAATAATATTCCCAGTTAAGAAGTTTTAGGTTGTAGTTATTGTAACGACCCTGGGTTTATAAGCGCGGATATCGACTCTGCCGCACGAGCATGCTACTGGGGTACAGTCGATAGCGCACTGGACTTTGGGCTAGAAGGTTGAGGGTTCAAGACCTGCTCCCTGCTATTTCATTACATTATTATAGGAATTATAGGACTATTTCTCTCTATACCATTTTTATTTCATATACCTTTGACTATTGGATGTTCTTATAGGCACTATAATATTGCCAGCCTAATCTCGGGAGTTGATAGGCTTGAAGTCATAAACAGTGCTGTGCTTCAAACATTGCGAAGAGCTGCTGGAAAACGCTGGAAAGTTCTGTTGGAATGAATGCTTACGAGCCTGCTGCTGCCTACCACCGCTCAGTCAGACTGCTCTATCAAATAATAAATCATAGACTTAATTATAATATAATAAACACACAGAAATACGAGCCCTAGGTCATTAATATGGTAAAATCCGGAAACAAAATGTTTATTCTTTCAGTGAAATACGGAACCGTTCCGTATTTTATCGAACGGTGGCAACCCTAAGTCTAAATATTGCTGTTACATTGCACAACCTTCAATGTTATGTCATAATTATGTAAAATTCAGGCAAATTAATTACGGTCTTTGTTAGGGAGAAATGGTCTTCACACAGTTCGCAACAAGCCAGGCGGCCCAAACTGCTGCATATACCCTGACTCTGCTTGCCCTGAACGCAAGAGAAGTGACACAATTTCCCTAGTTAATGTTGCCTGCTGACATGAATTTATTTTAACTAAATATGCAGGTTTAAAAAAAATATACTTGTGTATTGATTTTAAGAAAGGCATTGATGTTTATGGTTAGGTACATTGGTGCAACGATGGTGTTTTTTTTGCGAATGCGCTTTTGTTAAATCATCACCCGTTTGGCGAAGTAGGCTGTGATTCAATGATAAATTAACAGGCACCGCTTTGATTATATGCAACGCAGGACAAGCTAGTTAAACTAGTAATATCATCAACCATGTGTAGTTAACTAGTGATTATGTTAAGATTGATTGTTTTTTTATAAGAGAAGTTTAATGCTAGCTAGCAACTTACCTTGGCTCCTTGCTGCACTCAGGTAACAGGTGGTCAGCCTGCCACGCAGTCTCCTCGCAGATTACCGATTGTTATGAAAACTTGAAATCGGCCCTAATGCAATGCCGATAAATCAGTCGACCTCTACTTGAGATGTTGCACTATATCCACAAAATTTTCCTTCCTCATGATGCCATCTATTTTGTGAACTGCACCAGTCCCTCCTGCAGCAAAGCACCCCCACAACATGATGCGGCCACACCTGTGCTTCATGGTTGGGATGGTGTTCTTCGGCTTGCAAGCCTCCCCCTTTTTCCTCCAAACATAACAATGGTCATTATGGCCAAACAGTTCTATTTTTGTTTCATCAGACCAGAGGACATTTCTCCAAAAAGTACGATCTTTGTCCCCATGTGCAGTTGCAAACCGTAGTCTGGCCTTATTATGCCGGTTTTGGAGCAGTGGGTTCTTCCTTGCTGAGCGGACTTTCAGGTTATGTCAATATAGGACTCGTTTTACTGTGGATTTAGATACTTTTGTACCCGTTTCCTCCAGCATCTTCACAAGGACCTTTGCTGTTGTTCTGAGATTGATTTGCACTTTTCGCACCAAAGTACGTTCATCTCTAGGAGACAGAACGTGTCTCCTTCCTGAGCGGAATGACAGCTGTGTGGTCCCATGGTGTTTATACTTGCGTACTATTGTTTGTACAGATGAATGTGGTACCTTCAGGCGTATGGAAATTGCTCCCAAGAATGAACCAGACTTCTGGAGGTCTACAATTTTTTTCTAATTTCTTGGCTGATTTCTTTTGATTTTCCCATGATAAAGAGGCACTGAGTTTGAAGGTAGGCCTTGAAATACATCCACAGGTACACCTCCAATTGACTCAAATGCTGTCAATTAGCCTATCAGAAGCTTCTAAAGCAATTACATAATTTTCTGGAATTTTCCAAGCTGTTTAAAGGCACAGTCAACTGAGTGTATGTAAACTTCTGACGCACTGGAATTGTGATACAGTGAATTATAAGTGAAATAATCTGTCTGTAAACAATTGTTGGAAAGATTACTTGTGTCATGCACTTGCCAAAACTATAGTTTAACAAGACATTTGTGGAGTGGTTGAAAAACTAGTTTTAATGACTCCAACCTAAGTGTATGTAAACTTCCGACTTCAACTCTATTATCTGCATATGGCTTACTTAGTTGATAGATGTCAGTCATACACACTAGTCTACATTGTTAGGCTACATAACATCCTCTTTCACTTGGACTCTGATTCACTGGAGTGTTACTGTTGTAGATTCCCCTTTTCTCTTGGAATCTGCTCCCCTTGAAAAAGGAACAACAATTTATTGTATGTTGAAAGGTTCCCTCTCTTGTCCTGTTTTTCCTCTCTGGATGAGTCTCTGTCTTGGCAAACCTGAACAGTCAACGCTGTGGCCCTGTGGGACGCGGGAATGACATCATTTTGTAGCCGGCGCATGAAGCAGAGGTACCATGATGTGACACAGAGTTAGGTAATGACTACCAATCTCAGAGCTCTGGGGTGGAGGAACACTGTCTGTCTTCATTCAGGCTTAACAGGGCAGATCAAAGATACAGATGCAAACGCGTACACACACACACTGCAATTAGGCGATCATATTTAAGCTACAGAAGCCTTCACAATCCAAAAAGTGGTCTCCCCTTGACAGCTATTTGGTCTGCCTACGCACTACAGCCCATGGATTTCCTGACTGGCTTTGACCCGAAGCCAAGTCAATCCAACCTCAGCCTTTTTGTTACCCCCTGATAGGACCCTTTCACACAATAAGAAACAGCAACAGTGGTGAGGATTTCTTCCCCAACACAATGTTCTCTTCCAGCAAGCAGCCCTCAAGATCACAAGCATCCCAAGGGTTTAGGCCTATGTTTCAAACCCATTTGTATTCACGTACACCAACACATGCACGGTCTATGCTTGCCCGCTTCAACTCCAAAATGGAGAGCGCTCAAATAGCACCTTCACTCGAGAGGCGAGACTCCAACTCTAGCCCTGATACTGGAAATATTCTTGGCTACTGGAACTGGGTTAAGATCTCACCGGTAAACAATCATCATAACAAATTAGCAACACGGCTCCTTGCCAACTAGTGTCATGTTTTACAGCTACCCTAAAACTTAGCGCACTACCAAGTTCCCACAGACTGAATCAAAGACTGGTTCAAATGGTGTTCTGAAAGCTAGTAGAGAGATACAGGAAGTTGAACTCCTTCCTCTAGTAAGAAGTGCTAGAGAATATTGTTGTAGGGAAGCCCCCGCGGTGACTCTTCTTATTAACACTGTATGCAAAAGCTATTATCGTCTTCTCAGGAATTCAGCCTTCTCTGTGTTGATCTCACCAACCCCCACTGTCACACCTCTGAGAAGCTGAGGTTCTGTTGGGATTACATCATGTAGGTCTGATATCTAATTGGAGGTTAACTTTACAGTAATGCTATTGGTCAACAACTCAGATGTTATAAAAGGTCTGAGATTCATTGTCTCGTTCCCTTTTTTGTTCCTGACCTGCTGTGGTGAGGTTCTCTCTCTCTCTGATCATGCCTAGATGAGTGCCTTGTAATGCTTTGTAACTTAAGCTTTATGCCCTGTATAATGTACTGTTCATTTTTACAAAGTAATTAAATACAATTGCACATGGTCTACATAGCACCTTGCATATTGCTAAATAATCTATATGGAGTCAGATATACATCTTAATAGATTCATTGCATGGGAGGTATATACACAATATATATATGCATACATATCAAATATTACCACACTACATTCTTCAAGGTGAAGGACAAGTAGAGAGAGAGGAAGGAAATACAATATAAAGACCAGATGAAGGGACATAAGGTCTGGTAACTAGTGTTATAGTGCAAGCCGCGTAAATGAACCCCTTTGCAATGGAAAAAAAGATGGAGCAAATGGGACCACACAGAAGTATCCTACTACTGCCAGGGGCCCTAGCAGTTCCGCATCCAAAATCGGCTAGACATATGCTCCCAACGTGAGGGTCCGGGAAGTGCGTCAGCCCTCACTACCAAACAGAGCGGATCATTGTGCCTCCCCTGCCCATGCCTCCTCATGTTCAGAGGTTACAGCATGCTATTGGGATAATCTCTCATGTGACGAAAGAAACCATGTTTGAGCGACCTAGGGTAATCAAATGCCCTGTGCATAATCTAGACTACCATTGGGCTAGTTCAGGGTCATACTGACCAGGATGTGGCTCAGCCCGAGGTTTTCTTGGATTCACTGGCTGCATCCCAAATGGCACCCTATTCCCTATATAGTGCAGACCCTGAGCATTAAGGTTGTATTACAGCTCTGTCTCAGTAACAGCTGGCACATGAGTTTATTTTGTGCTAGATAACATTTACCTCATGTGAAAGGAAAGTCAAAGTTTCCTCCAATACTTTAAAGTACCATTACCCTCACTCATCATGATTCACTGCACAGCGATTAAATATTAAAAGGCTACTTTTTCCAAGTCGACCTCTAATTTAAAAAATGACTTATTCCAGACTATTAACATCACTCTTCTTCTCGTTCTGCTTCACTCAACTGTTGGGGAAATAAAGCATAATTATGATTATGCTGTGAGCTGGCTTGGATTGGTCATGGACTTTGCACAACACAAAATTTGCAAGCCAGTTGAGTGTAATTGCTTTGCTACAACTATGTAGCTAATGAAGTCCCAACAATATTGCTTTTGGGAGTTGGAACCAGTCCATTTTGTGAAACGTGCCATCTGCAGCCTGTTAAAACCTGTTAGGGATCAGTTTATATTCCGGTTGAAATATTATACTATTTATACATAAAAGTGTTCCTAAGGATACATTTACAATTATGTTTGATTGTTCTTCGACAAGTTTATAGGTATACGTTGAACGAGTTCTCTTCACGTTTCAATGGACGATTGGAGGCTGTATTTTCTTATCATAACGCGCCAACCAAACGGAGATTTATGGATATAATACATTACTTTTTCTAACAAAAGAACCATGGATTGTCTTCGTTGGACACTTGGGAAGCCCTCAGCAGAAGTTCTTCAAAAGGTAATTGATTTGTTTTCGCTGTGAAATGTGTTTTCTGTGAACCGTGATAGCTTATGAATTTATGGTAATGGGAAAAATATGTTAGGTGCTACCCTCAAACAATCAAAATGTGGTGCTTTCGCCGTAAAGCCTTTTTGAAATCTGACAACGCTGTGATATTGCCAAGAAGCAGAGCTTTTGATGACTATGAAACACTTGTATATTGATGAATGTTTAATAATTCAACTTTTGGATTTTGAATTTGGCGCCTTGCATTTCACCGGGTAGCGCCCCACCACTCCGTAAGAAGTTAAGTACACTATTATGTATATTAAGTATAATATTTCACACAGAAAATATCCTAGGAGATAGAAAAGTAAAAAACCGAGGTGCACGCTCCCGGGTCTCAGACAGAAATTACTTCCTCACTCAACTTGGAAAAACATCCTGTATTCCTCTAGTTTTTAAGGTAAACTCTTCAAACCTTTTTCTAAAGACGGTTGACATCTAGTGGAAGCCATAGGTACTGCAACCTGGGTCCTGGATTAAAGCATGTCCTATAGCAACCCATTGGAAAAGGAGGCCTGTCACAAAATCAGATTTTCTTGGATGGATTTTGCTCGGGTTTTCGCCTGCCATATCAGTTATGTTGTACTCACAGACATTATTTTAACAGTTTTAGAAACTTCAGAGTGTTTTCTATCCAATACTACTAATTATGTGCATATTCTGGGCCGGAGTACCAGGCATTTTACTTTGGGCACGCCAGAATCTCCAAAACTCCGTACACTGCTCCCTAGCCCGTAGAGGTTAAGTTGACACATTGTGAACTAGTTGAACACTTAACTAGACTGTGTGCTAATATCACAGTAAAGAAGCAGCTAACGTAATTCGAGAGGAGGCATTTTACAGGCAATTAAACGCTCTGCAGAGACATTTCAAACCTGGAGCGTGGATATTATTTTTCACCATGCAGGTTCGTCGCGAGCTATTGCCAACTAGCATTAGCACAATGACTGGAAGTCTATGGGTATTTTCCGCTAGTTAGCAATTGTGCTAGCACTAGTTAGCAATTGTGCTAGCACTAGTTAGCAACTTCCTTCAAACCACACACAAAGACAAAAATTATTGACTCTGGGGAAGTACATAAAGGGCCCCATTTCCAAAATCCCAAAGTATACATCTAAGAGTCATATCATTATTTATGTTTAAAAATACTATGATTTTAACCATAATCATTTCATGATTCTTCTAGCCTACATTCATAGGTCTGGTTGCCAATGCATGTCATTCAACAACTAGTCAGTCTACATCCAAAAACGAATTCTCTCTATTTATAGTTTAGACTGCGATTCTGATTTGCTTTTAATAGCAGTGTGAGAACTGAAGCAGAACCGCTGGAATGCCTTTGAGTCAAATGATGTTACCAGTGACATTTTGCACCACTATGTGGTACATAACTAATGCATGACTTATTGGATTTCAATTACCCACTGTAGCAGACAGATGAAAATATTATGTCTGTAAAGGATATTACTATTCTAAGTTAGACCTGCGCAGGTAGAGGAAATAATAAGCAGTGAGAAGAACTGAGAGAGTGAATTTCTGGTATCTCTAGCACAGGTGCAGAAGCTTCCTTGGCTGCGTTTACACAGGGAGCCCTATTCTGATATTTCTTTCACTTAGCCTTTTGACCAATCAGATCAGCTCTAAAAAAAATATCTTATGTGACTGGTCAAAAGAATTAGTGGGAAAAAATATCAGAACTGGGCAGCCTGTACAAATGCTGCCATACTGGTGCAAATTAAGTCTCCTATACAGAGCTAGCACTGAACAGACAACGAGGTTGGTGCTTCCTAAATGCTGGTCAGGAGGACAAACTGTGTGTTTGTCACTCCTTTGTGGAGACATGGTTGTGTCCCAAAAACATTTTTATGTTTAGGTCAGTGGTGGTCGGTGCCGTTTAAGATGAGGGAGGACAATTTTTTTATCCATGAGCATGGCCTTATTTCTATTACAGCATTTTACAGCTGGATGACTGTCATTCAGATTCAATTCACACAGTTCAATGTAACATTGATAGGTTGAGACTACTACATGATACTCTAATTTTCCCTATACCCATCATGAGGTTGCTACAAACTAGTCTAGGAATTAATTTGTTCAAAACTATTCAACTATTGTCTTTCTCTCTCTTTGAATCAACTACTCAACACTTTCATGCACTACTAGATAGTTTTCTGATCCTTTGATTGGGTGGACAATCAAAGGATCCTTTGATTGGGTGGACAACATGATAGGTTGGAGGACGTCCTCCTTAAGTTGTCATAATTACCGTGTATGTCTGTGGAAGGGGGTGAGAAACACAAGCCGCCTAGGTTTTGTATTGAAGTCAATGTACCCAGAGGAGGACGGAAGCTAGCTGTCCTCCGACTACACCATGTTGCTATCCTACAGAGTGCTGTTGAGGCTACTGTAGACCATTGCAAAACAGTGTTTTAATCAATTATTTGGTGACGTGAATATATTTAGTATAGTTTTATCTAAAAAGGATAACTTTTAATGTTTTACTATTTTTATGAAATTCACTGGAGGAGGCTGGTCCTCCCCTTCCTCCTCTGAGGAGCCTCCAGTGGTTTAGGTGTGGCCTAAGAAAATGTAGGCCTAAGATCTGAAGGTGTTCATTGCACGAAAAAGTTTGAGTCCCATCTTCCCTACACCTATTGGGCTTGCAAGCCTACACCCTCTGACATAGAGCGAATAATGGTTGTTTCTTCTTCATCATCGCCACAGTTTCAGGTTGTTACAGCTGAGCAAAAACAGGTACAGCACACCTTATCATAGCCATAGAAAAACGATCACCTCACAATGAGAAAACAACAGACACCGATAGGCAGAATGTATTATATTTTATATATTGGGTGTGTAGTTCAACTACTACACAGGGCATGTATAAGCACGTTTTACAGAGAAAAAAACAAAACATGAATGCTTATTGCAAATAGGCCTACATGTTGCTCACCAAGACTGTCTAACTACAGTATGTAAACAAATGTACCACGAATGAAAATCGAAGCGGAGTGATTATATAAGAGATATAATGTTAAAGTTTGAAAAATAACTAATACAATGTTGCAAAAAAATATTAGCAAAAGCGCAAACCCCCATCTCTGTCGTAGCCTACCAAGCGGCAATGGGCTATTGTATTGTACTGCCATTGACAAAGCCACGGAGGAGATAGAAACCCGCATGGGCAAACACAACAATACTATTCTACTTTCTCGGCGCCGAATCCACGAGCCTTATTCTGACTGTTGTATTTTATCATTTAAAAAATAACAATCTGAATCCGCTCGTAATGGTGTCATTAACCAAAATCCACAAATGCCAGTTATTACCAACCGCACCTCCCGTTAAGCAAGCAACCATAACTTTGCGCTCAGTTCGTCAGCGTTTCGTTGTGTTCTTACCTTGGTGGTTTCTCCAGTTGAATCGGATTATAAGGTCAGGAATTTGCAAAAGTAGTCTTCGATATTCACTTTCGAGGTCTAAAAGTTGACGTTTAAAAACCAACACGCTTGGTTATCTTTTTTTTTTTTCTTCTCAACTCGCTGGGTTGCTCGTCTCCTCCTCTACCTCCAGCTCAACCAACTGCCTTAAAATGTGACGTCACGCCTGCCAAACGGAGTGGGTAGGGAGCACAGAGCACAACACAATTATTGTACGTACATTACATCACATTTGCATTGTCTTGTATAATGTATATCCCTCTCAACAGAGCAATTCATGACTGTTGGTGACTGATTATCACACACCACACAAACATTCCCACATCATAGATGCTACTGCTCAGTGCTCTAACTCTCTCTCCCTCAGCAGTGACCTGCTCTGTGAGGTTCCTGTGAGTGCTGGCGTGTTTGTCAATGCCTGTCTGCCTCTGCTGTGGCCCCCCTGATGGGAGATGCAGTTAGACGTATTGACTTGTGCTCAGCTTCCTCCCTCGCCACAGCATCAGCCACAGAGCTAACTGGATATTGGATAAATAGACAGGCAGGGCCTTCAATATCATGTGAAGGACACCATCATTTTCTCTCCCTGGATTTGTCCCAAATGGCACTCTATCCCCTACATAGAGCACTACTTTTGACTAGAGCCTATAGGGCTCTGGTCAAAGGTAGTGCACTATATAGGGAATAGGGTGCCATTTGGAATACTCATCTCCTCTCTCTCACAGGTCAAGCCCTGCTGTGAAGGAGCCAATAAGGAGAGCTGGTGGTGTGAAACAGTAGCTACGCTGACACAGTATCAGTCAATATTGTAATATATGGTTATGTGGGTCTTTTGGAATGAGTAATTTTATTGTATTGGCTAAGGGACGATTCTGTACTCTTCCTGGATTTAAAGGAATGAACTGATGTAAGTGAAGTATGGTGGGAACTTGCGTGCTAGACCCAGCTTATGCCAATCCAACGCTTTTTAAAAAATCCACGAGGGGGAGAGAAGGGTAGGTAAATAGAAATTGTAATTCAGCAACTTGTCCATCCATAACATACACATCATAATGAACAGCCAATATGAATAATAAATGTTTCTCGTATGACTCATAGATTAAAATGTAAGGGTCAAGAAGATCACTGGCTCGCACATAACCACCGAAACCAAATCCCTTTGTTTTAAAACACGGCATTACAAATGGCAGAGCACTGCACTGTTGAAATATGTTCAAGTAAAGGGTTTGTAAAGCTGTAGGATTGGCCTAAGCATGGGCTAAAGACTTTCCACCATAGTTCTTACCCCAGCTCATTCCTCATCTCAGAAATCCCAAGGATAGTATCTGTAGGTTAGAATAGAGAAGTCTATACACCCATTTTCCCAACGGCACCCTATTTATTCCCTGTACAGTGTACAGTAACTAGGCCTGTATTTTTCCTTGAACATCTGCCTCCCCTGCTGTTCAAACAGAAAAACTACAAGCAGTTAAGAAGAAAACAAACAGTATTCACTTCATCCAGATTTAATCTTGAGGAATCAACAAAAATGCATTACATAAAAAAGGGAGTAAAAGACTTAAAAGAATAAAGGATTTATTTAAATACGTTGTGCAAATAGTAGTAGTTAGGGCCCTTTACGTGACTCTGCAAAATCAATGCCAGGAACATGTGAATGAAAGCTGAGAATCCTCCATCCCAGACCTCACCAGTGAAGCATATCGTTCATAATGTGTCTGTGTTGTGTGGGAGCACAACTTCTACTGATGGGAGATGAGAAAATGAAGGGGTGTGTCATCGCTGTCAGGAGGACTGAGCCAGTTCCAATCTGCTCTCTGTAGTTGGTGCTTCGATTATCTCCCCAGACATAAATTCCTCCTGGTTAATAGAGAAATTGATAGTCATCATGAACACAATAGTTACAATATCAGAGAAAGAGCAAAAATCTATTAAATGAGAAGTAGATAGTAGGGTGGGGCCATCGATACGCTAGTCTCGCGAGGCCTCCTAATTCTCGTTTAGTCTCGTTCAGAACGTAAGACACCGAGTCTATCGAAACACCAACCTTGTCGTAGATTACTTTAACAATCAGCGAGCAGCTCGGACACGTCGCTACTTCTTCACCATTTTCCAAATCCTCCTGCAAGTAGAGAGATTAAATACAACCATCACAGGCTAGTTGGCACAACGTGACTCACAGGGGATCTTCTCACGCTGTACTTACTTTGGTTATGGCAAATCTGTCGCCACATGGGCAGGGGAAATAGTATGTCTCTTCATCCTCGTCATATTCAAAGTCCTCGATCTCAACTTCGTCGTGATAGACCGACATTATTAGAGTAAAATGATTTAATTCTTACCCAGCTAGCTAACTAGTTGAAGGAATTCCTCTGTTAAGCGACGTATCATCTCTGCGCAGTCGCACATCAACTCGTCAGTAAAAGTAATGCCAAATATGACCATCAGGGGGTACGATAGAGTTGTGAATCCTCAACTGAGGACAGTATTGTTGGCATGGGCTTTTCCCCTTTCGCAAGTACAGATGGTTATGCTCTTACAGTGCATTCGGAAAGTAGTAGACCCCTTGACTTTTTTTACATTCTGTTACGTTACAGCCTTATTCTAAAATGGATCAAATGAAATGTTTTCCTCATCAATCCACACACTACCCCATACTGACAAAGTGAAAACAGTTTTTAGAAATGTTTGCAACTGTATTTGGAAATAAAAAAACGAAATGCCTTATTTGCATACATTGCAAACATTTCTACACCTGTTTTTGTTTGTCATTATGGGGTATTGTGTGTAGATTGATGAAAGGGGGATAACAATTTAATCAATTTTAGAATAAGGCTGTAAAGTAACAAAATGTTGGAAAAGTCAAAGGGTCTGAATACTTTCCAGATGCACTATATGCCAATGTTCCCAATTGGGACTTTGAATGAGAATAGAATGGTCTGCATTTGCCATGATTTAGTGAGTGTGATCCACTAATCTACGTCCTAATCAAATTCAGATGTCACACCTGACAAAAATAAATGATTAGGAATTGATGAAGGGTATTGTCTCTGCAATACCTCCTATGTGCAATAATTCAGTGGATAAACGCTTTAACTTATCAACTTATCAATGTGAACGTCATACATTGTTGAAATGCATATGAAGTCGAATTATTTCTTGTTTCAAATTCTAGGTTGAGTCATGGGGTTGAAAACATGAATCCCAGCATTCAAGAAGAAAATACAGTTTTTTTTCAAGGACCCAAAGTTCATACATGGGAGGAAATTAGATCAAAACAGACCCTCGGGTTTGGCTACATGCTTTCACCATTACTCCTACAGCTTGTCTTTGCCCACCAGCTGGTCAAAGGGTTATGTTTCAGCGACCTTTAATCCCCAAAAGAACATGATCTCTAACACATTACCCACAATGAATTAAGTCAACCCAATTAGAAAGTTAATGTCAGCACTGTAGTCCCACAAGCTTCATCAGCATGTCTTCCAGTCAGAATGCCATGGAGACCTGTTCTCCTAGGAGTGAGGAGTGACCTCACTCAGTAGAATGTACCAGAGGTTTATGGCCTCAGCTCCATATTTGTATTAAAATAAGAATTAAAGAATTAAAGAATGAATGGATACATTTTTATTTGTGTCTCCCCACGTGTGTTTGTCCCAGCACTTAGCTACAGCACTATTTGATTATTGGGTCATTTCTAGGAAGCAAGACTTTGTGAGAGGGACAACAACAAAGAATAGCATGAGATAACCTCTGCAGTACTAGTATGTGAGAGTGACACATTTTTGGGCCTTGCTGTCCCCCCCCCCCAAAAACAAATATTTTTAATGTTTTGACCTAATCGTATCAGCATTGCTTTTCAGGGTTGTTTTGACTTGGGATTCTCCACCCTCCCCAGATCTGACATTGTCTTCCTGTAGTAATCACACACACACACAGTGTTGATCAGCAGTGATATTTGATTGGAGTGACTCAATTAGGCCATGGAAATGAGTTTAGTGGACAGGTTCTAGGCGCTACAGGCTTTACATCACTTCTCTATACAGGTCAAAGTACCATAGACCTGGGGAACATAAACCACTCTTCCACTTCTTGGTTTTCTCACCTTATCAAAATTATGATTCTGTGAAATGCTCATTTGGGATCTGTAGGCTTAATTCTGAAATATCTTGAGAATTCCCTTACTTGGAATTGGTTATAGGTAATGAATGGGATGTTTGGCTGTTGAGCATGCGTATACATCACATTAAGGTGCTGGACTACTTATCCTTATTAACTGAGCCGTGTGTGCGCGTGCCTGATTCCAGGAGGTGTGTGTGAATTAACACTATCTTTCTAGGGTATGTTACATCACATGATTAAAGACTCAGTTACTCATGTTTGGATCATCTCACCTCCTGGAATCATCTGTGTGTCACATAGCGTCTTCCAAGTACTACCTATTATGCATTTTGATTCTGAGAACTCTTCATGGAAGACCATCAGTACACAAAGCCCTACGAGATTTGCTGCCAGAGTGGAATTATAAAATAAGACGAGTTATGTTATGAGGCTGGATGGAACTCATGAGGAAGGATGAACACATGAATAGGGGAAACAACAAGAGAACCAGACTCATGTGATCATCAGTCGTAAACAACCAACCCTGACATGATAATTGCATAAGCAGAGTCAGCAAGGGTGAATTAAGTGGATTTGTCCATTAAGACTTCACTACGCTCAACGGAAAAACATAATCCCAAATTCTCAAAGGGATGAGTATACACGCTGAGATTCAATTGGGACACTTTGAACTTGTTTTCCCAGCAAGTGAAAGTTGACTTAGTCTGTATCAGTATTTTGAGTTATTGAATGTTCAGGCAGCTGGTCAGTGGTTGCCATTCATCACCGTATCACTGGTTCCATCAGTTTCTAGTGGCCTAAGTGTTACGCAAACCCAACATGGGTTTCTTTAAGGAAATTCAATATACTGTGGTTTATCTGTATGTTGTATCAAACTCTTTTTTTGACCAGGAAAGTAGACTGAGAATGCATTCTCTTCTAGACCTCTACAGAGACACTTAATGCTAATACAAAGGGGGATGCCATTGGATTACCGCTGAAAAGGATAGTTCAGATGAGGGAACCAAGGCTTCACACGAAATGGCACCCTATTCCTTATACACTACATTACTTTTACCAGCATAACCTCGTCCCCAGGCTAATTGCCATGGAGCCGGCTGGTGGACAAGACTAGACACAGCCTTGCATAAACCCGTGGCCCTAGAAAGGGATATCTGGTGCCATTTAGGATTCACCCAAGATACACTGGTGGTCCCGGATCTACAGAATCACCAGCTGAACTGTATTACATGGCTGCCCGTATCACAAGGCTGTAAATTAGGAGGCAATGTCTTACTCATGTTTACTATACATTCTGTGGTCCTCTGTAGCTCAGTTGGTAGAGCAAGGCGTTTGCAAGGCCAGGACAGTGGGTTGATTCCCAGGACCACAAGGATATAAAAGTAATGCACGCATGACTGTCAGACGCTTTAGATAAAACTGCTAAATTGCACATATTGTTATTATATTATTATTATACTATAATATAATAGATCATAATACACTGTTAATATATGCCATTTTTATTATATATTATCTTCATTAGCAAGACATAACCAGTCCGAGTGAAGTACATGGGTTAACAGGTTTCACTATGGTACGGTGTCCACTCAGTACGGTGTCCACCACATGAACCCATATAACAGCCGTATTTTGAAGAATTCAAGAATATTCTAGAATTTGCTAATGTGATTTTAGTTGATTTATTGCTGTTGATGACTTTTATTTCTGTTGATTCTTTAAAGAGTGCCAATTGACGGCTCCTTGCAGTCCTGGCCCCTGTCCCTGATCAGGAGACCATCCTCTGGCGTCCAGGCAAAGACAGGTCTTTATGGGGATGATGACTGTACAACATCTGCGCACAGTCCATATGTTGTACAGTCAAGGCAAAAAAACAACAACACTGACCCTGTTTGGATGGCGGAGAATGTGTCTGACTCAAGTTGTGTCTCACAACAAGTCAAGTTACAATGAGCCTTTGCACACCAAGTCCACATTTTTTATATACAGTGAGGGAAAAAAAGTATTTGATCCCCTGCTGATTTTCCCATACAACATCTGTGGAGGGAGCGGAAGGTTTGAGTTGCCAAACGTCAGCCTCGAATCCTTAATGACTTGGAGAAGATCTGCAAAGAGGAGTGGGACAAAATCCCTCCTGAGATGTGTGCAAACCTGGTGGCCAACTACAAGAAACGTCTGACCTCTGTGATTGCCAACAAGGGTTTTGCCACCAAGTACTAAGTCATGTTTTGCAGAGGGGTCAAATACTTATTTCCCTCATTAAAATGCAAATCAATTTATAACATTTTTCACATGCGTTTTTCTGGATTTTTGTTAACCTTAACCACTACAAATTGGCCTCAGTTTACTTACCCTGTTGACATATTTGCTTTTAATTGACTTAAGTAAATTATAAGTGACAATATTTTACCTTATCTGAACTGAGGTCCTGTACAAAAACAACCCCTAGTCCCTAGTCCCCTAGGAAAGTTGTAATTCTGGACCGGGGTCCGTTTTTTGGACCGGGTCTAACTGTTAGTAGAATGCTTGACATACTGAGAATATGAAACATTAAGAACACCTGTTCTTTCCATGACATAGACTGATCAGGTGATTCCAGGTGAAAGCTATGATCCCTTTGTCATGACCTCCGCCGAGGTCAGTGCCTCTCCTTGTTCGGGCGGTGTTCGGCGGTCGACGTCACCGGTCTTCTAGCCATCACAGATCCACCTTTCATTTTCCATTTATTTTGTCTTGTTTCCCCACACACCTGGTTGTCATTCCCTCATTACTTGTCATGTATTTAACCCTCTGGTTTCCCCCATGTCTGTGTGTGTAATTGTTTATTGTCAGTGGCACGTTCCGGCTGGTTTACGCTGGTCTTGTTGTTTATTTGTGTTTTGTGCTGTTTTCTGTAGGCAATTGTTGTTGTGACGCTATTGCATTCAGTGACTGTTACTGTGCCACAGTAAAGTGCTTTCGTTCACAAATTTCTGCTCTCCTGCGCCTGACTCTCACGCACCAACTACACACACGTGCCTGACAGAATTACACACCTCATCATGGAGTCAGCAAGAGCAGGTGCCCCTGATAGAGGGGTCGAGGAGCGTGTCCAGGAGCACATGGCGATGCTTCACCATCTCGGCGCCGTCATGGACCGCGTCCTCCAGACCATGGATCGCTGGGAGAGACAGAGCGTTCCTCCAGCGCCTCCACCAGTCCGACCAGGGTCTCCACTACTCACCTCCCCTTCATCCGGTCCCAGTGGGATTCGTCTCGCCCTTCCCCGGGAGTACGAGGGGAAGGCTGCACACTGCCAGGGGTTCCTGCTACAGCTGGAGCTATACCTGGCAACCGTCCACCCGGCTCTTTCGGGCCGTGAGAAGGTGTCCGCCCTCGTCTCATGCCTCTCGGGGAAAGCCTTGGAGTGGGCCAACGCCGTGTGGGGAGAAGGTGATGCGGCGTTGGACAATTTAGAGGAGTTCACTCGACGCTTTCGGGCAGTCTTCGACCACCCACCCGAGGGTAGAGTGGCGGGTGAACGCCTTTTTCATTTGAGGCAGCGGACGAGGAGTGCCCAGGAGTTCGCCTTGGACTTTCGGACCCTAGCTGCCGGCGCTAAATATAATGACAGGGCCCTCATCGTTGCAGTCTGCGCGAGGACGTCCGTCGGGAGTTGACCTGCAGGGACACCACCCTCAACCTCGACCAGCTGGTGGACTTGTCCATTTGGTTGAATAACCTGCTGGCTACCCGCAGACGTTCAGATGAGGGTCTGTCGGTTCCATTCCCCAGCACCACCGCTCCGATGCCCAGCTGGGAGGTGCTGCGCGCAGGGAGACCGGAGGAGGTTCCGGTTCGTGCACCATCTGTGGCCGCAGAGGTCACACTGCCGGTCGGTGTCGGGTTGGTTCCTCTGGGTTCCTCTGTCGGTCGGTGTCGGGTTGGTTCCTCTGGGAGTCGAGGCAGCAGGCAGGGCACTCTCGCGTCACCCCAGGTGAGCGGGCACCATGCTCACCCAGAGCCCTCTGTTGCACACATGTTTTTGCATGCTGTTTTCCCTGAGTTTTCCCTGCATTCCCAGCATAAGGTGCTCATAGATTCAGTCGCAGCTGGGAATTTTATTGATAGATCATTTGCCTTTAGTTTAGGGACCCCCCTACACCCCTTACCCGTTCCACAACGGCCTTGGTCACACCTGTCGGTGGATTTTCTTACTGACCTTCCTCCCTCACAGGGTAACACCACGATCCTGGTCGTTGTGGATCGTTTCTCGAAGTCCTGCCTTCTCCTCCCTCTGCCCGGTCTCCCTACGGCCCTATAGACTGCGGAGGCCTTGTTCACACACGTCTTCTGGCACTACGGGGTGCCTGCGGATATTGCGTCTGATCGGTGTCCCCAGTTCACTTCGAGGGTCTGGAAGGCATTCATGGAACGTCTGGGGGTCTCGATCAGCCTGACCTCGGGTTTTCACCCCGAGAGTAACGGGCAGGTGGAGAGAGTGAACCAGGATGTGGGTAGGTTTCTGAGGTCGTATTACCAGGACCGGCCGGGGGAGTGGGCAGCGTTCATGCCCTGGGCAGAGATGGCCCAGAACTCGCTCTGCCACTCCTCCACTAACCTTTCCCCCTTCCAGTGTGTATTGGGGTACCAGCTGGTTCTGGCGCCTTGGCATCAGAGTAAGACCGAGTCTCCTGCGGTGGACGACTGGTTCAGGCGCACGGAGGAGACATGGGACGCCGCTCATGTTCACCTCCAGCGGGCCAGCTAACATGCTAAGTAGTTGCAAAGTATCTTAATTTAGGGAGTAGCGGCGCGCGCTAGCGGGCCGCTCCCGACACTACCCGGACAAATGTAAGGCGCCAAATTCAAAATCCAAAAGTTGAATTATTAAACATTCATCAATATACAAGTGTTGCATAGTCATCAAAAGCTCTGATTCTTGGCAATATCACAGCGTTGTCAGATTACATTTGATTGTTTGAGGATAGCACCTCCATAATTTATGCATTAGCATAAATTCATATCCAGCGCGGGTCGCACAAAACCCATATCAGAGCTAAAATACATCCCTTACCTTTTGAAGAACTTCTGCTGAGGGCTTCCCAAGTGTCCAACGAAGACATCCAATGGTTCTTTTGTCAGAAAAAGTAATTTATTATATCCATAAATCTCTGTTTGTTTTACGGACGTTTGGGGGTCTAAAATGTGTTTATTATGATCACGTTCAATCCCCACTGTGAATGTTTTTTTTTTTAATTCGCTACAAATCAAGAATTAAATAGTGATCCATTCTGACTACTACATTTGTCATCACACATGCTGACACAGACCAATCTCGGGCCGGCAGGCTACAAGGAGGCTCGGTGGTTGATTCGCTCAGGCAGGATGAAAACGATTACACCGACCATGATCCTTTGCTTGTTACGGCCACTTTAAACCATTAACTGTAGCAATTTTTATGGTGCCATTCAGCCCCATTCAGCAATACGGCACGTTTTAAATTCAAATACTCCCGGCTTCATGCGCCATCAGGAGTTTTCGATAAGACTACGTGGATGACGTCGGCGCTATCACTACAGCTACAGGTTTTAATGTCTAGGGATTTGATTCGAACACGTAACCTTTTGGGTTGCTAGAAGTTTGCCTTATAAACCCACCTATCCTCCCCTGCCAACATCTTTCCTTTCATTTTCAACCTTCTGTCTTATGTAACCATACCAAACCGAACATATCATACTAATTGGAGGGATACAAATGTAAGTTTACTATGTTACATCTAGCCGGTGCGGCCATGCTGGGAGAGCAGGCAGCCTGGCAGGCCAGGCGCTCACTGTGGCTCCCATCAGCTGGCCTGGTCTCAGATCTGTTTGTACTGTCTTGCCATATGGTCATTGTCACACTTTGGAACAAACATATCTATCACCGGAATACCCATCAGGCAGTGCTTATAAGATGCCAGGCTGTGACATGGGCCTCAGCCACCACCTCGTATGAGTGAAATGTATGCACTTAATGTATGGGTCATGTACAGGTAACTGCCAAAATTAAGGAAACACCAACATTAAGTGTCTTAATAGGGCGTTGGGCCACCATGAGCCAGAACCTCTTCAATGCACCTTGGCATGGATTCTACAAGTGTCTAGAACTCTATTTTAGGGATCTGACACCATTAATCCACAAGAAATTCCATAATTTGGTGTTTTGTTGATGGTGGTAGAAAACACTGTGTCAGATACAACTCATACAGTGTTCAATCGGGTTGAGATCTGGTGACTTAGTCAGCCAAGGCATATGGTTTACATTGTTTTCATGCTCATCAAACTATTCAGTAACCAAGACAGTACAAAGAGATCTGAGACCAGGCCAGCTGATGGGAGCCACAGTGAGCGCCTGGCCTTCCACAGTGAGCGCCTGGCCTTCCAGCAGGTAGCCGCACCAGTGGTTAGAGCGTTGGACTTGTAACTGGAAAGTTGCAAGGTCAAAACCCAGAGCTGACAAGGTAAAAATCTGTTGTTCTGCCCCTGAACAAGGCAGTTAACCCACTGTTCCCCGGGTGCCGAAGATGTGGATGTCGATTAAGGCAGCCCCCCGCACCTCTCTGATTTAGAGTTGGGTTAAATGTGGAAGACACATTTCAGATGAAGGCATTCAGTTGTACAACTGACTAGGCACCTTTCCTTTCCTTGTGGATGGGGGCAGCGTCATCCTATGGGGGCATAGCCATGGTAGCAAAATAATGGCCTGCCCAGCATTTTTATGCATGACCCTAGGCATTATAGGATGTTAACTGCTTAATTAACTCGGGAACCACACCTGTGTGGAAGCACCTGCTTTCAATGTACTTTGTATCCCTCATTTACTCAAGTGTTTCCATTATTTTGGCAGTTACCTGTATAGGAGTGCTGCCAAAATGCAAAGTACATACTACACTGAGGGGTCATCTAGGAGCACTTCACTAGCCTGGTCCCAAATCTGTTTATGCTGTTGGTGTTGACAAGACAGCACTTCACCAGCCTGGTCCCAAATCTGTTTATGCTGTTGGTGTTGACAAGACAGCACTTCACTGCAAAGAGATAAGCCAGCAGTCACAACATGTCCTCACTCAGTCACTCTCTATAATTTCTTCAATAGATGTTTCCAAGACCAAGGAACCGTCTGGAGTCGTACAAGTCTATACACACTGTCGCTCTCATAGCTTATCTGTGTCACGACACTAATATTCCCCTTATCCCATTAAGTCCAGGCTATGTTTGGAAGCACACTCATGGTTAGGGATCATGAGTGCTAGATGTCGTTAAAAATGAGGATAAATATTTCGCTGCACCCAGGACCATTTGACATTGTTGGAGTGAATGTCACAAGGCAGAGAGGAATTTCAGAAGGTGGGCCAAAAACCTTAATTTGATAATAAGACACATAATGTTTATGTAATGTCTGTTGATGAAACAGCTCTTAATGGGTTCTGCATGACTAAGAAGGTATGAAAGTATACAATGTGATTAACGTTGGATTTAATATGTTGTAAAAAAAATCGCTTCACTTTGGATTAGGGTCATGGAAGCATTCAATGTCAGTTGAAAAATTCCATGTAATCATATGTTTGTATTGGAGTTAAACCAATCTGTAAAATTATCAATAACCCATCATCATATTGTAAAGCTCCAATATAAACATTGCATAGGCACACACAAACTACAAAGAGCTTGTTCAGTATGGTCTGAGCAATGTCACAATGAATGGAATAATTACTGTGAGGCGTGGTCAGTCGTTGGCTGCTTATTGTAGCCTATAGTCAACATAGGACGTGGACTAGTACTAGACATTGCAACCACAGACCAGTGGGGGTAATATAGGCAAATGTTGCATTGGAAAGTGTGTGTTAATTGATGATGGGTGCAAGGTCCCGACCTCCCAGGCCTGGTAAGATCCACAAACTCTGTGGAATGCCATGTGAGAGGCAGCCAAAGCCCACAGAGGACAGGTGCTGAGGATCCTGTGTTCCAACCAGGAGGAGCAGGAGAGGGGGAGAGAGTATTACCTCAATACAATACTCTACTCCTCCCGTCAGACAGTATCACACCCCCTACTCTACCCCTCCAGTCAGACAGTATCACACCCCCTACTCTACCCCTCCAGTCAGACAGTATCACACCCCTTACTCTACCCCTCCAGTCAGACAGTATCACACCCCCTACTCTACACCTCCCGTCAGACAGTATCACATCCCCTACTCTACACCTCCCGTCAGACAGTATCACACCCCCTACTCTACCCCTCCAGTCAGACAGTATCACACCCCCTACTCTACACCTCCCGTCAGACAGTATCACACCCCCTACTCTACCCCTCCAGTCAGACAGTATCACACCCCCTACTCTACACCTCCGTCAGACAGTATCACACCCCTACTCCACACCTCCCGTCCAGACAGTATCACACCCCTACTCTACACCTCCAGTCAGACAGTATCACACCCCTACTCTACACCTCCCGTCCAGACAGTATCACACCCCTACTCTACCCCTCCGTCAGACAGTATCACATCCCCTACTCTACCCCTCCAGTCAGACAGTATCACACCCCCTACTCTACACCTCCATTCAGACAGTATCACACCCCCTACTCTACACCTCCCGTCAGACAATATCACACCCCCTACTCTGCACCTCCAGTCAGACAGTATCACACCCCCTACTCTAAACCTCCCGTCAGACAGTATCACACCCCCTACTCTACACCTCCTGTCAGACAGTATCACACCCCCTACTCTACCCCTCCATTCAGACAGTATCACATCCCCTACTCTACCCCTCCCGTCAGACAGTATCACACCCCCTACTCTACACCTCCTGTCAGACAGTATCACACCCCCTACTCTACACCTCCGTCAGACAGTATCACACCCCTACTCTACACCTCCTGTCAGACAGTATCACACCCCCTACTCTACACCTCCTGTCAGACAGTATCACACCCCGTACTCTACTCCTCCCGTCAGACAGTATCACACCCCCTACTCTACACCTCCCATCAGACAGTATCACACCCCCTACTCTACACCTCCCGTCAGACAGTATAACATCCCCTACTCTACACCTCCCGTCAGAGAGTATCACACCCCCTACTCTACACCTCCCGTCAGACAGTATAACATCCCCTACTCTACCCCTCCCGTCAGACAGTATCACACCCCCTACTCTACACCTCCAGTCAGACAGTATCACACCCCCTACTCTACCCCTCCAGTCAGACAGTATCACACCCCCTACTCTACCCCTCCCAGTCAGACAGTATCACACCCCCTACTCTACACCTCCCGTCAGACAGTATCACACCCCCTACTCTACACCTCCTGTCAGACAGTATCACACCCCTAATCTACACCTCCGTCAGACAGTATCACACCCCTACTCTACACCTCCCGTCAGACAGTGTCACACCCCTACTCTGCACCTCCCGTCCAGACAGTATCACACCCCTACTCTACACCTCCCATCAGACAGTATCACACCCCCTACTCTACACCTCCTGTCAGACAGTATCACACCCCCTACTCTACACCTCCCGTCAGACAGTATCACACACCCTACTCTACACCTCCCGTCAGACAGTATCACACCCCTACTATACCCCTCCCTTCAGACAGTATCACACCCCTACTCTACACCTCCCGTCAGACAGTGTCACACCCCTACTCTACCCCCTCCAGTCAGACAGTATCACACCCCTACTCTGCACCTCCCGTCAGACAGTATCACACCCCTACTCTACACCTCCCTTCAGACAGTATCACACCCCCTACTCTACCCCTCCAGTCAGACAGTATCACACCCCTACTCTACCCCTCCTGTCAGACAGTATCACACCCCCTACTCTACCCCTCCCGTCAGACAGTATCACATCCCCTACTCTACACCTCCCGTCAGACAGTATCACACCCCCTACTCTACCCCTCCCGTCAGACAGTATCACACCCCCTACTCTACACCTCCAGTCAGACAGTATCACACCCCCTACTCTACACCTCCCGTCAGACAGTATCACACCCCCTCCCGTCAGACAGTATCACACCCCCTACTCTGCACCTCCCATCAGACAGTATCACACCCCCTACTCTACACCTCCCTTCAGACAGTATCACACCCCCTACTCTACACCTCCCGTCAGACAGTATCACACCCCCTACTCTGCACCTCCGTCAGACAGTATCACACCCCTACTCTACACCTCCCGTCAGACAGTATCACACCCCTACTCTACACCTCCTGTCAGACAGTATCACATCCCCTACTCTACACCTCCGTCAGACAGTATGACACCCCCTACTCTACACCTCCCGTCAGACAGTATCATACCCCTACTCTACACCTCCCGTCAGACAGTATCACACCCCTACTCTACCTCTCCCCTCAGTATCACACCCCTACTCTACACCTCCGTCAGACAGTATCACATCCCCTACTCTACCTCTCCCTCAGTATCACACCCCTACTCTACACCTCCCGTCAGACAGTATCACACCCCTACTCTACCCCTCCAGTCAGACAGTATCACGCCCCTACTCTACCCCTCCAGTCAGACAGTATCACACCCCCTACTCTACCCCTCCAGTCAGACAGTATCACACCCCTACTCTACACCTCCCGTCAGACAGTATCACACCCCCTACTCTACCCCTCCAGTCAGACAGTATCACGCCCCCTACTCTACCCCTCCAGTCAGACAGTATCACACCCCCTACTCTACCCCTCCAGTCAGACAGTATCACACCCCCTACTCTACCCCTCCCGTCAGACAGTATCACACCCCCTACTCTACACCTCCAGTCAGACAGTATCACACCCCTACTCTACACCTCCAGTCAGACAGTATCACACCCCTACTCTACCCCTCCCGTCAGACAGTATCACACCCCTACTCTACACCTCCAGTCAGACAGTATCACACCCCTACTCTACACCTCCCGTCAGACAGTATCACACCCCCTACTCTACCCCTCCAGTCAGACAGTATCGCACCCCTACTCTACACCTCCCGTCAGACAGTATCACACCCCTACTCTACCCCTCCAGTCAGACAGTATCACGCCCCTACTCTACCCCTCCAGTCAGACAGTATCACACCCCTACTCTACCCCTCCAGTCAGACAGTATCACACCCCTACTCTACCCCTCCCGTCAGACAGTATCACACCCCCTACTCTACACCTCCAGTCAGACAGTATCACACCCCTACTCTACACCTCCAGTCAGACAGTATCACACCCCTACTCTACCCCTCCGTCAGACAGTATCACACCCCCTACTCTACACCTCCAGTCAGACAGTATCACACCCCTACTCTACACCTCCCGTCAGACAGTATCACACCCCTACTCTACCCCTCCAGTCAGACAGTATCACACCCCCTACTCTACCCCTCCCGTCAGACAGTATCACACCCCCTACTCTACACCTCCCGTCAGACAGTATCACACCCCCTACTCTACACCTCCTGTCAGACAGTATCACACCCCCTAATCTACACCTCCCGTCAGACAGTATCACACCCCCTACTCTACACCTCCCGTCAGACAGTGTCACACCCCCTACTCTGCACCTCCCGTCAGACAGTATCACACCCCCTACTCTACACCTCCCGTCAGACAGTGTCACACCCCCTACTCTGCACCTCCCGTCAGACAGTATCACACCCCCTACTCTACACCTCCCATCAGACAGTATCACACCCCCTACTCTACACCTCCTGTCAGACAGTATCACACCCCCTACTCTACACCTCCCGTCAGACAGTATCACACACCCTACTCTACACCTCCCGTCAGACAGTATCACACCCCTACTATACCCCTCCCTTCAGACAGTATCACACCCCCTACTCTACACCTCCCGTCAGACAGTGTCACACCCCTACTCTACCCCCTCCAGTCAGACAGTATCACACCCCTACTCTGCACCTCCCGTCAGACAGTATCACACCCCCTACTCTTCACCTCCCTTCAGACAGTATCACACCCCCTACTCTACCCCTCCAGTCAGACAGTATCACACCCCCTACTCTACCCCTCCAGTCAGACAGTATCACACCCCCTACTCTACCCCTCCCGTCAGACAGTATCACATCCCCTACTCTACACCTCCCGTCAGACAGTATCACACCCCCTACTCTACCCCTCCCGTCCAGACAGTATCACACCCCTACTCTACACCTCCAGTCAGACAGTATCACACCCCTACTCTACACCTCCCGTCAGACAGTATCACACCCCTCCCGTCAGACAGTATCACACCCCTACTCTGCACCTCCCATCAGACAGTATCACACCCCCTACTCTACACCTCCCTTCAGACAGTATCACACCCCTACTCTACACCTCCCGTCAGACAGTATCACACCCCTACTCTGCACCTCCCGTCAGACAGTATCACACCCCTACTCTACACCTCCCGTCCAGACAGTATCACACCCCTACTCTACACCTCCTGTCAGACAGTATCACATCCCCTACTCTACACCTCCCGTCAGACAGTATGACACCCCTACTCTACACCTCCCGTCAGACAGTATCATACCCCTACTCTACACCTCCCGTCAGACAGTATCACACCCCTACTCTACCTCTCCCCTCAGTATCACACCCTACTCTACACCTCCCGTCAGACAGTATCACATCCCCTACTCTACCTCTCCCTCAGTATCACACCCCTACTCTACACCTCCGTCCAGACAGTATCACACCCCCTACTCTACCCCTCCAGTCAGACAGTATCACGCCCCTACTCTACCCCTCCAGTCAGACAGTATCACACCCCTACTCTACCCCTCCAGTCAGACAGTATCACACCCCCTACTCTACACCTCCCGTCAGACAGTATCACACCCCTACTCTACCCCTCCAGTCAGACAGTATCACGCCCCTACTCTACCCCTCCAGTCAGACAGTATCACACCCCCTACTCTACCCCTCCAGTCAGACAGTATCACACCCCCTACTCTACCCCTCCCGTCCAGACAGTATCACACCCCTACTCTACACCTCCAGTCAGACAGTATCACACCCTACTCTACACCTCCAGTCAGACAGTATCACACCCCTACTCTACCCCTCCCGTCAGACAGTATCACACCCCTACTCTACACCTCCAGTCAGACAGTATCACACCCCTACTCTACACCTCCCGTCAGACAGTATCACACCCCTACTCTACCCCTCCAGTCAGACAGTATCGCACCCCCTACTCTACACCTCCCGTCAGACAGTATCACACCCCTACTCTACCCCTCCAGTCAGACAGTATCACGCCCCTACTCTACCCCTCCAGTCAGACAGTATCACACCCCTACTCTACCCCTCCAGTCAGACAGTATCACATCCCCTACTCTACCCCTCAAGTCAGACAGTATCACACCCCCTACTCTACCCCTCCATTCAGACAGTATCACACCCCCTACTCTACACCTCCCGTCAGACAATATCACACCCCCTACTCTGCACCTCCAGTCAGACAGTATCACACCCCTACTCTACCCCTCAAGTCAGACAGTATCACACCCCTACTCTACCCCTCCATTCAGACAGTATCACACCCCCTACTCTACACCTCCCGTCAGACAATATCACACCCCCTACTCTGCACCTCCAGTCAGACAGTATCACACCCCCTACTCTAAACCTCCCGTCAGACAGTATCACACCCCCTACTCTACCCCTCCATTCAGACAGTATCACACCCCCTACTCTACCCCTCCATTCAGACAGTATCACATCCCCTACTCTACCCCTCCCGTCAGACAGTATCACACCCCCTACTCTAAACCTCCCGTCAGAGAGTATCACACCCCCTACTCTACCCCTCCCGTCAGACAGTATCACACCCCCTACTCTACACCTCCTGTCAGACAGTATCACACCCCGTACTCTACACCTCCCGTCAGACATTATCACACCCCCTACTCTACACCTCCCGTCAGACAGTATCACACACCTTACTCTACCCCTCCAGTCAGACAGTATCACACCCCTACTCTACACCTCCAGTCAGACAGTATCACACCCCTACTCTACACCTCCCGTCAGACAGTATCACACCCTACTCTACACCTCCTGTCAGACAGTATCACACCCCGTACTCTACTCCTCCCGTCAGACAGTATCACACCCTCTACTCTACACCTCCCGTCAGACAGTATCACACCCCCTACTCTACACCTCCCGTCAGACAGTATCACACCCCCTACTCTACACCTCCCATCAGACAGTATCACACCCCCTACTCTACACCTCCCGTCAGACAGTATAACATCCCCTACTCTACACCTCCCGTCAGACAGTATCAAACCCCCAACTCTACACCTCCCATCAGACAGTATCACACCCCCTACTCTACACCTCCCGTCAGACAGTATAACATCCCCTACTCTACACCTCCCGTCAGACAGTATCACACCCCCTACTCTACACCTCCCGTCAGACAGTATAACATCCCCTACTCTACCCCTCCCGTCAGACAGTATCACACCCCCTACTCTACCCCTCCAGTCAGACAGTATCACACCCCCTACTCTACCCCTCCAGTCAGACAGTATAACACCCCCTACTCTACACCTCCAGTCAGACAGTATCACACCCCTACTCTACACCTCCCGTCAGACAGTATCACACCCCCCACTCTACACCTCCCGTCAGACAGTGTCACACCCCCTACTCTGCACCTCCCGTCAGACAGTATCACACCCCCTACTCTACACCTCCCATCAGACAGTATCACACCCCCTACTCTACACCTTCTGTCAGACAGTATCACACCCCCTACTCTACACCTCCCGTCAGACAGTATCACACACCCTACTCTACACCTCCCGTCAGACAGTATCACACCCCTACTATACCCCTCCCTTCAGACAGTATCACACCCCCTACTCTACCCCTCCAGTCAGACAGTATCACACCCCTACTCTGCACCTCCCGTCAGACAGTATCACACCCCCTACTCTACACCTCCCTTCAGACAGTATCACACCCCCTACTCTACCCCTCCAGTCAGACAGTATCACACCCCCTACTCTACCCCTCCAGTCAGACAGTATCACACCCCCTACTCTACCCCTCCCGTCAGACAGTATCACATCCCCTACTCTACACCTCCCGTCAGACAGTATCACACCCCTACTCTACCCCTCCCGTCCAGACAGTATCACACCCCTACTCTACACCTCCAGTCAGACAGTATCACACCCCTACTCTACACCTCCGTCAGACAGTATCACACCCCCTCCGTCAGACAGTATCACACCCCCTACTCTGCACCTCCCATCAGACAGTATCACACCCCCTACTCTACACCTCCCTTCAGACAGTATCACACCCCTACTCTACACCTCCCGTCAGACAGTATCACACCCCTACTCTGCACCTCCAGTCAGACAGTATCACACCCTACTCTACACCTCCCGTCAGACAGTATCACACCCCCTACTCTACACCTCCCGTCAGACAGTATCACATCCCCTACTCTACACCTCCCGTCAGACAGTATCACATCCCCTACTCTACACCTCCAGTCAGACAGTATCACACCCCCTACTCTACACCTCCCGTCAGACAGTATCACACCCCCTACTCTACACCTCCTGTCAGACAGTATCACATCCCCTACTCTACACCTCCCGTCAGACAGTATGACACCCCCTACTCTACACCTCCCGTCAGACAGTATCATACCCCCTACTCTACACCTCCCGTCAGACAGTATCACATCCCCTACTCTACACCTCCCGTCAGACAGTATCACACCCCCTACTCTACACCTCCCGTCAGACAGTATCACACACCCTACTCTACACCTCCCGTCAGACAGTATCACACCCCTACTATACCCCTCCCTTCAGACAGTATCACACCCCCTACTCTACACCTCCCGTCAGACAGTGTCACACCCCCTACTCTACCCCTCCAGTCAGACAGTATCACACCCCCTACTCTGCACCTCCCGTCAGACAGTATCACACCCCCTACTCTACACCTCCCTTCAGACAGTATCACACCCCCTACTCTACCCCTCCAGTCAGACAGTATCACACCCCCTACTCTACACCTCCTGTCAGACAGTATCACATCCCCTACTCTACACCTCCCGTCAGACAGTATGACAACCCCTACTCTACACCTCCCGTCAGACAGTATCATACCCCTTACTCTACACCTCCCGTCAGACAGTATCACACCCCCTACTCTACCTCTCCCCTCAGTATCACACCCCCTACTCTACACCTCCCGTCAGACAGTATCACACCCCCTACTCTACCCCTCCAGTCAGACAGTATCACGCCCCTACTCTACCCCTCCAGTCAGACAGTATCACACCCCCTACTCTACCCCTCCAGTCAGACAGTATCACACCCCCTACTCTACACCTCCCGTCAGACAGTATCACACCCCCTACTCTACCCCTCCAGTCAGACAGTATCACACCCCCTACTCTACCCCTCCAGTCAGACAGTATCACACCCCCTACTCTACCCTTCCCGTCAGACAGTATCACACCCCCTACTCTACACCTCCAGTCAGACAGTATCACACCCCCTACTCTACACCTCCCGTCAGACAGTATCACACCCCCTACTCTACCCCTCCAGTCAGACAGTATCACACCCCCTACTCTACACCTCCCGTCAGACAGTATCACACCCACTACTCCACACCTCCCGTCAGACAGTATCACACCCCCTACTCTACCCCTCCGTCAGACAGTATCACATCCCCTACTCTACCCCTCAAGTCAGACAGTATCACACCCCCTACTCTAGCCCTCCATTGAGACAGTATCACACCCCCTACTCTACCCCTCCAGTCAGACAGTATCACATCCCCTACTCTACCCCTCCCGTCAGACAGTATCACATCCCCTACTCTACCCCTCCAGTCAGACAGTATCACACCCCCTACTCTACACCTCCCGTCAGACAATATCACACCCCCTACTCTGCACCTCCAGTCAGACAGTATCACACCCCCTACTCTAAACCTCCCGTCAGACAGTATCACACCCCCTACTCTACCCCTCCATTCAGACAGTATCACACCCCTACTCTACCCCTCCATTCAGACAGTATCACACCCCTACTCTACACCTCCATTCAGACAGTATCACATCCCCTACTCTACCCCTCCCGTCAGACAGTATCACACCCCCTACTCTACCCCTCCCGTCAGACAGTATCACACCCCCTACTCTACCCCTCCATTCAGACAGTATCACACCCCCTACTCTACCCCTCCATTCAGACAGTATCACACCCCCTACTCTACACCTCCATTCAGACAGTATCACATCCCCTACTCTACCCCTCCATTCAGACAGTATCACATCCCCTACTCTACCCCTCCCGTCAGACAGTATCACACCCCTACTCTAAACCTCCCGTCAGAGAGTATCACACCCCTACTCTACCCCTCCCGTCCAGACAGTATCACACCCCTACTCTACACCTCCTGTCAGACAGTATCACACCCCACGTACTCTACACCTCCCGTCAGACATTATCACACCCCTACTCTACACCTCCCGTCCAGACAGTATCACACCCCCTACTCTACACCTCCCGTCAGACAATATCACACCCCCTACTCTGCACCTCCAGTCAGACAGTATCACACCCCCTACTCTACACCTCCTGTCAGACAGTATCACACCCCGTACTCTACTCCTCCCGTCAGACAGTATCACACCCCCTACTCTACACCTCCCGTCAGCCAGTATCACACCCCTACTCTACACCTCCCCGTCAGACAGTATCACACCACCTACTCTACACCTCCAGTCAGACAGTATCACACCCCCTACTCTACACCTCCCGTCAGACAGTATAACACCCCCTACTCTACACCTCCTGTCAGACAGTATCACACCCCCTACTCTACACCTCCCGTCAGACAGTATCACACCCCTACTCTACACCTCCGTCAGACAGTATCACACCCCTACTCTACACCTCCCGTCAGACAGTATCACACCCCCTACTCTACACCTCCTGTCAGACAGTATCACACCCCCTACTCTACACCTCCCGTCAGACAGTATCACACCCCCTACTCTACACCTCCTGTCAGACAGTATCACACCCCCTACTCTACACCTCCCGTCAGACAGTATCACACACCCTACTCTACACCTCCGTCAGACAGTATCACACCCCTACTATACCCCTCCCCTTCAGACAGTATCACACCCCTACTCTACACCTCCCGTCAGACAGTGTCACACCCCTACTCTACCCCTCCAGTCAGACAGTATCACACCCCCTACTCTGCACCTCCCGTCAGACAGTATCACACCCCCTACTCTACATCTCCCTTCAGACAGTATCACATCCCCTACTCTACCCCTCCAGTCAGACAGTATCACACCCCCTACTCTACCCCTCCAGTCAGACAGTATCACACCCCTACTCTACCCCTCCCGTCAGACAGTATCACATCCCCTACTCTACACCTCCCGTCAGACAGTATCACAACCCCTACTCTACCCCTCCCGTCAGACAGTATCACACCCCCTACTCTACCCCTCCCGTCAGACAGTATCACATCCCCTACTCTACACCTCCAGTCAGACAGTATCACACCCCCTACTCTACACCTCCCGTCAGACAGTATCACACCCCCTCCCGTCAGACAGTATCACACCCCCTACTCTACACCTCCCGTCAGACAGTATAACATCCCCTACTCTACACCTCCCGTCCAGACAGTATCACACCCCTACTCTACACCTCCCGTCCAGACAGTATCACATCCCCTACTCTACACCTCCCGTCAGACAGTATCACAACCCCTACTCTACCCCTCCCGTCAGACAGTATCACACCCCCTACTCTACACCTCCCATCAGACAGTATCACACCCCCTACTCTAGACCTCCTGTCAGACAGTATCACACCCCCTACTCTACACCTCCCGTCAGACAGTATCACACACCCTACTCTACACCTCCCGTCAGACAGTATCACACCCCTACTATACCCCTCCCTTCAGACAGTATCACACCCCCTACTCTACACCTCCCGTCAGACAGTGTCACACCCCCTACTCTACCCCTCCAGTCAGACAGTATCACACCCCCTACTCTGCACCTCCCGTCAGACAGTATCACACCCCCTCCCGTCAGACAGTATCACACCCCCTACTCTACACCTCCCGTCAGACAGTATAACATCCCCTACTCTACACCTCCCGTCAGACAGTATCACACCCCTACTCTACACCTCCCATCAGACAGTATCACACCCCCTACTCTACACCTCCCGTCAGACAGTATAACATCCCCTACTCTACACCTCCCGTCAGACAGTATCAAACCCCTACTCTACACCTCCGTCCAGACAGTATAACATCCCTACTCTACCCCTCCCGTCAGACAGTATCACACCCCTACTCTACCCCTCCAGTCAGACAGTATCACACCCCTACTCTACACCTCCCGTCAGACAGTATCACACCCCTACTCTACACCTCCTGTCAGACAGTATCACACCCCTACTCTACACCTCCCGTCAGACAGTATCACACCCCCTACTCTACACCTCCCGTCAGACAATGTCACACCCCCTACTCTGCACCTCCCGTCAGACAGTATCACACCCCCTACTCTACACCTCCCATCAGACAGTATCACACCCCCTACTCTACACCTCCTGTCAGACAGTATCACACCCCCTACTCTACACCTCCCGTCAGACAGTATCACACACCCTACTCTACACCTCCCGTCAGACAGTATCACACCCCCTACTCTACCCCTCCAGTCAGACAGTATCACACCCCCTACTCTACCCCTCCAGTCAGACAGAATCACATCCCCTACTCTACACCTCCAGTCAGACAGTATCACACCCCCTACTCTACCCCTCCAGTCAGACAGTATCACACCCCCTACTCTACCCCTCCCGTCAGACAGTATCACACCCCCTACTCTACACCTCCATTCAGACAGTATCACACCCCCTACTCTACCCCTCCAGTCAGACAGTATCACACCCCTACTCTACCCCTCCAGTCAGACAGAATCACATCCCCTACTCTACACCTCCAGTCAGACAGTATCACACCCCTACTCTACCCCTCCAGTCAGACAGTATCACACCCCCTACTCTACCCCTCCCGTCAGACAGTATCACATCCCCTACTCTACACCTCCCGTCAGACAGTATCACATCCCCTACTCTACCTCTCCCCTCAGTATCACACCCCCTACTCTACACCTCCCGTCAGACAGTATCACACCCCCTACTCTACCCCTCCAGTCAGACAGTATCACGCCCCCTACTCTACCCCTCCAGTCAGACAGTATCACACCCCCTACTCTACCCCTCCAGTCAGACAGTATCACACCCCCTACTCTACACCTCCCGTCAGACAGTATCACATCCCCTACTCTACCTCTCCCCTCAGTATCACACCCCCTACTCTACACCTCCCGTCAGACAGTATCACACCCCCTACTCTACCCCTCCAGTCAGACAGTATCACGCCCCCTACTCTACCCCTCCAGTCAGACAGTATCACACCCCCTACTCTACACCTCCCGTCAGACAGTATCACACCCCCTACTCCACACCTCCCGTCAGACAGTATCACACCCCCTACTCTACCCCTCCGTCAGACAGTATCACACCCCCTACTCTACCCCTCCAGTCAGACAGTATCACGCCCCCTACTCTACCCCTCCAGTCAGACAGTATCACACCCCTACTCTACCCCTCCAGTCAGACAGTATCACACCCCTACTCTACACCTCCCGTCAGACAGTATCACATCCCCTACTCTACCTCTCCCTCAGTATCACACCCCTACTCTACACCTCCCGTCAGACAGTATCACACCCCCTACTCTACCCCTCCAGTCAGACAGTATCACGCCCCTACTCTACCCCTCCAGTCAGACAGTATCACACCCCCTACTCTACCCCTCCCAGTCAGACAGTATCACACCCCTACTCTACACCTCCCGTCAGACAGTATCACACCCCTACTCTACCCCTCCAGTCAGACAGTATCACGCCCCTACTCTACCCCTCCAGTCAGACAGTATCACACCCCTACTCTACCCCTCCAGTCAGACAGTATCACACCCCCTACTCTACCCCTCCCGTCAGACAGTATCACATCCCCTACTCTACACCTCCCGTCAGACAGTATCACACCCCTACTCTACCCCTCCCGTCAGACAGTATCACACCCCCTACTCTACACCTCCAGTCAGACAGTATCACACCCCCTACTCTACACCTCCCGTCAGACAGTATCACACCCCTCCCGTCAGACAGTATCACACCCCTACTCTGCACCTCCCATCAGACAGTATCACACCCCTACTCTACACCTCCCTTCAGACAGTATCACACCCCTACTCTACACCTCCCGTCAGACAGTATCACACCCCCTACTCTGCACCTCCCGTCAGACAGTATCACACCCCCTACTCTACACCTCCCGTCAGACAGTATCACACCCCCTACTCTACACCTCCTGTCAGACAGTATCACATCCCCTACTCTACACCTCCCGTCCAGACAGTATGACACCCCTACTCTACACCTCCCGTCAGACAGTATCATACCCCCTACTCTACACCTCCCGTCAGACAGTATCACACCCCCTACTCTACCTCTCCCCTCAGTATCACACCCCTACTCTACACCTCCCGTCAGACAGTATCACATCCCTACTCTACCTCTCCCTCAGTATCACACCCCTACTCTACACCTCCGTCAGACAGTATCACACCCCTACTCTACCCCTCCAGTCAGACAGTATCACTCCCCTACTCTACCCCTCCAGTCAGACAGTATCACACCCCTACTCTACCCCTCCAGTCAGACAGTATCACACCCCTACTCTACACCTCCCGTCCAGACAGTATCACATCCCTACTCTACCTCTCCCTCAGTATCACACCCCTACTCTACACCTCCCGTCAGACAGTATCACACCCCCTACTCTACCCTCCAGTCAGACAGTATCACGCCCCTACTCTACCCCTCCAGTCAGACAGTATCACACCCCCTACTCTACCCCTCCAGTCAGACAGTATCACACCCCCTACTCTACACCTCCCGTCAGACAGTATCACACCCCCTACTCTACCCCTCCAGTCAGACAGTATCACGCCCCTACTCTACCCCTCCAGTCAGACAGTATCACACCCCTACTCTACCCCTCCAGTCAGACAGTATCACACCCCTACTCTACCCCTCCCGTCAGACAGTATCACACCCCCTACTCTACACCTCCAGTCAGACAGTATCACACCCCTACTCTACACCTCCAGTCAGACAGTATCACACCCCTACTCTACCCCTCCCGTCAGACAGTATCACACCCCTACTCTACACCTCCAGTCAGACAGTATCACACCCCTACTCTACACCTCCCGTCAGACAGTATCACACCCCTACTCTACCCCTCCAGTCAGACAGTATCACACCCCCTACTCTACACCTCCGTCAGACAGCATCACACCCCCTACTCCACACCTCCCGTCAGACAGTATCACACCCCTACTCTACCCCTCCGTCAGACAGTATCACACCCCTACTCTACCCCTCCAGTCAGACAGTATCACGCCCCTACTCTACCCCTCCAGTCAGACAGTATCACACCCCTACTCTACCCCTCCAGTCAGACAGTATCACACCCCTACTCTACACCTCCCGTCAGACAGTATCACATCCCCTACTCTACCTCTCCCCTCAGTATCACACCCCCTACTCTACACCTCCCGTCAGACAGTATCACACCCCCTACTCTACCCCTCCAGTCAGACAGTATCACGCCCCCTACTCTACCCCTCCAGTCAGACAGTATCACACCCCCTACTCTACCCCTCCAGTCAGACAGTATCACACCCCTACTCTACACCTCCCGTCAGACAGTATCACACCCCTACTCTACCCCTCCAGTCAGACAGTATCACGCCCCTACTCTACCCCTCCAGTCAGACAGTATCACACCCCTACTCTACCCCTCCAGTCAGACAGTATCACACCCCTACTCTACCCCTCCCGTCAGACAGTATCACACCCCCTACTCTACACCTCCAGTCAGACAGTATCACACCCCCTACTCTACACCTCCAGTCAGACAGTATCACACCCCCTACTCTACCCCTCCCGTCAGACAGTATCACACCCCCTACTCTACACCTCCAGTCAGACAGTATCACACCCCCTACTCTACACCTCCCGTCAGACAGTATCACACCCCTACTCTACCCCTCCAGTCAGACAGTATCACACCCCTACTCTACACCTCCGTCAGACAGTATCACACCCCCTACTCCACACCTCCGTCAGACAGTATCACACCCCTACTCTACCCCTCCGTCCAGACAGTATCACATCCCCTACTCTACCCCCTCAAGTCAGACAGTATCACACCCCCTACTCTACCCCTCCATTCAGACAGTATCACACCCCCTACTCTACCCCTCCCGTCAGACAGTATCACACCCCCTACTCTGCACCTCCAGTCAGACAGTATCACACCCCCTACTCTACCCCTCAAGTCAGACAGTATCACACCCCCTACTCTACCCCTCCATTCAGACAGTATCACACCCCCTACTCTACACCTCCCGTCAGACAATATCACACCCCCTACTCTGCACCTCCATTCAGACAGTATCACACCCCCTACTCTACCCCTCCATTCAGACAGTATCACATCCCCTACTCTACCCCTCCCGTCAGACAGTATCACACCCCTACTCTAAACCTCCCGTCAGAGAGTATCACACCCCCTACTCTACCCCTCCCGTCAGACAGTATCACACCCCTACTCTACACCTCCTGTCAGACAGTATCACACCCGTACTCTACACCTCCCGTCAGACATTATCACACCCCTACTCTACACCTCCCGTCAGACAGTATCACACACCCTACTCTACCCCTCCAGTCAGACAGTATCACACCCCTACTCTACACCTCCAGTCAGACAGTATCACACCCCTACTCTACACCTCCCGTCAGACAGTATCACACCCCCTACTCTGCACCTCCCATCAGACAGTATCACACCCCCTACTCTACACCTCCCTTCAGACAGTATCACACCCCCTACTCTACACCTCCCGTCAGACAGTATCACACCCCCTACTCTGCACCTCCCGTCAGACAGTATCACACCCCCTACTCTACACCTCCCGTCAGACAGTATCACACCCCCTACTCTACACCTCCTGTCAGACAGTATCACATCCCCTACTCTACACCTCCCGTCAGACAGTATGACACCCCCTACTCTACACCTCCCGTCAGACAGTATCATACCCCCTACTCTACACCTCCCGTCAGACAGTATCACACCCCCTACTCTACCTCTCCCCTCAGTATCACACCCCCTACTCTACACCTCCCGTCAGACAGTATCACATCCCCTACTCTACCTCTCCCCTCAGTATCACACCCCCTACTCTACACCTCCCGTCAGACAGTATCACACCCCTACTCTACCCCTCCCAGTCAGACAGTATCACGCCCCCTACTCTACCCTCCAGTCAGACAGTATCACACCCCCTACTCTACACCTCCTGTCAGACAGTATCACACCCCCTACTCTACACCTCCCGTCAGACAGTATCACACACCCTACTCTACACCTCCCGTCAGACAGTATCACACCCTACTCTCCTCCCGTCAGACAGTATCACACCCTACTCTACACCTCCCAGTCAGACAGTATCACACTACTCTACACCTCCGTCAGACAGTATCACACCCCTACTCTACCTCCGTCAGACAGTATCACACCCTACTCTACACCTCCAGTCCAGACAGTATCACACCCCTACTCTACACCTCCCGTCAGACAGTATCACACTACTCTACCCCTCCAGTCAGACAGTATCACACCCCTACTCTACCCTCCAGTCAGACAGTATCACACCCCTACTCTACACCTCCCGTCAGACAGTATCACACCCCCTACTCTACACCTCCGTCAGACAGTATCACACCCCTACTCTACACCTCCCAGTCAGACAGTATCACACCCCTACTCTACCCTCCAGTCAGACAGTATCACACCCCTACTCTACCCTCCAGTCAGACAGTATCACACCCCCTACTCTACACCTCCAGTCAGACAGTATCACACCCCTACTCTACCCCTCCCAGTCAGACAGTATCACACCCCTACTCTACACCTCCCGTCAGACAGTATCACACCCCTACTCTACCCCTCCAGTCAGACAGTATCACGCCCCCTACTCTACACCCCTCAGTCAGACAGTATCACACCCCTACTCTACCCCTCCAGTCAGACAGTATCACACCCCTACTCTACACCTCCAGTCAGACAGTATCACACCCCTACTCTACCCCTCCCAGTCAGACAGTATCACACCCCCTACTCTACCCACCTCCAGTCAGACAGTATCACACCCCCCTACTCTACCCCTCCAGTCAGACAGTATCACACCCCTACTCTACCCCTCCCAGTCAGACAGTATCACACCCCCTACTCTACACCTCCAGTCAGACAGTATCACACCCCTACTCTACCCCTCCAGTCAGACAGTATCACACCCCTACTCTACCCCTCCAGTCAGACAGTATCACACCCCCTACTCTACCTCTCCAGTCAGACAGTATCACACCCCTACTCTACACCTCCGTCAGACAGTATCACACCCCCTACTCTACACCTCCAGTCAGACAGTATCACACCCCTACTCTACCCTCCCAGTCAGACAGTATCACACCCCTACTCTACCCCTCCAGTCAGACAGTATCACACCCCCTACTCTACCCTCCCAGTCAGACAGTATCACACCCTACTCTACACCTCCAGTCAGACAGTATCACACCCCTACTCTACCCCTCCAGTCAGACAGTATCACACCCCCTACTCTACCCCTCCAGTCAGACAGTATCACACCCCTACTCTACCCCTCCAGTCAGACAGTATCACACCCCTACTCTACACCTCCAGTCAGACAGTATCACACCCCTACTCTACACCTCCAGTCAGACAGTATCACACCTACTCTACACCTCCAGTCAGACAGTATCACACCCCTACTCTACACCTCCCAGTCAGACAGTATCACACCCCTACTCTACACCTCCGTCAGACAGTATCACACCCCCTACTCTACACCTCCCATCAGACAGTATCACACCCCTACTCTACACCTCCTGTCAGACAGTATCACACTACTCTACACCCTCAGACAGTATCACACCCCTACTCTACACCTCCATTCAGACAGTATCACACCCCTACTCGTCAGACAGTATCACACCCTACTTGCACACTCTAGACAGTATCACACCCCTACTCTACCCCTCCAGTCAGACAGTATCACACCCTACTCTACCTCAGACAGTATCACACCCCCTACTCTACACCTCCTTCAGACACAGTCAGACAGTATCACACCCCTACTCTACCCCTCCTGTCAGACAGCATCACACCCCCTACTCTACCCCTCCAGTCAGACATTATCACACCCCTACTCTACACCTCCATCAGACAGTATCACACCCCCTACTCTACACCTCCGTCAGACAGTATCACACCCCTACTCTACACCTCCAGTCAGACAGTATCCACACCCCTACTCTACCCCTCCCGTCAGACAGTATCACACCCCCTACTCTACACCTCCAGTCAGACAGTATCACACCCCTACTCTACACCTCCCCGTCAGACAGTATCACACCCCTACTCTACCTCCTCAGTCAGACAGTATCACACCCCTACTCTACACCTCCCATCAGACAGTATCACACCCCTACTCTACACCTCCCGTCAGACAGTATCACACCCCCTACTCTACACCTCCCGTCAGACAGTATCACACCCCCTACTCTACACCTCTCCGTCAGACAGTATCACACCCCTACTCTACACCTCCTGTCAGACAGTATCACCCCCTACTCTACACCTCCCGTCACTCCCCTCTCCAGACAGTATCACACCCTACTCTACACCTCCGTCAGACAGTATCACACCCCTACTCTACCCAGTCAGACAGTATCACACCCCTACTCTACACCTCCAGTCAGACAGTATCACACCCCCTACTCTACACCTCCCGTCAGACAGTATCACACCCCCTACTCTACACCTCCCGTCAGACAGTATCACACCCCCTACTCTACCCCTCCCGTCAGACAGTATCACACCCCCTACTCTACCCCTCCAGTCAGACAGTATCACACCCCTACTCTACCCCTCCAGTCAGACAGTATCACACCCCCTACTCTACACCTCCAGTCAGACAGTATCACACCCCTACTCTACACCTCCCGTCAGACAGTATCACATCCCCTACTCTACCTCTCCCTCAGTATCACACCCCCTACTCTACACCTCCCGTCAGACAGTATCACACCCCTACTCTACCCCTCCAGTCAGACAGTATCACACCCCTACTCTACCCCTCCCAGTCAGACAGTATCACACCCCCTACTCTACACCTCCAGTCAGACAGTATCACACCCCTACTCTACACCTCCCGTCAGACAGTATCACACCCCTACTCTACCCCTCCAGTCAGACAGTATCACACCCCCTACTCTACCCCTCCAGTCAGACAGTATCACACCCTACTCTACCCCTCCAGTCAGACAGTATCACACCCCTACTCTACCCCTCCCAGTCAGACAGTATCACACCCCTACTCTACACCTCCGTCAGACAGTATCACACCCCCTACTCTACCCCTCCCGTCAGACAGTATCACACCCCCTACTCTACACCTCCAGTCAGACAGTATCACACCCCTACTCTACACCTCCCGTCAGACAGTATCACACCTCCCGTCAGACAGTATCACACCCCTACTCTGCACCTCCCATCAGACAGTATCACACCCCTACTCTACACCTCCCTTCAGACAGTATCACACCCTACTCTACACCTCCAGTCAGACAGTATCACACCCCTACTCTACACCTCCCGTCAGACAGTATCACACCCCCTACTCTACACCTCCCGTCAGACAGTATCACACCCCCTACTCTACACCTCCTGTCAGACAGTATCACACCCTACTCTACACCTCCCGTCCAGACAGTATCACACACCCTACTCTACACCTCCCGTCCAGACAGTATCACACCCCTACTCTACACCTCCGTCAGACAGTATCACACCCCTACTCTACACCTCCCCTCAGTATCACACCCTACTACACCTCCCGTCAGACAGTATCACACCCCTACTCTACCTCTCCCTCAGTATCAGTACTCTACACCTCCCGTCAGACAGTATCACACCCTACTCTACCTCCCGTCAGACAGTATCACACCCCTACTCTACCCCTCCAGTCAGACAGTATCACACCCCTACTCTACACCTCTCAGACAGTATCACACCCTACTCTACACCTCCCGTCAGACAGTATCACACCCCTACTCTACCTCCCTCAGACAGTATCACACCTACTCTACACCTCCCGTCAGACAGTATCACACCCCTACTCTACCTCCTCCAGTCAGACAGTATCACGCCCCTACTCTACCCCTCCAGTCAGACAGTATCACACCCCCTACTCTACCCCTCCAGTCAGACAGTATCACACCCCCTACTCTACACCTCCGTCAGACAGTATCACACCCCCTACTCTACCCCTCCAGTCAGACAGTATCACGCCCCCTACTCTACCCCTCCAGTCAGACAGTATCACACCCCCTACTCTACCCCTCCAGTCAGACAGTATCACACCCCTACTCTACCCCTCCCGTCAGACAGTATCACACCCCTACTCTACACCTCCAGTCAGACAGTATCACACCCCTACTCTACACCTCCAGTCAGACAGTATCACACCCCCTACTCTACACCTCCCTTCAGACAGTATCACACCCCCTACTCTACACCTCCCTGTCAGACAGTATCACACCCTACTCTACACCTCCCGTCAGACAGTATCACACCCCCTACTCTACACCTCCGTCAGACAGTATCACACCCCTACTCTACACCTCCCGTCAGACAGTATCACACCCCTACTCTACACCTCCTGTCAGACAGTATCACACCCCTACTCTACACCTCCCGTCAGACAGTATCATCACACCCCCTACTCTACACCTCCGTCAGACAGTATCACACCCCTACTCTACACCTCCCGTCAGACAGTATCACACCCCCTACTCTACCTCTCCCTCAGACAGTATCACACCCCCTACTCTACACCTCCCGTCAGACAGTATCACAACCCCTACTCTACCACTCCCTCAGTATCACACCCCTACTCTACACCTCCGTCCAGACAGTATCACACCCCTACTCTACCCCTCCAGTCAGACAGTATCACGCCCCTACTACCCCCTCCAGTCAGACAGTATCACACCCCTACTCTACCCCTCCAGTCAGACAGTATCACACCCCTACTCTACACCTCCCGTCAGACAGTATCACACCCCCTACTCTACCCCTCCAGTCAGACAGTATCACGCCCCCTACTCTACCCCTCCAGTCAGACAGTATCACACCCCTACTCTACCCCTCCAGTCAGACAGTATCACACCCCCTACTCTACCCCTCCCGTCAGACAGTATCACACCCCCTACTCTACACCTCCAGTCAGACAGTATCACACCCCCTACTCTACACCTCCAGTCAGACAGTATCACACCCCCTACTCTACCCCTCCCGTCAGACAGTATCACACCCCCTACTCTACACCTCCAGTCAGACAGTATCACACCCCCTACTCTACACCTCCCGTCAGACAGTATCACACCCCCTACTCTACCCCTCCAGTCAGACAGTATCACACCCCCTACTCTACACCTCCCGTCAGACAGTATCACACCCCTACTCCACACCTCAGTCAGACAGTATCACACCCCCTACTCTACCCCTCCAGTCAGACAGTATCACATCCCCTACTCTACCCCTCAAGTCAGACAGTATCACACCCCCTACTCTACCCCTCCATTCAGACAGTATCACACCCCCTACTCTACCCCTCCCGTCAGACAGTATCACACCCCCTACTCTGCACCTCCAGTCAGACAGTATCACACCCCCTACTCTACCCCTCAAGTCAGACAGTATCACACCCCCTACTCTACCCCTCCATTCAGACAGTATCACACCCCTACTCTACACCTCCGTCAGACAATATCACACCCCTACTCTGCACCTCCCATTCAGACAGTATCACACCCCTACTCTACCCCTCCATTCAGACAGTATCACATCCCCTACTCTACCCCTCCGTCAGACAGTATCACACCCCTACTCTAAACCTCCGTCAGAGAGTATCACACCCCTACTCTACCCCTCCCGTCAGACAGTATCACACCCCTACTCTACACCTCCTGTCAGACAGTATCACACCCGTACTCTACACCTCCCGTCAGACATTATCACACCCCTACTCTACACCTCCCGTCAGACAGTATCACACACCCTACTCTACCCCTCCAGTCAGACAGTATCACACCCCTACTCTACACCTCCAGTCAGACAGTATCACACCCCCTACTCTACACCTCCCGTCAGACAGTATCACACCCCTACTCTACACCTCCTGTCAGACAGTATCACACCCGTACTCTACTCCTCCCGTCCAGACAGTATCACACCCTCTACTCTACACCTCCCGTCAGACAGTATCACACCCCCTACTCTACACCTCCCGTCAGACAGTATCACACCCCTACTCTACACCTCCCATCAGACAGTATCACACCCCTACTCTACACCTCCGTCAGACAGTATAACATCCCCTACTCTACACCTCCCGTCAGACAGTATCAAACCCCAACTCTACACCTCCCATCAGACAGTATCACACCCTACTCTACACCTCCCGTCCAGACAGTATAACATCCCCTACTCTACACCTCCCGTCAGACAGTATCACACCCCTACTCTACACCTCCCGTCAGACAGTATAACATCCCTACTCTACCCCTCCCGTCAGACAGTATCACACCCCCTACTCTACCTCCAGTCAGACAGTATCACACCCCTACTCTACCCTCCAGTCAGACAGTATAACACCCCCTACTCTACACCTCCAGTCAGACAGTATCACACCCCCTACTCTACACCTCCCGTCAGACAGTATCACACCCCCTACTCTACACCTCCCGTCAGACAGTGTCACACCCCCTACTCTGCACCTCCGTCAGACAGTATCACACCCCTACTCTACACCTCCCATCAGACAGTATCACACCCCCTACTCTACACCTTCTGTCAGACAGTATCACACCCCCTACTCTACACCTCCGTCAGACAGTATCACACACCCTACTCTACACCTCCCGTCAGACAGTATCACACCCTACTATACCCCTCCCTTCAGACAGTATCACACCCCTACTCTACCCCTCCAGTCAGACAGTATCACACCCCTACTCTGCACCTCCCGTCAGACAGTATCACACCCCTACTCTACACCTCCCTTCAGACAGTATCACACCCCTACTCTACCCCCTCCCAGTCAGACAGTATCACACCCCCTACTCTACCCCTCCAGTCAGACAGTATCACACCCCTACTCTACCCTCCCGTCCAGACAGTATCACATCCCCTACTCTACACCTCCCGTCCAGACAGTATCACACCCCTACTCTACCCCCTCCCGTCAGACAGTATCACACCCCTACTCTACACCTCCAGTCAGACAGTATCACACCCCCTACTCTACACCTCCCGTCAGACAGTATCACACCCCCTCCCGTCAGACAGTATCACACCCCCTACTCTGCACCTCCCATCAGACAGTATCACACCCCTACTCTACACCTCCCTTCAGACAGTATCACACCCCTACTCTACACCTCCCGTCAGACAGTATCACACCCTACTCTGCACCTCCAGTCAGACAGTATCACACCCCCTACTCTACACCTCCCGTCAGACAGTATCACACCCCCTACTCTACACCTCCCGTCAGACAGTATCACATCCCCTACTCTACACCTCCCGTCAGACAGTATCACATCCCTACTCTACACCTCCAGTCAGACAGTATCACACCCCTACTCTACACCTCCCGTCAGACAGTATCACACCCCTACTCTACACCTCCTGTCAGACAGTATCACATCCCCTACTCTACACCTCCCGTCAGACAGTATGACACCCCTACTCTACACCTCCGTCAGACAGTATCATACCCCCTACTCTACACCTCCCGTCAGACAGTATCACATCCCCTACTCTACACCTCCCGTCAGACAGTATCACACCCCTACTCTACACCTCCCGTCAGACAGTATCACACACCCTACTCTACACCTCCCGTCAGACAGTATCACACCCTACTATACCCCTCCCTTCAGACAGTATCACACCCCTACTCTACACCTCCCGTCAGACAGTGTCACACCCCTACTCTACCCCTCCAGTCAGACAGTATCACACCCCCTACTCTGCACCTCCGTCAGACAGTATCACACCCTACTCTACACCTCCTTCAGACAGTATCACACCCCCTACTCTACCCCTCCCAGTCAGACAGTATCACACCCCTACTCTACACCTCCTGTCAGACAGTATCACATCCCCTACTCTACACCTCCCGTCAGACAGTATGACAACCCCTACTCTACACCTCCCGTCAGACAGTATCATACCCCTTACTCTACACCTCCGTCCAGACAGTATCACACCCCTACTCTACCTCTCCCTCAGTATCACACCCCTACTCTACACCTCCCGTCAGACAGTATCACACCCCTACTCTACCCCTCCAGTCAGACAGTATCACGCCCCTACTCTACCCCTCCAGTCAGACAGTATCACACCCCTACTCTACCCCTCCAGTCAGACAGTATCACACCCCCTACTCTACACCTCCCGTCAGACAGTATCACACCCCCTACTCTACCCCTCCAGTCAGACAGTATCACACCCCTACTCTACCCCTCCAGTCAGACAGTATCACACCCCTACTCTACCCTTCCCGTCAGACAGTATCACACCCCTACTCTACACCTCCAGTCAGACAGTATCACACCCCTACTCTACACCTCCCGTCAGACAGTATCACACCCCTACTCTACCCCTCCAGTCAGACAGTATCACACCCCCTACTCTACACCTCCCGTCAGACAGTATCACACCCACTACTCCACACCTCCCGTCAGACAGTATCACACCCTACTCTACCCCTCCGTCAGACAGTATCACATCCCCTACTCTACCCCTCAAGTCAGACAGTATCACACCCCTACTCTAGCCCTCCATTGAGACAGTATCACACCCTACTCTACCCCTCCAGTCAGACAGTATCACATCCCTACTCTACCCCTCCCGTCAGACAGTATCACATCCCCTACTCTACCCCTCCAGTCAGACAGTATCACACCCCCTACTCTACACCTCCCGTCAGACAATATCACACCCCCTACTCTGCACCTCCAGTCAGACAGTATCACACCCTACTCTAAACCTCCCGTCAGACAGTATCACACCCCTACTCTACCCCCTCCATTCAGACAGTATCACACCCCTACTCTACCCCTCCATTCAGACAGTATCACACCCCCTACTCTACACCTCCATTCAGACAGTATCACATCCCCTACTCTACCCCTCCCGTCAGACAGTATCACACCCCTACTCTACCCCTCCCGTCCAGACAGTATCACACCCCTACTCTACCCCTCCATTCAGACAGTATCACACCCCTACTCTACCCCCTCCATTCAGACAGTATCACACCCCCTACTCTACACCTCCATTCAGACAGTATCACATCCCCTACTCTACCCCTCCATTCAGACAGTATCACATCCCCTACTCTACCCCTCCCGTCAGACAGTATCACACCCCCTACTCTAAACCTCCCGTCAGAGAGTATCACACCCCCTACTCTACCCCTCCCGTCAGACAGTATCACACCCCCTACTCTACACCTCCTGTCAGACAGTATCACACCCCGTACTCTACACCTCCCGTCAGACATTATCACACCCCCTACTCTACACCTCCCGTCAGACAGTATCACACCCCCTACTCTACACCTCCCGTCAGACAATATCACACCCCCTACTCTGCACCTCCAGTCAGACAGTATCACACCCCCTACTCTACACCTCCTGTCAGACAGTATCACACCCCGTACTCTACTCCTCCCGTCAGACAGTATCACACCCCCTACTCTACACCTCCCGTCAGCCAGTATCACACCCCCTACTCTACACCTCCCGTCAGACAGTATCACACCACCTACTCTACACCTCCAGTCAGACAGTATCACACCCCCTACTCTACACCTCCCGTCAGACAGTATAACACCCCTACTCTACACCTCCTGTCAGACAGTATCACACCCCTACTCTACACCTCCCGTCAGACAGTATCACACCCCTACTCTACACCTCCCGTCCAGACAGTATCACACCCCCTACTCTACACCTCCCGTCAGACAGTATCACACCCCTACTCTACACCTCCTGTCAGACAGTATCACACCCCCTACTCTACACCTCCCGTCAGACAGTATCACACCCCCTACTCTACACCTCCTGTCAGACAGTATCACACCCCCTACTCTACACCTCCCGTCAGACAGTATCACACACCCTACTCTACACCTCCCGTCAGACAGTATCACACCCCTACTATACCCCTCCCTTCAGACAGTATCACACCCCCTACTCTACACCTCCCGTCCAGACAGTGTCACACCCCTACTCTACCCCTCCAGTCAGACAGTATCACACCCCTACTCTGCACCTCCCGTCAGACAGTATCACACCCCTACTCTACATCTCCTTCAGACAGTATCACATCCCTACTCTACCCCTCCAGTCAGACAGTATCACACCCCCTACTCTACCCCTCCAGTCAGACAGTATCACACCCCTACTCTACCCCTCCCGTCCAGACAGTATCACATCCCTACTCTACACCTCCCGTCAGACAGTATCACAACCCCTACTCTACCCCTCCCGTCAGACAGTATCACACCCCTACTCTACCCCTCCGTCAGACAGTATCACATCCCCTACTCTACACCTCCAGTCAGACAGTATCACACCCCTACTCTACACCTCCCGTCAGACAGTATCACACCCTCCCGTCAGACAGTATCACACCCCTACTCTACACCTCCCGTCCAGACAGTATAACATCCCCTACTCTACACCTCCCGTCAGACAGTATCACACCCCCTACTCTACACCTCCCGTCAGACAGTATCACATCCCCTACTCTACACCTCCCGTCAGACAGTATCACAACCCCTACTCTACCCCTCCCGTCAGACAGTATCACACCCCCTACTCTACACCTCCCATCAGACAGTATCACACCCCCTACTCTAGACCTCCTGTCAGACAGTATCACACCCCCTACTCTACACCTCCCGTCAGACAGTATCACACACCCTACTCTACACCTCCCGTCAGACAGTATCACACCCCTACTATACCCCTCCCTTCAGACAGTATCACACCCCTACTCTACACCTCCCGTCAGACAGTGTCACACCCCTACTCTACCCCTCCAGTCAGACAGTATCACACCCCCTACTCTGCACCTCCGTCCAGACAGTATCACACCCCCTCCGTCAGACAGTATCACACCCCTACTCTACACCTCCCGTCAGACAGTATAACATCCCTACTCTACACCTCCCGTCAGACAGTATCACACCCCCTACTCTACACCTCCCATCAGACAGTATCACACCCCCTACTCTACACCTCCCGTCAGACAGTATAACATCCCCTACTCTACACCTCCCGTCAGACAGTATCACACCCCCTACTCTACACCTCCCGTCAGACAGTATAACATCCCCTACTCTACCCCTCCCGTCAGACAGTATCACACCCCCTACTCTACCCCTCCAGTCAGACAGTATCACACCCCTACTCTACACCTCCCGTCAGACAGTATCACACCCCCTACTCTACACCTCCTGTCAGACAGTATCACACCCCCTACTCTACACCTCCCGTCAGACAGTATCACACCCCCTACTCTACACCTCCCGTCAGACAATGTCACACCCCCTACTCTGCACCTCCCGTCAGACAGTATCACACCCCCTACTCTACACCTCCCATCAGACAGTATCACACCCCTACTCTACACCTCCTGTCAGACAGTATCACACCCCCTACTCTACACCTCCGTCAGACAGTATCACACACCCTACTCTACACCTCCCGTCAGACAGTATCACACCCCTACTCTACCCCTCCAGTCAGACAGTATCACACCCCTACTCTACCCCTCCAGTCAGACAGAATCACATCCCCTACTCTACACCTCCAGTCAGACAGTATCACACCCCCTACTCTACCCCTCCAGTCAGACAGTATCACACCCCTACTCTACCCCTCCCGTCCAGACAGTATCACACCCCTACTCTACACCTCCATTCAGACAGTATCACACCCCTACTCTACCCCTCCAGTCAGACAGTATCACACCCTACTCTACCCCTCCAGTCAGACAGAATCACATCCCCTACTCTACACCTCCAGTCAGACAGTATCACACCCCCTACTCTACCCCCTCCAGTCAGACAGTATCACACCCCTACTCTACCCTCCCGTCAGACAGTATCACATCCCCTACTCTACACCTCCCGTCAGACAGTATCACATCCCCTACTCTACCTCTCCCTCAGTATCACACCCCTACTCTACACCTCCCGTCAGACAGTATCACACCCCTACTCTACCTCCAGTCAGACAGTATCACGCCCCCTACTCTACCCCTCCAGTCAGACAGTATCACACCCCCTACTCTACCCCTCCAGTCAGACAGTATCACACCCCTACTCTACACCTCCCGTCAGACAGTATCACATCCCCTACTCTACCTCTCCTCAGTATCACACCCCTACTCTACACCTCCCGTCAGACAGTATCACACCCCCTACTCTACCCCTCCAGTCAGACAGTATCACGCCCCTACTCTACCCCTCCAGTCAGACAGTATCACACCCCTACTCTACACCTCCCGTCAGACAGTATCACACCCCTACTCCACACCTCCCGTCAGACAGTATCACACCCCTACTCTACCCCTCCGTCAGACAGTATCACACCCCTACTCTACCCCTCCAGTCAGACAGTATCACGCCCCTACTCTACCCCTCCAGTCAGACAGTATCACACCCCTACTCTACCCCTCCAGTCAGACAGTATCACACCCCTACTCTACACCTCCCGTCCAGACAGTATCACATCCCCTACTCTACCTCTCCCCTCAGTATCACACCCCCTACTCTACACCTCCCGTCAGACAGTATCACACCCCCTACTCTACCCCTCCAGTCAGACAGTATCACGCCCCCTACTCTACCCCTCCAGTCAGACAGTATCACACCCCCTACTCTACCCCTCCAGTCAGACAGTATCACACCCCCTACTCTACACCTCCCGTCAGACAGTATCACACCCCTACTCTACCCCTCCAGTCAGACAGTATCACGCCCCCTACTCTACCCCTCCAGTCAGACAGTATCACACCCTACTCTACCCCTCCAGTCAGACAGTATCACACCCCTACTCTACCCCTCCGTCAGACAGTATCACATCCCTACTCTACACCTCCGTCAGACAGTATCACACCCCTACTCTACCCCTCCGTCAGACAGTATCACACCCCTACTCTACACCTCCAGTCAGACAGTATCACACCCCTACTCTACACCTCCCGTCAGACAGTATCACACCCCTCCCGTCAGACAGTATCACACCCCCTACTCTGCACCTCCCATCAGACAGTATCACACCCCTACTCTACACCTCCCTTCAGACAGTATCACACCCCTACTCTACACCTCCGTCCAGACAGTATCACACCCCTACTCTGCACCTCCGTCAGACAGTATCACACCCCTACTCTACACCTCCCGTCAGACAGTATCACACCCCTACTCTACACCTCCTGTCAGACAGTATCACATCCCCTACTCTACACCTCCCGTCAGACAGTATGACACCCCTACTCTACACCTCCCGTCAGACAGTATCATACCCCTACTCTACACCTCCCGTCCAGACAGTATCACACCCCTACTCTACCTCTCCCCTCAGTATCACACCCCTACTCTACACCTCCCGTCAGACAGTATCACATCCCTACTCTACCTCTCCCTCAGTATCACACCCCTACTCTACACCTCCCGTCAGACAGTATCACACCCCTACTCTACCCCTCCAGTCAGACAGTATCACTCCCCTACTCTACCCCTCCAGTCAGACAGTATCACACCCCTACTCTACCCCTCCAGTCAGACAGTATCACACCCCCTACTCTACACCTCCCGTCAGACAGTATCACATCCCTACTCTACCTCTCCCTCAGTATCACACCCCTACTCTACACCTCCGTCAGACAGTATCACACCCTACTCTACCCTCCAGTCAGACAGTATCACGCCCCCTACTCTACCCCTCCAGTCAGACAGTATCACACCCCTACTCTACCCCTCCAGTCAGACAGTATCACACCCCTACTCTACACCTCCCGTCAGACAGTATCACACCCCCTACTCTACCCCTCCAGTCAGACAGTATCACGCCCCTACTCTACCCCTCCAGTCAGACAGTATCACACCCCTACTCTACCCCTCCAGTCAGACAGTATCACACCCCTACTCTACCCCTCCCGTCAGACAGTATCACACCCCTACTCTACACCTCCAGTCAGACAGTATCACACCCCTACTCTACACCTCCAGTCAGACAGTATCACACCCCTACTCTACCCCTCCCGTCAGACAGTATCACACCCCTACTCTACACCTCCAGTCAGACAGTATCACACCCCTACTCTACACCTCCCGTCAGACAGTATCACACCCCTACTCTACCCCTCCAGTCAGACAGTATCACACCCTACTCTACACCTCCGCCAGACAGCATCACACCCCCTACTCCACACCTCCCGTCAGACAGTATCACACCCCTACTCTACCCCCTCCGTCAGACAGTATCACACCCCTACTCTACCCCTCCAGTCAGACAGTATCACGCCCTACTCTACCCCTCCAGTCAGACAGTATCACACCCCTACTCTACCCCTCCAGTCAGACAGTATCACACCCCTACTCTACACCTCCCGTCCAGACAGTATCACATCCCTACTCTACCTCTCCCCTCAGTATCACACCCCCTACTCTACACCTCCCGTCAGACAGTATCACACCCCCTACTCTACCCCCTCCAGTCAGACAGTATCACGCCCCTACTCTACCCCTCCAGTCAGACAGTATCACACCCCTACTCTACCCCTCCAGTCAGACAGTATCACACCCTTACTCTACACCTCCCGTCAGACAGTATCACACCCCTACTCTACCCCTCCAGTCAGACAGTATCACGCCCCTACTCTACCCCTCCAGTCAGACAGTATCACACCCCTACTCTACCCCTCCCAGTCAGACAGTATCACACCCCCTACTCTACCCCTCCCGTCAGACAGTATCACACCCCTACTCTACACCTCCAGTCAGACAGTATCACACCCCTACTCTACACCTCCAGTCAGACAGTATCACACCCCCTACTCTACCCTCCCGTCCAGACAGTATCACACCCCTACTCTACACCTCCAGTCAGACAGTATCACACCCCTACTCTACACCTCCCGTCAGACAGTATCACACCCCTACTCTACCCCTCAGTCAGACAGTATCACACCCTACTCTACACCTCCCGTCAGACAGTATCACACCCCTACTCCACACCTCCCGTCAGACAGTATCACACCCCTACTCTACCCCTCCGTCAGACAGTATCACATCCCTACTCTACCCCTCAAGTCAGACAGTATCACACCCCTACTCTACCCCTCCATTCAGACAGTATCACACCCCTACTCTACCCCTCCGTCAGACAGTATCACACCCCCTACTCTGCACCTCCAGTCAGACAGTATCACACCCCCTACTCTACCCCTCAAGTCAGACAGTATCACACCCCTACTCTACCCCTCCCATTCAGACAGTATCACACCCCCTACTCTACACCTCCCGTCAGACAATATCACACCCCTACTCTGCACCTCCATTCAGACAGTATCACACCCCTACTCTACCCCTCCATTCAGACAGTATCACATCCCTACTCTACCCCTCCCGTCAGACAGTATCACACCCCCTACTCTAAACCTCCGTCAGAGAGTATCACACCCCTACTCTACCCCTCCCGTCAGACAGTATCACACCCTACTCTACACCTCCTGTCAGACAGTATCACACCCGTACTCTACACCTCCCGTCAGACATTATCACACCCCTACTCTACACCTCCCGTCAGACAGTATCACACACCCTACTCTACCCCTCCAGTCAGACAGTATCACACCCCTACTCTACACCTCCAGTCAGACAGTATCACACCCCTACTCTACACCTCCCGTCAGACAGTATCACACCCCCTACTCTGCACCTCCCATCAGACAGTATCACACCCCTACTCTACACCTCCCTTCAGACAGTATCACACCCCTACTCTACACCTCCCGTCAGACAGTATCACACCCCTACTCTGCACCTCCCGTCAGACAGTATCACACCCTACTCTACACCTCCCGTCCAGACAGTATCACACCCCTACTCTACACCTCCTGTCAGACAGTATCACATCCCCTACTCTACACCTCCCGTCAGACAGTATGACACCCCCTACTCTACACCTCCCGTCAGACAGTATCATACCCCCTACTCTACACCTCCCGTCAGACAGTATCACACCCCCTACTCTACCTCTCCCCTCAGTATCACACCCCTACTCTACACCTCCCGTCAGACAGTATCACATCCCCTACTCTACCTCTCCCCTCAGTATCACACCCCCTACTCTACACCTCCCGTCAGACAGTATCACACCCCCTACTCTACCCCTCCAGTCAGACAGTATCACGCCCCCTACTCTACCCCTCCAGTCAGACAGTATCACACCCCCTACTCTACACCTCCTGTCAGACAGTATCACACCCCTACTCTACACCTCCCGTCAGACAGTATCACACCCCTACTCTACACCTCCCGTCAGACAATGTCACACCCCTACTCTGCACCTCCCGTCCAGACAGTATCACACCCCCTACTCTACACCTCCCATCAGACAGTATCACACCCCCTACTCTACACCTCCTGTCAGACAGTATCACACCCCTACTCTACACCTCCAGTCAGACAGTATCACACCCCTACTCTACACCTCCCGTCCAGACAGTATCACACCCCTACTCTACCCCTCCAGTCAGACAGTATCACACCCCTACTCTACACCTCCCGTCAGACAGTATCACACCCCCTACTCCACACCTCCCGTCAGACAGTATCACACCCCCTACTCTACCCCTCCGTCAGACAGTATCACACCCCCTACTCTACCCCTCCAGTCAGACAGTATCACGCCCCCTACTCTACCCCTCCAGTCAGACAGTATCACACCCCCTACTCTACCCCTCCAGTCAGACAGTATCACACCCCCTACTCTACACCTCCCGTCAGACAGTATCACATCCCCTACTCTACCTCTCCCCTCAGTATCACACCCCCTACTCTACACCTCCGTCAGACAGTATCACACCCCTACTCTACCCCTCCAGTCAGACAGTATCACGCCCCTACTCTACCCCTCCAGTCAGACAGTATCACACCCCTACTCTACACCTCCCGTCAGACAGTATCACACCCCTACTCTACCCCTCCAGTCAGACAGTATCACGCCCCCTACTCTACCCCTCCAGTCAGACAGTATCACACCCCTACTCTACCCCTCCAGTCAGACAGTATCACACCCCTACTCTACCCTCCCGTCAGACAGTATCACACCCCTACTCTACCCCTCCAGTCAGACAGTATCACGCCCCCTACTCTACCCCTCCAGTCAGACAGTATCACACCCCTACTCTACCCCTCCAGTCAGACAGTATCACACCCCCTACTCTACACCTCCCCGTCAGACAGTATCACATCCCCTACTCTACCTCTCCCCTCAGTATCACACCCCCTACTCAACACCTCCCGTCAGACAGTATCACACCCCCTACTCTACCCCTCCAGTCAGACAGTATCACGCCCCCTACTCTACCCCTCCAGTCAGACAGTATCACACCCCCTACTCTACACCTCCCGTCAGACAGTATCACACCCCCTACTCTACCCCTCCAGTCAGACAGTATCACGCCCCCTACTCTACCCCTCCAGTCAGACAGTATCACACCCCCTACTCTACCCCTCCAGTCAGACAGTATCACACCCCCTACTCTACCCCTCCCGTCAGACAGTATCACACCCCTACTCTACACCTCCAGTCAGACAGTATCACACCCCTACTCTACACCTCCAGTCAGACAGTATCACACCCCCTACTCTACCCCTCCGTCAGACAGTATCACACCCCTACTCTACACCTCCAGTCAGACAGTATCACACCCCTACTCTACACCTCCCGTCAGACAGTATCACACCCCCTACTCTACCCCTCCAGTCAGACAGTATCACACCCCCTACTCTACACCTCCCGTCAGACAGTATCACACCCCCTACTCCACACCTCCCGTCAGACAGTATCACACCCCCTACTCTACCCCTCCGTCAGACAGTATCACATCCCCTACTCTACCCCTCAAGTCAGTCAGTATCACACCCCCTACTCTACCCCTCCATTCAGACAGTATCACACCCCTACTCTACCCCTCCCGTCAGACAGTATCACACCCCCTACTCTGCACCTCCAGTCAGACAGTATCACACCCCTACTCTACCCCTCAAGTCAGACAGTATCACACCCTACTCTACCCCTCCATTCAGACAGTATCACACCCCTACTCTACACCTCCCGTCAGACAATATCACACCCTACTCTGCACCTCCATTCAGACAGTATCACACCCCTACTCTACCCCTCCATTCAGACAGTATCACATCCCCTACTCTACCCCTCCCGTCAGACAGTATCACACCCCCTACTCTAAACCTCCCGTCAGAGAGTATCACACCCCCTACTCTACCCCTCCCGTCCAGACAGTATCACACCCCTACTCTACACCTCCTGTCAGACAGTATCACACCCGTACTCTACACCTCCCGTCCAGACATTATCACACCCCCTACTCTACACCTCCCGTCAGACAGTATCACACACCCTACTCTACCCCTCCAGTCAGACAGTATCACACCCCCTACTCTACACCTCCAGTCAGACAGTATCACACCCCCTACTCTACACCTCCCGTCAGACAGTATCACACCCCCTACTCTACACCTCCTGTCAGACAGTATCACACCCCGTACTCTACTCCTCCCGTCAGACAGTATCACACCCCCTACTCTACACCTCCCGTCAGACAGTATCACACCCCCTACTCTACACCTCCCGTCAGACAGTATCACACCCCTACTCTACACCTCCCATCAGACAGTATCACACCCCTACTCTACACCTCCGTCAGACAGTATAACATCCCCTACTCTACACCTCCGTCAGACAGTATCACACCCCTACTCTACACCTCCCATCAGACAGTATCACACCCCTACTCTACACCTCCCGTCCAGACAGTATAACATCCCCTACTCTACACCTCCCGTCAGACAGTATCACACCCCTACTCTACACCTCCCGTCAGACAGTATAACATCCCCTACTCTACCCCTCCCGTCAGACAGTATCACACCCCCTACTCTACCCCTCCAGTCAGACAGTATCACACCCCCTACTCTACACCTCCAGTCAGACAGTATCACACCCCCTACTCTACACCTCCCGTCAGACAGTATCACACCCCCTACTCTACACCTCCTGTCAGACAGTATCACACCCCCTACTCTACACCTCCCGTCAGACAGTATCACACCCCCTACTCTACACCTCCCGTCAGACAGTGTCACACCCCCTACTCTGCACCTCCCGTCAGACAGTATCACACCCCCTACTCTACACCTCCCATCAGACAGTATCACACCCCCTACTCTACACCTCCTGTCAGACAGTATCACACCCCTACTCTACACCTCCCGTCCAGACAGTATCACACACCCTACTCTACACCTCCCGTCAGACAGTATCACACCCCTACTATACCCCTCCCTTCAGACAGTATCACACCCCTACTCTACACCTCCCGTCAGACAGTGTCACACCCCTACTCTACCCCTCCAGTCAGACAGTATCACACCCCTACTCTGCACCTCCGTCAGACAGTATCACACCCCTACTCTACACCTCCCTTCAGACAGTATCACACCCCTACTCTACCCCTCCAGTCAGACAGTATCACACCCCCTACTCTACCCCTCCAGTCAGACAGTATCACACCCCCTACTCTACCCCTCCCGTCAGACAGTATCACATCCCCTACTCTACACCTCCCGTCAGACAGTATCACACCCCTACTCTACCCCTCCCGTCAGACAGTATCACACCCCTACTCTACACCTCCAGTCAGACAGTATCACACCCCCTACTCTACACCTCCCGTCAGACAGTATCACACCCCCTCCCGTCAGACAGTATCACACCCCCTACTCTGCACCTCCCATCAGACAGTATCACACCCCCTACTCTACACCTCCCTTCAGACAGTATCACACCCCCTACTCTACACCTCCCGTCAGACAGTATCACATCCCCTACTCTACACCTCCCGTCAGACAGAATCACATCCCCTACTCTACACCTCCCGTCAGACAGTATCACACCCCCTACTCTACACCTCCGTCAGACAGTATCACACCCCTACTCTACACCTCCTGTCAGACAGTATCACATCCCCTACTCTACACCTCCCGTCAGACAGTATGACACCCCTACTCTACACCTCCCGTCAGACAGTATCACACCCCCTACTCTACACCTCCCGTCAGACAGTATCACATCCCCTACTCTACACCTCCCGTCAGACAGTATCACACCCCCTACTCTACACCTCCCGTCAGACAGTATCACACCCCCTACTCTACACCTCCTGTCAGACAGTATCACATCCCCTACTCTACACCTCCCGTCAGACAGTATGACACCCCCTACTCTACACCTCCCGTCAGACAGTATCATACCCCTACTCTACACCTCCCGTCCAGACAGTATCACACCCCTACTCTACCTCTCCCTCAGTATCACACCCCTACTCTACACCTCCCGTCCAGACAGTATCACACCCCTACTCTACCCCTCCAGTCAGACAGTATCACGCCCCTACTCTACCCCTCCAGTCAGACAGTATCACACCCCTACTCTACCCCTCCAGTCAGACAGTATCACACCCCTACTCTACACCTCCCGTCAGACAGTATCACACCCCCTACTCTACCCCTCCAGTCAGACAGTATCACGCCCCTACTCTACCCCTCCAGTCAGACAGTATCACACCCCTACTCTACCCCTCCAGTCAGACAGTATCACACCCCTACTCTACCCCTCCCGTCAGACAGTATCACACCCCTACTCTACACCTCCAGTCAGACAGTATCACACCCCTACTCTACACCTCCAGTCAGACAGTATCACACCCCCTACTCTACCCCTCCCGTCAGACAGTATCACACCCCTACTCTACACCTCCAGTCAGACAGTATCACACCCCTACTCTACACCTCCCGTCAGACAGTATCACACCCCTACTCTACCCCTCCAGTCAGACAGTATCACACCCCTACTCTACACCTCCCGTCAGACAATATCACACCCCTACTCTGCACCTCCAGTCAGACAGTATCACACCCCTACTCTAAACCTCCCGTCAGACAGTATCACACCCCTACTCTACCCTCCATTCAGACAGTATCACACCCCCTACTCTACCCCTCCCGTCAGACAGTATCACACCCCTACTCTAAACCTCCGTCAGAGAGTATCACACCCCTACTCTACCCCTCCCGTCCAGACAGTATCACACCCCTACTCTACACCTCCTGTCAGACAGTATCACACCCGTACTCTACACCTCCCGTCAGACATTATCACACCCCCTACTCTACACCTCCCGTCAGACAGTATCACACCCCCTACTCTACCCCTCCATTCAGACAGTATCACATCCCCTACTCTACCCCTCCCGTCAGACAGTATCACACCCCCTACTCTAAACCTCCCGTCAGAGAGTATCACACCCCCTACTCTACCCCTCCCGTCAGACAGTATCACACCCCCTACTCTACACCTCCTGTCAGACAGTATCACACCCCGTACTCTACACCTCCCGTCAGACATTATCACACCCCCTACTCTACACCTCCCGTCAGACAGTATCACACACCCTACTCTACCCCTCCAGTCAGACAGTATCACACCCCCTACTCTACACCTCCAGTCAGACAGTATCACACCCCCTACTCTACACCTCCCGTCAGACAGTATCACACCCCCTACTCTACACCTCCTGTCAGACAGTATCACACCCCTACTCTACACCTCCTGTCAGACAGTATCACACCTGTACTCTACTCCTCCGTCAGACAGTATCACACCCCCTACTCTACACCTCCCGTCAGACAGTATCACACCCCTACTCTACACCTCCCGTCAGACAGTATCACACCCCTACTCTACACCTCCCATCAGACAGTATCACACCCCCTACTCTACACCTCCCTTCAGACAGTATAACATCCCCTACTCTACACCTCCCGTCAGACAGTATCACACCCCCTACTCTACACCTCCCATCAGACAGTATCACACCCCCTACTCTACACCTCCCGTCAGACAGTATAACATCCCCTACTCTACACCTCCCGTCAGACAGTATCACACCCCCTACTCTACACCTCCCGTCAGACAGTATAACATCCCCTACTCTACACCTCCCGTCAGACAGTATAACATCCCCTACTCTACACCTCCCGTCAGACAGTATCACACCCCCTACTCTACCCCTCCCGTCCAGACAGTATCACACCCCTACTCTACCCCTCCAGTCAGACAGTATCACACCCCTACTCTACCCCTCCAGTCAGACAGTATCACACCCCCTACTCTACACCTCCAGTCAGACAGTATCACACCCCCTACTCTACACCTCCCATCAGACAGTATCACACCCCCTACTCTACCTCTCCCCTCAGTATCACACCCCCTACTCTACACCTCCCGTCAGACAGTATCACATCCCCTACTCTACCTCTCCCCTCAGTATCACACCCCCTACTCTATACCTCCCGTCAGACAGTATCACACCCCCTACTCTACCCCTCCAGTCAGACAGTATCACGCCCCCTACTCTACCCCTCCAGTCAGACAGTATCACACCCCCTACTCTACCCCTCCAGTCAGACAGTATCACACCCCCTACTCTACACCTCCCGTCAGACAGTATCACACCCCCTACTCTACCCCTCCAGTCAGACAGTATCACGCCCCTACTCTACCCCTCCAGTCAGACAGTATCACACCCCTACTCTACCCCTCCAGTCAGACAGTATCACACCCCTACTCTACCCCTCCCGTCAGACAGTATCACACCCCCTACTCTACACCTCCAGTCAGACAGTATCACACCCCCTACTCTACACCTCCAGTCAGACAGTATCACACCCCTACTCTACACCTCCAGTCAGACAGTATCACACCCCCTACTCTACACCTCCCATCAGACAGTATCACACCCCCTACTCTACCCCTCCCGTCAGACAGTATCACACCCCCTACTCAACCCCTCCAGTCAGACAGTATCACACCCCCTACTCTACACCTCCCATCAGACAGTATCATACCCCCTTCTCTACCCCTCCTGTCAGACAGTATCACAGCCCTCCTCTACACCTCTCGTCAGACAGTATCACAATGGGCCATAGGAGTAACTTTATTTTGCGATAGTAAGGGATTGGCTATGAAACACAAGAGGGGCCTGGTGTTTATGATTCTATCTCACAATTGACGGAGAACAAATGTGCAAACAATGTTGTCTCATGATCATCCATCAGAAATGAAACACACACCGGTTTAGAATAGATCAATAGTTGCTTGTGCTTTTCACAACTTTAGGATAATAATTGATAGTGGGGGGGGGGGTTAAGCTTACTGTGATAGGGAATTATCAGCATAAATAATCAAGCAAAATCATCAGCCCTCACCTGTTTTTGTATGTGCAGGCTTTGGTTCCACCCTGGCACTAAATCATCTGGTTCAACTAATAAACTAATCATGGTAGTCAGTCTGGACCTTGGCTATTTGAATCAGTTAGGTTAGTACTGGGCTGGCTTTGAACGTCAGCCTGTTTACATCCAGTAGCCTTTCAGGACTGGAGTTGAAGACCCTCCAGCTCAACCTGATTCACATGACATGGTGAACTCACATAGCCATGTTGCGTGTGGGTTTGTTTGCTCAGGGAACCAAGAATAATCAGTAATGTCCTCCTCAAGAATGTTAGACGCAGGTCGACAGGAGGCCTCTTGAGGTCATGTTAACCTGTTCCAGTCTGTCTGTCAGGGCCATTGTGTCCATTGGGGATATCAAACCTCTCTTTGAGTGGAGTGTGAGTAACAGGAGTGGAACACAAATCCTTTTTCCAGAGGCCACAGATGAAGTGAGCTTACTGATAGTCCGCTGTTGGAAACACTATATTTCTCTTTAAACAGAATAATTGTGGATGTGATGGAAAGGGATGATAAATCAGGTATTTGTGACTGCATGTGTGCTTGTGTGTGCATGCCTATGTATCTGTGTGGCAGTATGCTCTCTATAATAGACAGTGAAGCCATAAAAGGCAGCTGATTGTCTGATGGTGGGGAGATGTAAAGTTCTGGCTCCAGTGTAGCTCAGTAGTTACATTGTATTTATAGCCTCAGACAAAGTGGTCCCGCCAACCCCAGTCACCCCACTGCCCAGTCCCCGGGTACTGCTGCTCTTAAACCAATCAAGCAGAGACTAGGACTGGTCTTCTCCCTCAACTCTCTGTCTGCTCTGACTCCTCTAGCAAGAGGCACACAGGCTGAGGCTGCTGCACTCACAGGTAGGAGGACACTTGTCTCTCTACTCCGGCTCTGGTCCACTGTTCTGGTAACTGACTACTGGTCTACTCTCTCTTTTTATGTACACTTCTTTTGGTTATTCTAGACATCTTCTTGACTTCTCTCTGTTCCACTGCTCTCCATCTCACTTGCTAACTTGCAGCCACTCACACGGCTGAGGCTGAGCTGCAGATGCTTATTCAGGCTAGAGTTTGTTCTCTTTGGCAGCAAATTAGCTTTTTGGACTCGTGAAGCTTTGTGATGCTTTAGAGCCAATCCTCTCATCCTTTTATTTTGGAATTAGGTGGTTGATGTTTGTTTGATACATTTTGTTTCAGATTAGTTTCAAGTACTTTGGTAAATACAGCTATCAGTAGCTATCAATAACTACCCACTGGGCACACACTGGTTGAATCAACATTGTTTCCACGTCATTTCAATGAAATTACATTGAACCAACTTGGAATATATGTTGAATTGACGTCTGTGCCCAGTGGGTATGATTTAGAATGTCTATTTGGCAGTTGGTTTCAAAAGACCTTGGCAGTGGTCTCCCCTGCAGATTCTGAAAGTTTAAAGTGCTATCTACAGTTTCAAATGAATAATTTAATAGCAGTGCATAGAAAGAATACAAGCAGATGACTTTCCACATCAGGCCACAACCTCTCAACCCTCTACAGCAAATTCTTAGATCTTAGATTGTACTCCAAATAATCCTGGAATGTGTGCTCTGTTGCACATTTTTTGACTTGATACGAGATGATGAAGTGATGCGAGATGGACTGAACGCTGAAGAGTGGTCTTTGAAAACAAAGAGAGTCTGAATGCAGGAATCAGTGCAGTGTGGCTGGATGAAATGAGATGGAGGTTTGGGTGGGCTGGGCAGTTGCCTGAAGGGCCCCTTTTTTTGGAGTGGGGATGCCCTTCCATGGTATGCCCTGGAGTCACTCATCATGATCTTTTATTAGCCATGGTGTCATGGTAGTGCCATGACAATTTGTATGGCCTGTAAGTCTCTATGGCCCTGCAATGAGATTATGGCAGACTGGAGCTAAGACAACAGATGGTGGTCCAGGGACCAAGGTCTGCTCTGTAACCGTATAATGATGGTAATAGAGATCCATCGTAGACCTTGAATTAGACAGGAGATTGTGTGGAAATGAGACCTTGTTGGTCTTAATGTATGAATCCATGTACTACAGTGAAAGGGTCTGAACTACTACTAATGCCTGCCAAAGGTTTTGAGCATGACTCTGATTTGGGAATGGATGAATTGAGGTCATTGTTGTGGTAGGGAAATTGGACAGGAAGTCATCTGAAATTAGATTTGGATTGTTATAGGCTACTGCTGGTGTGTGCTGGTGAATAAAGTCTGCAATGCAGGTTTGATTGAATTAGTCTATTTCGTGAGACTTCAGAGTACTTCAGTTGTCCTTGACGGATCAAATTAACCTACAAATCAAGCATAAATACTACTGTGGAACCTAGTATATGTGAAGTGCATGTCTCTGTTCAGGGGTCACTTCGATCTTGATCACAAAATGACTCAATTCCATTTGTGGAGGTGAACGAGTTACGTTGAGTGTTGTGGTGTGTGTGGAGGAGAAGGAGTTACGTTGAGTGTTGTGGTGTGTGTGTGGAGGAGAAGGAGTTACGTTGAGTGTTGTGGTGTGTGTGTGGAGGAGAAGGAGTTACGTTGAGTGTTGTGGTGTGTGTGTGGAGGAGAAGGAGTTACGTTGAGTGTTGTGGTGTGTGTGTGGAGGAGAAGGAGTTCACGTTGAGTGTTGTGGTGTGTGTGTGGAGGAGAACGAGTTACGTTGAGTGTTGTGGTGTGTGTGTGGAGGAGAAGGAGTTACGTTGAGTGTTGTGGTGTGTGTGGAGGAGAACGAGTTACGTTGAGTGTTGTGGTGTGTGTGGAGGAGAAGGAGTTACGTTGAGTGTTGTGGTGTGTGTGGAGGAGAAGGAGTTCACGTTGAGTGTTGTGGTGTGTGTGGAGGAGAACGAGTTACGTTGAGTGTTGTGGTGTGTGTGGAGGAGAAGGAGTTCACGTTGAGTGTTGTGGTGTGTGTGGAGGAGAACGAGTTACGTTGAGTGTTGTGGTGTGTGTGGAGGAGAAGGAGTTACGTTGAGTGTTGTGGTGTGTGTGTGGAGGAGAACGAGTTACGTTGAGTGTTGTGGTGTGTGTGGAGGAGAAGGAGTTACGTTGAGTGTTGTGGTGTGTGTGTGGAGGAGAAGGAGTTACGTTGAGTGTTGTGGTGTGTGTGTGGAGGAGAAGGAGTTACGTTGAGTGTTGTGGTGTGTGTGTGGAGGAGAAGGAGTTACGTTGAGTGTTGTGGTGTGTGTGGAGGAGAAGGAAGAGGAAGAAGTGTGTAGCTATGTTCCAAACTCCTTTTATTGAGACATGGACATCAACGCCAGCACACCGTCTCCCTGCCCCTGCCAACAGCTGCCCCAAATGCTTCATCTTGTCAGCCTGAGATCGTGGATCAACCGGGTCCATTCCAAAACGGAGAGAGGAGGAAGACAGGGGAGGCAAAGAAGGAGAGAGGCCTAGAAATATCCACTGCTGTCGTAAACCTCTGCCAGAAACAACCTGTGGAGTGAATGCAACCTATTATAAGACAGAGATATGCAATGAAATGCATCACTACATACCTCTGCTCCTCTGCAGTGTTGTATTGTGGACTGCTGGGTGGCTACCACAGGAGGCTGCTGAGAGGAGGACGACTCATAATAATGACTGGAACGGAGTAAATGGAATGGCATCAAACCATGTGTTTTATGGTACAGTTGAAGTCGGAAGTTTATATACACCTTAGCCAAATACATTTTTTCACAAATCCTAAAATTCAATCCTAGTAAAAATTCCCTGTCTTAGGTCAGTTAGGATCACCATTTTATTTTAAGAATGTGAAATTTCAGAATAATAGTGGAGAGAATGATTTATTTCAGCTTTTATTTCTTTCATCACATTCCCAGTGGGTCTGAAGTTTACATACACTCAATTAGTATTTGGTAGCATTGCCTTTAAATTGTTTAACTTGGGGCAAACATTTCAGGAAGCCTTAAACAAGCTTCCAACAATAAGTTGGTGGAAGTATGCTTGGGGTCATTGTCCATTTGGAAGACCCATTTGCGACCAAGCTTTAACTTCCTGACTGATGTCTTGAGATGTTGCTTCAATATATCCACATAATATTCCTTCCTCATGATGCCATCTATTTTGTGAAGTCCACCAGTCCCTCCTGCAGAAAAGCACCCCCACAACATGATGCTGCCACCCTCGTGCTTCACCATTGGGATGGTGTTCTTCGGCTTGCAAGCCTCCAATTGACTCTAATGATGTCAATTAGCTTCTTCAGAAGCTTCTAAAGCCATGACATCATTTTCTGGAATTTTCAGTCAACTTAGTGTATGTGAGCTTCTGTGAAATAATCTGTCTGTAAACAATTGTTGGAAAAATGACTTTGTGGAATGAGTTTTAATGACTCCAACCTAAGTGTATGGAAACTTCCGACTTCAACTGTATTTCATACCATTCCACTCATTCCGCTCCAGACGTTACCACAAGCCCATCCTCCCCAATTAAGGTGCCCCCATAGAAATAGAATTGCTCAAATGTCCCCCGGACCACAGAAATTTGACTGGCCCCTCAAAGGTCATTCTAACTCTATGATCTATGCAAGGCGTCTGGCTGTCTGACCAAGACGAAGGGGGGACACAGTGGAACTCACTGCAGACCTCCTGTCCCACACAGGATCATGAGTGGGATAACCAGGGTTTAGCCAGGGCTTAATGGGGAGACAGAGGACAGCTGCTTAATGGGGAGACAGAGGACAGGTGTGGGGCTCAGAGCAGACTTTGGCACAGCATGCCACCCCTTCTCTCTCCTCCATCTTTAGAGGCTTGAGTCATCTTTCCACTGTATCCCAGAGCTACACATTGTGTTTTACTAGCATAGGCATACCTTGTTGTGTATTGTTCTTATGGTACACTAGCTAGGAATTTTGGACCAAATGCATGATATAAAATTCAACCGTATGAGTACACCTAACATTTAAATAAGTATTCATTGGTACAATTAGCATTTGAGGCAACCCACCGGGCACAGATGTCAATTCACCGTCTATTCCATGTTGGTTTAACTTCATTTCATTGAACCAGTGTGTGCCCAGTGGGAACTGTTTACATTTCTGGCTGATTACCACATTCTACCACTTTAAATGTGAAGCTCTTTCGCTACAGCTGCATTCTCATCTGATGCGACAGCTCACCAAAGCAGCTGATTGCGTAACCAATTTACTCTCGCAGACCTCATTCTCAAAGTTCTCATTGTGACTTTAATTTTGGTCCATTGATTGAACCACAGAGATACTTTTATTTCAGATACGTTAGTACATTAGTAAGCCTTGTATGCCGTAGTCTAGTGCATTATGTCATTACATCACATTGACCTTGTGGTCTCATGGTTATTGAGACCAATCTACTATTAAAATATATGACATGTTGATCAAAATCTAATCAAATTTGATTTGTCACATGCGTCGAATACAACAGGGGTAGACCTTACCGTGAAATGCTTACTTACAAGAACTTAATCAGCAATGCAGTTTTAAGAAAAAAAAAAATATATATATAAAGACAGTGTAACAGTTCACTCAGGGGAAAAACTTCAATTTAAGTCAAATTTGACATCAATGCATGGAAGTTAGGATTCGCCTCTCAGTGATATTACTTTACTTGAAGAAATTGGCAGACTCTAAATGTTTATGTTCTCTTTTACAGGCAAGAGAGCAAAGGGAGAGATTTGATCCAAAATGGCGGAACGCTATGACTGCCATTACTGCAAGGAGTCCCTGTTTGGGAGGAAGTATGTGCTCAGGGAAGATAACCCCTACTGTGTGAAGTGCTATGAGAGCCTGTACTCTAACACCTGTGAAGAGTGCAAGAAGTCCATTGGCTGCAGCAGCAGGGTAGGTGGACCACTTCCTGAATGTGGTGGTGTAGAGTTTACCAGTACCCAAATTCGCTATACCATGATAGGTTGTATTCCTTCCTATTAGTATTCACTTCATTTCTATGACCCTGGTGTTTAACAGAACTTGGAATTAGAACAGGAGTCGATGGAATTAAAACACAAATACCACAGACATAGACACAGTCATTGACCTAGAGGGACACAGGACATACCACTATGCACTGACTCTCAGCACCTTAGCACACATGCACTCACTCATGCACACACGCCCCCCACACAGATACACACAAACACACACACACGCACACACGCACGCACGCACACACATCACATACATCCAAGCTACACACACATCACAACTGCTGCTACCAGACTCTTAATACGACTGCTTAATACTACACAACTTGCGCCCCCCAATCCCTCCTTCCACAATACACGTGTAAATATTGTCTTCCTGTATTATACTGTATTATACGTGTCTTCCTGTATTATACTTATATAATGTTTATTCTATTCTTCTGCCATTTACTTTATGTTCATATTCTTATCTTTTATTATTTCTTATCGTTGTTGCATGAAGGAACCTGCAAGAAAGCATTTCGCAGGGCAGTCTATACCACGTGTATCCTGTACATACGACTAATAAAACGTGAAACTTTTGGCTTCCTAGTTTGCATTCTGACAGGGCCCTGTGTTTTTTTCAGCAATTAGTGTCACTTTACATGGTAATTAGTGTCACTTTACATGGTAATTAGTGTCACAGATGAGATGACGGTCACTCCCCCCTGGATCGGCCTGGAGGGCGGCTCATCTGTGCCGAATGTCCCTGTCCCCTGTAGCAGCTAGTCAGTCATCCGTCCTAGGCCTCTTTCAGTTTATCTAGCCCATAGCTGTGATTTCCCTCCCTGCTCCCATCTCAGTCATTATTCAGTCATTCATCTAAATTGGTAGCTAATTAAGCACATGTTGTCACACATCCATTGTCACCACGCCTCCAGCAGATAGGAGTTGAGTTGAGGTCACTGCCATGGCAGACCACTAGAACACAGTGCGTGGTAATCTTAACAGACTGGTGGGCCTTAGATTCAGTCAAAACGCCGATGTCCATTATCCCAGAAAAGGAGGTAACGAGGTGAATGGAGATACACCTGACCCTGACTCTCTGTCCCGTCCTCCTTCTTCAGGACCTGTCCTACAAGGACCGCCACTGGCATGACGACTGCTTCCACTGCTTCAAGTGTAGCTGCTCCCTGGTGGACAAGCCCTTCTCCACCAAGGACGACCAGCTGCTCTGCACCGAGTGCTACTCCAACGAGTACTCCTCCAAGTGCCACGAGTGCAAGAAGACCATCATGCCAGGTAAGGAAATGTCTGGCCTGACAGAGGGTGGGGGGTGGTGGGGGAGAGGAGTCAGTGAATGGGGCTTTCAGTTGGATTTGGCCAGTACACAATTTTCTTGGTACTGGTAAGGAAACTACTGAAGGGGAAAGAGTTGACAGATTTGAAAGACATCTGACAGGGTTGAGGTATGAGTGGGATTTGGCTACAAGCAAATCTATTTGGTGCAATCATGGATGCCAAGTTTCTACCTCCTAGGACCTGTGTTAGGAGTTTATGTAATGAATAATGTTGTTGCAGCTGTCAAGCGGGACAATGGATGGTCTGTCATAGTTTGGTGGAGCCAGCTCACGTACCATCATTATCACCACTACTGGTATCATTATTCAATGTGTCACACTGGAAGATCAGTATCAGTCCAGGTGTAACCTGATTTTCCTGTTTCTCTGATCGCAATTATATTATTATCTCTCTCTCTCTCTCTCTCTCTCTCTCTCTCTCTCTCTCTCTCTCTCTCTCTCTCTCTCAATCCCCCTCTCTCTCTGCTCTTCACCCTCCACGCTTCCTCCCCCTTCTCCTCTCTCGTTTGCAGGCTCCAAGAAGATGGAGCATAAGGGCAACAGCTGGCATGAGACCTGCTTCACTTGCCAGCGCTGCCAGCAGCCAATCGGCACCAAGAACTTCATCCATAAGGACAACAGTAACTACTGCGTGCCCTGTTACGAGAAGCAGTTTGCCATGCAGTGTATCCAATGCAAGAAGGTAAAATATTTTTTACATTTAACCTTTTTTTAACTAGGCAAGTAAGTTTATAATGACGGCCTACACCAGCCATACCCAGACGACGCTGGGCCAATTGTGCACCACCCTATGGGACTCCCAAGCATGGCCAGTTGTGATACAGTCTGGATTCGAACCAGGGTGTCTGTAGTGACGCCTCTAGCACTGAGATGCAGTGCCTTGGACCGCTGCGCCACTCGGGACCCCTATATAACCCACTGTAATGGGCTGAAATGGAGTGTACTGCATCAGAATGAATGCTTTTGGAGAGTTCTGTGTTAAAATGGATTGCTCCTCTCCAGATTCACATGTATTACCATTCTTTGTCAGCATTTAAAACTGGTTCCTTGTGCACACAAAACAAAGCTTGTGATGAATAGAAGTTCACCTCAATTCAGCTGAACCCGCATTATGCAGTACTTATTTTTCCCATGGTCAAATACCTTCACAGGTATAGATGTAACCTAATTATTGATTGGTGATTGAGCTTGTTACTTCCTGTTTCTATCTCCTGTAGCCAATCACCACTGGCGGGGTGACCTATCGCGATCAGCCGTGGCATAAGGACTGCTTCCTGTGCACCAGTTGTAAGCAGCAGCTGTCTGGCCAGCGGTTCACCTCTCGGGATGACTTTGCCTACTGCCTGAATTGCTTCTGCAACCTGTACGCCAAGAAGTGTGCCTCTTGCACCACCCCTATCAGTGGTACGTATGATCACTCACATTGGCTCATCCTCACACATACCTGTAGTCTCTGGAGCCAATCGTAACTTCCATTTATGTCAGATATTCACTTAGTCATGCATGGATGTCAATGGGAGACAAAGTGAAAGTTCAACATAAGTGGAAGTTAGGATCCACCCCTCTATGATTAGTTAACTATACACTGTGTGGACAAATCATTAGGAACACCTGCTCTTTCCGTGACAGACTGACCACGTGAATCCAGATGAAAGCTATGATCCCTTATTGATTGCACCTGTTAAATCCACTTCAATCAGTGTAGATGAAGGGGAGGAGACAGGTTAAAGAAGGATTTTTAATCCGTGAGACAATTGAGACATGGATTGTTTATGTGTGCCATTCAGAGGGTGAATGGGCAAGACAAAAGATTTAAGTGTCTTTGAACGGGGTATGGTAGTAGGTGCCAGTTGCACCGGTTTGAGCGTGTCATGAACTGCAACGCTGCTGGGTTTTTCACGCCCAACAGTTTCCCGTGTGTATCAAGAATTGTCCACCACCCAAAGGACATCCAGGCAACTTGACACAACTGTGGGAAGTATTGGAGTCAACATACACTACCGTTCAAAAGTTTGGAGTCACTTAGAAATGTTCTTGTTTTTGAAAGAAAAGCTAATTTTTTGTCCATTAATATAACATTAAATTGATCAGAAATACAGTGTAGACATTGTTAATGTTGTAAATGACTATTGTAGCTGGAAACGGCTGATTTTTCATGGAATATCTACATAGGCCCATTATCAGCAACCATCACTCCTGTTTTCCAATGGCACGTTGTGTTAGCTAATCCAAGTTTATAATTTTAAAAGGCTAATTGATCATTCTGAGAGCAAAAGGGGGTGCTCCTCAATATTAGAAAGGTGTTGTACACTCATTATCACTAGAACCAGGACTTTTTCCTTACCATTTGACAATAAAAAACCTGACTGACTCGTCCTTTCACGCCATACTCTCCACTTCTATTCACTCAAAACATTCTGCAGTAACGACCCCAACTCAAGGTTGTCTTACTTACAGTGAGGTTACACATGAACTAGTCAGGTGATCTATCTGTTGTTATAGAGACATGGCACTCTGCTCATGGGTTTTGAATTCCTTCCAGAAAATGTACTTACAATCTATTAGAGTATTATTACATTAGTGATCCGGAGTAATTTATAAGGAAGTTCTCCATCCCTCCCTCTCTGTGCCTGTCTCGTCTTGCTTGTGCAGGTCTGGGTGGCAGCAAGTACATCTCGTTTGAAGAGCGCCAGTGGCACAACAACTGCTTCAACTGCAAGAAGTGCTCCATCTCCCTGGTGGGAAGGGGCTTTCTGATGGCCCGCGATGAGATCATGTGTCCCGAGTGCAGCAAAGACGTCTAAAAGCTGTATGCCAGGATGGAGCGTCAAAGCCAGAGAAGGCAAAGATGCAAGAGAATATAGGCCTAGTCCTACTAACATTTCATTTATTAGAATTATATATTTATTCAATAATATAGACTTCAGACTAACCCAAAGGGCTTTCTGCATGCACTAGCCTCAGATTGATACAATACAATGTCTAATGAAATTAGCATGAAATTATCATTTTGATGTATTTTAAACAAAATAACAACTTTGTCTGTGGTTTGTTACCATTGAAATGTTTAACTATTGTATTATGTTGTATATGTTAGGATAATCATCCGTGACAAATAACTATAACAGGAGTTGTACTTTTCATTAAAGCAGTGAAATCTAATGAGAACATGACATGTACCTGCACTCTAAATGTGAAATAAAGTATTTAAAAGGCAATTCATTGATAGAATGATCTTTCTGACATTTGATTTTGTTCCAAATCTGTAAAGATGGGCTCTGGTCAAAAGTAGTGCACTATATAGGGAATAGGGTGCCATTTAGGAAGCATCCCTACAACCTCCATGAATGGCTTACCTCTGGCTCCATCTAGCGGTACAAGCACCCCTTGGGGGAAAATGGACTCTTGGTCTCTTGAACACTCAAAACCACATAAAGGTGGTATGGGATGTGAACATTAGTGCCTAAGGTCTAGGGTCTGGGCCTGGATCTGTCTGGGTCTTGGCTGCTGGAGGCAGCTCTGCAGAGTGGTCACTAGCTGGCACAGCCACAAAGTAATTAACCCCTAATGCCTAACCCTAAACTTAAATTACGACCAAAAAGCGAATTTTTGTTTTCATTAATTTTTACAATACGGTCAATTTTGACTTTGCAGCTGAATACCTATCTAAGGGGAAATCACTAATTTCTGCCTCCAGTACGTCAATCTCTCAAATGTCTTGGTCTGGGTCTGGACGATGTTATTTCAGGTGGGGTTGTAGGATGAGCTGTCCATGGTGCTGAAAAGGTTCTGGGTGATGTTGTGGCTTGTTCGGGGTTGCTGTCTATGGTCCTGTACAGATGTATGGCGCTGGTTTTGAGTGTAGAAAATTGCAATTTACTGTAATAAATGAAAATTCAAATAACTTACAGTATTACAAATCCAAAAGGCACGAACGTCTTCAAATTGAAGTCAATCTATTGGTTTATTGTAACTGTATTATAAATAATTGTATGTAAATGTGTAATGCATATTGGTAGGATATTTCTGTTTTGGGTGTTTTCTTTATAAATAACAAATACAACCACATGACCGGATGTACATGGAATGTGCAGCAGGAAACGCTAACCGCATTAGCTAACCATCCATATCGAGGTCTCCACTCCCACCGGCACACGAATTGTGTAAGATAGCTTTTCTAACCCTACAATTCCTCTCTGAACATTGCATTACTCTATGTGCGATCACCAACATGATAGGATAGCCTGTTAGCTAGTCGTTCATAGGTTAACACTTAGTCGTGCACGTTTGATGGCTTTCGTGTAAAGCTAGCCAGCTAGCTAAAGGATGCTACCCCACTAACTAGCATTGAACAAAGGTTGTGTGTGCCTCTCCCCTCTGTGTCTGAAACGGGGATACCCGATTGTCGTGTGGTTTACATATAACGAGAGCTGTTAGCATAGTTTATCTTGCATATTTAACTGACGTTGCATCTATCTTGTCTTTTTATTATACCCCGTCAGCTAATTCTGGAATCATCATCAGACAAAATGAGTGCTGCTCCCAACCACAGACGGACCAAGCCTGGTGGTAAGCTAGCTTGCTAACGTATTCTAGCCCCTGGCTGTAGTCAGTTAACTGGACATCTGTGCCGACTAATACAGTATCCTTGCGTTTAAGCAAACTCTCCTGTGTCATAAAGGGCCAGACCTCTAAGCAGAGTATTCCTAAAAAGACCCGCGAGAGTGTGGATTTATCCCTCTGCTTCCACCAAATGTAGCGATTGAGGAATGGCTGAGGTGGTGCTTGAACCAGTTACCTTCTGGTTGCAGGGGCAAGTGCGCTAGCTATATCCCTTGCCGCAAATTTCGAGACCTTAGCAGAGGCTATCATATGCTTACATACAAGGAGGCTACACTATATCACTCAATATAGCTTTTACATCTAGGCCATGAATTCTCTAGCCAGCCAAGGCGGTTACATCATCTGCCTGTAAATGCAGGCTTAAGTGCTGGTGACAACACCCATTCAAAACCTAATCATTTTATTACAGGCGTGAAGACAGGCTATCCAGGCCAAGCCCCCTCCAACGGTGTTACGGGACCCACTTCCCAGATCCCCGGACTGTGCCAGGAAGCCACTGAGGGTGCTCCTGAGGCCAGGACCAGCGGAAGGCGTGTGGGAATATTCGACTCCGACTCCGACTATGTCAAACTTGCCAAAGGAGGGGGACAGAAGGGTAACAATGTTTTGTGTCATAGCTTTGTGCTGCTTTACAGTAGATACATGCTTTACACTTTAGTACATGGTCATTACTATGGTCTCTTTGTACACAGATTAGTGTGTCTGTAACAATATTAGCTAGTTCAAATTATAGTGAATTGTTCTATATATCATGCTCAACTCATTTGGTATTTGGTATTTTATTAGGATCCCCATTAGCTGTTGCGAAAGCCGCAACTACTCTTTCTGGGGTCCACATAGAACATGAAACATGACATAATTCATGACATTAATAGACAAAAACAGCTCAAGGACAGAATTACATACATAGCCTACATATCAATACATACACACAAAATATCTAGGTAAAATAGTGGAAAGGCGTTGAATTCTCACATTGAATTTTCAGAGGAAATGAAAATGCTTATTTTCAAAAGAGATGAATTCATGTTTAGTCATGTTCCTACTTTTAAATACCTTGTGTTATGTGTCCTCCATAGGTTTACTGTGGCATGAGGACAACAAGGAGGAGGCTAGGCCTAATAAATCCTATAACTCACCTGATTGGTTCTCAGCTGAATCTCAGTGGTAAGGGACCCCGTTGGTTTGTTGGCTCTGTTTGTTGAAAATATTATCGGAATGTCTCATTTTCTAAAGTGTGATCATGGAACAATATGTCCGGCCTAACAAAACGTTCTGCATCATGTCATGTCTGTATGTGCCTGGAAAACAGATGAACAGGTAATGTTTAGAATGGGAAGTTACATCTTGACTCTTGGTGGTGGTGTATCTTTAGTTGTCCAAGCCAGGGTTCGGTTTTGTGCTTTACAGCGGAAGTAAAGCAGCATCCCCAGATGATTGTCAAGGATACGGCAAAAGGCAACCTCTAGCTGCTCCCTTCGGTACTGATGATATTTCAGCCTGGGAAAGGGAGAGTGATAGCTATAAAGAGAAGGTGAATTCAATGGCCCCAACAAACCCCCTAATCACTGACACAGTTGTTATCATTTACCATCATCCCCTCCCTTTATTTTTTCCTCAGTTCATCTCTTGAGTTGACTCCATCGTTGCGTTCGGAAAGGGATTGGGTGGGGACTTCTGTGGAAATTCTTTGCCTTGTTTTTCACCAGTGTACTGTAATAACATGTCATTTGTTTGACTGCCAGTTTGGTGTGGTCATCATATCTTCACCCATTTATTTACTCGGTCCTCCATTTCATTGTTAGAAGTGTTCCATGCGCTTGTATACTTCATACAATGAGTATTCTTGTACTGGGCCTGACTGGTTTGAACTGATTGTATTATTGTGTGCAGAACCCCACCGTCACTGATGCGTCCAGCCAAATGGAGAACATGTCTCTAAACCAAGGTGGTTATATGGAGGTCAACAAATACAAGAAGACGTGAGTGCCTGCCTCTATTTTCCACATCCACTATTCATTCTGTAATTCAATTTCACTTCACGCTTAATAATACAAACATGCTGAAATATGTGTGTATCAGTATGTTATATATTTGTATAACCTTTATAACCTGTGTAATATATCATTTGTATAATGTTGGAATTTATAAATTTAACATAACCACTAACACAATTGAATTTCCAACCTCTCAGTCAAAGTGATTTTACTATGGACAGGTCCCATGAGAAGAAAACTGCTCCTGTGAGCATGTCCAAGCTGCTGAGCTTTGGCTACATAGAGGATGAGAAGAAGTCCACCAATGAGGATGACTCCTCAAGTACGACAAATTACTTTGCCTTCTAGTCTTTGACAGACTTTTCCTCAACAAGTATTTTGGAGGAATTAGCAGCAGCACTATATGTTTATTCTGCTAAATCAAACAATCTTTAATCAAAAATGTAAGTGTTTATTTCATACCATATGGAACTGGACTAATGCCAAACATGACTCATATGGGTTGGCTACGGGATTTAATGCATTTTGAATGTATTACAAATGACCAACCTGTGTGTGTGTGTTGTCTTTCAGGTGTGACATCTGAACAGACGAGCACCATCGCACCTGAGGATGAAGACCTGCAATAGGGAGGAGGACAGAAGAGGTCCATCTGGGGTAGAAAACAACAGTGGATACACACACTTACACCTGCCATTCACTCTACTGTATGTTCTCTCTTTCTCTTTCTCTCTCTCTCTCTGAGTGACACACTTTCTCTCATTACTGTACATCCCAACTGTTATGTTTTGTAATTATGCAACGGTATCATCTCTGTTAATTTATTAATTTTATTGTCTTTTGTTTTATACTCTGTGTAATGTTGTTCTCGGAACACCGACACAGCTTATTGATGCTTGTCATGTTTATATTATCGTTGTTGAATCGGAGGATGAATTGTGTGACTATGAAACAGTACTGTACACTGGAGTTTCTATTTGTGGTGCAAAAATGGTTTCCGTGCTGTGAAGATTGTTTGTGAACAAGGCCTACTGTACGTACACACAAAGGAGACGTTTGTGGCTCACGCTTTTCAGCTCTCGTGTTGAATAGGATCGGAAACCGAGAGCTCTGCCAAAAAAACATGGAAACATGGGTGCTAAGAGATTCACTTGTTATGGGAAGGCAGACATGATTTGGAATGGAAGACAGAAATGCCAATGAATCTACTTTATTCTAAAGAGATGCCCTCCCAACCAAGACACCAACCTATCTCATACCAGGATATGGTTCAGTGTTATGAAGTTATGGTGGGCATTGACTCCATAGATAGATAGAAACCTTTTGTGATGTTCTAACAACGGTGTCAATTCATTCTACATATTTAGGGAATAGTGGCAATTGTATCGTGCAATGATATTGTTTACTCTGAAGTAAAACAGTTTTGCTTTGACGTGAAGGTAGGGCTGGGCGATATGGCCAAATTATATCACTATAGTTTACAACAGTATGGTGGTATTTTACGGTATTTTATGTTCCTGAATAATACAAGATCCAGATATGTTTTATGATTAATGCATGAGCCTAGAATGGCAACAAATGAATTCTAAGTTATTTTAACAGGCTTTCTCCATGCTGATGGTTTTATTCTCAGCCAAACTAGGACAAAAGTGACAGTGAAGTAGTCCAATTTGTTGAATTTTTCAGTTATTTATCACTTAAATAAAAACTTTTTTTATAGACAACATGTGGATCCATACCGGTATTCATGCTATATCGCCCAGCCCTACGTGAAGGTACATGTAGCTTGGAGACATTTTCCACTAAGCACAGTAAATATACACAGTAATGATCTTCCCTAGTTATTCATTGGTGGAGAGGTCCACTTTATTAACACAGTCAATGTGTGATCCTCATATCTTTCTTAAAGTGATGAGTGCACTGAGGCTATAGAGTGAAAATGTCATTAAAATAAATTAGCATGTGCATGTACCCCGCGTGCTCTTTCTTGATTAAGTGGTAATTAACTACAATGTCAGAACAGTACTAGTGTAAATAATCATGCCTATTGACAGGTACAATATAAAACTATCACATAGTAATTAACTACAATGTCAGAACAGTACTAGTGTAAATAATCATGCCTATTGACAGGTACAATATAAAACTATCACATAGCTTCGTACAGATTATAGAACAGAAATAATATCCAATCAAATTCTTTCTATTCATACTGCTCAATACATACATACACCAATAATTTCATTCAATATATATTTGGCAAAAACACCACTTTAAACGTCATCATATCTGTTGATTAAAATAATATTTTGTAAGGTGAATGAATATTATTTTGTAAGGTGTTCCCATGGTCCCAGCGAATTACCATATAGATACCTCGGTGTACAAACCGCATGGTGACGTCACATCTATCCTGAATCGTGGTGGGTGGGTGCACCGTGGGTGCACCGTAGCTGGGTAGATTTTGGACAGCCAAGGTAGATACATAAATATTAATACTGACATTCGCCAATGCATGGAATATTGCCTCAATCATTTCTGACGGATGAACTAGAAATGTAGTCTTTGCGACACTGCAAAATGAAGCTGTCGCGGTCGTATGGAAAATGGATTCCTAACGGACGTATACCCTGAGCAGTACATCAGCAACATCTGGCGGCTAAGGAATCGCACTAGCTCGTGCCTCGTAAGTAAGCAGCTGTTGCAGAATAGTAAATACCTGATTCCTATGATTTCAACCTAGGTAGTGTCAGGTGATTCACATTCTCAGTATCCACATGCGCCGTGTACATCTTTTCTTGCATGTTCACACTTCAAACGCGGTGATTCTGTTTGTTACAATGTATCTATCATGGGTTTATAGCTTCAGTGTATCATTATACTATCATGCATTGACCTCACAGTCCGTTTTCATTGAACTGGCTGCACCAATGCCCTGATGTAATGCAGCATCATCTTGCATTGGGAGAGCTGTCATACCATTGACAGTGGCTGTAGTAATTGTATATTGCTGTTGTTACCAGGCTTCTAGTTGAAGTGCTGTGCAGTGCTTCTCAGTCTGTCACATTGTTGGAAGTGCATGCATGCATTGCCAATAGGTAGCAAAATGACATAGCAAGTAATTGAGCCTTCCATGCATTGCAGTCCTTGTTTGGTTTTAGTGCTGGACAGTAACATATTGTCTGTGTAATGTGTACTGGGCATGTCTCCACAGGGCAGAGAGGGTGGAGGATGCCATCACCGGAGATGGGGGAGGAGGGGGAAGGGTCTCTGCCCGCCAGAGAGGGACCGAGCGGGCACAGCCAAGCAGACACCACCACCAACAACCTACTGGCCTCGGTCAAAGAACAGGTATGAATAGCTCCCTTCCTTGTACCTCTCGTGCTCTCGCAGCCAGTATGAGTCGCATTCCCTCCTGATCTCTCTGTCTCTCCCCATCTCGTTCTAGTTCTATGAGTCTTTGTCCCTCCCCTTTTCCCTTCTGCTGTTATGTTATGCATTTAGAGATGCTAGAATGCACAAGGAGATAACCTCCATCGATCAAGCAGTGTTTTCTGAGACTGTCACTCAACCAGAATTGTGGGAAAGTGTTTACAGATAAAGGATTTCCAGATGTACAGTGTAGCCTACCTAACTGTTCTGTCCTCCTGAGTGCTAGTACAGAAATGAGTGATGACTAATGTGAATGTCACAATATTCCAGATGTTTAATCCAACCCGTCATAAACTGGAAATGAATGCAGTATCTTTTTCACTTCCGTCTTATTCTGAAAACTGGAAGTGTCTTCCTGATGAGATTGTTATAGATTTTTTTTAAAGTATTCATTTTCTTTGTTGTTCCATAAACTGTATTGCTGCATGAATATGGCAGTGTGGTTTTGATGTATTTGGACCCCTAAGGCTTTAGGCTAATTGTTTTCTAATGAGTTGCTCTCTTGAATTCTAGCAGATTTTGTAGAGTCAGCAGAAGTATGGGAGTCAGCTAACGGTAGTAGTATGATGAGCCGCAGTAATAATCTGTGCAAAATCAGCATTTTCATAGTGAATAGTGATAGGAGTCCATTAGATGCTGTAGCAAACAGTATGCTGAATGGGCAATTAGCCATTCAGAAATTGGCAAACCCAGTTAGAGATTTGAAAAATCAGTGGATTCCATGTCAGTGCCAAAAGTCCCAAGAGAATAAGACATTCTAGTAAGAATGAAGTCTTCTCCATAGAAATAGAATGGTAGTTTTCTTGTTGTTGTCATGGAATGTTTGGTACCAGTCCATCTCTCATCTCTATCCTAATCTAGATATGGAGGTTAAAGCGTCCAATCCAGTTACGTCACCCGCCCTGATGCCCCGCGCGTATTTCACTGACGTCACTAATGCGCTGCAAACTGTTGAAGTTAGACAGCTGTCAGGGAGTGTGTCTGTGCGTGTGTTTATGGGTTTTTCCCCCTTGTATGTATTGTTTGTGTGTTTACGCCCTGTCTGTGTTTGCTTGTGTGATGTGCTTGGTTGATCCCAGTAATTCTCTGGTGTGAGTGTGTGCGCGCTGTGTGTGTGTTGCACTCACTCGCTCTGTCTTTGGCTGAAATTTCCTGTGTGATTGCAGAAGTCATCTGGTTCTCTCTGGTGTGTGTACAGTAGACAGGATCTGAGCTCCGGGGTCGACGCCACTCACTAGACAGAGACACTTTGTGTTTGTGACCCTGTGACAACGGGCAGTCAGTCAGTAACCCCTCCAGTTCACCACTCAGCTGGTACAGTACTAGACACAACCTGGCACTGCTCGGCATGAGAGGACGGATTATTGGCAGGACCCCATCCTGATAAGAACCCATCGTGTTCAAGCTGGTGGCTGGCTGCCACTGTGCCACTGATTGCTTCCAAATGATGATGCTTCATAATTTAGCGGTTAGTCTCACCTCAAGTCTGCCTAGTCTATATACACACGTTAGACATTTTAGACATGTGTAGCCTTGAAGGGTTTTTAATTGACTTTTTATAATAATGTTGACTTGTAACAAACACCTTAAGAAACACCCGTCCCTGTTCAGTGTGAAATCTGACTGATGAATCTGAGTAGCTCTGACCTTAATGCCACAGCCTCTTTTGTTGACTTATTCATTTGGTTATTGGTAACACAATCAAAGTGGTTTTCTGTGGAAGAAAATGTTCGGCGAGCACGATTCCACCGTTTGTCCCTTCCGTGTTGCCGTAGGAGCTCCAGTTTGAGCGTCTGACCCGGGAGCTGGAGGAGGAGCGTCAGATCGTCGCCAGTCAACTGGAGAGGTGCATGCTGGGAGCCGAGCCGCCTGGCGATGATGATGATGCCAGTAGCAGGTACACAAACGCGCACACACACACACACACACACAGAGCACTGACCCTGTTTCTCTATCAGCATGTCACCTTCAATGGAGCTACAGTAATACCTTTATCCAGGCTCACCGAACGCACAACATGCAGCACACACACGCACACCAACACACACACACAAACACACGTCATGTTGATCTAGCTCTCATCTCCTCTCCATCCCTGTCCTGCCCCACCCCCTTCCCTCCATTATTTTACTACCTTCTCTTCTTTACAGTGACTCATCAGAGAAGTCCTTTGCTTGGAGATCCACAGGTACAGCTTCTCCCATATTCAAATCATATTGACCCCTATTGAAATCCAATCGTCTAGATACCCATAGGGTTGCCCAATGGAAGCACAAGGACAAGGGCATGTAGCGAGTCCTATCATAAACTGCTTTTCAGGTGAGCTACGTTTGTACCACAGGAGGTTGCTGAGGGGAGGACGGCTCATAATAATGGCAGGAACGGAGCAAATGGAATGGCATCAGACATCTGGAAACCAGGTGCTTGATGTATTTGATACCGTTCCACTTACACTGCTCCAGTCATTACCACGAGCCCCTTCTCCCCACTCCACCAATCGCCTGTGATTTGAAACAATCTTAATAGCGATCACGGGACGGTTGACGTGACGCCATCTTGTTTTCCTCAGTAGATGTGTCCGGTACAGGAGAGCACCGGGCTGCTGTAATGGACAGCTCTCATCAGTCACCCTCCCGTCTCCTCAGAGCTGATCAGGGTCACGGGCCACTCTACCTCCCTGAAGCGGACAGGGCATCCCTGCATGACAGTGAGGGTCTGTTACTTCCTGCGCCCTCTTTTTCATCGGCCTTTTTCTTCATTTTTTTTACCGTTTAGATTTAGCATGGAGAATAGAGAGTGTTTAGGGCTAGATGGAATCTGCTGGGCGGAATCCTTTTTAACTCGCACGAATGATGACGTCGCAAAAGGGAAACAGGTTTGAAAGTCAAAAGGCAGAAATGCTTTGAAATCAAAAAGCAGAAACTTCTTTGAAATCAAAAGTAGCTGTGGCATAACGTCAAAGTATACCAGGTACTGCGACACAACATACAGTATATAACGTAGCTATGGTTGACTAATTAAATATTAAGACAACATCTACAACTAATGTAACAACAGATTTCATTTGGCCATAAAATGCACAAAAAAAAACAGTATATCATCCAAAGCGGGCACATTCCATAACTTAGTGACAATATTTATTTAAATGGGCGCTTATCTTTTCCGTACCGTGGCATGCTGTATTGATTATGAATGTGTCGATTGCATAAATGCTCATTCACTGTGTAGCCTAGCTCTGAAATAGACCTAAAAACCCAATAAGGCAAACCATCATTCAAATATCATTCTGTCCTCTGCTTCCTCCCCCTCCCTTCCCCCACTCCCCTCTTTCTCCTCTACCCCTCTCCTCCCCTCGCCTCCCTCTCACAGGATCTGTGGCCCATATGACGTCGTATGCAGATAGTGGCTACCAGGACAGCGGTTTGAGTTACTACAGTGTGAGCAGAGAGAACGTGGTTCTGTCAGAGCCCAGACACGTGCTGTCAGGCAGCGGCCCCAGGGGAAGCCCCAGTCACGGCAGGTGCTCCCGGGCAGAGGGGCAGGCCTCCGTACAGGTAGCTAATATACACTAACCCGCCTCTACTATGAAGAGACAGACAACCTATTTATATGCCCACATATTTATATGATAGAACCTTTTAAATGCCTGCCTATTTATATAATATCATAGTTAACCTACTCAAACTGTATACAACTCAAAGTTAAAGATAAACCAGATGTATCAAGGACTGAATTGGCTTTCCTATGTGTCGTGCCCTGTCCATATCTCTCCCCCCACTCACCCTGCTTCCTGCATCCCTCCTATCCCAGGCCTCAGTGTCAGGGCGGGTGATGAGGAGGATGGGCTCCCTCCCCTCCCGGGGCCAGTCTCCTGTGTGTGGTGTGGGGGGCGCCGTGTCCCCGTCCCGGGTCTCTCTCCGCACCTCCCAGGGCGGCAGCGCCTACGGCTCACCCATCCTAACCGAGCCCAAACCCCTCACCAGCATCTTCCCCGGGACCACCATGCCCCCCTCCTCCCCGCCCGGTCCAGGCACCACCCCCTCCTTCCAGCGCGCCACCTCTCCTTACTCCCCCACCCAACAGAGGAACGGGAACGGCGACTCTCCTCTCCGGACCAGCCCCCGTCCAGGCAGCGCCAGTCATGCCACCTCACCTCACCAGGCGATGGGTAGTGTCTCCGGTCGCCTGGGGTCTACACTGTCTCTGGTGGAGGGGAGGGGGCTGTCTGGCTCTCCTCTGAGGTCCTGTATGACGGCTGTGCCCCAGCACTATGGCTCCACACTGCCCCGCCAGGGGGCTCAGGCGCTCCCCTACGGACATGACGCCTACGGGCTCTATGAGAGGACCGCCCTGCCTCTGTCACGGCCTGACAGCCTCACTGGTTAGTCATACAGCAGCATTCTGCCTTGAAACACACACATGCACACACGTTTGTGCATACACACACACACGCACACACACACGCACTTAAAGCTGGAATCCTTCATTAAAACAATAACAAAGCGGCAACCCGCCTGTGTTTTGGTAAAAAGCTGAGGGATGGGCCTGGATAAATTAAATTTAATTTAGCACTCTCTCAAATTCAAAGCAAGAGCTATGTATGCAAGGACAGACCATCCATCAAAATAGTTTTAACCATGTTTTAAGGCTATACAGCAGGGATCATCAACTAGATTCAGCCGCAGGATGATTTTTTCTTGAGCGGATGGTCAGAGCGCCGGAACATAATTACAAATAATTTGTAGACTGCAAATTGACCGCAAGAAGCCCAAACAGATATAACATTTGACCAAAACATCATCATTTCAAACCTTGCTTACATTTGTATACGATCACATATACAGTATCTCTTTTATGCGTGGGAATACTTTGGAACAGATTTGAAATAAAATCCCCTGCAGGCAAAGTATAACTTATAAAAAGCTTATATTTTGGGTTCTGATGGGGTAGGCCTAAAACAATCGAACCAAGTTCATGAGGCATTTATTTAAGTTATATTCGTCAAGAATCAATGTGTATATACAGTATCATTCATTTATAAGGCCAAAAATGTATGTAGCAAGTAAGGATTCTAGCAAGGAAGGGTCATTCTATGCTGGTTAAAGGGTAGGAAAAATATACTTGAAAAAGGTCAAACGTTACCATTCTCTCTTCTTATTTACGTGCAGAGAGCTTGTCTTTGTGAAGCGATTGAGCTTTGTAGAGATCCATTGGTTTCTGCGTGAAAGGGATTATATGAACTAGATACTAGATCTGTAGTGTTGCTGACAGTGTGGCGACAGAGAGATGCGTTTGTCCTTTATCCCGATCCATCCTGCAGCGCGTCATATCACCGAGCCTCCCCTACTGACACACATAGCCCTGTTTTATAAATCCCTTGTTCAGAAGTTAACCACAGGGCTCTGGGCAAAAGTAGTGCACTATATAGGGAAGAGGGTGCCATTTGAGGCGTAACCAGAGTCATTCAGAGCACTGCTCTGCTGTGGGGGTGTTGTTTGGTAAATGACAAAGCAGCATGGATTGGTTTCCATCTATTTCACAGGGCCAAATGAAAGGAGCCTGTTGGCAAAGTGAATCAAGTGCACCCTGGAGAACCATAAAGCATGACCTTTTACTGCTCGTTACACTGAGGCAGAGTGATGCGGGGGATTCTTGTTGGCCGTAGGCCTTTACTGCACACTATATCTCAATAGGTTGAGCTTTCAAAAGAGCTTCCACTATAGACTGCCACCATCCAAGTTGCACTCTAGCATTGGTGTGGTCACCTCAACCAGCATTGTATTTGGGACAAACCCTAAACCTCATCTAAATCTTGTAGTGAATAATGGGGCAATTGAACACGTTGAGGAGACGAAAACCGCTTGGTGTAACCCTACATTGTAAGCTTAAATGGTCAAAACGTATTGATGCAACGTTTACTAAGATGGGGAGAGGTCTGAGGTCTGTCGCTCTGTCTTCTTGACATCACAATCAACTACACAAGTCCTACAGGTCCTAGTTTCATCCCACCTGGACTACTGCCAAGTTATATGGTCAAGTGCCGCAAAGAAGGACATGGGCAAATTCCAGTTGGCCCAGAACAGAGCAGCACAGCTGGGCCTTAAATGTACACTGAGGGCTAGAATCAAGAACGTGCATGTCGGTCTCTCCTGGCTAAAAGTAGAGGAGAGATTGACTGCATCACTGCTTGTCTTTGTGCGAGGTGTTGAAAGCACCAAACTGTCTGTTCAAACAGCTCAGACACCCATACATACCCCACAATGCCACCAGGGGTCTCTTCACACGTTGTGCTGTGAGGTGTTGATTTATTCATTTCTCTTTATCTGATTTTACTGCTTGAGCTACCTGATGTGAAAGAGAGATCCATGTAGTCATGGTTCTATTTAGTACTGTGTGTTTCTGGACTTGGGGACTGTGAAGAGATTTTATATTTTAATTTGTAATATTAGAGTAATAATGTAATAATGTCTTGTATGTTGTATTGATTTATTTATGATGTAGGATGTTGTTGTTTTGTTGTGATGTAACTGTTCTAGCCTATAATTAATCATTCACAACCAACATACGACACAACTGATTACAGATTGTAGTATTATTTTAGATTTAAGGTTGATTTAAGGTTGATTCAGGGTTGATGAAGAAGTTCACCCCATTTCTCCACCTTCCATCACCAACAACATTGTCCTCAAAGCCCATCTTGACAGCTGACACAGTGTAAATAATGTCATGACTTTTAAGGTTCCCCTGCTGTGTGTGTGTGTCCAGGCTTGCACAGCTCCTACGCCACTCACCACAGCCCACTGGACCAGGATATGAGGATGGCCATGTCTCCTGACTGCCACATCACGCCTGTCTACGACGACAGAGCCTTCCAAAGCCCCATGTATCACAGCCCCACCCACAACCACCACGGATCACACAGCGCTATCTACACGACACTCACAGGTACTGTAACACACTACCAGCAGACACAACTCCACATGGCTAGGACCATTGGGACCAGAGACTTGCACAGTGTGTTATGACTAGTTTGTAATTTACAGTCAACACGTTATTCATATGTGGGCTGTCTTTTCTAAGACACATGGCGATGCAGTTATACAGACTCAAGGTGGAGAAGTGTGTGTGTGTGTGTGTGTGTGTGTGTGTAGGCTACGCCCCATCCTGAATATTTCTGTGTCTTTGTATTCCCAGGTGCGGAGAACCTTCAGCGGACCCTCCAGAGGACCACAAGCCATTGCAGCACCCTGGCGTACCAAAGAAGCAGCTATGGGCTGAACACCGCAGGGTCATACGCAGACCCCTACAGGGTCTCCCAGCAGGGACAGGGGCCCAATGAGACCTCTTTCTCCAGGCACTCTGGTCTGGTCGACAGGGCTGCCACAAGGTCCCCCCTCCATAGACAGTATACAAAAGGATCCTAGGTACAAATACACAACGCACCATCACACACACACACACACGTCGAGCCACATTATGATTACATCCAGACATGTTATTGAGGAATTCAAATCAAATGATGTGTCATTGATGTTGGAAGCGATAGATTGAAAATTGCTTTTAGACTCACTTTCTTTCCCTCTCACCTTATCTCTCTCCCTCTATCTATCGCTCTCTCTCCCTCCCCCCATCTCTCTCTCTCCCTCCCTCTCATCTCTCTCCCTCTGTAGGGAGTTTGCATGGCGTGACCCCGATCTTCCTGAGGTGATCCACATGCTGCAGCATCACTTCCCCTGTGTCCAGGCCAACGCTGCAGCCTACCTCCAGCACCTGTGTTACGGAGACAACCGCATCAAAGTGGAGGTAACAGGATGCCCGTCTGTCCCTGTCTGTTCCTAACCTCTCAGCTGATGTGTATGATCAAACAGACTATATGGGGATGGGAAGTCCTTCCCTAGAGAGGATTTGAAAGCACAAACGCATAGCCCTTTTCTGCAGTCAAATGACCAAATTGCACTGTTATTAACATTTTTCACAATTTCATAATCCCAAAAACCTTTTTATTTTCAGAAAATGTCAAACAGTTTTGTTATATTTCAGTCTTCTGTGATGTGTATATATAGTGTAATATTGGGATGCTAACTCAAAATGTATTACATTTAAACTCTATATCTGGCATGGTACAGGTGTCTTATTTATTTTAAGCCTATAACCATGTGTGTGAGGTGTATACTTTTGTTTCAAAGTAGATTGGTTAAAGACTACCCAGAAACACTCTGGGTGACCCTGATTTAGCCTGCTGCAGTAAAAGGTGAATTAATATAAAGGATAGCGCTAAAAACATGAAAATAAACTGGGTGGTTTGAGCCCTGAATGTATACCACGGGTATGACAAAAAAATGGTTTACTGTTCTAATTACGTTGGTAACCAGTTTATAATAGCATTAAGGCACCTCGCTTGTTTGTGGTATATTGCCAATATACCACGGCTAAGGGCTGTATCCAGGCACTCTGCGTTGCGTCGTGCTAGGGAACAGCCCTTAGGCGTGGTAAATTGGCCATATACCACACCCCCCTCTTAAATAACTGTTATTGATGATACCTTTTTTGTCAGCTCCAGGTGTGTGTGACCTTGACCCTCTTCTAACAGGTGTGTCACCTGGGAGGTGTCCAGCACCTGGTGGACCTGCTGGACCACAAGGCTATGGAGGTGCAGAGGAGTTCCTGCGGAGCCCTGAGGAACCTGGTTTATGGCAAGGCTACAGATGACAACAAGGTGGCCCTGAGGAACTCTGGTGGCGTCCCCGCTCTGCTCAGACTGCTGAGGAAGACCACCGACAACGACGTCAGGGAGTTAGTCACTGGTACGTCTCTCTGCCTCACTGTCTGTCTGTCTCTGTCTTTTTTTGCTGTCTGCGTGTTTTTATGACTGTCTAGACCAGGGGTATTCAACTCTTACCCTACGAAGTCCGGAGCCTGCTGGTTTTCTGTTCTACCTGATAATTAATTGCACCCACCTGATGTCCCAGGTCTAAATCGGTCTCTGAATAGACGGGAACAATGAAAAAACGCAGCGAACTGGCTTTGAGGTCCAGAGTTGAGTTTGAGAGGTCTAGATCTATCTATATGCCTGCTTTCTGATACAGTATTTCTTGCCTATCTCTGCATTATCAAGTGAGGGATGACTGGAAACAACCTTATGGCCACACCACAGCACGGGTCCTCTGCTCACTACATCCGTGCCTATCCCCCTTTACCACTAGGGGTGCTGTGGAACCTGTCGTCGTGCGACGCGGTCAAGATGACCATCATCAGGGGACGCTCTGAGCACCCTGACCAACACTGTGGTCATCCCCCACTCCGGCTGGAGCAGCAGCAACTACCGAGAGGAGACCAAGCTCAAGTTCCACTCCTCTCTCCTGTTGCGCAACACCACCGGCTGCCTCAGGTGAGGAGTGAGGAAGTCATCCCTGTAAGAACAGATGACTGTACATCGCTTTGGATTAAAGCTTCTGCTAAATGGCATTCTTTGTGTGTGTGTGTGTGTGTGCGCGTGTGCGTGCGTGCGTTCATGTGGCTGTAAACCTGTATGTATTGTATATGTGGTTGTATTGTTGACCTTTCTACTGTGTTTTGCTACAGGAACCTGAGTTCAGCAGGAGACGAGGCCAGGGGTCAGCTGAGGTGTTGTGAGGGGCTGGTGGATTCACTTTTCTATGTCCTCAAGGCCTGTGTTAGCACCTCTGACTTCGACAGCAAGGTGGGCTTACAATAAGAGTAGTACATTTAGGCTAGTCCAGAAACAATGGCATGCACCTCACCTGCCTGAACCCTCTCTACTTTACCCAGAATTAGACCATCCCTCTTCACTCAGTTTCTGCTATCCATCTCTGCTATCCCAACTTCGAGTTCCTGATCTTACCCCCTTGGTGTGTGTGTATTGTGTGCGTCACTGGAATGCTTCCCCCTCCTCGCCCAGATTGTGGAGAACTGTGTGTGTACTCTGAGGAACCTGTCCTACCGTCTGGAGATAGAGATGCCCTCGTCTCGCCTGCTGGGGACTCAGGAACTGGATGCCCTGCTGGGCTACGGGGCCCCCAGTAAGGACCTAGACTACCTCTGCTGGGGCAAGAAGAGGAAGAAGAAGAAGAGGGGCTGGCTGGATGATAAGGTGTGTGTATGTAGGGGTTATTCACTTTCCTTGGCTAAGTCACACTCCGACACCTATGATAAAGGCGCCTGGAAATGTGTTAGAATTAACACATAACATTAGCTAAGATACACTATGTACACTAAGTATTTGGACACCTGCTCGTCGAGCATCTCATTCCAAAATCATGGGCATTAATATGGAGTTGGTCCCCCCATTGCTGCTATAACAGCCTCCACTCTTCTGGGAAGTCTTTCCACTAGATGGAACTTGCGGGGACTTGCTCCCATTCAGCCACAAGAGCATTAGTGAGGTCGGGTACTGATGTTGGGCGATTAGGTCTGGCTCGCAGTCGGCGTTCCAATTCATCCCAAAGGTGTTCGATGGGGTTGAGGTCAGGGCTCTGTGCAGGCCAGTCAAGTTCTTCCACACTGATCTCTACAAACCATTTCTGTCTTGACCTCGCTTTGTGCACAGGGGCATTGTCATGCTGAAACAGGAAAGGGCCTTCCCCAAACTGCTGCCACAAATTTGGAAGCACAGAATCGTCTACAATGTCATTGTATGCTGTAACGTTAAGATTTCCCTTCACTGGAACTAAGGGGCCTAGCCCGAACCATGGAAAACAGCCCCAGATTATTATTCCTCCTTCACCAAACAGAGTCCAATGCTGGCGAGCTTTACACCACTCCAGCCGACTCTTGGCATTGCGCATGGTGATCTTAGGCTTGTGTGCGGCTGCTTGGCCATGGAAACCCATTTCATGAAGCTCCCAAGGCAGTTTGGAACTCGGTAGTTTGTGTTGCCACAGATTTGATTAGAACTGACTGCCTATCACCCGACGCATGCTCTTCATTATGCTTTCAGTGGGACGGCGTGGGACCCATCCCGGGGTTTGGTAAGCCTCCGCGGGGGGCAGAGATGCTGTGGCACCCGGCCGTGGTAAAGCCCTACCTCAGCCTGCTGGCAGAGAGCTCCAACCCTGCCACCCTGGAGGGCTCCGCCGGATCCCTCCAGAACCTCTCCGCTGGAAACTGGAAGGTGTACCGCTTTATTTCTTTGTACCCTTTTTTTATACAGGCTAGTCTCATTAAGAAGTCTCATTGAGATCCAATCTATTTCACAAGAGACCAACAGCCCACACAGGGCACTCGTGTCTGTTATGCATTGCTGTTTATCCGGTGTTATTGAAAGGCTACATCATCATAACGGTGCTGTAATAACGTCATTGGACTTCCTGGGTAAATAAAGGTGAAATAAAAATACAATAGAAATCCTAATCCCTGTGTGCAGTTTGCGGCCTACGTCCGTGCGGCGGTGCGGAAGGAGAAGGGGCTTCCTATCCTGGTGGAGCTGCTGAGGATGGACAACGACAGGGTGGTCTGCTCTGTGGCCACCGCTCTGAGGAACATGGCCCTGGACAGCAGGAACAAGGAGCTTATAGGTCAGATACACACACACACACACACACACAGAAACTCGCTCTCTTTCTCTCACACACACGTATAAGTCCTTCATGCCCCCTGTCTCCCCTCTCAGGAAAGTATGCGATGCGCGACCTGGTGAACCGTCTGCCTGGGGGAAGCCCCTCCCTGCTGTCTGACGAGACGGTGGCGTCTGTCTGCTGCACGCTCCACGAAGTCACCAGCAGGAACATGGAGAACGCCAAGGCCCTGGCAGCCACGGGGGGCATCGAGAAGCTGGTGGACATCAGTAAGGGCAGGGGGAGGGAGTATTCTATGAAGGTGGTGAAGGCTGCTGCTCAGGTCCTCAACACGCTGTGGCAGTACAGAGACCTGCACACCCTCTACAAACAGGTCAGATCACTAAGTCTTCACAATGGTTTTGGTATAATCGCTTAACTAATATCAAAAGTTCCAGACTTGGCTCCATTTTACCTTGGAAAAACTGATCTCTGATAAAATACATGAATATCCAGTTTTGCAAGGGTAAAATATCACTGTCCTGAGAGTAGCAATTATCTCTGTTGTAGGACGGATGGCACCACAGTCATTTCATCACTCCTGTGTCCACTCTGGAGAGAGACAGGTACAGGTCTCAACCAACCCTGCCTACTAGCAGCTTACAGATGTCCCCCGTGCCCCGCCAATCAGGTGAGAGCACTCAACTGTCATGTTCAAACTACTCATCAACACACACCACAATGGACCTTCCCTCCGGGTCTGGTTCCTCTCAAAGTTTGTTCCCTGCCACTATGCTTCCGTTTGCTCTTTGAGGTCTAGGCCCGGGTTACTGTCAAGCACTTTCTGACAAGTGGTTTATAAATATAATGTTGATTGAGGGATTGAATGAATGGAATGTCTTCTCAGGTGGTAGTGCAACCTCCTCTCCTGCCATGTTAGGGATCAGAAGACACAGCTCTAACTACCAGACGGCTCAGTCATCTATGCAACTCGATACATATTATGGAGACAACAGTTTACATAAAAACCAGTATACAGGTAAGCCATGATGAAGGTCTTTTTATTCGCCAGTACATTTTCCATGTACATTTTATATTTTTTGAATGTTTCATACACACAGCTGAGTTCACAATGCCTCATGCTTGTATTCTTATCTTTGTTTTCACTTTCAGGGTCAGAAAAGCAAACACCATATTTTATCGGGTCCTATTCCTCACCATCAAGAGAGGAATATCCTAGGTCCCAGGTAAGACAAAAATATGTTGTGGTTCTGGTGTCTTAAAGGTCCAATGCAGCAGTTTTTATCTCAGTATCAAGTAATTTCTGCGTAACAATGAAGTACCTTACTGTGATTGTTTTCAATTAAATGGGTCAAAAAGAAACAACAATAGCTTCTTAGCAAGAATTTAGTGGGGAAAACTAGCTATTATTGGCAGAGAGGTTTGGAACCCTCTTTCTTATTGGTCTATTAACTAATTTACCACCTGGTGACATACCTGGCACTCAAAATCCATCCCACCCAAACAGGCTGAAATTTAAGGCATTCATTTCAAACAGCTCTTACACTAAAAGGGCATTAACATATTTTTTTCAATTTCACAGTATTATTCCAAACTAATAGTGTGGAAATATATATAAAGTGCAGGAAAATCTCAATTCTGACTGCACTGGGCTTTTAAATTCTCTTTCAGATACCTAAAATAAGATTACACAACCCTATTGTCCTTTATCGGGTGTAGTGGTGCCCACTGAGTCCGCATAGAGCCTTTCTTGTGTTTAAGTGATTCATTGTATCTTAAAAGTTTGGTCTTTCATTGTGTTCAGTGGTGTAGTGGAAGAGGGTTTACCCACCTTTTCTGGAAAAATGCATTGAAATCGGACAGAGATTACCCACCTATTTGTTTACCACTACATCACTGGTTGTGTGTAATAGTCCCTCCACTCTCATGTAGGACTCATGTTTGTTGTGTTGAAGGAAATGAGTTTGTCTTTTGTTTTACGAGCAGGAAGATGTGTTCTACTCCGACGAGCCGGATAGGAATACTTACAACAACTACAGAATGTGTCTGTCATCACCACAAGGTTACGGGGAGGAGGAGCCTGGGCCTTACCAGGACGAGCCAGAGAACCTGACCTCCACAGAGCGATACAACACCTCCCAATCTAACAGACTGAAATCCAATACCAACACCACTAACTACGTGGACTTCTACTCTACCACGAGGAGGCCTTCTCAGAGGGCTAACCAGTACACTGGATCCCCTGACTCCTGGGTGTAGGGGTGGAGAAACCATGTAGAAACCATGGGGGGTTGTGCTTGTGTATGTGTGTGAGATAGAAATGTGAGAGACAGAAAGAACATGAGTGTGTCTGTATGTGTGTGTGTGGTTCCAGTGGGAAAGAGCTTGTTGTTTTCTGGAGTGGTGTAATGTCAGCCAAAGAACGTGTTCTATTACAGGGGAGTTTGTTCTAGTTTTTCTCAGCAGTAAGAAAGGTCTGTTGGCTTTATGATGAGGTTGGTTGGATACGAGCCAGGCATCCGCTTGGTTGGAAATGTGGAGAATGGAGAGTGCTGGAGAAGTGTTGCGTAAAAATAAACATTAAAGGGATAGTTTACTCAAAATAGAAATGAACATGATTTTCAATATATGTTAGCTGTAATTGATAAACTCAGACAGTATGGATATAGTAAAGGCAGCAAATATCTCAAAACTAGCTTGTTGAATCAACCACAGCAAAATGGAAAATAATGTAAATTTGTATTTTGAGTAAACTAAATAATTTGTATGTTGGCCAAATATATATCATGAAGTCATATCTGTGAAATGTCAAATAGTATTTGTACAGAGAAATAAAAATTGTTACACTGTGTTGTTACAGAACGTTACTGTATTCAATGTGTAGACTGTGTATGTATGATACGGTGTCTAGTTTTTTTTTTTATGATTTCTTTATTTAAGTGTGTGAATTTCCCCCCAAAACGCCCTGTTGTATGTTGTCCAACACATGTGCCATGTGTCAAATGGAAGTGTATGAAGATTTTTAAAAAAGAGCGGATGATAACACTAAAAAAGATTCAGAAGTTGTGAAAGTGAGCCTTGGTTAAATAAATCAGCTGTGAATGGAATTGCAGGTGTTGGTGATTTATTATATATATTTTTTTTTGTCATCCAAACCCTCTTCACTTGGAAGGCGCGCGCAACCAGCTCCCAGAAAGCGCACGAGAGCGCGCCTTTCATCAGCAACTCCAACTTCGAGGATGGACCACAGCTCCGCTCCTGCAATGAACATTCCTACAGCTATGGAGGGAAATGCCTTGTTTTGAAGAAACGTCGACAAACTAAACTTGACTCTTCTTTTTTAACAGGTATATTTTGCTTGTACTGTTACATGTGAGGTCGTCGGCTGTTTTGTGAGGCGACTTCTAGACGCGTGAAGTATCAGGACATGACAAACCGTTACATTGTTTAACGTTACAGTTTACGTAATCGTTCATGTGGGGCGTCAAAGTTATTGCAAAAAAAACATTTTTTTTTACTGTATCGTGCATGAATTAATTCGTAAGTAATAGATTAAATAACGGATTTCAGCATGTGCCTCGCATTTGTTTTCAAGTCAAATGTTCTGCTATTCACTTTTGCTAATCTGGAATCCGTTTCACATTGAGCTGCATCCATAAATGTTTACCATTCTCAACATTTCCCTTTTTGTCAGGTTTCATTCCAGACAACTGTGCCTGATGAGGATATGTTAGGGCTCATCGTAATCCATGTCTTCCCATGACTAGTGTTGCCTCATTTAGGAGTTGATGGTTCTGTTACTGCAATAGCACTTTTTGCAGAGGGAATAATATATTTGTATTGACTATTTTTCACAGAACTCCCTGTAATCAGTTTAACATGTTCAAAGCAGTATTTGGGAGGAATAGGAAAGAAGAGAAGAGCAGGAGGGATCCAGGTAGGAAAGAACAAACAACACCATCTACAACACTGCACCCATTACAGTTTGTGCCAGGTAACTAGACATCTTTTCACTGACTATAATAGTGTCATATGATTTTGTTGATAAAAGGATGGGTTGAAATGTTTACCAATAGGTAACTGATGGTTTTCTGGGGGGGGTGTTTCTGGAATCTGGGTACTAGTCTGTTGTATCAGTCTCAGAGCAGAGATCGTTTCTGGCGAAGTGAAACCAATCCTCGACATTAGTAGCACTCGCCCTAATTGAAGACGGTAGCGACTTGGCTGCTCCGAATTTTCTGTCCCCGGGTGTTTGAGTATAGAGCCATTTCAATTAGCCTAATTAAGCAGTGAATGCTGCGTCCCACTGCTGTAAGTTTCTCTCAGACCTAAAGTGTGCCACGAGAAGTTGGAGTGGGTTAAACAAACAGCCCTGACCCACAAAAAGAAGATACTGAAATGATCAATAACTTCTGGGTCATGACTATACAAAATAGTAAGAGCACCTGCTCTTTCCATGACACAGACTGACGAGGTGAATCCAGGTGAAAGCTATGATCCCTTATTGGTGTCACTTGTTAAATCCAGTTCAATCAGTGCAGGTGAAGGGGAGGAGACAGCTTAAAGAAGTATTTCTAAGCCTTGAGACAGTTGAGACATCGATTGTGTATGTGTGCCATTCAAAGGGGCAAGACAACATTTTTAAGTGCCTTTGAACAGGGTATGCTAGTAGATGCCAGGCTCAACGGTTTGTGTCAAGAACTGCAACGCAGCTGGGTTTTTCACACTCAACAGTTTCCCGTGTGTATCAAGAATGGTCCACCACCCAAAGGACATCCAGGCAACTTGACACAACTGTGGGAAGCATTGTAGTCAAAATGGGCCAGCATCCCTGTGGAACACTTTCAACACCTTGCAGAGTCCATGCCCTGACTAATTGAGGCTGTTCTGAGGGAAAGGGGGTGGTATAGCATTTTTATATAGCTTACCAGTTCTAAATCATTTTTGTCAACCCTCTTTCTTTTGGTAGGCTATAATCTATTATTTAGATTGATGCTAAGCCTTGTGTGCTTCCGCTGTGGGGTCGTGCCTCTTTCCAGTAGTTATGTAGCTACTAGCTAGCTCCATTCTGTGAGGTAACAACAAGGGTGTTGTCAGTTTCTCATAACGTGAGTGTTCACCCCTAGAGAAGTCTGGGGGAAATCAGAAGGCACTGTAGATATATGGGTACAAAGTCAGCATATTGCACATTAAATATTTACGAGCCACAGAACTCAGAGAAGTGTGTCAGTCTCATCTACTATCTACCAGGAAATCTACCATTAATGCCTCTAGGTCCTTAGATTTAGTCCAAACGGTGGACTACCATGCTAATAATGGCATGCACATTTTAAATCGTTTTCATTGTTGGACATAAGGCTGTAAAATCACCAGGAAATCATCTCAAAGTGATTTTAATGTAGGAAATCTGTTCCCAAGTATTATTATATCCCAATATAATCAAGGTTTGAAATGATTATTTTGATGTCTAATACTATATCTGTTTGTAGTGTACAAATTATTTATAACTATGTTCCGGCCGCCCGACCATCCGCTCAAAGAAAAATTGGCCCACGGCTGAATGTAATTGGCGACCCCTGGTCTAAGCCTATGGGTAGACATCGTGTGACGCTGACTGTGATTGGATTAAAAGCCTTGGGGGAGAAAGTTGTTCCCTGACTACATGATGAGCAGCATATGTTTCCCATAAGGCTGTGGTCTGTGTGTGTGGCCTGGAGGCTCGCTCAGAGGCATCAGAGAAGGAGAATGGAAACTTTGCAGCACGATTAGGGGCCCTGAGTTTATAACTAATCACAATCAAGTTATAGCAACTCCCTACCTAGTAATGTTGGTTTTGCCCATAACCTGTAAGTTCTGCTTTATACGGATGGGTGTATCCTTGCAGATTGTTGTTCAAATACATTATATAATGTAGATGATCATCTGTCTCTCTTCTTGTCATCCACAGGAATGAGGTTACTGTATAAACCATGCTAAATTTCAATCGACTGCTTTAATGTCATTTTGTTGTAGCATTACATCCTACTCCAGCCCCGTTCATGCTGTGTCATTATTACACCCTATGCATCAGGCGTACCCAGTAACTTGCAATGCACACGCACGTCATTGCAGCTGTGCAGTGATTGCATTTAGCTTAGAGAGGAGACAAAAGCGGAACACACTTTCCTCAAAGACCTGAGCTGCCAGTAGGCGGTCCGCTCTTCAAAGGGCCACTACTAGACTTCAAGAATAGATCCGGTCTCTAATGCAAAGGGAATGTCGTCCACTTAGTATTGCTCCAAACCATGTATTTGACGATCCTGTTTAAAGGGATAACCCACCCCCAGAAATAAAAATCATACAACTCCTGTCAATTTGGTGAAAGCCTATGTTCAATTTGTTTTACCCATGATTTAACTTCGAAGTGGTCCATCTGTGAAATCAGGAAATCGTGTAGGAACGAGTCGTAGCTACATGGTTCTCGTCATTGGAGATAGGGGATAACACACTATCACATTTCAAAACGCTTTTTTTGTGCTCAATCTAAACAGTGTACCAAATGATTCAACTCAGTTTCTCTTTCAAGTACCATCCCACAATGCGCCCTGTCTGTGGGAAAGGTGGGAAAGGGCCAGTGTTGCCATAGCAACATGCTCAGCACTCACTCTGGGCAGAGATGAACTGCAAGTTGAACTCAGTGAGATAGACTCCTAAATTGCTAGTGCAGTTGGTTTAGGCGGTTTTACAGATAGCTAGCTACGTCACATGCTGATGTTGACTTGGGTATTATTGTCTGTACATCCGTTTGCTACTCAGCTAGCTAAAAAGCCAACCAGCCCAGAGAGCATTGCATTGTGGGTTTTGTAGTCGACGTGAGCTACAACAGATTTCCACTACGATTTTCGCATGTTGCTACCAACCTTGTTATAACGACAAAATGAAACATTTGGTCACAAAAAAATATTGTTTTCACATATTACTGTTGTTTAACACTGTTAATCATAGGAATTAGTGGGTTGGGGTGGATTATCCCTTTATGTTTCCAGATACACCTTTTGATAGGCCCTATTATTGATTACAGTTTAATTTGTTCTCTCTCTCTCTCTTCTCTTTTCCAACCCCTTTTAATCTCTCTCACCTTTCCCACTATATCTCCCTCTCCTCTCGTTAGCGGTAGTCGCTGATTACCACAGCCACAGTATCCAACGAAGGGGTGCTGGTGCTTGGGTGACCCACTACCAGGAGACTAGCCATGCCCACCACCCCCACCCCTCAAGGGGCAGGCCGAGGGGGAAGCTGACTAAGGGGGAGTCCATCTCCCTGCCTTCCTCACCCCTTGTCCATCGCCAGTCTTACATAATGCCCTCAGATATGAGCATCAAGTCCCCAGGTACTGTAACATCCACCAGGCTTTTGTTCTTCTAATGAACACACACATATACACACGCACACACACACACACACACTGAGGGAGCGGCACATCTATAGATAATCTGTAAAAACGAATATACTTTCATCATTCTCTTTTTTGCAGGTCATCTTGTTCTCGTTGCTATGTTCGTTGCTAGCCTAGCATATTGATCAGTATCTCCCACGGTTCTGACAGGCTCTTGTGTGCTCTTTGTGGAGATTAGGTTATGATTGCTCTGCCTGGTTTTTAAGCTCAGTGGGTTTATAGCACAGCCAGTACATGCCTAATGATTGATTAAGGGCTATTCACACAGCTAGCACGTCTTTTCCCCTGGGAAATATAGGAGATTATGCTCAAATCACATTGTCAAATGTACATGCTGTCCAGGATACAGTACATCAATAACAACAACTCACTGTATCTCCAAGGACTGAAGGCTGGGGAAGTTTAGAAAGCAAACCGTTACTTTAGTTTTTGTCATTAGCTTTTTGAGTATTTCTACCATGCCGTGATTTCTCGGTGGTAGGCCAGGGCTATGTAGTAACTGGGTTTCTACTCTCTGCAGTTCCACCTCTTACTCACTGACCCAGCGGGCCTCTGCTAAGTGCCCGGCCCCCCACTGCGCAGCTTTGGAATGCAACTGTTTACCTTTTTTTGGAAGATTATGCTTAGATGTTTTCAGTGTTCGTGTCTTCGGGCATTCTAGCTGAGTAACACTAGGTGGCAGTGCAGTGTGCATCAAGCTGAAGCTCCTAGTTTACTGTAACAGTGTGGACCTTTACCTCAACACAGACACACACACACACACACTCAGTCATGTTGGCGGTTTGAGCTGTTATCATCACAGGGATTAGTTTATACTGTACTGCATGTATCTGAGCTCATGTTGGCTCCTCCCAACTTGTGGGAGAAATTCAAATTCCCCACTGCAAATCCCATCTGGAAGAGTTGAATTTCTCTCTCGCTCTCACTCTCTCTCTCTGCTGCTCTGACTGAAGGTCTGTACAGGAAGCTGGAGTATGTGGAGAGTCCTTCTTTTCCTGGAGACGCGTTCGTCTTCGCTCTGAACAATAGCAACACTTCCCAGAGAGGTGAGTGTGAGCGTGTCTGCACAGAGAGTTGTGGATGAGAGATGAGACGAGGGAGGGGAGAGAGAATGATATACAGTACAGTACATTTGGAAAAGGAGGAAGAGAGGTACAGAGGATAGAGAGAACAAATCTTCCATAGTTTGGAGTTCTTTGATTTAGTGTCAAATGCACATATACAGTATGTGCGAGCGTATTTGTGCGTGTGGATGCATGTGTGCATGCGCATGTGTTTAATTGAGCTGCCAAACCTAAGTTGTTCTGAGGGTTACAGTGTAAATGCCAGCCGTACCCTGCACAGCTGTCTATGTGGAGAGGCTGGGGGCTGGTCCTGAGGCGGAGCAGCCTGTCTCCAGCATCCTCCTTCCCTCTTGTTGCCAAGCACCGCTCTTCTCCCTCTGCTTCTCATAACCAACGGTGACATTGTGCTGGTGTGTTTACTGTGTGTTTCAATCATTCCGAATTATAGACCTTCCTGGAATTTGTCACGCAGAGGTCAGAGTTAGATTGATGAAGCTTTCAATATTGTCTGGTTGTTTAAGTTACGAGGTGTTGTTCGTAATAGTACCATGGAGAGCTGAATGCATAGATTAACTGATTATGGCTTCCTGACCTCAGGTGGGAAATCAGTTGGGCACTTGGATGGAGACATTGGCTGATAGACTGCATCCTCAATCTATCTTGTTCTTTCTCTCTCTCTCTCTCTCTCTCTCTCTCTCTCTCTCTCTCTCTCTCTCTCTCTCTCTCTCTCTCTCTCTGTGTCTCACTCTCACACCCTCCCTCTCACTTTTTCTCTCTCTCTCCCTCTCGGTTTGTCTTGTTTAGTTTTAGCCACAATTGTGTGATTTGAGGGCAGCTTTTTAAAACAGTAACCACCATTTTCCACTGCCCACATAGACCCATAGTGTATCTCCAATAACCATTATGAATGTAAAGTAAATATAGATCATTATAATACATTTACTAACAATTTCCTTCAAATTTTTGTGGTAATTTGCAATACTTCAATGTGACGTTTTCCATATTTGCTTTTCAATGTGCTTTTATCGTTATGAATTTTAATGAACTCTGAATGGAGCAGAGGTACATTTTTGACATCATATACAGTGAGGGAAAAAAGTATTTGATCCCCTGCTGATTTTGTACGTTTGCCCACTGACAAAGAAATGATCAGTCTATAATTTTAATGGTAGGTTTATTTGAACAGTGAGAGACAGAATAACAACAACAAAAATCCAGAAAAACGCATGTGAAAAATGTTATAAATGGAATTGCATTTTAATGAGGGAAATAAGTATTTGACCCCTCTGCAAAACAAAACCCTTGTTGGCAATCACAGAGGTCAGACGTTTCTTGCAGTTGGCCACCAGGTTTGCACACATCTCAGGAGGGATTTTGTCCCACTCCTCTTTGCAGATCTTCTCCAAATCATTAAGGTTTCGAGGCTGACGTTTGGCAACTCGAACCTTCAGCTCCCTCCACAGATTTTCTATGGGATTAAGGTCTGGAGACTGGCTAGGCCACTCCAGGACCTTAATGTGCTTCTTCTTGAGCCACTCCTTTGTTGCCTTGGCCGTGTGTTTTGGGTCATTGTCATGCTGGAATACCCATCCACGACCCATTTTCAATGCCCTGGCTGAGGGAAGGAGATTCTCACCCAAGATTTGACGGTACATGGCCCTGTCCATCGTCCCTTTGATGCGGTGAAGTTGTCCTGTCCCCTTAGCAGAAAAACACCCCCAAAGCATAATGTTTCCACCTCCATGTTTGACGGCGGGCATGGTGTTCTTGAGGTCATAGGCAGCATTCCTCCTCCTCCAAACACGGCGAGTTGAGTTGATGCCAAAGAGCTCCATTTTGGTCTCATCTGACCACAACATTTTCACCCAGATGTCCTCTGAATCATTCAGATGTTCATTGGCAAACTTCAGACGGGCATGTATATGTGCTTTCTTGAGCAGGGGGACCTTGCGGGCGCTGCAGGATTTCAGTCCTTCACGGCGTAGTGTGTTACCAATTGTTTTCTTGGTGACTATGGTCCCAGCTGCCTTGAGATTATTGACAAGATCCTCCCGTGTAGTTCTGGGCTGATTCCTCACCGTTCTCATGATCATTGAAACTCCACGAGGTGAGATCTTGCATGGAGCCCCAGGCCGAGGGAGATTGACAGTTCTTTTGTGTTTCTTCCATTTGCGAATAATCGCACCAACTGTTGTCACCTTCTCACCAAGCTGCTTGGCGATGGTCTTGTAGCCCATTCCAGTCTTGTGTAGGTCTACAATCTTGTCCTTGACATCCTTGGAGAACTCTTTGGTCTTGGTCTTGGCCATGGTAGAAGTTTGGAATCTGATTGATTGATTGCTTCTGTGGACAGGTGTCTTTTATACAGGTAACAAGCTGAGATTAGGAGAACTCCCTTTAAGAGTGTGCTCCTAATCTCAGCTCGTTACCTGTATAAAAGACACCTGGGAGCCAGAAATCTTTCTGATTGAGAGGGGGTCAAGTACTTATTTCCCTCATTAAAATGCAATTCCATTTATAACATTTTTCACATGCGTTTTTCTGGATTTTTGTTGTTGTTATTCTGTCTCTCACTGTTCAAATAAACCTACCATTAAAATTATAGACTGATCATTTCTTTGTCAGTGGGCAAACGTACAAAATCAGCAGGGGATCAAATACTTTTTTCCCTCACTGTAAGATGATTAGGTTTGCCTTTCAAAACCACCTTAGCAGACTCAAACAAATTAATGATTAGAAATGAATAGCTGTAAAATACATTTGAGTGTATTCAGTGTAGGGTTTGGTAATGACTTTGGTAATGACTTTGACAGGCCACATCATTATTCTCTTTTGCACAAAAACCAAGAATACTCCTGTCGGATAAGAACGATGAGGAATGAATTTCTCCCAGAATTTGAAGGTGTGTTTCCTTGAGACGGAGGGTGCAGAGTCAGATCTTGTTCTCCGTTTTTGTGGATCTCTGCTTGACCAAAGTGCCTTCCCACTGAATCAATGTTTTTCCCACCAACGGAGGCTGCTGAGGGGAGGACGGCTCATAGTAATGTAATGGAATGGAATAGTAATGGAAACCACATGTTTGATACCATTCCATTGACTCCATTCCAGCCGTTACTATGAGCCGTCCTCCCCTCAGCAGTCTCCACTGGTTTCCACGTCATTTCAACCCCAAAATGTAATGTGATGATGTTGAATCAACGTGGAAAAATGATTGGATTTCCAAAAAGTAATCAACCTAAGGGAAGTTCGCCTTTTTTTCACCAAACGTTTAACCTTAATCTGTAGATTTCACATTGAATTCACGTTAGTTGACAACTCAACCAAATATAAGTCAAAAACGTTGAACTGACATCTGTGCCCAGTGGGTTGAAGTGCTAAGATTTGATTGAACAACCTTCTGCCAGAAAAAAACAAGCGTGCTCCAGCTCCCAGTCTATTGCACAACCCAGTGTGGGCCAAAACACTTCAGATGCATGTTTTTCACAGAAAGAGTGTATCAGAGTGATAATGTAGAAGGGAGCTGCTAATGTGACAGTTGCTGTGACTATGGTTGGTTTACTACTTCACTTCCATTAAGCTGGATAATGGAGGGTGACATTACAGGATTCATTTAGTTCAGGTGATTCCCTGTTTTCATTTCTATCCAAGATGGCACCCAACTATCCTGGCATTGACGGTCTCTTTTTCGTTCCCGTTTGTAATGTACACTCTTGAATCAGACATTCTGCGTTGAACTGTTCTCTGGTTATCTGAACGTACAGGAGCTCCAGTCAGACAGTCCAGCCCCGTGTTCCACCAAGCGTCTGTTTGTCCTTCTGTCTCTCTCACTGTCTGTGATTAACAGCTCTGCATGTGATCTCTGCTCTGTAGGAAAGGTGCTGGTGCCTGCCTTTCATCTAACCAGTCAGCTCGTTTCATCATCGCCCCTTGTCTGAGAGATGGAGGATGTTGTGACTTTAGGGGGAGAAGAGAGGAGAGATATGCAATAGTGAGGTGGTGGTGACTGTTTCCTCTTATTTGCTTACTGTGTATTGCATCATCTCTATGGTTCATGGGAGAGAACAATGGATTATGTGGAGGCAGGGAGAGGATATCGACAGTGAGAAGGAAAGAATGGGGCGATCCTGAGGGCTTGAGAGAGGAGGAGAGGGATGGAGAGGGGGAATTGATGGAGGGATACACTCTTAGAAAAAAAGGTGCTATCTAGAACCTAAAACGGTTATTTGGCTATCCCCATAGGAGAACCCTTTGAAGAACCCTTTTTGGTTCCAGGTATAACCCTTTTGGGTTCCATGTAAAAAAACTTTCCACAGAGAGTTCTACATGGAACCCCAAAGAGTTCTACCTGGAACCAAAAAGGGTTAACCTTTTGGAACTCTTTTTTTCCAAGAGGGATTGAGGGGAGAGATGGATGAGAAGGTGTCTAACCCCAGAAGGGTTGAGAGTAACTAACGAAGCTGTGTCTCGGTCCTCCCACATTCCTTCCCTTCTTCCTCATCTCTCTCAATAGTAGCTCCGTTTCCTAGACATCATCATATTTCCAACTCACCATTGTATGTAAACAGGATATAGAGGTGCCGTATTGAACACCCTCTCCTCATCCTCCTCTGTACAGTGGTGTAGATGACCTAGAGGTGAAAGGTCATGGCATCACGTCCGTCTCAGTGATGTATCGACGTACCATATTGCTCATCTCAGCCCAGTCCGTCCGGGCGGGGCAGCCAGTGCCAAAGACGACGGTGCAAAGGCGCCTACCCTCTGCTGGAGGCCAGGGCTGAGCTGAGCTCATTGAGATTCTATGCCTGTCTCCTAACCAACCGGGAGCGCTGGGCAGGCACACACACATACACATACACATATGGACACACACACAGAGCTGCTTCAGTCGTGCAGCCAGGGACTGAGAAAGCCACAGCCTCTTCATCGGTAATGAGGCCGACCGGCGCTGCTGCTGCTGCTGACCTGTGGATGCATACATTAACCTCTCCTCCATCGGCATAGTATACATAATCCTCCATCCAATCGACGTAGCCAGGTAGGAGGAAAGGCAGGAAGGTGGAACTGAGCTGGACTGAGCTGAACTGGGCTGGGCTACAGAACGGTGTGTGTGTTTGGTGTGGTGTGTGTCGTGCTGCTCACAGTGATCCGCTCGTCTGTCATCTATCTCCATCTGTCCTCCAGAGCTGCACGCGGAGCTCCAGCCCAGCTCCTCCTCCTTCTCAACCCAGGAACTGATGACCAGGCTGGGCTTCTTACTGGGAGAAGGGACCCCAGCCTCGCCTAGCACCCCCATGGAGGACTGGAGGGAAAAGAAGGTATGTGAAATGAAAGATGGTGGGAAGGATGGGTAGAAGGAAGGAGTGAGAGTGACTAAGAAAGTCAAATGTCAGAAATATGAAAAGGAGGCTCATGTGTTTTCTTTGCAGATGAAGTGAGGAGTTTTTGAATGGCTTCTTTAATTAGATTTAAAGGCAATGTTTTGTATGATAACCAAGATTGAGAGTTTGTTTTGGTTAAGCTGCAAATTTAGAAACTACAAGGTAAATTACCAGTTGAAAAGAAAAAACCGAGGCACTCTTGACTTAATATCTGAAAGCATATACTGTCATGTCATTTTATTTATGGAATGTGTATGTACGAAGGTGTATATCTTGCTTTTAATCTTGTTGCATTGGCTCGCCACATGCTGTTGAGCCTGCAGGAGGTTTATATACTGTACTGTATCATTCGATCACCGTTTGAGCATTGCCCCACTTTCCTAACCTCCTTCCTCCACCTGAGCTCCAGATGGAGCCAGTTTCATGGAGACAGTGTGTCGGCTGTGAGCAGTGTACCGTGTCCTGGTTCAGATAAATGATGGGGTGGTAGAGTGGGAATAGCACTGAGCTGAACGTTTTCTAACGTTGCAGAAACGCTGGGTGCTGGGGTGAGTTGAGACATATAGGATCTAGGAAATGTAGGGTTAGGGTGTTGTTGGAGACGTATGAGGAAGGATGCAGATATTGGGGTTTGGGGACATTGACTCACACACACAGGCCTGCACACACACACACACACACACTTATATACAATGTCCTATATACCATGCATTAACCTGGGGACAGCTGGAAAAGGTGCCAACAGGGTCTATACCTCTGATAATACTTGTCCATAGACAGAGCTTTAAATAAAACACCTCTTTCTAACTCTCTTCTCTCTGCCCTTTCTCTTTCTATATTTCTCTTATCTTGCCACCCTTTCTGTCCATCTCTCCTCCCTTTCTACCTGACTGATATCTCCTACTCCCCCCTCTTTCTCTCTCACTCATCCCTCTCTCATCTTTCTCTCTCTCTGATCCCTCTCTGCCTATCTCTCTCTCTCCCTCTCTGTCTGTAGTGTAATGTCTCTGGCCAGGCGGTGAGCCCATGCTCCACATTGACCTGCAGCACTACATCTCCATGCTCAGACAGCCCCTGCTCCACCATGGGTAGTAGCAGTACCGGGGGGCCACCCTGCCTCCCCAATCCCAGCCCAGGTGGGACCCTCCTCAGCCCCAGTCCCTGCCGGAGCCCCAACTCCACACTTGAGAGCCAGGATAGTGGAATCATAGGTGAGTACTTATATAGACCATCATCACCATAGTTGGATCAATTTAAATTCAGATATTTTCTTCTCACCTCCTGATAAATAATGAATATGTGCACATGATTGTGAGATCTACACTTCGGGTTAAATGTTTTAGAACTCCTACTCATTCAAGGGTTTTCTTTATTTGTACTGTTTTCTACATTGTAGAATAATAGTGATGACATCAAAACTATGAAATAACACATGGAATCATGTAGTAACCAAAAAAGTGTTAAACAAATCAAAATATATTTTATATTTGAGATTCAAATAGCCACCCTTTGCCTTGATGACAGCTTTGCACACTCTTGGCATCCTCTCAACCAGTGTCACCTGGAATGCTTTTCCAACAGTCTTTAAGGAGTTCCCACATATGCTGAGCACTTGTTGGCTGCTTTTTCTTCACTCTGCGCTCCAACTCATCCCAAACCATCTCAATTGGGTTGAGGTCGGGTGATTGTGGAGGCCAGGTCATCTGAAGCAGCACTCCATCACTCTCCTTCTTGGTCAAATAGCCCTTACTCAGCCTGGAGGTGTGTTGGGTCATTGTCCTGTTGAAAAACAAATGATAGTCCGACTAAGCGCAAACCAGATGGGTTGGCGTATCGCTGCAGAATGCTGTGGTAGCCATGCTGGTTAAGTGTGCCTTGAATTCTAAATAAATGACTGACAGTGTCACCGGCAAAGCACCCCCACATCATCACACCTCCTCCTCCATGCTTTACGGTGGGAAATACACATGCAGAGATCATCTGTTCACCCACACCGCGTCTCACAAAGCGGTTGGAACCAAAAATAAAAAAATTGCACTCCAGACCAAAGGACACATTTCCACAGGTCTAATGTCCATTGCTCGTGTTTCTTGGCCAAAACAAGTCTCTTATTATTATTAGTGTCCTTTAGTAGTGGTTTCTTTGCGGGCAATTCGACCATGAAGGCCTGATTCACACAGTCTCCTCTGAACAGTTGATTTTGAGATGTGTCTGTTACTTGAACTCTGTGAAGCATTTATTTGGGCTGCAATTTCTGAGGATGGTAATTCTAATGAACTTATCCTCTGCAGCAGAGGTAACTTGGGTCTTCCTTTACTGTGGCGGTCCTCATGAGAGCCAGTTTCATCATTGTGCTTGATGGTTTTTGCGTATGCACTTGAATAAACTATTCAAGTGCAAACTATTCCGTATTGACTGACCTTCATATCTTAAAGTAATGATGGACTGTCATTTCTTTTTGCTTATTTGAGCTGTTCTTGCCATAACATGGACTTGGTTTTTTTACCAAATAGGGCTAGCTTCTGTATACTACCCCTCCCTTGTCACAACACAACTGATTGGCTCAAATGCATTAAGAAGGAAATAAATTCCACAAATTAACTTTTAAAAAGGCACACCTGTTAATTGAAATGCATTCCAGGTGACTACCTCATGAAGCTGGTTGAGAGAATTCCAAGAGTGTGCAAAGCTGACATCAAGGCAAAGGGTGCCTATTTGAATAATCTCAAATATACAATATATTTTGATTTGTTTAACACTTTTTTGGTTACTACATGATTCCATATGTGTTATTTCATTGTTTGGATGTCTTCACTATTATTCTACAATGTAGAAAATAGTACAAATAAAGAAAGGCCCTTGAATGAGTAGGTGTTCTAAAACTTTTGACCGGTAGGGTATATGGAAGAAGAAAAAACCATCTCATCCTTCCATTGGTCATCTATATATCTCAATAATATACCTCATTACTCACATTGTCAATAATCCTGATTAAGATAAGGGCCTCAGCACTGACTGAATAAATAGAGATAGATGATACGTGTTTCACCTTGCTTTGAGTTCTCAGTCAAGTCTTTCTATCTCCCAACTCTCTCTCTCTTTTTGCCTGTGCCACTTTAGTCGAGAGGCTTCAGTTCCCTCTTGACAAAACTGGGACGTTGCTGTCTTTGCTGCGTATGGGTCTGGACTTTCTAAAATAGGACATCTTTCTCCCTAAATAGAGCTTGTATTTATAGGTAAATACAAAAAGTGCAAGGGGTGCACAGTTCAAGCGTTTGATTGTGTTGATGTCGATTTGTGACTGATGCCTCGCCACTGTTGATGTGATTGATGATCGGCGTCTTACTCTTAAACTCAATACAGTGTCACTGACAATAACGTACCAGACTGGAAAACTACAGTGAACTGATCTAAATGACAACTATTCCTAACTTGATCTTATCCCAAAGGCCTTTAGTCAACAGTTTGGTTTTGTTGTTTGTAATCACCTTACCCCTGTCTACTCTCTCTGTGCCTCAGCTACCATCACCAGCTCTTCTGAGAATGAGGATCGCGGCGGCTCCACTCTGGATCTGAGCAAAGATGGCAGCCGGAGGGGCGCTGGGCATGGCGGGCACAGAGGCGACTACTGCCCTCCCGTCGCCAAGGACGACCTGCCAGGGCCCAGCGAGGCCCCGCCCAGGTCTGAAATCACCATCCTAGGGGAACCCAGAACTCCGCCACCAGCCAAGAGGCCCCTCCCACAACGCCACACACACAGCACTTCTTCACTTGTGATGCCACGCCCTAACTCTCTGGCAGGTGAGTGACCATCTCATGCCTCTGACTGGTGGTGTCTCAATAGTCTCAACTAGTCTCCTTTCCTTGTATCCTTTCCTCTATGATTACTGGCCTAGCAGTGCATGATAGATGAAGCAGTATGTTGGAGATCTATCCAGTCCTTTTACCTTTTAGTGGTGATGAGGGAAAGGAGATGAGGAAAGGAAGCCATGAAAGACAATCAAACAGCTTGACCTTGACCAGGTGTCTAGAACCAATCGTTTTTGTGGTGAAGCTCTCTTTCCTCCATTCATTTGTGTAGCTAAAACAGCTGCAGCTGTAGTTTTTTCTGACCACGTGGTTTCCGGGATGTGGAAGAGCCATTAGACAGAGCTGCTTTCTGTCTAGTTTCTATCATTAGATGAGGACGGATACGGTATTACATCTCTGGAGGATGGAGACAGTGAAAGCTACCAGCTACAGTATTCCAGGAGGGTTTACGTTGTTATCCTACATCTGTTTCTCCTCTGTGTTTGAGAGAACAAGAGACAACTTTTCCTTCGTTAGATGTCACTCCATTTGGAGAGCGGGGGTCTCTCAGGGAGTGGATCCACTGCCATGACTGACAGCTTCTTCTACTGTTGTTAGGGATGCTGCTCGAGAAGAACTTTAATTATTAGAAATGAGCATGCACGGTATTATTTGTTTAAATACAGTGAGGGAAAAAAGTATTTGATCCCCTGCTGATTTTGTACGTTTGCCCACTGACAAAGAAATGATCAGTCTATAATTTTAATGGTAGGTTTATTTGAACAGTGAGAGACAGAATAACAACAAAAAATCCAGAAAAACGCATGTTATAAATGGAATTGCATTTTAATGAGGGAAATAAGTATTTGACCCCCTCTCAATCAGAAAGATTTCTGGCTCCCAGGTGTCTTTTATACAGGTAACGAGCTGAGATTAGGAGCACACTCTTAAAGGGAGTTCTCCTAATCTCAGTTTGTTACCTGTATAAAAGACACCTATCCACAGAAGCAATCAATCAATCAGATTCCAAACTCTCCACCATGGCTAAGACCAAAGAGCTCTCCAAGGATGTCAAGGACAAGATTGTAGACCTACACAAGGCTGGAATGGGCTACAAGACCATCGCCAAGCAGCTTGGTGAGAAGGTGACAACAGTTGGTGCGATTATTTGCAAATGGAAGAAACACAAAAGAACTGTCAATCTCCCTCGGCCTGGGGCTCCATGCAAGATCTCACCTCGTGGAGTTGCAATGATCATGAGAATGGTGAGGAATCAGCCCAGAACTACACGGGAGGATCTTGTCAATGATCTTAAGGCAGCTGGGACCATAGTCACCAAGAAAACAATTGGTAACACACTACGCCGTGACGGACTGAAATCCTGCAGCGCCCGCAAGGTCCCCTTGCTCAAGAAAGCACATATACATGCCCGTCTGAAGTTTGCCAATGAACATCTGAATGGTTCAGAGGACAACTGGGTGAAAGTGTTGTGGTCAGATGAGACCAAAATGGAGCTCTTTGGCATCAACTTAACTCGCCGTGTTTGGAGGAGGAGGAATGCTGCCTATGACCCCAAGAACACCATCCCCACTGTCAAACATGGAGGTGGAAACATTATGCTTTGGGGGTGTTTTTCTGCTAAGGGGACAGGACAACTTCACCGCATCAAATGGACGATGGACGGGGCCATGTACCGTCAAATCTTGGGTGAGAACCTCCTTCCCTCAGCCAGGGCGTTGAAAATGAGTCGTGGATGGGTATTCCAGCATGACAATGACCCAAAACACACAGCCAAAATCAACAAAGGAGTGGCTCAAGAAGAAGCACATTAAGGTCCTGGAGTGGCCTAGCCAGTCTCCAGACCTTAATCCCATAGAAAATCTGTGGAGGGAGCTGAAGGTTCGAGTTGCCAAACTTCAGCCTCGAAACCTTAATGACTTGGAGAAGATCTGCAAAGAGGAGTGGGACAAAATCCCTCCTGAGATGTGTGCAAACCTGGTGGCCAACTGCAAGAAATGTCTGACCTCTGTGATTGCCAACAAGGGTTTTGCCACCAAGTACTAAGTCATGTTTTGCAGAGGGGGCAAATACTTATTTCAATTTATAACATCAATTTATAACATTTTTCACATGCGTTTTTCTGGATTTTTTTGTTGTTATTCTGTCTCTCACTGTTCAAATAAACCTACCATTAAAATTATAGACTGATCATTTCTTTGTCAGTGGGCAAACGTACAAAATCAGCAGGGGATCAAATACTTTTTTCCCTCACTGTAGATCATCATCACCATGCAACATGCACTGATCTGGTGGTAAACGCCCATTTTAATGACTTGTTGAAGCGTGAGCAAATGACAAAGACGGAGAAAGAGAGGCAGAAAAAGAGAGAGGGGTGGACAGGGGACGGAGGAGAAGTAAAATGGAAATTGAGAGTGAGAGGATTTACTATAAGATGCGTTCGAGTGTGCATGCATTGTGTGTGTGTGCTGCAGCTGGCTCTCTGTGTGTTTTATCCTTGAGTGTCTTTCTCCAGAATAATTGACGTCACAAAACATGGGCAGCATAAGGGAAGAACTATGACCGATTTGTTTCCCATTTTACTCAAGGACAAGAGTCTTGAATCGCTATCCCTTAAGGCTGAAATACACTACAGGCTACCGGGGTTAACACCACTGCTCTTATGATAAGTGCCATGGGATCTTTAGTGACCACAGAGAGTCAGGACACCCATTTAACATCCCATCTGAAAGACGGCTCCCTACACAGGGCATTGGGATATTTTAGACCAGAGGAATGAGTGCCTCCAACACCACTTCCAGCAGCATCTGGTCTCCCATCCAGGGACCGACCAGGACCAACCCTGCTTAACTTCAGAGGCAAGCCAGCAGTGGGATGCAGGGTGGTATGCATTATTTCTGTTCCGCTTTTTGTGTTTTGTTTCTACCACCACCTCCCCTGGGTGGAGGACCTGGTGGAAAACATACAAATTAAATATATATACAGTGCATTCAGAAAGTATTCAGACCCCTTCCCTTTTCCACATTGTGTTACATTACAGCCTTATTCTAAAATTGTTATAATAAAAATGTTTCCTCATCAATCTACACATAATAACCCATAATGTCAAAGCATAAAAAACTGAAATACCTTATTTACATAAGTATTCAGACCATTTGCTATACGACTCGAAATTGAGCTCAGGTGCATCCTGTTTCCATTGATAATCCTTGAAATGTTTCTTTCATTTGATTGGAATCCACCTGTGGCGTAAATTCAATTGATTGGACAGGATTTGGAAAGGTACACTCCTGTCTATATAAGGTCCCACAGTTGACAGTGCATGTCAGAGCATAAACCAAGCCATGAGGTCGACGGAAATGTCTGTAGAGCTCCGAGACAGAATGTGTCAAGGCACAGATCTGGGGACGGGTACCAATACATTTTGGCAACATTGAAGGTCCACAAGAACACAGTGTCCTCCATCATTCTTAAATGGAAGAAGTTTGGAACATCAAGACTCTTGCTAGAGCTGGCCGCCCGGCCAAACCGAGCAATCAGGAAGAAGGGCCTTGGTCAGGGAGGTGACCAAGAACCCGATGGTCACTCTGACAGAGCTCCAGAGTTCCTCTGTGGAGATTGGATAACCTTCCACAAGGACAACCATCTTTGCAGCACTCCACCAATCCGGCCTTTATGGTAGAGTGGCCAGACGGAAGCCACTTCTCAGTAAAAGGCGCATGACAGTTTGCCAAAAGGCAGCTAAAGAACTCTCACATGAGAAACAAGAATATCTGGTTTGATGAAACCAAGATTGAACTCTTTGGCCTAAATGCCAAGAGTCACATCTGGAGGAAACCTGGCACCATCCCTACGGTGAAGCATGGTGGTGGCAGAATCATGCTGTGGGGATGTTTTTCAGCGGCAGGGACTGGTAGACTAGTCAGGTAAGATGAATGGAGTAAAGTACAGAAAGATTCTTGATGAAAACCTGCTCCAGAGCACTCAGGACCTCAGACTGGGGCGAAGGTGCCACTTCCAACAGGACAACGACTCTAAGCACATAGCCAAGATAACACAGGAGTGACTTCGGGACAAGTCTCTGAATGTCCTTGAGTGGCCCACCTAGAGCCTGGACTTGAACCCGATCGAACATCTCTGGAGAGACCTGAAAATAGTTGTGCAGCGACGCTCCCCATCCAACCTGACAGACCTTGAGAAGATCTGCAGAGAAGAATGGGAGAAACTCCCCAAATACAGGTTTGCTAAGCTTATAGCATCATACCCAATAAGACTCAAGGCTGTAATCACTGCCCAAGGTGCTTCAACAAAGTACTGAGTAAAGGGTCTGAATGCTTATGTAAATGTAATATTTCATTTGTGTATTTTTTATAAATATGCAAAAAATCTGTTTTTGCTTTGTCGTTATGGGGTATTGTGTGTAGATTGATGAGGGAAAAAACAATTGAATCCAATTTTAGAATAAGGCAGCAACGTAACAAAATGTGGAAAATTGAATGGGTCTGAATACTTTCCGAATGCACTGTACAGCCTCCTTACCTGGATTGAACAAGATGTAGGGTGACTCAGCAGTATATTGGACATGATGGTGTTGGGAGGGTGATGTGAAGTGTATCTCTGAGCTCAATGGTTGTAACACTGAACAATAGCCTGGTCCAGCCTCCAACCACTTTTTCCAAGATCCAGGTTTGACTCAACACTAGACGACACGATTGGGGTGATGCTGGGGTTGTAACATGGTGTTCCAGTGGGTGAGGTGAGGTGAAGTGTAGCGCCATGCAGGCCATTTCCTGGTCCACTTCCGCTCCTGCCCTGTGAGCTGTGCAGTACGTGTCACAGAGCAGAGCAACGTAACGTTCTCCTTGTGATTCCACTCTGAGGAGATTAAAGGTCTCATGTAATGCCAGATTATACTGTAGTACAGGAGAGATAGAGAAGGAAAGAGAGAAAGGAGAGAGAAAAGAGAGAGAGAAGAAAAGAGAGAGAGCGAGAGAGAGAGAGACAGAGAAGGAAAGAGAGAGAAAGGAGAGAGAGAGAAGGAAAGAGAGAGAGAAGGAAAGAGAGAGGGAGAGACAGAGAGAAAGGAGAGAGAGAAAGACAGAAGGAAAGAGAGAGAGAGAGGGGAAAGAGAGAACAGAGAGACCGAGAGACAGAGAGAGAGAGAGAAGAGAGAAAGACAGAGAGAGAGAGGACAGAGAGAGAGAAGGACAGAGAGAGAGAGGACAGAGAGAGAGAGAGAGAAGGACAGAGAGAGAGAGAGGACAGAGAGAGAGAGAGAGGACACAGAGAGAGAAGGACATAGAGAGAGAGAAGGACAGAGAGAGAGAGAGAGAGAGAGAGAGAGAGAGAAGGACAGAAAGAGAGAAAGAGAGGGAGGGAGAGGGAGAGAGAGAGACAGGGAGAAAGGAGAGAGAGAGAGAAGGAAAGAGACAGAGAGAAAGAGAGAAAGAGCGAGTGAACGGCCGCTGAGTTCGTAGTATGACAGCTATAGTTCCTTGCCTTGCCTCGCAGAACAAAAGGCAGTACTAAATAACTTAGAGATGTTTCAATCACAGCTTTACTACAAATACAAATACAAATACAGTGATTCAACAGTGATTCAAAGCCTCAAGCCCCATCTAGCTCTGCTCTTAGCTACTATACAACAGTTACTGCAGATTCATTAAAACAACATGCACACACCCATATGCCCACACACACACATGTGCACGCACAAACACACACAGACAGAACATCTGTATATATCTATCTACAACCTCCCTATCCAGATATTACGGTACTGTTATATCACATCCAGACCCCTACAAACAGATGGTTTCCCATAGGAAATGACTGTAATCTAGTTAGCTGCTTCTTTGCCAGACTTGAATTCATAAGCCATTTCTATTGGATCTCCTCTCACTCGCTCAGAGCCTGGTGGAGCAGATTAGAGAGAACTAGGCCTGGTGGAGCAAAGCAGAGAGAACTAGGCCTGGTGGAGAAGAGTAGGGAGAACTAGGCCTGGTGGAGCAGAGCAGAAAGAACTAGGCCTGATGGAGCGGAGCAGAGAGAACTAGGCCTGATGGAGCAGAGCAGGGAGAACTAGGCCTGGTGGAGCAGAGTAGAGAGAACTAGGCCTGGTGGAGCGGAGCAGAGAGAACTAGGCCTGATGGAGCAGAGCAGGGAGAACTAGGCCTGGTGGAGCAGAGTAGAGAGAACTAGGCCTGGTGGAGCGGAGCAGAGAGAACTAGGCCTGGTGGAGCGGAGCAGAGAGAACTAGGCCTGATGGAGCAGAGCAGGGAGAACTAGGCCTGGTGGAGCAGAGCAGAGAGAACTAGTGAATTAAAATGGAAGACATCAGGTTCTACAGAGAATACATTGACCAGTGTGTATGTCTCATGTTGGTGTGCATGTTAAACGGACTGGTCCTTACGAACAAAACATTGTGCTACAGAACAGGTGTAATTGGAGCTGGTCTCTGGACCTGACTATGTCCCTGACCTGTAGTGAGCTGTTAATATTCCCAGCCTGGATGAGGATTCACTTACAGTGAGGGAAAAAAGTATTTGATCCCCTGCTGATTTTGTACGTTTGCCCACTGACATTTGTACTGGACTCTAAGTGCATCGTCAAGTCAACCAATCCCTCTAATCTTAATTCCAACCCTCAGATGTCGACAGACTAACCCATCTTTCCCAGTATATTACCATTTTACTATTTCCTTTTGCAATACATCCTTCTATTTTACTGTGATGTCTTATGAGGGTCTTTGAACCTCTCTATTTGTACAATTTCTACAGAGATTGGCCTAAAAGTAAATACTTTAACTAAAAGTATAATCATATTTTCCATTGATTGATCTTGTTTTTTTTTATATCTCCTAACAGTACTGTTCCTACATCCATCTGAACACAGACATTTTGACTCAACAACCACTCCTGAACCTGACTCCAAAAGCGATCATCTATTGATTCTGTTTCTTCGTTGCAGTGTGCACAGGCCTCACCCCATATATTGAGCATTCTTTTTGTGGCGAGAATATTATATAATAGTTTAAATTGAAAAGAACGGATTGGTCAAATCAATCAATCAAATTTATTTATAAAGCCCTTCTTACATCAGCTGATGTCACAGAGTGCTGTACAGAAACCCAGCCTAAAACCCCAAACAGCAAGCAATGCAGGTGTAAAAGCACGGTGGTTAGGAACAACTCCCTAGAAAGGCCAGAACCTAGGAAGAAACCTAGAGAGGAACCAGGCTGTGAGGGGTGGCCAGTCCTCTTCTGGCTGTGCAGATTATAACAGAACATGAACAAGATTTTAAAATGTTCATAAAATAGGTAGAACAGTTGATACTGGAGAAGCAGCACGGCCAGGTGGACTGGGGACATCAAGGAGTCATCAGGCCAGGTAGGCCTTGAGGAATGGTCTTAATGCTCAGGTCCTCCTCCGAGAGAGAGAAAGACAGAAAAAAAGACAGATAATTAGAGAGAGCATACTTAAATTCACACAGGACACCGGATAAGAGAGGAGAAATACTCCAGATATAACAGACGGACCCTAGCCCCCTGACACATAAACTACTGTAGCATAAATACTGGAGGCTGAGACAGGAGGTGTCGGGAGACACTGTGGCCCCGTCCGACGATATCCCTCGGACAGGGCCAAACAGGCAGGATATAACCCCACCCACTCTGCCGAAGCACAGCCCCCAAACCACTAGAGAGATATCTCCAACCACCAACTTACCATCCTGAGACAAGGCTGAGTATAGCCCACAAAGATTTCCGCCACGGCACAACCCAAGGGGGATTGATGCGTCAAATGTTTTGTATAACAGTTTAAAAACCCGATTCCATGGTATTGGGACATCAAAAATCTCATCCCAATTATCTTGAATTTTATGCAGAATAGTTCTCTTTTGAGTAATTGCGCCTTACATTTTTGTGGCAGACCTGTGATGAGTTGGTTAAACTTTTGTATTGAGTATACAGTTGAAGTCGGAAGTTTACAGTGAGGGGAAAAAAAGTATTTGATCCCCTGCTGATTTTGTACGTTTACCCACTGACAAAGAAATGATCAGTCTATAATTTTAATGTTAGGTTTATTTGAACAATGAGAGACAGAATAACAACAAGAAAAATCCAGAAAAACGCATGTGAAACATGTTATAAATGGAATTGCATTTTAATGAGGGAAATAAGTATTTGCCCCCTCTGCAAAACATGACTTAGTACTTGGTGGCAAAACCCTTGTTGGCAATCAGAGGTCAGACGTTTCTTGCAGTTGGCCACCAGGTTAGCACACATCTCAAGAGGGATTTTGTCCCACTCCTCTTTGCAGATCTTCTCCAAGTCATTAAGGTTTTGAGGCTGAAGTTTGGCAACTCGAACCTTCAGCTCCCTCCACAGATTTTCTATGGGATTAAGGTCTGGAGACTGGCTAGGCCACTCCAGGACCTTAATGTGCTTCTTCTTGAGCCACTCCTTTGTTGCTTTGGCCGTGTGTTTTGGGTCATTGTCATGCTGGAATACCCATCCACGACTCATTTTCAATGCCCTGGCTGTGGGAAGGAGGTTCTCACCCAAGATTTGACGGTACATGGCCCCGTCCATCGTCCCTTTGATACGGTGAAGTTGTCCTGTCCCCTTAGCAGAAAAACACCCCCAAAGCATAATGTTTCCACCTCCATGTTTGTTGGTGGGCATGGTGTTCTTGGGGTCATAGGCAGCATTCCTCCTCCTCCAAACACGGCAAGTTGAGTTGATGCCAAAGAGCTCCATTTTGGTCTCACCTGACCACAACATTTTCACCCAGATGTCCTCTGAATCATTCAGATGTTCATTGGCAAACTTCAGACGGGCATGTATATGTGCTTTCTTGAGCAGGGGGACCTTGCGGGCGCTGCAGGATTTCAGTCCTTCACGGCGTAGTGTGTTACCAAATGTTTTCTTGGTGACTATGGTCCCAGCTGCCTTGAGATCTTAGACAAGATCCTCCCATGTAGTTCTGGGCTGTTTCCTCACCGTTCTCATGATCATTGCAACTCCACGAGGTGAGATCTTGCATGGAGCCCCAGGCCGAGGGAGATTGACAGTTCTTTTGTGTTTCTTCCATTTGCAAATAATCGCACCAACTGTTGTCACCTTCTCACCAAGCTGCTTGGCGATGGTCTTGTAGCCCATTCCAGCGTTGTGTAGGTCTACAATCTTGTCCCTGACATCCTTGGAGAGCTCGTTGGTCTTGGCCATGGTGGAGAGTTTGGAATCTGATTGATTGCTTCTGTGGACAGGTGTCTTTTATACAGGTAACAAGCTGAGATTAGGAGCACTCCCTTTAAGAGTGTGCTCCTAATCTCAGCTCGTTACCTGTATAAAAGACACCTGGGAGCCAGAAATCTTTCTGATTGAGAGGGGGTCAAATACTTATTTCCCTCATTAAAATGCAATTCCATTTATAACATGCGTTTTTCTGGATTTTTGTTGTTGTTATTCTGTCTCTCACTGTTCAAATAAACCTACCATTAAAATTATAGACTGATCATTTCTTTGTCAGTGGGCAAACGTACAAAATCAGCAGGGGATCAAATACTTTTTTCCCTCACTGTACATACACCTTAGCAAAATACATTTCAATTCAGTTTTTAACAATTCCTGACATTTCCTCCTAGTAAAAATTCCCTGTCTTAGGTCAGTTAGGATCACCACTTTATTTTAAGAATGTGAAATGTCAGAATAATAGTAGAGAGAATGATTTATTTCAGCTTTTATTTTTTTCATCACATTCCCAGTGGGTCAGAAGTTTACAACACTCAATTAGTATATGGTAGCATTGCCTTTAAATTGTTTAACTTGGGTCACACATTTCAGGTAGTCTTCTACAAGCTTCCCACAATAAGTTGGGTGAATTTTGGCCCATTCAGTCAGGTTTGTAGGCCTCTTTGCTCATACACGCTTTTCCAGTTCTGCCCACACATTTTCCATGGGATTGAGGTCAGGGCTTTGTGATGGCCACTCCAATACCTTGACTTTGTTGTCCTTAAGCCATTTTGCCACAACTTTGGAAGTATGCTTGGGGTAATTGTCCATTTGGAAGACCCATTTGTGACCAAGCTTTAACTTCCTGACTGATGTCTTGAGACGTTGCTTCAATATATCCACATAATTTTCATTCCTCATGATGCCATCTATTTTTTTAAGTGCACCAGTCCCTCCTGCATCAAAGCACCCCCACAACATGATGCTGCCACCCCAGTGCTTCACGGTTGGGATGGTGTTCTTCGGCTTGCAAGCCTCCCTTATACCACCAAACATAACGATGGTCAATATGGCCAAACAGTTCTATTTCTCCAAAAAGTACGATCTTTGTCCCCATGTGCAGTTCCAAACCATAGTCTGGGTTTTTTATGGCGGTTTTGGAGCAGTGGCTTCTTCCTTGCTGAGCGGCCTTTCAGGTTATGTCGATATAGGACTCGTTTTACTGTGGATATAGATACTTTTGTACCTGTTTCCTCCAGCATCTTCACAAGGTCCTTTTCTGTTGTTCTGGGATTGATTTGCACTTTTTGCACCAAAGTACATTCATCTCTAAGAGACAACGCGTCTCCTTCCTGAGCGGTATGATGGCTGCGTGGTCCCATGGTGTTTATACTTGAGTACTATTGTTTGTACAGATGAACGTGGTACCTTCAGGCATTTGGAATTTGCTCCCAAGGACTTGCTCCTACCAGACTTGTGGAGCAAGTCTTTCTCAGATTTTCTTTCTCAGCAAATTTTTTCTCAGAGGTCTTGGCTGATTTCTTTAGATTTTCCCATAATGTCAAGCAAAGAGGCACTGAGTTTGAAGGTAGGCCTTGAAAATTATCCACAGGTACACCTCCAATTGACTCAAATTATGTAAATTAGCCTATCAGAAGCTTCTAAAGCCATGACATCATTTTCTGGAATTTTCCAAGCTGTTTAAAGGCACAGTCAACTTAGTGTATGTAAACTTCTGACCTACTGGAATTGTGATACAGTGAATTATGAGTGAAATAATCTGTCTGTAAACAATTGTTGGAAAAATTACTTGTGTCATGCACAAAGTAAATGTCCTAACATACTTGCCAAAACTATAGTTTGTTAACAAGAAATGTGTGGAGTGGTTGAAAAACTAATGACTCCAACCTAAGTGTATGTAAACTTCCGACTTCAACTGTACAGCCCCATACGGCTTTGCTAATTGCTTGTGTGACAAAATTTTACTGTCCTTATTTTCAATGTCATTTCTTATAATTTTTGTTACAATAAAATAGTTATTTCCTTTATCAGTACATTGTAGTTTAGCCAATATATTTGCTGTAATAATATTTGTTCAGCCTCTTCTGGAGGACGAAATTGGAATTGTAACCATCTCTGAATGGCTTCATTTAAAAATGAATATACTTTAAACAGGGTTCCATTGTCAATCCACCAGAAAAGGTTGGTTTAATCTACATAATGGTAAACAGAGCCCTTTTGGACATTGGATGTGCTTCTCTTAGTTGCCTGCTGGAAAACCAGTTTTGATTTAGATATCATTTTGGTATAATGGAGGCTTTAAGTGAAAGGTTTAATGTCTTCATCTTTAATCGTTTTAACCCTCAAAACTCATGTTCGTTATACAAATATCCCTGTTTAACTTTCTCTGGTTTGCCATTAAGGACAAAAAAAAAGATTCTCACGAGTCGGTTTTTATTCTCCAGAATAAGTCTGTAACTTAACAAAATGTGGAAAAAGTCAAGGGGTCTGAATACTTTCCGAAAGCAATGTATATTTTTCAAAAAGGGTTGTTGTACATTACTTTTACCCATCTTATGAGAGATTCTCAAAAGTTGAACGAAATCTAGGCACTTGTAAACTGATTCTAGATCTGCTGTATCGGAGGCTGTCTTAAAATCTGCTATTAAGATTATACCGGGTTTCCCTGTATTCTCAAAGTCTAATGTTGTCTCCTATACATCTTCCTTTTAAGAATCTCGTCTGATCGTGATGAATAATGTCCGGTAGGACCTTTTTAATTCTATGAGCAATACATTTTGCCAATATTTTTGCATCGCAACATTGAAGGCCTTCCAATTTTTTGGGAGATACTGGGTCTTTGTACTGCACTCTGGCTCCTGCTTCAGTAGGAGAGAGATCAGTCCCTCTTTTGTGTGTCCGATAGTTTGCCATTTACAGTATATACGAGTAATTAAAACATGGTAGTAGTGGATCTCTCAGTAGATATATCTCTATTGGAATGCCATCGAGACCAGGGGTTTTCCCGTCTGAAAGGAATAATTTGCCAACCGTAGTTCGTCTTGTGTAATTAGACCATTACAATATATTTTTTTGTGTCGCAGATAGTTTAACATAATTTTTTGGGAGAAGGATTTCACAAAACTCAACATTTATTGAGATTGTAAGAACTTGACAAGAGAACCTTTGTTTAAAATATTTTACTTAGTCCTCCTGAGTGGCACAGAGGTCTAAATGGCAAACTATGGGTGTTACAAGAGGCCTGGGTTCATTTCTCGTGCTGTGCCACAATTGGCCCAGCATTGTCCTGGTTAGGGGAGGGTTTGGCCGTAGGGGCTTTACTTGGCTCATTGTGCTCTAGCGACTCCTTGCACCCGGGGGGCCGGGTGCCTGCGGGCTGACCCTGGTGGCCAGTTGAACAGTGTTCCCTCCGACACATTGGCGCGGCTGGCTTCCGGGGTAAGCTGGCGGGTGTTAAGGAGTGCGGGTAGGCGGGTCATGTTTCAGAGGACGCATGACTCCACTTTCGCCTCTCCCGAGCCTGTTGGGGAGTTGCAGCGATGAGACAAGATTGAAAATTGGGGAGAAAAACTGGGTAAAATACATAAAAATAATAATAATTTTACTTCATTAAAAATCTCCTTTGGTGAGATAAGGATTTCTCCATTGTTTGTAACTATTTTCTGTAGATTATTTTTGATCGCGTTTCTATACTGACGGTTTAAGGAAAACTCCATCAATCTCCATCAATCAATCAATCACATTTTATCATAAAGCCCTTTTTACATCAGCCGATGTCACAAAGTGCTATTTGCTCAGTTTTTTGGATAATTGAAACCCAATCTTTCCTAAGTAAGTTTCTCCGTCTGTTTTGCGTCTAGATTATTCAGTGGTTCAGTCGTACATTGATCATCATCATTGATGTGCAATGCTAGTTTTTCTATTTCTGATGTAAGTAGTTTCTCCGTTGACCCAAACCATTTTAGTTTTGGGGATGAAAACTGAATTAAGAAGTTGGGACCCATTCTTTGAAAAGAGCACAAAGTGCCACAACCAGTTTAGCAGCACTAAGCAGTTCTAACCCTTTGCCTCAGTTGTACTATATAACTTTTGTGTTTGTATTTCTTTTTTCTGAATACCTTAATTTCTTTCACATTAGACGGATAGTATGCATAATAATGTAGGCACTTCCTCCAAAAGGATAGCTACCTTAGAAAATTTACATTTAGGGAAGCAGATGTTATTTTATGTTATAGCTTGAGATTCCATCCCAACCTTATTATCAACACCCTATAGCCTCGATTGTGGGATGCATACACACACACATACACATCTCTACACCTCTCCCCTTCCACTCGTACATTCACCTACAAACACACACCACACACACACAACTTCAAGCTCATGCACACGAGTCTCCGACAGACCCTCAACGCAGTTGTTCTCCCTTGAGCCCTGCTCAAGAGTAGACTTGCGCGTACCGTTGTAGCCGTTCGACAGGAGTGACAAAATGTTCCGGGATGGGTAGATATTGAGTGTGTAATGTCTAGTCCAGGCTGATAGAGCCCGGAACCCCCCACCTCTACACACGCACACTGGTCCCCAGAGGAGACCCTTCTTCCCCCGGCACTTCTGTGCAGTCAGACTGCTAAGATTTATGCTGTGCCACCAGGACAACAGTATTATTCCCCCTTTCTGAATGTCCACGTGCGACCCCACCCCCCATGGGTTACTGCAGCCAGTATTGCCATCGCTGGTACTACCTGGGAGGAGGTCTCCACCAGAATTCCCCGGCTAGATATGAGGTCATCAAGGTTCTCTTTGCAGCTTTGAGAATTTCCTTGTATTTTACGCTCACCCATACGGGGCTTAGTTGGAACCTCTCACATTTAACGATTCAGTCCAGCCAAATCGTAGTGACCTAGTAATCGGTATAGTACATATGCCTGGCGGCACCTCCACGGCAGTATAAAAATCGGTCTATATTTGCTGGGCAGCTTCGTGTATGTGTAGGCCTAGTAAGGAAAGCAACATGGCAACCGAGGAAGCATAACAATGCACATACAAGGAGCGCAGCATCTGTGCGTGCGGGCTACTGATGTGAGGGAAGATGAGGAGGACCGGAGGTAAACTTTGATAGCTTTCTACTTCTATAATGGATTTTAACGTCGCCAAACTCATAGCTCCAGGTCATCTATAGGTCTTTGCTAGGTAAAGCCCCGCCTTATCTCAGCTCACTCGTCACCATAGCAGCACCCACCCGTAGCACGCGCTCCAGCAGGTATATTTTACTGGTCATCCCCAAAGCCAACTCCTCCTTTGGCCGCCTTTCCTTCCAGTTCTCTGCTGCCAATGACTAGAACGAATTGCAAAAATCACTGAAGCTGGAGTCTTACAGTGGGGAAAAAAAAGTATTTAGTCAGCCACCAATTGTGCAAGTTCTCTCACTTAAAAAGATGAGAGAGGCCTGTAATTTTCATCATAGGTACACTTCAACTATGACAGACAAAATGAGGAAAACAAATCCAGAAAATCACATTGTAGGATTTTTTTATGAATTTATTTGCAAATTATGGTGGAAAATAAGTATTTGGTCAATAACAAAAGTTTATCTCAATACTTTGTTATATACCCTTTGTTGGCAATGACAGAGGTCAAACGTTTTCTGTAAGTCTTCACAAGGTTTTCACACACTGTTGCTGGTATTTTGGCCCATTCCTCCATGCAGATCTCCTCTAGAGCAGTGATGTTTTGGGGCTGTCGCTGGGCAACACGGACTTTCAAAGATTTTCTATGGGGTTGAGATCTGGAGACTGGCTAGGCCACTCCAGGACCTTGAAATGCTTCTTACGAAGCCACTCCTTCATTGCCCGGGCGGTGTGTTTGGGATCATTGTCATGCTGAAAGACCCAGCCACGTTTCATCTTCAATGCCCTTGTAGATGGAAGGAGGTTTTCACTCAAAATCTCACGATACATGGCCCCATTCATTCTTTCCTTTACACGGATCAGTCGTCCTGGTCCCTTTGCAGAAAAACAGCCCCAAAGCATGATGTTTCCACCCCCATGCTTCAAAGTAGGTATGGTGTTCTTTGGATGCAACTCAGCATTCTTTGTCCTCCAAACACGACGAGTTGAGTTTTTACCAAAAAGTTATATTTTGGTTTCATCTGACATTCTCCCAATCCTCATCTGGATCATCCAAATGCTCTCAAGCAAACTTTAGACGGGCCTGAACATGTACTGGCTTAAGCAGGGGGACACGTCTGGCACTGCAGGATTTGAGTCCCTGGCGGCGTAGTGTGTTACTGATGGTAGGCTTTGTTACTTTGGTCCCAGCTCTCTGCAGGTCATTCACTAGGTCCCCGTGTGGTTCTGGGATTTTTGCTCACCGTTCTTGTGATCATTTTGACCCCACGGGTGAGATCTTGCGTGGAGCCCCAGATCAAGGAAGATTATCAGTGGTCTTGTATGTCTTCCATTTCCTAATAATTGCTCCCACTGTTGATTTCTTCAAACCAAGCTGCTTACCTATTGCAGATTCAGTCTTCCCAACCTGGTGCAGGTCTACAATTTTGTTTCTGGTGTCCTTTGACAGCTCTTTGGTCTTGGCCATAGTGGAGTTTGGAGTGTGACTGTTTGAGGTTGTGGACAGGTGTCTTTTATACTGATAACAAGTTCAAACAGGTGCCATTAATACAGGTAATGAGTGGAGGACAGAGGAGCCTCTTAAAGAAGAAGTTACAGGTCTGTGAGAGCCAGAAATCTTGCTTGTTTGTATGTGACCAAATACTTATTTTCCACCATAATTTGCAAATAAATTCATAAAAATTCCTACAATGTGATTTTCTGGATTTTTTTTTCCTCATTTTGTCTGTCATAGTTGAAGTGTACCTATGATGAAAATCACAGGCCTCTCTCATCTTTTTAAGTGAGAGAACTTGCACAATTGGTGGCTGACTAAATACTTTTTTTCCCCACTGTATATCCCCCCTCACTAACTTTAAGCATCAGCTGTCAGAGCAGCTTACCAATCATTGCACCTGTACACAGCCCATCTGTAAATAGCCCACCCAACTACCTCATCCCCATATTGTTATATATTTTATTTGCTCCTTTGTACCCCAGTATCTCTACTTGCACATTCATTTTCTGCACATCTATCACACCAGTGTTTAATTGCTAAATTGTAATTATTTTGCCACTATGGCCTATTTATTGCCTTATCTCCATAATCTTACTACATTTGCACACACTGTATATAGACTTTTCTATTGTGTTATGAACTGTACGTTTGTTTATCCCATGTGTAACTCTGTGTTGTTTGTGACGCACTGCTTTGCTTTATCTTGACCAGGTCGCAGTTGTAAATGAGAACTTGTTCTCAATTGGCCTACCTGGTTAAATAAAGGTGAAATATATATATATATATATATATATATATATATTGTAATGAAGCTATTTATCAGAGTTATTGACCTCACAATAAGCCAGATTTGAGTAAATTACATGACTTACATTACATTGAAGCGGCAATGTAATACTTTCAACATGGGTGCTGAAAGTAGGCTGATTTCAGAAATTCATTTTAATTTGTCTCAAAACTTGAGGGCTTTGTGTTGAAACCAATTTCTTCCTATTTAAGAAATAGGAGGTAGGTCAACTTATTTGACAGACAAAATTATAGGCCAATTCCTTCAGTCATCATGCTCATATCTCTGTGTCAGTGAAGGGCTTGCTGTGTTAAGTTAAAACCAGGGCTTGAATTGAGGGGGTATGTTATACCTTTGGTGGCATTGTTGTGATGAACTTGTGAGGTAGTTGAAGAGAACCTTTATAGCTGATTGGCTGACGGTGGGACATGCCTTGCATCTTGGCGATAATGGCCGATTTGAGGCCCAGTATATTAAACATGTTTGAAAATAATCGTGATGCCATAAGTGCCCATAGAACAGTATGTTGAAATAGGGACAGGGCTCCATAGTTATACTATTTGACGATGAAGGGTTTTGTTCATTTTATTCCCAAATGTTTAAGATGTTCTACCTTGTAGGCAAAAACAAATGAAACAACTCTATAAAAAGCTCTCTTTCCTGCTTTGCCTCATTCTTTATTTTCTACTTCTCTACTTCTCTTCTCCTTCATTCTGTCTCTCATGTCTTCCTCTGCAGCCACTAGTTCCACTAAGCTGGAGGATCTGACCTACCTGGATGATCAACGGAGTGCTCCCCAGCGAAGCTCCATCAAACAGCCCTGGAACAGCACAGGGGGGCAGGGACGCCAAAGGTATGGTACTGTTTGTGTTTCTGTGTGTGTGTGTGGGGTGGGTTTGTGGTGTGTGTGTGTGTGTGTGTATACGTGCATTTAGGCGTTCATGCAGGCATGTGTGCGTGCGCAGGGCCGGCACTAGCCTTTTGGGGGCCCTAGGCAATATTTGGTTGGGCCCCCTCCCCACCTCACAGGCAAAACATTTTAGTGGCCCCCCTCTTGACTGAGGAGAGAACATTTTCTGCAATTCTACATATTTTACCTTGGGGTGGAGGGAAATGTGTACAATTTTAAAATTAAATATAAAAAAAGTGCAGTTTTACGGCTAATTTCCCCAAATTCTACTAAGTCTATGGGTCCTATGTCTAGTTGCATGGACTGTAACCTGAATGAATGTGTGCATTTTTGTGAGAAATCAGCATTACCTTACCTTAGGTCCAGGGCCAGCTCTGTTTTGACTCCTTTGGGTCGACGAGCCGAAGCGGATTATTATGTTCAGATGGTGACAGGAACAATTATATACAAAAAGGAAAACTACAAACAGGCATGCCTAAACTAAAGATTCAAACACAAACGAAAGGCCTCATGGCCATCAAACCAACCAGCAGCCTCACGGCTCTACAAACTGGCACTCTGACTGACAATCATCTTAACTGGCAGTAATTTATGTGCTTATCAAGGCTAAGCTCAGCAGCTATACCCGGTTACTGCCACCCGGGGGATGAAGTGTGGAAGTGTATCCTGGATTGTGTGTTTGTCTATGTCCTAACATTGACCTTCACCCCATATCATAACACGCTCAACAGTAAGTTGAGACCCCGACTGAGACCCTGCCTTCATGCATGCAATTATTGTGTTACAACACCATACACAACTCTATTATTGTTGTATACCACAATACTCTTTAAAATGAACAGGAAGTCATGTTTGTAACCCCTGTGTTCTCTCTTTTCTCTTCGTCCAGGGCGCTTCGCTCCCTTCAAATCAGGCGACATCATGCTGAAGCCATTGTTGTTCGAGGTTCCCGCCGTCGCCATGGATGCACCTTTCCAAGGCCGTGATTGGCTGTTCCATCGGCTAGAGGAGGTCCTAAGGAAAAGTGACACCTGCGAGGGCCGTGGGGCCGTTATCATGGGCGATGTGGGCTTCGGCAAGACGGCCATTGTCTCGCGGCTGGTGGCGCTCAGCTGTCATGGAGGTCACATGCAACAGGTCCCCACCCAGAGCCCCTGCACCTCCCCCAAAAGTAAGAGACAAACTTCCCTTCTCTGGAGGTACTTTGTTTGAAATGATAAACAGGATGAACCTCTTGAGATGCAACAGCTCTTTTTTGAGGAAGCAGCCAGTTCCCTGTGCCCCAGAAGGGAAGTACGAATGGATAGTTACTCATTCAGCGAAGGGTGATTTAAACATTCACATTTTTCATTATAAGTTTAACAATTTTCTAACTAGGCAAGCCAACCTGTCTACCTTGAGATCAGTCATACTTTTACAGAGCCATCACTCTCAAGTAGCAGGGTCCATAAGATATTTTGGTCCTAGTGGATGAGCCACACAAAGACACAGGAATAAAACCTTTGAAAGCTCTGTCCCTGAAAGCTATGACTGATTGTGTGGTGATTGATGTTACACAAACGCAAGCGTTGCTACGTCAGTAGCTAGGTACAGAACCGCACTTTTCTCCCACCATCAATGGTTGTGAATGCACACCGCATAGCATTCTCGGTCCCCATACAGCAAATTGATACAGTGCACCATATAGCACGTCAGTAATGACATCATTTAGGTTAAAAGTAGGAATCTGCTTTGATGTGCCTGCTCAGGGAAATGCATTATAGACAGTGATCTAATTATAGTGCATTGATGATAAATGCCTGACAGAGACTGAAGTGATTTGCCATTGTGACTCAGGGCCTTATTTAATTAACATTGTTTACTGGAGATATGTTTTGGGTCCATTATAGAAACCAGCCCACAATGATGCTTTTAACATGCTCTCTCGTATTCACAGGATTATTATTCTCCTCCAACTTCTCATGAAAAAGTAGTGACAGTCCACGTGTGTGCCTTTGTAACAGTACTGCTTCCATCCCTCTCCACGCCCCTACCTGGGCTCGAACCAGGGACCCTCTGCACACATCGACAACAGTCACCCTCGAAGCACCGTTAAGCCGCGACCCTTGCAGAGCAAGGGAAACAACTACTTCAAGGTCTCAGAGCGAGTGGCGTCACCGATTAGCACGCACCCCGCTAACTAGCTAGCCATTTCACACCGGTTACACCTTGCTGTGTCCCTCTTGCAGGTGGGGATAGGGGGACAGACGGAGCCTCCAAACTGCCGCCCCAGCCCAGCACCCCCACCACAGACCCCCAGCCCAGCGAAACAACCTGCCCCGGGACACCAGAGGCACACAGAGACGAGGCTGTCAAACGCCTGGCCAGCAAGGTACGATACGCTACACACACATGCACACACATCATGCACGCACCTTTGAACGCACACACCTGAATGGCACACACAGACACACACACATACACACACACACAGAAACACAGACACCTCTGGTGGAGAAGAATCTTGGGACTATAAGGTCCTATCTGACATTTGGGTCAAAAATGTGTTATTCACATAGAGTTGCTCTTCAGGTGGTCCTTTACATGTCAGATATGTCCGTTTAAAAAAAAAGTTATTTTACGATGACAAACAAATTATAATAATCTGAAAACACCTTTTAACCTCTCAGGGATTGCTGGGGCGCTAGCGGCTGCTCCCGACACTACCAGGTGAAATGTAAGGCGCCAAATTCAAAATCCAAAAGTTGAATTATTAAACATCCACCAATATACAAGTGTTCCATACTCATCAAAAGCTCTGTTTCTTGGCAATATCACAGCGTTGTCAGATTTCAAAAAGGCGTTACGGCGAAAGCAGCACATTTGATTGTTTGAGGGTAGCACCTCACATATTTTTCCCATATTTTTCCCATGAATCGATTAGCCATCACGGCACACACATAACACATTTCACAGCGAAAACAAATCAATTACCTGTTGAAGAACTTCTGCTGAGGTCATCCTAAGTGTCCAACGAAGACAATCCATGTTTCTTTTGTTAGAAAAAGTAATGTATTTTATCCATAAATCCTCCATTTGGTTCGTTATAATCAGAAACGACAGCCTCCACTACTCCATTGAAACGTGACGCAAACTCGTTCATCTTATACCTATAAACTTGTCCAAGAACAATCAAACATAGTTTTAAATGTATCCTTAGGAACACTTTTACTTATATTTACTATTATAAATCAACCGGAATATAAACTGATCGATAAAGACGGTAAAAAAAGACACAGCATGCCTTGTCGGGCGCGCGCACTGGGTACTGTTTACATAAAAAGGTCACTTCCTGGTTTGCTCTTATTCTCTGGTCTAATTCATCCAAAATGAAATTTTACACTGTCTTGAGACTGTTGACTTCTAAAGGAAGCGATGGGTACTGCATTCATATGCCCTTATATGGTCATTTTCATGAGGGAGGGGTTCCCAAATGAGCAATATGTCAAAATAACTTTTTCCAGGACAGAAATTCCTTGGGGTTTCGCCTGCTATATGCGTTCTGTTTTACTCACAGACAAATGGTTAACAGTTTTGGAAAATTCAGAGTGTTTCCTATCCAATAGTACAAAATATGTGCATATCCTATTTTCTGGGCCTGAATGGGAGGCATTTTACTTTGGGCACGCCAGGCTCTCCAAAACCGACCCCTCAGCTGCCACTCCCTAACAAGTTAACTTGGTGCTATCAGGATCTATCTTCAATCCAATCACACAATGCTGGATTGTCAATCCCAAAAATAATTGCATGTAAGGTGATATACTTATTGAGTCATTTTCATTGACATTTTAGTCATTTAGCGGACGTGAAAGAGGAAGACATCACAAAACAGTTCTGAGAGCTGGAACTTAAAAAATACGCATTATCTCAAAACAATGCATTTTGCTGATAGAACCTTATAGTCCCAAGTCCTTGATTATTCATATCATAGGTTCTGGTCCTCTTTTTAAATTATGTAAAAAAAAATGTTGAATAATAATGGCCATAACGTAAGCTCTTTATGGTAAAAACTAATAAATACAGGTACCTTAAAGAATGTTTAAGGCCCTTAGGAGTGGCATTGCTGTTTGTGTCTTGTTCTACAGTATTAAACTTACCAAATGTTATTGATAACTAGCAAGTAGTTTACTGACTTTGGGTGTCAGAGACCCAAAAAATATGTCAGTTTACTCATCCAGAGCTGATGTTTTTTAGTTATCCATAGGATATAGTGCATTTGTCATTTTAGGGAATGTTAATTAATATATTTGATGATGTGGTTAGAAAGAAGGAAGGGTATTCTCTTTATTTAATCATTAAATGTCTGTACTTTCAAGGTCAGGACCTTAATGGGTTATGAAAGAAGAATTCACTTCAAAACAGTTCTGAGATCTGGGATATGAAAACATTCATGCTCAATATCTCAGAACTATGCTTTGCGCAGATAGTAGTCTTGTTTCTTGAATCACTGCCAATAGACCACCTCCTAATTCCTCTATAATTGGTCTCAGAGATGAAGTCGTGCAGCTTCGCCTAGTAATACTAAGAGGGAGGGTTTAGTTTGACAAATTGGGTTCCAAGGCAACTGGAGAAGGTTTCTGACTGACTGTGTTTGCCATCCATCTGTTTGCAGAAGTATTCCCCTTTTGATGAGTTCCTGAATTAAAGATGACCCCTGGGTGTATGGATACTTCTCCATCCTCAACAAAATTAACAAGATGGTTCTGTTAACTGTATGTTCGTGTAATTACTGACATTGTGAATAATGAATAGGACCATCAAGTCCTAAAGACTTGTGTGTTTACTCTTGACATCCATGCCTTGTTTTTCCTTGTTCCATTAAGTGGATCCGTCATGGCTGCTTGATTAGCCAATCTGTTAATTAGCAACTCATCGCAGGCACTTTAGCCTCATGGAGAAAATCAAATGCTGATTTGTGAGGTATTCAAAGTTGGTTGAGGACTCATGGCAGTCAAAGATACTCATGGCAGTCAAAACATTGAAAAAGCATTATTGAAGTGCTCAATTAAGGAGTCTCTCTCTCTCTCTCTCTCTCTCTCTCTCTCTCTCTCTCTCTCTCTCTAGGTGGTGTCCTACCACTTCTGCCAGGCTGACAACACCTACACCTGCCTGGTCCCAGAGTTTGTGCACAGTGTCGCCGCCCTGCTGTCCAGAGCGCCACAGCTCAGTGGCTACAGGGAGCTACTGCTAAAGGAGCATCATATACAGAGCATGCTCAGTCTGCGCTCCTGTGTCCAGGACCCCATCGCTGCCTTCCGCAGGGGAGTCCTGGAGCCCCTCGTCAACCTGCGCAAGGGTAGCTACTAACTTACTCCTGCAGTCTCATGTTCTTACCCATGCTTCAACCCCCCCTTACCCCTTTCATCCACTTTTGTAAGTGTAACACCTGCAGCTCCTACTCACCAGCTACACCTCACCCCCAACCCCTCCTCCTACAGTTTGCTAAATTGTCATGCGCCCCCTGAAACAGTTGATTAGGACTCCCTGGTGGGCTGCTGGATCACTTTGGGATAATAAGGTCACTGGTTAAAAACGCTACAGACCGTGACACAGTTCTAACTTCAAAAACAACATTTTTCACTGTGGGAGTATCCATATCAATCAATATCCCACAGGCAGGCCAATTCTGATATTTTTCAATCAGATCAGCTCTTTCAGAATTGGTCTGCCTGTGTAAACGCAGCCTCAGTGCTTTAATCCAATGTATTATTCTTACTGTACAGGAAAAACAAGAGGGCAGGCCATATCAGCGTAATAGACCATCTCTGGTAGCCAGTGTGTCTCAGTCTATAGTAGGCAGTCAGCCTGATCAATAGGTTGGTAGTTCAGTAGCCTCCACCACAGGCTCGTGCTGGTGGAATCAACACGTCCTCCGTCTTTATGATGTGGATTAGTAAATGACTGTGGCAGAGTGTATAGAGTGATATAAGCTCCACACAGTCAGGGAGGGCTGTATTAGGCTGCATCGACGACTCAGGTAGACTGGAACAGGATAGATATGCCTCTGTGATCACCCCTCTCCTGTCTTATTAAAAGTAATGGTTGCGATGATGAGGGCCCATACACCCTCCATCTGAGGTGCAGTCCCTCTGTGACATTACTCATTAAGTATAACATGGGATAAGGGAATGGAAGCAGGGCTCTGGTCTAAAGTAGGGCACTACATAGGGACTAGGGTATCATTTTGGACGGACGCCAGGTTAGATATTCCAGTGCGTGCACACGTCGATCTCTTACCTCCTGCCTGATGAACTGCACTGTGGCTTTTCGGCTGGTATTCCATTGAGTACCACAACCTCCTTTCTTTCTTTCTTTCTGACATTAAGGGTGGCATTGTGACAATGCAACATTGTGGAATTCCACCATCAAACAGTTGCTGCGACATGTACAGTATTTCAAAATACGTTTGGAACGCAGCAGTTATGTGCATTACATTTGCATTCTAAACCTGCTTCAATTATTGCCAGTATCTTATGTACTTGTTCTCTCTCTCTTTTTCTCTCTCTCGCTCTTACTCCAACTCTCGCTCTCTCCTCTCCCAACTTCCCCTTTCCCCCTCTACACCCCCCCCCTCTGTTTTCCTGTGTAGAAAGGAAGATCCCGGAAGAAGACTTCATCCTCCTGGTTGATGGTCTGAACGAGGCAGAGTTCCACAAGCCGGACTACGGAGACACCATCGCCTCCTTCATCACCAAGATCATCTCCAAGTTCCCCTCCTGGCTCAAACTGTTGGTCACTGTCAGGACCTGTCTGCTGGTGAGGAGAGGACAGTCACAAAGCACAGATAAACGATCCTAGCCAGTGTATGTGAGTGATGCATTGCCTCTACCCAGGGACCCAGGCTTTTGTGGTACAGTACAGTCTGTTAGACTCTTATCTGTGCACCGTAGGAGCTATGGTTTGAGTCTCTGATACAGGTCTCACTTTCTCCTGCTACACTTTAACTAAAAGAAGCTTAGTAAATCTGGGTTCGCCCATAGTTCGCTGGCCTTCACTTGTGTGTCTCATACAGTATGGCTTTTCTGGTCTGTCCCAGAGGTACAGTAGCTCAGTCTAGCTGGTCAGCTTACTCCACCAGGGCCCATTGCCAGTGGTTTCCTCCAGCATGTTGGCTGGCCACTGATCCCTCCGGCTGCCTAACGCAGCTTTCCCATAATCCTCCTGGATTACCACTCCGGGCCGTAATGCTCCTGGGAGCCTGCCTGACGTTATGTAACAGGAGTGCTGAGGACACGACAGGCCACTACAGTGTGTGTGTGTGTGTGTGTGTGTTGGCAAGGGATGTTAGACGTTGATCCCCCTGCCTGCTCTCTATCCTCTCTCCTCTCCCAATTGGTCCTTTCACAGGAAGTTGCCGATATCCTGTTTTAGGCATGGTCCCATCGAGGTTGCTATGCAACCAGGGCACTGTGAAATCTTCGGATCACCGCACTTTAATGAAATCGTGCATGCACAGCAAGGAAATGAAACTGCAATAATAATGTCATATTAACTTAGGTATTGCATTTGATTTATTCGTTTATGGCTGTAATTTTCTTCTCTTGCCTCAAACATCACCATTTCTGATGGCATCTGTCATCTGAAGAGATTTGATGTGAATCGGTGAGAAACCTGGCAGAATGGGAGTCAGTGGTTCCGTGGCACCTTATTCCCTATATACAGCTGTAGGATCTTAATTTGATCACTCCTTTAGTGCTGAGAATTTTCATGCACCACAGGAAATGCAGACTTGTGATTGACATAAATTCACTGAAAACCCCGCAGTAAAACACACGGTTATATAAATAGCATGGCACTTTTCATGTAGCCTAACTTTGGCCAGCACATTTTTGCCTAACCACCAATCAAGCAACATTATGGACTAAACGTTCGAATCCTGTTGCTGCAGGATTATTTTGCGGCGACAATCCTGGTCAAATGAAGATCCTACAAAAGAAGCGCTACAGTGTTACACAGTTACTGTATTCCATGTTTGCGTGAGTCAGAAGAAGCAGCAGCTTGAAGAGATGTGATGGGTGCCATCTTCTTCCTGACTAATCTGTTGTCCTGGCACATACAACACCACCATAGTGAGCCAACGCTGTTCTCATCATCACTTGTATTATTCAGTGTTTTTCCTCTTTCAAGTTACCTGTCACAACTAGAAGAAAGGGTTCTCTCTGTTGTGAGGCAGGAGCTGGAGGATAGAATTGTACTGTGTTGTATTGTATTGATTTTGTACTGCAGACTCTTGGGTGAGAAGTTGCGTTGTGCTCCTGGGCTCGTGGTTGAATGGCGTGTGGACTAAGTTCAACTCTGAGATGTAACCAAGCTACAGTACACTTTGATTGATAATGCAGTGTATGATATATACACTGCTCAAAAAAATAAAGGGAACACTTAAACAACACAATGTAACTCCAAGTCAATCACACTTCTGTGAAATCAAACTGTCCACTTAGGAAGCAACACTGATTGACAATAAATTTCACATGCTGTTGTGCAAATGGAATAGACAACAGTTGGAAATTATAGGCAATTAGCAAGACACCCCCAATAAAGGAGTGGTTCTGAAGGTGGTGACCACAGACCACTTCTCAGTTCCTATGCTTCCTGGCTGATGTTTTGGTCACTTTTGAATGCTGGCAGTGCTTTCACTATAGTGGTAGCATGAGACGGAGTCTACAACCCACACAAGTGGCTCAGGTAGTGCAGCTCATCCAGGATGGCACATCAATGTGCTTACAGCCCAACACCGTGCAGGACGTTTGGCATTTGCCAGAGAACACCAAGATTGGCAAATTCGCCACTGGCACCCTGTGCTCTTCACAGATGAAAGCAGGTTCACACTGAGCACGTGACAGAGTCTGGAGACGCCGTGGAGAACGTTCTGCTGCCTGCAACATCCTCCAGCATGACCGGTTTGGCGGTGGGTCAGTCATGGTGTGGGTTGGCATTTCTTTGGGGGGCCGCACAGCCCTCCATGTGCTCGCCAGAGGTAGCCTGACTGCCATTAGGTACCGAGATGAGATCCTCAGACCCCTTGTGAGACCATATGCTGGTGCGGTTGGCCCTGAGTTCCTCCTAATGCAAGACAATGCTAGACCTCATGTGGCTGGAGTGTGTCAGCAGTTCCTGCAAGAGGAAGGCATTGATGCTAAGGACTGGCCCGCCCGTTCCCCAGACCTGAATCCAATTGAGCACATCTGGGACATCATGTCTCGCTCCATCCACCAACGCCACGTTGCACCACAGACTGTCCAGGAGTTGGCGGATGCTTTAGTCCAGGTCTGGGAGGAGATCCCTCAGGAGAAAACCAGCCGCCACCTCATCAGGAGCATGCCCAGGCGTTGTAGGGAGGTCATTCAGGCACGTGGAGGCCACACACACTACTGAGCCTCATTTTGACTTGTTTTAAGGACATTACATCAAAGTTGGATCAGGCTGTAGTGGGGTTTTCCACTTTAATTTTGAGTGTGACTCCAAATCCAGACCTCCATGGGTTGATAAATTTGATTTCCATTGATAATTTGTGTAATTTTGTTGTCAGCACATTCAACTATGTAAAGAAAAAAGTATTTAATAAGATTATTTAATTCATTCAGATCTATGATGTGTTATTTTAGTGTTCCCTTTATTTTTTTGAGCAGTGTATTTACGTTTTCAGGAGGCCCATTTTGGTCAGACATAAATCCACAACATATACAATTCTACAATGTAATTGCCGTCTCCTGTCTCCCCAGGAGATCACCACCCTCCTACCCTTCTCCAGACACTCACTGGACGACTTCCCAGAGAGCAGCGAGATCGGCGGGGACCTTAGCGACTACATCCAACACCGCGTCATCGTCAGCCCCGAGATTGCCGCCAACGTCACCACGCCCAACGGTACCATCCCCGATCCCCTCCTCCTCAGCAAGTTCAACACCCACCTGGCCTCTCGCAGCCAGGGCTCCTTCCTCTACCTAAAACTGACCCTGGACCTGTTCCAGAGGGCCCACTTGGTTCTCAAGGGAGGCAACTACATGGTAGTGCCCGTCTCTCTGGCTGAGGTGAATGAATGAATACATTTTATTTGACAAATCTTTGACAAATATAAAATACATGCAGGGCTGGTTTCCCAGACAGATGAAGCCTAGTCCTGGACTGAAAAGCATGGTCAATGGAGAATCTCCACTGAAATAATGTTTTAGTCCAGGACTAGGTTTAATCTGTGCCTGGGATACCAGCCCATAGAGTTGCTCCAGCTAAGGAAGTACAACACACAGGATTAAAAACACAATCAAGTCAACAAACTTATTTCCATTGTGGTCCTCTTTATCGTCAGGTGTACCTGCTGCAGTGCCGTGCGGGGTTCGAAGGGGACCAGACCTTCGAGCGGGGTGCTGCCCGTTCTCAACGTGGTGCTGGCCTCGTTACACCCGCTGACAGACGAGCAGCTGTTCCGGGCGCTGAACGCTGGGGGTGTGAGAGGAGAAATGTCCTGGGAGGACTTCCAACAACGCCTGGAGACCCTGGCCTTCGTTCTGGTGAGGAGATAACATGTGAAAGACTATTGAGACACGGCCATACTGTACGTTGTTAGCTAGATCAGGAAGTAGGCCAGGAAGTAGTATACAATCATTGCATTGAGTTACGTTCACTCTGTGGGAGATGCATTTGGCCGCCAGTGATGATATAGTATCTACCTCTGTCTAATCTTGTGTCATGTCCCTCTAGGTGAGACGCAGGGACGGCACCCGCATGCTCTTCCACCCCTCCTTTAGAGAGTGGCTAGTGTGGAGGGCGGACGGAGAGAGCACCGACTTCCTCTGTGACCCCAGGAGTGGCCATGCTCTGTTGGCCTTCATGTTCTCCAGACAGGAGAGCAAGCTGAACCGGCAGCAGACCATGGAGCTGGGACATCATATCCTGAAAGCACACATCTTCAAGGTACCAGCTAGTGTGTCTGAATGGACTACTAATGGGACTTTAATCCAAAGACTATCTGAGTTCAAATATTACAGTACAGTAGCCTCTCTCTGATGGTGCGCTATGGAAGTATTGAACCAGAGTGTCTCTCTCTCGCTGTCTCTGCCTCCCTCTCTCTCAGGGTCAGAGTAAGAGGACAGGTGTGTCCTCCAGTGTTCTGCAGGCTCTGTGGGTGAGTTTCAGCACCGACAGCCTCTCTGCCGCCCTGGCCTCCCTCAGAAATCTCTACACCCCCAACGTCAAGGTGAGACACACACACACGTACACACAGCACAGGCACGCGCACACACTCACACCTCTGCACACCCAACATCAAGGTGAGAGACTGGCACGCACGTACACACACGCACACCTAAAAATATATCTTACCTACAGGTGAGTCGTCTGCTGATGCTGGGCGGGGCGAGTGTGAGCGGGCGTTCAGAGGTGCTTGGCCGTTCCCCTGTGCTGGGTGTGCACGCCCACCTGGGTCACCTTGAGATGGTGTCCCTGCTGCTGGAGCTGGGGGCGCCCGTAGACGGCCCCTCGGACAACGGCATGACCCCCCTCTGTCTGGCCGCCGCAGCAGGACACACAGGGCTGGTCAGCCTGCTCTGTAAGAAAGGAGCCAAGGTCAGTGGTCAGTTGTTAGTCCAATGCCGTTATCTCACCTTGTTGACAAGTCAACCAAATGTCAATCAAATTGGAAATTGATCTACTGTTGTTGTTGCCCAGCTTTACCGTTTCATAAGTTATAACTTAGTCATGTGTCATAATTATCTGCTTCTGTTTGCTCTTTGGGGTTTAGGCTATGTTACTGTAAATACGGTTGTGACAACTGTTGATGTTAATAGGGCTGTGTAAATACATTGGATTCATTGATTGATTGATCTGTGTTTCTCCCTCTAGGTGGGCCATGTTGATAAGAGTGGTCAGTGTGCCCTGGTCCATGCTGGGCTGAGGGGCCACCCAGACATCATCCACTACCTGTTGAACCAGGACTGGGGCCCAACAGAGGCCCCTGAGGGCCAACAGCAGCACCGTGTGAAGAGCAGTGTGAAGGGCCAGGCCTTACAACAGGCCCTGACGGCCACCTGCAGCATGGGACAAACTCACGTAGGCTACTGCATACACACACTGACGAACACACACACGCTCTCTTCAGGTTCAACCTTTGTGTATTGCTGATAATAGTTATGGTGTATAATTATTGTGCATAATATTGTCTCATTGCCAGGTTGCGAAGAGCTTACTGGAGCTGAAAGATGAAGATTTGTCTGTGCAGATAGACGCTCCCGACACGCTCTGGGGAGAGACGGGTACAGTGCACTTTACCTTTGTCTATATAATAATGTTTCTTTTCTTTCCTCGTCCTCTTTTTTCTGTTGCTTGTTTTCGCTGCCTCTCGAAAGGTGGTTAGCATTCGTTTTACCAAGCAGAGATCATTTGTTGTCATTTACTTCCCAGTGAGCTTCTCAGGTGGTCTCCACTTGCCCACTGTACATTTACTGTTTACTGTAGCGTAGGATGCAAGCGAAGGGATATTGAGCCCATGTGCGTGTTCAGGACTCAGAGATGTAGGTGAGCTCACTGGGGAAGAAAGGCTTGAAGAGTGTACAGTACTTGAGCTACTTTTAGCCAACAGGACTTATTAATATGGCAGGTTACACTGACGGACTCTTCTTAACCGGTCGTTAGCTGAAGATTTAAGCGGCGGTGGTGGTAATAGTTTGAACTGGGTCATATATTGCATATATTCCAGGTAGCCTAGCGGTTAAGAGCGTTGGGTCAATAACCGAAAAGTCGCTGGTTTAAAATCCCAGAGCCGACTAGGTGCAAAATCGGTCGATGTGCCCTTGAGCAAGGCACCTAACCTTGATTGCTTCTGGATAAGAGCATCTGTGAAATGAGTAAAATGTTAAAAAAGAAAGATCTGGTAATATTAGATTATAATACTCTTACAGTGAAGCTGGTGTAGATATCAGATGGTATTACCTCCATCTCCAAAAAAGGAAGTTAAGCAAACCTGTCTTGATTCTTATACCCAGTTATACTCTAATACAACCATGTTTCTGTGCTCTCAGTAAATACATAGGCTGGATGATAGACAGCGCTCAACCACTGCCAGTTGGAAGCATACATACAATTGCTGGCTGCTGGTACCAACATTTGTAAGCCAATCCTGAATGAAAATAACCTGGCTAATGCAAATATAGAATACTAAATAGGCTATTTAGAGGTAAATTGAAGGAAATCATGTTTTTATGTTGATTACAGAGCCTTGACTGGGCGATAAAATAAACAATAGTACCAATTTAATGGCCTTCGTTTGTTTTATTGTTTGGGTTTACCATTCAGTCTAGCATTGTTTCATTTTCATAAATATTGGTTTTACATCGACAAATCCTCCCATGGTAAAGAATCTTGATACTCTACTGTATGCCGAATAATTTCACTTCAGCTCTTCTAATCTATTCGGTGAAAGAAATACTTAAATACTTCTGCCTGTGAAATTGTCCTCTCTCTATGCAAATGTGTTCCCGTGCCTGGTGGCTTCTCATTAGTGGAGAATAATTACGTTTTACTCCCTGGCGGGCAGGCTACTGTCTGTCTGTCTGCCTGTCTGTGTCTACCTCCTCTGTGGGTGAGACGCCAAATGTTTACTGTACTTGAATGAAATAACATGGAACAGATAAATAACTATCGCAGCTGTAGAGGCTGTGTGTCTGTCATCCACACAAGGTCACTGACATACAGTTGAAGTCGGAAGTTTACATACACCTTTAGCCAAATACATTTAGACTCAGTTTTTCACAATTCCTGACATTTAATCCTAGTAAAAATTCCCTGTCTTAGGTCAGTTAGGATCACCACTTTATTTAAAGAATGTGGAATGTCAGAATAATAGTAGAGAGAATGATTTATTTCAGATTTCTTTCGTCACATTCCCAATTGTTTAACTTGGGTCAAACGTTTCGGATAGCCTTCCACAAGCTTCCCACAATAAGTTGGGTGAATTTTGGCCCATTCCTCCTGACAGAGCTGGTGTAACTGAGTCAGGTTTGTAGGCCTCCTTTCTTGCACACGCTTTTCCAGTTCTGCCCACAAATGTTTTATGGGATTGAGGTCAGGGCTTTGTGATGGCCACTCCAATACCTTGACATTGTTGTCCTTAAGCCATTTTGCCACAACTTTGGAAGTATGCTTGGGGTCATTGTCCATTTGGAAGACCCATTTGTGACCAAGCTTTAACTTCCTGACTGATGTCTTGAGATTTTGCTTCAATATATCCACATAATGTTCATAATAATGTGAATGTAATTTTCACATAATTTTGTGAAGTGCACCAGTCCCTCCTGCAGCAAAGCACCCCCACAACATGATGCTGCCACCCCAGTGCTTCACGGTTGGGATGGTGTTCTTCGACTTGCAAGCCTCCCCCTTTTTCCTCCAAACATAACAATGGTCATTATGGCCAAACAGTTCTATTTTTGTTTCATCAGACCAGAGGACATTTCTCCAAAAAGTACTATCTTTGTCCCCATGTGCAGTTGCAAACCGTAGTCTGGCTTTTTTTATTGCAGTTTTGGAGCAGTGGTTTCTTCCTTGCTGAGCGGCCTTTCAGGTTATGTCGATATAGGACTCGTTTTACTGTGGATATAGATACTTTTCTACCTGTTTCCTCCAGCATCTTCACAAGGTCCTTTGCTGTTGTTCTGGGATTGATTTGCACTTTTCGCACCAAAGTACGTTCATCTCTAGGAGAAGGAACGCGTCTCCTTCCTGAGCGGTATGATGGCTGCGTGGTCCTATGGTGCATGCTATTTGTACAGATGAACGTCGTACCTACAGGCGTTTGGAAATTGCTCTCAAGGACGAACCAGACTTGTGGAGGTCTTGGCTGATTTCTTTTGATTTTCCCATGATGTCAAGCAAATAGGCACTGAGTTTGAAGGTAGGCCTTGAAATACATCTACAGGTACACCTCCAATTGACTCAAATTATGTCAATTAGCCTATCAGAAGCTTCTAAAGCCATGACATCATTTTCTGGAATTTTCCAAGCTGTTTAAAAGGCACAGTCAACTTAATGTTTGTAAACTTCCGACTTCAACTGTACGTGAGAGTTGTCAGAAGTAGTATTTATAGCTGTGGGGAAGTATTTGATAGAACTAGATAGCATCAATGGATCATGTTTTTAATCTTGTTGGTGAACTAGCTGTAGGAGCCATTCAACTCATTGGCCCCATTCAATCCATTCAACACATTGGCCCAATTCAACCCATTAAACTCATTGGCCTTTATCCAAAAATAGTATTTTCAATATGAGAACCTCCCTTTTGGATCAAAACATTTGATTCCACAACCAAGGCCCCAGCGAGAATTGAACTCGCGACCCCTGGTTTACAAGACCAGTGCTCTAACCACTGAGCTATGGAGCCTTACCTGTCCACACCTTTCTGCAACAGGATATTTACATATCACACCCAGCTTACTCAAAAACAGACGGAAGATTACACCCAGAGACATATTTCTAAATATATGGCTCTGGCCACACCTAATGTGACGTCACTGACTCTACCACACAGCTGTTGGTTTTAGCAGTCTGGCCAAACCAGCTGAGCTAGGCTGTCGGCACGAGGCCTCTCATGTCAGGGATTTCACCTGAAACCACATACTCTGTCTGGTAAAAGCAACTGACTCTGACTGACAGCTCTCCTCTGACTGACAGACTCCTCCACGTTCCTCCAAACTCTCCTCAGATATTTGACATTGACAACAGAAGCACAGCTGTTCAGGCATGAATCCACAATTGCATATTGATTATTGAGTCAGTGATGCACGTCTGCCTTATCTTAGATTGAGAAGTGTTGAGTCACAAGACAAAGTATTCCTAAGTGTATCAATCACAGCCATATTATGAAAGTATTTTGTTATCTCAGCTTTTTGCTCTGGCGTGAAGGGAAATGAGATAAAGGAAATGAAATGAGTGAGGTGATTTGTAATTGCGTATATGCTCATGTGGAACCATCGGTGGGACAGATGGGGAGGGTGTACCCTACATGCTCCCACAGATGTCATTCATGTCGTCATTCCCTCCACACTGGCTTCCAGAACCAGATGGATGATGTCACCTCTCCTGTGAGTATTTCATCATCCCAGCCAAGGTGAAGCAGGAGGCTGCATCAAAGAAAAGAAAAATGTACTAGGTCACGTACACATATTGAACCATTAAACACACAGTGAAATGCTTGTGTTTCTATCTCCGCAGTGCAGTAATACTTAACACAAAACAATATACACAAATCCAATAAATCCAAATAAAGGAATGAAGAGATATCAGGACATCAGTCCAGTTTATAATTATATATGTACATGCTGGTGTGTGTAGACTGTGTGGCCAGTATATTCATAGAAAAGGTGTACAGCAGTAGTCATACAGAATGAGCCATGACTAGAATACAGTATATACATATAAAGAGGGTAAAACAGTATTTAAACATTATTCAAGTGACCAGTGTTCAATAACTCCATGTACATAGGGCAGCAGTCTCTAAGGTTCAGGGTAGAGTAATGGGTGCTAGCCGGTTAGTAACAGTCTCTAAGGTGCAGGGTAGAGTAATGGGTGCTAGCCGGTTAGTAACAGTCTCTAAGGTGCAGGGTAGAGTAATGGGTGCTAGCCGGTTAGTAACAGTCTCTAAGGTGCAGGGTAGAGTAATGGGTGCTAGCCGGTTAGTAACAGTCTCTAAGGTGCAGGGTAGAGTAATGGGTGCTAGCCGGTTAGTAACAGTCTCTAAGGTGCAGGGTAGAGTAATGGGTGCTAGCCGGTTAGTAACAGTCTCTAAGGTGCAGGGTAGAGTAATGGGTGCTAGCCAGTTAGTAACAGTCTCTAAGGTGCAGGGTAGAGTAATGGGTGCTAGCCGGTTAGTAACAGTCTCTAAGGTGCAGGGTAGAGTAATGGGTGCTAGCCGGTTAGTAACAGTCTCTAAGGTGCAGGGTAGAGTAATGGGTGCTAGCCGGTTAGTAACAGTCTCTAAGGTGCAGGGTAGAGTAATGGGTGCTAGCCGGTTAGTAACAGTCTCTAAGGTGCAGGGTAGAGTAATGGGTGCTAGCCGGTTAGTAACAGTCTCTAAGGTGCAGGGCAGGGTAATGGTGTCTGTAACAGTCTGATGGCCTGGAGATAGAAGCTGTTTATCAGTCTCTCAGTCCCAGCATTGATGCACCTGTACTTTCTCTGCCTTCTAGATGGTAGCGGGGTGAACAGGCCTTGGCTCAGGTGGCTGATGTCCTTGATGATCTTCTTGGCCTTCCTGTGACCACATTAGTACCTGTCTGATTTCAGCTTTCCTGGTCTGCACTGTCTGCTTGTGTCCCAAACGGCACCCTATTCCCTATATGGTGCACTACTTTTGACCTAGAGCACTATGGGCTTTGGTCAAAAGTAGTGCACTAATTAGGGAATAGGGTGCCTTTTGGAAAGTATATACTGTCTGGATGCTCCATACCCAGGACTATATGGCTGGTTGGGCAAGCTGTGGCCAATACCCATCAAATCTGTCTCTCTCTCTGCCAGGCCAGCTGTAAGACTTTTGACAGCCTCAGCTAAGAGCCTGCCTCTCTAGAGAGCATAGGGAGATATGGGCCCACTAAAGTGTGGCCAGTCTAAAAATACTATTTGAAAGTCATACTCAGGGGTGTGACGTTTTCTGTTCACAGTGTACTGTAGCTCACATTGCATGTGTGGTGCCAATATTATACTCTCATTATAACTGTCTCAAAACAATCAATAACACAAAAACAAAGATTACTTTCATTCAGAGCACAGTGGTGAAGTAGGTAGTTGACCACTGTTCTGGGGGTTTCTCTCTCTCTCTCTCAGCTCTGAGTGCAGCTGCAGGCCGGGGCAGGACAGAGACGTGTGTTTTCCTGCTGGAGAGGGGTGCCGGGGCGGAGCAGCCCAACCGGAGGGGGGTGGTCCCACTCTTCAGCTGCATCAGGCATGGACACACCCAGGTGAGAGTCTTTCTGTTACACTTCTAATTTTCCTGCTTTACAGCAGACGGCTGTCCTTTCACTCATGCTCTCGCTCTCTCTCGGTCACTCTCTCTCCCTCTTCCCCACTCTCTCAGGTAGCAGAGCTGTTGCTGCAGCACGGTGTGGACATTAACACCATCGATAAGCAGGGCCGCAGTCTGCTGATGGTGGCAGCCAGCGAGGGCCACCTCAGCACTGCTGACTTCCTGCTGACAAAGGGTGAGAGGTCAAGGGTCAGGGTCACATCATGGTACATGTCAATTCTCAATGCACTAAGGGGGATGGAGTGTTATTTTAGAACCGTTTTTCATTTTGTAGCTCTGAGATATACAGTATAGACTGAGCCAGTTTATTAGGTACACCACCCCGTTCACAAAATGGTTAGCTCCTATAGACAGTGAGTCACGTGGCCGTGGCCTGCTATATAGAGCAGGCAGACAGGCATCGAGGCATTCAGTTACTGTTCGTTTGAACGTTAGAATGGGCAAAACGAGTGACCTAAGCGACTTTGAGCGTAGTATGATCGTGGGTGCCAGGCACGCCGGTTCCAGTATCTCAGAAACAGACGGCTTCCTGGGATTTTCACACACGAAAGTGTCTAGGGTTTACTGAGAGCACTGGACAATTGAGGAGTGGAAAAACATTGCCTGGTCCAAAGAATCCCTGTTCCTGTTGCGTCATGCTGATGGCAGTCAGGATTTGCCGTAAGCAGCATGAGCCCATGACCCCATCCTGCCTGGCGTCAACGGTACAGGCTGGTGGGGGTGGTGTAATGGTGTGGGGAATGTTTTCCTGGCCACTGAGGGTCCGACCCGTACTAGATGGGTGTACCTAATACACTGAGTATATGTCAGACTGAGTTGCAGTGGAGTGAGCATGTTATTTCTGATCTGGTTCCAGGCGCATCTTTAGCCTCTGTGGACAAGGAGGGCCAGACAGCTCTGAGCTGGGCGTGTCTGAAGGGTCAGAAGGGCGTGGTGGAGCGCCTGGTGGAGAAGGGGGCAGAGATAGATCACCCTGACAGGAACGGACGTACCCCTCTCCACCTCGCAGCTTTCAACGGTGATGCAGAGATGGTGGGGTTCCTTCTAATACTGCAAACTGGAGAAATACACAGACATAATTCTGATTTCGCTGCAACTGGCCTAGATTGTCTACAACTGGCCTAGATTGTAGATTTTTTAAAACACAGTACTGAATTTGCACAATTCCCTCCAGCACCTTTGGCCTTGTCTGAATCCTTTTAAAATGCTGTTTGTTTTGTGGTGTCCTCTACAACCCCAGGTTCAGTACCTAGTGGAGAAGGGTGCGGTAGTGGAGCATGTGGACCACAGTGGGGTGAGGCCTCTGGAGAGGGCTGTGGGCTGTAGGAACGCTGCTGTAGTGGTGACCCTACTGAAGAAAGGGGCCAAGCTGGGTGAGTTGAGTTGACCTGATCTGTCAGTGTCTTGATGAAGGCTCTATCAACATCATGTATTTCACCCCTCTTTCTCTTCACTCCTTTCTACCCGCTAAAAGGCTACAGAACATCCCCTTATGATCGATCAGGTACTTTCTTTACATACCTTTTAGAGACTTGTGTGTGTGTGTGAGAGAGTGTTTAACTTGTGTTCTCTTACCTCTTGACCAGGTCATGCTACGTGGGCGATGGCCACATCCAAACCAGACGTCCTTCTCATCCTCCTACAGAAACTCATGGAGGAGGGCAACCTGCTGTATAAGGTGGGTTAACAACAAAAGGAAAACCTGATCTCTCTCGCTGTGTGTGTGTGTGTTTGTGTGTGACCGTCTGTCTGTCATGAAAGTGTGTCCAATTAGAACATCTGCTAGCCCTCTTCTCCAAATCAATGTCTGTATTTTCTCTCCATCTCTCCCTCCCCTCTCTCTCTCTCTCTCCAGAAGGGTAGGATGAAGGAGGCAGCCCAGAGGTATCAGTACGCTCTGAGGAAGTTCCCCCGAGACGGCTTCGGAGACGACCTGAAGGGCCTGAAAGAGCTCCGTGTCTCCTTGTACCTCAACATGTCACGCTGCCGCAGGAAAACTAATGTGAGGCACACACACACACACACATTACTCTATCAGTTGCTAATATAATTGAACATGTAATAAAACTGCAGGTATTACGTCGTCTGATATAGCTACACACTACTCCATTAGCTATTTTATAGAATTTAATATTGAATGAAATGTAATTTAATGTTAGTAGTATAGCAGTAGGTATAATGAATAGATCTTCATCGCAGCAGCCTGGAGGGTGTGATCTAACACACCCTTGTTTTGCCAGACAAGTTATAATTGAGTGGTGGTGGTAAAATGGCATCCTCCGGCAAATGAATAATGGAAAGATGCTATGATACGGTCATCCTCTCCCATATACTGGAGGAATCGCTCACTCACACACACACACACACACACAAGGTGGACACGTGTGCACAAACACGTGCGCACACAAACCCACGCGGAAAGGAGGGATCCTCCCTGCGTTGTTGCTGGTGGATATTGGGTCAGGGGGAAGAGAGAGCTGGTTGGGCACACATATTATCCATATTTCATCATGCTGCAGGTGAATAGAACAGGAGGGGAGTGGGAGTAGAGGCCATAAAAACTGTAATTAAACATTGAACAGTTATTCAGAGCTGTGGATTTCAAGGCTGTGGTGTAATGCCCACCTCCATCTCAAGGACGGAATCACACTGGTTTGCTTCATTAAATATTCACCTGAGAGGAATGAGGGGAGCAGGGAAACTCGTTTAAAAACAAGCCAACCGCATGCTCTCTAGGCATACCAGAGATGGATGGATACACTGTGCACGCAGGCATGCACACACACATCGTACACACACAGACATATTGTACACGCATGCACACACACTAGGGCCACTAGAGGTGCTTATGAAATCACCATTAAAGGCCCAGCTCAGTCAAAAACATGATTTCCCTGTGTTTTATATACACTACCGTTCAAACGTTTGGGGTTACTTGTAATTTCCTTGTTTTTGTCCATTAAAATGACATCAAATTGATCAGAAATACAGTGTAGACATTGTTAATGTTGTACTATTGTAGCTGGAAACGGCAGATTTTTAATGGAATATCTACATAGGCGTACAGAGGCCCATTATCAGCAACCATCACTCCTGTGTTCCAACGGCACGTTGTGTTAGCTAATCCAAGTTTATCATTTTAAAAGGCTAATTGATCATTAGAAAACCTTTTTGCAATTATGTTAACACAGCTGAAAACTGTTGTTCTGATTAAAGAAGCAATAAAACTGTCCTTCTTTAGACTAGTTGAGTATCTGAAGCATCAGCATTTGTGGGTTCGATTACAGGTTTTAAAATGGCCAGAAACAAAGAACCTTCTTCTGAAACTCATCAGTTTATTCTTGTTCTAAGAAACTGAAGATCTCGTACAACGCTGTGTACTACCCTATTGAGCTGTTGTGGGAGCAGCTTGACCGTATGGTACATAAGAAATGCCCATCAAGCCAATCCAATTTGTGGGAGGTGCTTCAGGAAGCATGGGGTGAAATCTCTTCAGATTACCTCAACAAATTGACAACTAGAATGCCAAAGGTCTGCAAGGCTGTAATTGCTGCAAATGGAGGATTCTTTGACGAATGCAAAAGTTTAAAGGACACAATTATTATTTCAAATTAAAATCATTATTTATAACCTTGTCAACGTCTTGACTATATTGCCTATTCATTTTGCAACTAATTTCATGTATGTTTTCATGGAAAACAAGGACATTTCTAAGTGACCCCAAACTTTTGAACGGTAGTGTATATTTCCACAATATATATTACTGTGAAATTGTGAAAATGATGATCATGCCCTTTTATTGTAAGAGCTGTTTGAAAAGACATCACCAGGTGGTATATTAGTAAATTAGTTAATAAACCAATAGAGTTCCAAAGCTCTCTGTCAATAACAGCTAGTTTTCATTAAGAGTCAATAGTTTTCATTTCCGACATCTGATTGAAGGAGTTTATTGGGTTTTTTTACGGTTTGGAGAGAAGCTACGAGCGCCCGTCTGGAGAATCCATTAAGACACTGGGAGAGAAAGCTGCTCGACTCTGAGCTGCACACAGATGCATAATTCTCCAGTTAAACAACGCTGAATTCCTCATTCCAGTCACTTCCAGTAATTGCAAAGTGAGGCGCTGTGTGGACTACCGCTGGATTCACACTGCACTCATTAACTCTCACAAACACATTACCCTGGCTAATGACCTCAAGGCGTTGGTTTTGGCTTCTCCGGGAGAAATTCAGGGTGGACTGAATTTAACAGTAAACATTCATAATTAACTGTTGAGTTTCTGTCCTCTTTTTCTCTACAGGATTTTGGTATAGCGGAGGAGTTTGCCACCAAAGCCCTGGAACTGAAACCCAAGTCTTATGAGGCGTTCTACACCAGAGCACGAGCCAAGAGGAGCAGCAGGTTAGTACAGACCAGTTCTCAGTTAATACTGATAACAAGGGAGGGACTAGAATGGACGAGTACAGTTTTGTCTAAGGACAAGACACACTCACCTCTCACTATGTTTGCCTCATGTGTCCATCCAGGCAGTATGCAGCGGCGCTAGCCGACCTCCACGAGGCGTCTCGGCTCTGTCCCACCAACCGGGAGATCCGCCGTCTGCTGACGCGTGTGGAGGACGAGTGTCAGCAGCAGCAGCAGTCCCCCAACACACCACAGGGCCAACAAGAAGCACACAGCCAGACTCCCGACGACCTCACAGAGAGGAGCCAGGACACAGAGAGGAGTTGTGATACACAGAGCCAGGATGAACTAGATGATGATTATGAAGAGATAGGGGGAGAGGAAGAGCCCTCACAGAACCCCTATGGACCCAACAGGCCCAAGAACCCCTATGTACCCAACAGGGCTCTCCCACCAGTACCAGGCGCGGTGGGCTTAGCTCCCCTGGACCCCAGGCCTGGTTCCCCTCTGGACGGGTCCACACAGACCAACCTGTCTCTGGACAAGCAGGGCCCTGTCCTACAGGGTCCTAGACAGAACCAAAGCATGAAAACCAAGCAGCAGCACTGTAACTCCCTGCAGGTAGGGGGCAGACCAGGGGGCAGGCCTATGTCTCTGTGTGGCCCCTCTAGCCCCCTGCCAGGCAGACACATCTCAACCTCCCTGAGACCCAGCCCTGGCCTGGGCATCGACATCAGCCGTCTGCCCTCCTCTTCCACAGACCACCACCCTGGGCTCACCCCTGCCAACCACCACCACCTCTCTTCCTCATCTGTCCAGCCCTTCCAGGGCCACTCCTCCAGCCTGGCTAGGGGAACAGACAGGCTCTCAGCCCACCCCGGCACCACACTGGACGGGCAGGCTGGGTCCCTCACCCCTGGGGTTGGTAAGGAGGTAAGGAGGGAGGGTTCTGGGGGGTCGGCTGGCCCTGGTCTGCGTTCTGGTGGTCAGACGGGCAGTATGAAGGCCTCCAGCTCTAGCAGTAGCCTAGCCTCCAGCGGGACCCTGTCAGACAGCAGCAGGACCCAGGCTCCTCAGGGGCCCGACGTGCCTCGCCCCAAACCAGCTAAACCAGAGCTCAAGCCTCGGCCATTCATGGGGGTGAAGGACAAGGCAGTGCGTGTCCAGGGGCAGCCCCCACCTGGACTGGGCTGGCAAGGTCAGCCTTATTCCCAGCCACTCTCCCCTGAAGGTCTAGAGAACCAGAGACACAGCATGGCCCCTATGGACAACATCAAGGGATTGAATAATGAGTTCAAGCGGAGGTCCTCTTACGCTGAGCCACTGCAGAGCCAGGCTCCCCTCCAGGTGCTCAATGGGGCCCAGGCTCAGGCCCAGCACCTGGCCCAACAGGCTCAGGCCAAGGCCCTGGCCAGGGAGTTTGGAGACAGGTTCTACCACAGGGAGCCAAGACCAGGTCCAGCTGTAGGCCTACATCACTCCTCCCAGTTCCCAGACGGGAACCACCGGCAGGCAGGGCTCACCAGAGATAACCCAGCCATCCTACCCATCAAACCTAAACGCTCCTTTATAGAATCCAACGTCTGAACTGACCATTTTCATTCAAGCACAAACGCAGGTGCAGACACCATAATAACTTTCTCTGTATTCCAGAGAAACGGTGGCAAGGGAAGGGTTTAAAAGTTTATTTCTTAATCTGCCTCTTGTAAAGTGACAGTGTATGTGATGCACTGCGTTTAGACTTAAGCAGCATTTGAGGCTTTTGTGCTTTTGCGTAAGCATGCCTAGAGAAACTCCAGTAATCTAACAGCACAGTGCACATAATCAGACCTGGGAAACTCCATATAGTACCAGCCCAATAGCTGAACAGTAGCACAGCATCCTACTATGGGCCATTATAACAACGTAACTATGATGTAGTTTGTAAAGAACAACACTAAAGGGTTTCGATGGTAATGGACGAGAAGCCATTTGATTAAACGATTGGTTAATGATCGGCACGCATATTGAATAGGGATGTTTATACATTAGATTTGTATGTGTTCTATTTATAGATTATATAAGTGGTGATAGCCTTTGTCAGTATAACAGAGCCTTCAATGCAAAGTGTTTCACAATGCATGGGAGGCTTCTATACCTTTGTACATTTTATAAATAATTATATTTAATTAAGTGTACATATAATCTTACGGACATTGTTGTAACTGCTTGTCGTTGCGGTCTATGTTCATTTATTTACTGTGCCGATGGCTTGGTCAGTTGTAAGAACAATATATTTTATATAGTTATTTTTGCACAGCTAGAGAAATATTTGAAACGTTGATGGATTTATTTCGTTTATGTGCTCACAACATTAACAGTTTACAGTAAGGTACAGAATAGCTTATAAGGGTATTATTGGTGAGACGATACAGATATTCTACATGTACATTGTTTCCATTTTTGATTTGTGAGCTATGCGACACATTATACAGACTATGCTCAAGCACTACTACCATAATCAATGGGGAAATAAAATCTCTTTGGAAAACTAAAATGACAGCAGTCTTCCCTTTCGAAATGTCATCTCCCTTACACATGGGTGTTTGAAATTAGTGGATGTACCGACATCTGCTATCCCTGTTATATAACTTCAGCCATAGATTGAACACTTCTGTTGTTGACACCGGTATCCCTTCAAAATGCCTACAGTGCATTTGGAAAGTATCCAGACCCCTTGACTTTTTCCACATTTTGTTACAGCCTTATTATTTTTAAAAATTACCTCAATCTACACACAATGACAAAGCAAAAAAAGTTACGAAATGTTTGCAAATTCATTACAAATAAGCTGAAACACTAAATTTACATAAGTATTCATACCCTTTGCTATTAGACTCGAAATTGAGATCAGGTGCATCCTGTTTCCATTGATCATCCTTGAGATGTTTCAACTTGATTGAAGTCCACTTGTGGTAAATTCAATTGATTGGACATGATTTGGAAAGGCAAACACACCTGTCTATATAAAGGTCCCACAGTTGACAATGCATGTCAGAGAAAAACCCAAGCCATGAGGTCAAAAGGAGGCACAGATCTGGAGAAGGGTACCAAAACATTTCTGCAGCATTGAAGGTCCCTAAGAACATAGTGGCCTCCATCATTCTTAAATGGAAGAAGTTTGGAACCACCAAGACTCTTCCTAGAGCCGACCTCAAGGCCAAACTGAGCAATCGAAAGAAGGGCCTTGGTCATTGAGGTGATCAAGAACTCAATGGTCACTCTGACAGAGCTCCAGAGTTCCTCTGTGGAGATCAGAGAACCTTCCTGAAGGACAACCATCTCTGCAGCACTCCACCTATCAGGCCTTTATGGTAGAGTGGCCAGACAGAAGCCACTCCTCAGTAAAAGGCACATGACAGCCTGCTTGGAGTTTGCCAAAAGACTCTCAGACCATGAGAAACAAGATTCTTTGGTCTGATGAAACCAAGACTGAACTCTTTGGCCTGAATGCCAAGCGTCACGCCTGGAGGAAACCTGGCACCATCCCTACTGTGACGCATGGTGGTGGCAGCATCATCATGCTGTGGGGATGTTTTTCAGAGGCAGGGACTGGGAGACTAGTCAGGATCGAGGGAGAGATGAACGGAGAAAAGTACAGAGAGATAATTGATGCTCAGGACCTCAGACTGGGGCGAAGAGGATCTGCAGAGAAGAAATAGCAGAAACTCCACAAATACAGGTGTGCAAAGCTTGTAGTTTCATACCCAAGAAGACTGTAAATCGCTGCCAAAAGTACGTCAACAAAAGTACTGTGTAAAAGGTCTGAATACTTACGTAAATATGATATGTTTTTATTTTCTTATACATTTGCAAAAATGTCTAACCTTTTCTTGCTTTTTCATTATGGGGTATTGTGTGTAGATTGAGGAAAAAAAACATCTAATACATTTTTTTTAGAATAAGGCTGTAACAACAAAATGTGGAAAAAGTCAAGGGGTCTGAATACTTTCCGAATGCACTGTACATTGTATCATCATCCATGAAATGGTTTTGGAGCTAAAGCAGCAGAGTAAAGTAAATAACAGAGTTAAACGTGGTCAACATGCATGAGTTTGAGAATATATATATATATACAGTTGAAGTCGGAAGTTTACATACACTTAGGTTGGAGTCATTAAAACTTGTTTTTCAACCACTCTACAAATTTCTTGTTAACAAACTATAGTTTTGGCAAGTCAGTTAGGACATCTACTGTGTGCATGACACAAGTAATTTTTCCAACAATTGTTTACAGACAGATTATTTCACTGTATCACAATTCCAGTGGGTCAGACGTTTATATACACTAAGTTGACTGTGCCTTTAAACAGCTTGGAAAATTCCAGAAAATGATGTCATGACGTTAGAAGCTTCTGATAGGCTAATTGACATAATTTGAGTCAATTGGAGGTGTACCTGTAGATTTACTTCAAGGCCTACCTTCAAACTCAGTGCCTCTTTGCTTGACATCATGGGAAAATCAAAAGAAATCAGCCAAGACCTCAGACTTTTTCCCCCAGCTGCCTGAAGGTACCACGTTCATCTGTACAAACAATAGTGCGCAAGTATAAACACCATGGGACCATGCAACCGTCATACCGCTCAGGAAGGAGACGCGTTATGTCTCCTAGAGATGAAGGTACTTTGGTGCGAAAAGTAAAGGACCCTGTGAAGATGCTGGAGGAAACAAGTACAAAAGTATCTATATCCACAGTATAACGAGTCCTATATCGACATAACCTGAAAGGCCACTCAGCAAGGCAGAAGCCACTGCTTCAAAATCGCCATAAAAAAGCCAGACTACGGTTTGCAACTGCACATGGGGACAAAGATCGAACTTTTTGGAGAAATGTCCTCTGGTCTGATGAAACAAAAATCTCTCTTTGATAGCAGTGGGACTCCTAGGTTTCACATAGAGGCCATAATGACCATCGTTATGTTTGGAGGAAAAAGGGTGAGCCTTGCAAGCCGAAGAACACCATCCCAACCGTGAAGCACTGGGGTGGCAGCATCATGTTGTGGGGGTGCTTTGCTGCAGGAGGGACTGGTGCACAACAAAAAATAGATGGCATCATGAGGAATGAAAATTATGTGGATATATTGAAGCAACATCAACATCTCAAGACATCAGTAAGGAAGTTAAAGCTTGGTCGCAAATGGGTCTTCCAAATGGACAATGACCCCAAGCATACTTCCAAAGTTGTGGCAAAATGGCTTAAGGACAACAAAGTCAAGGTATTGGAGTGGCCATCACAAAGCCCTGTCCTCAATCCCATAGACAATTTGTGGGCAGAACTGAAAAAGCGTGTGCGAGCAAGGAGGCCTACAAACCTGACTCAGTTACACCAGCTCTGTCAGGAGGAGTGGGCCAACATTCACCCAACTTATTGTGGGAAGGTTGTGGAAGGCTACCCGAAATGTTTGACCCAAGTTAAACAATTTAAAGGCAATGCTACCAAATACTAATTGAGTGTATGTAAACTTCTGACCCAGTGGGAATGTGACGAAAGAAATAAAAGCTGAAAAAAATAATTATCTTTTCTATTATTCTGACATTTCACATTCTTAAAATAAAAGTGGTGATCCTAACTGACCTAAAGACAGGGAACTGTTACTAGGATTAAATGTCAGGAATTGTTAAAAACTGAGTTTAAATGTATTTGGCTAAGATGTATGTAAACTTCCGACTTCAACTGTATGTGTATATATATATATATATATATATATATATATATATATTAGAATGTCTCATCAGCTATAAATATTTACATTATGAAGTAGTTTCATCCCAACAGATGAAGTGCAGACACAGTGAGGGGTTGAATCGAAGCTCAGTATGGTCAACCTGAAAACATCTTCATTTATAGCTTTATGTACTATGAGCCTACTTTTGGTCAGAAGTTAACTGAGGGACAGACCATCTTTGGATTGAAAGGGATGTAGAAGACACCCCTGCATCCCTCTTTCTAACTGGCTGGTCCTCCAGCGTCCAATAGCCATCTTCCTAGTTCGGTTTTGGGTAAGAAGTGTTGTCTGTGAGGGCAGGTTGGTCATGGGGCTGGAACGATTCTTGGTTGCGATCCAGCTTTCAATCGCTTCCCTCTCATAGGAGTACCCATCTGTTCAGAAGAAAAAGTAGACAAGATGGATAGTGTGTTTCGCATCCTTTAAAAGCATGCCACTGTATTGCCAAAAAAATGCAATAAATAGATCGATATATAGATCAATAAATAGATCAATATATCTATCTATCAATTGATCAATAGATAGCTAAAAAGGCACAACCAGACAGAAAGACAGGTTGCCGTGGGGGCGTGTCCCACCTGCAGCGATAACAGGGTCCTTCATCAGCTCTCTGGTGATTGGACAGAGGAACTCATCAGGAACACCGGTACACACACACCCCGCCTTCAGCTCCCCCAACTTCCTCAGGACCTTACTGCGCAGCCCCACAGACTCTACAGTACACCAACAGGAAACAACCAGGCAGAGATATTGGAAAATGGTACATTGGCCAATGGAGCTTGCATCATTTGTGGACGTGATATACTGGCTTGAACACACTGCGTACATACATGACCCAGTTCCTGGTCACCATGGAGACTACAGTAAAGTGAGGTCAGTCCGTGTGTGTGTGTGTGTGTGTGTGTGTGTGTGTTAGACACACAAAAAAACAAAAAGAGCCCGCATAGGAAAAAGGATAATCTCTCTCCATCAGGAAGATAACAGCCTGGCATGGCGCCATCCCTCACTCTCAGAGACAGTAGAAAGAGACACCCATGTCCACTAAGAGATTCATCTCTTTTAGAGAACAGGGCTGTTTGGTTACCATGGTTGCTACTGGCATGAGAGATCAACAACAGACCCACACCTGCCACCTCACAGAGAAAAAGTTGGTAAAACTGGCTTTCCTCACTAGGGTGAAAGATCTTTATTTAAAAGAGAAGATATACGGATCAACCAAAATCTGTAAAATCACATTTTCAGATGGATTTTGGAATTGTTTCCGACAGAAATGGTATTAGGTGTATACCATTTTCTACGTTACATGAAATGTGTTTTGGGATGAGTAATTGTGTTATGTAATGGAGCAGAAATCATAAAGCAGATTACACTGCGGTGCAGAACACACATGGCCTAATCTAATGCTGTACAGTTCAAATGTATGTAATCCTGAGTAAATCTCATTAACATTCATTTCTCAATGTTCACCTTGTTTTTCATTTGTCCCTCCCCCTACTTAAAAAAACATTCCAGCCTGAGTATGTGATGACGCTCTGTTTCCAGCTACTGTACAAAATGTTGATCTCAGATACCAGACTGACCAGTGGGTAATGTGTATAATATGATCATGTACCATTTGCTGTATGATAATGCATGTTATTATGATAATGTGTCTAGTTGATGGTGTGATGTGCCGTCCCCACCTATGTTGAGTTCTGAGGCCAGTGTCTCTTTGGTCAGACTGACGCGCTCAGCTCCATCTATGTTGTTTGCCTTCCAGCCCCTCCTCACACAGCCACGCCCTCATCTGACCAATCACTGACCAGAAGCCTGGAGTGACCCGGCAACTTTCTGCCTGATAGGTTGGAAAACAGGAAGTGGTATCTTTCAATGACATGCTGTTACTATAGGTATTAATGTGTAATCCATCAAAAGTTTCTATAGTGCTTTTTAGTCACTTTTCCACCTTGATCATGAGAATGTTGCAGTTTCAGCTGGAAAACAAGATGTGAAAAATGCAATATTACAAACAGCACAGTAAGACTCCACATAAAAAACAACAAAATACCATTGTCAACTAAAACAATGAACATTAATGTATTTACAATTACAGTCATTGAATTGCAAGCCTTTTATTTACAAGCCTCTCTTAGGAAGAGCTGTGTATAGGTTCTTGGAAAGGTATCAGGTGAGAGGAGGAAGAAAGCATTGTGAGCCTACGTAACTACACTGAGTGTACAAAACACTATGCTCTTTCAATAACATAGACTGATGAATCCCTGACGAATTGAGGCTGTTCTGAGGGCAAACAGGGGGGATGCAACTCAATATTAGGAAGGTGTTCTTAATGTTTTGTACACTGTGTATACTAATACAGTGAATACACATGAAAAGTGAAAAGCAACTCAGTTCTCGCCAGGCAGTGCTTCAAGGCAACACAACAGGCTATGAAAGACTCAGTCATTTTAGCAGAAGGCATTATCACCTGGTTAGAAGTATTACTCTCAATAAAGCCCTCTTTGATAGCAGTGGGACTCTTAGGTTTCACAGAGACCCTCCATCCCTCACTGCTTTCAATGAGCAGATGGGACGTGAGTGGTGCAGATGAGGAAGACAATTTAAAACTCACCAGGTAAAGATTTGCCTTCTTTTTTTTCCCTTCCATGAACCATGCAGAGAGAGGGATGGTGATTGGCAGAATAAAAAAACATAATTAAGCCATAATCAATAAAGAAGAGCTTATGCAAAAACAGCACATAATCACCAGGCTGTCATCACCATTAAGTCAACAGGATCTTTGTTTACATGAGAAAATAGTGAAACAGTACGTAGGAACCCCACACCGTGACTCAGAATGCTAATGCCATTCTTAATGCCAATAACACTGGCAGCTTGTCAATACACCTATCTTAGGCGTCTGTCCATCTTTGTGTGTGTGTGACTCACCATGGCCACTGCGTCCGTCCTCTACTCTCTATATATTGACAGTCTTGTCCATAGAACCCCTGGCGATCAGAGGTGTGCTGGGAGAGAAGACACACGCCGTCATGTACCTACAGCAAAGGATCATGGGAGGGAGGACGGAAAGGTACATTTTAAAAGTAGGCTATTCGAATAAGGCCATTGAGATGTGACTATGTCCCAAGGGTAAGAAGGAAGATTACCTCTCATGTTGGTTCAATGTGTAGAGCAACGTCCCCTGGCTCTGAAAAAGAAACAACATTCAAGTTCAGATGGGAGGTGTTCATAGATTTCTGTGGGACATTAACATGGGGAGCTAAACTGAAATGACTTCTACGGTAATGAAAAGAGCTTGAGTGATTTACAGCGTCATACACTGTGACTGTTTGGTCCACTGAGCTGCAACAGAAAAGGTAATGGTCAAAAGCGACACACTTCTCCCCCTTGTGGCCAGTTGGAGTAAATGTACAACTTTATCTTGACTAACTGTGAGAGCACTTTGCTATAGATCACCTATGGGCTGACTTACCCAGACACAAGCAGCTGTCCGTCTGCAGAGAAAGCACAGGAGAGCACTGGGCAGACTGGCCGGTCAGGGTTAGAGGGGACGGATGGACTACACCTTCAGATCATTCATTGTGAACACACATCCACCGCATCATTTGATTACCAACATATGCACACAGTTCGACATTAAAAACAGGACATTTGCATAACCATAGCGTGTGGTCAACGTACTGCCTGTGTTGGACCTGGAGACAGTCCATCTCTTCAGCGTGCTGCCAGGCGGAACTGTACCCCACCGCTACCTGAGAGAGATGGGAGCAAATGAATCAAACACCTATCTCAACAAACTCCCATATATGGAGACTCCAAGATAGCCTGGTCCCAGATCAAGATGTTGTGCTGTATAGACAACTCCTACGATCGTTGTCATGTTTGTACAAACAGATCTGGGAACAGGCCAACTCAAAGATGGAGGGAGGAAAATATCATCATCATCATCATCATCATCACCACCACCACCACTGAGGATCTTGGGGCCAAAGCAGCAGCAGGTGACCCCTAAGTTGTGAGTGTTCTTCTCCGCATGGAGCTGGTTCATGTCCAGGTCCCACAGCCTGAGGTCCCCATATGTAGATCCAGTGACAAACATCTGGCCACAGGGGTGAAGGAGCAGGCCACCATAGTGGTGTCATTCACTGTTGACAAATAGTCATTTAAGAACACTCTGCAAGAGACAACACATTACATCAGTCTGCAGATGCCAGCAAAGCCTCACTTGATATAGGCAACACACACAGGCCTATTTATGCTTAGATAACGGAGATAAATTATATAAATCAATCAAGTTTACCTGTGCAATGTTTTCGTAGGGAAATCCCAAAGCCATAAAGTACCATCAGACGTCCCTGAAACCAGGTGTGAAGAGCCGGGCGAGAAGGCGCAGACCCTGACGGGGTTTCTACCCGGATACTCCAGCACTGCCTCCATCTCACCTGTGTCCATTGACCACACAACTGTTGAACACGAGGCTAAAATACTGACCATAGGCGCTGAAACAACAACAGTGGACGCCATAGCCGTGGCCAGAGAGTGGGGAGTATAGGACTCTGGAAAAGTCTCGGGTGTCAGCTGAACAGGTGGCCAGCAGTGTGGGGGGAGAACGCGCACCAGGTGACATTGTCGCGATGGTCTTGCAAGGTACAGATCAGGGACACCATTTGAGTTGGTCTTGATGAATCCCTTTGACAATAGAATATAACTATTAACTATGTGACATTACAATGATTACGAGATAGCTAGCTAGACTCGTTGTTATCCAAACAGCTTGCCACACCATCTGAAGTTGCCAGAGCAGAGAGGTTGCAATCGGCTACTTACTACCCACTGGGCAAAAACTGTTTGAATCAACGCTGTTTCCATGTCATTTCAAGCCAAAAAAACGATGTGATGACGTTGAATCAACGTGGAAAACTAATTGGATTTGCAAAAAGTCATCAATGTAAGGGATTTGGGGATTTTTTTTCACCCAACTTTAAGCTAAATCCAATGATATGGTGAAAGGTTTTGTTGATTTCACATTGGTTGACAACTCAACCAAATGTAAATCAAAAGTATACGTTGAACTGACGTCTGTGCCCAGTGGGTAGTTAGTAGCCAGCAGATCCAGCACCTTACGCTTGCTTACAGCTGCACTACAGGGTTGGACAGGCTTCGCAGAACTGGCGCGTGATATGGCTCAGAAAACTTAACTCAATTCAGGGATGAGAAAGAACTTGATTCGAAGCTTTGAGAACTTTGAATCAATTGTCCCATTATCCCAACTGTTACACCGACAAGATTGAACGACTGCTAGTTTTTCCAGAAAACTGCACTTTTTGCCCTCATGCTAAATAGCAGTTGCCACATCAGCCATTTTGGAATGGCAGTGTCAGCCAATCAGCTCCTTTGTTGTTCAGCGAAATGTGCCATTCCATAACAGCTGCTGTGGCTACTGCTAGTTAACATGTAGCCAATAAAACTGAACTCCATGAATTACGATGCGCACCTAGTGAAACTAGTTTCAGCACCCAAAGACTTGCCCACAATGACACACCTGATGGAGAGAGATTATCCTTTTTTTTTTATAAAAAGGGCAGTTTTCCGAGAAACTAGCAGTCTTTCAATCTTCTCTGTGTAACATTTGGGAGTATTCGAAGTACAACTTATCCCTGGAATTAGATTGTTTTCCGAGCCATATTCACTGTGTCTTAATTTAAAGCTGCAATGTCTAACTTTTTGGGATAGCAGACCAAATGCACATAGTAATGTGAGTTATAGATCTATCATTCTCCTTGAATGCAAGTCTAAGAAGCAGTAGAGCTGTTCTCTGTGCACTATTTCTTAAGTTTTGTTTTTGCATCTTTTACTTTCAGTATTGTACACCAGCTTTAAACAGCTGAAAATACAATATTTTTTGTTAAAAATATTTCACAGCAGTTTAGATGGTACAATGATTATCTACACTATACTTGCTTTTTATGTCCCATAAATTGGAATTTTGCGAACTATTCGACATTTTAGCAACCAGAAATGGCAGAGTGGTTAAAGCATAGCGCACCTTCATGCAAACAGTCTGTCCAACCCTGTAGCGCAGCTAAAAGCAAACATAAGGTGTCCGACCTGCTGGCTAGCTAGTCAACTTACACATGATCTATTCTAGCTGTTCGCGCAACAGCATAACTCTATGCTCCTGTTGTTTAGTTTGTATTATAAAAAATGCATGTAAATACAAAGCCAGTATTATTTTATAGTCTAACTAAAGTGGGATGTGTATTTATTTTCTTACCACTTTGCGTGTCTATGTTCAATGTTTACTTCCTGGTCCTGCACGCTGTCATAGGGTCAGCTGACCGTGATGGCCCCAGAAATATGAGGAGCTGCAGTGACCAAACACCTGGGAACACGGGAATCTCCACTTCCAACTTCACTGCGTTCAAGGCAACTGGGAACTCGTGAAAAAACGAGCTCTGACTTGGAAAAGTCGTTTTGAACGGTCATCCAACTCGGAATTCCAAGTTGGGAACTCTGGCCTCTTTCGAGAGCTTCGACTAACCAACCTTAAGATCACTGACGTCATGATTTGACCTCGTTTTTATCTGAGTTCCCATTTGTATTGAACGCACCATATGGCAAGTGGGTGTATCGAAAGGAGTGGGTGAACGGACAGGGAATCAGCTAATTGTGCAGATTTGCTGCCACTCGAGAAACAAAAGAGAAAAAACAGTTCAATCAAAACCGTCTAACGTAAAAGCAGAGCGCTTTCGACACAACCACTCCTTTCCACACGCCCACTACTTTCATTTCGACACACCCACTCGCCCATACTCCCGTCGCAATTTTGGGATGCTGCTACGTCCCCTTCTCGAAATATGAGCCATGGAGATGGCCAACCTGCAGTAAAAAAACGGAAATTAGTTCGTTCAGCCATTCCTATGGGGGAAAATTATATTTTTTATTGATATCTGGTTTTAATGTCTATGGTGTGTATATGCGTATGGATTGTCACTAGTTACTACAGCCACAAAGTCAAAATTCATGAAAAACAAAAATGAGCCTTTTGGTCTCAATTTAAGGTTAGGGTTAGGCATAAGGTTAGCAGTGTGGTTAAGGTTATGGTTAGGTTTAAAATCAGATTTTAAGAAGCGGAATTGTATAAATCGGTGGTTTTAGCCATAATTATGACTTTTTGGCTGTGGTCTCTAGTAAAAACCGTGTATGTGAAGCATTGAGCCCCCAGTAGGCCACAGAGCCAGTACAGAGCGGTTCCAAATAAACCTCTTTACTCTCAGGAACACTTGTGTGTATTCCGTTTCCCTCTATGATGCTCACAGGGCACGTTAGAAAGAACTGTGACAAAATATTTGAAAGCAATCGTCTTTCTAAACACACAATAATTTGCCTACCAGGTGATCCCAATACCTTTGATGCATTTTAGTCACTACAAACCATACATTTATTTATTTACCCTTATTTTACCAGGTAAATTGACTGAGAACATATTATCTTGTATTAAATCTTTATATTTACATTTGGGCTACCTGATATGACATATCTTTGTGTATTATTAAGTGCACTTATTGAGGTAATGGCAGTAAGGCCAAATTCAAGTGTAATCAAATAATTTTTACACATTAGTTTCTGATATTTAAATATAAAACTTCATACTTACAATGATGGCCTACCCTGGCCAAACCCAGACAATTGTGCACCACTCTATGGGAACCCAATCACAGCCGGATGTGATACAGCCTGGAATTGAACTAGGGACTGTAGAGACACCTCTTTGCACTGAGCTGCAGTGCCTTAGACCGCTGCACCACTCAGGAGTCCTAAGTGCTGGGAGCATCCAGGTGTCCAATAGAGAATTGAATCCATGGTTTGGGTATCTTTAAACAGCCACTACAAACTTAGCTAACTTTAGCCATCACTAGCTAAAAATCAATGGAAGGGATAGGGCCATGTGATCCCTGTGGAAGGGATAGGGCCATGTGATCCCTGTGACCAAAACAACCTGAAATCAACTCAAATCAACTCCATATTTGGTTTGACGTTCACATGCCCGTCACTACCATTGATTGCTTAAAAACAATTTTTGTTTCTTTTTGACAATTTTCATGGAAAGCTATTACAGTAAAGTACTTAATTGTTCCCCAGAAATGATTTGATATTGAGATAAAAACGACTGCATTGGGCCTTTAAAATGCAGGAAATGCGTTATCAATTAAAAAAAAAAATCTGGAGAAGGACATAAATCATGTCCAAACAGCATTAAACCCATTCACAATGACAGCAAACTGCAAGTTCTCCTTGTAGGCTACCCTTTCAGTATTTGACACATCTAAAATGACTCGATCTCCAAAGTCTAGATTCAAATCTGAACCCTATTGGTCATTAACATATATTCATAGGCTAGATGTATCAAATTATTTTATATTTGTGTGAACAAAAGGGCTAGTAGAAGTAGGTGATTATAGGGGCCAAAATAGGCCCTAAATTGAACGGGTACTACATTCATGTGCTACCAAAAAAAGCATTGCAAAACTAAAAAGGTATTCTCCTCCCCACTCACATCATCCAAATTAAAATGTCATGACTCATGACACAGGGTAGGTATAAGAGGGAAAATAACACACCCAGAGTGAAACTAGGTTGAAAAACATCCTTTAATAGGTCCGTGCCACACACTAGTGAAAAATAAAGCTCCTACAAAAAGAATGATACTTTTTTTCCACAATATCTTAAATAAAGTAACTTCAAGTACTCTGACTTGGGTACAAAAAACTCTAGCTGCCTCCATTAGGCCGCGACACACAGCAAGATTCAAACACAGTGGTTACAAATGGCCGTACGTCCTCTGTACTGTGGCAAGGCAGATATGGGGAAATGTTTCATGGGAAAAAATACCAAAAAAAGACTTAAACGTTGTTTGTTTGTTTTTCTCTTTCTGTATGGAGAGGAATGATTACTGTGTCACTGTCAGACTTTGGAGGCCATGTTGGATTGAAATGATATAAAAAATAATGTAATCATAAAAATGGAAAAAACAAACAAATTATATCCCCTACGCCCCTGTTGGAAGGGTAGGCACTACCAAGATTAAGGATACCACAGTGTTTGCAGAGGATATGTATATATTGTACAAACAATATTTATAATGTTTTTTTATCACTTTCACTAAAATAGAATAGAATGCTACAATCATTCTAAGGCATAAACAATATCTGATATTTTAAACAATTCGTTCCAAACAAGACTTGAATATTGACATTAATAAACAGTATATACACATGTATCACCTTTGTCTGACTGTTTTTCTGCAATTTTTGTAATTAAATGCAGTTGTACAGTTTTAACGTAATGATTACAGTCCTCTGATGCCCAAAAGCATAGAACAGTGTAAACAGTCATTTTTTTTCTTGGCTTTGTTTCATATTTGGGAAAAAAATTAAATAAAAAGACAAAGACAGACATTCCTTTCGATTCAAAGCAGTTGAGCTGATTCTTCCTTTTCATAGAAAATGATGTGGACCTTTATTTATTTATTCATTTATTTATTGATTCATAAATAATTATTAAAAAATTAAATACATTCACTATAATACGATTAAATAAAAATAAAAAGTCTATTTACAAGTAGTGGAAAGTATTCTACCGCAGATGCATCTTGGGTGGTTGAGCAGGATGAGGATTCAGTGCAATGATCTTGAACAGGAAATGGTATTGCACTAAGACACCCGGTTGACATTGTGTGGGACTCTTTGGGTGTTTGGATCCCTGTTGTACTGTAGCACCACCAGCGTTACAAGTCTGTCTGTTGACATTTCACTTTAACCGCCCCGGGTTCGTCCCAAAGGTACAGACGGACTAGCATCATCATCTTGTCGTTCCCAAAACGTGGTGCCTCCGCTATGAAATGTCAAATAGAACTATACTGGAGGTTTGAGACAATGATGATGATTGGTAAAACAACACCCAAACTGATGGATTAGTTCATCTGCTTGAGAAGCTCTGTCCATCTCTTATCAAAGAACTTCCTCATGTTGTGTCCCGCTCGCCCGATGTCTGAATTGTCTTCATTAAACTTTTCACAGTTATCAAAAACCAGGTTGACGTCTATAATGAAAGTCTCCAGATTCTGATACCTGAAACGAGAGGAACAGATCATTTCGAGTAAATTAGTAAAACACTCGATTGTTATGTTATCTTAAGGGCCAAGATCTTTTCCTGGCTACGTGACTTGATCAGAAAAACTCTGTTTTAGTCATAGTATGGCTACCAGGGAGTGGATAGGAATAGTGTCATATTAATAGTGAACTCACTGGCTGCTGACGAGCTTCTCTCTGATGGTGGCGAAGTCCATGGGCTTCTTGATGACCTTCCTGTAGCCAGGGATCCCCTTGGTGTTGACGGGGTTGAGGAAGGGCCAGGCATCCTGGTGGCGCTCCAACTCAGCCAGGAGCACCCTGTAGAAGAGAACACACACACACACACACGTCACAAATGGAATGTTAACAGTACATTGGACCTTCAATTATTTAAAGAGGCTGAACGCAATGCCCCAGGCAAATACATTTACAACCCGCATCTACATTTCCATCAGCAACTCGCTGATTAAAGTGCTGATACTTGTGCTTAGAAAATGACTCAAAGGTTTATGGTGTAGTACAGTACCTGCACAAGCCCAGGTCTCTGTTGTTGTCTCTGGCTGTCTTGGCTCTCTTCACACACACCACAGGGCTCTCCTGACTGGGTGACTGGGGTGTGGGCAGGGCCTGGGACGGGCCGGGGCTCTCCTCTCCTTTCCTCTTCCTGCTGGGGGGCTCTTTCGCTCCTCCTCCTTTCTTTGGGGTGCTGTTGGCGCTCGCCGAGTCGTCCTCTGACACCTCCACGTTACCGTTACTGTTGCCGGCCTGCTTCCCGTTCCGCTTGGCCTCGGCAGCGGTGGGTTTCTTCCCGCTTCCCCCCGCCACCGGTTTGCTCGGCGGCTTCTTGTTCTTGGGAGATGGGCCGCTCGCCTGAGGGGAGAGGGGAAGAGGACAAAGATTCATGCAAATGTACTTCCAAAGCAATGTCACTTAGCATATTGTGTACACAGTGTTGTTGAATTACCTACTTTGAAATCATATATGATATGAAAATGACAGGTACATGATGTACTTTGAAATAATGTAGAGGTACATGCCTGATACGCATGGCTGACATACTTCTACAGTAAGGTAGGATATGTAAATGTTGAACAGTGGCCTGGACAGTTTGGGTCACCTTGGATATGCAGGCGGGGGCAGTACCAGTCCCCCTCTGGGATGGTGGTGATCTTGGGTTTGTGACAGTACGTGTGGCAGCCTTTGTCACAGCCGTCACACAGCAGGAGCAGGTCCTCGTTGTCACCCTTCCTGCAGATCTGACAGTACTGAAAGCAGACAATACAGTGTCACCTCAAACCCAAGGGATGGATTTCGAATCAACATTTACCAAGATTTACATTGGAATCCACTCCCCTAAGGGACTTGAAATGGTCTTGGGATTCAAATGCTCTCCAATGACACACAGTATTCACTTCCCTAGCATATTGAAACTCCGTGCCAGCCATGCTACAGTCGTTGAGGTTTTACTCACCACTTTCATGATGGACCTCTCCCAGGCGATGGACTTCTGGAGCTGCTGGAGACACATGGCCAGCTGGGCGGCACTGCGGATGTCGCCAAGGGCCTTCCTCCACACCTTCATCCCATGGGCCACCTCCTCCTCGCCCCTGTGGAAGGCAACGCAGATGTCAGAGGGATGGACGCATACAAACAGGAAACGGAAAGTCGGACATGGACGTATGCAGGCAGGTACACACACTCAATCACTCGCTTTCCAACACAAACACTTGCCCATACACAGACACACACCCACTGTCACCACAACTAGCTGAAACTGCAGCTGTGCAGACAGACACAGGTATGAGAGTGAGTGAGTGAGGGGGGCAGGCAGGCAGCAGGGATATATGGGTACAGGTACACACACTGCCAGGGAGGAGTGACGCCTATGCAGATGCCGGTAGAGGAGGAAAAAGAACGGTGGGGGGACGAGGTGGATGCCATGATTTCTGATGCTGAACACCATGCAGACGGCCAGAAAAAGTCACCACACTGAGTCAACCCCAAACCAGAAGAAAACCATAACATGGACAATAAAAGAGGCAAAACGACAGCATAGGTAGATGAAACAAAAAAGCACACAGAAGTGTTTGGTTGAATGCTGAGTGGATGACCTACCCTTCTCTGTCAGCACTACTGGAGGGAGCGGGGACAGTGACGGTACCGATAGCCCCCACATTATCCAGCCTGATCTGAATGGTGGTACCTAAGGGGCTCCTCAGGTACCTTCTCTCGATGTTCCTCTCCAGGTCCGCCAGCCGCGTCACCGCTATGTCCAGAGGGTTGTCCGCGTGACGGACCACGCCGCCCGCCTTGTGGTCCGCCTTGTCCTCCGGTTGGTCTTTGTCGGCGGCGCCGCCTGCCGCTGGTTGGTGTTTGGGGAGGGGCTTGTGCTCGTGGTAGACCAGGTCCTCCCTCTCTGATTGGGGCTCGGGGTACATCCAGCCCTGCGCAGAGAATGTTGGGTGATGCAGTCTTTAGGTTCAAACTCCGACGGTCTTAAATAACAACCTATTACCTGGCTATTGTCACTAAATCTTGGCCAACATTTACACTTGAAAAGGGTAGTGAGTGGCCAGGGCTACTATTCATTACTTCGAACAAAGGCCTAGATTTTCTCCAATGGATAGGGATGAGAGCTATAATAAAAAGAAGCTGCCCATTTGTTGATGTCGTTGTTTACCTTGACCTGCAGGCTGGCGGTGGTGACCTTCCTTTCCAGCTCCTCCACCTGCTGCAGCACAGCGATGTCCATCTCCATGGCCTGCTCCTCCACACACCACCCCCGCACTGACTCCACACTCACCTGGCTCTCCTCCAGCTCACACAGCTCTATCATGGCCGCTGCACATTGGGGAGACGGGACGGCATTAGAGACCAGTCAACCACTCCATAGACGCGCATGTAAGCGCACAACACATACATATTATTCGCACATCAGACCCAACACCCACAGCCTTGCTTTTGTCGCTCGCTACTCCCTCCCCAACGCAACAACAAAACCACACACACTCTTACCACTCCCCGTTCTCACACGCACACACACACACACACACACACACACACACACACACACACACACACACACACACACACACACACACACACACACACACACACACACACACACACACACACACACACACGCACACACATTAAGAATTCAATATCCCGACACAAAGAGCTGTTCAATCAGAAACCATATGAACGTTAACAAATCTGGCTTTGATGTCAGACTCATATTAAGCAGTCAGTCATGCGTCATGTACCAAATGTCAATTCATTGTGAAGCGCAGGTGCTTGGAGTGTGCTCAGTAGGGGTAGAACTACTCAGGGCTGTCATAACACAGTGCTCAATCAGACTCCAACGCAAAAGTCTTTGTGAAAGTCTGGGCCTGCCAGTCGGAGTGCTGCTCACTTTCACTGACACAAAATCAAAGCTACTTTATTCATTTATACCCATTGGGATCTGTTGGCTAAATCCACTCTGTAAAGGTTATGCAGATTGCTAAAGATTGGGTAAGTGAGTGACCTACCAGCCAACCAACTGAGTGACCTAGCGCCTGTGTTTGTGTTTGAATTAGTACTCACCGTCTCTGTGCTTGGTGCAGACCTGTGGGATGAGCTCCATGTATTTGTGGACCTGTCGGTGCAGGACCTTTTCTCTGACTCCCCGGCTGTGGAGGGACTCCACCAGAGAGCGCAGCTCCTCAATGTCTGACACCCGCCACCAGCCTGACAGCATCTCTGCACACGCACACACACACACACAACACACACACACCCACACACACCCCCACACACACACACACACACATATATAAAAAAATAAACATATGGAAATGTTTCAGAAAAATAACTTAAGACAATATAATGCCCCCTTGAAATAGATCTACAGTATTCTGATACAGAACACACTCTAGTGCTGTTCTCTCTCAAGAGATTCCTTTCTTTCACCCAGTAGAACAAAATAAATGATTCATTCTCATGACTCAGTGAATTAATAAAGGTTAACTGAATAAATAGATGACTCATCCCACACATGCGCTCGCACACACACACACACGCTCACCCTCGGGGATGGGCCGTGGTGTGGGGTGATCAGAGTGCTTGGGCACCTCTATCATGGCAGGAGAGGGCACCGTGGACGAGAGCTTCTCGCCAGGAGGAACGGGCGACTCGCTCTTGCTGGAGACGCTGGGCGCCGCGTTGGCACTGCCCTCCACGGAGCTGAGGCCTGAGTGGCCTGGCAGGGGGCTGCTGCAGAAGGGCAGCTGGCTGGGGCTCATCATTCCACTGGGCCAGCCACCGCAGAACGCTGAGAGACCCAGCAACGACCCGCCAGCCTTACCCTTGATGGGGGAGATACATACACAGACACTTCAATATCGTGATTAGAAACACGTATGTGTATCACTACACTTAGGGCTATAGCTTCAACCTCCATTCTTCTGATGTTACATTTATTCATAGGATTTTCCATTATCAGCTTCTACTACCAGTATAAATCATTAGGACAAGGGGTCTGTCCTGGCAGCGTACTGACCTGCAGGGCTGACAGAGGGTAGTTGATGAAACCAGCTGGGTGGTGGGGGCTGGCTGAGGCCGACGCTGCTGAGGGGGTGAGAGGCAGGGCAGGGGAGGCCGGGGGAGACCTGGGCCGTGTGAGGCTGGAGGAGGGCAGCGGGGAGGACTGGAGAGGGCAGGGCCCTGGGGAGGGAGAGGTGGTGAGGGAGGTGTCATCACAGGGGGAGCGGGGGAGCAGGGTGAACCAGTGACCGCTCCTCTCTGTCAGGACCCTGAGAAGCTGGTCACTGGGGAGGTACTGGAGCTGTGGAGTGGTAGGGGTTAGGGTGGAGGTCTTCATAGGGCTGAAAAGCTGGGGTGGGGGGCTCAGGAGGGAGGAGAACGAGGAGGGAGACGAGGTGGAGGTGGGGTAGCCAGGTTTGGCCTCCTCGCATGGCAGGTTGGGTGCCGTCGACGCACAGGGGCTTGTAGGTAAGGCGGGCAAAGAGGCGTTGTGGGCGGGATAGGACGGTGGTGTTGTTATTGTTGTCGTGGTAACAGACAGTGGCGTGGGGCTGCCGTTGTATTTGGGGCGGGGGTCTGCCTCGGCTTCGCGGGTTTCCTTGGCAACGTCCTTAGCGACGTCGAGGAGCGTGGTCAGTTTGGAGAGAGAGGCTGACTGCAAGAGGAAAAGATTGGGAGAACCTTTCTTCTCCTCCTTCCCGTCCTCTGACCCCACGGGGGTGTAGACGCTCCTCTCCTCCCCGCCGACACCCCCAGGTTTCTTCTTCTGCACCTCCTCCTCCTGCGGCTCCTCCTTGATGTGCACCTCCCCTGCTGCCGTCCTCCTCCTCTCCCTCTCTTTCTCCAGCTCCCCCGCAGCTTCTCCGCTCTCCATGGCCTCGATGAAGACCCCTCCACAGTGGGGAAGAACCCAGTAGCGCCGGCGGTACCGGTCCTGGCCGTACATCATGGAGCGCAGGGAGTGGGACGCCTCAAACAGCTTCCTCCTCACCTGGTGCTGTTGCTGTGAAACCAAGCAAGACCATCATGTCCTGAGTTATAACTAAATCAATGAATCAATAATATCTAACTATTTAGTATTGTTCTTCTATAGAGATGGAACTCTCAGATCTCCGGAAGGAAGGGCTTACCTTGGCTAGCTTCTCCATCTGTTTCTCCAGCTCCTCCACACTAGTTGATTGGTCCCCATCGTCCTCGTCACACGTTTCCACTTTCTTCCCCTTCTTCATCTCCTCCTCCTCTTCCTCGTCATCTTCATCGGCCAGGTCGTCGCTGTCTTCGTCTTCATCATCGTCGTCGTCGCTTTCTGCTCCGGCCTTTCTCTTGCGTTTGAGGCCAGAGGAGGGCGTACCCAGGGGTTGGGTCTCCTCCCCCCTCCCATACTGGCATCTCTCTTCCCGGTCCGCTTGGCATGGATGGTCCTCAACCTGGAGAGAGAGAAACACACAGGTGAGCTTTCAGATGCACTCACACACACACACACACACACACACACACACACACACACACACCACATACTTTTTGAGTTTGCCCTCGATCAGCCACTTGTCCTTCCTCATATTGGTCATGTGATCAAGGTTCTTGTCGATCTCACTGTAGAACCAGAGTAAGATACAGTATATTTCAGTTCACACGTACAGGTAACTATGGAAACAGAGAGTAAATGAGGGATACAAAGTATATTGAAAGCAGGTGCTTCCACACAGGTGTGATTCCTGAGTTAATTAAGCAATTAACATCCTATCATGCTTAGGATTATGTATAAAATGCTGGGCAGGCCATTATTTTGGCTACCATGGCTATGTCTCCATAGGATGACAATGTCCCCATCCACAGGGCACAAGTGGTCACTGAATGGTTTGATGAGCATGAAAACAATGTAAACCATATGCCATGGCCGTCTCAATCATCAGATCTCAACTCAATTGAACACTTATGGGAGATTCTGGAGCGGCGCCTGAGACAGTGTTTTCTACCACCATCAACAAAACACCAAATGATGGAATTTCTCATGGAATAATGGTGTCAGATCCTTCATAGAGTTCTAGACACTTGTAGAATCTATGCCAAGGTGCATTGAAGAGGTTCTGGCTCATGGTGGCCCAATGCCCTATTAACACACTTTATGTTGGTGTTTCCTTTATTTTGGCAGTTACCTCTAGTTAACACAAACAGTACAATTCTCTCTCTCTCTCTCTCTCTCTCTCTGTAGAGTGAATAGCCTGCAGCACTAGTATCCCTCCATTCCAGTGAATAATTGATGTATTGGCTTCTCTCTCTATCAAAATTGAATCCCACTCCAGATTAGCTGATCTATCCAGAGTCTTACACAGCATTAATAAAACACGAGAGCATTAGCAGCTGAGTGAAGTCAACTAAACGTCATTATTTGTAAAGAGCTAAAACGCAGTGGGCTCACAACAGTATGGAAGCCATCTGTACACTAAACCTTTCACACTGGCTCCACCTAATAAGACAGGAAGGGACGACGATGCCTGATCTACAAGGATGTTCTCTCATGCTTGCGAAATGTTGTCTGCATATCCTATCAGTAAAACCAGTAAAAACATAGAATCCATATTTGGAGTCCATGTTTGATCTCCTTACGTATTGCCCAATAAGCTATTCCCTTGTAGCTCCACTGGTATGAGGCCTGTGTGATGTACAGCGCTGGCAGGTCAGCATCTCTCCTCCTACCTGTCCACGCTTTTGCTGCAGATAGAACCTGACCTTTAATTGTTTTGTTTCAATTGTTCTTTCTTTCTCTCCTTCTGACGGCGCTCTTGCTGCAGAATGATCTATTTAAATGTTTGGCATCTCCTGTTCTTTACTCCTACCTGACGACACTCTTGCTGCAGGCCAGCTCATTGGCCAGGAAGCCTAGTATGGAGGCCTTCTGGGTGGGGGTGTGGGCCTGGAAGGCCTTGGTCTTCAGGCTGAGGGCCAGCTCAGCCAGGTCAGTCTGCCCGCAATGGGCCCCCATGTACATCTGCAGCACCTCTGACACATTGTCCCGGTTGATGCCCACGTTGGTCAGATGGTCCCCCAGCATGGTCTTGGTCTGGGGGGAGAGGAGAGAGACAGGACGGTGAGTCATGGAAGTGAAAGACAGCATGGTCTTGGTCTGGAACAGGGTGTCAGGAGGGTTGGGTTGTGATAGAATGGTTCCAGGTACACTTTCCAGGGGAGTGTTGACTCATAGACAATGGGCTGGTTTCCCAGACACAGATTAAGTCCTAGACTAAAAAGCATGTTCAGTAGAGATTCTCCATAGAAAGTGCTTCTTAGTCTAAGACTAGGCTTAACCTGTGTTCTACCTATGTGAGAACCTGCTTGGTATGTTCCTGTACATGTACAGTATCTCACCTTGTGTCCAGGGGGCAGTCCAGGGTCACACACGGCCAGGGAGAGCAGTCTGACCAGCAGGTCCTGGACATGTCCCATGCTGTCTCCCACGTTGAGCAGGCCCTCCTGCAGCATGCCCAGGGTGGGTACGTCCACCCCCACATCGAAGCCCAGCACCTTCCCAAAGCCGCGTAGGAACTGCATCAGCATCAGGCAGTCAGACACCGCACCCCCCGGCAAGATCAGGCCAGGGATTCTGGAAAACTCTGGAAGAGGCTGGAATGAAAAGTAAGGAGAGGGAGGGATGTTTAGGATACTTCTCAAATGACCCCCTGGGACTCCTATAGTGCCCTATGTGGGCTGCAGTATATGGGGAGTAGTGTGACTAACATATTGCAAGGCCAATGACTGAATTTTATATGCCAATGACTGAATCACACGGCTCTGAATGGTAATTTCTTTTTAGGTTTTCATTAGTAAACATGTGGGGGGCTATTATCTTGTCCCTCCCTATGCATTACTCTCTTTAGCCACTTGATGGCAGTGTACAGCACAAACCGTGCCCAGTACTCAGGTTTCACATATGATAGATAACAGATATACTGTACATACATACCATTGTGATGACACAATGCACTTAACCACTCATAACCCAAACCTAGACAATATTAACTTGTCAGTTCAAAATATATATAATGCAAAAGAGATGTAACTACATTAAACGGCCACCTACAATTTGGAAAGCTAGGTACCTTTAATGATGTCACCCTTCAGACATCACACAGGACTGAATCATGGGCAAGATGGGTAATTTATTACCTTATGATCGGCCAGACACATGTCTTCATTTGGCTTCTTCAGCTCCCTGGCAATCTCCAGTTCCAGCCTTCTCAGCTCCAATTTCCGCTCCTTGTTCAGGCGTTTCTCATCCCTCTTTTCCTGCCGCAAGCGCTCGCGCTCCTGAGGGCCCAGAGAAGGAGAGAGGAGGGGAGAGTTAATGGGCTCACGCCAGTGGAGGTAAAACAGACAAGAATGTCAAGCCGAGTCTGCTGAGTAGTTTTAGAATTCAGCCCGGCGCCCCTGCCTGCACTCTCAAAGAAAAAGCGCTCGAGGGCCATTCTTTTGACTCAGTTAGTGTATTGAAGAAATGAAAAGGAGAGGGAGGAGAGAGGGATTGGATGGGTTCAGGAGGAGTGGGACCTTCTGGCGTGTGTGTGTGTTGTGTGTGTCACCTACCTCTGCTTTCTTGCGAGCCTCCACCGCCTTCATGAGCATCCCATGTTGCCGTCTCCTCTCCCTCTCCTAGCAGAGAAGAGAAAACACACACACACGTTACACACCGGAGAAGGTGTAACCTCCACGGGTTACGTCAGAGAGGTGGACAGAAGGAGGAAAACCACCATTCACCTCCATCATGGTGAGGTTTTCACATACAGCAACACGTACAGTTGAAGCTGAGGTTAAGAAGACAACGGTACGAATGACGACAACCAGAAAGCATCAGAGGGAGAATGCGGTAGACGGTGATGACGGGGTCAAAAAGAGAAGTTAGGGTCAAGCTATGATGCCTCTAGGTAAAAAAGCTGACAGAACAAATGCAAAATGACTGAGTCATCATAGCCACAAGCCAGTCTGATGAAAACAAACATTGCGCTGTGTTTCGTCTGTTTAGCCGATAGCCATTCCAGATCGAAAATAGCCTAAACCTATGGGGGATATTGAGTGAAGGTCTTACAAGGAGACTTCCCTGGTTGAGGATAGATTGTCCAAATGTTTTATTGTAAACAAATAGGATTTGATCAAGGCAAAGCGAGGACAGTGACTGTCTGTCTGAAATGGATGGGGAACTCAGTGATGTGATAAACAGAAGTCAATGAAACAGATCCTCTGGGGTCAGCTGCATACAGCATGTAGGGCCAGGAGTTTCTCCTGCTCAAGTTTATATTGTTAGGAAGAACTCCTGGCTCTAATCATGTGCAACAAACACGCTCAACAAGCAATAGCCAGCCAGCCAGTCAGGCTGCTGGAGAAGACAGGCAGGTACAGCAATAGACAGCCAGCCAGTCAGAAGACAGGCAGGTACAGATACAGAACAGAGCAGCAGAACGACTCAGGCTACATTCCAAATGGCACCCTCTTCCCTATGTAGTGCACTACTTTTGACCAAAGTAGTACACTATGAGGTAGTGCAGTACGCCATTTCAGACGCAGCCTCAGAGACTCAATGGGACGTAACAGGTTAAAGGGCAGCTCTTTGTGGACGGAGACGGACACAAGCTCAATGTCTGGAACTGGAAAACTCAAGCACTCACAGCCAGTCAAAAACAACAGCTAGACGATGGATGTGATGGATGACTCATCGAGAGGAGCCTACTTTCAGACAGTAAGAGGGAGCATGGCAGGGCATGGCCGCCTTTTGCAATGCATTCTGGGGAGTGCGGGGGGAGCTACCGAACCACCGCAGGCGGAGCGAGGTCAGGTGTCTCAGAGCAGATGGAGGCGACACACTGTTGTTTGTGTTTGTTTGTGTGTGTGTGTGTGTGTGTGTGTGTGTGTGTGTGTGTGTGTGTGTGTGTGTGTTTGCTTGTTTTGCTGAAAAGCCATGCAGAGTAATGTAGTATGACTGCAGCCAGTGCTACACTTAATGCATTGCTATGACAACCATATCACAACCAGGAAACACGATGCGGTGTTAGATGTACAGAAATAAACATACCCATACCATATCTAGTCTATGCCTCTCCAACTCCTGGCAGAGAGAGTTGGCAAAGTATTATGGAACAGAAATGACAGCAGAAAACAGATTGTTTAGCAGAAAAATACCCACAGTTCAGAAATAACCCAATAGAATGGAAACTGACCAAAGAGAAACAGTAAAGCGTTTAATAAAATATCTAGTTACACACAACCTTGAAACACACACACACACACACACCCTGTAAACACTGATTTAGCTGAAGTGTTTTTAGTATAATTTCAATCATGTCAGAAGAGAAGAGGTGTGCTGTTGAAAAGCGCTGTGTACCTGGTGCTTTAAAATGACTGCATGCTGTCTTCGCATTTCTTTCTCCTTCAGGGGAAGACAGAAAAGATGAGGGGAGAAAATCAATACACTTTCATACAGCCACCGTCATGAAAATCACTAGGGATGATGGGATTTCAGACCATTTTACAGAGGAGCTACAGCTCATGCCTAATCTCATTGTCGGACACAGCTCATCTGGAAAAAGCTTTGATGTTTTGGTTTATATTGAGATGCAGCGTGTAACACAAACTCTCACCTTTATTCGTTTCTCTGCCTCCATAATTTTGGCATTCGCAACCTCTTCTTTCTTTCTCCGTTTAGCCTGCGAATGCAAATCAGGTTAAACGTCATTTCACTGCCAGACATCTGGACAGACAGACTGACGGACACATGCCACTCCTGCAGTTTCGCACCGAGCACTCAAAATATTATATTTTCCCTGTAACAGAAAATGGAACGTGTGCCTCACGTGCCAGTCAAATGTGTAGAACACAGAGAGTGAATCATGTATCATTTAAATACGTAATTGCAAACAGCAAAAAAATCCTGTTAAGAGTGGCTTGCCAACCGTGTCAACTCAAATTTGATTTAGTCCTGCTAAAATACTTGAGCTCCTACAGTGTAATTGTGTGTACAAGGGAAAGATGTTTTTTTTCCTACCCACTTATGCTAAACTGTTGCTGTTGTCTGATAAAATAGAAAAAAATGATTTCTGTCTAATTTAAATATGGTCTGACTCTGAGACAGCTAACGGAGACAGAGATTTTAATATTCAACAGCCATCAACCAAGACCAATTTAGCATTAGTTCCATGTGGAATTATGCCTGAGACATTACTCCTTCCAACACTGCGGTATTATTCAGTAATAGGCTTGGGTAAGATTAAAATACTATGGACAGAGTAGACTGAGGCTCTGGGATGCATTTGAGGAATAACGTTCTGCTAATTCATACGATATGTTTGGTATTGGGTCAGTTGACTGTAGTACCTCCAGGATCTGTTGTGCCCTCATCTCCTTCTCCAACCTGATCTGCTGAATACGCTTGATCTTCTCCTGGAGAAACACAGAGGTAGGTTGATCAATACACTGTGCAAACCAAACGGTGGTGCAGTGGCAAAACAAGGATACCTCCAGAGTCCAGACGGGAGACGGTTTGACAGGAAGTGGTGCCACATAAAGAATGTCCTACCTGCTGCTTGATGATCTTCGTTTGCTCCTTCTGCCGCCTCCTTTCCTCGGCCGCCATGACGGCTGAAAGAGAGACTTTAGGAGCTTAGGTGTTAAGAAATGATTTGCAGCAGTGGTACAGGACAGTGGGGAATGGTGTATGCACTCAGATGTAATGTATTGTACCTTGTTGCTTCCTGGCCTCTTTGGCTGCCCTGGCCATGGCCTGCTTCTCCAGCTTCCTCATCATCTTCATCTGGGCCGCCTGCCTGGCTATCTCTGCAGAGAGAGGTGATGGAACGTTACTGTGTGACCAAACGTGTTCGGTAGTTAGCATTCATAGACTTCAAAACGGAGATCTTGTTTTTTTTTCTTTCTCACCTTGGGCCTCCAGTTTGCGTAAGAGTTTGGCCTCGCTGGGGCTAGGCACCTCTGCCCCCAACCCCAGACCCTCTCCCACGTTGGGCGGCCGGCCCTTCCTCCTCCGGGAGCCCTTGCCTCCCTCGGCCCCGCGCTGGCGCTCTGAGTTGGGGGGCCGTCCCCGCCGGCCCTCCATGGCCAGGATATGAGGGATGACATCCTCGTCCTTCAGCAGGCTCCACTGCAGACCCTGGGGGTAGGACGGGGTAGAGGGGCTGTTAGTGTAGTGTGGGTAATAAACGGCTTCAACATACTTCAGTTGCTTTTATTACTGTACTGTTACTCTAGGATTTACTCTTAAGATCGATCCCTTGACAGAAAAGAGGGCAGATCAAAGATCAAAATATGCAATGCATGGTGGTATTACTGGACTACAAAGCTAAGAACCGGATAATGGTCCAATTTCTACCTGTGATAGGAACACCACTACAATACATTCCATTCACCATTCAGCTAGTTAAACTATCCTACTGTACAGTATATGACTGGTCACCTGTGGAAGTCATGTCAACTGATTATTAAAGGGGGCTAGGACTACTGGAGTCTATAGCTGATTTCTATCAGGGTCCCTGAACTGTTTAAGTTACTATACAGTTTCTACTGTACATGAAAAGAGGAAATAAAAAAATGAGACGGGCAATAGATAGATGAAAGACGTCACCTGGGGTCCTTCTCTGGCTTCATAGAAGTCACCAACCATTATCTTTGCACTGAAGCTAAAATTATCGCGTGTGATGCCACTTATTCCATTTCTGGATAGATACTACAGAAGAGAAAATAATGACGTTTGGTGAGACAGGGATATCCAATGTGAAAGTATGTAAAAGTGTGACATTGAAAGCGATCTAGCTACAGTGGCGGAAGCTAAAAACTGACGATTCTACTACTAAGCATCAAAAGAATTAGGGGGAAATTGAGCAAAAGCACAGTGAGAATCAGAATGCTCTAACGACAGGTCAGCTTGTAGTAGGCAGAGGAAGGGATTGGGGAAATGAACTAAAAGGATTTCAGCTCTTCTCATGTTAAGGTCACAGTTAGCGCTGATGCTAAGTGAGCACTAGCGTGAGGGTGAGACTAGCTGCTAGCGTAAGGCTAGTCTGAGGGGTAGTGTTACTGTTACCTTCACCACATCTGGGTACTGCCTCAACTTCTTCCCGCATGGCGCGTAATACGCCACGTCGCCTTGCATCTTCCCAGACGCGCTCTTGATCCGCGTTTCTCTCTGCCAGCTGGAAAACACATGGCCGGAAGGAAACAGTGGCTGAGTGACCGAATGCCAGAGGCTTTGCCATTGCTAGAGAGAGCTTATCAATTCAAATCTCCACTCTACCTACCCCAACTCCAGAGGTATCCTCAACTCCTGCTCATCCATCACCCTCTTTCTTTTCCCTGCGCCTGGAGAGCGAGAGCGAGAGAGAGAGAGAAAGAGAGAGAGAGAGAGAGAGAGAGAGAGAGAGAGAGAGAGAGAGAACCCATTAGTCAGACTGAACAATACACCGTCTCAGCCTTCTCTCCATAGCCCTAAACACCCACCCATAGCCACAGCATCACAGTACTGAATATGAGCAGTGTTGCGTTGTGTGAGACAAATGGGGCTGCTGGGGCTCACTCCACTATGCAGGCCTTGCAGATCAAAGGTGTGCCTTCTCCTATTGACTGGGGCGCTGCCCCAAGCGTGTCCACAGTGTATCAAACTCACCAGATGTGGCCATGAGAGTGTCTTATTGTTTATGAGTTCCCTTTATTGAACCAGGTAGAGTATTGAGAAACTCCATGCTCTGAAAGCAACGTAGGGAAATTACTCAAATATGTCCTGAAAAATCACTGCCATTCCTATGTGAATTTGATGGGAAATAAAGCATGTTGAATTGAAATGTGCTTAGGAAGATTGGAATCTGTGTGTGTGTTCTTTCCTTTCCTAAGCTGGGTAATCTCCCAGTGCTGAGAGAGAGAGGGAGGAGAGGAGAGGGGAAAGAAAGAAAGAAGGCTTGGGCACGGCAAAAGTGCCAAACAAGTTGTCAGGCCTGTTAAGCCCAGGGACATGCCCCTACAGGAACCCAGGTCTGTTAAGCCCAAGGACATGCCCCTACAGGAACCCAGGTCTGTTAAGCCCAAGGACATGCCCCCACAGGAACCCAGGTCTGTTAATCCAGCCAACCGCCCGGCGAACTAAAAACAGACCCCCCTTTTCCTCTCCCTGTTCTCTCCCCACAGCCATCTGAAGATGATAGCATATCGTGCCATGTGTGAGCTTAGCTATTCCAGGGTGGTTACGCGTCCTCAACAGTTAAAGGTACAGCAAGGTGGTTTTGCAGACTGGTTTTGTGCTTGTATGAGTAGCTTTGGCAGAGTAGGTAAAGAAGTTGGCCATAACAACTGGTACAGGGTCAGATATGTTGTCATCCCCCTAATGGTTAAGGTTAGGATAGGGGTTAGGGTAATCTGGTGCTAGATTTGCAGTTATGGGGCGATTTAAAACTTCAGCGGCTTTGACAATGTACCAGGCGTTTAAGGTGTGTTGCCTGCGGTTACCTGGGGGCATGGCCAGGGAGTAGGAGGAGGAAGGAGAGCTGTGATAGGCCAAGGCACTGGAGCTGGTGACGATGTTGGGCGTCTTGATGACCTGCAGGTTGAGAGGGGAGCAGCTGGTGGCTGTGTGATTGGTTGAGTTGTTCAGTAAGGAGGTGTGGCCTTTGGTTAGCTTGAGTGGAGTCTTCTCCCTTTTGGAGGCGGAGCCTGAAGATGGCAGCTTCAGCTTCGGGTCCTTCAGTTTGCCACCGGAGACGTCCGCATCACTGTCCGAGTTACTGTCAGAATCTGAGAGGAGGGTACCAGAAAGAGAGGGGTTATCACTGGGAGGCAATGGTTGAATAGTGTTTGTACATCACCATAACCCCAAAAATACTGTACACTACAAACATTGCATGTGCCTTCCATTAGGATGGTCAGAACGGTAGGTATCTAACCTGACAAGCTGTCATCCGAGTCCTCCTCATCATCCTCCAAATCATCCAGATCATCATCATCATCGTCGTCGTCGTCATCCTCAACAGAGTCATCCGAGTCCTTGCTGCTAGGGAGACCAGGGAGACCTGGGAGGCCGGCCTCGGCCCCCCTGAACAGGTCCACCAGAGACTGCACCAGGTGACTCTGAGAGAGCCCCTTCCAGGCTGCCATGGGGGCCAGAGCATGGGCCTGAACCTGGAGCTTAGGGGCCTGGAGCTTAGGGGCCTTGGGGGCCTTGATCTTCCTGGGGCCCCGGGCCGTGGCCGGTGAGGGTGAGGTAGCGGGCCGCGCCGGGGGGCCCTGAGAGGAGGCCGAGTGGGCCCTTCCGCTGGTGCTGAGGTTGACGGGCAATGAGAGGGATGCCCCTGCCCCAGAGAGGTCCTTGTTGGATTCCTTGCGGGGCTTGGTGATAAGGGCCAGCGGCACGTCCTGAGCGGTGGTGCTCTGGATGACTCCGTTGGGTTGAGCAGCCAGGCCCAGGAGAGCGCTGGACAGGAAGAGGTTGGAGTGGTTGTTCTGGGGGGGAGGGGGGAGGGGAGCAGGGGGCAACTTGGTGCTTCTGCCACCGCCAACAGGACTCTCCGAGGAGGACAGCTTGGGGGGCGGCAAGGAGGATGGCGTCACCCCAGCAGCCTTCCGAGAGGTTTTGTGACCCTGCTGCTTCTTGGGCTGCGCCGCCGGGAACGTCTGCCCTTGCGAGAGTAAAGACTGGAACGGAGGGAGGGCGGGAGGAAGGGTGGGAGGGAAGGGGATAAAACAAGGGAAAAGAAAAGAGAAAACAGCATAATTGTGCCAGCTGTCAATTTACATCTACGTCGATTATTCAAGCTGGTGATGAAGCACAATGCCTGGCTCACTCTGTCTCACTGTGCCTAGGACAGAAGCCTGGAGACAATGGCAGAAATGGAAATAACCACAGGCATTGTACTAAGTAAAGAGTAAAGCCGCTGAGAAGCGGCTTCCAGTTCCCATATCTCACTTAAATTACTACAGTTAGGAGTCTGTGAAAAGTGTTAGCGTCATGCATCTGTGTTCTACTTTAAACAGCATAACGGCAGATTTTATAGAACGACAGGCACGTTTGGCGTTGCACCGTGTTTCAGCAAACACAGGTAAGGGCTTCGACATGTACATTCAACTAGATGTGATATCAAGTGAAACAAATCAATTTCACAGACCATGTAATACAGGAACAGTTCCTGAACCACTGGGGGAATGCAGAGGCCTTTGGTTAAAAAAGAACCTCTCCACCGGTAAAATAGAACAGGGGAAAAGGCCAGATTTCCACTTCTAGCAGGCTGTAGCAATAGGAATTACCTTAATCAATTAACTACTATTTCAATTACCATTTCGACTACATGCGAGAGGTCCACAATGCACTGTAAAAGGTGATAAATATGTACATCTTCTATCTAGTTGTGAATGTATTAAATGGAGAGTAAAACGGTAATAAATACATACAGCAGCTATATGTGCCGTCTGCTTTGCTGAGGTAATGAGGCCAAAAGCATTGACCTTTTGGTTGACCTTTTGGTTGACAGGCTGAGCAGCACAGCAGGACACCCAATCAAATGACTCAGACAGGACTGCCACTTCCCTCTCTGACTCCCTCTGGCTGGAAGCAGCCCTCTTACTGCAGCTCATCTACGGTATGTTACCATGAATACCAACAACCGTCTAACTGTGAAAGGAGAAACCGTTTCATGTTCGACTGCTTTTAGATTATCCAAATGAGGTGAAAAGCTAAGCTAGCCAGTAACCAATCTGTGGTATTATTTGACCATGGGGAAAAAGAGCTACTGTGTGAATACTGGGATTTTTATTTGTATTTATTTATTTAACCTTTATTTAATATTTAACTAGGCAAGTCATACTTGATACCACATTTCTTGTTAGTGGCTGGGCAGAGAGGACAGTGGACCAACCTGTTTGAGCCTGAATTCGTTGATCTGAGAGAGAGATTCCTCCAGCAGCTTCCTCTTACTGGCCTTCCCACTGCCAGGTGTCTTCAGAGGCTTGGGCTGCTGGGAGTTGGCCATGGGCGACGTGAGGAGAGGGAAGGATTGAGGCGAGGAGGACAGGGGTACGGAGCGGGACAGGGAGGGCACCGACAGGGGCTTGGAGGAAGTGCAGAGGGACAGGGGCAAGTGCTGCGGCGAGGAGGGCAGGAGCTTGGGCGGCTTGGGGGAGGATGTGGTGCGTCCTTTGGGCGAGGTGATGAGGGGGATTGGAGAGGCGGAGAGGGGTGATGGGGAGGTTTCCCTGCGGGGTTGGGTGAGGAGGGCCAGGGGCTTGGAGCTGGCTGCTAGGCCCGTGGACTGGATGACACTGAGGTGCTGCTGGAGACCCTCCTCCCTGGGCCGGGGGGTCTGGAGGGACAGGGGGGAGCTCTGGGACAGGGTAGGAGGAGAGGGGCAGTGCTGTGAGGGAACCAGGGTGGGGGGGTCGGAGGGTAGGCTGTGGGTCAGCCTGTTCCTCTTGTCTTGGGCCTCCTTCATGCCCGAGCTTAGTGTCCCGATCTGGGGAGGGAGAAGAGGAGAGGAAGCCCGCTGTTAGCTCACCCCGGAGCACATCACAGACATAAGTAGCTATACACTACCAGTACTATTCACTATCACTGTACCTTCATTTTTTTCTTCGCCCGCCTCGCCTTCTCCTTCTCTGAGTTCCACGCCTCACACTTTCCATCCTCGTCCTCATCTTCCTCATCGTCGTCATCCTCATCGTCGTCGTCCTCTTCCCCTCCGAGGTCCTCCAGGTCACTGCTGATGGCTCCGTCGCTGGAGCTGTCCGAGGAAGAGCCTGATTCGCTGTCACTGACCCCAGCGACCTCTGCTGGCTTTTTACTGGGCTTCTGCATTAAGGCAGAAGAGAGCTGTCAATCAATAAAGCACCCAGTGTACATTTTGACCATTTGATTTTTGTTTCTAAACTGGAAATGGAAAACTTAAAACATCCAAAATAGACCCCAAGTCAAATACTTCAGGCTTTACTATAGCTATAGACAAGTTGGCTTTTAGCAACACAACCGACGCGTCAACAACTGTTGGGCAAAACAGACAGAGTTGGCTTAGACTGTTGACAGCATGTAAACTATATTTAATCTCCAAATGTTTATTGAAACCAGAAATACAATTGTATAATGACCACTATCAAATTTTTTGCCATGTTAACGTTGACATGAAATCCGTCAAAACACCTCAAAACAAGACATGGTATCAATAACAAGATACAACGAGCTGAAACGAGCCACCTACGACATGGCAGCTTCTTGTCATTGTTGCTAGCCACTTTCGTGACGCTGTCATCAGTAATCTAGAGCCACTACGTCATTGAGCTGACCTTGTCTTTAGGTTTGGGGGGTACTTTCTCCAGTTGTAGCTCTGCTGTGTGGCTCTGGCTGTGAGGGCTGCTCCTGGGGCCCCTGGCCTTGGGGCCCTTAACAGCCTGGGAGGCACCCAGGGATGGGGACGCGTTCATGGAGTAAGACCCCTGCATGGTTGGGGAGGAGACCCCACTTCCGTTCACTGCCCCGTTCACCCCTGAAACGGAAAAAGGCACAGCAACCCGTTATATGTCATCCCAATCTCATCTGAGCAACCAGACATTGTGAGTAAAAACGCTAATGAAATATCTGGGGTTCTTCTGAATGCAGAACAGAATAAAAAGCCTTGTGAAAATATAGATTTATTCGTATCTCATTTAGGCATGCTGAACATGGCGTGAGCACAACATGAGTGGTTTACATAATAAAAGATAAATTAAAAGATAGCATCAAATTAAAAAAGTAGATTGAGAGAGAAAGGGTACAGAGAGAAAGAGAGAGAGAGAGGCAGAGAGAGAGAGAGAGAGAGAGAGAGAGAGAGTGTGTGAGAAAGAAAGAGCGAGAGAGAGAGTGTGAGAAAGAGAGAGCGAGAGAGAGAGAGAGAGAGAGAGAGAGAGAGAGAGAGAGAGAGAGAGAGAGAGAGAGAGAAAAGATAGAGAGAAGAAGAAAAAAAAGCCGGCACATACGCCATTAACTGAGACTGGAAGTCATTATAAGGTTCTCGACGGGAGAAATCTCATCACGGAGCCGGAGACTGCCGAGACTAGGGAGCCTCTCACTTAATCCCTGTGAACAGTTAGCACCACCTGCTTACAGGAATGATTAATTCATTCACATCTCTCGCAATTGCCAGAGGGTTAAAAAAAAACGCTGCGCTTTAAATACCTCACCCTCTTAAGGGTATCTTTTATTTCCTGGCGGTAAAATCATTTGCTGCTTTTGAACAGGTGAGAGAAGCTCCTTCACACTCTGTGCCAATATACAGGTACAACACAATACATATTTTCCCCTGATGAGCACAGAAAAGTGTCGCAATTATCACCTTTGTTCTAGGTTATTATTATCTGTATAGGTCAGAGTGAAGCATTTGGAACGGTTCAGGGTAAGAAGGATGGGCGTAGCTGTACCTTTGGGGATCTGTCCGTTTTGCTGGGGGTCCTGGGGGGGCTGCAGGGGCTGTGGTTCTGCTGGATGTGGGGGTGAACATTGTGGGGAGGCCCAGGAACGGGGGGAGGAAGGCTGCTGCCCCCCTACTGTGGGCCTCTGCTGCACGCCACCATTCTGATGAAGAGAGAGGACAAGAAGGAGAACGGCGAGATGTCAGTGCAATTCTGTCTCATCCACTAACTTCAGTACTGTATATCAGTTACGATCGCCTAAAGAGTATTAGAAGTTAGCACATCCTTAAATACTGATTAGTCATGCTGTTTCATTCATCTGCTGTTCAGGTCAAGTAAATCTCCTGGACCCAGTTATGTTACATCTGTCCAAGCAGCACACCAGGCCCACCTCTTACCTGTCAGAGCTCCCAGCTGGGGGTGTGCGGCCAGGGCAGCAGACATCCCCAAGGACCCCAGAGAACCCAGGGACCCCAACGACCCCAGGCCTCCAAACTCTGGGCGACCTGAGCTGGTGGTGTACAGGCCGAAGGCTGGGTGGCTGACCAGGGGGAAGGCACTTGACAACGTGTAGGGCTGCTGGTCGCTCATCGCCCCATACAAACGACCTGATGGACAAACAGTACAAAAAAAACTATAAATCAATCAAATGTACTTAAGTCATTTTTACTTCAATAGTCACATCAGCAGCTGTCGCATGTTGTTGTTTGTGTCGCACTGCTTTGCATTATCTTGGCCAGGTCGCAGTTGTAAATGAGAACTTGTTCTCAACTAGCCTACCTGGTTAAATAAAGGTGAAATAATGTATTTATTTTTATTACTCATTGCGTATCTATTATTACTTTTATTATTACGTATTTTACTTTTCTATTATTTCTCTATTTTCTTTCTCTCTGCATCGTTGGGAAGGGCCCGTGAGTCAGCATATCACTGTTAGTCCACACCTGTTGTTTACAAACCATGTGGCAAATAGCATTTTATTTGATCAGCAGTGTGCTTCTGTTTGGGGTATAAATAAACTGAATTGAATTCAGAGATGACTCGAGGGTTCGTCGTGCCCTCGAAATACCCTGACTCGCTGGCTTCTTAGGTATTCATCCCTTCTGTGTGTTCAAGTTTAATGCCGTTTTCTCCTCTCCCCCTACAGGTTTTCTGCTGGGTAAGGTGATGTTTTATGTATATTCAACAAGACATTAGGCAGCGTAAAGGACAAAGATTGCCCTGGATTGGAGCTCGACAGGATTACACATGCTTGTTCAAATACAGAACAGAGCAGCTCGGATCGGAGTGACTGAGACAGAGACACTACTCAGAGGGGAGATGGGCAATTCATATGATATTTTCTGACGGAGAGCTGATTTGTTTAATTAGGCTACAAAGAGAACTTTCTTAGGGGAAGAGTAAAACAACTAAGAAATGTCCATTAAGTATTTGAGTTTGTATTTACCAAGAAAGTTGAAACTGACGCAGGCTGAGCAGCGGGACATTTGGACGACTGAGAGTGTCATTGAAGTGTTTCTGCAGGTACTGTCGGACTGATCGTCCTCGCTCCTCCATAATGTCTGTCACCATGCTGATGAAACGAGCTCAGGTAGGCTAAATCAGTGGTAGAGCGGATAACGAGCGAGTCGCGGGTCCTTCAATACGTCAGTGGTGTGGTGTTTGAGAGGCGTACCTGTGGTAGAGCCTGCTCCTAATACAAACCTTTTCTGATTTACATTTCAGCAGCACACTGCCCAAAAAAAAGAGGAATACTTCAACACGATCATCATCAAGCTTTCCCCTAAACCTGAGTACAATCATTTCTGGCAGGGCAACCAGAGCGCATTGTCTCTTCACACAGTCAGAAGCAATTTGGTCTGAGCATATTTCATGCAAATTCAATTTCCATTACAGAAGGGTGAGAAAGAGAGAGAGAGAGAGTCTGGTAGAGGGAGGGAGGCTGCGGCGGGTCGAAGCCTAGCTCTCTTTGAGCCAGGTAATATGTATGCATAAAAAGTGATGACAGGAGATGTAAAGTGTTTTTCACTGAGCTTGTGAAAATGTCAACCTACAACACGCCCAGTGAGTGCTGTGTGAGTGGGATACCCCAAGTTCTACAGAATAAGATGATGGAGTTAAGACGCACAGAACAGAACCAGAACATTTGCGCCTGCCTGTGTGGCTGTCATAACTGAGAAAAAAAAAAGAAAACTAAACATAATCAAGCCTAAGCTAAAGTACTTTCATTACGCGTGCCCTACAACAGCTACATATATTCAACAATATAGTGACGGGAGCATGAAGTGAAAATACAATGTTGAGGTGAAATTGCTGAGATGATCAAGGGAATCTAATTAAAATGTCCATATAACATCATATTACATAGCATAACTGTCTGGCTGGTTAATGAGTTACAATTACATTATCTCACTTACAGAAGAAAGGAAAGGGTTCATGTTCCAACATCTTCGACATTAGGCCGGACTGTGTACCTACAATATCAGAAAACGTGCACAAAGGGCACTGTAGGCCTAATGCTGGGAGCATCATTACACCAGCAATTCAGGACTAATGAAATGTAAAGGTGTCATTTCCCTAGAGGCAGATTCCTAAAATGGCCTAAATGCTATCACCATATTGTAAACCAGTAATATGGAAGTCTAAGGGGATTGAGGAAGACATCTTCGAAATCATAATAGGCTAATAAAAAGGTTTATTTGCATGCAGGGAAGCGGAGTTGAAATGCTTAGTGGGAGGTGGGGAGGGAAACAAAGAGTGCCAGCCAGCGTGCCACCGGCAGAGTGGTGTGGCGACACATGAGAAAATGCCCTTTGAGCCGGCTTCAAGGCCCTAGTCCTCGCAGTCTGCTGCACCACGACAGCGAAGAGAAATACATTGTGTACTTCATTCGAATATGCTGAATATGGAGAGCCTTGCCTTGCCAAAGTCAGCTAGCGGATACGGAGACAAATGACTGAAAATACAAAACACAACCCCCGAAAGGCCAGCAGCAAGCAGCCACTTCCGTCGCATCTCCCTCCCGCCAACCCCGCCCGTCACTCTCGCCTCGACCGACCTTCCCCGAGCAACAGAGTGACATCTGCAAATGCCTTTTCAATATTAATGCGCTTCCAGCTGGAGAATAATTTAATCAGAAATTTGGAGAGAAGAGAGCAGCCGAGCAGAAATACAGGATTACCTGATATCCTCTCTCTCTCGCTCTCCTCCGCCCTCCTCCTCCACTCTCTCTGACAAACTCACTGCATTCTAAAAAGCACTGGGCCTTTTTTCTTCCATGTTCGGAGGATGCTAGCCGAAGGGGGATTAATTTGTTGTTTGCTGCAGTCAATCAAATTTCCATGGACAGATTTAAAGTTAATTGCATCCGTGAGCCGATCCCAGTAGGAAAGAGTGCTACATGCGCCGGGCTTTTTCAAAGTGATATCCTCATCAATGACACACTGCATGCCCCCATCTACCCCCTCCTTCCACCACTGTTCTTGCTCATCTGAGATTTCTTCAATGTTTTTCTCAAGTAGTATTGGCAGGTTGGCAAAAGACCTTGAATTAATTCCTCTCTCTGCTCTGCTGATACCTCTGTGGCAGGAATCCGCCACAACAACAAATAGTTCCAACGGCTTTCATATGACAATAGAGGAGTGTTATTACTGTTAAAATGGCTCCTAGTTACCGATTCTGAAGTCACAGCCACATGTTCCATTAGCACAGAGTGGCTATTCCTTTAATTGTGACTAGTGTAGGTGGCAGGAAGACGAATTTACCTTCTCCATAACGTTCCAACAGCTTTAAAAGCGTGTACGTCAGGCTATGAGAAATGAAAAACCACAGAAATTCATCTCAATATGAAACCAAAACAAAAGCTGTGGAACGAACTACATGTAAAAACTATTCAACCAGTAGACCTAAAACAATGTAATAGCAATGTAGACTAACAATTGGGGATTTGCTGGTTGTGGGGGGCTCTGCACTCAATTTAAGCATTTCAACATCAAAATAAAATAAAATAAATATTTAACTAGGCAAGTCAGTTAAGAACAAATTTCAATGACGGCATAGGAACAGTGGCAGAACGACAGATTTTTACCTTGTCAGCTCGGGGATTCGATCCATCAACCTTTCGGTTCCTGGCCCAACACTTTAACCGCTAGGCTACCTGCCGCCCACATCAGTGGGTATATAATAGGTATAGTATATATAACTCATAATTCATATGAATCCTCGTCATTAGATTCCGCTCCGCGCCGGGATCAAGACGTCTCATATGAAAGAACTCTTGCTTGGCTTGATCAAGCTCGGGCACAACTTCAGAGCTAGAAGCCTGCCTCTCAGCATTTCATTTGACGCTCGGCCCAAAATCACTTATCTAGACAATCTGAGAACAGGTTATGGCGCAGAGGGATATGGGGAATGTATAATGCATGAGAAGACAGCCTAATGGCTGCTTCATTGGAGCAACACAGGGGAGAGAAGAGAGAGAGAGAAATACTGGAGGCTTTATTTTGTCGCTTTTCTTATCATGAAAGAGAAAGACAACAACTACTGCAGTGTGAAATCTGCATGCTATTTGCTGGTCAGAGTGATCTGTCGACTCCTGTGTGTGTGTGTGTGTGTGTGTGTATATGTGTGTATATGTGTGTGTGTGTTCCTCATGCTGCATAATGGCTCCGAGACCACAATTAGAATGCAGAGAAAGGGTCTGGGTGTTTGGGGCTGGCACCAAGACACTGAGTGGCTGACAGACGTGTTAAATCACGCAGGCACAGCCTGAGACACACACACACACACACACACACACAAATCAGTGATGCAGCCACATAGCAAGAGGTTGTCAGGAGACATGGGCGAGCATATCTGTGTGTGTGTGTGTGTGTGTGTTCCGTATTACACAAAAGAGGCTTTCTAATTGTTTGGGCTTCATTAATGCAGCCGCTTTCAGCAGCAACCCAAGCTGTCAGAAGAAGGCAGAGTCTGGGAGAAAAGGTGTTTTCTTAGGCCTAACAATAACTACATAATTAATACTGGGGGGAAGTCAGCAACGCATTCAACTCATCCTTCCTCGTGCTGGAAAAAGGAGAACTTTGAGTTAAAGGTGAATCTTGAGGGTTTTTTAGTTTCTACGCCAGTCATTACACAGTGCACAGCTAATATGCTTGACAGTAGTTATGGGGGGTTGTTCTATTCTATATGTGCAGACAGTGGTTATTAATTGAAAAATAGAAATCTAACATGTATGTAAACCTGTGTCTCTATAGACCAGTCTCTCTGTAAACCGGCCTCTCTGTAAACCAGTCTCTCTGTAAACCAGTCTCTCTGTAAACCAGTCTCTCTCTCTCTGTAAACCAGTCTCTCTCTCTCTCTGTAAACCAGTCTCTCTCTCTCTGTAAACCAGTGTCTCTGTAAACCAGTCTCTCTGTAAACCAGTCTCTCTGTAAACCAGTCTCTCTCTCTCTGTAAACCAGTTTCTCTGTAAACCAGTCTCTCTCTCTCTCTGTAAACCAGTCTCTCTGTAAACCAGTCTCTCTGTAAACCAGTCTCTCTCTCTCTGTAAACCAGTCTCTCTGTAAACCAGTCTCTGTGTGTGTGTGTGTGTGTGTGTGTGTGTGTGTGTGTGTGTGTGTGTGTGTGTGTGTGTGTGTGTGTGTGTGTGTGTGTGTGTGTGTGTGTGTGTGTGTGATGCACGGCACGGAGTGATGAAGCAGTCTTACCAGAGGTGCTGAGGGTGGATCCCAGTGAGGCTGCAGGGCTGGGGGCCAGACTGCTCTTGGAGCGAGGAGCCGGGGAGGACGAGGAGGAGGAAGAGGAGGAGGCAGCAGGGGAGGAGGTGCGAGCGGTGGGCAGGGTGGGGGGTGCGGGGGAGGCCAGCCGCTCTCCAGACTCCATATCTGTCAAACACAATCCAATCAGCACCGTTACAAAAGCAGAGGAGAGAGAGAAAAGAAAGAGAGAAACACACACATCCCGCTGCCCGCCACTCTCCCTTTCACATCTCACTTCCCCAGAACAATATTTCTATTTGGCCCTGGACACCAACTCTCTCACACACACCCCACCTCCCATTCAGAGCTCATGGGCCGGGAGGATGGCATCTTTTGGGGGGGGGGGGCAGGCCAGCGGTGGAATTGTTGTTGTGGAATTAGTGACCATTATCACTTTAACATGACAGTAAATGACAAGTGTTCAGCTGAGAAGGGAGAGAAGAATCTGACATTTTGGACGGACAAAACACACAGACTTTCTTTCTATCACACACACAGTTCACACAGTTCACACAAGCACATAGCGTGAAGCTCTATTTGATTTACAAGAGTGCTCCCAGCTCTTTTTACACACAGTGTAAAACAGTCCCCCCTCTCACAGTGTAAAACATTCTCCCCTCTCACAGTGTAAAACAGTCCCCCCTCTCACAGTGTAAAACATTCTCCCCTCTCACAGTGTAAAACAGTCCCCCCTCTCACAGTGTAAAACATTCTCCCCTCTCACAGTGTAAAACAGTCCCCTCTCTCACAGTGTAAAACATTCTCCCCTCTCACAGTGTAAAACAGTCCACCCTCTTTGACATTGTAAAACAGTCCCCCCTCTCACAGTGTAAAACAGTCCCCCCTCTCACAGTGTAAAACAGTCCACCCTCTTTGACATTGTAAAACAGTCCCCCCTCTCACAGTGTAAAACAGTCCCCCCTCTCACAGTGGATGTAAAGCCTTCACAGTTCCACTTTCTTTCAGCCTTGTACAAAACACATAGACGGCTTTCAAAGACTCCTCTAAGACCCAATGGGCTTCTCTCCGCTGTGGAACTATTGTGTTCCCATCCATTAACAGCCTCATAGAGAACTAGCATTACTGACAGCTCTGACTCAAATAAACCTCGGGAGACAACGGCAAGGTTAGATGATTCCACTGTCGCTTATTTCTACTCCATTATTTCCTCCTACCCAGCTTCTCTTACACAAACATTCGGGCAGGCAGAACACACACACACTCTCTCTCACGTACACACGCGTACACACACACACACACTCTTTCTCACACATGCACCCACGTGCCACCCACACACACAAAATCTCTCCCATATCACACGGCCCCTGACTCTCTCCTCTCTCCTCTCTCCTTCCGTTCTCATCCCTTTGCCTGACACTAATCCAGGTATGAGAATCCCCTTGAAAAGCACAGTTTGCAGATTGTGTTTTACAGGCTGCCTTTCATATTGTGTCATTACACATAAACAGTCTCCCTTAGTCCCCCTCCCCTCTCTCTCTCCTCTGCAGCAGGCGCAGGGACACTGATTAGATCTCAGAGACAAAAGCTGCTATCCTCTGAATATCAAGTATCAGCCAGGAGCTACGCTGACGGAGGACAGGGACGGGGGCGCAAATGACAAGAAAACCTGCTGCAATCCTCGGGGATCTGGCTGCTGCCTGGCTACTGCGCGTGGTGCTGGAGGAGGACTGTTGCAGGGCGGCCATTGTGGTTCAGTTGTTGCTGTGGCAAATATGGGTTGTGTCTGTGTCCCCAATGGCACCCTATTCCCTATGGTGTGCACTACTTTTGAACAGAGTGCTATGGGCCCTGGTCAAAGGTAGTGGATTATGTAGGGACAAGGGTGTCATTTGGGACACATCCATGATGTGTATTTACCAGAGAGGTCAAGGGTCAGCAGGAGGAACCCGTTCCTCATGCACGGACATGACAGGTCCAATTATCCAAATCATTAGGCCTTTTGTGGCTTCTTTTTAAATGCATGTTTTAGCAATAAACCTCAGTTTTTAATGACCGTGGTTTGCGAAAAGCTGTATCAATATTTTTCAAATTCAGTATATAACACATTTTGCTCTCTGCTCAAATGTAATACTAGGTTCACCATTGCACTGCTGTCACCATTGTCTCAGATAAACAGGTGACAATCAATAGCGGCTGGATGGAGATCAGGTTTTACAACGCAGATAAAAACTGCAAAAACAATGGCTCATCTCTCAGACAAAATGAGACGGGGGCTTATTTTGTGTCAGGTAGTCAACGGAGCGGATCATTCGGTGTGATTTCAAATGGCAATTCAGAGACGAGAGAGACAGAGAGAGAGAGAGACAGGGAGAGGGGGAAAGAGAAAGAGAAGGCATTTTGTCTGAAGGAAACGCAGAAACAAACCCCACCAGGGATGAACGACGGCGTGTAAACCATTCCTGTCATTTCTCAATATCTGCACTTATGCCTCGGCCTGTCAAAACCCCAAGACGTGAAGAGAATTCATTTCCTCTAAAAAAGCGATTCCTTCTGGGGTAAAAAATCCCGCAGCCCTCCCCCTCATCTCATTTTACACAGCATCTCTGATGAGGGATTCTTCTTCTCCCCCACATGAGACAAAACGACTGTCCCTCTTCTTCTTATTCCGACGTCCACAACAACAAACTGATCACTTAGTACTATTAAATCTATTAAGAATCATACGATTGGAGCGGGGAGAGAATACCACCTGACGCAGCAAACAATGATTGCAACAATAATGGACCGCCGAGGTATTTAAGGATCCAATCCTGACTTAATTATGATAAATTAAAATGGATTTAGCATCAGAATTAGCTTGATTTTATAGTTAATTAACTGCGCGGCACAGTGGCGGTATAAGGCGGGCGGTATAATCTCCGTGAACGGCTAAATTAATTTGACTTGGGTAACGTTGAGCCAATCAGCGAGCTGCGTTGCGACCAAACAGCAGGCCACGGATGCTGCGAGAGGAGAGATTTATGCTAATAGCCTCCAAATGATTTATAAGATGTGTTACCCCGGCAGAATCACAGTCATGTCCACATATACAACACACCATTCAGCTGCCAAAACAAGCTGCAAATGGTGGTAAGAATGGCCCTTCAGGAAATCTGCTGGGACTATAAACAGCTCGCTAGCTGGGTTTTTATGAGTGGATGTGGCCTCGATAGCAGCCTTCACATGTCCCTGCTATTGTGGAACAAGACCTCCTCCTCTTCTCTGCTGTGTGTGAGAGGGGAGGCCTGTGTGTGTGTGTGTGTGTGTGTGTGTGTGTGTGTGTGTGTGTGTGTGTGTGTGTGTGTGTGTGTGTGTGTGTGTGTGTGTGTGTGTGTGTGTGTGTGTGTGTGTGTGTGTGAGGGGGAGGCCTGTATGTGTGTTCGCATGTGCCACAAATACTCTACCTTCTTAAGTATGCACTAGCTAGCTGCTTTAGTTACGATAATGGGTGCACATGTGTGTGTATCTGTAAGCTAACATTAGGCCTTCTCTGTCTGTGTGTGTGTGTGTGTGTTTGTGAGCTTAGACTATAGGAGTGTGTGTGTGTGTGTGTTTACACTAAGTGCGTGTGTGTCAAATAGATGCATGCTCCGAGGAGGACAGAGCTGGGCTCTTGCTGGTAGCGTGCGTCTCTCTCTCTGCCCAGCCTCTTTCTTCTCCCCCCACAGTAACAGATGGCCGATGCTAACAGAGATAATCCGGCAACAGTCATCAGCATGGATCAGCGGTAGTCTGAGTGCGGACACAATGTCTCCTCTCGCCCTAATGGAGGGAGCGAGAGAGGGGAAAACGCATTATTCCCCACGACTTAACCCTATTCAAAGTCACACACTGCCTGCCTGCCTCTCGACCTGAATCCTCCGTCTCTCTCTTTCTATCCTCTCTGTTTCTCTCCCCCTACAGCCCCTCAGTGTTGTGTCTATCTTTGCCTCTTCATCTCACATCTCCGCATTGAACAAACACCTTTAGTCTTAGCTCTGTCATTTCCCCATCACACCAGAGAGAACATCTCAATCATAAAGGGCATAAAACTCACTTGTAAATCCATACAGTGAATGAGGTGAAAATTAGCCACCATATGAATGCCACTGTAGTTGCATCTTCCTGTCTTGTACACACTGGTTAAACTGATTGGCTGGATGTGTGCGATGTGAAACTGGAGGCGGCCTCCTGTAGCGTGGAGCCGGCCCTGGGCTCCATTGGGGCTCTGCTGTGTGACGGTTGCCTGGTGATATTGGCGGCTCCTGTGTTGTCTCCGGCACCCGTCATGGCCAGTGTCTCGCGGCCTCGTTCAACACAATTAGAGGCCTTAATGCGACAAAGAGCAGAGCAACCTGCAACAGGCAGCACTCTGTACTGTGTCCCAAATTCGACCCTATTCCCTATATGGTGGGGCTCTGGTCAAAAGTAGCGCACGGTATAGGGAATAGGGTGCCATTTGGGACGCTTAGTCTCACCGCTTCACTACACTACGTGGGCGGCAGAAATAGGAGAGTCAAGTTTGAGAGATTGGGGACAGAGCACGTATACTCACTGCTGTTTACCAGACGCTCGTATTATGTTGTTCTTTCAGCCTCTTTATTTATCGTTGATCTAGAAGTTATGTCATTGTAAATTGGCTAAAACTCCATCTAGATGTTTTCTTGCTGGCGTTATACAGTCGTGGCCAACAGTTTTGAGAATTACACAAATATTAATTTTCACAAAGTCTGCTGCCTCAGTTTGTATGATGGCAATTTGCATATACTCCAGGATGTTATGAAGAGTGATCAGATGAATTGCAATTAATTGCAAAGTCCCTCTTTGCCATGCAAATGAACTGAATCCCCCCAAAAACCTTTCCACTGCATTTCAGCCCTGCCACAAAAGGACCAGCTGACATCATGTCAGTGAATCTCTCGTTAACACAGGTGTGAGTGTTGACGAGGACAAGGCTGGTGATCACTCTTTCATGCTGATTGAGTTCGAAAAACAAACTGGAAGCTTCAAAAGGAGGATGGTGCTTGGAATCACTGTTCTTCCCCTGTCAACCATAGTTTCCTGCAAGGAAACATGTGCCATCATCATTGCTTTGCACAAAAAGGGCTTCACAGGCAAGAATATTGCTGCCAGTAAGATTGCAACCATTCCTCGGATCATAAAGAACTTCAAGGAGAACGGTTCAATTGTTGTGAAGAAGGCTTCAGGGCGCCCAAGAAAGTCCAGCAAGCGCCAGGACCGTCTCCTAAAGTTGATTCAGCTGCGGGATCGCGGCGCCACCAGTACAGAGCTTGCTCAGGAATGGCAGCAGGCAGGTGTGAGTGCATCTGCACGCACAGTGAGGCGAAGACTTTTGGCGGATGGCCTGGTGTCAAGAAGGGCAGCAAAGAAGCCACTTCTCTCCAGGAAAAACATCAGGGACAGACTGATATGCTGCAAAGGGTACAGGGATTGGACTGCTGCCGACTGGGGTAAAGTCATTTTCTCTGATGAATCCCCTTTCCGATTGTCTGGGGCATCCGAAAAAAAGCTTGTCCGGAGAAGACAAGGTGAGCGCTACCATCAGTCCTGTGTCATGCCAACAGTAAAGCATCCTTAGACCATTCATGTGTGGGGTTGCTTCTCAGCCAAGGGAGTGGGCTCACTCACAATTTTGCCTAAGAACACAGCCATGAATAAAGAATGGTACCAACACATCCTCCGAGAGCAACTTCTCCCAACCATCCAGGAACAGTTTGGTGACGAACAATGCCTTTTCCAGCATGATGGAGCACCTTGCCATAAGGCAAAAGTGATAACTAAGTGGCTCGGGGAACAAAACATAGTATTTTGGGTCCATGGCCATGAAACTCCCCAGACCTTAATCCCATTGAGAATTTGTGGTCAATCCTCAAGAGGCGGGTGGACAAACAAAAACCCACAGATTCTGGACAAACTCCAAGCATTGATTGTGCAAGAATGGGCTGCCATCAGTCAGGATGTGGCCCAGAAGTTAATTGACAGCATGCCAGGGCGGATTGCAGAGGTCTTGAAAAAGAAGGGTCAACACTGCAAATATTGACTCTTTGCATCAACTTTGCATTGACTCTTTGCATCGAGAGAGAGAGAGAGAGAGAGAGAGGGAGAGGGAGAGAGAGGTTATGGACCCAGACTGAGAAATTACCAGTATATACCTCACTACACCCAACCTTGCACATTTCAGTCCCCACTGTTTACCTTTTCACAGTGTGTGTGTGTTTACTCATGGCTGTCTTGTTTGCACTAAACACTAAGTGACACAGATTAACCCAGATCATTCTACTCAGATCCCCTCCCTAGCCCGCCTACACACACTACCACTAGGCAGGAAGTGACATAATGCCAACAGGAAGCCATGGCCTTTGTCCCGGGTTAAACCTCAGACTATTACCAGACTACTGAGTCACAGCACTGACAGCATCAGACAGACATGATGAGGATGGGTAACAACAGTGACATAGCCTAGCAAAGTTGGGCCAATGGGCACACCCCACAATGCCCCTGTGTGTGTTGACTGTTAAGTGGCCACAGTCTGCTATTTAAACCCCACCCCTTTTCTGCATGCCCGCCCAGTGACAGATGGCAGAGCAGGGCATGTTGGGAAGGGCAACATCTCTCACCCCATTACACCGCCTTGGCAGCGGTATCCTCCCCGTATTGTTGCAGCCAATCCACAGACTGCTTTTAAATCACCAGAGCCCAACTCCACTGCAAGGCTGCTAGTGCTGACTGTCAGGACAATAACACACTGACAGGGAAAACCGCTCAGTCCTCCTGTACTGAAAGACTTGATTCACAGTCATAAACACGCAGACGGGCAGCCTGATTCTCACACTGCAATCTGTGTTGTGGTTTTCAGCGACAATAATGTGATTTTGGGCCTGGGATGGGAACCACTGAAGAGAGGGGTAGCTGAGCTTGTCACTTGTGTTAGATGACAAATGTCTGTCTGTGACAGAACTGACACAGCTAGAACTTGCTCTGCTCGCCTATAACTAAACTCAACTCAGCTCATTCAGCCGACAGAAACTTTCAACCGGTTTTCCCCATTAAGCAGCGGGTCGGAGTCAGAGGCCGAGCCTTCTCTGGTCTCTACTCCTCCGTTCACGGGTCTGAGATGCCGAGGCCTCCCACCATTAGCACTGACAAATTGAAAACTCTAGTCATTGGCGACTCCATTACTCGCAGTATTAGACTTGAAGCGAATCACCCAGCGATCATACACTGTTTACCAGGGGGCAGGGCTACCAACGTTAAGGCTAACCTGAAGATGGTGCTGGCTAAGGCTAAATCTGGCGAGTGTAGAGAGTATAGAGATATTGTTATCCACGTCGGCACCAACGATGTTAGGATGAAACAGTCAGAGGTCACAAAGCGCAACATAGCTTCAGCGTGTAAATCAGCTAGAAAGATGTGTCGGCATCGAGTAATTGTCTCTGGCCCTCCCAGTTAGGGGAGTGATGAGCTCTACAGCAGAGTCTCACAACTCAATCGCTGGTTGAAAACTGTTTTCTGCCCCACACAAAAGATAGAATTTGTAGATAATTGGCCCTCTTTCTGGGACTCACCCACAAACAGGACCAAGCCTGGCCTGTTGAGGAGTGACGGACTCCATCCTAGCTGGAGGGGTGCTCTCATCTTATCGACGAACATAGACAGGGCTCTAACTCCTCTAGCTTCACAATGAGATAGGGTGCAGGCCAGGCAGCAGGCTGTTAGCCAGCCTGCCAGCTTAGTGGAGTCTGCCACTAGCACAGTTAGTGTAGTCAGCTCAGCTATCTCTATTGAGACTGTGTCTGTGCCTCGACCTAGGTTGGGCAAAACTAAACATGGCGGTGTTCGCCTTTAGCAATCTCACTAGAATAAAGACCTCCTCCATTGCTGCCATTATTGAAAGAGATTGTGATACCTCACATCTCAAAATGGGGCTACTCAATGTTAGATCCCTCACTTCCAAGGCAGTTCTAGTCAATGAACTAATCACTGATCATAATCTTGATGTGATTGGCCTGACTGAAACATGGCTTAAGCCTGATGAATTTATTGTGTTAAATGAGGCCTCACCTCCTGGTTACACTAGTGACCATATCCCCAGCAAGCATCCCGCAAAGGCGGAGGTGTTGCTAACATTTACAATAGCAAATTTCTATTTACAAAAACAAAAACGACGTTTTCGTCTTTTGAGCTTCTAGTCATGAAATCTATGCAGCCTACTCAATCACTTTTTATAGCTACTGTTTACAGGCCTCCTGGGCCATATACAACATTCCTCACTGAGTTCCCTGAATTCCTATCGGACCTTGTAGTCATGGCAGACAATATTCTAATTTTTGGTGACTTTAATATTCACATGGAAAAGTCCACAGACCCACTCCAAAAGGCTTTTGGAGCCATCATCGACTCTGTCGGTTTTGTTCAACATGTCTCGGACCTACTCACTGCCACAGTCATACTCTGGACCTAGTTTTGTCCCGTGGAATAAATGTTGTGGATCTTAATGTTTTTCCTCATAATCCTGGACTATCGGACCACCATTTTATTACGTTTGAAATCGCAACAGATAATCTGCTCAGACCCCAACCAAGGATCATCAAAAGTCGTGCTATAAATTCTCAGACATCCCAAAGATTCCTAGATGCCCTTCCAGAATCCTTCCACCTACCCAAGGACGTCAGAGTACAAAAATCAGTTAACCACCTAACTGAGGAACTCAATGTAACCTTGCGCAATACCCTAGATGCAGTTGCACCCTAAAAACAAAAAACATTTGCCAAAAAAACTAGCTCCCTGGTATACAGAAAATACCCGAGCTCTGGAAGCAAGTTACCAGAAAATTGGAACGGAAATGGCGCCACACCAAACTGGAAGTCTTCCGACTAGCTTGGAAAGACAGTACCGTGCAGTATCGAAGAGCCCTCACTGCTGCTCGATCATCCTATTTTTCCAAGTTAATTGAGGAAAATAAGAATAATCCAAAGTTTCTTTTTGATACTGTCACAAAGCTAACTAAAAGCAGCATTCCCCAAGAGAGGATGGCTTTCACTTTAGCAGTGATTCATTCATGAACTTCTTTGAGGAAAAGATCATGATCATTAGAAAGCAAATTACGGACTCCTCTTTAAATCTGCGTATTCCTCCAAAGCTCAGTTGTCCTGAGTCCACACAACTTTGCCAGGACATAAAATCAAGAGAGACACTCAAGTTTTTTAGTACCATATCTCTTGACACATTGATGAAAATAATCATGGCCTCTAAACCTTCAAGCTGCATACTGGACCCTATTCCAACTAAACTACTGAAAGAGCTGCTTCCTGTGCTTGGCCCTCCTATGTTGAACATAATAAACAGCTCTCTATCTACCGGATGTGTACCAAACTCACTAAAAGTGGCAGTAATAAAGCCTCTCTTAAAAAGCCAAACCTTGACCCAGAAAATATAAAAAACTATCGGCCTATATCGAATCTTCCATTCCTCTCAAAAATTTTAGAAAAAGCTGTTGCCAGCAACTCACTGCCTTCCTGAAGACAAACAATGTATCTAAACGCTTCAGTCTGGTTTTAGACCCCATCATAGCACTGAGACTGCACTTGTGAAGGTGGTAAATGACCTTTTAATGGCGTCAGACCGAGGCTCTGCAACTGTACTCATGCTCCTAGACCTTAGTGCTGCTTTTGATACCATCGATCACCACATTCTTTTGGAGAGATTGGAAACCCAAATTGGTCTACATGGACAAGTTTTGGCCTGGTTTAGATCTTATCTGTCGGAAAGATATCAGTTTGTCTCTGTGGATGGTTTGTCCTCTGACAAATCAACTGTAAATTCGGTGTTCCTCAAGGCTCTGTTTTGGGACCACTATTGTTTTCACTATATATTTTACCACTTGGTGATGTCATTCGAAACATAATGTTAACTTTCACTGCTATGCGGATGACACACAGCTGTACATTTCGATGAAACATGGTGAAGCCCCAAAATTGCCCTCCCTTGAAGCCTGTGTTTCAGACATAAGGAAGTGGATGGCAGAAAATTTTCTACTTTTAAACTCTGATAAAACAGAGATGCTAGTCCTAGGTCCCAAGAAACAAAGAGATCTTCTGTTGAATCTGACAATTAATCTTGATGGTTGTACAGTCGTCTCAAATAAAACTGTGAAGGACCTCGGCGTTACTCTGGACCCTGATCTCTCTTTTGACGAACATATCAAGACTGTTTCAAGGACAGCTTTTTTCCATTTACGTAACATTGTAAAAATTAGAAACTTTCTGTCCAAAAATGATGCAGAAAAAGTTAATCCATGCATTTGTAACTTCTAGGTTAGACTACTGCAATGCTTTATTTTCCGGCTATCCGGATAAAGCACTAAATAAACTTCAGTTAGTGCTTAACACGGCTGCTAGAATCTTGACTAGAACCCCAAAATTTGATCATATTACTCCAGTACTAGCCTCTCTACACTGGCTTCCTGTTAAGGCAAGGGCTGATTTCAAGGTTTTACTGCTAACCTACAAAGCATTACATGGGCTTGCTCCTACCTATCTTTCTGATTTGGTCCTGCCGCACATACCTACACGCACGCTACGGTCACAAGACGCATGAGCCTCCTTACTGTCCCTAAAATTTCTAAGCAAACAGCTGGAGGCAGGGCTTTTTCCTATAGAGCTCCATTTTTATGGAATAGTCTGCCTATCCATGTGAGAGACGCAGACTCGGTCTCAACCTTTAAGTCTTTATTGAAGACTCATCTCTTCAGTAGGTCTTATGACTGAGTGTAGTCTGGCCCAGGAGTGTGAAGGTGAGCGGAAAGGCACTGGAGCAACGAACCACCCTTGCTGTCTTTTGCCTGGCCGGTTCCCTCCACTGGGATTCTCTGCCTCTAACCCTATTACAGGGGCTGAGTCACTGGCTTCTGGTGCCGTGGCGGAGATCTTGTGGGCTATACTCGGCCTTGTCTCAGGATGGTAAGTTGGTGGTTGAAGATATCCCTCTAGTGGTGTGGGGGCTGTGCTTCGGCAGAGTGGGTGGGGTTATATCCTGCCTGTTTGGCCCTGTCCGGGGTTTCGGTCGGACGGGCCACAGTGTCTCCGACCCCTCCTGTCTCACCCCCAGTATTTATGCTGCAGTAGTTTATGTGTCGGGGTGCTAGGGTCCGTCTGTTATATCTGGAGTATTTCTTCTCTTATCTGGTGTCCTGTGCGAATTTAAGTATGCTCGCTCTAATTATCTCTCTCTTTCTTTTTTTCTTCTCTCTCTCTCTCTCTCTCTCTCGGAGGACCTGAGCATTAGGACCATTCCTCAAGGCCTACCCGGATGTCCCGAGTCCACCTGGCCGTGCTGCTTCTCCAGTTACAACTGTTCTGCCTGTTTTATGAACATTTTAAAATCTTGTCCATGTTCTGTTATAATCTGCACCCGGCACAGCCAGAAGAGGACTGGCCACCCCTCACAGCCTGGTTCCTCTCTAGGTTTCTTCCTAGGTTTTGGCCTTCTAGGGAGTTTTTCCTAGCCACCGTGCTTTTACACCTGCATTGCTTGCTGTTTGGGGTTTTAGGCTGGGTTTCTGTACAGCACTCTGTGACATCAGCTGATGTAAGGGGGGCTTTATAAATAAATTTGATTTGATTTTGATTTGATTTGAACTCAGTAGAACTTACACTGACTGGAGAGAATCTAACAGAGGCCTACATTTTGTACCAGTCTATTCCTTTAAAAGACTGTCTTAAATAATCCCACTGCACCCCCCAAAAAAACATTTATACAATAAAATAAAAAAGTATTTTGTGAACTAACACAACTTCTCCCCTCCCCCATACTAGCTCTGTCTTTGCTGATAGCTACTTTATTGAGGAAAAATATACTTACTATGACTGTGATATGTGGTTGTCTCACCTAGCTATCTTAAGATGAATGCACTAACTGTACGTCGCTCTGGATAAAAGCGTCTGCTAAATGACTCAAATGTAAATGTAAAATGGCAACGTATCTCAGTGAGGAGAAACAGGCCCTTCATGCCACTAGGCCACACCGTGTCCCTCCTGGAATGCAGCAGTCTGCAAGGCAGGAACGTTCCATTCTACACTCCACACAGATAGACTGACATTTCTCAGCTGACCTACAGTAGGACTATATCTCCCGACACGTCAACAACACCAGGAATAAGATGGGAAATGTGTTTCCTCTGTAGTTCTGGGAAGCAGAAATAATTTTTCACTCACGTTGCTTTTTGAAAGAGAAAGGAGGGGTAGGTAGGTGCCGATATGCAGGCCTATGTAGCAAACATCTCTACCCACCTAAGCAATAGTAAGCGAAATTTTGCTCAATTTGCATATAGAGCCATCATCAAATATGTCCCCATGGAAACCTTGTGAGGTCTTAAGATCATTAGCCACACCAAAGCCCGACGCAGGCAGACAGGCAGCTCTCTCAGTGAGTGATTCAGTCCAGATGAATTTGCTATTCTTCCACCCTCTGCTCTCTCTCCACAAGCCAATCTCTCCCTCATTACCGCCCGTCGCAGCAGATTCAGATCTGCCCTAAACCGGATATATTTAGAGGACTCCATTACGCAGAAAGAGAAAAACAATGTGTGTGTGTGTGTGTGTGTGCTCCACAATGAACAAACACCATAGAGACACGGACACAGAGCGAGGCAAGCCAACGCTTGTTAGGGATAATAACACTTGGCTGTTACTATACATGACATATGTTCTTCCAGGTTCCTACCCTTGTTCAGTTTTAAATCATCTATTCTGCACTGCTTCTTCCTCCAGGCTCCATCAACGGTGATGATCTATTGCTGATGATGATTCAATTACATTCAATTGGTGTGAGGAGGACAGAAGACTACGAAAATGTCATCGCAAAATAGAAATCCAGCCACACGGCTGGGCTGTAAAAAGCTGTAATACTTGATACCTGACATTTATAAGATGTCGTTTTGATCGGTGGAGAATTATACACTTCATACCACTTCAGCAAATTCTACTTTAACACACACATACATTCACTGTAAGCATCATTGTAATGTTCATTTCAAATGTGAATTGGTCCCCTAAGAGATGGTTGACCAAAAAAGCAATTTGAAACAAAGTAAAAAGATTCATTTATACGGGATTAGATTGACACAGTTCACACAGAGCCGGGTCAATACCCCAAAAGGCCACAGCTTTTGCTTCCAGGTACAGTCCAATATTAGAACAATCCTAACATTTTCCATCAGGGTACAATAAACAGTCTAGTACCGTGTGTATCAGCCACAACAGCCGTGTGTGTGGGCATAGGGGAGAAATGGAACAGGAGGAGGCTTAGCAACACAGGGAAGAGGGAGAGAGAGTGAAGGATGCGGGGAGAGAGAGAGGGAGATGGAAGAGAGGGAGAGAGGGAGAGATCGACTGCTACACTCCAGATATGCATAATGCAGATGACATGCATGTCAAACGCAAGACAAAACGAAAGTGACAGAATCATGGAGTGTCCTGCGAGCATCAGCACAGCCCGGTTTAGCCAGCAACAGAACTAGCTGTTATAAATACTCACTGCAATGACAGAAGCAACAATCTCTCCCATCAAGTCTGACTCTGCCTATTTTCATGGAATTAAATAGGCCCACTTTTAGGCAATTCAAATGGGCCAACTTCAGTGCAATTCAATACATTTTACACATCTCATGTGATTTAAACAAGATTTAAACGACAACATGTGTCAATGATATGTACATTTAAACACTATTACAGGATTATAATGACATTTTTTTAATGAATGTCTAGCCACTTCTAAGCTGAGGGAGATATACCAGTGACTAAGAAGAGATGGCCAATGCCTCACTCCTGATCAAGCATTCCTTAGTGCAGACAGAAATGTGTGGTCAAAGCTCATTCTATATGACTCCACTTTGACTGTATCAACTGACGGCGGAGAAATATGCTCATAGAATTGGCATTTATAAAATGGACATTCCCATCACATTCAAATGAATGCTGGGGTTTTAGGCTGCGTTTCTGTATAAGCATTTTGTGACATCTGCTGATGTAAAAATAGCTTAACAAATACATTTGACTGAAAGTTCCCTTGGTGGGTGTACCGGCGGCCATATTTGATATTCAGTGGCTGTAGGCTTTACCAGGAGTCCTGGTTTCCTAAAAACCCTCAGCCAAGTTGCAAACCCCTTAACTCCTGCCCCTGCTGGCTCAGCCTAATGTTCCTTTAGCACAGGAAGGCAAGGGCTAGCAGGATAGAGATATCCCATTAAATGTTGATGTGTCCCGCTGCTGTCTGAGTGTGTGCGTGTTGCAGTGTGTTGGGCTGGGCCTGAGAGCTCTCTGTGTGTGTAATGAGCTCATGTACTGTTGTCGTGGCTAAATGAAGCCTCCAGGCTCCCTCTCAAAGCCTGTTTCCTATATCCTACCACCCTCCTCCCTACACTCCCCAGCTCCCCCCCTGCTCACTCCTGCTGGAGCTTGGCTGGTTTTTACAGCGCCCGGACGCATTCTTGAGTACGCATAATTGTGTAATTATGATTTCAGTTAAAGAGATAGCCTCTGTTTGATTTCCTCTGACGGAGCCGTGCAAATAGGCAACACAGCATATGCAGAGCAGATACCTTCTCTTCTGCATGTGCAGAAGACTAACGGCGGTTGCAGGGGGTGTGCTGCAGCATCTGCCCGTCTGTCGTTTCACGACCAGGCCCGTTCAGCACACCTTCCACTAATAAAACTGATGGAAGACCGAGGAGGCTAGCTAGTCCTCGAAATCACAGCAACAACTACAACAGTCCTGCGACAACTACAGCAGCTCGGTTGTCAGAGACGCCGCTGAACAAGAGGCTTTTGGTGACATTCCGATTATTAGCAATGGGAACTGAATTGACGCTCTACTGCCTGTTCAACACGGGGAAAAGACGACTGGAAAAGAGTCCGTGGTCCTTTATTGACAGAGCGGGAGAGAAAGCAGCAGGCAGAAGGCCTCTCCGTTCTGCTCCAACGCTACATGAGAGAGAGGCCAGTGCACACACACACACACAGAGTGCAGCAGGTGAGATAGCTGCCAGTGCATCGCACGCTGCAATCTCTCAGCGTCTTGCTTGGGGAGAAGAGAGAGAAGCGCTCTGACATTTTATGAAGCACTCGGCAGAAAGAAAAGCAGCGAGCGGGCCCGCCTGCGTGTAATGGCGGCTGGACTGGCATTCTCTCCCACTCCCTCTCCCTCGTTTGCCTGATATCATCTTCCCTCATTAGCATAATCTAATCAATTTCAGAAAATTGCCTTTTAATTACCAAGAACACACTCCTCTCACTCTCACTCTTAGAACAACCCCTGTCTTAGAATATCTCTCTCTAGAAACCAAACTAGAGCTGTGAATGAAGTAGGGCTTAGACTTAGAAACAACTCGAGACGTGCAAATGATTTCATCATCTTTCAGAAAACAACCTACAATTAAAGACGCCATAATTGTTGTGTCAATATGTCTTATTAATAGCATCATTAATGTTATACACTATTGATTAACAGACAGCAGCCTTGTCTAGGCCTTCATCTTCAAGGGGAAATTAAAATATACCTTGAGGTGTAAAAATCCTTAACAGTATTTTGCTACAACTGACTATTTCCTCAGACCCAAGCCTGCTCCTATACGTACAGTGAGGGGAAAAAAGTATTTGATCCCCTGCTGATTTGTACGTTTGCCCTCTGACAAAGAAATGATCAGTCTATAATTTTAGTGGTAGGTTTATTTGAACAGTCAGAGACAGAATAACAACAAAAAGATCCAGAAAAATGCATGTGAAAAATGTTACACATTGATTTGCATTTTAATGAGGGAAATAATTATTTGACCCCCTCTCAATCAGAAAGATTTCTGGCTCCCAGGTGTCTTTTATACAGGTAACGAGCTGAGATTAGAGCACACTCTTAAAGGGAGTTCTCCTAATCTCAGTTTGTTACCTGTATAAAAGACACCTGTCCACAGAAGCAATCAATCATTCAGATTCCAAACTCCACCATGGCCAAGACCAAAGGGCTCTCCAAGGATGTCAGGGACAAGATTGTAGACCTACACAAGACTGGAATGGGCTACAAGACCATCGCCAAGCAGCTTGGTGAGAAGGTGACAACAGTTGGTGCGATTATTCGCAAATGGAAGAAACACTAAAGAACTGTCAATCTCCCTCGGCCTGGGGCTCCATGCAAGATCTCACCTCGTGGAGTTGCAATGATCATGAGAACGGTGAGGAATCAGCCCAGAACTACATGGGAGGATCTTGTCAATGATCTCAAGGCAGCTGGGACCATAGTCACCAAGAAAACAATTGGTAACACACTACGCCGTGAAGGACTGAAATCCTGCAGCGCCCGCAAGGTCCCCCTGCTCAAGAAAGCACATATACATGCCCGTCTGAAGTTTGCCAATGAACATCTGAATGATTCAGAGGACATCTGGGTGAAAATGTTGTGGTCAGATGAGACCAAAATGGAGCTCTTTGGCATCAACTCAACTCGCCGTGTTTGGAGGAGGAGGAATGCTGCATATGACCTCAAGAACACCATGCCCGCCGTCAAACATGGAGGTGGAAACATTATGCTTTGGGTCTGTTTTTCTGCTAAGGGGACAGGACAACTTCACCGCATCAAAGGGACAATGGACAGGGCCATGTACCGTCAAATCTTGGGTGAGAACCTCCTTCCCTCAGCCAGGGCATTGAAAATGGGTCGTGGATGGGTATTCCAGCATGACAATGACCCAAAACACACGGCCAAGGCAACAAAGGAGTGGCTCAAGGAGAAGCACATTAAGGTCCTGGAGTGGCCTAGCCAGTCTCCAGACCTTAATCCCATAGAAAATCTGTGGAGGGAGCTGAAGGTTCGAGTTGCCAAACGTCAGCCTCGAAACCTTAATGACTTGGAGAAGATCTGCAAAGAGGAGTGGGACAAAATCCCACCTGAGATGTGTGCAAACCTGATGGCCAACTACAAGAAACGTCTGACCTCTGTGATTGCCAACAAGGGTTTTGCCACCAAGTACTAAGTCATGTTTTGCAGAGGGGTCAAATACTTATTTCCCTCATTTCAAATGCAAATCAATTTATAACATTTTTCACATGCATTTTTCTGGATTTTCTTTTGTTATTCTGTCTCTCACTGTTCAAATAAACCTACCATTAAAATTATAGACTGATAATTTCTTTGTCAGTGGGCAAACGTACAAAATCAGCAGGGGATCAAATACTTTTTCCCCTCACTGTAACAAGTAGAGCCTAATGATTAAAAGCGTTGGCATTAAAATGGTCCCTCCGTAAAATGTGATTAATCCTGTGCCGTGTTGTTGTGGCCTGACAGCCTCTCTGTTGAACAATGATTAACAGTCAATGACTCCACTCACCCCAGCAGCGCTAACACACTGTTTACATTAGCCCAGCTCCCATAGAGGCCAATGCTACGGGCGCTATGCTAACAGCAACGGTCACCTGGCTTAGCTCCACACATTACAGCAACGACAGGCCACTGTAAAAAGTACTGCCTGCGTGATAATACGATTCCACCATGTGTGGGAGGATACGGTGTGGCCCAATCCCTGTGTGTATCATCCATCCTACACCACAACCTTCAACTAAGCCTCTTTCATTAATGTGAGAAATTTGCATTTGTGATGAGGATGGGGGAGGGACCCGAGAGACATCTTTTAGATGAAAAAAAAAAACATGGAAATACATTTGAACATCTAATACTCATTTACAATTATATTACATTACAAGTTTGAAAGCACAGCGAAGTCAAAATATGTATTCTGTATTCGCGAGGGGTTTTCATAAATAAAATAAAATAATAAAACACCTCAGGCAAATAAACTCTGACACTCATTTCGCACAACCTTTAATGACAACCCAAGCAAGAAATGACAGACAGGTATAGCTTCGCCTTCACTCCCATGCTAACCAATTAGGCTGGAATTTCAAACAGAAGATCATCAGCTTCACTTTGGGCTCCATTGACTCATGCTAATTTGGATTAAATTGCTGTACCTTAAGAGCGTCGAAACAGACGAAGCATCTCTTTCGTACAAGTCACTGGCTTGTTAGCTGCACTAAATTGAACGTGTCTAGTTGCACATGCCTTTTCTTCCATTATTGTCCGGTAATATGATTTGTGCAGCAAATGGCGTTGAACACTTAACATGTCCGGCTAGCTGAGCCAACATACGTTTTTTTCTTCTGTTTCTTCAATTCCCAAATGTACTCTATTTCAATGATGCAGAACATGTCGCCACATGTTATGCAGTGATGACCGGGTGCTGAAATGTGATGAGTAAGTGCCCAGAGTTTTTCCCGGGTCAGGTAAAATGGCAAGGGAAAACTCATGGCTCTGGTAATGAGATGAAGATTCTTCTCACATATTTGGCTCAAATTCACTCAATCCAATTCTGTCCAGTACACTGGCTTTTCCCCCAGGCTAAATGTAAAACACCCTTTAAAACGCCTGAAAATGACTTTAAAACAGTCTGCAGAACCAGCAGAGGTTCTGGATGGATGGTGTAGTAGCCTAACCTCGCACATTTGCTCCCTCCCTGTATGATTTTCAATGATAAACCAGAAACCTCCACTTCCTGACTGTGTTCAACTTCATAGTTACAGTAAACCCCGACACAGCAGCAGTGACTCCAACAATAACGGACTGGTTTCACAAATGCTTTCAACACAATGACTGTTTTTCCTCTCTCATTGCCCCACAGCAACAGGAGCTGTGCTACAGTGCAACCCATCTGGCTCCTCCTCGGGAGCCCAGCACTTCCTCATAGCGAGGAGCCAATCACGGCGTTTCCTGCTGCCCCCTGTCACCAGATATCTGAACTTTGGTAGGAGTAGCAGTGGACAGGGGGAGAGAGAAATAGCCTGAAAACAGTTAAAGCTCTGTAGGCTATTTTCTTATATTTCTTCTGTTTCCACTGAGACACGATTCAACCAAGCAGGTGTGGCTTGGATATATGCCCCGTTCCACTGGAGTAGACTCCTCATTTGGCGAGGCGGACACCGGAGTCGACCTCATCTGTTGATACCACTCACCCACAGGAAATCAAGCCAGAGACCACTGTTGGAGGGTCTGCCTGGTCACCCAGACAAAATACAGGTTTGGATTACAGAGCAGTGGGATTCATGTTTGATCCCTGGGGGGGGGAGAATGTTCTCTCTGCTGCTCAGCTATATGTCTCACACGGGCATGTGCACACACACACACACACACACACACACACACACACACACACACACACACACACACACACACACACACTCACTCACTCACTCACTACCCCCCCTATCTATATCATGCGATCAGAGTCAAGACCTCATGGTTCCACACACCTGCCAGAGACAGATGTTCAGAGTAAATCACATCAAACCTGTGAGTGAAGAAAAGCTAGCGTTGCCGCCATAGTTACGCAGGCTGGCTGGAGTGCAAACACCTGCACCCGACAACAGCACTGCCGATGGTCGCAACAACCACACACACACACACACACGCAAACACGCACACGCAGACAAAGGGGAGATTCTCTCTTTCATTCACATTGACTCAACTTGTGTCTTTTCTTCATTCTATTGGTGTGTAACCATCTTCTTTTTCTTGAGCTGAGAGTTTTTTTTTCAATTGCACAATTGTTATAGGAGAACCAGACATCCCTTCAAAGACAAACAAGTCATAACAAAGCAAAGATCTAGGCAGGCAGGCAGGCAGGCATTTCAATTGGAGACAACATGCGAGATACTGTAGCCTAGTCTATTGTATCTGCGCTGTAAGCTACACTACTTTGATTATTTTGGCAGATTCTGATTTCCTATAACAACAAACTCAATAGACTTAACTGCTATTTTAGGTGACAATGAACTCAGTGACACAGCAGAGAGCAGGATTTACACATCAAAATAACATGTTAAGATTTCCTGTCAACCAATGCTGTGCACTTCCTGGTCTGTGAGTTGTAGGGAGGGGTTGGTGGTCTGGAGATAAACAGACACCCTTCACGCCTCGTGCCCCAGAAACAGGAAGAGGCTGTGAGTGAAACAGCAGCACGACACTATCTGAGCTCTCTCTCTCTGCTATCCTGAAATTCCATTCTCCTCCTGCGAACAACAGACGTCACACTGGGAGCGTCCATCTTGGGTCGCAAATGCGCCGCTAGCTGCCTAACAGACTATAAAAGCAGGAGCCGTGTGTGTGTGTGTGTGTGTGTGTGTGTGTGTGTGTGTGTGTGTGTGTGTGTGTGTGTGTGTGTGTGTGTGTGTGTGTGTGTGTGTGTGTGTGTGTGTTGCCTAATGGTTTTTGCCCTGTTCAGTTCACAAGGGCTTCTTGAGCCACCAGGGCTGAACGTTTTGACGGTTCTATTTTCCATATGTCTTCATGAGTGGATACTATTGTTTATTCAGATCAAAGGGGGGAGGAGAAAGAGAGAGAGAGAGAGAGAGAGAAGGGGGAGAGAGGGAATGAGAGAGGGAGATGGATCAGATGTCCTGAATATATTAAGGTTTTGGAGTGGATACACACTGAATATGCTAACAGTTTGTTTATATGTATGTGATAACATGGTGCCATTTCCCCCCTTTAGCTATATTCAGATATATTAGTAACACTCAGATGATTTCCATAAACAGAATGGCTTGACGACACTAATATTATCCAGAACAAACACATGCATCCTACTGTTCTTATGCATATAAAACACACACACACACATCCACACACTATTAGGCACAGTGACTCAAACACACTGTACTGTACTTTAAAAGCATCACATATTTGTGTGTGTGTGTTTATGTCTGTAGGCGGAGGGGGTGTGTGTTGCGTGTGTGTGCATGTGTGTGCAGTATGGCTGAACGCACTAGTGTTTGAGGGCTATATGTGTGATTGAAACAGAATACAGCTGAGGTGACTGACTGATTGTGAGACATCCTCATTGTCACTTGTGACCACAGTAACCACCACGGTTTTGGTGAAGCCGTTTACATTACACACACACACACACACACACACACACACACACACACACACACACACACACACACACACACACACACACACACACACACACACACACACACACACACACACACACACACACACACACACACACACACAGCCTACACACTTCCCCTCACAGAACACACACACCTACACAGGGGAATTTAGTGAAACTAGTTTGCTATATTCACGTCAGTTTGCAACGCACCTCTTTTCGTGTGTTGCACTTGAATTCAGTAGTGTCTATGAATCACGTGGTTATGAAGGTGTTACTGTATGAAAGGTGTATACTTATTGTAGTTCTGCCCTGGTGCTGTTCTTGTCTATTAATGTTCTGTATTATGTCATGTTTTATGTTTTGTGTGGATCCCAGGAAGAGTAGCTGCTGATTTAGCACTAGCTAATGGGGATCCTAATAAATACACACACACACACACACACACACACACACACACACACACACACACACACACACACACACACACACACACACACACACACACACACACACACACAGTCTGTAAATCTGCTACCACAGAATACCAGACACACACAGCCACAGACAGACAATAGTTAACTACATCTAAAGAACCACTCTGCGGCTAGTTGAAATCTGTATCCTGATTTCCCAGAAAACAAGATAATTATACTAGTAAGAGACCCACCAAAAGAATCATGATTACCATCACTAAAATCAGCATACTATATCATCACTAAAGTCCGCATAATATACCATCACTAAAATCAGCATAATATACCATCACTAAAATCAGCATAATATACCATCACTAAAATCAGCATAATATACCATCACCAAAATCAGCATAATATACCATCACTAAAATCAGCATAATATACCATCACTAAAATCAGCATAATATACATCACTAAAATCAGCATAATATACCATCACTAAAATCAGCATAATATACCATCACTAAAATCAGCATAATATACCATCACTAAAATCAGCATAATATACCATCACTAAAATCAGAAAAATATAACATCACTAAAATCTTCATAATATACCATCACTAAAATCAGAAAAATATACCATCACTAAAATCAACATAATATACCATCACTAAAATCAATATAATATACTATCACTAAAATCTGCATAATATACCATCACTAAAATCTTCATAATATACCATCACTAAAATCAGAAAAATATACCATCACTAAAATCAACATAATATACCATCACTAAAATCAACATAATATACTATCACTAAAATCTGCATAATATACCATCACTAAAATCAGCTAAATATACCATCACTAAAATCAGCATAATATACCATCACTAAAATCAGAAAAAATATACCATCACTAAAATCAACATAATATACCATCACTAAAATCAACATAATATACCATCACTAAAATCAACCTAATATATCATCACTAAAATCAGCAAAATATACCATCACTAAAATCTGCCTAATATACCATCACTAAAATCAACATAATATACCATCACTAAAATCAGAATAATATACCATCACTAAAATCAGAAAAATATACCATCACTAAAATCTGAAAAATATACCATCACTAAAATCAGCATAATATACCATCACTAAAATCAGCAAAATATACCATCACTAAAATCAACATAATATACCATCATTAAAATCAACATAATATACCATCACTAAAATCTGAATAATATACCATCACTAAAATCAGCATAATATACCATCACTAAAATCAGCATAATATACCATCACTAAAATCAGCATAATATACCATCACTAAAATCAGCATAATATACCATCACTAAAATCAGCATAATATACCATCACCAAAATCAGCATAATATACCATCACTAAAATCAGCATTATATACCATCACTAAAATCAGCATAATATACCATCACTAAAATCAACATAATATACCATCACTAAAATCAGCATAATATACCATCACTAAAATCAGCATAATATACCATCACTAAGATAAGCATAATCACTGTCACCGCCATGAGTCATAATAAACGCCAACATTTTCATTGTCATAACTTCAAGGTTATTTAGTTATACATTCCTTTCTTTAGGCTATACTGTAGTTGAGAAGTGGCTAGTGTCTCTCAGGCAGTACAATAAAGGCCTTGTTTACTGTCTGTCTCCTCCTAACAGTAGCAGTGGTGGTTACTGGTGACAGTTTTTTATTGCAGGTGTGAAAGAGAGGCCACTCCACACTGGGACAGGAAGGGGCTCCACATCTGTCTCCCCCCTGTCTCAGGCCCTGCTGCACACACACACACAGCTCTTGTTACCACAGAAAGTCCTCTGAAGTATGTGTGTGTGTGTGTGTGCGCGCACATGTGTGTGTGTGTGTGTGTGCCTGTGCATGCAGCAGGGCCTGAGACAGGGGGAGACGGATGTCAGCCATCACAGGACAATCTCACCTCCAACACAGCAAGATACATTAACCATCTCTAAACGTGACCGATGAAGGGATGATGAAGCAGCTGTGGTTTACACTCCTAGGACAGGCTCTCCTCTACACCTTGGGACAAATATACACACACACACACACACACACACACACACACACACACACACACACACACACACAGCATAATACAAGTATACTAAAGAGTACTGACAGCACCTATTGATTACTCAGTAAGTGTGATATTCCAGAAGAAAACAAATGATTTGCTTGATGCACTGTAAATAAAAGTGTTGCCTCTGCACTGTACCACACTTACTGCTGTGCGTTTTTCATCCTTGGTACAGGTATTTATCACTGTAGCATCACGGTCAATCTAGACCTCTCCGGTCCTCGCTGGTTCCTCCTCTGTCCTTCAGATGAACACAGTGGGAGCTGCATTTCACTCACTGTGTATTCATTGCTCCGCTGAGCTACTGAACCATGCAGGATAGGCTAAACTCTATACACAATGGGCATCATTTATTACTGTAGCCACCCCAGTCATAGACTGTTCTCTCTACTATCGCATGGCAAGCGGTACCAGAGTGCCAAGTCTAGGACAAAAAGGCGCCTCAACAGTTTTTACCCCCAAGCTATAAGACTCCTGAACAGGTAATCAAATGGCTACCTGGACTATTTGCATTGTGTGCCCCCTCAACCAAACCCCTCTTTTACGCTGCTGCTACTCTCTGTTTATCATATATGCATAGTCACTTTAACTATACATTCATGTACATACTACCTCAATTGGCCCGACCAACCAGTGCCCCCCACACATTGACTAACCGGGCTATCTATCTGCATTGTGTCCCCCCACCCACCACCCTCCAACCCCTTTGTTACGCTACTGCTATTCTCTGTTCATCATATATGCATAGTCACTTTAACCATAACTACATGTACATACTACCTCAATCAGCCCGACTAACCGGTGCCTGTATGTAGCCTCGCTACTGTTATAACCTCGCTACTGTATGTAGCCTCGCTACTGTTATTTTCACTGTCTTTTTACTGTTGTTCTTATTTCTTTACTTAACTATTGTTCACCTAATACCTTTTTGCACTGTTGGTTAGAGCCTGTAAGTAAGCATTTCACTGTAAGGTCTACACCTGTTGTATTTGGCGCACGTGACAATTCAACTTTGATTTGATTTCGTTTTCTTTCTGAGATTGAATTGACTGTTTCAACATTTTCAATATTTTTAAATGTCCTATATTTCAACACCACGGGGAGTCATTCATACTTGATCATATCATCATATCACTATAGCCTGAGTGTAGTGCGTCTGTTGCCTGGACAGAATGGCTCAGACTAGTGGGATAGAGTAGGAATAGTCTGTTTGGGACCGAAAAGCTACAGACCAGGAGATCATCCATCTGGACTGTTTTCTTACAAAACATATGGAAAAATACAGAGCCTTTTATCCCCTTTCCGCCCACCATAGCTATTAATATTTCTCACAGAGCCCTTCCCCCATGTCCCACTAAGGCTAGGAATTCCTGTTGAAACATAGTCAAGTTTGAGGATTAGAAAAAGTGATGTGAAAAAGGAAAAAATAAATGTCCATCTCTCTCTTTTCTTGTTTCCCACACAAGTACATCCACGTGCCGAAAATTAACTTGAGTATCCAACCCGCATTGTCCGCTTAAAACAAACAAATCAGCAACAGTGACTGACAACACTATAAATCATTTTAATTAGGACCTACTAGGCTGCATCAAACACCTCTGACTTTTCCAGCCTACATTAAAACATAATAATAATAATAATTCTTCCCAAGCTTTTTGCAATCCAAAAATGTTTCCCTGGAAGCCGCCTTGATGGGAGGCCGTGTGAATGCAATATTCATTTTGCTGCAGGAGAACAATCTATGCATAACAATGAGCGGGCCTAATGAAAGCAGCCATCAAACCTGCAACACATACATATTAAACCGCCGGGACCTCTGCGTGTCATTCGCTTAGAGCATCATTTGTTCACCCTGTTGTTTTCTCTTTGCCTCCTGACCTTTCCCCGTGTCCCTCCTCTTTTTCTCCCTCTCCATTTCTCCTTCGATGCTGAAAATAAGGAGGTGTTATGGCATTCTGGACGTGTCCGTTGGCGTCAGAGGGTCAGAGGGTAAATGGTGGATGGACCGTTTTTTTTTTAATGGTTTTACATCCGTCGTAAAGGGACTGCGGGGTAGCGTCAATAATCGTTTCCGACTCAAAGATGCTGCTAGAAACAGCTTTTACCAGGAATTGTTCGATAAACAAATGCTGAAAATATAATTGTGATGACAAGTATAACAGGTAATCCAGACATTTTGTCAGTCTCCTAACCCCTCGCTAACAATCACCTGACATTTGCTCATAAACATACATCAAACCTACCAGTATCAGAGTGTAGGCATCACTCATAGCTAATGTCATGTAATCATGTAATCATGGCTGCTGTATAGAGGGCTACAACAGGCTAACTGCTCCTCCCTCCTCTCTCCTCCTCCCCAGCCTCCAGCCGTGCTTCTTCACAGCGCTGGTGTCTCTTTCCCTCCCTCCCTGCCTCCCTCCCTGTCTGGGAAATCTATCCTTCCACCTGACAGTGGCCATTTTAAGGCCTCTCTTGCCTCCTGGTAAACAATGGGAGAGGGATAATTGATCAAACAGCGAGGGAACCCTGGAGGAGGAAGGTCACCGCCCGCCAGCCGAGAGAGAAACACTGAGGGAGAGGGGGATATGATGAGGTGTGTGCGCGTGTGTGCGTGTGCCTGCCTGCGTGTGTGTGTAAAGGCAGGGAGGAGGGAGGGGGTCAGGAGGGGGATGGTTCTCTGACGTTCCGGAGCTGCCATTTTTCTTCCCTGACAAAGACTCCATCTGCCACCGAGCCATTTGCTGCCTGCCGAGTCGAGAGCGCATTCCACACGCCGTGTTCACCTTGGTGTCACCTCTACGTCGAGCTCTGCTGACGGTGTACACACGCGCACACGCACACGCACACACTCTAAGAATATTGCCCATACACACACAAAAACACTCTCTCTTTCACACACACACACACACACACACACACACACGTTGTCTCTGTGTCGTTCCTCTCCTAAGCAGCAGCAGTAGCCCCCCTCCCCCTCAGCACTACTGATATCACTGGGCAACCATCTCCGCTGTGCATTGTGGGAGTGTCTCGGGGGTTGGCAACGCGTCAGGGACTGAGGGATTCACACACTTCTGAGAGAGACCCAGTGGCATGGAGGGAGAGAGGGAGAGGGAGAGCGAGAGAGAGATGGCATTTTAAAGAGGAAGCTGAATTTCACCTGCAATTACCGTAGCTCGGGGGCACGCGGCTTGGTTAAGAGACATTTCATCCCCCCACGCTGCTGAGAGTGAGAGACTGTCGTGTGTGTGTGCGTGCGTCGCTCGCCCTGAGAGGCGAAAAAAATGGAGAAAATAGAATAGAAAAATATTCCCCTTTTCTCTCTCTGTCTCTCTCTCTCTCTCTCTCTCTCTCTCTCTCTCTCTCTCTCTCTCTCTCTCTCTCTCTCTCTCTCTCTCTCTCTCTCTCTCTCTCTCTCTCTCTCTCTCTCTCTCTCTCTCTCTCTCTCTCTCTCTCTCTCTCTCTCTCTCTCTCTCAGGGATGAAAGAGAGAAAGGCAGCTGGGGCTCTAACTACCAAATGAAATGCGAGGCCCATTCAGTGGGTCCCTGTCTGGCCATCTGCACACCAGACCAGACATCTGAGCTGAGCAGCAAACCTCTGGGCCTCTCCACACACACTGACACACATACACACACACACACACATACACACACACACATACACACATATACACACACACATACACACATATACACACATATACACACACACATACACATACACATACACACACGAGCCCAGCCTAACCTTTTACTCACTAGGCAAAACAGCCTGATTCAGTCTCATTATCGATTCCATTCCTTTCTTTACTTCCTTATTTATGTGCAATGCCCCAGAGCAGCTGGGGGGAGCCTCTTCTCCCTCTCCCAGCCCTGAGATGGAGCCGTAATGACTTCCCTGAGGCTCAGGCTCCTCACCATTTCACCAGCGTTCTCTGTGTGACTCTATCTCTCTCAGTGAGGAGTGTGACTACACAAATACAGTAATGATCTCTCCCTGGGAGACATTGGCGCGCGGCTCCTGGCGCCGCAAGTGGGCTTTTCTGGCCCCTGCAGGGTCTCCATACAACTCCAATTCCCTCAGCATGGACACCCCAACAGGATCTACACCCCCTCCTCCACAACGTAATAACACCTGCATAAGCTCTCAAAGAAAGAAAGAAAGAAAGCGCGAGAGCGAGGGTAGCAGGTAGAATCTGGGTAGGCCATTCCTTCAGCCATGTGTAACCAGCAGAGACTAATAAACCAGAGTGGTTTTAGACAGCAGCACCTCTCCTGTAATGCGCTGCCAGAGGCCTGCATGGGGTTAACAGTATACACTGGGATCCATTTAGTGGTGTTTCTGAAGGATATCTCTTTACCCCTCTAGCCCCTAGCTGATCCCCTCTGGGTTAATCCTCCAGGGAGGGGCCTGCCTGACATCCTCACACACACACAGCCTGGTAAACCCAACCTCGCCATCTCCACACAAATGCACACGTACACACACCCCTAGTGACCCCCGCTGCAACCCTGAGCGCTACAGCAAAAATCCAAAAACCCTAAAGCCTTCAGCTTCTAGCCCTGTTTGTCTAGGCCCTCCATTCAAAATAGTCTATCTCAATCCGGATGGGCTGAGTGGCTCGACCGGCAGCCAGTCACTCAGCAGATTGGAGCTCCCTCCCGGTCGCTGTCCCGGTGTGAAAGCCCTGATTCATGGCGTTGGGGACCAGGGCCTTTAAAAGAACAGCATGGTCCTGTGTACTTGCCCTTCACTGGGGCGTGACTGATGGGGGCTGTATGGGAAGGGGAATAAGTACCAGGGCTTAAGTCTTATTTAGTGAGACACAACGTTGGAGAGATATAGAGAGGATGTGGCAGTAGTGTAGTAAAGTACCTATTACTACTACTAGTGTGTGTGAGTGTATGTTGGATTGGGGGTGTATGGTGTTGAGTGTGTGTTGGATGGGGGGAGTGTGGTGTGTGTGTGTGTTGGATGGGGGGGTGTATGGTGTTGAGTGTGTGTTAGATGGGGGGGTGTATGGTGTGTGTTGGATGGATGGGGATGTATGGTGTATGGTGTGTGTTGGATGGGGCGTATGGTGTTGAGTGGGTGTTGGATGGGGGGTGTATGGTGTGTGTGTATGGTGTGTGTGTGTGTTGGATGGTGGGTGTATGGTGTTGAGTGTGTGTTGGAAGGGGGGGTGCATGGTGTGTATGTTGGATGGGGTGTATGGTGTGTGTGTGTGTGTGTGTGTGTGTGTGTGTGTGTGTGTGTGTGTGTGTGTGTGTGTGTGTGTGTGTGTGTGTGTGTGTGTGTGTGTGTGTGTGTGTGTGTGTGTGTGTGTGTTGGGTGGGGGTGTATGGTGTGTGTGTTGGATGGAGGTGTATGGTGTGTGTGTGTGTGTGTGTGTGTGTTGGATGGTGGGTGTATGGTGTTGAGTGTGTGTTGGATGGGGGGTGCATGGTGTGTGTGTTGGATGGGGTGTATGGAGTGTGTGTGTATTGGATGGGGGTGTATGGTGTGTGTGTGTGTTGGATGGGGGTGTATGGTGTGTGTGTGTGTTGGATGGTGGGTGTATGGTGTTGAGTAAGTGTTGGATGGGGTGCATGGTGTGTGTGTTGGATGGGGGTGTATGGTGTGAGTGTGTGTGTGCGTGTTGGATGGGGGTGTATGGTGTGAGTGCGTGTTGGATGGGGTGTATGGTGTGAGTGCGTGTTTGTTTGTTTGTTTGTTTATTTGTTTGTGTGTGTGTGTGTGTGTGTGTGTGTGTGTGTTGGATGGGGTGTATGGTGTGAGTGCGTGTTGGATGGGGGTGTATGGTGTGAGTGTGTGTTGGATGGAGGGTGTATGGTGGGAGTGTGTGTTGGATGGGGGTGTATGGTGTGAGTGTGTGTTGGATGGGGGTGTATGGTGTTGAGAGTGTTGGATGGGGGTGTGGTGTGTGTGTTGAATGGGGAGGTTTATGGTGTTGAGTGTGTGTTAGATGGGGGTGTATGATGTGTGTGTGTTGGGTGGTGGGTGTATGGTGTTGAGTGTGTTGAATTGGAGAGGTGTATGGTGTGTGTGTGTGTGTTGGATGGGGGGTGTATGGTGTGAGTGTGTGTTGGATAGGGGGTGTATGGTGTGAGTGTGTGTGTGTGTGTGTTGGATGGGGGTGTATGGTGTGAGTGTGTTTGGATGGGGGTGTGTGGTGTGAGTGTGTGTTGGATGGGGGTGTATGGTGTGAATGTGTGTTGGATGGGGGTGTATGGTGTGAGTGTGTGTTGGATGGGGGTGTATGGTGTGAGTGTGTGTTGGATGGGGTGTATGGTGTGAGTGTGTGTTGGATGGGGGTGTATGGTGTGAGTGTGTGTTGGATGGGGGTGTATGGTGTGAGTGTGTGTTGGATGGGGGTGTATGGTGTTGAGTGTGTGTTGGATGGGAGGGGGTCTGTGTGTGTGTGTGTGTGTTGGATGGGGGTGTATGGTGTTGAGTGTGTGTTGGATGGGGAGGTGCATGGTGTGTGTGTTGGATGGGGGTGTATGGTGTGTGTGTGTGTGTGTGTGTGTTGGATGGGGGGTGTATGGTGTGTGTGTTGGATGGGGGTGTATGGTGTGTGTGTGTGTGTGTGTGTTGGATGGTGGGTGTATGGTGTTGAGTGTGTGTTGGATGGGGGGGTGTATGGTGTGTGTGTTGGATGGGGTGTATGGTGTGTGTGTGTGTGTGTGTTGGATGGTGGGTGTATGGTGTTGAGTGTGTGTTGGATGGGGGTGCATGGTGTGTGTGTTGGATGGGGTGTATGGTGTGTGTGTGTGTGTGTTGGATGGGGGTGTATGGTGTTGAGTGTGTGTTGGATGGGGGTGTATGGTGTGAGTGTGTGTGTGTGTGTGTGTGTGTGTGTGTGTGTGTTTGTTTGTGTTGGATGAGGGGTGTATGGTGTGAGTGTGTGTTGGATGGAGGGTGTATGGTGGGAGTGTGTGTTGGATGGGGGTGTATGGTGTGAGTGTGTGTTGGATGGGGGTGTATGGTGTGAGTGTGTGTTGGATGGGGGTGTATGGTGTTGAGTGTGTTGGATGGGGGTGTGGTGTGTGTGTTGAATGGGAGGGTTTATGGTGTTGAGTGTGTGTTAGATGGGGGTGTATGATGTGTGTGTGTTGGGTGGTGGGTGTATGGTGTTGAGTGTGTGTTGAATGGGAGAGGTGTATGGTGTGTGTGTGTGTGTGTGTGTTGGATGGGGGTGTATGGTGTGAGTGTGTGTTGGATAGGGGGTGTATGGTGTAGTATGTGTGTGTGTTGGATGGGGGGTGTATGGTGTGAGTGTGTTTGGATGGGGGTGTATGGTGTGAGTGTGTGTTGGATGGGGGTGTATGGTGTGAATGTGTGTTGGATGGGGGTGTATGGTGTGAGTGTGTGTTGGATGAGAGGGTGTATGGTGTGAGTGTGTGTTGGATGGGGGTGTATGGTGTGAGTGTGTGTTGGATGGGGGTGTATGGTGTGAGTGTGTGTTGGATGGGGGTGTATGGTGTGAGTGTGTGTTGGATGGGGGGTGTATGGTGTGTGTGTTGGATGGGGGTGTATGGTGTGTGTGTGTGTTGGATGGGAGGTGTATGGTGTGTGTGTGTGTGTTGGATGGGGGGGTGTATGGTGTGTGTGTGTGTGTTGGATGGGGGTGTATGGTGTGTGTGTGTGTTGGATGGGGGTGTATGGTGTGTGTGTGTGTTGGATGGGGGGTGTATGGTGTGTATGGTGTGTGTGTGTGTTGGATGGGGGTGTATGGTGTGTGTGTGTGTGTGTTGGATGAGGGGGTGTATGGTGTGTGTATTGGATGGGGGTGTATGGTGTTGAGTGTGTGTTGGATGGGGGTGTATGGTGTGTGTATGTGTTGGATGGGGGTGTGTATGGTGTGTATGGTTTGTGTGTGTGTTGGATGAGGGGTGTATGGTGTGTGTGTATGGTGTGTGTGTTTGTGTGTTGGATGGGGGTGTATGGTGTGTGTGTTGGATGGGGGTGTATGGTGTTGAGTGTGTGTATTTGGATGGGAAGTGTATGGTGTGTGTGTGTGTGTTGGATGGGGGAGGTGTATGGTGTGTGTGTGTGTGTTGGATGGGGGGGTGTATGGTGTGTATGGTGTGTGTGTGTGTTGGATGGGGTGTGTATGGTGTGTGTGTGTGTGTGTGTTGGATGGGGGGTGTATGGTGTTGAGTGTGTGTTGGATGGGGGGTGTATGGTGTGTGTATGTGTTGGATGGGGTGTGTATGGTGTGTATGGTTTGTGTGTGTGTTGGATGAGGTGTATGGTGTGTGTGTATGGTGTGTGTGTTTGTATGTTGGATGGGGGTGTATGGTGTGTGTGTTGGATGGGGGTGTATGGTGTTGAGTGTGTGTTGGATGGGGGGTGTATGGTGTGTATGGTGTGTGTGTGTGTTGGATGGGGTGTATGGTGTGTGTGTGTGTGTGTGTGTTGGATGGGGGTGTATGGTGTGTGTATGTGTGTGTGTTGGATGGGGGGTGTATGGTGTTGAGTGTGTGTTGGATGGGGGGTGTATGGTGTGTGTATGTGTTGGATGGGGGTGTGTATGGTGTGTATGGTTTGTGTGTGTGTTGGATGAGGGGTGTATGGTGTGTGTGTATGGTGTGTGTGTTTGTGTGTTGGATGGGGTGTATGGTGTGTGTGTTGGATGGGGGTGTATGGTGTTGAGTGTGTGTTGGATGGGGGGTGTATGGTGTGTGTGTTGGATGGGGGTGTATGGTGTGTATGGTGTGTGTTGGATGGGGGTGTATGGTGTGTGTGTGTGTGTGTGTGTTGGATGGGGGTGTATGGTGTTGAGTGTGTGTTGGATGGGGGTGTATGGTGTGTGTATGTGTTGGATGGGGTGTGTATGGTGTGTATGGTTTGTGTGTGTGTTGGATGAGGGTGTGTGTGTTGGATGGGGGTGTATGGTGTTGAGTGTGTGTTGGATGGGGTGTATGGTGTGTGTGTGTGTGTTGGATGGGGGTGTATGGTGTGTGTGTGTGTGTGTGTTGGATGGGGGTGTATGGTGTGTATGGTGTGTGTGTGTGTTGGATGGGGGTGTATGGTGTGTGTGTGTGTGTGTGTTGGATGGGGGTGTATGGTGTTGAGTGTGTGTTGGATGGGGGGTGTATGGTGTGTGTATGTGTTGGATGGGGTGTGTATGGTGTGTATGGTTTGTGTGTGTGTTGGATGGGGGGTGTATGGTGTGTGTGTGTGTGTGTGTGTGTGTGTGTGTGTTGGATGGGGGGTGTATGGTGTTGAGTGTGTGTTGGATGGGGTGTGGTCTGTGTGTGTGTGTGTGTTGGATGGGGGTGTATGGTGTTGAGTGTGTGTTGGATGGGGGAGGTGCATGGTGTGTGTGTTGGATGGGGGTGTATGGTGTGTGTGTGTGTGTGTGTGTGTGTGTGTGTGTGTGTGTTGGATGGGGTGTATGGTGTGTGTGTGTGTGTTGGATGGTGGGTGTATGGTGTTGAGTGTGTGTTGGATGGGGGTGTATGGTGTGTGTGTGTGTGTGTGTGTGTGTGTGTGTGTGTGTGTGTGTGTGTGTGTGTGTGTGTTGGATGGGGGTGTATGGTGTGTGTGTGTTGGATGGGGGTGTATGGTGTGAGTGTGTGTTGGATGGGGTTGTATGGTGTGAGTGTGTGTTGGATGGGGGGTGTATGGTGGGAGGTGTGTTGGATTGGGGGTGTTTGGTGTGGGTGTGTGTTGGATGGGGGTGTATGGTGGGAGGGTGTGTTGGATGGGGTGTTTGGTGTGAGTGTGTTGGATGGGGGGTGTATGGTGTGAGTATGTGTTGGATGGGGGTGTATGGTGTGAGTGTGTGTTGGATGGGGTGGAGTATGGTGTGATTGCAATTACTGTATTTAACTTAGTACACTTCTAAAAGTGTACTAAGTTAAACTCATAAGAAAAACTCAGAGATGGCGGTTCTAGTAAATTGTAGCACTTCAGTGGATCTGTGAACACCCTGGCTGAGTCAGAATGCTTTAGGCTGATAGTCGAACTGTCTTATATCCATTCTCCACCAGGCTAAAGTAAATGCACTCCTTTTCCCCTTTGCTGTGACAAAAGGCTCGTAACAAAATACATAGGCCTCACAGTGTGAGTGCTTCTCCTACAACACGGTTTCAATTCAACTCACTAATGCGCTCATTGTTAGCAGCCCTGCTATCCCTAACCCTCTATCAACACGACACACACACACAGACGCACGCACACAGAGACAGAAACACTCATGCATGTGTGCATGCCAACTCTGCCCTAATAGGTTTAAAAAGAGGAAGTAAAGTAGTGGCACAACCTTGGTATTTCCCTGGTTTAACTGTATTTTGCTAGTTGACCACAGGAATGAATAACACAGTACAGCAGGGTTCCCTAACTGGCGGCTGGCTCTATTTGGCCCCCCAAGCTTTCTGAGAACAAAAAAAGTTTTATTCTAATTTAAATTTTCGTTGCTGGAAATAAAAGACTGTAGAAACACCAGGAAATCAACTCCAAGTGATTTTCATTTTGGAAATCTGTTCCCAAGTATTCCCATGCATAATAGAGAGACACGTGATCATATACAAACTTAAGCAAGGTTTGAAATGGTTGTTTTAGTCAAATATTATATCCGTTTGGGATTCAATTTGCAGTCTACAAATTATTTGTAATTATGTTCCGACCCCCCCTGCTCAAGGAAAAAAACGGCTCGCGGCTGAATCTAGTTGATGATCCCTGCACAGTACAGTGTAGTAACACTCGGTCCACACATTCCTGCTATAGCAGGACTAGATACTAGGAATGGAAATGCTGCCTAGCTGTCCTGCTGTACACAGTGGGAGTGGAATGGAAATGCTGGCCCAACAGGAGATGAGACACACACACATTACAAACACACTGACACACACACACACACACACACACACACACAGAGTACTGTGGGGCTGACGCAAGACAATCTCAGCCTCACGTGTCTCTCGCCTACGGCCGCCCGCTGCTCCTGACCTTCGAGATGTTTTTCTCTCTCCAGCCCCCTCTCCCTCTCCTTCCCTCTCTCCTTCCCCCTCTCCCTCCTCCCTCTCTCAACACCTCCCTGTGATTCGTATTTGTCATTAAAAGGCATTGCATTTCAAGCTGGATAAAGCAGATGGGGCTGTGTAAGCATTACTGCTCCTCGACGCAGCACCTTGGCCTAAGTACAGATAGCCTGCATGCATTCTCTCTCTCTCTCTCTCTCTCTCTCTCTCTCTCTCTCTCTCTCTCTCTCTCTCTCTCTCTCTCTCTCTCTCTCTCTCTCTCTCTCTCTCTCTCTCTCTCTCTCTCTCTCTCTCTCTCTCTCTCTCTCTCTCTCTCTCTCTCTCTCTCTCTCTCTCTCTCTCTCTCTCTCTCTCTCTCTCTCTCTCTCTCTCTCTAACACACACACTACACAGTCTAAAGAGCGAAACGGCAGCTCTAACAACAGGGTGTCTTCCTGGGAAAGCTGAATTGCTGCCACGGTCTAAAGTGCTGCTTCACATGTTGTTGATGTAATCACTAAACATACAGGCTGAAGGCAAGACGACTTTATTGTAAACAATAATATTGCATCAAGTATAACCAAACCCAACTAACAAAATACAACCACACAAATGGACTAAAATCATCTGACATTTTTCATAGCATAAAGCATTGTGACTCAGTCCCAACTCATCCCTCATGTTCAGTCTTCAGTCTTCAGTCCTCACCTCTCTCTCTCTCTCTCTCTCTCTCTCTCTCTCTCTCTCTCTCTCTCTCTCTCTCTCTCTCTCTCTCTCTCTCTCTCTCTCTCTCTCTCTCTCTCTCTCTCTCTCTCTCTCTCTCTCTCCCCCTCCTCTCTCTCGCCCTCCTCTCTCTCCTTCCTTTCAGCCCCGTACTAGTGAGCTCTAGTATTTAGTGCTACCATCTTCTACCATAGTCCTAGCAATCTGTCAGGCCACTGGCTATACTGACTGAGAACACACTGTACATCTAAGGAAAGGAAAGGAGGGAAGTGTGTTCAGAAACATCAGCTAGTTATTAAGGCTGACTTCTCACCTTTCTCTCACACACACACACACACTGCACACACACACACACACCACACACTGCACACACACACTGCACCCACACACACACACCACACACTGCACACGCACACTGCACACACTGCACACACACACTGCACACACTGCACACACACACTGCACACACACACTGCACACACTGCACACACACACTGCACACACACACTGCACGCACACACTGTACGCACACACAAAAATAAACACAAACACACTTCTCAGCAACTCTCTCTCACAATAATGGGTTAGCCTCTGCTGGTGGCAAAACAAAGAGAGAATGCCAAACACATAACAAAGAAAAACTATCTATTCTTAAAATTTGTCCTTTTCACACCCTCACATACATGTGTGCACATACACAGGCTCCAGTGGAGGCTCCTCAGAGGAGGAAGGGGAGGACCATCTTCCTCAGTGAATTTCATAAAAATAATATTGTGAAACATTAAACAAGTTTTCCTTTTTGATAAAACTATAGTAAATATATTCAGATCACCAAATAATTGATTAAAACACACTGTTTTGCAATGAAGGTCTACAGTAGCCTCAAAAGCACTCTGTAGGATAGCAATATGGTGTAGCCGGAGGACAGCTAGCTTCCGTGCTCCTCTGGGTACATTGACTTCAACACAAAACATAGGAGGCTCATGGTTCTCACCCCCTTCCATAGACTTACACAGTAATTATGACAAATTTATGAAGGACGTCCTTCAACCTATCAGAGCTCTTGCAGCATGAACTGACATGTTGTTCACCCAATCAAAGGATCAGAGAATGAATCTAGTACAGAAAGCATAAGTAACAGCTAGCTAACACTGCAGTGGATAACATGTGGTGAGTAGTTGACTCAAAGAGAAAATACAATAGTTGAACAGTTTTGAATAAATGAATTTCTTCCAAAATGAAGGAGAAGCAAGAGAGGGAGAGCTAGCTATATTTCATGGTATATTTTTTTCCACTTTCACTTACTTAACTAGCATTGAATGCAGCTAGCTAGTTTAGCCTACTCAAACACCCGGCTCAAACAGACAGGGATGCTATGTTAGCTAGCTGGCTATGGCTATCCAACACTGAAATTCTTCCAAGTGAAAGTAAGCTTTTGGTTTTATTAATGTATTGCCACCGGGGCCACACCAATGAAACTGCTAAACTGCTTGTTGCTGATTGTACACTGTACTGCATGATTGTAGCGGGTTTACTAACGCTACAACTCTCATTTGCAACTGTTGGACTAATGATTACACTCTAGATCAGCTAGATGCAGGCAAGAATGTGCAAGGCAGTATTAAATGTGTCACTGTCTGTCACCTTGATTACTCAAAATTCCCTCGACCTGAGCACCTAAGCTGTAAACCTTCCTTCATAGGCTAGGTTGTAGCAACCTCATGCTGGATATAGGGAACATTTTAGTATCATGTAGTAGCCTAAACCTATCGATGGTACATTGAACTGGGTGAATGGAATATGAATGACAGTCATCCAATATGTTGTAATAGAAATAAGGCCGTACTCATCAAAAAACGTAGCATCCTCCATCATCTTAAATGGCACCGACCGCCACTCACAGGCTTGTCAACACACAAACACACACAATGTCTACTTTGCCATCCCTTTGTGCGCTACGACTTTTGTAAACTCTCTAAACAATACAATAAAACTCCCTCTGTCTGTCTCTCCTCTTCAACATTTGTAATTCCCTCTGGGTATTTAAGCACCACTCTCCCTTATCCTACCCTCTTCTTACAAGGAAATAATGTTGGATAATTGCTCTGTACTGTGGCTGTTTGGATGACGTTCATGTTTTCTGTGGACTAATGGAAGAAGAAACAGACAGAAATACTGTACGATCACTAGAGACTCATAGGTGGACATTTCACTGCAGTGTTCAACAGTGAGCAAATCATCACAGCCACCAGAGCGCTTTGCCTTTCACACATTCTCCAGCCATCCATTTTTATCATGACTGATAGCAGACAGCTATCAATAATAGGTTACATGATATGTAACAGGTAAAGCGCGGGTCCAAAATGTGTAACTTACAATTTGCAGTGCAGGGAATTCTCAAATCAGGTGTATTGTACGTCAAGCAAACATCACCTTGAAAAGCACATTTAGGAGAACCGTTCCACTTTGATATTTTTATCTGCTGAATAGGCCTGCCTCAAAATACATAAACGCACCTAACTCTCAACGGTACGCTCACCCAGCTGAGCTGCACAAGAGATAAAGCTGATTTATAAAGTGTGAGATTAGATCTGGTGACACACTCATCAGCACAAAGCCATAAAGTGAGAAAGGGAGAAAAGTGCAAGTCATTGTCTGTGGGATAAAACCGTCACCTTTGTCTGCTTGGTGAAACCTTGAGGGAGTAGTAGAGCCAGTGGTAACACACACACACAGAGAGAGAGAGAGAGAGAGAGAGAGAGAGAGAGAGAGAGAGAAAACAGAGATAAGCAGAGCCAAACAGATGAGCCACAGAAGAGAGGGTGAGAAACAGCTAACCACCCAACCAATTTAATCCACTATATTGTTGAGGAACATGATTCAGTTTGACTCCAACTGATAGGCCTAACAATTTAAATGCAATGTTAGACTACATCAACAGATACTGTAATAACTGTTTAAATTCAATGTTACTGCAACAGATCACAAACACTGATGATGGTTAATTCGCATGTTTCCCTCCCCCACAAAAAAATTCTGATAAAAATGGAGAGAAATGTAATTAATTGCACGATTCACTGAATGAAACTCTGAATTTGTAATGTAATCAGAACAACGGCTTTTTCAAGGAGCCCTTGTTAAATTTAATTGGGGGAGAAAATCCTCTTGTGTCGAAAGAATGAAATCTAATTAAGCCTGGAATCGAAGGAGGCTGCGAACTCTCCTCTACGCCAAAACAAATTTTGTTGATGACAAGTTGAGCAAAAATTATTTAAAAAGCTTCTCCCATAACAACTAGAAGTATTAGGGAATGTTACACAGGGCCCAACAACAGAAAAAACGATGTTGTTGACAGTGGTTCAGAGATGATAGAAAGATGATAAAGAGTCCGTACTCACTGATAGGAAATGTCTTCAGCTCTGTGACATCACTGCTCTAACACCTGAGAGAGAAAAAAGAGGACAACAGTCAGGTTAATCCATTTATACATTGATTTGTCTTCTGTATGACACCGTTCATTTCATCTGTTCTCCATGAAAAATCCAATCTAAACGCTAATGACGACCAGTTTGGGCCCTGATGGGTGAATACCTAATTCATTTCCAACATACATCGATATCAAAGCTCTGTGCGCTGCTGTGGTCAACTGACAGATCAAACAAAACAAAAGGACATGGCGTTTTGAGACACAGCTAGGAGCTGGCACTGAGCATAAGCAGAGCAGATCTAGCACACACACACACTCTCTCTGTCGCAGGCACAGCAGGCCTGCAAACACAAACACGCCACACAACACACACTCATGCATTTTTCCTGCTCAACCTGTTAGAATGAAAGCCAGACATTAGGGCTTTTGTTGTGAGGGAGGAGGATATTTTCCTAAAAACACAAGACAGTTCTTGCTAAGAGAGAGAACCAACCCTTCCCAGTGTTCTCACGCCCCTCAGAGCTACACTGTCTCTGATCTATCTGTCTTCCTGGAGCACAGAGGAGGCGAGAGGCAGAGAGGGAGCTTTCACAGCCTGTGTGTCTCTCTCACTGCAGCACCGCTAGTGGTGTCATGGTCACTCTGGTACACAGATTCACCCTGACATTGGGAAAAACTCTATAGCACACAGACAGACACAGGGGCACAGAAACACACACACAGCCATTACGGCTGAAACCTCCACAGGCAATAAACGGAATTAACTAGAGTGACGGTGTCCGTCTATAATAACGACGTGATCTAGCGATGATGACTCCTCCTTGTCATCCACAGGCCTGATCTGGTTGTCTGATCTCACACACACACACACACACATCACCTTGATTACACATCTATGTGGTGATAACACGGAGGGAATTCATCTGTGCGTCTTCATAAAGGCCTATTAGAGCCATGATTAAAGGATGTTCCCTCAGAGAGGGCGCGACGCTGAAATGATTCCCCCAGCCAAAGAGTGCTGTAATGAGAGTGGTGAGATTTGAAGCTACAGTTGAAGTCGGAAGTTTGCATACACCTTAGCCAAATACATTTAAACTCAGATTTTCACAATTCCTGACATTTAATCATAGTAAAAATTCCCTGTCTTAGGTAAGTTAGGATCACCACTTTATTTTAAGAATGTGAAATGTCAGAATAATAGTAGAGAGAATGATTTATTTCAGCTTTTATTTCTTTCATCACATTCCCAGTGGGTCAGAAGTTTACATACACTCAATTAGTATTTGGTAGCATTGCCTTAAAATTGTTGAACTTGGGTCAAACGTTTCGGGTAGCCTTCCACAACCTTCCCACAATAAGTTGGGTGAATTTTGGCCCACTCCTCCTGACAGAGCTGGTGTAACTGAGTCAGGTTTGTAGGCCTCCTTGCTCCCACATGCTTTTTCAGTTCTGCCCACACATTTTATATAGTATTTGAGGTCAGGGCTTTGTGATGGCCACTCCAATACCTTGACTTTGTTGTCCTTATGCCATTTTGCCACAACTTTGTAAGTATGCTTGGGGTCATTGTCCATTTGGAAGACCCATTTGCGACCAAGCTTTACCTTCCTGACTGATGTCTTGAGATGTTGCTTCAATATATCCACATAATTTTCCTCCCTCATGATGTCATCTATTTTGTGAAGTGCACCAGTCCCTCCTGCAGCAAAGCACCGCCACAACATGATGCTGCCACCCCCGAGCTTCACGATTGGGATGGTGTTCTTCAGCTTGCAAGCCTCCCCCTTTTTTCCCTCCAAACATAACTATGGTCATTACGGCCAAACAGTTCTATTTTTGTTTTATCAGACCAGAGGACATTTCACCAAAAAGTACAATCTTTGTCCCCATGTGCAGTTGCAAACCGTAGTCTGGCTTTTTTATGGCAGTTTTGGAGCAGTGGCTTCTTCCTTGCTGAGCGGCCTTTCAGGTTATGTCGATATAGGACTCGTTTTACTGTGGATATAGATACATTCGTACCTGTTTCCTCCAGCATCTTCACAAGGTCCTTTGCTGTTGTTCTGGGATTGATTTGCACTTTTCGCACCAAAGTACCTTAATCTCTAGGAGACAGAACGTGTGTTTGTGTTTATACTTGCGTACTATTGTTTGTACAGATTGACGTGGTACCTTCAGGCGTTTGGAAATTGCTCCCAAGGATGAACCAGACGTGTGGAGGTCTACAATTTTCTGAGGTCTTGTCTGATTTCTTTTGATTTTCCCATGATGTCAAGCAAAGAGGCACTGAGTATGATGGTAGGCCTTGAAATACATCCACAGGTACACCTCCAGTTGACTCAAATGATGTGAATTAGCCTATCAGAAGCTTCTAAAGCCATGACATAATTTTCTGGAATTTTCCAAGCTGTTTAAAGGCACAGTCAACTTAGTGTATGTAAACTTCTGACCCACTGGAATTGTGATACAGTGAATTATAAGTGAAATAATTTGTCTGTAAACAATTGTTGGAAAAATGACTAGTAGTAGATGTAGATGTCCTAACATACTTGCCAAAACTTTAGTTTGTTAGTAAGACATTTGTTGAGTGGTTGAAAAACGAGTTTTAATGACTCCAACCTAAGTGTATGTAACCTTCCGACTTCAACTGTATATACTTCAAACCGTTTTAGCCTGCCTGGGTATTTGAAATATACCCTGACCTGACTACGGCTACGCTAGCTATTTGCTAAGACAATGGGTCTAGAACACTTTAGAGCCTTATGTCAGCTCTACTCAAACACAGTCATAAGCAATACAACGACAGCAAGCAGCATCTAACTAGGCCTAAACATTCTGTAAGCCTGCAGGCACAAAACAACAGGTCCACATAGAACAAGGCTTTTCAATTCCAGGCCTCGAGGGCAACAGCTGTGACGTGGCCCTGGAGGCTTGGAATTGAATAGTGCCTTTGGCGGAGAGAACCGTCACGATAAATCTAGTAATGTAGGATTAACTTTGGTGAGGAGAAACCTTAGCAATGCCTTCATAAAGTGCCATTCAATGACAGACATGCTAAAAAGGTTTGTCTCCTTTTGCTCCCAGCTCATCTGTGATATCGCAGGCCAGGGAGGGAGGGAGGGAGGGAGGGAGGGAGGGATGAAAGCAGAGGGCACTGACTGTGAACTGGCCGCAGACATTTTTCTGAAACCTCCGGAACAAAACAGGCAAGTCTTGACAATCTATCCACCACTGAGTCGTCACACAATCAGTTGCAGGAAACCGATCCCTAAATAGCAGTGATTCATCTCTTCATCACACAAAGTCAGTACACAGAACACAAAGAGCCTCTCTCTCTCTCCCCCTTCTCTCTCTCTGCTTAAAAATACTGCTTCCCCCAGCTTTCTTTTGCGTGTGATTTACTGGCACTGTTTAACTGCGGGGCAGTATCTTTTATCGTTACATGATCTGGAGTTGAAAGCTGACAAAATGGAATCTGTGGCGAGAGGTGAGTGTCTGTTCTGTGGAGAGACGAGGAAGAGGGGAGGGAGAAGAATCGGTGTGCAGAAACGTTTGCCTAAGTGCAATTCAGATCCTCTCTCTCAGCTTATTCACAAGAACCTCTCTGTGTGTTCTATTCCATTAAATGCCTTCTTCCTAGACCGGATTGAGCACGTCCCATTCCTGGGGAGTGGGTTATCCCACACAATGTAAAGCACAAGAACTGGCTGAAAAGCAACGAACAAAACACAATCCATTTTTGGGATTTAAGAGAGGACACCCTAGAGGGACTGTCATCATGTAACACAAACAGTGTGCGTGTGTGTGTGCACGTGTGTACGCATTAGCGCATGGGCGTATGTGTGAGCGTATGTGTGAGCGTGATGGTACTGTATGTGTGCCATTTATGATTCAGCCCTGGTAATGCTACTCCCAATATGGCTAGGAGCCAATTCCTACAGTAGCATCATGATGAATCTGAGGGGAGCCTCTCTCCGTCTCCCTCCACTTAGCCTATGGGGCTATCATTCGCCGGCTAATTGGACGGACCTGCCTCTGGCCTCAGCTTAAAGGTCCAATGCAATCTTTTTTATCTCAATATCAAATAATTTCTGGGTAACAATTAAGTAACTTACTGTGATTGTTTTAAGTTAAAATGTTTAAAAAAATAAAACAAAAATAGCTTTTTAGCAAAGAGCATTTTCTCAAGCAAGAATTTTGCTAGGACTCTCTGGGAGTGGTCTGAGAGGGAAGCGGAAAACTGAAGGGAAAAAAGTGTTTTATCTTTATTTAACTAGGCAAGTCAGTTAAGAACAAATCCTTATTTACAATGACGGCCTACGCTGGCAACGCTGGGCCAATTGTGTGCCGCCTTATGGTACTCCCAATCAGCTTGGCACCCCCCCTTTATGGGTACAGTTACGATTCAGAGAAAGAAGTGCCTATGGGCAACTTGTACCCGGAGCGCACCACTGTCTGTCTGAGTGAGTGAATGAGAGAACGCAGCCGCTCCGGCAGAGCAGAGCTCCATGGCTCAGTGTCATCCCAACAGCCTTGACAATCTACCAAGATGACGCGTGAAGGTCACTCACAGCAGCCGCCAACGCAGCTGTCACGCCTCTCCCACCCACCGCCCTCTCTCTCTCCCGCCCGGCCGGCTCTGGGTCGACCAACAAACGACCAACCATTCATACCCTACAATAATCCTCTCTCTGTACTCCCCCTGTTAGCCTAGCTCAGCCTCAACATGGAATTCCATACAAGAGATAGTTTAAAATACAAGATGATCACCAAAGTTCATCTACAAGCTAACATTCAACCTAATATAAAGCACATGGGGAAAGATGAGAGATGTGAGTCCATCTGTCTTGATTCCTGTGTTACTGTGATTCGGTGGTTAAAGTTTCCATTAAATGAATCGCCTGTCTCAATCAGGGAGTCAATAAAGGCCCAATCCTGTCAAACCCGGAGGGAGATGTGTGTGTGTGTGTGTGTGTGTGTGTGTGTGTGTGTGTGTATATGTGTGCGCATGTGTGTATGTTTGGAGGGAGTGAAGAGCTCTGACAGGTGAGTGATGGAGTGCTTTCATTTCCCACCAGTGTTGAGATTACACACACACGTACACACACAGAGAGATGTTGTTTCCGCTTCTGGTCCATGCTTAAATTAGCTCTAAATATTTGGATTACACGCGGGAGCTCTCACAGAGGATTTAGCCGCCGTAGCCTGGAGGCCAGGGAGATGTGTGGATGTTTCCATCTTTGAACAAACATAAGACACACACACACAAACACAAGCACACCCGCACAAGTATACCCGCACATACAAATACAACCTTGCCACACAGGCACACACAAGTTCAAACCACAACACAACAACCACAAAACACCAATCCTACCAAGGCCCACAAGGCCGACTACACTGCAACCCAATCCATGGATGTTATTATGTAGTCTAAGAGTTTCAGTTAGTAAGGGGTGGATACTAACTCCAGACACTGCTCCCATGCAGCCCTGAGAGCTAGTAGAGGTCAGTGCCCCCCAGCCTGAGATAAAGGCGTCTCCACGTCCGCTCTCCGAGTGCCTGCTTGGGTAGAGGCGTCTCGCGTTACAGCTGTCTCTCAGTGTCATCGTTTAGAGAAAGGGACAATGCCACAAGGCAGGCAGCTAGCCTTTCATGGCGGCCAGGAATAACAACAGCCACTCTGGGGCAGACGGAGGAGAGGAGCGACGGAGGGACGGTTTCTCTGTTTCTCTGTTTCAACTCCCGACACATTGAGACTAGAGGAGAGATCACCACAGCATGTGTCTAGGCTATCTGCGGAAGAGAATGAGGTCTGAGAGAAAATGGTGGCACATTTTCAACTTTCCATTTCCTTCTCACAGGCCTTTAATGAATTACTTGTTACATGTGGATCCATGCTTTTTCCTGCTTGTAGGCTAAGTGTCTTTTAGTTATTGCACAGCACACACGTATGGGAAAAGACGGACGAATCCTGATACAGAACAGATTGTAGAACATCAAATGAACAGATAGAATCCGTCCATTCCCGGAATAACTCCACGGTGCATCTGTACTGGTCACGCTAGTGTGGATTACTTGAATCTCCCTCTTCCCGAGGTGAAGTTCCTGTTCTGACCTCTAGTTCTAAAAACAGACAGCTAGCTCCGGGTCCAGTAATGACTAATCCAATAAGGAGAATGTTTAGGCAGCAGCTCTGTTACAAGGTAGGCTGAGTCAAGCTAAAATCACCATGACATGCAAAGGTCTAATCAATATTGTAGGCTACATTTTACAAGATGAGTAAAAGACAATATCAAACAGAGTCTTCTAAAGTTTAGCACTGGCGGACTTGCCATTAGGCAGAAGAGGCAATTGCTTCAGGCTTCACATCATCACCATCATCATCATTAAGGGGCCTCATGAGCTGGGCATAATAAAAATAAACCTCTACTTGTTATTTATTTTTTTATTTTTTCCCGCTTGAGGCACCCCCCACGCTGTGTCTCTTTAAGCTAGAGATATCTGTTTAGCATAGCCTCTGTCCCAATCCACCGCATCCGCCGATGTCGGCCTTCCGTATCTGCGGTGGAAGGTGCCAGAGCTACAGCGGTGTTTGTCAGACAATGAGACATCCCAAAAATCTGTATTCTCATAAAAATATATGTAGCATTTGAACGTTTTGGGCTACTCACTAATGTAGAAAGACTCTCACGAACACGATGGTGTTCTCTGTTTTGCGCTACGACCCCCAGAAGTGTAATGGAAGTGAATAGGGCATTTCCACGTCAAAGGTATACAGGTAATTCCACAGTAAAAAAATATTTAAAAAATCCTGTCCTGAGCTTCCTTATATCTCTCGTGTATAGGACAGACACTTCAAAACATACTTCCTTTTGATTCAGTTTTTTTTTATGTATGAATCTGTTATTCAACGTGTTTCTATGGACTACTAGATGTAAGGCCAAATTCAATGTTTCATCAAATAATTTTGATATATATTTTTTGATACCTACAGGGGTCCTAAAATTCAAAATCAAATGGTATGACCATCTTGAAACAATCCCACATGTTAGCTAAGTAGAAAACCAGGCCCGGACCCTGGTTATTCAACTTTTCCCTACTATCCGGAGCCTGCTGGTTTTCTGTTCTACCAGACAATTAATTGCACCCACCTGGTGTCTCAGGGCTAAATCAGCCCCTGATTAAAGGGGTACAATGAAAAATGCAGTGGAACTGGCTTCGAGGTCCAGTGTTGAGTTTGAGGGCTCTAGGGGGATACAATACGTATATCTTCAGTAAAAAGACAGGTGCTGCTGATAGTACTGCCATCGTCGTCAAGGCAGAGGACATGTATGTATAACCCATGTATCTGACGCTGTCTGGCCAAAAAGAGTATGGCATGTCATACTCTTTTTGGCCAGACAGCATCAGATACATGGGCTACATATAGTAAGAAAGAGGGGTGCTGTTTCACTCGCTCGGATGCTTTCTCCAGTGAAATAGTTTCATCCGCCTGTGAATTCGAAGGAAAGGTGGCGGGGTCACAGTGCACTGTTCGGATGAACGTGAGAAGACTGGCGCTTGCCCGGGGCCTCCAAATCACTAACTACACCCCTGAAATGTTGTCCTATTATCTGTGCATCAGCTCTAGTAAAATACAACGGATACATGCAACTGCCCTGCATCTGTCTGCTGCATAGATGTAGCCTAGGCCTAAGGTCTCTTTACTCCTGCCCTACTCATCCAAATGCAAGCAGGACGGTTTACAAAGAAGACCTTACACTGTATGGTTACTGCTGACCAACACAAATTAGGCTATTTCATTGCTGAACAGATTCCTTCTTTCCCCCATCCCTCCACATCCTTGTCAGTTCTTATGGCGCTCAATTAAAATGTAATATTTAAAATTCTGGCTAGGTTGCAGCAGTCTGCCAGCACAGCTAAAATGAAAAGCCTTTGTGGCAGCAGTGACCAGATTTTAAATGCTGGACGATCAATAAATAAAAGGTTGATTGTTGAAGCGCAACCTCAGAGTGTGTGTGCGTACCTGTGTGTGTGTGTTTCCTTTTAACAGCCACGAGGGTCTACTCCATGCTCCTCAATCCTGCAACCAGCTGTCCTAGTATGATGAACAACATTGACCGTCCCAGGCACCACCACAATACAAAACCTTACACAATTCTCATTCCCACATCCAAAGATATTTCTATCCGCAATGCCAACAACACTTCAGAATTCCCAGCATGTGAGAGATACTGCAGATACGCGAATAGAGCATGCAGGCCGCACACTATTTTAGTAGAGAATGTAAAAGGGTGATAAGCCAACCAAACAGGCCTAGGCTAGGCTATACTACGATTGGTATTTCCAACACCGTACCCATTATCACAGTAGGCAGGGACTCAATCACTGAAGCATTCCAGCCACGGCACGCACAGGCAATATGACAATCTCCCGGAGGGCAAAAAGAAACGGACGGCTCGCTGGAGAAGACCACTAAAAACAAGCCCTAATGGTGTCGACTCTAGTGGATTTCTCCTCATGCATAGCTTAGGATATACACTCCTTCAGATGATGTCATTCGAAAGCATCAACCTTGGACCCACTCTGAAGGACTCATGTTAAGCAGAGCTGTGGTTTATCCGACTCTTTTGTCATAGGGTATCATGCCATACATGTTTAGCATGGCTACAGACAAGACAGAGTGGCTGGTGTTAAGCAGGAGGCCTAGCTAATCTACTACTAGGCTTTGAATGGAACCATGTTGTTTTGGGGGAAAAGGATAGTCTTTTGTAGCATATACTTGGCTCAGTTCCTACATCAGTTAGCCTAACCGTTGCTCTTAGATCTCATCAGGCAATCCGCATTTTGATTGAAGTGTGCTCATTCGGGACAGAAGGAAGGAAACTGTAAGGCCTAATACTTGGCTACTGTAAGCAATAGCCTACAGCTGAAATTAAAGACAGGTTTTTGTCTCTGCCTCAAACACCCTCACAAATCAAGTCAATAGGCCTGGTTTTCCCTTTGTGACTGTTTTGAGAAAACTGGCAGGTTTTATGATACACTACAAAGAAGGAAGAATGAATCGACAGACAGGCTAGCCTACTCCTTTATAGACTTTCTGCAGAGCTCAAGGACTTTAAAAATGAGGCGTTACTTGAGGGAGAAATCAACCTCTTCACCTTGCCAGTGGAACAAAAAGCATCCTGACAGACAGACCATGGAAAAATAACCTTGAGTTCCATCAAGGAAATTCTCACATTGAATGATAAATAGGAAGAAACCCAAGGGACGGACAACAAAAAGACCTAAGCAGCTAATCGCCTCCCTTTCTCCCAAACATGGCCTCAGTGTCTTTGGTATTTCATAAACAAAGTGATCTTGGCGTGACCTGGTTGTACAAAAGGCATTTATGCTGCTATTTGTGGAGTCTATGAAAGCACCAATAACACATGGATTATTTGTACGTGTTAAACAAGCCAGACTGCTGTAAAACTGACATCTGCTTGTACCAGTAATGCTCCCCTTGACACAGTTACTTTCATGTCACAAACTGAACCAGGCCACCATAGATGCCCATGGTATGTTCTTGCATATTGCCAACATTCATCTTGCATACTACCACCATGTTTGTAAAATGGATGTGTGGGCTATAACGTTGGCTAGGCTATGTAAAAACGTATGTCGACACTACATCTCAACTTAATGTACAGTGTGACTAGAACAGCAAAGTGAAGGTGAAGTAGGTCATAGGAGCACTAACAAACCTGTCCTACCAACTGCTGACATTAACTTATAGGCCTCTGTCAACAGTTGTGCTAATGAGTATAGACTACACATGCTGCAAGTAACATTTTCAGGCTTGACAGTTATCATGTACAGTAACAAAGGTTTAATAGCCAACAATAATAATCAGCATTAGCCTAATTCAACATTTAGGATTTTAGGCCAACTCATGCATCACTAAAGGGCCATCAATTTCACCACACATCTTTATAAAAGCCTCTGTCTAGTTAGTACTTGACTTCAGAGAAGCCATGTGTGTGAGAGAGCTTGAAGCAAACACAGGGATGGAAGACTCGGTGACAATCCAGCTTTAGGTAATTAGGCTCTGGTTGATTAATTTAACATAACACAAAACAGACTTACTTCCTCTTTAGAGTTGAAAATTTAAAATGAGTGTGAACAACACACCACCACTACAGTGCAGAGATTTCACAGACTGTACCCAACTGTTCGTTCCCTTAAGATCTGTTTACAGAAGCTAATCAATCTCTGTGTATGCTATACAAAACAACATAAACAAGAAAATCAATGCCAGAAACAAGCAATGTAGGCCTTCGTTTCTAGGGTTACAGTAATAAATGCTTCATTACAGTGTCTCACAAACAATGAAGGGAAACATTGAAACTAGCACAAGGAGCTGCAGTAAAGGAACAGCACGCTAATCCAATTCAGTGCACACTGCAATCAGTGCGAGCCGTGTGGGCATTGCGTTTAAGATCAACTCAAAGAGTGGTAGCGTTGATAGCGACAAATTGTTTGATTTTTGACTGGATAACCATCCTCACCTCATTTCAAAAAGACAAAAAAATATGGGGGACACCAAAGCAGGCACGTTCCTCTAACATTATTAGCCCCTAATTTCAATAGTACAGGATTAGACAGAATAGTCTTGTGTGCATATGGGATTGTCTGTAGAAAAGCTGTCCAAGTTTTGTCCGTTTCAGCACCCCCAGACACAGGGGCTCCTAAACCTAATTTCTCCTAATCAGCTTAGTCAATAGCAACCTTTTGGTGCAGCGTTGGGTAGACATGCAAATAGGGCTTAAACATGTCTATCTTTAATTCCTGAATGTTCAAGTCAAGCGGAAGTCCTTTTTATCTCCTGGCAAAGAAAACAACATTCTGTGGGGGGAAAGAGAGAGGGAGGGAGGCGAGGGGGAGAGAACGAGAGAACGCAAGGGAGAGAGAGAGGGCGGGGGGAGTGGTGGAGCACTACAGTTACATTTTTTTTACTTCTCTTGGCCAGGCATGGAGACATCCCTGATTTGAGTGTGCTTGAGGTAGCACAGTTTGCTTCCATTTCAAACCAACATCACAAACAGGCCCTGACAGATTTGTTCTCTCTCACTTGCATTATGGGGAAACACACAGCAACACAAGTATATTAGTGCTCCTCTGCCCTGTTCTGCTGTGTGTGTTCAGCTGCAGCACACACACACACACACACAAAAGAAGCTAACAATAGACGTTTGTAATAGCGGTGGAAAAATGGGAGAGACTGTTCCGTTTCAATTCACTGATACCACTAATGGCTTCTTAGCAGCTCCATGAAATCAAGCAGCTGTCATGTCGATGCATCAGCACAGGGAGAGGAGAGGAGCCATTCCCAGAAGGAAAAAGGCATCGCGCCTCCCTCAGCAAGGATGTTTGGCTAAACATCTGCTCCTGTGCACTTTAGCTTTGCAGCAGTAAATATCCAAACAAAGGGGGGAGGGAGGTGAAATGATTAGATACCCTATCACAAAGCATCATTGTTGTTTTTCCTTTAAAACAACGGCTTGTGAGATGACAACTGAGATCCATTTTAAAGACTATCCCACAGGGATATGGTGGATGGATGCTCACCAGAACAACTGGTGATGAGAGTATAATCTCTAGTGTGCCAGGAGATTCTTTGAAGATAAACTAGATGGTTTGTTTCTTTGGGTAGCCTACGTTTGGAATCTTCCTCTGCTGTAGCATCAACAAAACACACAAATGAACCCATGGCATGTTATAACATGGTCATAAAAAACTCAAACCAGTCTACTGTCATCCCTACCTACTGTCTCAGTCACACCTCTGCCATCTTCGAGACGGTGGATAACGACTAGCCTACATATTGTTCAATAGTGCATACCACTTATGGAATGACAATTAGGCCCAGACCTATAGCCATCTAAGGTGAACATTGTGTTATTACCGGTAGATAAGCCTAGGCACACTATCTTTGCCTTTTATTTGTAAACAAGTGTCAAAGACTCCCACATTACAAAGGGGAGTAAGCAAACGAGAAAAGAGGGGAAAGGGGAAAAAGACTAATAATACTTTGCAAGACTAATTAAAAGTTTACATTTGTATAAACATCCATAGCTGCTGATCAATGTCTAAACGTGTTCGACTACTTGGCTATTAGTCCATTCAACAATATATATATTTTTTAAATGCAATAACAACAACATATGATGATACACTGGGCTATGTGTCATAACATCATTCTGATATAGCATATTTATTCTAATCGATCATGATTAGCCTATGTACCCTATTGCCTAATTCCAGCGGTTGAACATTTAAAACACATAATGTGTGCTATTCATGTTATTGAATAACAGGGTTGTGACAAATAACACCTTTATCAAAGTGTCATTGATAAACGAGAACAAGTGCACGTAGAAAACACCTAACCAAGTCGTGAGAAAAAAAATCTAGGTTAAAAAGGAAGTTTGCATGCGATCTCCACCTGTCACTACGTTATTGAAACACACCGTGTGTGTATTTTGCGCTTTCAAAAACATGTATCCGATTATTGCAACACTGTATAATGTCCCTGTAACATTGTAGCTGGAATCGCACTCCTCTTCAAACGTAACACCAAACTGTTACAACTCAAGCCTTCGGGTCGCAGGCTAACGCTGGCTACATTTCTCTTAAACTTCACATGACGTCATCGTCCACATTTCTCTCCCGAGTCGAGTTTAAACTTTCTCGATGCTCTAACATGGATCCGTTTCCTTCAAGCGTGGGGTGCTTGGGGAATCTAAATCAACCAAGATGGCGAAAAGCTTGTTGTTTGGAAGGGCAGAAAAATGGAGGATATTGTAATATACACAAAGGGAAACATTTCAACAACTCGGCCAGGCAGCAGCTGCTTCTTCTTTGAGGAAGCAACAAAGATAGCTTTAGCCAGTTGTAAAAAAGAGCCTGAAACTCGACAAAAACATCAAACCGATTTTACTAATAAGATATGTCATTTTACCTGGCAAACCATCTGTGCTATAGTTAAATCGAGTATTTATGTGTATGCTTACTAATTGTTTTATTTTCGCATTGAAGAGCTATTAGCTCGGAGTTTGCCCTGTCTGTAAACGGACAGCTAAACAGACCAAAGGTAGCTACCTTCATTGACTCCCACATCGTTCCTTTAAATGTGCACCCCAAAAAACAGCCAACTTATGTACAACAGTGGGTAAAAACATCTTCAAAAAAGTTTTCCTGAACTAAATAAAACAGTTTTTATTTAAAATAAATAAATAAACAGAACAGTTCAATTAAAGCGCACGAGAGAGGACACAAAGACGATCCCGACTATCAGGTCACAAACTAGCTTGATCTGAGCAACGACAAAAACACTCCGTTTCATCTAGAAAACAACTTTGATTGTAGCCTATTATTTTACCGTGCAGTAAAAGGCGCACATGCCGATTGCTTCGAATAACATTGTGTCCATTTGATAAGTTTCTATCAATCTGCAGTTGACGATTGAGGGACACACGCAGTAAGCAAAGAAACTACAGCTCGCCTCGCGAAACAAATCAAGCCAGCCTACATCGCTTGTTCTATGATATAACAGACCGTCTTCTTTACCCCCACCTTGAAACAAGAGGACACTTACCTTTAGTTTCGATACTAATACTTATTTCCAACGGGATTTTGTTTCAAGTAATACTTCGTGTAGCCTTCTAGCCTCTTTTCGATTTCGTTTTGAAAGAGGCCGGTAACAGATGATAAAGAAAGGAATTGGGCAGTAATTGAGTCTCCGTGTGAGTGAGTGTGTGTGTTAGTTACTAACAGCAGATTGAAGGAGACTCTTCTCAAGGTTTATTCAGCTCCACTTCAAGGAACCAATGTGACGTCAGCTTACATGCTGGCACAAAAGAAAACTTGTATTTGACATTAATAGAGATCAATGTTTGTTTTAATTAGGAAAACAATAGTACACTACGTTTAGACAGTTGAACTATGATTAGGGCTACACCATGTGCCAATGTGACAGGGGAAAAAAACAAGAACAAACAAAAGCATCTATTGAATTGATTCAAGGATGAGGAATCTTATTGGCTTGTTTTGTTTGTTTATTTGTTTTTTTAAAGTTACATAATTGATTATTCATCATCATTGATATTATTAATAGATGACCTGCATAATGTAAATAATGTATGGAATGACTGAAACTTCTCAAATTAAAATGATTACTTTCAGTGCATGTTCCATAGGCTAGAGATCATCTAGTCACATGAATGTGATTCCAAGTATCAGGTAAATATATGATTTCATATTAACATAAACATAATAAACATAATGTGTTTTGAACTGTGCATTACTGTTTTAAACCGCATGCATGTGTGGGATTGAAATGAATGCTCAAAATGTGTTTGGTCATAATTTGTGACAGTACATGTGATACTCAAATGTTGTTAACATTTAATATCAACTCTCACATTGTGTCTTTCCTCATAAACAGTGATACTGCTGCCCAAGTCTTTATGTGTGTTTTCATCATCTGTTTAGGTTTATAGTGACAGATGAACACTCAAAAGATAATCCTAAATGTGATCAAACTATCTCCTTTATGTCACTTCCAAGGATTTACAGCTAGAATACGTGGGAGGTACTTGTGCAAATGTTGCCTTTTGGTTTTCAAACAGAATGCACTTGCAAAACAGAAAATCCAGGAGAGAAAAACACAGATCTTTTCCTAAGGAGAAGATCAATACCATTGCATGGCAAAGACAGAACAGCCATCTGTGTGCCTAATTGTACGCTCTATACCTCTGTCTCTGAACACATAATAAGCAACAGGCTGAGCATGGGCCCTGTGACCCAGACAAGGTTTTAGTCAGTCAGACGGGGGTGCAGGCAGACAGATTATTTCATTGAACTGGAAAACAACAAGGGGAGGGGTGGTTAAAAATGGAATGGGTACAACTGCTCTGCTCTGTTTACATGCCCCTGGCCCCACCCTTAATTTGTTTTAAATTTAAATTTCACATGTATAAAATGTAGACTTCACATGTTAACACCACCTTTTCACATTTGAGGAGAATAACATGTTTTCACCTCACAGGTGAATTGCAGTTTCAGGTGACATTCGCATTGAAAAAACATTTGTGGTTTCACATGTTAAAAACGTGCACATGTGAACATTTTCTGTGTAGTTCTATGTGAAAAACATTCACGTGAAAATGTACTTCCACATGTGGAATTGCAAGTTTAAATGTGAAATTCAATAACGTTTAAAAATCTAATTTGCAGGTTCCCATGTAAGAAAACTGATATTGCATGTCCACATGTGGAATTGCATTTTCACATGTGAAAAACATTCACATGTGAAAATCACATTTGCAGTTTCATATGCGAAAAATGTCCACATGTGATTGTTTTTCACCTGAACTTGAAATTCCACATGTGAAAGTGAGATTTTCACGTGAACGTTTTTCACATATAAAACTGCAAATTCGATTTTTGCATGTCATTGTTTTTGACATGTGAACTTGCAAATCTACATGTGAAAGTCAAAATCAAATGTATAGTTTCACAAGCAAAAAAACTCCACATGTGAAAATCTAACTTTAACATGTGGAATTGCAAGTTCACATGTGGGGTTGAAATAATGTTATTCTCCTCACATGTGAAAAGATGTTGCAATTGCAATGTTGCAGTTACAATGTTTCCACCGGTGGAATTACGGTGACAACATCTAAAAAGCCCAAATGCGGGACAAGGGAATGATTTTGCAGGACATTCGCAGAACAGTGGACAGAATAAAACGTTTTCGGACAGGTTAATGGGTCAGGTTTAAATGGTTGCTACATCCATTTTTGGACTTATAAATTAATGATATGTACCCATTGATTCTTGAACAAAGTAACGTATTTTGCCTCACCATCTTAGTTCAACTGTCCTACCCCATCAGAACCCAAAATATAAGCTTGTTTTGCTCCAACGTTTGTGAACAAAGTATATTTAAACAACCACTCTATAGTCCAAAAACATGGTGTAAACTATCATTTTGAAATCATGGATGATCAGTCCTTGCGTCCATAGCATAGTCTACGGATTTGAGAGTGGTTGCATTTCTCCAGCCCCATCACTCATCTTTTTACTGAAACTGTGGCGGGGAGATCACTTTGTTCATGTTTCTATTAAGGATTGCCGCTTTAAACACCTTAAATAGAGTAATAGTGTTATTATATGATGCAATCCTCTAGACTGAGTTACTTTTGTGCCATTAATATCAATGAAAACGTCTAAAGTCAAGGGGGGAAAATGTGTAAATTAAAATGATTAAATGCATGTGATTTCTCCCCCATGTGATTTTTTTCACGTGGTTTTGTTGTTGTAAGGGCACCCTCTCACCATGGAGATGCTAACCACTCAGAGGATGAAATTAGGAAATGAGAATAGAATAGAGTGCTTCCTTTGTGTCACTTAAGGCAATATCTATGTATCCCTATGTATCACAAGAGAGCAATAATATTGTGTATGATCTTTAATGTTAGTTTGAAAAGAGCATTTATTAAAAGGAGTTGTAATTAGGTGATAACTAGGATGCATTATTATAACCTTATCTAAACACTGAAAATGACTTTTGCAATAACCTAAAAGCAAATCATTCGTGATAATAATCTGTCTCCAAAAGCCAACCCATCTACACTCAAGGACAGGCACCAAGCACATGGCAATGAGCACAGTTAAAAGAAATGTGAAGGTCCATGAACAGTCCCCCCTAGCTGAATTTAGAGGATGGCCACAGAATGCTCTTATTCAGCTATTGAAACGTAAAGCCATTTTATAAGCTCCTTCTCCATGCTCGTTGCCCATTGATTTTCCTTCTCCCCCCTCCTCTCCATTACCTGTTGAGATGGGGGTTGGTTGCTCCTCACACACACAGTGCTGTGGCCAGTAGCAACGGGTGAATTATCCCTCCCCCGCATCATCAGCAGCAGCCAGGGACTGACAAGACATGAGAAATGACAGTGGCTGTGTTTTTCATACTGTAGCAGCAAGACGCAGGGAATTTTAATTGCATTGGAGAATCTTCATTAAAGAGAGCACAGGGGGGCGGGTATGTGGGGGGCTAGTGGTAGTGTGTGGTGGAGGGATGGGATGGAGAGGGGTGTATGTGCACCTCTCTGAGCTGCATCATTAAAAGAAGAAGCACTCTTTGCCTGCCCGGGTAGCCTGGCGGGGTCCTCTTTGCATGCACCGAGAACGTTGTCCCTACCTCGGTCACTTGTAACATAATAAGTGCCAGCACGATGACTGCAATGCGAGCAAGCACACTTCAGGGTAGAGAGGGGGGGGGAGGGGCAGGGCAAACAGGCTGTCTGTCTATGTCTTGATTAGAAAGTATAATGAGCCACTAAAATAAACTGCTGAAGAAGATCTCTCCTGAGACTGATGCAAAACAAATTCTAATGTGGGGATTTGGATTTCATTATTATTGTTCTATTAGTCCAAGGAAAGACAGGGACACCCATCAGGAGAGAGGGGAGCGGAGAGCTGTGCTTGCATTGCATCTATTGATTTTAGCCTGAGACACATTCAGGGAATACAGATTCATCTCCTCTGTAGCTTACACTAAACCCCACTCACTCCCTCCCGGTTTCCATTAAACACAGAAACCTTCCAGCAACACAGAGGAGTTTAATTTCAACGGCACACACATTTTCTGTGAGAGCTGAAAACAAGGTCCTCGCTCTTTCTCTCTAACTGAAAAACTGGCCCTAAGGTTGTCTTTCAACATAATTGAATTAAAGTCCTCTTGTTATGCCCCACATAAAGGCACTGAATGAATAAATAGCCACTAACTGAAATTAAGAGAACAGTCTCTTTATAGTTCTGCCCCAGAACAAGGCAGTTAACCCACTGTTCCTAGGCCGTCATTGTCAATAAGAATTTGTTCTTAATTGACTTGCCTAGTTAATAAAAGATTCAGTAAAACAATAACAGAAATATTGTGTTATTTCAATACAGCACAGTTGATACCTTGTACTCCTTTCATGTAAATCCACCACCAGTACTACACTAGTGGTGTTTTTAATCTACCGTATTAAATCAATTTGCAGAAGCCATAAATCCATTAGCTCTATCGTGCTAATTTCTGTCTCGTTTGTAACATTCCTCCAATAGCCTACATCTTCAGTAGGTCTAGAACTGGTTTGATTGTGAAACGTAATGATTAAGAAAGTCAATGAATTGAACTGTATTGTTGTAACACCAAGGGACCCATAGAGAACGTAATAACACATTAGTTATGTCAGACAAGTTGTTTACATACAATATTCCTTTTTAAGATCCCCATTTGCATTTCAAATATCTAATGAATGCATTAACATACAAACACGATTTGAAAACGCATCGAAGCTCAACCCTCCTCGACTATCATAGCTTAATGCCTTGGCTTAGACCTAGTCTTTCACTGTCATGAAATTCTGCAATTAAGCGAGATGAAAACAGAGCTATTGATCAGTGTCTTCCAGCCACTGGCTAAGAGGGGTTTGCAATAATGTAATGGTAGCCAGAGCCAGTGGTGCACACCACTCCACTTTTGAACACTGGGAGCTGCAGGCAGCAATGCTAGTCCACACTACCACAAGTGGCTCACGGGAATTCATTGTGACAGTGAAGAATGCATTAACCCTTGACCCGGGCACAAGGCTGGCTACAGTAGGCGGGTCAGAGGATGTTAGAGATGAGATGCCTTTGTGTCTTGAGTATTTTTGGCACTGCAAAGGCTTTCAGTCGTCCATCACACCGTCTGTCACTCATACGAGAGAGAAGAGAGGAGCAAGGTCGGGTACAATATACTGTAGATAGAAAGCCTCTTAGGGTCTTGTTCACAACATTGTAACAACATAACAGTGATTCACTGATGCAAGTAAACAACACTTGGATTCATGTTGCTCAATAAAACAATGTTTTACTGTGTAAAACAAAAATAAACTAATCTGTATCCATTCAAAATGTTTCCTCTTGGCACAGGCAGAATGTGGGTTTTTCCAGATTTCCAGGTTTGATTGAATAAGGCTGTAATCGTTTCATGATGTAATCCAGTAGAGAAAAATAATTTACAATCGTCAGGATAGCAGCCTAGTAAAGAATGACTCATTATTTCAGACACACTCTCATACGCTGTTGTACAGGGAGAGAGGGAAAGAGAGGGAGAGAGAGAGCGACACGGTGACAGAGAGAAAGAGAGAGAGACAGAGGGAGAGAAAGAGACATTTGCACACACACACACACACACACACACACACACACACACACACACACACACACACACACACACGGTGAGCTGCTGCTTCCTTTGTGGGAAAGCAGTCATTAGTGCCAGGAAAGTAAAGAAACAAGTCATGGCCTCAGAATGATGCATCTCTTCACAGAGAGAATGAGATCACGGCAAAATGTCACCATCACCTCAGCGAAGCAGCAAAATGGCCCGGAATCAAATAAAAACATATCTTCACCCGGCCAAATGTGTGTGCAGACACACCACTGGATGTCAGCAGTTTTCCATTTGCTAAAAGCACTCAAAACTGACAAAAGGTTGCATCCGAAATGGCACCCTATTCCCTTTATAGTGCACTACTTTTGACCAGGGCCCACACGGCCTATTCCATATGCAGTGCACTCCTTTTAATCAGAGACAGGGGCTCTTATCAAACGTAATGCACTATTTAGAGAAAAGGGTGCCATTTCGGATGTACTCTGTGTTTACCTTAGGCAAGCGCAGGACAGAGTTAAAAATAGATGCTGTTTGTTTGGGGAATGTTTGTGGACAGGGAGTCTTATCTGTCATTAGGTTGACCGTGCTTTCAGCTAGAGAGATGACATAATCCACTCATACTAACAGGACACTAATTCCTCAACCTGCCTACGTCATATCCTCTTGTCTACATGGCAGGTACTCATTATGGAGAAAGGCAAACATACTGTATCTGACAGGAATTACAGACAGTACATTTCCTTTTCTATGGTTTCTACAGTCTTTGGCCAGGTAGAATGATGTTTTATGTTACTTTATCTGAAGAAAGTGTGAATTATCTAAAGGAGGAAGAAAAACATTGGCAGGATTGATATGGAGAAAACATTTGGTGGAATATGGATCTATCAAGAAAAGAAGACCCTGCAATGTTCTGTTTCTCTAGAAATAAGATAGTTGTTTGTCATGGGAGGGTTAGAAACACAACCTTGAACAGCAGATCCATTTTCGGAGATTTGCTTTCAGCTTTAGTGCTTGCCAACATTTGTAAAGCTAATTTAATTTGATAGAGCCTTTAGGGGGAATTTAAGTTATTGTTTGGCCAAAAAACTTTAAACATTAAATCACTGGATATTGTAAACCAATATAGTCTTCAGAAATATCTCTGTCAAAACTGGCACCCTTGCAAAATTTTACCCCCCCTCTCTCTCTCTTTCTCTCCCTTCTTCCATCCCTCTCTTGTCTCTCTTCTGTCTCTTTGTACTAGAACACTGCTTCACCAAAGCTGTATTTATTTGATTCCTGTTTTTCAACAGCTCGTAACATTCCTCTGCAGGTTAAGGTTTTTATTCCTATCATGCACCTATTTTATACAGTGTGTTCAAGAGGATGAAATGTGGCATTTCATGGCATGGATTTCAGAATCAAGATAAAACTGTGATCTATTAGGGTTTTGTTGTGACATTTCATGCTAGTTTTCAAGGTTGATTACACCAGTATTGTAATGCATCTTAAAGAGGCTATTCATTTCTCACACACAGCTCACATTCTTTTATGTAACCTAGATAGTATTCAGTCTCCTGTACATCATTCTACTTCTACTCTATGTAGAAATACTCTGCATTTCTCTGGGCGTACACAGTACAAAAACTCATCAGCAGAGAGGCAGAATAGACTATGGGAACATTGTCCTTTTCTTACAGGATGTTTCCATATGAATGACACCAGACATGGAAGGAAATAGCCTTGGAGAAGAGAGAGAAACATTCATCTCCAACAGAAAACGAGCCTCACGTTCTCATGTTTCACAGCTTTTGTCTGGATATTACCACACATTTCTACAGTCTCTTCTCTATCATGTTTTCCCAGTTGGCTGATCCCCGAGGACATGTGGGAGTTCACCTCTTAGTCAGATGGCCATTCCATCTATTCCACTGTAATATTGTCCTTCATAGAAAGAGTAAAACTAGAGATGTGTGATATCCAAAGCTTTGAATTAAACAAAAAATATCCTATAGCCTATTTTTCATTGATGTTTGCTAAAGGACGAGTTTCTAACTGCTGAAATTTGATATAATTTACTCACACATCTTTTCAACTGTAGGCTTTTGTCAAAAACAGGAAAAAAAATCTCTCTTAACCGTCCATGTCAGACCCAGAACACAGTCTTGTGTGTCCAAGCTTCTTTAGTCTTGTGTTGTGCTAATGGTGGTGTGTCACTGTATGTGTATTAATTAATGGTGGCAGGTCGCTGCTCCTCGAGGCAGCAGCATTGAGGCAGACGTTTGGACTGCCCTCCATGACGCCTGCCTGGTCAAAAATAGGCCACCGCCACCACACACACTACAGTAATGATCACAACGGTGACATCATCACTCCTGTGGGTGTGTGCGTGCGTGTTTGTGTGTGTGCTCCTCTCAGACAGAGCTCATCTGAACAAAGAGCAGCAGGGATGAGACAGGGGAGAAGGACTGAGAGAGAGTAGGCTAAAGTAGATGGCATCTGGCACGACGTGTCTGGGGAGAATAAAGATGGAAAATGTCTAAGGATTTAGCTGTTTTCAAGGCCTCTGAACTCGGACGAAGGTTTCTTATGATTCCATGTAATGAAGTGTGATTGACTGCTTGATTTATTAAAACCTTCTAATGAAAGCTGAAATTAAAGGACCTCCCCTAGCTGTCAGGGTGGCTTTATTTAAACCTTACAGCGGTCTTCTTTATTAGTGTTTTAAGTGTATTGTCTTTGTAATTGTAATGACTTGCCGTCTCAAAGGATTCATTTGACAACAAGATATCTCATCCCATAGTGTTTCTCTTGGTTGAACTTGTTTTTCTCTCCAAATGTATAGATTATTATCAATGGAGTATAAAGTCATTGATTCTCAATAAATCACTACTATGTAATTCCTTCCAATTAAAAAGTCCCTAACGTTATAACAACATTGAAATAACATGTCCTATTTGGATCGCTTATAACATTCCATCATCGGGGCTAATGTTTCGAGTTCAGGTGATTCGGACTTGAGGCATATTCAAATCCTTTGTGATCCCGTTTACACTGAGGTCGTGCAGTGCTCTTCTCTAATAAAGGATCCCTTTGTGGCATATTCATGTGTGTCCCTCCAGGAACAGAGTCAGAGAGAGTAGAGGGCCAAGAGATTCTCAAGACCTGGAGCAGCCGTGGGAAAGGAAGGCTGTGGCGGAGGAGAAGCAGAAATGTCTCAGGGCATTCCTTTGTGATTACACCGCTGGAGAAGTCCAGACATTCCTGGAGCTAGTCTGTGTCTAAGGGCTCTCTAGCACTCTTTAAGACGGATAATAGAGCTTGTGTTTCTATAGCGCATCATTCTGTAACTCAGTAACAGTTTGTTTCAGTTTGCACCAAACTAACATTTTATATATTCGGTGAGACGTTGGTTGATTGATTATGCAGGATTATAACTGCCAAAGCAACATAAATGTAGCCCTATTCCTTTCTTGTTATCTCTCTTGGTTGAAAAGTCGACATTTGGCCTGCTATTAGACCACTACCCTCTTCGATGAGATAGAAATTGAGAGTGACAGCTCAGTGTCTCTGAAGCAGTGTGGATCAAGTTTCATGTAATAGGGCTTCACATTATATTTTTGCCTACATGCCCACAAGCTAAAATGTTCCTATGCTGAAAGACTTGCTGTTACCCCTAACGGAAAATTGAAAAAAATCTCCTCCCCGTTCAAAATAAACATGAATGAAAAATGGCTCCAAGGAATGTTATTTTGTTGTTCAATAAGCGACATCGGTGGAGGAGAGCACATGATGACGTGAATGGAAGAGTAAGGGCTGAGACCCGCTGCAACGGGAGACTAGGGGTGAATCTCAATTATATTTCCTTAGTTCCTTGCGTCCTCTCTCCTTGCCTCCTTCTCAAAATGCATTGGAATAATTAAGATCAGAGGGGAGGAACCTTGTGTGCTTTAAGAAGGAGACGAAGAGGGAGGATGTGAGGAATCAAGGAAATACAATTGAGACTCACCCCAAAGCCACCCATTTCATCGAGCCTTGCACTTCATCAGGACACTAGGTCATGTGTTCTTTTTTTGTCAGACATTAATCTGAGGCACCACTCTCTCCTTGACCTCACGCTATTAGCCTTGTGCTGGATTTACACCTGGTCTGATCGCCACGCCATCGGCCTGTGGATTTAATAATAATGGCTCACTCTGTGGATGGGGATGTTTCGGTCGAGCATCTTGTTGACCTTGGCTTCTACATATTCATCTGTTGTAAAGCAATACGGTTAACCGTGTTCGCTCCTCCATCCAACACCTGACCTCTGACCTCCAACATTATCCTTCACATACTCTCCAGTTCACAACCCAGCTTGTGTAGCTCATCGTGGTTTATCATCTGTAGGACTTTCTTAAAACAAAAATTAAATGTTGACATTGAGATGTATTTATTTTGAGTGGAAAATAATACAGATCTCAGAATGAGAGAATTATCTGAAATTGTCACAATTATTGGAATATTCTGAGGCTTTACTCTAATTAACAATTCATTAAATTAATTGCACCATATTGTACAAAAGATGCATAACGTAAAAATGCAAATGAATAAAAAAAGTACTGTATTGACCTTGTGATTTATTTTATCCTTTACTTATTTTCATTAGAAGGTCTACAAGACCTTTTATATCAATTATTCAAATAAAGCTCGTTAGAGCTGTTGGCAAAGGCATTAATTACCTTGGTGACAAAACAAACATGCCTGTAACATCCAAATAATAGAAGAGCACAATCTGCTTTACAAGGTGGCTGGATTTAAATGTTAGATGATGCGCCCCCTAGTGTCTATCCCTATGAACAGCTCATGAGTGTATGTGGACAAAGATGGTGCTAGTAGTCATAGAAATAGAATCCATAGAACCTCCAAGACTAACCCGTTTTACGGATTCTACTTCAATTGCTGTGGTAGGCTACTTAAGTCCATCTACTACATAACTACAAGTTTTATTTTTAGGTTGTCAAAACAATTTCTGATTGTCAGCATAAAATAATGGTCTAAACTACAGTACTTTATGAACAATGTGATACCTGCCGTACATCATGAGGGCATTAATTATTAGGCCTACACTTCGTAATATTTAGGGAAAGGGGGATACCCTGAATGCATTCAACCAAACGGTGTGTTTCACATTTAACCCAACCCCTCTGAGTCAGAGAGGTGCTGGGGGCTCCCTTAATCAACCTTCACATAATCAGCACCCAGGGAGCAGTTGTTGGGGGTTACCTGCCTTGCTCAAGGGTATAACGGCAGATTTGTCCACCTTGCCGTCTCAGGGATTGCGAACCAGCAACCATTCGGTTACTGGTCCAACACACTTAACCGCTAAGCTACCTGCCATCCCAATTATTAATTTAGGGAGACATGAGATGTAGTAGCAATCACTGCCTGAATCATCAATGGTAAATTAGCAACTATCATAACACTTAGCTGAGTATGTATCCATATAGACTCCTTCATCATAATCGTCATCATCATCATCATCATCACCATCATCATCAGTGGCTGCTTTAGATTTGTGAAGTTGAGGAGGATGGATGTCAATTATTTTTTTACCAGAACCGGCTGGGTTTGAGACATATATTATGAATTATATATACACTGCTCAAAAAAATAAAGGGAACACTTAAACAACACAATGTAACTCCAAGTCAATCACACTTCTGTGAAATCAAACTGTCCACTTAGGAAGCAACACTGATTGACAATAAATTTCACATGCTGTTGTGCAAATGGAATAGACAACAGGTGGAAATTATAGGCAATTAGCAAGACACCCCCAATAAAGGAGTGGTTCTGAAGGTGGTGACCACAGACCACTTCTCAGTTCCTATGCTTCCTGGCTGATGTTTTGGTCACTTTTGAATGCTGGCGGTGCTTTCACTCTAGTGGTAGCATGAGACGGAGTCTACAACCCACACAAGTGGCTCAGGTAGTGCAGCTCATCCAGGATGGCACATCAATGCGAGCTGTGGCAAGAAGGTTTGCTGTGTCTGTCAGCGTAGTGTCCAGAGCATGGAGGCGCTACCAGGAGACAGGCCAGTACATCAGGAGACGTGGAGGAGGCCGAGGGGGGCAACAACCCAGCAGCAGGACCACTACCTCCGCCTTTGTGCAAGGAGGAGCACTGCCAGAGCTCCTGCAAAATGACCTCCAGCAGGCCACAAATGTGCATGTGTCTGCTCAAACGGTCAGAAACAGACTCCATGAGGGTGGTATGAGGGCCCAACGTCCACAGGTGGGGGTTGTGCTTACAGCCCAACACCGTGCAGGACGTTTGGCATTTGCCAGAGAACACCAAGATTGGCAAATTCGCCACTGGCGCCCTGTGCTCTTCACAGATGAAAGCAGGTTCACACTGAGCACGTGACAGACGTGACAGAGTCTGGAGACACCGTGGAGAACGTTCTGCTGCCTGCAACATCCTCCAGCATGACCGGTTTGGCGGTGGGTCAGTCATGGTGTGGGTTGGCATTTCTTTGGGGGGCCGCACAGCCCTCCATGTGCTCGCCAGAGGTAGCCTGACTGCCATTAGGTACCGAGATGAGATCCTCAGACCCCTTGTGAGACCATATGCTGGTGCGGTTGGCCCTGGGTTCCTCCTAATGCAAGACAATGCTAGACCTCATGTGGCTGGAGTGTGTCAGCAGTTCCTGCAAGAGGAAGGCATTGATGCTAAGGACTGGCCCGCCCGTTCTCCAGACCTGAATCCAATTGAGCACATCTGGGACATCATGTCTCGCTCCATCCACCAACGCCACGCTGCACCACAGACTGTCCAGGAGTTGGCGGATGCTTTAGTCCAGGTCTGGGAGGAGATCCTCAGGAGACCATCCGCCACCTCATCAGGAGCATGCCCAGGCGTTGTAGGGAGGTCATTCAGGCACGTGGAGGCCACACACACTACTGAGCCTCATTTTTACTTGTTTTAAGGACATTACATCAAAGTTGGATCAGCCTGTAGTGTGGTTTTCCACTTTAATTTTGAGTGTGACTCCAAATCCAGACCTCCATGGGTTGATAAATTTGATTTCCATTGATAATTTTTGTGTGATTTTGTTGTCAGCACATTCAACTATGTAAAGAAAAAAAGTATTTAATAAGATTATTTCATTCATTCAGATCTATGATGTGTTATTTTAGTGTTCCCTTTATTTTTTTTGAGCAGTGTATTATAGTTTGAACCAAAGTAGGTTATTATATCATATACTGTATAATAAAATATAGATATGTATTTTAAGGGTTTTCCTCCTCTCTGTTGAAACTGAAGAGGAGGACAGAAAATGCATCACATATAGGTGGATTCTGTTGAGGTTACTGACCATTGCAAAACTGTTTTTAACCAGATGACCAGATAATAGTGTGTTTATACTGAACATAAATATAAACACAACATGCAACAATTTCAAAGATTTTACTGAGTTACAGTTCACATAAAGAAAATAAGTCAATTGAAATAAATTCATTAGGCCCTAATCTATGGATTTCCCATGACTGGGAATACATCCGTTGGTCACAGATACCTAAAAAAGGTAAGGGCGTGGATCAGTAAACCAGTCAGTATCTGGTGTGACCACCATTTGTCTCATGCAGTGCGACACATCTCCTTTGCATAGAGTTGTTGATTATGGCCTGTGGAATGTTGTCCCACTGCACTTCAACGGCTGTGCGAAGTTGCTGGATATTGGCGGGAACTGGAACACGCTGTTGTACACGTCGATCCAGAGCATCCCAAACCAGCTCATTGGGTGACATGTCTGGTGAGTTTTCAGGCCATGGAAGAACTGGGACATTTTCAGCTTCCAAGAATCCTTGTGACATGGGGCAGTGCATTATCATGCTGAAACATGAGGTGATATCAGTGGATGAATGGCACGACAGTGGGCCTCAGAATCTCATCACGGTATCTCTGTGCATTCAAATTGCCATTGATAAAATGCAATTGTGTTCATTGTCCTTAGCTTATGCCTGCCCATACCATAACCCCACCATGGGGCACTCTGTTCACAACGTTGGCATCAGTACAACGCTCGCCAACACAACGCTATACACGTGGTCTGCGGTTGTGAGGACAGTTGGACGTACTGCCAAGTTCACTAAAACTGCGTTGGAGGCGGCTTATGGTAGACAAATTAACATTAAATTCTCTGGCAACAGCTCTGGTGGAAATTCTTGCAGTCAGCATGCCAATTGACCACTCCCTCAAAACTTGAGGCATCTGTGGCATTGTGCTGTGTGACAAAACTGCACCTTTTAGAGTGGCCTTTTATTGTTTCCAGCACAAGGCGCACCTGTGTAATGATCATGCTGCTTAATCAGCTTCTTGAAAGGCCACACCTGTCAGGTGGATGGATTATCTTGGCAAAGTCAAAATGTTAAATAATAGGGATGTAAACAAATTTGTGCACAACATTTTAGAGAAATAAGCTTTTTTGTGGTATGGAACATTTCTGTGATCTTTTACTTCTGCTCATGAAACATGGGACCAACACTTTACATGTTGCGTTTCTATTTTTGTTCAGTGTATTATCACAGTCATACTTTCAATTGTAACTCACCAACATCATCATCATCATACAGCAAGTATACATCAATAATGTCGCTCTTGCTGCTGGTGATCCACCTCTACACAGACAACATCATTCTGTATACTTCTGGCCCTTCTTTGGACACTGTGTTAACTAACCTCCAGACAAGCTTCAATGCCATACAACTCTCCTTCCGTGGCCTCCAACTGCTCTTAAATGCAAGTAAAACTAAATGCATGCTCTTCAAACGATCGCTGCCCGCACCTGCCCGTCCGTTCAGCATCACTACTCTGGACTTAGAATATGTGGACAACTACAAATACCTAGGTGTCTGGCTAGACTGTAAACTCTCTTTCCAGACTCACATAAGAAACTCCAATCCAAAATTAAATCTCATCCCCATATTATTTTATTTATTTTTTGCTCCTTTGTACCCCAGTATCTCTACTTGCACATTCATCTTCTGCACATCTATCACTCCAGTGTTTAATTGCAAAATTGTAATTACTTTGCCACTACGGCCTATGTATTGCCTTACCTCCCTAATCGTACCTCATTTGCACACACTGTATATATATTTTTTCTATTGTGTTATTGACTGTACGTTTGTTTATTCCATGTGTAAGTCTGTGTTGTTGTTTGTGTCGCACTAATTTGCTTTACCTTGGCCAGGTCACAGTTGTAAATGAGAACTTGTTCTCAACTTGCCTACCTGATTAAATAAATAAAGGTGAAATAAAAAAAATACAATAATAAAATCATCCATTCATTGTCAGAACCATCCTTTCAATCTTAACTCACCAACAGCATCATCAATTCAGTACTATCACAATCATACTGTACTGTACTTTCAATACACAGTACACAACAGTCAATTAAAAAGGGGGCGGAACAAGTACAGTGTTTCATATTCTATTGGCTGGAGTGCACTGTCCATCACCATCCTGAGTTGTACGTACTTTCTCTGGGTGTCGGATTGCACTGTAAATCACATGACCTTCTCTATATCAACACACAGACGCCGTCATCGTTGAATGCAGCGACGCTTGGAAGCAAAGGTGAGAGAGTGCTGCTTTTGCACGAACTTAGCGCCTTATCCGCGATGTTTCTAGCTATAGCCAGCGACACTGTTTTACATTTCAATTTGGCAACGGATAAAGTGATTCCTTTGACATAAGACATGGATTAGCCCGCTTCCTAATGTTATCCGTCAGGACGGGTGATCGACTACAGCAGCATAAAGAAATAGGCCCACCGTTTGCTGTCTAACGTTAGCCAGCTACACCATCACGATCATCGCGTCGCATTCACTGTCGTCTGTGTCTCGATGTCTTGGCCGTAAATGTCCTATTTGTGGATATGACTGACATGTCCTCAATCGAGTCGTTTCTATTCTAGAAGTTGCGAGCGGTTTCTAGTTCTAGGGTGGTAGTTGGCAACCGTGGCCCTAGCATGCTTTGTGGTCGTGGGTTAACGTTAACGAGCTTTTTAGCCAAGGAGTTTAACGTTAGCTAGACCCAGACAGTGTGGCTTTGAGATCATGCATGTTTCATGCTTCCATGGGTTTTGATAACGGTAGGTAGCTAGCTGACAAGCTCCTTCGACATCTGGTCAGCAAAAGGAAACGTGAACTCTTTCTCGGAAAAACTGCCAGACGTTTTGAAAGGTCGGTTAGGTCGTTTGGGTAGTCTTTTAGTTACAGTAGTCAGCTACCTAACGTTAGCCATGAAGCTATTGTTGGCTAGCTTGCAATTCATGACTGAGATGCTAAGGTGTCACTGGTTTGCTCAACTATGCAAAGGTACCTAACTATAGTTTATTGCAGCAAATCTGGTAGAGGGAGAAGGGGGGAAAAATAACTGGCCTAGGCTGGTAGAGAAAAACCAGCTAATGCATCCATGGCCTTGGCTGAATCAGGAAGAGCAGCCAAACCATATCCTCAAAACAAAATGGGTTTTTGAGAAAAAAACTTCTGTGGCCGAATTTAAAATTCATCCTCCCAGTTTTGCAGAGCTTGACTGAATGTGTTACTATTGTGCAAGTTAATATTAACAGTAGAGAAGCAAGTTTTGTCATCTTGTGTGCAGATTATCGGCCTTACCTAGGCCTCTGCCACATCTTAAATTACAAGCAACAGCTCTTGACCTGTTATCAAAACAACTTTCCTCGTGTACACTGCGTTCCTGGTGGTTAAGTTTAGCACCACCCATGCTTCATGAGTGTGATTGAGAGAAGCCACAATCGCACTGGGCTAAATTAGGAGCATAACTATAAAAAAATATAATTTATGAAAATAGTATTTCTACGCCACAACTGTGATAGCCCAGGTGCAATAAAAATAAACATTTGTGAAGTTTATTTTTTGGAAGCTTTCTCAAACAGTTGGGGCTTTTGTAAGGAGATGGACAGGTTTCCTCTCTGGTTCTCCTATCCACATATGGGTGCTGTGATCCATGTACACCAGAGGAATGCACCTTTTTAATAAATTACCCTGCAGTGACTATCTTGTGTGATGCAAGGCCTGACCTGGCCTTCACAGCCCCCCTGCTGCTCTCTCATTCCGCAGGAAATGTCACCATCAAAAGGCTGTGACGTGTGTACCAAATGGCACCCTAATTCCTATGTAGTGTACTGACTAGGGTGCCATTTGGGATGCAAAAACAGTGATTGTGATCCAAGGACAGGTGTGGGGGTTAGGTGCCAAGAAGCTGCTGCTGCTTCTGGACAGTTTGACTGTCTGTACACTGTCACACTTCTGCTGCCTCAGCGAACAGCCAACCCCTTCTCCTGACTGTTGGGTTCTTATCAGATTGGGAGATTCCCTGACTCTTCAGTCTGGTCTTTACGATTGCAGTTTCAAAACGCAGCTAGGTCTATCTCGTCTTATCTTGTTGTCGTTAAATCACGTTTAGCCTAGCCTAAGGGTTGGGTGGAACAGGCACCAAAGGTTTTAGCAATAAACAAGATAGGGTTGGGTCAGGACATTGAACTCCTATTGCATTATGTATATTGAATGAGTACTGATATGGAGTACTGGAGACCAATGGTTCCCACTTTTATTTTTTTTATTTTAAGTAACTCAGTAAGGTTTTCAACTTACTCTTAACGGTTGTAATAGTAGAATGCACAAATTCGGTAGTGCATAATCAGTTTTTCTCTTGTCATTGCAGACACTTAATATGTTGTGAAATCTGTTTTGTGAATGTATTCTAATCCTTTTAAAAATAACTGCTTCCTCCCGAGTGGTGCAGTGGTCTAAGGCAGTGCTAGAGGTGTCACTACAGACCTGGGTTTGATCCCGGGCTGTATCACAACCGGCCGTGCTCGGGAGTCCCGTAGGGCGGCGCACAACTGGCCCAGCGTTGTCGGGGTTAGGGGAGGGTTTGGCCGGGGGAGGCTTGACTTGGCTCATCGCGACTCCTTGTGGCGGGCCAGGCGCCTGCAGGCTGACCTTGGTCGCCAGGTGAACGGTGTTTCCTCCGACACATTGGTGCGGCTGGCTTCCGGATTAAGCAGGTGGGTGTTAAGTGCAGTTTGGTGGGTCATGTTTCGGAGGACGCATGACTCGACCTTTGCTTCCCGAGCCCGTTGGACTTGCAGCGATGAGAAATTGGGGAGGGGGGGAAAAAAATATAACTGCCTTCATTTTGCTGGACCCCAGGAAGAGTAGCAGCAGCTAATAGGGATCCATAATGAATACAAATAACATAGAGCTATTTATAGCTTGTCAGAATTGTGCAGATCAACTAGCCCGTGTCAGCTAATGTTTTTTTAGCTAGGTTGTAATGTTTGTCACTTGAATACACATTAGACAAGGCAAAATGTGGAATTGCAAGAAAATTGCAGAATATTCTAGCCGCCAACAAGGGATGAGCATTTGTGTCATGACCAGTGCTTGTGCCCATAGAAATGGATGTGGCCCGCGTGGCGGGATGTTCAGTGCCGGGGCGCTGAGTGGACAAAGTAAGAGCCCCTGCTGTAGCCTACATCAGTCTAGTGCTTGTGTACTAAATAACACTGGACTATGTCTTGGCCTACTGTACTCCACTGTGTACAATGTTTGATTGCATGTGTTCTCTAATATCTTTCCACGGCCAATCAGTGATGGATCCTGTTGGATTTGGTGTTACTAACATATTGGTTTTTCCACAGCCAATCAGTGATGGATTCCAAGCATCGTCGCCTGCCCTTTACGGTGTCCGGCACCACGTCGTCTTATTCTTCATCCTCCTCCTCCCTGGGATCCAGCAGGCTCTATGGAAGATCCAGTGTCCTGAACAGTGATCGATTCACCAGGGCCACGCCCATTAAACCTGACCTCGACCGCCAGGTACTGAACTGAACACCCTATGACAGGTAGAGCGTGAAAGTGGCATGTTGCATACATTTGCTGACCCTAAATATCATTTCGTATTCCTAAAATATGTGGCCTCTAGGTCTGGATTTGAACGGTTAACAATATAAACACTTCAAATATGTTTATAAACAAAGGAAGGGTAAGGCTAGGCAGTTGGGACAAGTTTAGCCTGTTTTCATGAAAACCAATGTTCTCTTTAAAATAAATGCAGTCAAGTGGGTCATTATTTTCTCCCCCCAAGATCCAGGCTTTCTTTGCTGCCATCTGACTCTTGTCTATCTGTTGCTCTCCCTCTTGGTTCCAGTCCTCTTCTCTATTTGGCGAGCTAGCCATGTTCAGAAGCAGAGAAGGTATCTGTGTACTTTAGCTGGGGCTTTTTATAGGCCGGCCTAGATTCCTGCCAGTGTGTTTTTCAGCCTGCCTGTCCTGTCAAGGACTGTGCCATTAGATAAAGTTACTACTGGGCTGTCTGTCTATTTGACTACTCTTCCAGAAGAGTCCTGGGCCCGGCTCAAATGCACAATAAACAAGTGCCTTAATTGACACGTTTGCGAACATCTTTAAGTAGAATTACAGAAGGCGGTAGACATTTGAGTGCTTTTGATGTTCTGAAAAAAGATCAATGGCATTATGTGAAATAATATGCCGTTATAATTATCTAGCTAGCATGCAGAATGTAGGAATAATTGGTACAGATATTTGGACGAATGCTCTGCAGTGTTTCCCCTCTATTCATTTAACAGTGTTAGCCTCCGCTGCTAAATCGTTGCCACAGCTCTCCAAAAAAAGGGCACCTATTGATTTTGAGTCGCTCTGCTAGTTTAAGAACACGGCAGAAGCCATTGCAAAATGTGTAGAATTGCAGGAAATTTGCTTTAAAAAATATGTATCTAAGCCCCATGTCAATGTGTAGAATGGTAAGAATTACTGTGTATATCATTTTTAGTGTGTGAGATATATATATATATATATATATATATACACACACACACAGCTAAATTGTCTTTGAGGGCCTTTACAATTTTTGGTCTAATGCCATTGGCCATGCCCACTACAACGTTAACTTTGCCATCGCTGTTGAAGTAAATCGTAGTGGAAACACTGCTTTGATATGATCTGTTTTCCAACTCTTTTCCTGTTTGTGGGGATCTTGGATTTGTACCATGTCAGCTACCCTACATTTCTCCATGTATTGACTTGCGCTGACCCCCTGTGTTTTCACGCTCCTTGTGTCTCAGAGCTCTCGGTTCCTCAGCTCGACCAGGAACTACAGTAGCTCTGACAGCCGACACTCCAGTTGGAAATCCCCTCTGACTACCTCCTCTGTCTCCTACGATCGCTCCTGGGCTGAGTCCTCACTGAGCAGCCGCAGCAAACTGGTAAACTCACGATAGAACAGGATCTTGTTCATTAGGGCACTAAGCTAATAAATGGAATTGTTTTAACATGGTCATACCGTGGATCATTTAGCTATTTGATTTAGAATTTTAGCTTTAGCTATCAATAAAAATAAAACATTGGATAAAATATAGAATTTGGCCTTTACTATTATAGCCCATAGAAACAAATTGAATAAAACATTTTTATAAATGGCAAAACAGTCCAAAAAATGTATCATAAGGATTAAGGTTTTGAAGTGTCTGTCCTATATCTGGGAGCTAGAACAGAGCTTTTAACCTATATTTAACCCCTTACCTTCAGATGAGTCCCGTGACACTTATGGGGGTCGTAGAGCAAAACTGAGAACACCATAATTGGAGTCTCCCTTAGTTTGGACGCTACGTTTTGTGAGAAGGCCGAATTATTATTATTTATTTTTTGGCGGGGTCTCATGGTCTGACCAACAGCGCTGAAGCTCTTCCACCGCATATGCGGAAGGGTGACATCGGCCGATGTGGTGGCTTGAGACGCAGCCCATGCTGTCGCTATCTTAAACTGACACATTTTGATGGGGATTTTTTTTTTAATTGTTACTTAGATTACACATGCGTCAATAGACTTAAGGATTTAACAGTTAGCCTTTTGATAGTGATTTTACTGATGCTCAGTGCCAAGTTTAAAGTGCAGTTCAAGCCCGTTTGGATTCATGTGATGGTATTCTGTGGCTTGTTTCATCAGACTGATTCAGAGCGAAGACTGGGGACGTACTCAGGACTTCTCGGCAACATAACTGATGATGGGGATACCAAACGGGCCAAACTGTCCTATACCAACAGAACTGCATATACAAGAAGCCCCTCCTCCTCTGTGACTGGCTCCTCTTACTCCAGCAGTGTCCTCAACAGAGACTCTGGTATCTGACCCCTGGTTCAAGGGAGAATTAGAGTTACAAATGTTTTCAGTCTCTTTCCTTGAGCCCTTTTTAATGTATGAAAAATACCTGGCAAATGTTTTAAGTGAACTTTTCCTTTAAATATACTGCTGTTATTTTCCATACACTTGATGAGCGCAGGTCTTGTGATAATCATGCAAAAAATCATTGCCATTGCTTTGAGTGATAATTATATTAAATCTTCAGTTAACCTTATAACATTGATTAAACGTGTTAATGATTCCTAAATCCTTTGTGGTTTAGCCAACTTATCTTTTCTATCATGCAGGTGAATAACAAACTGGCACCTTGTGTTTAGATTCGTCATCGTGGAAGTCGTACCGGCCTCTGTCCAGGTCGTCGTCCTCCTCTTCTTCCTCCTCCTCTTCCTCCTCAGAGCCCCTGTGGTCCAGAAGGGAGCTGGAGAAGAGGACTGAGGGGAGGAGTCTGTCCAGTGTGGCTGGTAACACCAGCTATAGGAGTTCTGGACTCAGCTCATCCCTGTGTATGTTCTTACACGCACACATGGGGACTCATTTGTGTCCATTGACTTACAAATCTATTGACACATTTACGCACACATTCAATCATAACTTAAACCGCTACATACTCGCACGCAAACATAATACTGACGCGCATGCAACCGCTAATGTGGACATGTTTGTGTTTTAGACCAGCCAGACTATGTGACCTCCACTTATGCCCAGGGGGCCCGGCCCAAGGAGACCCTCTACTCCTCCTCTTCCTCTAGCAGGGAGAGCAGCTCCCTCAGCCGCCACCTCTCTTCCACCTACCAGCGCTCCCCACTGGCCCGGGACTCCACCACCTCCCGGACCACCGGCCACTCCCTGACCGCCTCTACCCTCCGCACCACCAAGGAGCCCATTCAAGGAGTCTCCTCTCGCCCCTCTTGGTACACAACCCCCTCAGCAAGACGGGAGGCCCGGGACTCCAGCCCCCCTCCCTCCGTGCCAACCGCCACCCCCAGGACAACCCCGGAGGGTGGTGAGGCATCCGATGGACGTCGCTCCACCCGCCGCCTCCTCTCCCGCCTCTTCTCTCGGCGCTCCAGCCAGGACTCCAGTGGCTCCAGCTCTGGCTCCGCCTCCCGCTCCTTCGACTCGGCCGAGGACAGCCCTGTTTTTGGAGGAGAAGGCCCCAGCCACGCACCCGTGGCTACCAGCGAGGAGAGCGTCCGACCCGTGAGTGTGGAACCCGTTCCCAGAGGCTCTGACGCGGCCCAGGCCTTTGCCTTCTTGAGGCGTCGCAGACAGGGCCTGTCCCCGGTCCAGGAGGGCCAGACCCAGCGTGCCCCGGAGCCCCAGCCTGGCCTGGAGGCCTGGAGAGGGGGCAGCACTGGTGGTAGTAGTACTTCAGGTTCCTCCTGGCTGTCATCTTCCATCCAGACCCGCTGCACTCCTCTCTTCTCCCGCCGTAGAAGAGAAGGACGAGACGAAAGCGCTCGCCTGGCGTCCGGCGCCGACGAGGATTACCGTGGTACCCAGTTCCCCCTCAGGAGGAGAGACACCCCCGAGGTCAAGGCTGACGAAGCTGAGGAGGAAGACGAAGAGGAAGGAGCGGTGGCAGCGGCAGCCTCGGGGGCGATGGGCGCTAGCGCCGCCCTACAGGAGGAGTTGAGGGACATGGCAGGGAGTAGTCAGCGTTTGGCGAGGTTCATGAGAAGCCCACTGTTCCGCGTACACGACAACGTGGTGATCGCCGTGGACATGACGGGCGCCGCCAGGAGCCAACCGGAGGGCCAGGAGAAGCCCACCTCCTCCAGAGACCCTGAGAGACTGAGGAAGATCCAGGAGAGGTGGGGACGCTGACCGGGGAGTGGGCTGAACCTGCATGCTTGTGTCCCACCCCCTATTGTACATAGCAAAGCCCCTGTATTGTCCATCGTCTTTATTGTGGCCACCCTCGTCTTCATTCAAAATGCCTCTGGATGGACCACCGCTTTTATTTTTTTACTCAGTAATTTTTCTCTGATTTTTGAATGGTTGATAACTGTAAATAAACCTTTCTCTCTCCCCTGTAGCCTGCTGTTGGAGGACTCTGACGAGGAGGAAGGGGACCTGTGCCGTATTTGCCAAATGGGTGAGGAGTCTCCCTCCAACCCTCTGCTCGAGCCCTGCCGCTGCACAGGCAGTTTGCAGTATGTTCACCAGGACTGCATCAAGAAGTGGCTGCGTTCCAAAATCAGCTCTGGTAAGACTTTTATTTTTTTCTCTCTGACCTCAACAAATGATTTCGGCCCCTAGGTGTATTATGCATTTGTCCCGCATTCTTGCCATCTTTCACTCTTGTCCAGGCACTAATCTGGATGCCATCACCACATGTGAGCTGTGCAAAGAAAAGCTTCACCTGAACATTGAGAACTTTGACGTCAACGAGCTACACAGGACACATGAGAAGGTGAGGGGACGTTCAGTTGGCCCCAGACAATCTCCTAGTCAGCCATTATCTAACTGTTAGACTGTGAATGGGGAAACGCGCTGCAGAAAATCACCCCTGTGCTGTGCATTCAACTGTAGAATACCAGAATGGGACACTAAAAACAACTGTTCCGTAAAACGTTATCTTTAAGGTTTAACCTCCTAGGACCCGGTCCTAACTTGAGCTTAACTCATAGCTGCAGTGTAAGTGACTGCTTCCTTACTTTCTCTTTGTCCAGTCTGAGTACGAGTTCATCAGTTGTGGTCTTTACCTGGTGGTGTTGCTTCACCTGTGTGAGCAGAGGTTCTCTGATGTGCTAGGTGCTGCCAACGACGCCGGGGTAAGAACCCACGCCTACACTTGACACCATGCAAAATAAATTCTAAACCTCATTCATTTGCACTGGGTGCAGAGAAGCCATTTTGAATGTTAAGCCCCAGGTTCTTCTTTGCCCGCATAATTCGCTTACTAGTGTATTGTGGGAAAAGTACTTAATTCAAATGTAGTAGGATTCAGTGTTTTAAAAACCCCAAAAAACATTTTCCCCCTCTCTCGCTCAGTTTTTCAACCTGGCGAGAACCCTTCACGAACACATGGACAATCTTGAAAGTACGTTCTTGAATAATTTCTCCCCAATGCTGTGTACACATTTTAATAACTTGATATGAGGCTGTTAGTCAAACTGCCCCCCCCCACCCCAACTGTTAATGAATTGATGGGTAAGTATTTGATTATATTGACCTTCTCTGATGTTAAAGGCCCATACGTGTAAAGTAGAAATGTTTCCACGCGTAGCATGACGAGATCTGCACATATTTTTGTTGCCCAGCAACACTGCTGTGAATAATTACCCTTCAGTTAGCTATGCACAAGGTCCTCTCAGTAGAGGTTATTAGATAGTTTGATATCATGGTGTGCACTGCAGTATTCATCACTGACAATTAAAAGATGCATTTTGCAGCTGTTTATTCAAAAATAAATAAGGAAATAGACTAATAAACTAGTGTCCTATTTGACTGATAATTGTTCCCTCCGCTGCAGGCTCTTATGGGGAATCGAATGAAGAGGTGGTTGATACCCGGCCGTCAATCGATTTCTGTGACCTCGATGAAGACCTGGAAGAGGAGTACAATTGACCGAAAAAAAGAGTGAATGTGAAAGGAAAAAGAGAAGGAAGAGTTGAAGGAGTTACCTTCCAATAGCAACCCATTCTGTTGCTCTGTTTCACCTCATGTGGTTTTCCTGAGTGCAATGGCTTGTGGGATTTAAAAAAAAAAAAAAAGCCAATGCCAGGTAGATGGGAAGTCACTCCTGACGTAGAGGTAACGATGTCATAGATATGCAGACTGACTTTGAAGTTAACCGAGGTGAGGAAATGCTTTATTCCCCCTCCCACCTTGTTAATTTCCCCTTCCTTTAGGTCTCCAGATTTGAGTGCGCTTTATTCCGTTAAAATGCAAGATGTCTTTTTGAACTGTTATACCACGAGTGCTTTAAATGTTTACTGATCTAAAAAAGCAGAGCCGGCCACCGTGGTGAGCTATTGTGTTAAATTTTTTTTATAATATTGATGATCCTGAACACAACACTGGTTCATTAGTTTAGCGGGTTGGGAGAAGGGAAAGGGCTCTGTTTACGGAAGAATATATCAAGAAGTGTCAAATTATTCCCTTTACTGTTTCTTTTCCTTTTTTGAAGTTTTTCCAAAAATGATGTGAAAGAAAGTGACAACTTAACTTTTTACAGCTGAATAATTGACAGTTTCAGTCTGTTTTCAATGTCTGCGGTATGAAAATGCTATTTAGCTTGGCCCTAAAAAAAAATTCATTTAATTATTGCAATAAAGTTTTGAATGTACAGGTGTTTGCAGGCAACATTTCATTCAACAAACTGAACAAGGACACTGAAGTTTGGAAGTAGGGTTAAAAATCTATTAATGTGTAAGCCATTTCAACAACTGTTGCTCAACCCTTTAAGGTTTAAAAAGAACAGGGAGTTTCTCAAGTTGAGGTGAACGCCACGCTCTTCTCCGTGACCCGGTAAGTGGTTGCCATATGTAGAAGTGGCAATTCGTTAATAGGTGAACGGAGGAATACTTTGGTGTATCCTACTGAGAAGAGTTTTGTATTCTGCCTCACCCCCTTCATAATTATTTTTGGCGAGGTTCGTAACAAAAATAATTTAAAGCATGCACATGTTTAAACGATACACTAATCGTCTTTATAAAAATGTCTGACACAACTAGCTAAATTTGTTCATACCACTTTTTATACATTTTGGGATTCCTCCTGTAAATTTAATTTGCATGTGCCACTGGCGTCTCATTTCATTAAAGTGAATTTGTTTCCTGGACCAGGTAGTTGAGCAAAACCAATTGACAATCTCCCATAAACTGTTTGTGAGATGTTATTGGCAAGATTTGAACCTGTGACCTGGTCCCTATCCCAGTGCCTAGTCCACACCCCTAGTGCAGTGGACGGCACCATCTGCATTAACAGATTTGAATTAAATCTTATTTGACACACACATGGTTAGTAGATGTTAATGCGAGTGTAGCGAAATTCTTGTGCATCTAGTTCCGACCATGCAATAGTATTTAACAAGTAATCTAACAATTTCACAACTACCTTATACACAAGTGTAATGGAATGAATAAGATTGTGGGTGTGTATATATATGAGTGATGGCCGAACGGCATAGGCAAGTTGCAGTAGATGGTATAAGAGTACAGTATATACATATGAGATGAGTAATGTAGGATATGTAAACATTGTATAAAGTGGCATTGTTTAAAGTGGCTAGTGAAACATTTATTACATCCAATTTGTTATTATTAAAGTGGCTAGAGATTTGAGTCAGTATGTTGGCAGCAGCCACTCTGTCTGTTTAACTGATGGCCTTGAGATAGAAGCTGTTTTTCAGTCTCTCGGTCCCAGCTTTGATGCACCTGTACTGACCTCACCTTCTGGATGATAGCGGGGTGAACAGGCAGCGGCTCGGCTGGTTGTTGTCGTCCTTGATGATCTTTTTTTGGCCTTCCTGTGACATCGGGTGGTGTAGGTGTCTTGGAGGGCAGGTAGTTTGCCCCCGGTGATGCGTTGTGCGGACCTCACTACCCTCTGGAGAGCCTTATGGTTGTGGGCGGAGCAGTTTCCGTACCAGGCGGTGATACAGCCAGATAGGATGCTCTCGATTGTGCATCTGTAGTAGTTTGTGAGTGTTTTATGTGACAAGCCGAATTTCTTCAGCCTGCTGAGGTTGAAGAGGCGCTGTTGCGCCTTCTTCACCACGCTGTCTGTGTGGGTGGACCATTTAAGTTTGTCTGTAATGTGTACGCAGAGGAACTTAACTTTCCACCTTCTCCACTACTGTCCCGTTGATGTGGATAGGGGGGGTGCTCCCTCTGCTGTTTCCTGAAGTCCACAATCATCTCCTTAGTTTTGTTGACATTGAGTGAGAGGTTATTTTCCTGACACCACACTCCGAGGGCCCTCACCTCCTCCCTGTAGGATGTCTCGTCGTTGTTGGTAATCAAGCCTACCACTGTAGTGTCGTCTGCAAACTTGATGATTGTGTTGGAGGCGTGCTTGCCCACGCAGTCATCGGTGAACAGGGAGTACAGGAGAGGGCTGAGAACGCACCCTTGTGGGACCCCAGTGTTGAGGATCAGCGAGGTGGAGATGTTGTTTCCTACACTCACCACCTGAGGGCAGCCCGTCAGGAAGTCCAGGACCCAGTTGCACAGGGCGGATTCAAGACCTAGGGTCTCAAGCTTAATGACCAGTTTGGAGGGTACTATGGTGTTAAATGCTGAGCTGTAGTCGATGAACAGCATTCTTACATAGGTATTCCTCTTGTCCAGATGGGTTAGGGCAGTGTGATTGCATCCCTATTGGGACGGTAAGCAAATTGGAGTGGGTCTAGGGTGTCAGGTAGGATGGAGGTGATGTGATCCTTGACTCGTCTCTCAAAGCACTTCATGATGACGGAAGTGAGTGCTATAGGGCGATAGTCATTTAGCTCAGTTACCTTAGCTTTTTTGGGAACAGGAACAATGGTGGCCCTCTTGAAGCATGTGGGAACAGCAGACTGGGAAAAGGATGGAATATATCCGTAAACACACCAGCCAGCTGGTCTGCACATGCTCTGAGGAAACAAGTCACAATTGGGATTTGAACAAGTAACTTTGCAGGTTGCAACCTGTATGTAATGCCCTCAAACTACCAACCGTAAGCCTTTTATGAAAATAAATTATACTCTGCCCACTGAGCTTTCATAAAACCAATCACATTAGTTCAGTCTAAATCAGAGCTTCCATCATCACAAGGTTGTGTTCCTCTGCTCAGATGTTGTGGATGCATACCAGATCTTACATGCCTGGATAGGGTTTTTACGTATCGGCTAACCACATGCTCTAGCAGTCTGGTGCCCGGCTACACAGTTGATGTGGCACGGAACCATTGGTTGACGCATGCTATGTCTGAGCAGGGGAAGTTGTAGAGCAGCTCTGTAGCACCTTGGATTGAATCCCAGCCTGAATTAGGGAAGCTCCTTTGCAGAATTCCAGAGCTTTCTTAATTATTCCTTTCTCGATTCCTTGTGTCCTCTGTCCTTGCCTCCTCCTCCAAACGAAGTTCATACAAGTTATTGTGGCAGGTCACAGTGATGCCCACATCTAACATCTATTCATTTCCTCAACAACAAAAATGACAGGACCCAGCCCTTAAAGACAAACCTATTTTATTGGAAGACCATATTTGAGCAGAGTAGAGTGGATGGTCTGCTTGGGACCCAAATATGAAGTTGGTGTTGAACATTTTGGGAATGGTAATCCTAGTTAACAAGCATTGTTGCAAGGCAGATCCAAATAAAGTCTAGAGGAATGTCCAGGTTATCAACATTCACAAGATTCAAAAAGCATCTTTGGTTTAGATTCTCCATAATCAAATTTAAAAAAAGACAATTTAAATATTTACAAAGCATTTACAGCAGCTGTGTGTGCAGTTTGAGGCCTCCGCAAGTAGCAGCCTTTGAAAACATTAACCCCAAATGAACACCCTAAAACCTTAAACTCACAAACGAGACAACTATTGTGCTTGAACATGGCAGAAACAACTGCTAAGGCATTATTCACAATAAAACATTTAAATTTAAAGTGCAAATGTTCTCAGTAGTTTGAGTGCATAGAAGAGGAAGGTTAGTCATAATGACAAACAGTAACCAATGCACCTAAGGCATTTACAGTTGGAATGAATTCCATGTAGTTGAAATGGTAAATGAGAATGCATGCCACTATCCAAATTGTCTAAGGAAGTCTGTGTTGTACTGCATTAGCTAGAGTACCCGTATTAGACCTTCAATTCTTTTTTAAACTATGCAAATATGTCAAGCTAATAAATGTTATAGTTCTGTTAATGAAAGTGCCATGATGCAGTTGTTTCTTCTTTCGTCAATGACCATCAGTGAAAAGGACGTCTTCCTCCATTACAAAATAATCCCAAAGAGTGAAAACAGAAAAACATTAGTGCCTACGAGAAGAAAAAGTACCCTGACAACAAGCATCACGTATCCAGTGACTTTTTTGTCAACCCAAAATCGATCAACACTGCAGCTACCGTTCAATGTGGCAGCTCTTTAAGATAATCATTACGAAGTTAATTAAAACAACATTAAGTAAAAATTAAAAAAAAATGATATATGCTAATTTGGAGATTTTCACAATCCTTTTGCCAATATTTACAATGTCACAGAAAATGCTAAAAAAGCCTGCTTGGGAATTTATACAAATAAATAAAGTTGTCTATTAAAATGAAAAGGCAGCCAGGTTTCAGTTTGCTGCATAATAATATTTCTATAATGAATAATGTAGGCAAATAACTGCTTCTTCAAACTGCATAGATAGAAGTCAAGACAAGTCTCACTCTGCATCTATAATACTAGTGCTGTCAGCATCATCAATGGTTCTCCTGTAGCGCACGGTGGAGTTGAATCTGGCCTTGCTCTTCTTATAAACGACGAAGCCGATGGCCGCCAGGAGGGCGGTGAGAACGACCAGGAAGAAGACCAGAGCCGCCGGGACGTTCCCTGACCCTGGAGGCAACACAGCCAGTAAGAAACACATCTCCAAACTGGCCAACAAAGTCCCTGTTTCAAGCACATCAATGTTTACAAATATATAATAACCATAACCATTGCAAAGCCGGGGAAATCTATGAGCCATATACAATCAACTCTTGTTACATGCAATAGCTTGGAGTGGTCACCAGAGCATGCTGCTATGCACATAGTAAAAAAAGTATGTATGAGTTGGGACTGGTGAACCATTGCACTTTAGTACTCACGTGCAGGTACTTTGCAGACGATGCGGCTGTGGCTGTCCTTGCAGCTGACTCTGCTCCAGATGCCTCCGTCTGCAGACACCATGACAGCACAGGGGTTCTGCTGGGTCGCTGTCTTCACCCCACTAGCAGAACCCTTGGTCTCCCAGTTAGAGAAGGCCAGAGAGGAACCGTCCACCCAGCCCACAGGCTGACCTGGAAGACAGAGGAAACACAGAAGCGTTACTGATTCTATTCTTAGCTAAAATAGACTACTTTATTTGAGCATAATGTACTTTATTGGCATGTAGGATTTTAATGTATTTTAAAGTGCCTGACTTTCCAAATGAAGTGCACACAGAACTTCCTAAGATGGAGCATACTGTCCAATATAAATATCACGTCTAATAACATCCGTATACAGTAATAAGTAACAAGCCTATCCTATTCTACTGGTCAGGTCAGTTTACCTTGTTTGTCCAGGTCCATGCCGAGCCACACCCTACTGGTGATGAGAGGGTTGTCTGCCATGTAGCCAGAGACAAAGTCATTCTCCTCTTTGGTCATTATGGTCAGCAGCTGTGCATCTGTCAATGAAAGGCAAAAACGAGGCATACATGTACTGTACTGTAAGTAAGAAACCACCTGATCTGATCCTTGTGTACTAATTAAGCAATAAGGCCTGAGGGGGTGTGGTATATGGCCAATATACCACGGCTAAGGGCTGTTCTTACACACGACACAACGCAGAGTGCCTGGATGCAGCCCTTAGCCGTAGTATATTAGCCATGTACTATAAACCCCTGAGGTGCCGTATTGCTATTAGAAACACCTATTTAGGCGAGGTGCTGGCTAGCGGAGTAGAACACTTAAAAAAACAAAGGAGAGCAGCACACTCTAGGAGCTCAGATGCAAAAATGTAATGTCCAACGTTTCGACAGACAAGCTGTCTTTATCAGGGTATAATATCTGATATACCACAGCTTTCAGATAATCAGCATTCTTGGAACCAAACTATCCGGTTTATAAGAGTAAATATTAAAACCATTATCTTACAATAACAACCTAACCCAAGACGCTACAACAATGCAATGTTCAACGCAACTTATATACAGTAATATATACGTGTCAAATAGGAGAGATAGTGGGTGACTTACCAAGCCTTTCACAGATGCTCTTGGCATCCTCCATGCTGTACACAGAGTAGTTATAGAAGGTCATGTCAAAAGCATAGCAGTGGTCCTGGTGCTCAACCCACTTAGACGAGCCACTGTTCTGAGGGCAGTTGTTGGCCACCTGGGGAGCTGCGAGGTTCGATCCTGATTCAGACAAACAAACACAGACGACATCAGAGGGATTTATTTTATGGGATCTTAAAAGATTGATGCGTATCCTAAGCAAACAATTCTGCTCAGATCGCACATGGACATCAATGTCTTCTTTACACAATAATTCAAGTTGTGTGTATAATAAATAAAAACTGATAGGCTAGGTACTAGGACTGTAGGACTGGGTCTTACTCTGAGTAGTGATGTAATACTAATAGGCTAGGTACTAGGACTGTAGGACTGGGTCTTACTCTGAGTGGGGGTGGTGATGGTGGTGATGTAATAGGCTAGGTAATAGGACTGGGTCTTACTCTCAGTGGGGGTGGTGATGGTGGTGATGTAATAGGCTAGGTAATAGGACTGGGTCTTACTCTCAGTGGGGGTGGTGATGGTGGTGATGTAATAGCCTAGGTAATAGGACTGGGTCTTACTCTCAGTGGGGGTGGTGATGGTGGTGATGTAATAGGCTAGGTAATAGGACTGGGTCTTACTCTGAGTGGGGGTGGTGATGGTGGTGATGTAATAGGCTAGGTAATAGGACTGGGTCTTACTCTGAGTGGGGGTGGTGATGGTGGTGATGTAATAGCCTAGGTAATAGGACTGGGTCTTACTCTCAGTGGGGGTGGTGATGTAATAGGCTAGGTAATAGGACTGGGTCTTACTCTCAGTGGGGGTGGTGATGGTGGTGATGTAATAGGTAATAGGACTGGGTCTTACTCTCAGTGGGGGTGGTGATGGTGGTGATGTAATAGCCTAGGTAATAGGACTGGGTCTTACTCTGAGTGGGGGTGGTGATGGTGGTGATGTAATAGCCTAGGTAATAGGACTGGGTCTTACTCTGAGTGGGGGTGGTGATGGTGGTGATGTAATAGGCTAGGTAATAGGACTGGGTCTTACTCTGAGTGGGGGTGGTGATGGTGGTGATGTAATAGGCTAGGTAATAGGACTGGGTCTTACTCTGAGTGGGGGTGGTGATGGTGGTGATGTAATAGGCTAGGTAATAGGACTGGGTCTTACTCTGAGTGGGGGTGGTGATGGTGGTGATGTAATAGCCTAGGTAATAGGACTGGGTCTTACTCTGAGTGGGGGTGGTGATGGTGGTGTTGTAGCAGATGGCTCCGTCCAGCTTGGCATTGCAGTCCTTTCTCATCCAGGCGCCATTGGGAGTGATGTACACACAGACAATATGAGGGTCTGAGCTGGACCTGACAACAGTGTCAGAGAGTCCCGCCTGACTGTAGTGATACTCAGTCCCATCGGACCACTCATAGGACTGAGAGCCACTAGCCTGCGCAGAGAGGGGAGGGAGATGCAATATTATTCAACAAACTTCACACTGGAGGTGCTTAGAAAATGTTGCATTTAATGTCTACCTGCCGTTTAGTGCTTTGAACTAAATTGCTGCAAAAGACGAAGTTATTCTCAATAGAAATGGCTGCTGTGTTAGTGGCATTGTGGCTAAGCTCCCTTACATCCTGACTGGACAGACCGATCCACAGCTGGAAGCCGTCTCGCTTGGCGATAAGCTCCATGTGAGCGTTGTGCCCGGTGTCATGTACGCTGGCCAGGTGTCCATTGCCGCGGCTACACTCCTCCAGGGCCTGGAACCAACTCAACCTTCTGGTTATCACGTGGTAGCTCAGGTTGCCATAGCGCTCAAAGTCCCTGGCCGACTGATTGTATTCGTCCTTATAGTCTTGGAGACAAATAAAATGTGTGAATAGAGCCAATCAAGTGAAAAATGTATTATTTAGTTGTAATTTTAAAAAAAATGATAGTACTCTTTGTGAATAGGTGAAGTATGTTTGTCTGAATGGGGTCTACCAACCTTTATCCAGTTTGCAGGCCACGATGCTTCTCTGCTTGAAAGGACTGAAGTGGTGTTTGTTGGTGAATATCTCCCAGACTCCCTCAGTGTTGAGACCAGCCATGAACTCATCGCTGGCTGAGACGCTTGGTCTTCCATCTCCCCAGTTAGAGTACTGGACGTTGGTACCATCATACCACTTCATCTGGTTATCTACCAAAGACAGGAGTAACCACTTGACATGACACATTTATTACACGTTTCATCACACAATAATACAACAATGATCAATGAGTAAGCGTCAGACTTGATGATCCACTAGACATTTTACAATGATCCAATTCAGTGTCTCCTCATAATACAGGGCAATGAATGATAATATGAAAGTCCAAACAGTGGCTCAAACATAAGGACACACTAACTGTCCATACTAATTGTTGGGGAGATGAATATGGGGAACCCAGTCCAGTCCACTCACCGTTGTCATCGTTAAACACCCCTAGCCAGACAAACTGCACCAGGTCTTTGAAGGGAAGGAGCTGCTCCTTCACAAACTCATTCTCCTCTAAGTTCCTGATGGTCAGGATGTCTGCATCAGCAGCTGAGAAGAACATCAACCGGTAACACTTCATAAAGACTTTATGACTTGTACATAAGCAGTGTGTACGTTTAATTAATAAACACCTTCAATCAGAGCACAGATGAAGTCTGTTTTGACCAGGCATCAATGCTATAGCTGCTAAAATAAAGGATTTGTAACTTTTCCACAAGAGAGAATGCTTTGCATTTTTGGAAGAATGATGTTTTCACACCGCTGCAACTTCATTTGGCCGCTATAAAATATACCCCATTCTCCAATGAGCATCTATCTTTGTCTTCATATTTGATACCAAAGCAGCACTCCCTCTTTTTCGCATTTCTAATTGAGACTATAAGACATGTTTCTAATATGTATCTTGTTTATGGAGGTCTTCACAGTAAAAATGGTTCCTGACTGATGTTTGTGCCAAACGGTGTCCTTGCTCCTTACCCAGTTTCTTGCACGTCTGAAGTATCTGGCCCTTGTCAAACTCTTCCCATCTGGATGATGCCAGTTGGAAGGTGTAGCAGTTGTTCTTGAAGGGGATCCAGTTTGGCCCGCTGCTCTTGTGAGGACATTTCACAGCCCTGTCCTCAGGGGTGGTGTTAGTCTCTTCTGGAAACATTGAAAGTGTTCATATATATAAATAAAAGCCAAAATACACAGTTGCTGTCTGAGGAGAGTGCTTGGTTGATTTTCGTTCTGTCTTGTTTTAATTATGCCACTTAACAGACAATTGTATCCAAAGTGCTTACACTTTTGGTATGACCATTACGTTACAAGACCCCATTACGAGGCCACTGTATTGCTGCCTTACCATGTGGAACATGGCAGATAGCCCCTGCCAACTGTTCCATACACTCCGTAGCCTTCCAGAAGCCGTCCGTGTCCAGGAAGACACAGCGTCCAACGGTGGGCTCTGAGGACCACCGACTAAACACAGTGTGACTGTGGTCTGTCCAGCGATAGTGGACACCATCCTGACAATACAAAATACTGAGTGAGTTCATTATTTATTTAACCATTCAAGTCAATTAAGTACAAACTGAACTGCACAGTATCTGTGAAATCGTCATTATGAAATCAGCCACTATCCTTCAGTGATTGCAGAACTGAAAGAACAGGATAGGTGTGACCTATTGTACATGGTGACGGCTCCACCTAGCCTCCCAATGGGCTACGGGTTGTTTGCTTTGACATATTGCCTTAAACTCATCCCTTTCTTTTAGATCTGCGAACACCAACGGGTTAGGGTGAAGAGCTATGGCCACTTACGTCTTCGCTGAAGAGGCCGATCCACATGGGGCTGCGTGCGCGGGTGACGTGCACGGTGAGGACCGACTGCTGCAGGGTGTCGGCTACGCTAGCCAGGTCCATGTTCTGGTTCCTGCACTCCTCCAGAGCCTCGAACCACGTCATGTTCTTCTGAACCAGCTTAAAGGTGTGGTTGTTGGCCTGGAACGGCTCCAACTGGAACTGGGGCTCCTCTGGCTTGTCTGAGAACAAGAGAGGGATTTAAAGGTGTCAGACGAGGGTTCAAACCCTATTTGATTTGCTCAATTTCCACTCCACAAAACAGTAGCAATATCAAGTAACAACTATCAATAATATCAGTCTACTTCATACACTTAATATCAAGAGTCTTTCTATCACAAGCCTTCTGACTGTAGAGTCCACACGTCATCCATTCTTTCACCAACACTGACAAGATAAGCACAGATAATTGGTTGTGTTTGGTGCCCTCTGCTGCTAGGTAGCGGTGGTGTACCTGCGTAGTGCTGGCAGATGGCCACAAATTGCTGGTCAGAGCAGGAGGTGTAGTCCCAGGAGCCCATCATAGCAGAGCTGGGGTCGTTGAACACGAAGACACACAGCTCCATGCTCTCTGGGTCATGAATCTGCAGACAGACACAACAACAACAGGGACAGAGAGAGTTAGTTATAGGTTATGATGTCCTTGAACTTTGAAAGATGTGGAACATGTTTTTTAGAGACTGGTATTTAGTATAGTCTATCATAGTAATGTTGATGTAGTTCCATCATTTGTTTAAGACTACCTGCACACACTCTTACCAGTGGTTAAAGTACATTTAATTTCTTCCCGGTATGGAAACCTCCTATTGGTGAACGCGCTTATCATTGTTTTATGGGCCTAAGCATAGAATTACATATATAATCCGGGGCGGCAGGTAGCCTAGTGGTTAGAGCGTTGGCCTTGTAACTGGAGGGTTGCAAGTTCTAATCCCTGAGCTGACAAGGGAAAAAAATCTGTCGTTCTGCCCTTGAACAAGGCAGTTAACCCACTGTTCCCCGGGCGCTGAAGACGTGGAAGTCGATTAAGGCAGCCCCCCGCACCTCTCTGATTCAGAGGGGTTGGGTTAAATGCGGAAGACACATTTCGGTTGAAGGCATTTGGTTGTACAACTGACTAATAATGGTGACTTCGATAATCCCTATTCATTTAATAGGATCTCTATGGGCCTAATCATAGAATTACATATATAATCCCTATTCATTTAATAGGATCTCTATGGGCCTAATCATAGAATTACATATATAATCCCTATTCATTTAATAGGATCTCTATGGGCCTAATAGTAAAGCTTTGTCGTCTCAACTTTTTAAATGTATTAGCCTACCTTTTAATGTGGCATAAACACAACCAGTCAAGTTTTCATCTGATTTTCAAACAATTACTTCAGGCTACCTGCGCACGTTATTAAGGGATGTATAGAACATTTAAGCCACAAGCAGATATTTTTCTGCTTATAATTTCAGACATTTAGTAGACTATTTGTTCGTCAACGTGTCTATAATTAGATACATGCAGCTTCTCTTGTCATTACTTGATGATTAATGTCATAAATCGATAGAATGGTCAACGCGTCATCAACAATCTAGCTGACATCAGTAAAGTTTTCTCTTTCAATTTTTTCTGTTCTCACGTGGACGTTTAGGGACCAGGGAGAATTCCAAACGACATCAGTTTGACCAGTTTCCAGGAAATGAAAAGCTGTGAAAACGATCCAACATGTTTCTGATAGTATTTAAGTTCATCTTGGATGCATATTTTATGTGGTTGAAAATTAAATACTGTCAGCTTTTATGTCGCTGAAAGAAATTGCACGTTTAGGCCACCCAACAGGTTTCTCAATCTCTCAAGATGCTGAAAGAAATAAATCATATTTCTCCACTCATGTTCCTGAGACAAAATTAACATTTGGTCTATCATTTTACTGTGAGGAAACACTTCATTCTACAGCAGTTAATATTATAATAAGCTACATGTGAAGCCTACAGTCCTTTTCCAGACTTCAGTTACTATTTCAACTATTAAGTTACTTCAATTCTGCCATCCATCCATACGGTGCCATTTAATAAATTCAAAGAGACCACTTACAAAACACCAGTGTTATGAATGACATTCTGTTATTGTCATCCATTAGGCCTGCACAAGTCTTGTAACCTGAACTGATGCGTACACTGCTGCGGTCTCAGCCACTCATCTCTACCTTGGTAAAATGTCAGTGTTGTCATCGAATCACACCACATTTTGAAGCGTATACCACAGGTTTTCAAGTCTATTCACACATTCTTCATGCGACTCGCATGCAGCAATGATAAATAGTGCAATAGCCTACAGTTTTCTTAAAATCTGTTTTAATTATTGTGATAGGCTCATGTTTTACAGGTATGGGGTACCCCGCTATTCAGGCCTACTTTCACCCCTGATTCTGACTAACTGCCTATGAGGGGAGTATACCTGGTATTTTTACAGTAAAACTATTCTATGATTTCAGTTGCATGTTAAAAGAGGTATGTTAACTGTACATGCTACCTGGGGTTTGATGGAATTAAAAGTTATAACTCAATTCATAGCTCATTGATCGCTGTGGCCACACTGAATAGAATTGAAAAGTGAAGTGAGCTGGAACTCACGTTGACGAGCATGGGCCTGAGTAGGCCGTGAAGCAAGGGGTTAAAGTTGAGGTAGGAGACCGGGGAGTCATCCACCCACTCTGGGTCCTGCTGTTTGAGCTTCAGGCCAATCCATGTCTTCTGGCGCTGCTTCGGCAACAGGGAGGTCACAAAGTCTGACCACAACAAACAGATAGGCGCAACTAGTCAACAATCACTGGTTAAGACTGACATTGAAGGGACATCAATCATTGGTCATCTCATGTCTAGGAGAACGGAAGGTTGTCTATTGACAAACATGATGAATATAAAGACAGATAGGTAAAAGAGATCCACTAGAAGGTTTACTACTCACCTTGTTCAACTTGGTCTGTGATAGTGAGTAGAGTTCCTCTCATCGACTGACACTGCTCGTTGGCATGTTGAAAAGTCATGTACAGAGACTTGATCACCACGTAGCACTGGAAAAGGCAACGACAACATTCAAAAACAATTATTATAAACTGGGTGGTTTGAGCCCTGAATGCTGATTGGCTGACAGCTGTGGTATATCAAACCGTGAACCACGGGTATGACAAAACATGTATTTTTACTGCTCTAATTACGTTGGTAACCAGTTTATTATAGCAATAAGGCACCATGGGGGATGGTGGTATATGGCCAATATACCCCAGCTAAGGGCTGTATCCAGGCATTCTGCGTTGTGTCGTGCATAAGAACAGCCCTTAGTCGTGGTATATTGTCCATATAACACACCCACTCTGGCTTACACAGAATGTACCTGTATGTAGACTAGCTCAGAGGATGGGCTCATTGTTATGGCTGGAATGGAATGAATTAAACAGTATCACAACTGGTTTCCATGTGTTTTATACCGTTCCATTTCAGTTGTTACTATATGATCGTCCAGTGACACCAGCCTCCAGTGTGTGTGTGTGTGTGTGTGTGTACGACAGACTGACCTTGTCCCTGAAGCGTAAATAGTCGCTCTCACAGGGCAGACCATTGGCGTGAGGCTCTCCAGGGTGGGTCTCTATAGCCGTGGTGTTGTGTCTCTCACACACGAATGGCAGCTGCAGCTCACAGCTATACTCGTACCCTGGAGGGGTAGGAGTGTGTGTGAGTGAGTGTGTGTGACCGGAAGGTAACAACCCACTGGGCATACATTGGTTGAATCAACATTGTTTCATGTAAAGTGTTGGTCCCATGTTTCATGATCAGAAACAAAAGATCCCAGAAATGTTCCATACGCACAAAAAAAGCCTATTTCTCTAAAATGGTGTGCACAAATTTGTTTACATCCCTGTTAGTGAGCATTTCTCCTTTGCCAAGATAATCCATCCACCTGACAGGTGAGGCCTTTCAAGAAACTAATTAAACAGCATGATCATAACATAGGTGCACCTTGTGCTGGGGACAATAAAAGGCCACTCTAAAATGTGCAGTTTTATCACACAACACAATGCCACAGGTGTCTAAAATTTTAAGGGGGTGTGCAATTGGCATGCTGATGGCAGGAATGTCCACTAGAGCTGTTGCACAAGAATTTAATGTTAATTTCTCTACCATAAGCCGCCTCCAACGTTGTTTTATAGAATTTGGAAGTACATCCAACCGGCCTCACAACCGCAGACCACGTATATGGCGTTTTGTGGGCGAGCGGTTTGCTGATGTCAGTGTTGTGTACAGAGTGCCCCATGGTGGCATGGGGTTATGGTATGGGCAGGAATAAGCTACGGACAATGAACACAATTGCATTTTATCATAGCAATTTGAATGCAAATATATACCGTGACGAGATCCTGAGGCCCATTGTCGTGCCATTCATCATCCGCCACCATCACCTCATGTTTCAGCATGATAAATCACTGCCCCATGTCGCAAGGATCTGAACACAATTCCTGGGTATAATGTCCCAGTTCAACGGCTCAGACACAAGAGGAATGTGGCAGGGTCTACAGTCAATCACGGACTACCAGCCCCGTCGCGGACCACGACGTCCTGCTCCCAGACAAACTAAACAACTTCTTTGCTCGCTTTGAGGACAATACAGTGCCACCAACACGGCCCACTACCAAAACAAGGGTGCGTTCTCAGCCCTCTCCTGTACTCCCTGTTAACCCATGACTGCGTGGCCAAGCACGCCTCCAACTCAATCATCAAGTTTTCTGACGACACTACAGTGGTAGGCTTGATTACCAACAACGACGAGATGGCCTACAGGGAGGAGGTGAGGGCCCTCGGAGTGTGGTGTCAGAAAAATAACCTCTCACTCAACGTCAACAAAACTAAGGAGATGATCGTGGACTTCAGGAAACAGCAGAGGGAGCACCCCCCTATCCACATTGACGGGACAGTAGTGGAGAAGGTGGAAAGTTCTTCGGCGTACACATCACGGACAAACTGAAATGGTCCACCCACACAGACAGCGTGTTGAAGAAAGCGCAACAGCCTCAGGAGGCCTCTTCAACATCAGGAGGCTGAAGAAATTCGGCTTGTCACCAAAAACACTCACAAACTTCTACAGATGCACAATCGAGAGCATCCTGGCTGTATCACCGCCTGGTACGGCAATTGCTCCGCCCACAACCGTAAGGCTCTCCAGAGGGTAGTGAGGACTGCACAACGAATCACCGGGGGTAAACTACCTGCCCTCCAGGACACCTACACCACCCGATGTCACAGGAAGGCCGAAAAGATCATCAAGGACAACAACCACCCGAGCCACTGCCTGTTCATCCAGCTATTATCCAAAAGGCGAGGTCAGTACAGGTGCATCAAAGCTGGGACCGAGAGACTGAAAAACAGCTTCTATCTCAAGGCCATCAGACTGTTAAACAGCCACCACTAACATGCTGCCAACATACTGACTTAAATCTCTAGCCACTTTAAATAATAGGATTGGATGTAACAAATGTATCATTAGCCCCTTTAAAACTATTTTGTATATAATGTTTACATATCCGACATTACTCATATCAAATGTATACACTGTACTCTAAACCATCTACTGAATCTTGCCTATGCCGTTCGGCCATCGACTCAAATCTCTAGCCACTTTAATAATACAAAATTTGATGAAATAAATGTATCACTAGCCACTTTAAACGATGCCATTTATATAATGTTTACATATCCTACATTACTCATCTTATATGTATATACTGTACTCTATACCATCTACTGCATCTTGCCTACACCGGTCAGCCATCGCTCATCCATATATTTATATGTACATAATCGTATTCATTCCTTTACTCTTGTGTGTATAAGGTAGTTGTTGTGAATTTGTTAGATTACTTGTTAGATACTACTGCATGGTCGGAACTAGAAGCACAAGCATTTCGCTACACTCGCATTAACATCTGCTAACCATGTGATATGGGAATTTGTATGTTTAAGTAATGACTAAGAATATTTAACCCTGAAAATATATGTAATAGGTGTTAGAGAAATAAGACTAGAACTTTTTAAAAGACTAAGACATCGTGTTACTATTTTGCAACCTAAGCAGGATGGAGTTGAGGTAACAGAGGAAAAGGAGAATTGTCTACAATTGTGAAACCAATAACAGGAAAACAGTTTCTCCACCCAGGGAGGGGGAGAAACGGTTAGAAACGGAGGGAAAACTGTTTAGAAGTGATAAGCTGTAAATATGTTAAACACAGCCCGCCTAAAGCGGGGTGGAGTTAAATTGTATGTACATATAAAAAAACTGTGTTCCCATTGTGAATTTAGAACGTTCCATGAATAAAACCTGACCATTGTAGCTGGGCCTCAGTCTGTTTTATTATTCATCAAAGCTTTACAACCTTTGGGTTACAGACTGAGTAATTAATTAAAAGTTCATTTTAGAGCATTGAGAACAGAATTCTCGTGACACCATGTGTATGTGACAAATACCATTTGATTTGATTTGATTCTACCATGGCCTGCATACACCAGACATGTCACCCATTGAGCATGTTTGGGATGCTCTGGATCGACATGTACAACAGCGTGTTCCAGTTCCTGCCAATATCCAGCAACTTCGCACACCCATTGAAGAGGAGTGGGACAACATTCCACAGGCCACATGCAACAGCCTGATCAACTCTATACGAAGGTGATGTCGCGCTGCATGAGGCAAATGGTGGTCACACCAGATACTGACTTTTTTTTGTCAATATCTGGTGGTATCTGTGACCATCAGATGCATATTTGTATTCCCAAACATGTGAAATCCATAGATTAGGGCCTAATGAATTTATTTAAATTGACTGATTTCAATATGAACTGTAAATCAGTCAAATATAAAAAATGGTTGCATGTTGCATATTTTTGTTCAGTATAAATACATGTATTTAACCTGACTAACAGGTTGTTACATCAATCTAATTTACATAATCATCAGAACTATGTATACATTGCAATTTAGTACAAAATATGTTTTAATCATATATTCAATTGTCACGTCCAGGCCTGAGAAGACAGGCTGGCGTGTTTTGGTGTAGGGTTTTTTCTGTTCTAGGTTCTCTATTTCTATGTTGGGGTAATGGTTCCCAATTAGAGGCAGCTGAGTGTCGTTACCTCTAATGGGAAACCATATATATGTTTGTAGTTTGCGGGTTATTGTTTGATCAGAGTTTTGTTAGGTTACATGTTATGTTCAGTATTACGATCTTCGTTTCGGTTGTTTTGTTGTTTTTGTCCCAGTTACGTTACTTAATAAAGGATGTATACTGGATACCTCGCTGCGCCTTGGTCTTTCCCTTCCGAAGATCGTGACAGAATAACCCACCATGAAAAGACCAAGCAGCGAGAGAACCGGGAGTACTGGACCTGGGAGGAGGAATTGTTTAGAGACGGACCCTGGACTCAGCCTGGAGAGTATCGCCGGCCAAGAGAGGAGCTGGAAGCAGCGGCGGCGAGCAGCGCAGGTGTGAGGATCTATATGGAGTATGGAACCCGGAGAAGAAAAAGTTTGTTGGAACTCGCCTGGCTGGGAAGCCCGAAAGGCAGGGGCACACGAGGAGGTTGGCCGGTTCAGGAGGGACTCCTGAGCCAACTCCTCGTGCTCTTTGGAGGGAGCGTTGGAGGGTGCGTCGTACTGAGCAGACACCGTGCTATGCTGTTGTGCGCACGGTATCTCCAGTGCGCATGCATAGGCCGGTGCGCGAAATTCCAGCGTCACTCATCTGTCGGGCTAGGGTGAGTGTGCAGCCTGGAGGAGTAGTGCAGGCTCTGCGCGCCAGGTCTCCAGCGCGCCTGTTGGGACCGAAATATCCTGCGCCGGCTCTGTGTGCGGTATCTCCTGTTCACGCGCATAGCCCGGTGCACGACATTCCAGCTCCCCTCATCGGTGAAGCCAGGATGAGTGAACAACCTGGGAGAGGGGTGTCGGCTATACGCATCAGGTCTCCTGTGCGTGTTATGGATCCAGCACGACCAGTCCCTGTTCCACGCTACAGGATCCCTGTTCGTGTAGTGGATCCAGCACGACCAGTTCCTGCTCCATGCTCCAGGATCCCTGCTCCCCGCACCAGAGGTCCAGTGCGCATAGTGAGCCCAGTAAGGCCCGTTCCTGCTCCCCGCACCAGAGTCCCAGTGCGCTTAGTGAGCCCAGTACGGCCCGTTCCTGCTCCCCGCACCAGAGTCCCAGTGCGCGTCATGAGCCCAGTATGGCCGGTTCCTGCTCCTCGCACCAGAGTTCCGGCTAATAGCCCAGGGCCTCCGGTGCAGGACATCAAGTCAGCACGGCCGGCACCGGAGCCGCCACCTGGGACAAAAAGACCCACCGAGACCCCCATGGACTTTTGGAGCGGTCGGAGTCCGGCGCCTTGGGGGAGAGGTACTGTCACGTCCAGGCCTGAGAAGACAGGCTGGCGTGTTTTGTTTTGGTGTAGGGTTTTTTCTGTTCTAGGTTCTCTATTTCTATGTTGGGGTAATGGTTCCCAATTAGAGGCAGCTGAGTGTCGTTACCTCTAATTGGGAACCATTTATATATGTTTGTAGTTTGCACTAGGGGTTTGTGGGTTATTGTTTGATCATAGTTTTGTTAGTTTACATGTTATGTTCAGTATCACGATCTTCGTTTCGTTCGTTTTGTTGTTTTTGTCCCAGTTACGTTACTTAATAAAGGATGTATACTGGATACCTCGCTGCGCCTTGGTCTGTCCCTTCCCGAAGATCGTGACATCAATATACAGTATATCGGGTGGTTGAACTTGTCGAATTTTAGATTTGATTAGACATATTTTATTTGACCTCGTTTCAATGTTGATAGTAAAATGGTATGGTTGAATCAACATCATTGTTTCAACATCAAGCGAAATAAAAAGGTATATTGAAATAAAATGTGAAACCACAGTCCAATGATTTCTGCCTGAACAGTGACTCCTACTGGTCATTTTTATTTAACCTTTATTTAACTAGGCAAGTCAGTTAAGAACAAATTCCTATTTACAATGACGGCCTACCCCAGCCAAACCCTGATGAAACTGGGCCAATTGTGCATCTCCCTATGGGACTTCCAGTCACAGCCAGATGTGATGCAACCTCTTGCATTGAGATGCAGTGTCTTAGACCACTGCACCACTCGGGAGCCCAAACAAGTCTACAATCCAGAGGCCTACCTCTAAGTACCCTGCTTAGCTTTGGAAACACAACACATTTAGACATTTAGAAGTACAGTGAGGGAAAAAGTATTTGATCTCCTGCTGATTTTGTACGTTTGCCCACTGACAAATAAATGGTCAGTCTATAATTTTAATGGTAGGTTTCTTTGAACAGTGAGAGACAGAATAACAACAAAAAGATCCAGAAAAACGCATGTGAAAAATGTTATAAATGGAATTGCATTTTAATGAGGGAAATAAGTATTTGACCCCTCTGCAAAACATGACTTAGTACTTGGTGGAAAAACCCTTGTTGGCAATCAGAGGTCAGACGTTTCTTGCAGTTGGCCACCAGGTTAGCACACATCTCAGGAGGGATTTTGTCCCAGTCCTCTTTGCAGATCTTCTCCAAGTCATTAAGGTTTCGAGGCTGATGTTTGGCAACTCGAACCTTCAGCTCCCTCCACAGATTTTCAATGGGATTAAGGTCTGGAGACTGGCTAGGCCACTCCAGGACCTTAATGTGCTTCTTCTTGAGCCACTCTTTTGTTGCCTTGGCCGTGTGTTTTGGGTCATTGTCATGCTGGAATACCCATCCACGACCCATTTGCAATGCCCTGGCTGAGGGAAGGAGGTTCTCACCCAAGATTTGACGGTACATGGCCCCGTCCATCGTCCCTTTGATGCGGTGAAATTGTCCTGTCCCCTTAGCAGAAAAACACCCCCAAAGCATAATGTTTCCACCTCCATGTTTGACGGTGGGCATGGTGTTCTTGGGGTCATAGGCAGCATTCCTCCTCCTCCAAACACGGCGAGTTGAGTTGATGCCAAAGAGCTCCATTTTGGTCTCATCTGACCACAACACTTTCACCCAGATGTCCTCCATCATTCAGATGTTCATTGGCAAACTTCAGACGGGCATATATATGTGCTTTCTTGAGCAGGGGGACCTTGTGGGCGCTGCAGGATTTCAGTCCTTCACGGCGTAGTGTGTTACCAATTGTTTTCTTGGTGACTATGGTCCCAGCTGCCTTGAGATCATTGACAAGATTCTCCCATGTAGTTCTGGGCTGATTCCTCACCGTTCTCATGATCATTGCAACTCCACGAGGTGAGATCTTGCATGGAGCCCCAGGCAGAGGGAGATTGACAGTTCTTTTGTGTTTTTTCCATTTGCGAATAATCGCACCAACTGTTGTCACCTTCTCACCAAGCTGCTTGGCGATGGTCTTGTAGCCCAGTCCAGCCTTGTGTAGGTCTACAATCTTGTCCCTGACATCCTTGGAGAGCTTGTTAGTCTTGGCCATGGTGGAGAGTTTGGAATCTGAATGATTGATTGCTTCTGTGGACAGGTGATTTTTATACAGGTAACAAACTGAGATTAGGAGCACTCTCTTTAAGAGTGTGCTCCTAATCACAGCTCGTTACCTGTATAAAAGACACCTGGGAGCCAGAAATCTTTCTGATTGAGAGGGGGTCAAATACTTATTTCCCTCATTAAAATGCAATTCCATTTATCAAATTTTTCACATGCGCTTTTCTGGATTATTTTGTGTGTTATTCTGTCTCTCACTGTTCAAATAAACCTACCATTAAAATGATAGACTGATCATTGCTTTGTCAGTGGGCAAACGTACAAAATCAGCAGGGGATCAAATACTTTTTTCCCTCAATGTAGTTACCATTAGCTCTATAAATACAATGCCAAATTCATGATATTCATGACTTTTACCTTTCGATATTTTCTTGTATATGAAGGATGGTTGGTTGATTTCAAATTAAATCTACAAGTTAATTATTTGAAGTTTGATTTACTGCTATTCCATAAGTAAGATTTTTGGTTGAGATGGAGATGTGACTCCAACATATCAATAATTAATTTGTAGACAAACTGGATTTTGAATTGAGAACACAACCAAATATCAACATTTGAAGGAGATCTACTGGGATAGTATATATAGGGCCTATTGTATATAATGAATAACATACAGTGAACTCCAAAGGTATTGGGAGACTAACAGATTTTTTGTTGTTTTGGCTCTGTACTCCAGCACTTTGGATTTGAAATGATAAATTAAGACTGACAGCTTCAATTTGAGGGTATTTGCATCCATATCGGGTAAAACGTTTAGAAATTACAGCACATAGTACATAGTCCCCTTCCCCCCATTTTAGGGGACCAAAGTATTGAGAAAAATTTACTTATGTGTATTAAAGTAATAAAAAGTTAAGTATTTGGTCCCATATTCATTGCATACAATGACTACATCAAGCTTGTGACTACAAATTGGTTGGATGCATTTGCTGTTTGTTTTGGATTTGTTTCAGATTATTTTGTGCCCAACAAAATGTATGGTAAATATTGTTTTGTGTCATTTTGGATTCCCTTGTACTGTAAATAAGAATATAATATGTTTCCAAACACTTCTACATTAATGTGGTTGCTACCATGATTACAGATAATCCTAAATGAATCGTGAATAATGATGAGTGAAAAAGTCAGATGCACAAGTATCATAGCCCCCCCCCCCAAATAAAATGCTAACCTCCCCTGTTATTGTAATGGTGAGAGGTTAGCATGTCTTGGGGGTATGATATAAAATGCTAACCTCCCCTGTTATTGTAATGGTGAGAGGTTAGCATGTCTTGGGGGTATGTCTTGAAACTAGACTGATATAACAACCTGTTAGTCAGGTTAAGTACATTTATTTAAGTTTTTCCCTAATTTCAATGTTTACAACACTGTTTGAAATCAGATGAAAACAGTACTGGTTGATTACTTTTTCAAATCCAATGGATTTTCCACGTTGATTCCACGTCATAATAATAATGTGTGCCCAGTGGGAAGTGTCATAGCAACCAACAGCCTACATTAGAATCCTTTCTACATGATCTAAAGGAAAACAACTTGATTTGAACTACTCTTTGTACTGTAGTTACGTTTTCATTCACCTGGGAAGAGGTTCTTGTCACTCATGGTTGTACACCTGCCCAGGAACGCAGTATGGTAGTATTGCATATGGGATAACCTAGAGGACGGGAGTAGAAAGTAATTCACTCTTATTCTAACCAACACACACAATACATTCACTTATATTTGACTTGAATTCTGATCACAAGACAGGTTTTGGAGACAGTGTTTAAGAACGTGTGTTGCTGTTGCTGTGTGACCGTGTCAGGGGGTCGTTGTTGGTTGGTGAGGTGTGACCTGCCATGTGACTGCGTGACTGTGTGACTCACCTCATGGGGAAGTAGTGTCCAGCGTCTCCTACATCCACCCACCAGCTCTGCTGCCCTGCTGGCATCTGCCCAATCAGGTAACAAGTCAATGAATAAATAAACACCCAAGGACAAAACAAAGCCACTCCCTGCTGCTCTCTCACACACACAGTGCTCTCTCTCTCTTTTGATCAATGTTGTCTTCATTTTATTAGGATAGTTCAGTGGCCACCTTCTTCCTCTCCATTACTGCTCTATATCCATTACAATTAGGGTTGATATACTATCCTTAAATAAGAAATCTGCATAAGAGCAAACAACGCCACTGTTCACCCACAGCACGTTATTGTTTTTGTTCTGTTGATGAAACGGAGGAGAGGAACATCCATCATCGTGGTAAAAAAAAGAAGTAGTTCCATCATTTGTTTAAAAGGACTACTTGCAGTTCTGTTGTAGGTGCAATGAAGTCAGCGGGTAAAATTGTTTTTCGTTGTTGGAAGGAACTTCTTTGTTGTTGTAATATTGCAAACAAACGTGGCAGTTACATCATTATGGATTCCAGCTTTAAACTGTTTCTTATACTAGCTAGGTTTATACCATACAGTAAGTCTGGCAAAAAGTTATGGTGTATGGTTTGTTCACCACGATACTGTAATTGCACTATACTGTACCTGTGGCAGATTATTATGGATCTGTATGGCTGCTTTGGAGCTTTGTGGTACTGCCAGCTTGCTGCCATGGCTGTTGCAGTACAAACTAGCCTCCTCATGTGGCAGCTTTGGTTCCGTCACAAACCAGAACTCGTTACCGTCAATGAATATGGAAGTCTCGTGGTGCCCACCTGCAACAGATCAATACCATTATTCTCAAATCCTATTTTTAGTACTCAATAAATAAAAAACCTCAGCTCATACTTCTTAACTTTTTTCATCAGAAAAAGTCAAGAGATATTACCAAACCTACATGTCAACACCACTTACCAGGATTGTACCACACTGGGTTCTCAGGAGTTTTTCCTATTTCAGAATGAACAAACAAACAGTTACTTTCAACTATGAGAATGCAAGATTGAACGTGTAAAGGTCACCAAACATTTCCCCAAACTCTTGATTCCTAAATTGGGTTTCTTGTAAAAATGGACAGAGGACTGTTTATGTTGGCCAAACGGTTCAAGCAGGACAAGCAGACACTACACAAGAGACACTTTTGAGTTGAAACTAAGGAGGAGCTAGGACACGTTCACAATCACACGGCCAGTGTGTGTGTGTGTATAGTTACCGCGGGGGATCTGGCAGACCCACTCCAGCCTGGCATCACAGTGGAATGGGGTGGGGTAGAACGGCAGAGGAGGGAATTCATGCATCAGGAAGACAAATAAACTCCTAACGGTTCCTTTCAGTGTCTGGTTAAAGAGAGAGAGACGACAAGCCATGATGCATACTGGTATTTCAACATCAACATGAGATATGATATTACAACCGTAGACAGATATTCATTGACAAAATCTTTCTGTACCCTGGGGGAAGTGCCTTTTATAGATAGTAAAACTCCTGGCCCTGATGATAATGCCTGACAGATTGTAATGCTAGTGCAAGAGAAGTAGCCACTTCACAGGTAGGGAGAGGGAGCTCGGAAATGGAGCATGTGATGTAGGAAGAAGCAGCTGTTCTGCAGTGTTGAGGCTGTATTCCAGCATCTGAACCAACCCACCTTAAAGGCTGTGCAGGCCCGGTTGTACTCATCATCCTCATGGAACTCTTGGGGGAAAATGGCCATGGACACCTTCGGATGAATCACAACATGTATATTATCAGAATGGTTACTTACTATAGTATCTCTACGGGAGTTACACACAGAGGTACAATGAGGTACAATGTGTTTTCCTTTCCTTCCTACTCACAGGCCTGTTGTCGCTCCACTCCCAGGAACCAGCAGCTGGGTTTCTCCTGTTCAGCCCCACCCAGAAGAACCGGTCATCACTGGGACAGACAGGACACAAATACTGTTAACAAACATCTCATTCTCACATCTTTTTTTTTGTTATAATTTTTGGGGCTCAAAAGGCAGTGTTTAAACAATCTTCCAGTGTCGTAAGTATATTGTTGCTAGTGAATGAACCTTCCCCCTGCAGAGCATTGCAGGACAGGGTGTGTCCTGGTGTGAACCACACATGTTACTACTGACAGGAATCAGCTCATATTAGCATAAAGATGATGAGACCATGTACATTTGTGGTAAGTGTGTGGTAAGTGTGTGGTAAGTGTGGTGGGTGTTGGTGTCCATTACAGTGGTGGGAACTAGAGCAGTGTGTAAGCTCTGACCTATGAGAGATATGGCAGTGTGGTGTGTATGTGTGTACTGTATAAAGCAGGCATTAAGTTGCTGTTGTTGGAATGTGGTTATGTTGGAACGTGGCATTGTTTAGTTGAGGTGACTAAACCAGTCTGACTCCTGTGGTTGAGTTTGTGTTATCGCTGAGTTTGTGTGTTATCACTGTGTGTATGTGTGCGTGAGTATATGCGCGAGTGCTGTGTGCAGCGTGTGCGCGCGAGTGGTGTGTGCAGCGTGTGTGCGCGACTGGTGTGTGCAGCGTGTGTGTGTGTGGGTGCGAGGGCCCCTACCTGATGGAGTCTCTCATAACATAGTTCAGGGCCCTCATCTCCTGTGGGTGGTTGAAGCTGGGTAGATGGGCCCCCAGGGCCTCACAGAACCTCTCTGCCTCCTCCCAGGACCGCTTACGACTCAGCCTCTCCTTGTGGAACACCTGGCACAGCATTGCCACGGTTACCAATACTAACACACCAAGACCCTACAGTAATGTTGTTATAACACACTAACGTACCGCAATCGGGTCGTCATGACACCTCAATGTGCAACGGCACAGTAACTTAAACCAACAAGGTCACTAAGGCGCAGCGAGTGGACACATGCTGGTGAGTGAAGTAAACTGGATCTGCGTCATTCATTTCAAGGACACACACAGGCCTACACACACCTTGTAGCAGTAGGAAATGCCAGGCCTGGATGTCCATCCATCGGGACAGGGGAGGTTAGGGTCGGGCTCAGGGACTAGGGGCTGTGGAGCTGCGATGTCTCTCTTACAGATGGAGCCAGCTTTAAACATAGTGCAGTTCTTTACCACCCATTTACCCAGAGGCATGGCTGTGGAAATCACTGCACAGCCCCCTGCTAGGGCTGAAACATACACATAGACACACACGTAAGTATAGACACATATGTAACACACACAGACACACACGTAACTCACGCACACCCATCACGCGTTTCTCTCCCTCTCTCATCACTGAAACCCCAACAGGGTTAAACCCTCACCCAAATACAGAATACTTCCCAGTCTGGACTAACCTGGTTCCAACCAGTCCCAGTTGGTGTATGCAACGTTGGTTCCCGAGCCTTCCTGAGTGACCCACTGGTACTCCCCTGTAGTATTTATGTCCTGGAGGTCAGTCCAGAAATACTGTATCTTTACCTTGATCTCTTCTACAAGGAGTCTATTGATGAAGGCCTGCTCAAACCTGTGGAGAACACATTGAAGAACGATTGAGCCAGCATCCCAAATGGTACCCTATTCCCTATATAGTGCACTACTTTTGACCTTACACCTGTACAAGAGGGAACAAGACTACTTTTCGACCAAACCCTCGTCCACTCTCCCGCCCACCTCCCTTACTGACTGCATCTCGGAAATAAAAACCTGGTTCTCCCAAAACTTCCTCAAATGAAACAGTAATAAAACTGAGGTTCTCCTTATTGGCACTAAATCTACTTTATCCAAAACCGACAGTTTTTCTCTTAATATTGATAACTCCTCCGTTTCACCCTCCCCACAGGTTAAGAGTCTGGGTGTCATCCTTGAGAGCACATTATCTTTTCAATCGCACATTAATAACATTACACGGTCTGCCTACTTCCATCTACGAAACATCAATCGACTCCGTCCCTCCCTTACCCCCCATACTGCCGCCGTCCTTGTCCACAGTCTCGTCACTTCCCGTTTGGACTACTGCAACTCTGTCCTTTTTGGCCTCCCTCATAAATCCCTCCATAAACTTCAACTGGTCCAGAATTCAGCTGCCCGCATCATTACTCAAACCCCCTCCATTCATCACATCACTCCTGTTCTCCAACAGCTTCACTGGCTCCCGGTCCAGTTCCGTATCCAATTCAAAGTCCTTCTGTTAACATTCAAGTTCATCCATAAACTCGTCCCCCCATATTTGTCTGATCTCCTCCAGGGTCCAACTTCTACCCGCTCCCTTAGATCTTCTTCCTCCATACACCTGTCTGTCCCCCCCGCCCGTCTCACCACTATGGGGAGCAGAGCATTCAGCCGCTCTGCTCCCCGTCTCTGGAACTCATTACCATCCCAACTCAGAAACATCGATTCATTTTCCCATTTCAAATCACAACTCAAAACACACCTGTTTAAAACTGCTGGTGGGTGGATCTCACTTGACGTCAACTGCTCTGCTTCTTTTGTTGTTTTTAATGCTGTTCTATGCTTTTAAATGTCTTATGTTTCCCTGTACGGTGTCCTTGAGTGTCAAGAAAGGCGCCTTAAATAAAATGTATTATTATTATTATTAAGACAATTAGTGAGACCACACTGAGTGTTGAAAGTTTATGTAGAATGCTGTTGGGTTTTGGCACCCTTTCAAGGCAATTTCTCAGAAATACAGTGTTTACTTTACAGTGACTGGAAAATAAAGTTAAAAGGAAGAATGAAAGAGAAAACATGGAATGGCTGTACCTGTTGTTTATGGTGAGGTCACACCTGTCCTTGAATGACACTTTGTTAGAGTCCACTTTGTAGCACGAGTTCCCATGTCTCCTCCAGTCCTTTAGGAAGGGGAAGAAATGTAAACAAAACAAATAAATGAACTGTTACTCTACAGCTAGATTCCGTTTTTTGTCCCCAGAAATGAAAACAAAATGAATAAATGAAACAAATGAAATCCATCAAAAGACCTCAACAACCTCGACAAGGTACAGCTTGTCCTGGGAAGAGGAGGTTGAGGCTGGGGAACAATGCTTACCCCTTCAGGAGGGCACCCTGCCGTAGAAGACTCATTCACCTCTCCTTTCTTCTGACACATGAAAGGCAGCTTCTGGTCACAGCTCCCAACCCTCCAGCCATGAGACTGGACAACAGAAAAAGGAGATAAAGGCATGGGTCTAGAGATGCCGTACATAGACTTCCTATAGGGGATGTAATGCCCAACATTTAATGTCTGCTATGAGTACAATGTCATGTTGATGCTATTAAGTGAGCAATGGGACCTGCTGCCTATTTCTTAGCAAAGTGTTGTTAAAACATATCCTTAAGTAGCTATGCAAGATCTGTTGTAGGCTAAACCATCTTGCCAATGATCACACACACACACCCACAACACACACACCTCTCCAGAGTAGAAGACGCAGCCAGAGTCTCCTGAGGGTTGGATAGGTTGATTCCTGCCCCAGTAGGTGAAGGAGACTGGTGTCTCATCAGCCCAGCTAAAGATGGCTGGGTTCCCGGCCCCCATCAGACCGATCCACACGTCCAACACAACATCTGGCAGGAGACCGCCACAACATAACACTCCCTTTAACTAGGGTACAGCAGCTTGATCATTGATTGATTGACTCTGATGATAGAACATACATAAAACAGCCAAAGGGTCTCACAGAAGATAACAGAGCATTTCAACTATGTATCTCTGACCAATGGCATGTCTTCCACACATAGCACAACCGAACCGATGTTATCTAACAGTATTCCACTGTAAAATGCTTTAGATGCCTAATGATAAGCACTATAATGCCTTACCTTGAATCATGACTGATACCTATCACTAGAAGTCTCTAGTCATGCCTCAGGGCAATACAATGCCATACACGACAATTGTGGTTGGTTTCTCTGAGCGTGCAGTGTACCTGCATGGAACTGAGTGCTGATCATCTCAATGCTGTCCAGGCTGTGAAGACTGACCAGGCCTCCTCCGATGGTCTTACAGTAGTTCTCGGCCTGAGCAAAAATCTTTGGTTCATCCTTCACCAGCTTGTAACAGAACATGTTCCAAGGGACCCAGCCCTCGTCACATATGGTGGATTTATACACCAAAGGCTCTGCAGAGAAAAACAAGATCAAAAAAAGATCGATAGAAATAACATTGTGTGAGTTAAAAGGCTAGGATGGCCTGACATGTAAATCAAACATTTGAGCACTTGGAAGAGCACTCTAAAGACAAAACACAGTGTGAAAAATACACGAGTTGAGATGCAAAGCTAGGATGGCCTTAAAATGTAGTGCTCCAGCACCTTGGATAATCGCTACATAAATTCCTTTGGCAGAGGACAGAAATACAGTATATCTAATTGGAGGATAAAAGAGTAAGACCTTCCCTGTTAATGTGATAAACTGATTAACTCTTACCTGTCGCTACTGACTGGGTGACGTTGACGTTTTTCTTACAGACGTAGGGAAGTTTATTTTTGCAGGTCGCACTCTCGTAGTAGTTTTTCGAATTCATGAATCCACAGTCTGACATCCTTAGGATCGATGTGTGTGGCATCTCTACACACACACACACACACACACACACACACACACACACACACACACACACACACACACACACACACACACACACACACACACACACACACACACACACACACACACACACACACACACACACACACACACACACACACACACACACACACACACACACACACACACACACACACACACACACAATCTTAGTTTAGGTATCCTGATGAACCAGAAAATCAGTAGTTATTTCTGTTTGTTTATCAAAGTTAGCAGGCTTGCTCGTTGTTCCTGCTTTGTAGTAAACTCCTCGGTACTGAGGGTGAACAAAAACGCAACCCAGAGAGGTCAAAGGGCTCTGAGTAAGGACAGTGATGTCATCACCACTCTGACACAGCAGTCCAGTCCCAAATGGCAGCCTATTCCCATATACAGTGCACTACTTTTGACTAGGCCACATGCTAATGGTTATATACAGAGGCCCATTCAGACAAGTTGACTTGTTATTCAAGCTCGTTCACAACAATCCTCAAGCACACACACTGCCTGGCCCTGTGCAGTGCTGCGTCCAGTCACAATGACCCTGCCTGCCTTCTCACAACACAACACTGGCCTCTTTGTTTCCCTGGTGGCATTGTGACACAGGCTGGAGAATGAGATGGGTGCCAGGCAGTAGGGTGGTATGGCTGTGGCATACCTGTACCAACCAATGCGTGTACTATACAGTATTTGTGCCATGCCTGTATCGTTGTACTATAAATAGTTGTAACCTAGTTGTGACATTGCTATAACCATATATGTACCATAGTTGTACAAAGTACCATGCTAAAGCAGTGTGTCTGTGTGTCGGTATGTGTTGTGTTGCGTCCTCACTGTTGTCCCAGCGCACGTTGTTGAGGGGTGAGCCGTCTGACCACTGCCAGCCCTGAGACATGTCCAGCTGGTGAAGGCCGATCCACATCCCGTCTGGCATGCTGTTATGGGCCACGTCCACTTCAGTCCACACAGAACAGAGACGAGACCAGAGATTAGACAATCTAAATCTAGCTACAAAGTAGATGACAGAATCTTCATTTTTACTGCCCTTGTGGGCATATATCATATCGGCAATTAGTCAATGACAAATAGCTATGTTTTACCCCTCTTAACAGTCAGTGAAATAGGTTCCCTATGTCTTATAAACTGTGCTGATAATCGTGTAATAATGATGAATGGCAATGGCCAAGTATTTCCAAGTATTGTAGTCCCAAGTACTGTACTCCCAATTACTTCGAAGTAAGTAGTATGTGCGAAGTGGGAGCAATCTTTGCAGTACATGATTCATGTTACCGTTCCTGTAATGCAGGTTTGGGATGTTTGTTTTGTTTGAATGTGGCCATAGACAGCCACTATAGTGGAAGCCAGTCTTACAGATGGGGAAGGTTTGGTCCTCTGAGCTGGACACGCTGAGCAGGTCAGCTCCCTGGCTGCGACAAGAGTCCAGCGCTTCCTGCCATGTCACCGCGACCTGGGACAAAAACTCATAACAGGGTCCCCTCGCAGGGCCACCGAACAGGGCCTTGCAGCTTTCCTCTGTGAGAGAGATCAGAGGGGGGATTCAGCATTGTGGTAGTATGTGTGTGTTCGTCGGGGGTTGTGTGCGTATCCAGCAGTGCCGCTGAACACATTGTTTCGCTACAGCATTTCTCAACTAGCACCCAACAGACAAATGTATTGTTCCATATTTCAGGAAAACTTTGCGTTAAATAAATGCCAAAGAAACAGTGTCTGAACTCCACACGTCTTTCTAAACTAAGTTCCTCACAGAGGATTGTGAGGAATCATCAGACACTGAAAAATGTAATCTGTCAAAAAAGACTTATATTACACTAAACATGCCAAAGAGAAGCAACGAAGGACTTTGTGGGTTCAGAACAGTCTCGCGTAGCCAGACTGGAGCATTCAAAGATTGTGGAAGTAAGCCGTCTGGCTCGAGAGACTAGGTTCAGAGCAGAGTTGGGGTCAAGTCAGTCTTAATTCCAGTCAATTCTGGAAAATTATTTGCACTCCTACGGACAAATTTCACATCCTTAATTCAACTGAGGGGAACTGAAATAGAATTGATGCAAAGATCTTTCTCTTAAAAGGGAAACTCCACCAAGACTAGTAGAGTACTTAAAGGAAAACCCCATCCAAAAACCCACTATCTTTTGGTATTTGTTTCATTAGTCCGTTGTTGATATAATCCCAAAATGTTTTGTATGTCAGCAATCGAGCAACTGAATTTGATTGCTGTCAGAAAGTTACAACTGACTAATACCAAATAAACAAATACCAAAAGATAGTTTTTGGATGGGGTTTTCCTTTAAGTACTCTACTAGTCTTGGTGGAGTTTCCATTTAAGAGAAGGACGTAGAAAGATCTTTGCATCAATTCTACTTCAGTTCCCCTCAGTTGAATTAAGGATGTGGAATTTTCTAGTACTAGTTCATTATATGTGAAGGGAAACGGTACTAGTAGTAGATTAATTCCAGAATCATGATTTATATCTATAATAAAAAGAAGAAAACTTGCCATGTTTTAGACAATATCCCATCTTTTTGTCAGCGTCATAGTCGGAGGTTGTGGAACACCAGTATAGTTCAGACGATTGGTCGTCGGGGAGGCACTCGTGGTACCAGCTGCCATTGTAGTGGAAGGGAAACTCACAAGGCTCCCCGGTCGACGTCCCATTGGTGGTGTGGACAACTATGGGTAGAGAAGAAAAATAATTAGAATTAATCCCATGGCACCCATTTCAAATGAGTTTATTAGGAATATCGGAGATAGTATTCAATCTGGACACATCTAAAGATATGACCTCGCACAGTTTGACTGTCAACTCAACTGGATTTAGTATGTAGGACAGGTCTGTGTACAGGTCCTTAATGTAGGACCTGTACACAGAAGAACATTCATTAAATGCAAAAGATGCTGCTTTCAATGGAGAGCCAGAGTTTAGATAATGATAAACTGTATCATTTAGCAGAAGGCTACTGGCAAACAACTGCCATAGATATGACTTCAAATGGAACAGGGTCAAGGGTATTTAATGTGATGCACAGGTGGCGTCAATTGGGTATGGCACAGTATGGCAGCCACATACCCTAGTTCAACACAAACAATGTAAAATAGGTTACTAAAATCATTCCAATGCGGATTAAAATGCAAATGCAGTTTAGCGATATTAGCGGGCTAGCTTTAGAACCATGTGGACAGCTCTGGGGCAGGCTGTTTATCGGCAGCAGAGAACATGTTTTAGGATGCCTCGGAGCGGGAGGGAAGGCCGCGGTGAACAACGCAACTTTTCTCTCAAAACAGTGCAGAGGTGGAAGATAGCTGTAGATAGCTCGGTAACTGCTGTTCGACTCGACAGGAAACTAAACTAGAGTTTTAATTCCCAGTGCTGAGCTAGTGTGTAGCAGCTAACTGCTGTGTGACTGCTGTGTGAATGTTAAGTCCCCTATCGACTGAGCCGAATGAAGCTACAGCAGCCAAGGTGATAAAGGCTGGAGTCAATTAAGCTGTTCTCCAAATTGCATTTTAGAGTTTTGTGTAGAAATGCAGCAAATGAGCTTCAACTTGATAAAAAATATCACTTTGCCATACTCTAAGTTTAGTTGAAATGATGCCCATCTGCAAGCGTAGCTAAGTGAAAATGAAAGTAAGTGTGTAAATGCAGGCCTTGCTGAGTCATATTAGCTCTGTCAACAGTTACAAGGAAGACTAATTCTGGGTTCCCCTAAAACATGTGACTGCCAAGGAGAGCTCTGTACAGTGTACCTGACATTAGCATACAACAGACCACGCTAAATCTATTGTCTCCAAGTGATACAGGATGTTCTTCATAAAGATATCAATGGAAGTGTCTAGGTACACTACCGTTCAAAAGTTTGGGGTCACTTAAAATGTCCTTAAAAAAAAAATTGGCCATTAAAATAACATCAATTTGATCAGAAATACAGTGTAGACATTGTTAATGTTGTAAATGACTATTGTAGCTGGAAACTGCAGATTTTTTATGGAATATCTACATAGGCGTACAGAGGCCCATTATCAGCAACCATCACTCCCGTGTTCCAATGACACGTTGTGTTAGCTAATCAAAAGGCTAATTGGTCATTAGAGAACCCTTTTGCAATTTTGTTAGCACAGCTGAAAACTGTTTTCTTATTAAAGAAGCAATAAAACTGGCCTTCTTTAGACTAGTTGAGCATCAGCATTTGTGGGTTCAATTACAGGCTCATAATGGCCAGAAACAAAGACCTTATTTCTGAAACTCGTCAGTCTATTCTTGTTCTGAGAAATGAAGGCTATTCCATGCGAGAAATTGCCAAAAAAAATGAAGATGTGTACGCTGTATACTATTCCCTTCACAGAACAGCACAAACTGTCTCTAACCAGAATAGAAAGAGGAGTGGGAGGCCCCGGTGCACAACTGAGCAAGAGGACAAGTACATTAGAGTGTCTAGTTTGAGAAACAGACGCCCCACAAGTTCTCAACTGGCAGCTTCATGAAATAGTACCCGCAAAACAGTCTTAACGTCAACAGTGAAGAGGCGATTCCGGGAAGCTGGCCTTCTAGGCAGAGTTGCAAAGAAAAAGCCATATCTCAGACTGGCCAAAAAAAGAAAAGATTAAGATGGGCAAAAGAACACAGACACTGGACAGAGGAAGATTGGAAAAAAGTGTTATGGACAGACGAATCTAAGTTTGAGGTGTTCGGATCACAAAGAAGAACATTCGTGAGACGCAGAAAAAATGAAAAGATGCCGGAGGAGTGCTTGACGCCATCTGTCAAGCATGGTGGAGGCAATGTGATGGTCTGGGGGTGCTTTGGTGGTGGTAAAGTGAGACATTTCTAAGTGTCCCCAAACTTTTGAACGGCCGTGTATATCTAAGTTCAGTGCATTCTTGTAAAATGTGGCTAGAGGTTTTATACATGTAAATAAGCATAGATAGGCCTACATGAGATGGGCAAAACTATGTTTATTATATTCTATGATGTCCTATTCTATTCCATTAGGAGAAAAGACGCTCAGAGGACAGAACACACTCACTGCGCATCGGCCGATGGCAGATATTATTGGTCGACTCATCTCTCCTCCAGGCGTCTGAGGAGTCGTGCTTGGCACTGACCAGCCCGTCGGTCACCGTGAGGCCCATCGGGATCATCGTATAGATGGCCTCGTCCAGGCAGAACCACAACAGCATGGTGCCCTCTATCCAGCTACAGCTGAACAGAGACAGGGTCCCGGTCTTCAAATCCAGACCCAAGCACTGGGACGTGCCCACGTGGAAGAGACGGTGGTCGGACCCCCACTTCCACTGGGACCCCCTGGAGCCATCACACTCCCCCAGGGTCATGTTGAACCCAGACCCTCCAGACTTAGCCCCTGCTATCCCGGAAACTCCAGTCCCAGACGTGGACATAGCTACCAGGCACTTCCCTGTGCTCACATGCTGGATGGTGAAGGTGTCGTTACCTGGAAATGATCATGAACATACTGTAAGTAAATATAGTGATATTATAGTCATAATAAAGTGTTAGTAAATATAGTGATATTATAGTCATATTAAAGTGTTAGTAAATATAGTGACATCACTGCAACACTATAAGTTCATTCAACACAATATTTTAGTACGTTTACAATATATTTTGTATCACTATTCATTATATATTTTGTATCACTATTCACTATTCAAATCTGTTGTTCTGCCCCTGAACAAGGCAGTTAACCCACTGTTCCTAGGAATGTTTAGTTGATATCTACCATGTCCCATCTAAATGTCAGTTTAGCTGCTGGTTATCTTTGCCTAAATAGTTCAGCTTGTCGTGGAGGCAAGGGGACCAAGACTAAATGTCAAGGCAATCAACAGTCAGATAAGCAAACAAATGATCTAGAAACGGCAGGGGTCTATTGGGCCTGTGCTTAACATGGTCTCCAACATTGATTGCTGATAATATTCTCAGTGAGCAGGCCAATTGCTTGTATCCTCCATCATGTGGCAGCCTTAAACCCATTAAACATTCTACCAACAATACAGAGCTGTTTTATCATTTCCTAATCTCGACTAAAGAATTGAATTGAATTAGAGGCCAATTAAATACAACTGGGTGTGATGTTTCACTCTGAACTGGGTGTGATGTTTCACTCTGAACTGGGTGTGATGTTTCACTCTGAACTGGGTACGATGTTTCACTCTGAACTGGGTGTGATGTTTCACTCTGAACTGGGTGTGATGTTTCACTCTGAACTGGGTGTGATGTTTCACTCTGAACTGGGTGTGATATTTCACTCTGAACTGGGTGTGATGTTTCACTCTGAACTGGGTGTGATGTTTCACTCTGAACTGGGTGTGATGTTTCACTCTGAAACAGTGTGCTTTTGATGAGCTGAAAATATTTATTTTCAACAATTAAATACAGTATAAAGTATTTAATTCTCCATAATGTATTGACCTGATTTACTGGACAAACTAGGAAGAAAAACTCAACTGACAGTAACTGTCATAAATGTAAAACCATAAATGATATCATGTGTACTGTATAAATAGGTTAGCAGTTGAACTCAGAAACATGACAGACTGCATCTCTGAGTTGAACATGATGAATATGAGATGAGCTATTTATAAACTGTTACAGCAACATTGTGTATGTCGAATTAGGTGGCCTACGCTCATTAAAGAGAAGCTAACAGTACTTGATCATGGGGATATGATAATGTTTTTACAGTTACACCAACAACGACCACATTCTGCAACATTTGGATCACTTCAACTGCGAGCAACCTTGCAGCAATGACTTTGCAACATTGTACCAACAGACTCAATAGGGCTGCACATTCTAAACGCGAGAGGGGCTTCAAGACGTCATTCTTTAAATCCTGATGGATATACTTTATAAAATGGTCATTACGCATTTTGAAAGCAGATAAGGAATTTGATTGGCCATAAACGAAACTAAACCAAAGTCCACATATGGCTTAAAAAAAACAAGTTGATTATACGGCAAACGTACGTTACTTTCTTCTTTTAAATTGAACAAAGGGGCTTCACGTCCCATTATTGAACCTAACCCCCCCCCCCCATTCAAAACAATAATAGGCTACCAGGAAACGCGACAATCTTCCAGCGAATTTATCCAGTTATGGGGCGGGCATGCCTAGTGACGAAAATGAAAAGCACTTTACTTACCAGAATATGTAGTTGATGCGCAACTTCCAAAACAAATAGGTTTTCCCCAAAATAATAAGAAAAAACATAAGTAAACCGTTGCTTGAAGTGTAATTTTCTCCATGGTTATAATACCACGGCTTCTCTATTCGGACTCATACGTCTCCAGTAGCCAGCCTACAGTTTGCGCATACCCAATTCTGCGTTTCAAAGTAGCACGAGCATACTTTACAAGTGTTGACTGACAGCTGGTTGACTAACCTCATACGGTTAACGGATTCTGCGTGTTGCTCCATGTTGGCTTGTGATTCGCCAACAGTCGACTACGCATCACAGACCACACCCAGTCCGCGAACTGAAAAGGACAACTTTATTGATGTTATTTTGCAATATAATACACAATTCACAGTACATATGTATTATGCTGAGTCAACGACAAAATACACTGATAAATAAAGAAAAGTATGTTGATGCTGCGTCTCCAACTATCACAAGCCACTGTCAATTATTTCAAAGACAAGCAAATAAGAACAGCAGTGAAACATCATGCAGTGAATCATCTCAAACAAGCCCGCATTCTCAGCCAACAAGTCAGGCCAGTCCGTAGAGGCCATTGCCAGACAAAGGATTTCTCCCAAATGGCACCATATTCCCTATAGTGCACTACTTTTGACTACTTTTGAATAGGGAATAGGATGCCATTTGGAACGTAACGAGAGAGACCCAGGAGTCCATCCTACTCAGTCTCCCTCATCCACATGTCACCCCTGCCCTAGTCCCACACCACAGAACATTTCAATGCAAATGACTAATTTCAAAGCAAATATGGTAGAAATTAACAGGATGAAGACAATATTCGGATACCACCCCCACAGTGCACTGCAGACCATCTCAATGCAGATGACTCGTTTCAAAGCAAACGTGGTATAGCAAGACACAATTCAGATACAACTTGGATACAGCTTCATTTTATTAACACTGAAGGCACATATCATTTGTTATGAACATCATCAGTACAAAATAACAAGAGACAGTAAACATTTTCAAGCATCCGTGATATTTTCTTGCATGTATTTCCTTCCACACAACAGGAAAAAAATGTATCAACATATTTCATATCTAATAACTCTGTGTACCCAATATACAAAAACTACAACAGGTAACACAGCACAGACTGTACCTCATAACAAACAACCCACACATAAGTCTACTTAAAATACTGAATTATTTCTCAATGAGCTACCATTTACATAACAGTACTTTGTTACATCATTTTTGTTTCATCAATACAAGTTTCTTTACTCCTACATTTTGACAGATGTGTGGGCCAAATGAACAAAATGGAAGTGAATGACAAATACTTTTCTCGTAATGATAAATATTAAAACATAAATAAATGCCTGCATTTTCTCTTCATTTTTTCTTCACTTCCTCTTATGAATATCATGTATGTAAAAAATACTGTGAGGGTGTGAGTGTGTGTTCTGTGTGTAGGAAAATATGCAATAAACAACAGCAAAAAATGAAAAACTAAAACATAATCTTTCTGTGTTGCATTGACGGAGTTTGGTGCAACAAAGTGCTAACAAAGAAACACTGTACTTTAATGACACTTTACATTTCAAAAACACAACTTGGAATTGATTTGGGGTCTTACTTCTGTGCATAAATAAAATACATACAAGATGACTTCAGAATGTATTGCAAAAGTAGGACTTTGTCTTTGCTGTAAAGAACAACTGAATCACGGCCATTGTTATCTTAAACAAGAAGAAAATAGTTTTGGCCCTGTACAAGGCATTACAGAAAACTAGTCTTCACTGCGTGAAAGACTTGTGCTCACAAATTTAGTCGGTAGCAGCATTAGTGGGAGCCGTTGGCATTGCACCAATATAACAAAACAACCTTACAGTCGATTTTCAAATGCATACATTAGAATGTCAACGCCTTTCAAAGTACTTGGGATAACAGCTGTAATCCTTTGCAGACAAAACTTACTCACACAAAGATGCACTCCCCCACTCTCAGCCACACGATTGGTCTCTGGTTCATCAACTACTTGTATAAAGCACCGGAGGTTGGTGGCACCTTAATTGGGGAGGACGGGCACGTGGTAACGGCTGGAGTTGAATGGTATCAAATAAATCAAACACCTGGATTCCAGATGTCTGATGCCATTCCATTTGCTCCGTTCCAGCCATTATTATCAGCCGTCCTCCCCTCAGCAGCCTCCTGTGGATTAAAGTGGATAAAGCTAATTGGGCTCTGACATCCTTCTCTAAGTTTCCTTGCTGTGGTCCATGTCAGACTCCACAGAGACATACCATTCTTCACAGTCACACAGAGAGTAGGGCCCATTCCCATGCTTTACCCAACTTTAGAGAACACCACCATTTTGCTGTCTCCAATAATAAGGTGCCTTTTCCAGATGCACTTATTCCCTATATAGTGCACTACTTTTGACCAAAGCAGTGCACTATATAGGGGAAAGAGTGCCATTTTGGACACAGCCCTATTCTCCAGAGTGAGCTTCCAGATCTGCGATGAGAACGTTTCCATCGGAGTCTGTGGCCTGGGAACTAGTATGTCTGTAGTACGCGTTTCCCAGGGACGGCAGTCTGCGGAAGCGCGTCATGTTCCTCTTGTAGACGAACCAGAGCACCGCCACCAGCACGGCAAAGATCAGCATGGCCACCAGGACCGCGGCTGGGACGATACTGTGGTGCAACCCTGGAAGAGACACAGAGTTGTGAGTTTACTGGAAATTGAAGGCTCTGTTAGTCATGGTAGAGGCTGCTCCCAAGATACCTTGAGTTGCCAAACTGTTAGAATGTAAATGAGAAACACAGCATAACTGTTAATAGCCTCAATTAAATACCTACCATTTAGTGGCTCCACTTCTACCTCAGGGATCGTATCTGCAAAGAAGGCGATCTGTTTAACTTGACTGATCTATAGAATATATACATATACACTGTACAAAAGCAGAACACAAAGCATAGTCATAATAGCAGTTGGAGGCTAGTGAGAGGCTGCGTTTACACAGGCAGCCCAATTCTGATATTTATTTCAATTATTGGCAAAAAGATCTGATTTGACTGGTCAAAAAAACAATTATTGGCAAACAATCTAATTTGATTGGTCAAAGGGCAAATTAGTGGCAAAAGATCCGATTTGGGCTGCCTGTGTAAATGCAGCCAAAATGTCGCTACGCCACCTGAGTTCGTTTTGCAGACGAAGCCCAGTCTGTCAGTGCACTGAGAGAGGAGCCACATCCCATCAGACACCCTGGTGGACACACAGGTGTCTGCTGTCAGCAGGCTGGCGTCTGGGGCCTTGAAGTTCCAGTTGGAGTAGTCCATAGGAGAACCATCGAACCATGCCATGGAGTCCGCTAAATTGGACCAGACAAACAGATCAAATCAAAATACTACTTGAAAAATTTGAAATTCTTTACGTTACTAACACTATTAAGCTGTGTCTTATCCCAGTTCTGTCCGAAGCGCTTACATTGTCTGTCTTTTGCCAGCTGTTGGTTTATATTGTACGCCAAACCAGAAAGGCTGCTTATTTTGATGAGTAGAGAGGAAACCTGGGGAAGCATGTGCTTACTGTCAGTGTTGAAGAACATCCCCAGCCAGACAGTTTGATGTGGGAAGCCATACGACCACAGCTGCTCCAGGACGAACCTGTTTTCCGTCTCTGTCTGTATGGTCAGGACCTCTGACGTGTTCGCTGGAAGAGGGAAAAACCCACCAAACCTTCATTATTACATGTGTATTACTGAGCATGAAGAAGGCAATTCTCTGTCAATGGTTTGCACCCTCAGATCTACAGCTACAGTACAGTATTAGCTACTAGAATGGAGTTAATACATGGATCCCATAGGGGGAGCTCTCACCAAACATTACATTTTGGACAATTATAACAGGGAGTCATCACAAGGAAATTCCCATAGAGAGAGATCTATTAAATCCTTGATCCATCCAAGCATGAGACCTACTGTAATTGACTCCATGGTGTACTGGAGACTTGCACGATGAAGTTGCTGAATTAAGGACAGTTTTGCAATTTCCCCTTATGGGTTAAGGTTAGAATTTGGGCAGGGGAACCTGATCTTAAATCTGTGCTTGAGGGCAACATCTGCCGAGAGTTCCTGTACCTTTGTGTTTGCAGTGCTCTCTGGCCTCCTCCAGGGTCAGTCTCTGGACCACGGGCTCAAAGCTGTAGCAGCTGGCGCCAAACCTCACCCACGTCGATGGACACACAACCTCATAGGTGGTGAACGCATTACTCTCTATGGGAGAGCATTTAGAAAAGCAGTATTGTGCATTTGAAACTCTTGAGGAGGGACTAACAGCACAGGAAGCTTTAGTATCCACTGTTTTATAATATGCTAGGACCCAGCCTATACTCACTAGGTGGTGGGACATGACACAGGGCTCCCTGGAGCGGCATCTCACAGTCGGCCCTCCTCCAGCCCCCGGTGACGTCCATGTACACACAGTCCCCCAGGATGAAATCATCATCATCGGCCGCATCCCAGTGGGTGAAGACCGTGTCACTGCCATCAGACCACTGGTAGTTGATCCCATCCTATAGGGCCATACAGTCGCAGGCAGGAAGGAGGTGAAACACACTCTTAGGGTGAGCCTACATTGCTAAGGCGGGTTGCTAAGGGAGAGGACGGGGTTGTAGGTCATGTCACGCAACGGAGCAGAAAGAGTAGAGGGCAGCAGGCAATGTTAAAAGGTTCGGCTTGGGTGAAGTGTGGTGTTTATATACCAATGTGTCTGGCATTGTGTAGAGCGCTGTGAACCAATTCTCTCCTTTCCTGTCCTCATTCCATATTTCACGAGTAAGACATTCCTTGAGTCTATGGGATTCTTGGAAACACATGTTGTGAGTGGCTTCGAATTCCTCCCAGCCGGCCCGGCGGTTGAGAAAAACTACTCCCATACTGTGTTGAGTGAAGCACAAATATGCGCCCCAAATGGCACCCTATTCCCTACATAGTGCACTACACTTGACCAGAGCCCTATCGGTCTTGGACAAAATTAGTGCACTATAAAGTGAATAGGGTGTCATTTGGGACGCAAACATAGTTATGCATGGGCTGTGGGCCAGGAGGAAAGCTCTGGACAACTGCAGTAACGGGATAAGTTACAATGTGATAAATATCTCTGTTTGTCGCAGGATATCAGCTATAAGAAATATATTGGTATATAAACATCAAACATACAGCGCATTCAGAAAGTATTCAGACCCCTTGACTTTTTCCACATTTTGTTATGTTACAGCCTTATTCAAAAATGTATTAAATAGTTTTTTTCCCCCTCATCAATCTACACACAATAGAAAATGGAAATATCACATTTACATAAGTATTCAGACTTTACTCAGTACTTTGTTGAACAACCTTTGGCAGAGATTACAACCTCAAGTTTTCTTGGGTATGACACTACATGGTTGGCGCACCTGTATTTGGGGAGTTTCTTAAATTCTTCTCTGCAGATCCTCTCAAGCTCTGTCAGGTTGGATGCACAGGTATTTTCAGGTCTTTCCAGAAATGTTTCGATCGGGTCCGGGCTCTGGCTGGGCCACTCAAAGACATTCAGAGACTTGTCCCGAAGCCTGTCTTGGCTGTGTGCTTAGGGTCGTTGTCCTGTTGGAAGGTGAACCTTCGCCCCACTCTGAAGTCCTGAGCGATCTGGAGCAGGTTTTCATTAAAGATCTCTCTGTACTTTGCTCCATTCATCTTTCCCTCGATCCTGACTAGTCTCCCAGTCCCTGCCGCTGAAAAACATCCCCACAGCATGATGCTGCCACCACCATGCTTCACCGTAGGGATGGTGCCAGGTTTTCTCCAGACGTGACGCTTGGCATTCAGGCCAAAGAGTTCAATCTTGGTTTCATCAGACCAGAGAATCTTGTTTCTCGTGGTCTGAGTGTCCTTTAGGTGCCTTTTGGCAAACTCCAAGCAGGCTGTCATGTGCCTTTTACTAAAGGAGTGGCTTCCGTCTGGCCACTCTACCATAAAGGCCTGATTTGGTGCAGTGCTGAAGAAATGGTTGTCCTTCCGGAAGGTTCTCCCATCTCCACAGAGGAACTCTGGAGCTCTGTCAGAGTGACCAAAAGGTTATTGGACACCTCCCTGACCAAGGCCCTTCTCCCCCAATTGCTCAATTTGGCCGGACGGCCAGCTGTAGGAAGAGTCTTGGTGGTTCTAAACTTCTTCCATTTAAGAATGATGGAGACCACTGTGTTCTTGGGGACCTTCAATGCTGCAGACATTTTTTGGCACCCTTCCTCAGATCTGTGCCTCAACACAATTCCTTCGACCTCATGGCTTGATTTCTGCTCTGACATGCACTGTCAACTGTGGGACCTTATATAGACAGTTGTGTGCCTTTCCAAATCATGTCCAATCAATTGAATTTACCACAGGTGGACTCCAATCAAGTTGTAGAAACATCTCAAGGATGCTCAATGGAAACTAGATGCACCTGAGCTCAATTAAGAGTCTCATAACAAAGGGTCTGAATACTTATGTAAATAAGGTATTTCTGTTTTTAATTTTTTAATAAATGTGAAAAAAATTCAAAAAACCTGTTTTCGCTTTGTCATTATGGGGTATTTTGGGTAGATTGATGAGGAAAAATGATTTAACAAAATAACAAAACGTAGAAAAAGGGGAAGGGGTCTGAAAACTTGACGAATGCACTGTATTCACATAAGAGTTGTGAATGCGTGTATGTGAATAGAAAGTGCCCAAATGGGAATTAGTTGGCCTACTTTTGATTTGAGGAGATCAGATACATTTGGTTATGATATGGTGCAAACATCCTGTGACTAGTCACAAAGAGGACATCACCATGCTTTGAAAGAATGACATGGACTGGAGAGGGAGAGAACAAAAAAACCGCAAGAGTAAACAGACTGTCAGATGCACGCGGTCTCAGGCATTTCTTTCCAACATTACTTCATTGTGGCCATGCTGTTTATAAAAGACCTCTAGCTAGAGCTCTTAGCTGTTTCCTTGCCGTAACGTAAATCTAATATACACACTCCTACCATCATCAAAGGTCAATTCATGCCGCAGACCAACTTCAACATGCTTGTTAACGAGCATTATCTACACACACACACGCCCACACGCACGCACGCACCGGCACACACACACACATACATACACACAGCCCAGGCAGGTAGCAGTACTCAGCAATATAGTATAATACATACGTCTTGACTATACAGTCCAATCCAGTGGGGGAATGCCAATCTATTGACAAGGACAGTAAGGAAAGCCTGGTGGAAGGGGTCGGTAATGCTCACTAGCTCAGACTCAGACTCTAAGCACATATGCAGCGCCTCGTACCAGCTCATGTTGCCACGGGCAACCCTGTATCTGCGGTTCTTGTACTCAATATTGTCAGGGAGAGGGTGGAGGTAGGAGTGGGATGGGGGTTTAGTTGCGTCTGTTGCAGGGAAGGAGAGACGGAGAGGAAAAGATGAGAGATTGTTTCATGAGGAAGCAAGGGCATCGATTTGTCACAAAATCAACAGAAACACTAATTTCATTGTTCAACCATTCCTGAAGGGGATTTCTCTCAGTGAGGAGACTCAACGGGATGCCATTTTGAGAGCACAAAATAGAATGCTATAACCGTTTAATTAATGAGGTAATACAGACATGAGTGGTGATATCTCAGCTCTGGGTGTCTGAATGAGGGTGAGTGAGTGACACAGAATGCATGCAGACAGAGGGGAGTCCTACCTTGGGGTCTCTGACAGACAAAGCCATACCCACTTTCTGTGCACTTCTCATCGAACCACTTCCCTGTCAGGTGGAAGTTGTGGTTGATGGAGAGCACCGTGCACAGAGGACCGTCCCCGCCCAGGGGCCCACTCAGCCACTCATCCTGCAGAGGGGCACCCACACACACACGCACGCATACACACACACACAGAAAGGTACACAGACACACACACGCCCCAATCAATACACTATACAGAGAACATCACCAAAGCACAAAGACAATATTTTATGTTTCATTTAACCTCAAATCTCCGTAGAGGAGGTCTTACCATCACAGGGTTCTTGGGTTCTACAGGGGACCAGTTGGTGTAGCTGACAGGTTTCCCATTGGTCCATTTCATGGTGTCCTCATCCCGTAGACCAATCCAAACGCCCACTGTCCCGCCCTGGAGCAGCATGGTGATGTACGCTTGCTCGATCTCGTCTTGGATGGCGACCAGCGTGCCTTGGAAAGAGGAGCAGATAGACTGGGCGTCTCTCCAGCTCTTCCCCTCCTCAGAACTGTTGGGGAGGTGCAGCAGGAGACACTGCCAGAAGACACACAAAACACAGGACAGAAATCTAGCAAGGTTTTGGTATAGTTCCAGCAACTACATTTTTCCTTGTACAGTGTGATAGAAAAAGTACGTATTTAATTGATCTATTTGATATTAATGGTTAACAATTACAGTTTTTTACGATTGTTTACACACTAAAATAAAAATTTCCACACAATTTGCAAAATTCTACTCCAATGAGCAAAACACCTCCACAGATTTGCACAACATTACACACAATGTCTGCTTCACCCTTTTTGCAAAACATTACACACAGTGATTTGTAAAACTCTACACACATTTTCTCACCTTAGACACAGATAAGGATTTTGAGGTTACTTCCTTGTCATTACAAAGCCCCGGATTGCCAATGACCACACTAATGAACTAAGATTGGATAATCACATCCACCAGGTGTGGAAGCACACATGTGCTAATTTGAAAACGCAGCACTCAGGTGTGCTATAAAAGGCAGCAGGTGAGTTCACCTGTCTTCAACAAAAATGGAAGGAGCTAGAAGAAGAAGAAGAAGAAGAGTGAGAATGAGAGGGGGAGCTCAAAGAGGAGATGAAGGAGGTAGAGGAAGAGGAGAAGGAGATAGAGGAAGAGGCCTAGGTAGAGGAAGAGGAGAAGGAGGTAGAGGAAGAGGAGAAGGAGGTAGAGGAAGAGGCCTAGGTAGAGGAAGAGGAGAAGGAGGTAGAGGAAGAGGAGAAGAAGGTAGAGGAAGAGGAGATATAGGAAGAGGCCTAGGTAGAGGAAGAGGAGAAGGAGGTAGAGGAAGAGGAGAAGGAGGTAGAGGAAGAGGCCTAGGTAGAGGAAGAGGAGAAGGAGGTAGAGGAAGAGGAGAAGAAGGTAGAGGAAGAGGAGATAGAGGAAGAGGCCTAGGTAGAGGAAGAGGTAGAGAAGGACTTGAAGAGTTGATAGAACCTGAACAAAGAAGACGAGGACCAAATTTGACTCAAGAAATCCGTGCAACACTTATTGACCATGTTATCAACCATGGACTGACACTGATGGAAGCTGGACAAAGAGTTCAACCAAATCTCAGCAGAAATACTGTTGCGTCAGTAATTCGGACATTTCATCGAGAAAACAGGTAAGCTAACCACACAGTACATTGAAACTGAAGCTTGCTGTACTTATCATCAATATTGTTTACTGTGACATTTGACAGTAGGCTGCATGTGTATTTTTATATATTTGTTTTACATAGGATTGAGGGTCGAGGACACCAAGGTGGAAGGGGCCCTATGTTCACTCGTGCACAAGAGGCCGCCATTGTGAACATGGTTTTGACCAATAATTGTATCAGGCTGCGAGAAATCCAAGCCAATATCATCAATGATGACCATATTTTCAATAACATCCAACGAGTCTCTCTGTCAACATTAGGTCGAATCCTCAAGAAAAATCAAATATACATGAAGCAACTGTATCGGGTACCATTTGACAGAAATTCAGAGAGAGCGAAACATCTGCGCAATGAGTATGTGGAGGTATGTATTGTTCACCTTACTATGGTGTGGTATTGTGCACTGCTCATAATGTTCTGGCACAAAAATACTGTGCAATAGATATTGAATAGCATCCTATTGTCTTTTACTGTGTTTCAGAGAGTCTTGCAAATGGATGCTGCAGAAATTCAACATGAATTTATATATGTGGATGAGGCTGGATTTAACCTTGCGAAAACAAGAAGAAGAGGGAGAAATGTAATTGGACACAGGGCAATCACCAATGTGCCAGGGCAGCGAGGGTAACATCACCCTTTGCGCTGCTATTACACAAAATGGGGTCCTCCACCACCATGCAAATCTGGGACCCTATAATGCAAATCTAATACTTGCATTTCGTGACAGATTGCACGAGATTGTCACAGCATTAAACCAAGTGGACCAGATGCGGTACATTGTCGTTTGGGACAATGTCTCATTCCATCGGGCTGCTCTGGTCCAGAATTGGTTCCATGAGCACCCTGAATTTGAAGTCTTATACCTTCCCCCATACTCCCCCTTCCTGAATCCAATAGAATAGTTTTTTTCAGCATGGCGGTGGAAGGTATACGACCTGCGGCCCTATGACCGTTTGCCCCTCATTCAGGCCATGGAGCAGGCCTGTGATCATATCGAAGCAGCTTCTGTGCAGGGGTGGATTCGTCACACGAGGCGATTCTTCCAACGGTGCCTTGCCAATGAAGACTGTGATGTGGATGAAATCTTATGGCCTGATCCAGCCAGACGGAGAGATGATGAATAGTTACAGTATTCTTGTTGCTTTTACAGTAGTTTTTCTTCAGAGTCAAAGTGTATGTACTTCATTCAGTAATTTTTATTTGTCTACAGATTTTATTTGTTTCATTGATTTCATTGTTGGTTGATTACTGTAACTGATTATGGTAAGAAATACTGTAAGTATTGAAATAAATACTTGAAATATTCAGTCTGCAGCATCAGTGTTGTGCAGTGCTTGGTAAGTTTATAGTAGGCCTATTTGTGTACATTCTCCTATATCTCAAACTAATCATGAAGAATGTTGTGGGTTTGTCACTATTTTTTTTTCATCTAAATTATCCCTTACATAACAATGTCTGGCCAAAAATCTAGCACATGCTATTTCCTAAAATTAGATTTTTACAATTGTGTTTTTTATTTATCACAGCAGTGTGAAACTGGCTGCAATAGTGTCTGATCATTGAGGACTGTGTTGGTTAAATGAAAACTAATAGCATTTTCACAAATATGTGTATATGTTTTGACTGAAGTGTGTATGTTTTGACTGAAGTGTGTCATTTTGCAAACAATCTAGGAATTATGCAAATTGAGTGTGGTGTTTGGATAATTGTGATTATATTTTGAAAAAAAGAACCCGGTTTTCAAAATTGCGTGTAAACAATTGAAAAAAACTGTAATATTGAACTAATAGTAAGACATTTGTGTCGTAATAGTGTCTGTGTTTTAATGGTCTCCACTCTTGTTCCCTGCAGCTAATCTGGGCGTATGGTCACAAAGAGATGGCTTGAGCTGACAACTGAGTTAAAGACTGCATTACATAGACAAGAATGTGCTTTACTAGAGATAGCTTAGGAGTAGAACAATTCCTCATTGTCTCTAAATCCTCCTTGCATCTGGGGAACTAAGCTAGGGTGGGGTTAAGACAACAACCCACGTGCAGATAACGACAGGATGAACCCAGAGTGGCTTATGATGCTCCTTGGTCTACATGAGGGGGGTTGAACCAACCATTTCTGAGCATTGTTAGTGTCAGCTATATATAGGACTCTGCATTAGTGTAAAGGTTAGGTTACTCGGTCCAACACTCAAGGCTGGGGGGTCGACCAGCCTCCTTATTGCAATAATTCATCGATATTAAATAAAGATGATTATTTAAAGAAATGACCAAGTCTCTCTCAGTACTGAATTTCCACGACAACGGTCAGATGGCCAAGAGAAACTCAAATCAAATCAGATGTTATTTGTCACAAGCTCCGAATACAACAGGTGTAGACTTACCTACGAGCCCATTCCCAACAACGCAGCGTTAAAAAGGAAGACAAATATTTGCTAAATAAAAAAGGAAATAGTAACACAATAAAAACAATAACAAGGATATATACTAGGAGTACCAGTACTGGGTCACTGTGCAGGAGTACGAGGTAGTTGAGGTGATTGAGGTAATACAATATGTACATGGAGGTTGGGGTAAAAGTGACTAGGCAATCAGGATATAAAATAATGGGCACTAAACTATACAAACTTCCATTCAAGCCCTACCATGCAGAGGCTTTGAAATGAATAAAAGGATACGAGATGAGGTGAACCTTGTGTCCGAAGTAGAGCCATCTCTCTGGACAGCCTCCGATGTAGTGAGGCTCTCTGGGAATCTCCACCACGGACGCGGTCCGGCGCTTACATACGTGAGCATGGAGACCGCCACACTCACCCGCCGACCACTGCCCTGTTGGTCACAACACGTCAAAGAGAAGTCGGTCATGGTTTGTATGTGTGCGCGTGTGTGTATGTGTGTGTGTGTGTGTGTGTTCTCACCTGAGATAGAGGACATGGTCACACAATGTTTCTGTTTCACTGGGGCATCATGGGAGCTTCCTTCTGCCCAATTCTGATAATCCACAGTGGAATCATCACTCCAACTGTACACACACACACACACACGTGCACACACACACACGTGCACACACACACACACACTCCTATTACACCCCCTCACACTAAAGAAACAGCATAATCCATTGAGTGTGAGGTAAAATACAGCATTCAATAAACAAACATAAAAACACTTACCTGAACTCTTCCCTCACGAGGTCTGTGGACAGCCCTATCCACCAGTCAGTGGACCCCTCAGAGAGCTGAGAGAACCAAGAGAAGAAAAGGAATGCTTAGCTCACTCATTCAAGGCCTATTACCGTCCTCCTCCTGCATTCTGCCCTCGCTCCAGTGAAGGATCAGCCATTCAACCTCTTTCATGCCACGAGAGCCCATTCAACATCTCTCCTCAGCCTTGGCCTCCTTCAACCCCTCTCTTTGGCCTTGGCCCCAGCCTCTGCTGTTTTATCCACAGCTCTGTCCTTTTTATAGCCTTCAAAAGCCTCTCCACCAGAGGGCCCTTCAGTTTGATCCAAGACGCTGTGCTGTAGTGAAACAAGGCTCTTAATTTTCTTCCTGTATGCGAGGGCACGAATGTGCGAACGTGTCGGCGTGTGTGTTTGTATGTGTGTGTAAGAGAGAGAGAGTGAGTGAGGGCACTTGTGTGTGAACTGTGAACGTACAGGCGCGTGTGGGAATGAGGGCGTTCGCGTGTGAATGTGTCGGCTGGTGTGTGTGAACTGGTGCCGGCTCGTGTGCGTGTATGTGTGTGCATGACTGTGTCGGCATGTGTGTGTGCGTGTGTGTCCGAATGTGTGTACGTTAGTGTGTGTTCACTTGTGTCGGCCCGTGAGTGTGACTGTCGGCACGTGTGTCTGACTGTGTGTGTTAGTGTGTGTGTCGGCCCGTGTGTTAGTGTGTGTGTACAGACCTTCCCCATGCGCTCTCTGATGAATCGGAGCTCCTCTTTAGAGTGGACAGACAGCAAGTGGGCTCCCATCATCATACAGGCCAGGTTTCCCCCCTCCCAGGGAAAAGGCTGTTTGGCCAGCAGATATTCTGCTCCTCTGTAGAACACCCAGGGCTCGTTCTCTACAGGACAGAGGAAGGTTACACAGTCACAATCACACAGTCCCTCTCAGAGTTACAACTGCAATTGATATCACAAATAAGCATATAAATAAATGAATAATAACTCAATAAAATACATCAAGAAAAATGTAAAATAGAACAAAATACATAAGAACGAACACATTTACTTACGGTCATTATACCAGTAGAGTTTGTTCAGCTCCATACCTACGAGACAAATAAGACAGACCTTCTTACTGATAAACCTTTCAAATCTATAAGGAGAAATCAACAAGCAACTTTGAGATTTCAAAAGTTCCATACATGATTAAGGCAGCCCCACACCTCTCTGACTTGCCTAGTTAAATAAAGGTTCAATTTGGGTTAAATGCGGAAGAAACACTTCAGTTGAATGCATTCAGTTGTACAACTGACCAGGTATCCTCCTTTCCCACTACTGTAAGGGGGATACCTGGCCAGTTGCAGTTGATGGTGGAAGAGGTGAGTTTCCCCCCTTACTATCCTTTACAGAAAAAAACACATGGATTCACATGAAATGTACACGTTGTCACATTAACTTCACATGAGATCACGTGAAAACATGAAAGCGTAGGCAGAAAGGCTATACATCAATCCAATCAATCAGTTATTAAAATAATAATTACCTCTGGGCACCTTGCAGATCCACTCGTGCTTGGTGTCACAGGGCTGTGGCAGGAGGGCGTTGGTCAGGTCGCTGTACACAGCACAGCTATGTCTGTCATCCTCCTCGTTCTTATCCTCTATGAAGGAGGACACCACGGGGGTCCCATCAGACCACTCCCAAGCTCCTGCTGACCTGGGGTCTCTCTTATTCAAGCCCACCCAGAACCAACGACCCTCTGTTCTGAAAAAGAGGAAGAGGAGTAGAGTAGAGACAGAGAGCGAGACAGAGAGAGAGAGAGAGAGAGAGAGAGAGAGAGAGAGAGAGAGAGAGAGAGAGAGAGAGAGCGAGAGAGAGAGAGAGAGAAAGAAAGAAAGAGAGACAGACAGACAGACAGACAGACAGAGAGAGAGAGAGAGAGAGAGAGAGAGAGAGAGAGAGAGAGAGAGAGAGAGAGAGAGAGAGAGAGAGAGAGAGAGAGAGAGAGAGAGAGAGAGAGAGAGAGAGAGAGAGAGAGAGAGAGAGAGAGAGAGAGAGAGAGAGAGGAGAGATGACATAATGAGTAGGAGTAATCCACAATCACAGGTAAAACTAGAAAAGGAACAGGTATTTCCTGAAGAGAATGTGTGTGCTTGATTCCCCGGGACAACACAGTATTATATAAAGGGGAAAACAGACGCTATAAAGCACACTAACTAACCCATCAAACATGGAGTGGAGGAGTCCTTGGGCGAAGACCTGCTCCTTGTAGTGGTGGAAGCTGGCCAGCTGAGCTCCTAGAGCCTGGCAGAAGAAGTCAGCGTCTTCCCACGACCGCTTCATCAGGACCTTCTCACTGTGGAACGCCTGAGGACCACAGTCAACAATGACACTACGTCGCCTAGACTACAGCATCTCCTTATCTGCGTTGGTTTTCAAGTGACAGGTAATGGAACAACCTCTATTATTTAGAGAACTACACTGATCATGTCATGCTCTCTGAGTGGTAGCATAAGCATTATTTCACAACAAGTGAATAACTGAGGAAGACGTGAGAAAAAGAGGAAAAAAGATGAAGGAGAAGAGATAGAATGGAGAGGGGAGAAGAGAAGGAAAGACCTTGTAACAGTGGAGCAGGCCGGAGTGTGATTCCCAGCCTGGAGGACAGGGGGCGTAAGAGTCAATATGGACTGTAGGGAACAGGACCTCCTGGTAACCACTGATGCTCTGTTTACACACTGACAAGGCCTTCTGGGATTTGCAGTCCTTCACTTCCCAATGACCCAAGGCCTGGCCGCCTGTCATAGCCACACAGCCGCCTGCACTGACTAGAGAGAGAGAGAGAGAGAGAGAGAGAGAGAGAGAGAGAGAGAGAGAGAGAGAGAGAGAGAAGAACTGTGAGCTGTGAGATCTACAATGCAAAGCTAAGCATGCATTGGTTAGAGTGTTGGCACCACAGTATTTTATTGACTAAATAATGGGAATTCTACTTCGAAGTTGTCCTGCCATTTCACCATAGCAACAGCATGATTAATGATGCTCTCACACTGACTGAAGGAAGCTGAGATTGTCAAACCTAAATTACACTTCAACTCATTAATCATAGGCAGCATCCCAAATGGCACACTATTCGGCTATTCCCTTCATAGTGCACTACTAAAGTAGAGCACTACATAGGGAATAGGGTGCCATTTGGCAGTGTGCAATGAAGTGAAGGGGGGTGAATGAAGGACAGTAGACAGCAGACACATCCACCTGGGGCTAAACTAACCCACAACTATGTCTGTCTGTTCTATCTGTCTGTCTGTCTGTTCTGTCTGAGCTCTATTGTTGTCTAAGCGGAGCTGGTCTGGACAACATGCCGCTGGGGAAGAGAGGGAAGACTGTTGACAGTGGAGTGTGAATAGAGGGAACCACATAGTTCTCATAAATCCCTCAATCCACTACGACAAAACAGTAGTGTTTACCAGGGGAGACTATTGTTTATTGACATAGAGTAGGTTGAAGTTTGTCTCTATCCACTGATCCAAGGTCAGATTATTTTCTCTGCTCAGCCCACCCCACCCCATCCCTTCCCTACCTGGCTGATGCCTGTTCCAGTTGGTAAACAGCAGAGGTAGGGTGGATCCGTTGTGTCCCCCCCAGCCAGCTGTACTCTCCATGGTCACCCTGGTCCTGTAGGGCCGTCCAGTAATATACACTACCGTTGGCTCCCATCTCACTCACCAGGCTGTTCAGAAAGGCCTGCTCAAACCTGCCACGGAGAGACATCAACAATCATTCATAATAATGTATTCTTGTCACTATGAAATATGGGAGTTCCCATTTAAGGTGCAGTGTGTAAGAACTGATTAAGATGAGAGGTCCGAGTCAGAAATCAGACCTGCTTTCCACTGTGACCAGAGGAGCCTTGCAGTAGTAACCCTTGACAGCGTCTTCATAGCTCTGCTCGTGGCTCGTCACCATGTAGCAAGAGTGGCCCTTCCGCTTCCAATCCTGCGGGGAAGACATACAGATGGAGGATCTTCATTTGAGCCAGTTTGCTACAGTAGGAAAATAATCCTGCACAGCAGCAGGAAATGTGAATTATGTGGATTATAATCAATAGACATTGTTTGTAGGGGTGAATCCATTTTTTGTTAAGGCAAGTTAAGACTGAAATTAAAGTGGAAATACAAACTTCAGAAACCTTTTTTAACCTCGAATCCACTACAAGTTTGCATTTCCTGCTGTGCAGGTAAATCTGAAGGAACAAACGAGTGATCAAATTAAGATCCTACATCTGTATCTCAGTTAGATTAAACGAATAAAAATAAAAAATAACATTATATGAGTGAATATTTCTACTGCAAGACACCATCCAAGAGTGAGAGCAGCCAAGACAATGTGCTGAATATACTGGAGGAGATAGACTAGCGGTGGGAGCCAGACTCACACATTACTCCATGTCTATACACACAGACACTTGAAACGAGTTTGGGCCGGTGTACAAGAATAGCAACAAGCTCAGGAGAGCCGGCCAAGCTGACTGGATTGTGTTGCACTCCAAACATTCTGGCAGTAAGAGTCGCATAGTTTGGAATTAGCAGCAGACGGCAGTGGCTAATACAAGCAAACACACGTGGAGGATTGGGGTTAGGGAACGGGGGTTAGGGGTTAGGGCTATGACTGGGCCCATCTGTTAGGACTGGAGGGGGCTTGAGGAGGACCTTTGGGTGTCTTAGGGACAGGAAGTAGTGTTGTTTTGACAAGTGTCCTACATTTCACTCCCACCTCCCCATACACACTTGATGACCAACGGCAGCCAACACTTTCCGACATGTGCGTGTGGAAGGAATGTACACCAGGTTCTCCGCGACGGAGGAGATTCTCTCTTTATGTTGTCAAATCCCTTTCCAACTGTTTTCAATGAACACAGCTAGGGTGATTGTGTGAATTTTACAACATGGCACAACATTTACAACATGGCCTGAAAGCCAAATACAGTCCCTGAAAAAAGTCTATATTCTGTGAAGTCCCACATTTTTTAGTGTCCATTGATACTGCTCCTCCGGGGCAATTTCCTGTGCATTTTAGGGCATGGTGAAACAGCCCTTACGAGTCTATCTGCTCATGTCCTCGTAAACAGAGGTCACAGCACCACATGACAGTCAGACAATATGTCATCTAGCTGTTGAATCAGCTCATTGTACTGAATGAAGAGCAGCCTCGCCCTAACCCAGGATCTGAACCCAACCAGACTCTTTCACTGTAATGGTAATGCATGCCTGGATATGTAGAACGGCATTGTTCTGACCACACTGCTCAATGTCAGCAGTTTCCACTCCACAGAACCTCTGTCTGACAAAGGATGTATGGAATCAACAATGCATGGTGCAATGAAACAAGTTCTTATGGAAAAAGTTGGGGTAGGATTGAGCACTATGTTGAATTTCAATTCACCTTCCATGGATACGGCAGTTATGCATTCTTCTGCTCAGGGCTAGGACATATGCAGCGATGATATGTTGTAGGGTTTCTTATCAGATCATCTGTGTGTGTGTGTGTGTGTGTCTACCTCAGGACAGCCCTCGTCCCATGCTCCAGTGGGGTGTAGGGGCAGTAGTCCTGGTCTCCTACACACTGCAGGGAGCTTCTCATCGCATGGTGCCAACAGCCAGTTCCCCTCCTAGGACGAACACACACACACACACACACATATTTGAGTCATTTAGTATATTCATTCAAATACAGACGATGAACCAACCACAAACTGTTGTCATCAGTAAAAAGGATTCAGTTGGCTGTACCTTTATGGCAGTCTTGGCACAGAGCTGACGGTTGCTATGGGTAGGATGGTGCATGTGCCAGAGAGTGAGGTCGACTGGGGAGCCGTCTGACCACTCTACAGCTGAAGACGAAAGCCTCTTTATCAGGCCGATCCACACCTCTGAGCCAGACCCTGAGACTACAGTACACACATATACGTAAATATACACATACACACACACAACATACTTAGTTGTGTGTGTGTAAAACAACTACCTAAAAGACAATACCCTCCCGTGATCCTTTATGATGTCCACACTATCCCAGAACACCACATAAAGTAACTAACATCCATACTATACAGAACCACAGATCCAGACTCACCGTTAGCCAGCAGGCCCAGCAGCAGCTCTACCTCAGATAGAGAGTGTAGGCTGGTGAGGTTGGCCCCTACGGAGTTACAGGCAGTGGAGGATTCCTCCCAGGTCCCTGCCTCAGCCTCTGCCAGGGCTTTGTAGCAGTTACGGTTGTGGGCCAGCCAGCCCTCGGAGCACACCGTGCGGTAGTACTGCCAGTTATCTGGGGGCGGGGGACGGAGAGGAAAAGAGACGCGAGGTAACGGTCCAATTCAGCACAAAAACATTGGCACCTGTCATTCTACGATTCAGGGGTAAAGAGAGAAAAGGTCCAAGTATTTGGTATTGGTATTATATTACGATCCGGATTAGCTGTTGCAAAAGCAGCAGCTACTCTTCCTGGGGTCCACACAAAACATGAAACATAATACAGAATGACATAACACAGAACATCAATAGACAAGAACAGCTCAAAGACAAAACTGCATACATTTTTTAAAAAGGCACATGTAGCCTACATATCAATGCATACACACAAACGAGTAATCTCCCGTTGCCACTCATCCAAGTGTCGTTCATCTCTCTGGAGAATTATAAATGAAAGAAAGCCGTAAATGGAAGTTCGGTCCTAGGTGGAAACATTCTCAAATGGAGGTGTACTACTACGCTCATCCTCCATTTGAAAACATTTCCAGTGTCATGCCTACTGAATCATACACAACATCTGTTTTCTGTTATAGCCCTGTTCCACCTGGAACATCTTGACCTCGGCTTCTTCCACAAGATGTTCCAGGTGGAACCCAGCTGTTGAGCGGTTAGCTGAAGCACCTCTCCCGTCCCATTCGTAGAATCATTCAAATGACATTACTCACTGGACTGACTCAGAACTTCTACTTTTGACCATAACTATATGAGCCCTGGTCAAAAGTAGTACACTACATAGGGAATAGGGTGCTATTTTGGGACGCAGGTTAATAGTTCCCTAATCCCTAGAGCCAGACGGACCTTTTTATCAGTATCTACATGTAATCACTTCCTATAAACCACAATGTAAAGGGGTTACTGTGAATCTGACAGTAGCTTACAGGCAGCTCAGTGGCAAGTCAAATTCTGTAATTCATATAACAGTACACCTATTGTAATATCAATACGGTATCAAAGCAAGTGCTAATTAATGTTAATGTTAATGTTAATTATCTGTCCACTACTATCCCCTATTACACATAGCACACAGTACAAAACCTTAAAATATACTGTATTATACTGTAAAAAAAATAAGTGAATGCTACCGTAATCGGAATGAATTAATGAATGGATGAATTCATGAAATTCATTGAGGGGAGGGGTTGCGATTTCACAGTACTTTACATTAGCAAGCAGGTTGGCTGCTAAGTAAAGTGTTTACACAATACAGTCTATTAATTCATATTTGGTGTTTTATATCACTTACACTTCCAGAGGCCTTAACAAAGGCTTCCACACTGGCAGCGACTACAGTGCAAAACAGAACAACAGGACATGGTTCAAGACTTGCTGCCACTCCAATCTGTCCCCTAATGTCCCCTACTGTATCTGTCCCCTACTGACCCCTACTGTATCTGTCCCCTACTGTATCTGTCCCCTACTATCCCCTACTGTCCCCTACTGTATCTGTCCCCTTCTGTGCCCTACTGTCCCCTACTGTATCTGTCCCCTACTGTATCTGTCCCCTACTATCCCCTACTGTCCCCTACTGTGCCCTACTGTATCTGTCCCCTACTGTATCTGTCCACTACTATCCCCTACTGTCCCCTACTGTGCCCTACTGTATCTGTCCCCTACTGTCCCCTACTGTCCCTTACTGTCCCCTACTGTATCTGTCCCCTACTGTCCCCTATTGTATCTGTCCCCTACTGTGCCCTACTGTATCTGTCCCCTACTGTATCTGTCCCCTACTATCCCCTACTGTCCCCTACTGTATCTGTCCCCTACTGTCCCCTACTGTATCTGTCCACTACTATCCCCTACTGTCCCCTACTGTATCTGTCCCCTACTGTGCCCTACTGTATCTGTCCCCTACTGTCCCCTACTGTATCTGTCCCCTACTGTCCCCTACTGTATCTGTCCCCTACTGTATCTGTCCCCTACTGACCCCTACTGTATCTGTCCCCTACTGTCCCCTACTGTATCTGTCCCCTACTATCCCCTACTGTCCCCTACTGTATCTGTCCCCTACTGTGCCCTACTGTCCCCTACTGTATCTGTCCCTTACTGTATCTGTCCCCTACTATCCCCTACTGTGCCCTACTGTATCTGTCCACTACTATCCCCTACTGTCCCCTACTGTATCTGTCCCCTACTGTGCCCTACTGTCCCCTACTGTATCTGTCCCTTACTGTATCTGTCCCCTACTATCCCCTACTGTGCCCTACTGTATCTGTCCACTACTATCCCCTACTGTCCCCTACTGTATCTGTCCCCTACTGTGCCCTACTGTATCTGTCCCCTACTGTCCCCTACTGTCCTCTACTGTATCTGTCCCCTACTGTACCCTACTGTATCTGTCCCCTACTGTGCCCTACTGTATCTGTCCCCTACTGTATCTGTCGTCTACTGTCCCCTACTGTATCTGTCCACTACTATCCCCTACTGTCCCCTACTGTATCTGTCCCCTACTGTGCCCTACTGTATCTGTCCCCTACTGTCCCCTACTGTATCTGTCCCCTACTGTGCCCTACTGTATCTGTCCCCTACTGTGGGGCACTATAACCACATAGGAGTTAAACTGCTACAACATTCTCACTTCCAGGTGCAACAAATATAGCCTATTACAAGGCAAGCCTCAAAATATGTTAATTATCTGTCCACTACTATCCCCTACTGTCCCCTACTGTGCCCTACTGTATCTGTCCCCTACTGTCCCCTACTGTCCCTTACTGTCCCCTACTGTATCTGTCCCCTACTGTCCCCTATTGTATCTGTCCCCTACTGTGCCCTACTGTATCTGTCCCCTACTGTCCCCTACTGTATCTGTCCCCTACTATCCCCTACTGTCCCCTACTGTGCCCTACTGTATCTGTCCCCTACTGTCCCCTACTGTATCTGTCCACTACTATCCCCTACTGTCTCCTACTGTATTTGTCCCCTACTGTGCCCTACTGTATCTGTCCCCTACTGTCCCCTACTGTATCTGTCCCCTACTGTCCCCTACTGTATCTGTCTCCTACTGTATCTGTCCCCTACTGTCCCCTACTGTATCTGTCCCCTACTATCCCCTACTGTCCCCTACTGTATCTGTCCCTTACTGTGCCCTACTGTCCCCCACTGTATCTGTCCCCTACTGTATCTGTCCCCTACTATCCCCTACTGTCCCCTACTGTGCCCTACTGTATCTGTCCCCTACTGTCCCCTACTGTCCTCTACTGTATCTGTCCCCTACTGTATCTGTCCCCTACTGTGCCCTACTGTATCTGTCCCCTACTGTACCCTACTGTATCTGTCCCCTACTGTCCCCTACTGTATCTGTCCACTACTATCCCCTACTGTCCCCTACTGTATCTGTCCCCTACTGTGCCCTACTGTATCTGTCCCCTACTGTCCCCTACTGTATCTGTCCCCTACTGTACCCTACTGTATCTGTCCCCTACTGTCCCCTACTGTATCTGTCCCCTACTGTGCCCTACTGTATCTGTCCCCTACTGTACCCTACTGTACCTGTCCCCTACTGTGGGGCACTATAACCACATAGGAGTTAAACTGCTACAACATTCTCACTTCCAGGTGCAACAAATATAGCCTATTACAAGGCAAGACTCAAAATATGTTAATTAGCCAGAAACAACAATACCATGCACCACTAGTGGTCAAACGGTTTTTGGCGCTCCAAAGATTAGGTACGGTACTGTATTCTGTGGGTTGGAATTACAGTATCATTCGAAATACAGCAATTATATGCCCCGCCAACAACATTTTCACACAATGCACACTCATTTACAGTATGCTGCAGTCAAAACATTTCAGAGTATTTTACTGTTGAAAATACCCAAATTACTGTATAATTTACAGTATTCCGTTACAGTGCAGATTACTAATCATTTATTGTAGTACAATGGCTGAGCACTAAGGCAACAATAGACTGAGCGGCAGTCTGTTTGAGCTATCATGCCAACTCTTTGTCACTCATTGTCATGACAAACACTGTTTTACACAAACAAATATGGGACCAGGTTAGAGCCACAATATGAAACATATAGGACCACTGACGTCTTACCTAGAGGCTCAGCTCTCCTGGTGTCATTGGGCGTCTTTTTACAGATGTAAGGTAGAGCAGACTCACAGGACAGACTCTGCCACTGGTGCTCCCCCGAGGCTGAGTTATACACTCCACACTGCCTGTTGTCCTGCAGAGGGCTGGATGATAGGCCTGGGAGAGACCAACACGGGTTACAGGGAGTTACAAGTAGAAAGGAAGAAACGTTGGCCTAGTTTCAAACACACATTTCTGGCTCCCACCACTGCTACAGCAGGAACTTCTTGATTCACCCCGCTGAGATCCAAATGGACTGGACCGGTTTGAGCAAACTGGCCAGAAACTCTACTTCAGAGGGCTACATGAAGCTATGACATATTATTATTAATGCCAATGCTGTTCATTCACAGAATCTGGGCCTTGGAGTGGGAGTGAAAAGGTTGGAGAGCAGCCCAAGTCTCTTACCTGAGGTGAAGTTGACCAAGGCTAGAGGAGCTCCATCAGACCACTGCCACCCTGTTCTCTCACTCAGGTGGTTCAGTCCAATCCACACCATCACCCCCACGTCAGCCAACCGCTCTGAAAGACACAGAACCACACACGAACACCACTAACTCTGGGCAAAACGTCTTGTCCTTTCTCCAACCTGAATAAGCAAAACTATGAACACAAGTCCGTTTTAAGGCATAATACCGCACCCAAGAGTTTAGAGTTTATAGAGTTTATACAGTATGTGAAGCTCAGACCATACCACCCACCTTGTCTCCTTTCCTGACTAAAAGTTCAAATAAAGTTTTACATTTTTAAATATAACTATTTAATATAGTGATAAACAAAAGAAACGAGTTGTCATACCTCTGATGTACATCTGTTCAGTGAGGTCAGTGATGCTGAGTAGACTTCCTCCCTGGGCCAGGCAGGAGGAGGAGGCCTGGCTCCACGTCAGGATGGTGTACAGGTTGAACTGGTAACACGCACGGCTCTCCTGGTTCGAGTCCCAGAACGTATCGCAGCTCAACTCTGAAGGCAGAGACAAAGACATTTGAATATTATCATGGTTGTTTTGTTTCAAAGAAATTCGATCAAACTCACACTGTACAACAATACTGTTGTGTGTGTGTGTGTGTGTGTGTGTGTGTGTATGAGTGTGCATCACCTTGACTGGGACAAAAGCCCCATTTCTCATCCTGGTCGTATCGACTGGTGGTGGCACACCAGCGATGGTGGTCCTCGCGCCCCTCTGCCGTGCACTCCGAGTACCACTTGTTGTTGTATTTGAACGGCAGGGCACAAGGCATGCCGTGGGCATTACCCAACAGTGTGTGGATCTCTACAGAGAAAAAATGTGTCACTACCGCTTTCTTTGGGCTCATTTTCACGGTCATATAGTGAGCCAGTCTGTTCGTTTTTTCTTATGTAAGTGATGATTAGCATTTGCATGGCTGCATTAATATCAAACCAACTGTGTCTCAATGAAACTGTCCCTGTTAGAAAGAGGTCAATCAGTACATGTCACTGCTATAATATACTATGTACGCTAGTGATGCGCGGGTTGACTCATAACCCGCAGTCCCCGCGGTTATATCCGCAGGGCGGGTGGGTTTAGTGTCATGAAATATTGTGTGGATGAAGGACGGGTGGATGGCGGGCTGAATAAAGAGAAAACAATGCATTAAAAATCCAGAAATGAATCCTTCTTATGCAATTCATATGTATATAGGCTACAATGAGGCTTTTCTTTTATTTGTTTTGTCTCGCGTTAGTGCGTAGGCTAGCCTAAACCTAAACATTAGGGCCTAAACGTAGGGCACGTCAAGGGGAACTGTACTGTTCAGATGGGTTAAATGTAATAGTAGCTGAACTGAACTCTGCACACTGACTGTAGGTCTAGAACTTCTCATATAGCCTAATAATACTAACTTCTGCCAAAATGTATTATTTATTGCAGTAAAAAGATACATCAATAGTGATTGGGGAAGAAATCCATACAGTTACATATCGGGATACTATTTTTGACGATATATTGTATCGTAAGCAATATTTTTTTTTACATTGAATAGCAATAAAATCACAGTATTGAATCGCAATACATATAGAACCGTGAGAATCGCAATACATATCGTATCGGCACTTAAGTATCGAGGAGGTCAGAGACCTGGCAGTTTGGTGCCAGGACAACAACCTCTCCCTCAATGTGAGCAAGACAAAGGACCTGAGTGTGGACTACAGGAAAAGGAGGGCCGAACAGGCCCCCATTAACATCGACGGGGCTGTAGTTGAGCGGGTCGAGAGTTTCAAGTTCCTTGGTGTCCACATCATCAACAACCTATCATGGTCCAAACACACCAAGACAATCGTGAAGAGGGCACGACAACACCTTTTCCCCCTCAGGAGATTGAAAAGATTTGGCATGGGTCCACAGATCCTCAAATAATTCTACAGCTGCACCATCGAGAGCACCCTGACTGGTTGCATCACCGCCTGGTATGGCAACTGCTCGGCATCCGAGCGTAAGGCGCTACAGAGGGTAGTGCGTACGGCCTACTACATCACTGGGGCCAAGCTTCCTGCCATCCAGGACCTATATACTAGGCGGTGTCAGAGGAAGGCCCCCAAAAAATTCAAAGACTCCAGTCACCGAAGTCATAGACTGTTCTCTCTGCTACTGCACGGCAAGCGGTAACAGAGTGCCAATTCTAGGTCCAAAAGGCTCCTTAACAGCTTCTACCCCCAAGCCATAAAACTGCTGAACAATTAATCAAATGGCCACCCAGACTATTTACACCCCCCCCACCCCGCTCCCATTTTTACACTGCTGCTACTCGCTGTTTATTATATATGCATAGTCACTTTACCCCTACCTACATGTACAAATGACCTCGACTAACCTGCACCCCTGTGCATTGACTCGGTACCGGTACCCCCTGTATATAGCCTTGTTGTTGTTATTTTATTGTGTTACTTTTATCACATTTTTTACTTTTGTTTATTTAGTAAATATTTTCTTAACGCTATTTCTTTAACTGCATTGTTGGTTAAGGGCTTGTAAGTAAGCATTTCACGGTATCGTCTACACCTGTTGTATTCGGCGCAGGTGCCAAATAAAATTTGATTTGATTTGATAATAGCGTATTGTGTGGTCCCTGGCAATTCTCAGCCCTAACACCAAATGTAAACAGGAGTGGAGAAATATGATTTATTTCATTCAGAATCTTGAGAGAACGAATGCGTGGTTAGGAACCGTCTGTAAAGGTGCTATCTTTATCAGCATAATAAAAGCTGATAGTATTTCAACCACATAGAATATGCATCCAAAACTAACTGAAATCTCATCAAAAACATGTTGGGTCATTTTAACAGCTTTTCATTTTCTTAAAACCGTCAAACTGATTTAATTTGGAAATTCTGCAAATTGCGTTTTCTCCCCCGGTCCCTAAATGTCGTTGCTGTGCAAGAGAAGCAGAAACGAAAGAGAATCGAGAAAACAAACTTTATCGATGTCAACTACATTGAAGCATTTATTCTATCAAATGATGACATTATTCTGATGAGCAAGGGTTTATTTAGTCTTCTAGGGCAACAAGTAATGACAGAAGCGAAGCTGCACGTATCTAATTACAGACAAGTTTGTTGACTGACAAATAGTCTACCAAAATGTAAGGAAATTATAAGCAGTAACATATGCCTATCTAAAAAGGCAAGTCCCAAAAAATTGTTACACCTTTGACTGTACAGCGCATTTTCTATATTGCGGGTTAGGGTCGGGTGGTTACGAATGGGTCATTAGCAATTGCGGACTGGTGCGGGTGAACAAACAGTTGACCCGCGTATCACTAATGTTTACTACTTACCCTCATAAGGATAGGCACATGGCCCCTCCCGGTGTAGAGTACCTCCTCCACTGATGATAACTGGCCCTCTTGACCACCACCAGGCGTCCAGCCACGGACAGCTTCAGCTGGGACGCCTGTACAACGTATTCCCATTGCACCTCCACCACAGGGTCCGGAGGGGTGAGTCACACTCGAAGGTGCCCAGGGGCTGGGTGGAGTCGCTGATGTTCAGGCCCAGACAGAGGCTGCTACCCAGATTGAAGAGGCGGTGGCGAGACACCCACTTCCACAGCATACGGCGGGTGGGCCTCTCACAGCTCTCCAGGACCAGGTTAGAGGAGGAGGAGATGCAGCGCTTCAGCTGGGTACTCTCCATGATGAACAGACCCTTGTCTGGGAATAGAGGGATTGATGGATGGAAATGTAGGGTAGTGGTGAAGAATAATAGCATATTCTACTGTAAACTCTACTATGCTCTCTCTACGACACCAACATTGGCGTTTGAGCACTAAAAGGCCCTGTCTTAAGGCTTCTGTATGCTTCGCTTCTGCTGGACCGAACGAGTGTGCTCGCATACTCTCTTAAAAGACCTTTGCTTGAAAAACGAGAAAAAGTACTGTTTGTCTATCTTGAGAACCCATAGCCAGTATACAATTCCTCAAAACAGTCAAGATATCTGTCGTTAATTTTGACGTTTTTGCCAAGGTCTTAGTTGCGCGATTTTAAATCTAACCAAGACGTTTGGTGCAGTATTTCTCAAGTAAAAAAAAAATGGCACGAATACGAGTAATCTATTGTTGAATGGCAACAAACACTTCATTGAAGAATCCCTACTACTGCCCTTTGACCGATGAAGGGTTCGGCTTGCCTCGAGAAAATGTTTTGAGTGCACGAACAGCCGAAACTGTTCCGAACTGTTTATTGTTCAGGGCCTTCTATGTCATTCTCCTATACACATGTCTGAAACAAGTGTGAATGTGTATAGGCTGCTAAAATGTATTATTAGTCATATGCATAATAACATTACTATAACAACATTACTACTAGCCTAGATTGTCATATCCGAGAAACATTTAAAATTCAATGAGACTGGAGTTTAGGTCATCGGACAGACCTACTTTCTGTGCCCAATCAAACAACATGTCTGCGCCTGTTTCTCTCTCTCTCTCTGTGTGTGTAGGTATGTGTGCCTAGTTAAATAACGGTTCAATTAAAATACAAATATGTGTGTGTCTTCCTGTCATTCCTTTTTTTGCATAATTTCATGACCCAATTTGAGCTCTCTCCTGTTTACACCAGGGAAACATACACTCTACATCCTACAGTTGCTATACTGTGCAGTCTATCCATGGTTACCTTTACCTGACCTTAATCTGTCCGTCCCTCTACTCACAATAGCATCAAAGTTGATGTTTTATTCTTTCTGATTTGTCCAATCTGGTTCAAAAGCCTGTTGGTCACATGATGAGTCAATTCATGAATTGATCATGCATAATATGCGCAACGTGTTCTTATTACGAAACCATTTAGCAGTACTTCCAGTCCAGATTACACAACAATTCAACTACCTTTTCTTATATTGTTTATTGTATATTGTAAACCGAAGATAATACAACGCATCTCCGCCATGCATCCAGCGGCGCAGCGCTGTAGCCTACAGAAGCATGTGCGAATATCTTGTCTTGCACATACCGTGTACCACACTTCCATCCACAGGGAAACAATCTAGAGTTTCTTATTGTAGACTTTCTTGTCCTGACCTCCATGACTGACCAATCATTTATAATTCTATAAAAACAACCTGGATAGTAGGCTACTAGTGGACACATTTTGATGTTCGATGCAGTCTGAGCTGAACTTACTGTAGAGTTCGGAAAGATCTTTTTTCTCCAACACCACATCGTCTTCAATCACACAGTCGGAGTTATTCACAAATACTATTGCAAAGATTAACAAGAGCACTCCTAAAGATTCTGTACAGCGTGATAAATATATTCTCATTTCGACGACAAGATGCGGAATAAAAAGGCAAGAGTTCGAACATTCCGTGGGTGTTATTCTCCTGAAGAACTTTCCGAAAGTTTGGGTAATCGCGACGTCACGGCCCAAGGTCTCTGCGGGGTAGTAAAGGCAGCATAGCCTACATTTATTCCAGACAATGTTTGGGCGGGGGTCAGCTTTTATGGTTTTTACACACGTTTTAGAAGAACATCGATAGTCTATTTCAAATAATACTCAATAATAGGCTTACCTAATTTACACTGACCCATAATAAATCAAAACATGACGAACATGTGGCAACAACTCAAAAGTTCAACTTTATTTTTGCGCCATTCATTGAAGTTAATCAATTATTATTCTCAAAATTAGTCCAATCAAAATGACATAATTCAAGGCTCAGCCTCGATTCAAAACCCTAAACAAAACATTCATAACACAAAAAACATTATTGCAGTAGAATCAAGCCTACTCAGTTTATTCTCAGCTTTAGGCTACCTATGTCCCAACCCAAAGTCTATGAAAAAAAGTTAAGTAGGATCTTAATTTGAGCCAGTTTGCTACAGCAGGAAAATAATCCTGCAGCAACCAGAAATTAAATAATTATGTGAACTACAAATCGATATTGGATATTTTTGTAGAGGTTTAAATATTTTTCGTAAGGGAACATCAAGTCTGAAATTTCAAGGCGGAAATTAAAACTTCAAATACACTACAATTTTGACATTTCCTAACCAAGTTTTCATGCAACAGGGTGATCAAATTAAGATCCTACATCTGTAACAATCTAAATGGGAAAATCCAGTGTTCCATTCAGCAGTGTTTGTACCAGAGACAACTTTAAGAGCAGCAAAATCAAAGTCATTTCATTTAGAGATGATTCATAGCTAGACATTCCATTTTCTGTCTGCTGATATGAGATAGCATCCCTGAAGAAGATCCAGACCTTTTGGAGTGATACAATGTTGTACATTGTGCTGTTTACAATTTGTCCTTACACCACACACACACACACACTTGCATGCACACGCACTCACGCACACACACACACACACACACACACACACACACACACACACACACACACACACACACACACACACACACACACACACACACACACACACACACACACACACACACACACACACACACACACTGATGTCATCATCAGTAGCCATCCATTGAATGAATATGAATATCAACTTTCGGTCCCCCTGCGCTTTTATAAGTTACATTTTTAAACGTTGATGTTGAGCTTCTAAACAGAGGGTTTGTACCCTGTGGAGAAAGAAAAGAAATGGTTTAACAGTAAATTATACAAGAATTTAAAAGTAATTGACATTAGACAGAGCAAATGAGGACGAGGACACCATCTTACCGACTGCCATTTAGCCTTTGCCCTCTCGGCCTCAAACTTGGCGACCTCATTGCGGTCGTGGACTGAGATCAGCAGCTTCCACACCCCCAGCAGGATGAGGCCGATGGTGAGGATGGACAGAGATACCCCCAGTACTATCATAGCTATGTTGGGGGGCTCAGGACAGTCTGGAGGGATGGAGAGAGAAAGAGAGCGAGAGAGACAGACACACACACAGTTACCTCCGTAGTCATCACAGAGACACTTTTTCGAGGTGTAATTGTAATTGCAAGTTTTTTTAGCACACTTGGCGAGATAAATTCATTGATCATTACAGTAACCGTTACCCTGGTTGTGATAGAAATGGATAAATATTATGCTAATGTTATGAATCTATATTTTATATTGGTCACATGATGAGTCTGATCATTACAGTGATCAGACTCATCATTTGCTCCCGAGTGGCGCAGCGGTCTAAGGCACTGCATGTCAGTGCTTGAGGCGTCACTACAGATACCCTGGTTCGATTCCAGGCTGTATCACAACCGGCCGTGATTGGGAGTCCCATAGGGCGGAGCACAATTGGCCCAGTGTCAACCGGGTTTGTAAATAAGAAATAAGAATTTGTTAAATAAAGGTTATGTAGTTAAATAAAGGTTATGTAGTTAAATAAAGATAAATAAAGGTTATGTAGTTAAATAAAGATAAATAAAGGTTATAAATGTTATAAAAAATAATGTGGAAGCAGATCCTTGGGCATTCCGTTTCCAATGTTTCCCACTGAGATCACTACTGCCTGTTAACTGATTTACTGTATGTATTGACCCACTCAGAGTCACTAAGCCCCTTTACCAGTTGCACTCATTACTTTCGGAAAGGACTGTATAAAACAAATCGCCATGAATGTCTATTTTCACTTAAACCTCTGGCCTCGTTCCTTCGCTTACAAGACCTTCATTCTCTCACTGTTCCTACTTCTACATAACGTTCAAAAACCTTTCGGTGAATCTGGCCCAAGGTGTGGCGTTGACCTTACCGTACATCTTTAGATTATACACAGTGCTCCCTATGTCTCCAGCCACCACACTGAAAGAGATGAAGCAGTTGTTCTCACTCTTTAGGGTACACAGCATGGACCGGCTCTCATCGTATTCTGAAAAGGAATGTGGACACATACACAGCTATGAAGATGGGATGAATGAATACGCCATATATCAACTTCCCTCTGCATTGTAATAGGACGTAAGAGGATACCCTCCTCTCTATTCTGCTGCCAATATGATTCCCATATCGAAGGCCAAGATCTATGTTGTGTGAATGTGTGTGTGTCACACCATTGTATTTCACATCTGAGTCCTGAAGATCTGGTGCGATGATCAGATACACCTCTCAGCTTGCATTAGTGTGAGCGGGTTCAAAATAAGCTCCCCTTTATAGGAACAAACCCTCAGTCAGGTCCTTGTATTTTCAACCAGCACCACAATAGCCCCGTCTGTAGGACATGGTAAATAATATGTTCCCCTTTGTCTAGTGTCAGGTGAACACTGGACCCAGACAGTGTTCTGATGGAGAGGGAGAGGGTTGAAGAGAGTGAAGATAGGGGCAAAGAGAGACACTTGATGCAGGACGGGCCAGCATACCTCCAGATCTCTGACCCATGGGGGAACATTACATGCTAGTCTGTTTAGTACCCACGCAGGACAAACAACGTTGGGTTTATCATATTAAACAGGTAAGAGAAAGGGCCAGACAAGGGAAAGTTCCCCCAGAAACTTCTTCATCAGGGTTGGCAAGGAAACAATGTACCATTGTTGGATGCAGAAATAGTCCGGCATCAAGCCTAGCAATCACACATTTGATTAAAACAAGTGGTCAATCTGGACAGGTCTGTGTAACGCTGTTTCTGCTGTCACTCTCTCTCTAGTTCTCATTTCACTCTTCACAATATTCATTTGAATCTTATCAGTCATGATTCGGTTACTCATGTCTATAAACAGTTCAGACAGAAAGACAGGCAGGCAGGTGTAACTAACTTGTGGAATTGTTGATGAAGACGTGAGGGACGCTGCACCTTTGGACACACTCCTCTGTGGCCTCGTCTTCTGCTTGTAGATGACACTCCACACAGGTCCTGAGGAACACACACACATACACAACACCTGTCAACGTGTTGAGTGCCGGCCTTAACAGGATGGTTATTTGTGTTCACTGATAAAGAGTGAACAGAAGAAGCCTTGGCCAGATTTCAGTTTGTTCCAGAGGCTGCTTTCTCTCTCTCTCTCTCTCTCTCTCTCTCTCTCTCTCTCTCTCTCTCTCTCTCTCTCTCTCTCTCTCTCTCTCTCTCTCTCTGTGTGTGTAGTCTAGCACATAATGGTGGTGTCAGATGGACTGCGTGTGACAGGTCCTTTACAATGGAGAAAGGAAATACTCCAGCACTGTTGTTGGCTGTCTTTTGATGCCCCCAGGAACAAGCAGACAAATTCAGACAAGATGAGGTGAACACTATATCCCGGTACTGAAAAGAGGCGACAAACCTGGCTAGAAAAAAAAGTAAAGACCTGCAGTAATTAATTAGTCAAATAAAAAGCAAAGGGCTTCTCAATACTGTAGGTAAACATGACTTATTTTTATTGGACCTCAAAACAGTTTCTGCTGAACATGACCCAGGTTTCACACGATGTGGGCTAATGAAGAACAGAAACAAGGTTTCACAGGATGTGGGCTAGTGTGGTCTAGACATTTGCTATAAGTGTTGGCATCTCATCACTTTCAGTACTATATTTGTTTGCTGTACTGTTTGTTTACAGTCGCTGTTGCCATTCCTGAAACAGACGGCTTACAGTGCCTTCCGAAAGTATTCACACCCCCAAGAGGTTTTCCACATTCTGAACTTTGTATCACTGGCCTACACACAATATCCCATCATGTCAAAGTGGAATTATGTTTTTACAAAATTTTACCAATTAATTCAAAATGAAAAGCTGAAATGTCGTGAATCAGTAAGGATTTAACCCCTTTGTTACGGCAAGTCTAAATAAGTTCAGGAGTAAAAATGTGCTTAACCAGTAAAATAATGGACTTACTATGTGTGCAATAATAGAGTTGAACATGATTTTTGAATGACTACCTCATCTCTGTAACCCACACATACAATCATCTGAATGGTCCCTTAGTCGAGCAGTGAATGTCAAACACAGATTCAACCACAAAGACCAGGGAGGTTTTCCAATGCCTTATTAATTACCCGTTGGATGGTGTAGCAATACACCCAGTCACTACAAAGATACAGGCATCCTCCCTAACTCAGTTGCTAGAGAGGAAGGAAACCGCTCAGGGATTTCACCATGAGGCCAATGGGGACTTTAAAACAGTTACAGAGTTCAATGGCTGTTACAGTTATAGTTACTCCACAAAACTAACCTAATTGACAGAGTGAAAAGAAGGAAGCCTGTACAGAATACAAATATTCCTAAACATGCATCCTGTTTGTAATAAGGGACTAAAGTAAAACTGTTAAAAACGTGGCGAAGAAATTAACTTTATGCCCCGAATACAAAATGTTATGTTTGGGGCATATCCAACACAACACATCACTGAGTACCAGTCTTCATATTTTTAAGCAAGGTGGTAGCTGCACCATGTTATAGGTATGCTTGTCATCAGCAAGGACTAGGGATAAAAATAAACGGAATATAGCTAAGCACAGGAAAAATCCTAGAGGAAATCCTGGTTCAGTCTGCTTTCCAACAAAATGTGGAATAAGTCAAGAAGCATAAATAGTTTCTGAAGGCGCTGTCTAGAGTGGAAGTCAGAAGTTTACATACACTTAGGTTGGAGTCATTAAAACTCGTTTTTCAACCACTCCACACATTTCTTGCTAACAAACTACAGTTTTGGCAAGTCGGTTAGGACATCTACTTTGTGCATGACACAAGTCATTTTTCCAACAATTGTTTACAGACAGATTATTTCACTTATAATTCACTGTATCACAAATCCAGTGGGTCAGAAGTTTACATACACTAAGTTGACTGTGCCTTTAAACAGCTTAGAAAATTCCAGAAAATGATGACATGGCTTTAGAAGCTTCTGATAGGCTAATTTACATAATTTTAGTCAATTGGAGGTGTACCTGTGGATGTATTTCAAGGCCTACCTTCAAACTCAGTGCCTCATTGCTTGATATCATGGGGAAATCAAAAGAAATCAGCCAAAACCTCAGATTTTTTATTTTAGACCTCCACAAGTCTGGTTCATCCTTGGGAGCAATTTCCAAACGCCTTAAGGTACCACGTTCATCTGTACAAACAATAGTACGCAAGTATAAACACCACGGGACCACGCAGCCGTCATACCGCTCAGGAAGGATACGCGTTCTGTCTCCTAGAGATTAACGTACTTTGGTGCGAAAAGTGCAAATCAATCCCAGAACAACAGCAAAGGACCCTGTGAAGATGCTGGAGGAAACAGGTACAAAAGTATCTATATCCACAGAAAAACGAGTCCATATCGACATCGTTATGTTTGGAGAAAAAAAGGGGAGGCTTGCAAGCCGAAGAACACCATCCCAACCGTGAAGCACGGGGGTGGCAGCATCCTGTTGTGGGGGTGCTTTGCTGCAGGAGGGACTGGTGCACTTCACAAAATAGATGGCATCATGAGGAAAGAAAATTATGTAGATATATTGAAGCAACATCTCAAGACATCAGTCAGGAAGTTAAAGCTTGGTTGCAAATGGGTCTTCCAAATGGACAATAACCCCAAGCATACTTCCAAAGTTGTGGCAAAATGGCGTAAGGAAAACAAAGTCAAGGTATTGGAGTGGCCATCACAAAGCCCTGTCCTCAATCCTATAGACAATTTGTGGTCAGAACTGAAAAAGCATGTGCGAGCTAAGAAGCCTACAAATCTGACTCAGTTACACCAGCTCTGTCAGGAGGAATGGGCCAAAATTCACCCAACTTATTGTGGGAAGCTTGTGGAAGGCTATCCAAAACGTTTGACCCAAGTTAAACAATTTAAAGGCAATGCTACCAAATACTAATTGAGTGTATGTCAACTTCTGACCCACTGGGAAATAAATACTTCTCTCTGCTATTATTCTGACATTTCACATTCTTAAAATAAAGTGGTGATCCTAACCGACCTAAGACAGGGAATTGTTACTAGGATTAAATGTCAGGAATTGTGAAAAAAACGGAGTTTAAATATATTTGGCTAAGGTGTATGTTAACTTCCGACTTCCAACTGTGTATATTACCCATTGGGAAAGTGGACAGGTGTGTGTTCTACTTACCTAGCAGAGCTACAGGAGTCTCCACAGGTAGGGCACCTTTCACAGGTGTCTCCAGAGGCTCCGGACATGGAGCACACACACTTCCCGCACACACACTTCCCGCGTCCGCTGCACAGTGCTCCGTCCTCCGACATGCACGTGTCCCTGCTGCTGCTGCAGTTACAGTACTCCCCCATCCAGCCGCTCTGACACACACACTCGCCGCAGTCACAGTCCCCCGTGGCCTACACACACACACACATTAGCACGCCGGAGAGTAACTCCAGTATATCCTTCTGCAATATTCTAAGGTCATATGTTCTATTACTGTGTCATTGTGACATCAGTACGTGATCAACTTTCATCAAAGGAGGAAGAGGTGAAACCACAATGCTCGTCAAGAGAGTCTATGTTCCGACCGTACTTACACACCTCCACAGAGTAACCCTCGGAACCTCACACACGAGAAGTCGTCACACTCGCAGTAGGCCCCGTAGACGCGTCCGAAACTAGACGGGTGACACACACACTGGCCGCAGTAGCACTCCCCTTGCCCGCTGCAGGAGTCCGCAGCGCCACTGGCCTTGCAGTTACTGCTCTGAACGCTCTCCTCCGTACACTCACACTTGGAGCCCATGTACCCTGGATCACACAGGCAGGAGCCGCACTCCAGAGATCCCCGGCCCAGGCTGCAGTGGCTGCTGTTGGGCTCGGGGGTCTGGTGACAGGCACAGGAGCACAGGGACTCTAGGTCTATCTCCAGGGGGTCCTGAAAGCCCACCGGTTTGATGAGGAAACGCTGGGGACCGTCGAGACACTCAGAGAGTTCTACAGTCACGTTGAAGGAGACCTGGGAATCACATAGATTGAAGGGTGGATGTTATAGTATACATGCATTGAGGTGGCTGTATAGTCAGTAGGAAACTTGTTACGACAAGAGGAAAATACAGGAATATTATTATTGAATATCACTGACCAACTAACCAGCAAAATAGGAACAAACCGTGTCTCCAGCTTTGACATTGGAGCATCGTTTCTGTCCAGGTAGTACCATCCCATCCTGACAGATCGCTGTGAAAGAGATCTGTAGATCCTCTGTGTCTCCTAGTACCTCCAGCTCTATCTCAGACCGCAGCTCCTGGAAACACAAAGGTAACCTATAACAGGGCCATGGTCAGGTCCTAGTCCTGTGTGTGTGTGCGCGTGTGCGTGTGTGTGTGCGTGCGTGTGTGAGAGAAAGAAAGGGAACCATTATAAGCTTCTGCAGCCACTGACTTATTACTCACTTTCGAAGTCTACGGTCTGCTCCAACACTGCTAAGGTTTACCCAGCTGGGCCTATTCATTTCTAGTCTATATAGGTAAGTCCCTTTCTCTGAGTGGTGTGAGTCATGATCCCAGGAACTTCCCAGGTATTCCGTCAAGCTCCCAGGTATCCCAGGTGTTAGTAGCCAATCACCACAGGGTACAGTGAGGTAGATATGACTCTTAGGACTCTTTCTCTAAGTGAGCACAGTGTTGACAGAGTACTTGACATTTTTATCCTTTCTGTTCCTTCAGGCCTTTGGGGAAGATGTGGTCTGTGTGATGCTTGAGAGAAAAAGCTTCAGCTGAGACACAGCTGGAGCAGTAGTGTACTCACGTACAGCCTACAATGAGGAGCATTAAATCAATATCTAGTTATCACAAAAATAAACTACATCGGTAATGTGGCTAACCTCTTAATGCTAAGTGCTTGCCATTAGCTCGGTATTGAATAAAGCTCTCAGTGAAGTCCCTTGGCATAGCTAGACGTGACATGGCTATGGTAGGCTGTTCAGGAAGTGTCTGATGAAATTATTAAGAGGCTGTGGGTCTGCTCTCATCACCCTCAACGCACACGCACACATATCCCTCGCGCATACCCTTGTGCATACACTCGCACACACACACGCGCTGCCTGTAGGCCTGAAGCCAATAGGGATTAGATTGTAGGGAGGAACACAGAGCCACGACAGAGGCGAGTACAGACCTCCTGACAGCATACCGAGGTGCAGAGAGGAGAGGGAGAGAGGGGGGAAGGAACGGAGAGACAGGGATGAGGGGAGGAGGAAGAGGGGTGGTGGGGAGAGGAGGGAGAGAGAAGAGATAAACAGAAAGGAAGAATCTAAGCCGAGGCAGCTAGTCAGAGGTCACTACGGCCATGTACTCAGCAAGTGTCAATAGTCCTGCTAACTAACAAACACACTGTACACCCACAGTGACAGAATTGGACTCTTACCTTATACGCAGACACAATTAGTTCCAGGATGTTCCTTGAATCTGATTCCAGAACCCCCACCGTGGCACCAGGTATGAAATTTGCATAGTTCTGTGATAAAACACACAACAGACACACTGTTACTGTTTATGTAGATTAGTCGACCAGTCACAGCAACATCATAAGGAAATAAGTTCTACAGAAAACAGGAAGAAGAGAGTGCTTGTTGTCCACTGAGAGCACTTAGCGAATCAAACATGCTAACCTCAACGATACACAGAGATACATGTTCCTTCTCCATTCCATAACCAGATTACCGCATACCTCGTTTCAACCCGGTGTTTTCTGACAGGTAAACGTCACATTGCTGTTGGGAAAAGGACAATGAGGGAGAAAGAGAAGTTCTCACCTCGTAGTTGTGTTTCTGATTTTCCGTCACAGCGAATATAAGCAGGATATTGTTCTCCACCAGTTTATCCATCAGCTGTCCCAGAGTTGGGTATTCCTGGATGGACAAAGTCAGTCTTTTAAAACCTCAGACCATCGTATTTCATCCCAATGAATGAACCAACTAAATGTATTTCTAAAGCCCTTTTCACATCAGCAGTAAAATAATTACTTTACAGTCACCCGGCCTAGACCCCAAAGAGCCAGCAGTCTTTACAGTAAAGGGACACTCCTTCATCATGGATAGGAATGAAAGCCATATTATAGTATCATAAACAGTGAATCCTAGTATTACAACCCCAGTCATAGAAATAATAAATGAATCTGATGTGACTGTCCCCTTACCAGATGGGCAGCCATAGAGTATTCATTGTTGCTGTCCAGATGGCACTCCCCGTCGTTAGGGATGACGATGCCTGACATCTTGCTGTCCATCCCAAAGTGAGAGTCGGCGTCGCTCACAAACACCAACAGACGCATGGAGTCGTTCCTCCAGCCTATCTTGTCCTAACAGGGAGAGATGAGAGATTATTATACCACAATAATACAATAGTCCATTGTCAAACAACAGCTGAAGTTCCCTTGAAGAATAAAGATATTCTATTCCCTTCCCTTATATTCTATTCTGCAGTATTATTTAGTATTATTTTCTATTCTGTTAAAATGGGTACCATCTTTGGGGACAAATCAAAACAAACCTGAACCACAGACTCTCTCACTTACCCCACAGACAGCAGCCTGCATAATGGCATCGAAGCCACACTCCGGCAGGTCGATGTTGGCAGACACACGCTGGTTGGTGATGATATTGTTGAACTTCTCTGTGCTGCTGGTGAGGGGTAGGACATGTTTGTATCCAAACGTTGGCAGACAGCTCTCATCCACACTCCTGCATGGGAATACCATAGAGAAACATAGCGTATTACATCTATGACCAGGGTTCCCCACTCTAAGACAAATTCAAAACAACATAACTTTCCATGACTTTCCATGTCTACAGATAAGACTTTGGGGGCCAAATATGTCCATGACTGTTTAACTAATGAATTATTACTAGTTATTACTATTACTTACAACAAGTAAGCTTGTTATAAACATACTCAAAAGCATTGTGTCGTTTACTGAGCTCTTTTAGTGAGAAAATCTGTCTCTTCCACAGAAAGATGGTCCTTTGTAGCTTAGTTGGTAGAGTATGGCCCTTGTAATGCCAGGGTAGTGGGTTTTGATTCCCGGTACCACCCATACAAATGTACGCATGACTATAAGTCACTTTGGATAAAAGTGTCTGCTAAATGGCATATATTATATTATTATATAAAGAAAGTGGTCTTCATTTGTACTTCAACCATAATGTTACAAATTGTTTTCATTGAATTTCTCACAACCATACTGTACCCTACCTACAAGGGTTCTCCAGCTCTCCAGGAGTGATCTTAATGAACGGGAGGACTGGTTTCTCAACGAAGGACCCGAATCCAAGTCTGAATTTACTGGTGAGCTTTGCCATCTCCTTGGACAGGGTGGAGCCCAAGTCTTTAATCATCTCCAGGTCGTCAATCATGGAGGCTGAGAGGTCCATCAGGTAGTAGATGTCTACAGGGTAGTCCTCTGTCTGCTGCACACTGATCTGGAAGGTCACCTCACTGCCTGAACGAAAAAAAGAAGAAATAGAATAGAGTGTTTTCTGTCTCTCTCTCTGGGCTCCGTTCAGTTCATGGGATGACCATGCTAGTGTGAAATTATATTCCTATTATTATCGTTTTGCGAAAGATTTTGTGAAAATATTCATTAAACATCCTTCATTCATCGAAAATAGTTTCTAAATCAACTTCAAATCACTGCCAGGCCAACATGTACCAACAGTGTGAGCAGTGAGCAGAGTACCCAATGGCTGTATAAATAATGGACACGTCGACTGCCCCAGGTCTCCATCAGTAACTGTATAAATAAGGGTTTACCAGTTCTGAGTTTGAGGGCCATCTTCTGTGGTGATATCTGTGTGCTGTTGGTATTCCCCGTCTTCTTCCCAAGAGGCTGGTCCCGGTGGACCTCGGAGTTGGTCACAGGGAATTCTACCTGGTCCTGGGGACAGCCTCTCTCTAGGAGGTCGTACGGCGTGTCACATCGCTCACTGATTAAAAACGAGTCTGTGAAATTCTGAGAGGTTAAAAACACCACAAGGTTTTACTCCCGGATTACAACCAATCTGACACAGAGACTCTGACATGTTTTACTGGTGTTTCGTCAGTCAATAGTTATATTCACACTATAGTACTAACTGAATGGTAGAACTTCTGAAGATCATTTACACATATTGTCATCATTAAATCATTAAACAATGTTTTTTTGACTCTGCACTGCAATTTGCTCCATCAACATGTCATATCAGTATTCCATATCAAGTTAGGCTAGTTGCACATTTATGAATTCATGACACATTTTTCTACTGGACATGCCCTAGATCAGCGTTCCTCAATAGGTAGTGATTTTATTTGGCCCACAAAGTTCTGTGCAAAAAAAAATATATATATATATATATATATATATATATATATATATATATATAGTTTTATATATATATATATTTCGTTCTTGGACATAAAAGACTGTAAAATCAGCAGGAAATGACGTCAAAGTTATTTTTATTCAGGAAATCTGTTCCCTAGTATTCCCACGCATAATTAGAGAGGCATATATGATCGTATCCCAATGTAATTCAAGTTTGAAATGATTCTGTTTTTGTCAAATATTTTATCTGTTTGCAATTCTTGCGGTCAATTTGCAGTGCACACATTATTTCTAACTATAATGCGGCCCCCCGACCACCCGCTCAAGGAAAAATCGACCCACGGCTGAATGTAATTGGGTTCCCCTGCCCTAGATGTATAGCCTACCTCTTGTGTGCACCATGCACATTGGGGACCCAGCTGGAGACACGCGTCACAAGTCACTGCGCTGCCAACCGAACATGTTCCTACATGGACACCACACGGAGAATATAGAATATAGAAGTGGTCAGCGTGGTTGGCCCTGTCTAGCACTGGTTACATTTTCTCACGGCACTGCTGCCTGGCATGTAATACTATAGTATATCAGTATATGAGGGGTTGTTTAGTGTCTCTGTCTTTGTGATGCGCCTGGTTAATTTGCGCATGAATAACTAGAGCAAATGATAGGTTATGTTATCATGATAAATCACAATAATAATTGTGTGTGTGTGTGTGGGGGGGGTTTATAAATAAATATTTGTATATATAAACCACTGGATCAAATAAACTAATTTAAATGTAATCAATACATTGCATTCATGTATGACGTGGAATATTTACCTCTATAAAAGTATGATAAAGCTATTATAATCTAGGGAAAAGTCTGGATATACTGCAGTTACATGTAACCTTGAAAGGAGAAGTTACTGAAGTCATTTAATCAAAACCATTTGATCCGGTCTCTAGTCTTACCCTCCACGTTGTTGATCCAATGCCGAAGAATCAGGACCAGAAGTACAGCAATCCCCATTGGTCCTCGCGGTTACTGCTATAGGGATATGAAAGAACAACTCTCATATGTAGAGTAAAAGTAACACAACAAACAGGTATTTCCAGACTTAGTACGCGTCTCTTGGTATCACTGTCTAGGCTAAACGACAAGAGAATGCGCCGTCTTTCTTACCTGGCAGGAAAGACGTTGAGTGTCTGCGTGGTTCAGACATTCTTACCTGCCCAGCCTTTTCTGTTCACTTCCGTACAGGTGAGAACAGAAACGGAACCGGACTACGGACAGTGAGTGGGTGAGAAGTGAGTGTGCGGGCGTGAGCTATGAGCGGCGGAGTGAGGCCTGACAACGGGTACAATGAACTGGGTTTTATTTCAATGGAAGATTATTTGATAATCGAAATATAACAGAAATTAACTTGTATTTTTACGTATATATATTTTTTTTAATCAATGTTATTTTGTACGCTTGCAATCTTAAACTGTTATAACAAATATTGAAGTGCAGGTTATGGGATAAATGATCAAATCCATGTAACTATTTGTACACACAAATGAATAACTTTGAAATAGTGTTTAAAAACGGGGAAATAGCATGTTTCATTCTGCCTTTCTAAATAAGCCTGTTATGTGTTCTAGGATTGATCATTCTTCATTTTAATTTTGCCATGACAGAAATAATTCCCTCTTTACTGGACCTCTGATTCACTGAAAAATATATAGGCTAGTGTTGAAACTTTGAAAATGAGTATTGATGCAGTTACAAAGGCCATAGTATTTGTAAGGTGTGTAAATTGACTTGTGCTTATACATGGGTAATTCACTTATATTAATGCCTTATGACCTATAATGACAACCTGATAAATACCTAGGCCAGTATTCCCTAGTGATCACAAATTAATATAATATTTGCCATTTAGTAGACACTTTTATACAAAGCGACTTACAGTCATGCGTGCAAACATTTTACATATGGGCGCCTCCAGCGGGAATCGTACACACAACCTTTGGCATTGCAAGCGCCATGCTCTACCGACTGAACCACACAGGACCAGATTAAGTTGATAAAGTAAAATCCCAGTGATTGTAAAACATCGTACTTTCTAACTTCCAAGATATGCAACAGAAACCTTACCCATAGTTCAGTGGGTCATGACTGCCTGGCCGTCGATGTGATGCATTATATGTTTCATTATTTCTTCACTGCCCTGTCCTTGAAATGTATTATATCGTGGCACACGTTGTCTTGTCTGTAGCATTTTTGCACTATAACAGGTCTCCATCAACTATTGTTTATTGACTTTACAGTTTTTTACGATTGCTTACACACTAAAATTAAACTTTTCCCACAATTAGCAAAACCTTCCACTCAAGGAGCAAAACATAAGGCTAGATTTGCACAACTGTAAGCACATTGTCAGCTTCACACTATTTGCAAAACATTACACACAGTGATATGCAAAACACTAAACACACTTGTATACATCAGACACAGAAGTATATCATGATGTCACTTCCTTGCAATTCCAAAGCACTGACTGTCAAATTACCACACCTATGAGCCAATCTGTTAAACACAGCCATCAGGTGCACAAACACATGATTGCTAAATTGTAGACACACCAATCAGGTTTAAGCACTATAAAAATGCAGCAGGTAGGTTCACCTGCCTTCAACCAAAATGGAAGGAGTCAGAAGAAGAGTGAGGGTGAGAGGAGGAGTACACAGAGGAGGAGAAGGAGGTAGAGGAAGAGGCAGAGGCCGAGCCAGAGGTCGAGGAAGACCTGAAGCAGGAGGAGAACGTGCACAAAGAAGAAGAGGACCAAACTTATCAAATGACATTCGTGCAACACTAGTGGACCATGTTGTGAACCACGGACTGACGCTGAGGGAGGCTGGACTGAGAGTTCAGCCAAATCTTAGCAGATATACAGTGGAATCTGTCATATGGACTTTTCGACAGGAAAACAGGTAAAAGAAGATCTGTCTACAGTTACAGTAATCAGCCACTTATTGTATGCACCATATCAGCACTTGTGATACCCCTTCCTGTGACATTGTACAGTAAGTTACATGTATTATTCTCTACATAGGATTGAGGGTCGGGAACGACAAGGAGGAAGGGGGCCCATATTCACGCAAGAACAAGAGAGAGAGAGATAATACACATGGTTTTGGCCAATAATGCTATCAGGCTCAGAGAACTACAAGCAAACATTATCGGTGGCCATGCCATTTTCAATAATGTCCATCAGGTCTCTCAGTCAACACAGGCACGCATCCTGAAAAGACATCAGGTTCAAATGAAACAACTTTATCGAGTGCCTTTTGAGCGGAATTCAGAGAGGGTCAAACGGCTGCGGCATGAGTATGTGGAGTTTGTATTAATTACTTTAGCACTGTGATGTTGCATACGGCACACATGACTTTTTTACATTGACTGTATACTAGACCTATGCTGAACTACACAATCTTGTCTTTCACTGTATTTCAGAGAGTTTGGCAGATGGATGCTGAGGAAATCCTGCATGAATTCATATATATTGATGAGGCAGGGTTCAACCTCACAAAAGCAAGAAGGAGAGGCAGAAATATCATTGGCCACAGGGCTATTATCAATGTCCCAGGGCAACGTGGGGGTAACATCACCCTTTGCGCTGTCATTTCACAGCATGGGGTTCTCCTCCGTCATGCCAAAATGGGCCCTTACAACACACCTTACATTCTCGCATTTTTGGACCCGATTGCACCACATCGTCACAGCAGGTAATGAAATGCACCAGATGCAATACACTGTCATCTGGGACAATGTGTCATTCCACCGCTCTGCTTTGGTCCAGAACTGGTTTCAACACCATCCACAGTTGACAGTACTATACCTTCCACCATACTCTCCGTTTCTAAACCCTATCAAATAGTTTTTCTCTGCATGGCGGTGGAAGGTTTGCGATCTCCAGCCCCAGGCTCAGGTACCCCTCATTCAGGCCATGGAGGACGCCTGTGACCAAGTCGACGCCGCAGCTGTGCAAAGATGGATTCGACATTCAAGACGGTTCTTCCCGCGTTGTCTTGCTAATGAGGATATTGCTTGTGATGTTGATGAAATTCTCTGGCCAGATCCAGCTAGGCGAAGAGATAATGTATAGTATGTTTACTGTAGTATTTTCCGTACAATATTGTCAGTTTGTTTCAGATAATTTTTTATGTTTGTTGTTATTGTTATTTACTGTAATTGTAACCTGTACTGGATACAGTATTTTACCTTTGTCTGTTGTTTGCTGAGCTAACAGTGTTATGCACACTACTGTAGTAGCATGAAAACTGGGACATGTTTTGTTGTGATTCTCCATGTTGACATGTTGACTGATTTGGGTATATGGAGAGAAATAAATGATATTTTCTTCAGTCTGCAGCATTGGTCTTGTGTAGTGTTTGTATAGTTGCACTTTCTCTGTGTACTTCATTTACAGTACTCTAATCACTGAGAATTAGACTTGCTAAAAGTGTTTTAGGTTAGCAACAGCAGTGTGTAACTGGTTCAAAAAGATTGAAGTCATATGAAATATGTGTGTTTCGTATGGTAAAAAAATATTGTTTTTATGAAGTCGTGTATAGTTTTGACAAAAGTGTTCCATTTTGCAAATGATCTGAAGTGTTGTGCTACTTTGGTGTAGGGTTGTGTTAATTGTGTGTAGTGTTTTGACAAACCGGGCCCTGTTTTCAAAATTGTGCTTAAACAATTGAAAAAAACTGTAACATCATACTATATTCTATGTTGTGTTGATCCATAAAGCAATGTGACTGGATCCATAAGTCATTACCCCTGAATTACCCAGACGAGATACTGCGACTGAAAAAACATGTTAATATTTAACACGACCAACCCCTCAGTAATGTGCATATCTCAAGGGTTAATATAGATTCAATGATTAACAATAGGGACAAAAACTACGCCTCGGGCTCTTTTGAAAAGTAGTCTATTGCTCAATACAAATATCCTCATAAGTTTATGTGTGTGTGTGTGTAACCTGTGAGTGAATGGGCGGTGAATGTGTGTGTGCGTAGACACCGCCTGTGTCTTAACAGGCGGTGTGTGTAGGTGGTGAACAATTGACAGCTGCAGTGTGGATTTCTCAGCTCGTCCGTTCCAGACGGAATATCCTACTAAAGCAGTATCACACCCCTCCGAATCGCAGTAAGCCCCTCATCTGTTACTCCAAACCCCCTCCTCTCCTTCTCTGTTACTATCCCCCTCTCCTCTGCTCCCTTCTCCACTTCTCCTCTCATATTTACTCATCTCTCCATATGATTCTTCCATTATAATCTCTACTCTACTCTACTCGTCTTCTCTCCAGTCTTCCGCCACCGTCATCCTTTCTCCTCTCCTCCTCCTCCACCCCCAGAGGCACCCAGCTGTCTGTCATTCCCACTGTCACCCCAACTCAGCTGATGGATGGAGTGACAGTGGAATGACAGCACTTGTCTTCTGCCACTTTGCAGCTCCCTCCATTCTTAATCTGACTAGAGGACAAACATTTGTGCAGTTGTGCCACAACTATTCAGAGAAAGTACACAGGCCACCCTTAAACATCTTCAAAACATACACTAGTGTGACCTTTTAAAATATGATCTGTTGCTATCTGACAACTCGCTATCCATTAACTCATTAAATTGTCCTACCTAATTGTCCTACCTAACCAGCTTAGATGTCCATTTTGTCATTAAATTGTCTTACCTAACCAGCCCAGATATGCATTCATTTATTAAATGATCCTACCTAACCAGCCAGTGTCCCCAAAAAGTGTTCCCCAGCATGTCAAAAAGCCAATGGTCATGTCTAACCATACAGAGAGAAAAATAAAAAACATCTGTTCATCTTCATTGTTGCTTTCCCAAGGTTTCATTCCCACCATCAGTCACATTGTGAGGGAAGGAAGACTCTCCCACACAAAACCTGCCAGCATTCCTAACTAGACTCCAACCTCTACTTCCGTTGCTGAGACATGAACATGATATTGGCTTTGTCAAGTTAAGGGATTCCTAAGAAACTGAATCCTAGTCATTACTCCTAGTCATTCCTTACAATGAGCTGCCTGCTCCGGGTTGTACGCAGTGCTGTGTGATATGATATCACAGATATATCAGTGTGTGTGTGTGTGTGTGTGTGTGTCGGCACTGCAATGAGACAACTCACCTACAGGGGCCTCCTCTGGTACCATGCTGTCCTGTCAAAGGGGCGCTGCGTCCTTGTCACCGCCTGAAAAATGAGGGGAGAGGAATCAGGGAGACGCCGCCACTGCCGCCGGCCCTCAAAACGTCCAGTTCCTACTGCAGCTCTGGGCAGGAGTAACTATAAACCTACAGTAACAGACAGCTTTATGAAGCATGACGCTGCCTGTCCCTCTCTACCTCCCCACTGCCCATGCTCCCAGGCTGATGGGGGTGGAGGGGTGCTGATGAGTGATGGCAGCAACTGCTGGTGGGTCTGAGACATACAAATAACAGCCGCCTTCATTAGAGAGGGACGGTAGCAGAGTAGCAGAGATCCAGATTGACTGACAGGCCAAATGTGCCAGCGTTGCCCTCTCTTGGTTGAGGCAGTAGGTTACATCTCCCTGTGGGGAACTTGTGTCAAGATGTAAAACACAAATATTTAGGGCATGTGTGCGCGTGTGTGTGTTTGTTGTTTATGTCGCTGTCTTGTGTTTGGAAGTGAATATCAAGCCCAGTGAGTTAATTGAAACATGTGCAGAGGAGGGTCAGAGATGAAAGGAGTGATGCTTTATTAATGTTTCCCTTCCCTAAGGTGGTATGATTGGAATGTGTGTGTGTGTATAAAAGAGATACGGAGAGAGAGAGCGAGAGAGGAGGTGGACAAGGTGACAGACGTACATCGTAGGAATGAGAGTCAGACCAGTTCAGTAAAACTGCACATTCAGGCAAGGAATTATTCCCAGAAGTCAATGTGGTAACCAGGCTAATCAAGCTGACTCTTTGCCATGGGGTAAAGTTACCCTCTACTACTGTAGAGTAAAACACATTAGTCGCTTTTTACATTGATATTGTAAAATGTATCCATAGGCTATACTGTGACCCCATAAAGACATGTGCCAGAAAGGTTTATTGAAACGTCAATCAGCCCCTTTCCTATGAAATACCATTGAACAGAAATGAGTGAATGAATCAAGACACTAGATCCCACAGACCCTCTCAATGTCTGCACCCCCGATGTCTGCACAGGCACCCCCAATCTGACCTTGGCCCCACTTTAGGGAATAGCGCCATGTGTCCCTTCAGCTGTGGAGAATTAGATATCAGAAAGGAGAGAGAGAGAGAGAGAGCTAATCCTCCATCATTTGCTCCTTATGTTCATAGGGTCGATTTTCTTGCGTGGCGTGGGGGGCATATGCCTGGCATTACGGTCTGGCTGGGTGGTGTCCGGGGCATGTGTGTGTGTGGTAGTGGGTGATCTTTACTGGTAAGATATATGGGACATGGTGCCTTTGTGTCTATGGCATCAGCTCAAGTAAGCTTCTAGCTTTAACAGGGAAGCCCCATAAATGACACTGATATTACAAAGGATACATTACATGAAACCCCCTGGATGCTAGAAATAGTGTCAAAAAAGTTAGTGCCATGGACATATACTGTATACTTATGTTAATATACATCACTGGTTAGCAAGTACATTGACACATCAAGTTCTTATCAAGACAGTACTAACGATGACAAAGTGGAATCTGAAACTATATATTATTCTATGTATATGATTTTGGACATCTACTACATCTACTTTCAGGGTGGCAGGTAGTCTAGTGGTCAGAGCATTGGGCCAGTAACCCGAGCTGAAAAGGTAAAAATCTGTCGTTTTGCCCCTGAACAAGGCAGTTAATCCCATGTTCCCCAGTAGGCCGTCATTGTAAATAAGAATTTGGTTTTAACTGACTTGCCTAGTTAAATAAATATTTGCTAATTTGAATGCATAGCCCCCTCTGCTGTTGATTGAAGGTACTAAATGTAAATCAAATCACATTTCATTGGTCACATACACATATTTAGCAAACGTTATTGCAAAATGCAGTGCAGTATTATCTAACAATTCACAACAGTACACACAAATCTAAATAATGGAATTGAGAAGTATATAAATATTAGGACAAGCAATGTCGGAGTGGCATTGACTAGAATACAGTAGAATACAGTAGAATACAGTATATACAGTCGTGGCCAAAAGTTTTGAGAATGACACTAATATTAAATTCCACAAAGTTTGCTGCTTCAGTGTCTTTAGATATTTTTGTCAGATGTTACTATGGAATACTATAGAGTATAATTACAAGCATTTCATAAGTGTCAAAGGCTTTTATTGACAATTACATGAAGTTGATGCAAAGAGTCAATATTTGCAGTGTTGACCCTTCTTTTTCAAGACCTCTGTAATCCGCCCTGGCATGCTGTCAATTAACTTCTGGGCCACATCCTGACTGATGGCAGCCCATTCTTGCATAATCAATGCTTGGAGTTTGGCATAATTCGTGGGTTTTTGTTTGTCCACCCACCTCTTGAGGATATCGATGTTTTGTTCCCTGAGCCACTTAGTTATCACTTTTGCCTTATGGCAAGGTGCTCCATCATGCTGGAAAAGGCATTGTTCGTCACCAAACTTTTCCTGGATGGTTGGGAGAAGGTTCTCTCGGAGGATGTGTTGGTACCATTCTTTATTCATGGCTGTGTTCTTAGACAAAATTGTGAGTGAGCCCACTCCCTTGGCTGAGAAGCAACCCCACACATGAATGGTCTCAGGTTGCTTTACTGTTGGCATGACACAGGACTGATGGTAGCGCTCACCTTGTCTTCTCCGGACAAGCTTTTTTCTGGAAGCCCCAAAAAATCGGAAAGGGGATTCATCAGAGAAAAGGACTTTACCCCAGTCCTCAGCAGTCCAATCCCTGTACCTTTTGCAGAATATCAGTCTGTCCCTGATGTTTTTCCTGGAGAGAAGTGGCTTCTTTGCTGCCCCCGCAGCTGAATCAACCTTAGGAGACGGTCCTGGCGCTTGCTGGACTTTCTTGGGTGCCCTGAAGCCTTCTTCACAACAATTGAACCGCTCTCCTTTAAGTTCTTGATGATCCGATAAATGGTTGATTTAGGTGCAATCTTACTGGCAGCAATATCCTTACCTGTGAAGCCCTTTTTGTGCAAAGCAATGATGACGGCACGTGTTTCCTTGCAGGCAACCATGGTTGACAGAGGAAGAACAATGATTCCAAGCACCACCCTCCTTTTGAAACTTCCAGTCTGTTATTCGAACTCATTCAGCATGACAGTGATCTCCAGCCTTGTCCTCGTCAACACTCACACCTGTGTTAACGAGAGAATAGCTGACATGATGTCAGCTGGTCCTTTTGTGGCAGGGCTGAAATGCAGGGTTGAGTAACCGGGTGGTAGCCGGCTAGTGAGAGTGACTAAGTTCAGGAAAGGGTACTGGGCGGAGGCCGGCTAGTGATTCATATTTAATAGTCTGATGGCCTTGAGATAGAAGCTGTTTTTCAGTCTCTCGGTCCCAGCTTTGATGCACCTGTACTGACCTCACCTTCTGGATGATAGATGGGTGAACAGGCCATGGCTCAAGTGGTTGATGTTCTTGATGATCTTTTTGGCCTTCCTGTGACATTGGGTGCAGTAGGTGTTCTGGGGGGCAGGCAGTGTGCCCCCGGTGATGCGTTGTGCAGACCACACCACCCTCTGGAGAGCCCTGCGGTTGCGGGTGGTGGAGTTGCCGTACCAGGCGGTGATACAGCCTGACATGATGCTCTCAACTGTACACCTGTAGAAGTTTGTGAGGGTCTTAGGGGCCAAGCCGAATTTCTTCAGCCTCCTGAGGTTGAAGAGGCGCTGTTGCACCTTCTTCACGCCACTGTCTGTGTGGGTGGACCATTTCAGATTGTTGGTGATGTGTACGCCGAGGAACTTGAAGCTTTTCACCTTCTCCACTGCGGTCCCGTCGATGTGGATGGGGGCGTGCTCCCTCTGCTGTCTCCTTAAGTCTACGATCAGATCCTTAGTTTTGTTGATGTTGAGGGAGAGGTTATTTTCCTGGCACCACTCCACCCGGGCCCTCACCTCCTCCCTGTAGGCTGTCTTGTCGTTGTTGGTAATCAGGCTTGTTGATTGAGTTGGAGGCATGTGTGGCCACGCAGTCATGGGTGAACAGGGAGTGCAGGAGGGGGCTGAGCATGCACCCTTGTGGGGCACCTGTAAAATGACATGCTTCTTGCCATATCCAGTTCTAACCAAAACATTGCCACAATAGCTGTAACTGAAAGGGTTCAGTTAAGGTTTAGTAAACAACTACATCAAAAATTAAATATGAGACATAAATGACTAAACAAACTCACTTCATAGGGCTGATTCATGGTGGGTTTTTATTCAAATGTTTTTATAAAGGAAAGCACAAGGATAAGCTTGGTAGAACAATCTGGTGAAACAATGGCAGCAACATACATAAGGAAACAAAAATACAAAATTATTTTATTTTTCTAACTGATGATACCCAGCAGCATCATCACCCGGACATGTAAAACAAAAAAATCTATCTTTCTGCATAAATTACTACTATTTCATTTATTTATTGTCATCAGCCAGTCTATATCACACAAGTATTGGTTGAATTTGCTGTACAACTAGTCTATTGATCCAGACACAGAATTGCACTTGGTTCAGACATCGCTAGCTATGCATGACTACAAATAGTATGGTTGCAATTTAAACTTCCATCTTTCAGACTTCTACAACCCCCTCACCACATTAACTGCCAACACAAAGTCCCATACAGAGAAGGTGTGGGTGTGTTTCAAGGGAAGAATAGATCAGGTCTAGCCGCCTACACTACCACGTGGTGGGCTTGCGTTCCACTTTTATTAAAAAAACGCCTCATTCCCCAGCCTATTGGAACCTCTGTTCGACAAGCAGCACTTTGTTTTTTCTTTTAACTTTGGAGACTCCAAAACTAAGGCAGAGCTAAAACCAGATTCCACCTGTAACAATGTTCATATCGGAAAAACAAAACGAAAACAAGATTCAGCATGATACTACACTAAACAAAACAGAATGTTTCTTTACTTGAGGACAGAGTATTAGGAGGAAGAATTGTATAAATTGCTATTGGCCAGCTCCTGAGCTTGGCTTTGGATGCGTCCCAAATCTGACCTTATTTCCTTTATAGTGCAATGCTTTTGACCCATAGAGATACATAGGGGACTCTAGTGCCCAAAAGCCTATTTTAGCATTGGCAGCGCCATTGAGGACTTTCACCATTTTGAAGTAGTCAACTGGGTGGGACTTCCAATGGGTTAAAGGGATACTTCAGGATTTTGGCAATGAGGCCCTTTATCTACTTCTCCAGAGTCAAATGCATTTGTGGATACCATGTTTATGTCTCTGTGTCCAGTATCTAGGAAGTTAGAGGTAGTTTAGCAAGCCAATGCTAACTAGTGTTAGCGCAACGACTGGAAGTCTTATGGGTATCTGCTAGCATGCTAGTAGATAAAGGGCATCATTGCCAAAATCCCGGAGTATCCCTTTAAGGAAGGATCACATAATTCCATCCAGGTCACCACGAGGTATCAGCCAATCAATTATACTTGTGAGTAAATATTCCATATCTACAGGTGGCAGTATATCACCAACCTTGTCTTAATACTTGTTCAAACAACACATTCTAGATGGCAGTGTGCACCCTTTCAGTTTGTTTACCAACTCAGACGCTGCCCGTGCTCTCAGACGCCATAATGGGATAGATACAATGATGTGATGTCTATCTAAGTCTATGTTTCTATTTATTTAACCTTTATTTAACTAGGCAAGTCAGTTAAGAACAAATTCATATTTACAATGATGGCCTACCGGGGAACAGTGGGTTAACTGCCTAGTTCAGGGGCAGAACAAAAGCTTTTTACCTTGTCAGCTCGGGGATTCGATCCAGCAACCTTACGGTTACTGGCCCAACATTTTGAACATAGCCCAATGTGAAAAGCCTATGGGTCAAAAGTAATGCACTACATAAGGTGCGATTTGGTCCGCAGCTTTTGTGTTCTTGTCTGGTGAGGTGGGCTGGACCTGCAAACCCAGCCATACCAGCCCAGACAGAACTCTGAGGTAGATAATACCAGTCACACATGACCACACATGGTCAAGATGACCATAAAATGTTCTTTAAAGACAACCACGTCAATTTAGCGTAAAGTAAAACCGATTGTAATTTCATCATTAAAGTTAAGCATTTTCTATTAATATTACTGTATCTGTTGAAGTAAAAAATAGCAGAGAAAAAATAAAACTGCCTTGATGTTACCTCACAATTTCAAGCTTGCATTTCTTTTAAATCTATTTGTGTTTTTATGTTTCAATTGTAGGCTATATTGTCTTTATTAGGGAGATGAGATCAGTATGTGTAGCATTTGATGGAGGTCCACATCCTTGGTTGTGTGTGAAATATGACAAAACAAGACACCTACACTGTCAAAGTCTAAGGAGAACTTACTATGGATTGACAGTAGTTCTAATTAAGAGTGGCTGTTCTTTTTAATGTAGCCTGGTTAGACCAGACTGAATACTGTGATCACCATGAAGTGAAACAGTGAAACGTCAGGGAATCAGTTGGGATTCTGCCAGGCTATGTAAAATGACTATTATGATGTTAGAGGAAGGCACATTATCCAACCCATCATCTATTTGGCAAAATATCTGCTTCTTTATCAGTTATCTATTCATAGATTGATTGACAGCTGCCAAATGGCCAATCCTACATATTTAATCTGATACAGAAAACCATGTCAGACAGTAACCCTAAAAGCCTAATTGAATGAAAATGTCTTATAAAAACCAAAAATAAAAACCAGTAACACCTCACCAAATGAACACTTTTTGCAAGCAACATTTTTTTCATCATATATCTTGGCTAATAAACTACCTATAAAACCCATTGAAAATCTATTTTTCCTTAAGTCAACAGATTCCACAAAAAAAAGAATCAATCTCATGCATCTTTTAACATCACGCTGTAGGCTACTTGCCCCATTGCATCCACTTGGAGAATCCGTGGTAAAAAATACTTGTCTTTTCGTTTATCAAAATAAAACATTTTTTCCTGTTTTGAAGGGGGGAATAATTGTTGGTTTTGTCCATTTTTACACCTCTGTCTTCGTTTTACACACCATTGTATCATTGCTGTTGGTTCCATCATACACAGTTGTTTGGTTGAAGCTGTGCAAAAGAGTTCTTACTGAAGTCTGGTCTGGTCCAATCAGGAGAGGCTGTGACTGTGACATCACGAGTCAGCGCCCACAGCATCCATTACTGCTCACAGAAGTCACCTGACAATACACAACACAATCAGGATCACTACTCCTACTACTGGCAGTGCTACAGTACAATTAAAACTAGCACTTCCATCTCATATAGGGACTCATAAGGAAGCACATACCTTATCATTACTTGCTCTGTTGACTGTAGGGAGACGAATTGTTGGACGAATCCACTTGCTGCTGTGAACCATTTTCCTGAAGAGGGAAAAACTGTGTAACTTCACAGCTTAATATCGTGTATTAGCACCATCAAGTAAGTAATGGCATGGGATGTACAAATTGTATGTAAAATGGCTGTACTCATGATGAGATGAGATATGAATGAATGAGAGGAGATCAACAAGATGAGATGGCAAAGACGAACCTCGGAACTTACGGCTGTCTGCTGCATGTGGGCGTACTGAGGGATATAGGCTGCCTGGACTGCAGCGTTGCCTGAAATATACTGCTGTCACAAGGAAAAACAACAATATATTAGATTAGCTCAAATCGGGATTTAAGGGATACTGTACCCCTCAGAAGGTAGCCAACTAATTTCACCGAATCTCAAATCACCCCCAAGTCCTTAGCCTCTGTGCACTTGAGATCTGAGTTTGCATCAGGTAAAATGAGACTAACTAAATTGCACCTCCCCCTTCCCAGAATCCCCCTCACCGCTCCACTGCTGCCCAATGAAAGATGGCCCATCTGCTGTGTCATGATTGCGGTGGGCTGCATTGTCATGGAGTGGTCCACAGAGGGCGACATTACAGCCTGCTGTAGCAGAGAGAGAGAGATTATAATTCTAGAATCAATACAAGGTCATCCTCACACTCAAATTCATTGAGGATCAATGGAAGGTCTGCAGGCAAACATATCTGACTTTAAAATGATTGCAATTTGTGGTTAGGTTTAACTGTAATAACTCATTCATAACACTGATTCTGAACAGGGACTGGTTAGACTTAATTACACTACCAAATGTAGTGCTGAGCTCAATGTGCAGTTTCTGTAGAGATAAATCAGATCAAGCCTGAACTGTGTGATGTAGTAGGGAGTTGTAGGTTCCAACAAGCCAATATTCTACATAGTTTACGAAGAAAACAGGATCTAAGTGATTGATAGTTGGTTTTCAGCAGTCATAAAAGTATGCCTTATTTACTTTGAATCAAATCAAATGTTATTTGTCAAATGCCCCGAATACAACAGGTGTAGACCTTACAGTGAAATGCTTACTTACAAGCCCTAACCAACAATGCAGTTTTAAGAAAAATACCCCTCAAAAAGGAAGAGATAAGAATAACAAATAATTAAAGAACTACTAAAATAGTGGTTTTGTCAGACAGCATAGACAGCAGCTTTATAGAGATGAGATAATGACTTGGAATAAAATAATAAAGTAATCGAATAAAATATTTTATTAAAGTAAAGTAATGTGAATAAATTACGGTTATAAGTAATAAGCAGTAATGGGCAGTCACTACCATCATGGGACTTTTATTAACAGTTTTATTCTGTGTTGTTACAGCAAAAACAATACAAATAAAACCGTGATTATTTTGTAATAATCGAACAGAAACTGAAACGATCTCAAAAAGCACTAATCGCTCAGCACTAACCAAGTGAAACTTGTGACTTCAAATTAGTTAGATTAATCAGCTCAGCAACCCCCGAAAATACATATTTTTTAGGCCTTAAGCCAAAACGCCTTGAGGGAATGCACCATTTCCTTGTCAAAATGGAGGGAAACAGACATAGACACTTGTTCTACTTGAAACCATCTGCTGAGAGATGCAAATGGCTTCAGTCATAAGACCGTGTCTGCTGCCGGCATTTCCTGTTGGCTCCATACGGCAGTGGGAGCAGAGAGCTAGAGGCCAGAGAGGCACAGTCGTATCTCGGTCCCAGATCACACCCTATTCCCTCAAACTCAACTCTGGACCATTTTTCATTGTTCCCCTCTAATCAGGGACTGATTTAGACCTGAGACACCAGGTGGGTGCAGTTAATTATCAGGCAGAACAGAAAACCAGCAGGCTCCGGACCTAGTAGGGTAAGACTTGAATACCCCTGTTCTGTTCTCTACATAGTGCACAACTTTTGACCAGAGCCCAGAGTCAGTTAGCTACAGGAAAAGAGAGCCCTCTGCTTTTGTCTCAGGCTCTGGTCAAAAGTAGTGCACTATATAGGGAATAGGGTGCAAATTCAGACGTAGCCTTAATCCACCGTGTCACATCCAGATGATACAAGGAAAAGAGCTCAAGAGCTTAAACTCACCAGGGGAGTTTCTCATTTAATTCCTAATCAAAACAATTGATTGGTTCCGCCCTCACTGAAATATGAGGGAATATTCCGGTTCCCAGAACCGGGCTCGGCTCTGTTTTGTTCTGTTCTCTTCTCTTCCCACACAGATTTTGGGGGTGTTTATTCTGTAGCGTCAGCAGAACTCGCTGATTAAAGTAACACATTCTGTTTTTGAATCAGGGTATTTTTAACTGAGGTAACACGTAATATGTCAGCCTCTCAACATATAACATCAGTGGGATAAGATATAAACAGGGTCGCAACTTTCACATTCTGAAATGGCATTTTTGACCCCTCCCAGTTTGATCATTGGAATGTGATACAAAACGAGGCAACAGTGTGCTTTAGGACCATGCGGACGCCTCCGAGCGGTCGTGTAGGCTGTTTGGAGTGTTTATCCGACTGGTTACAGAAATATATATATACCCTACCAGGCAAAAGTTTTAGAACACCTACTCATTCAAGGGTTTTTCTTTATTTTTACTATTTTCTACATTGTAGAATAATAGTGAAGACATCCAAACTATGAAATAACACATATGGAATCATGTAGTAACCAAAAAAGTGTTAAACAAATCAAAATATATTTTAGATTTGAGATTCTTCAAATAGCCACCTTGATGCCTTGCTGACAGCTTTGCACACTCTTGGCTTTCTCTCAACCAGCTTCACGAGGTAGTCACCTGGAATACATTTCAATTAACAGGTGTGCCTTGTTAAAAGTAAATTTGTGGAATTTCTTTCCTTCTTAATGCGTTTGAGTCACAGAGTTCAAGTAACAGACATCTCAACATCAACTATTCAGAGGAGACCACTACTAAAGGACACCAATAATAAGAAGAGACTTGCTTGGGCCAAGAAACACGAGCAATGGACATTAGACCGGTGGAGGTAACTCTGGTTCCAACCGCAGTGTCTTTGTGAGATGCGGCGCGGGTGAACAGATGATCTCTGCATGTGTATTTCCCACCGTAAAGCTTGGAGGAGGAGGTGTGATGGTGTGGGGGGGCTTTGCTGGTGACACTGTCTGTGATTTAACCAGTATGGCTACCACAGCATTCTCCAGTGATACGCCATCCCAGGTTTGGGCTTAGTGGGACTACAATTTGTTTTTCAACAAGACAATGACCCAACACAACTCCAGGCTCCGGGGCGGCAGGGTAGCCTAGTGGTTAGAGTGTTGGACTAGTAACCGCAAGGTTGCAAGTTCAAATCCCCGAGCTGACAAGGTACATATCTGTTGTTCTGCCCCTGAACAGGCAGTTAACCCACTGTTCCTAGGCTGTCATTGAAAATAAGAATGTGTTCTTAACTGACTTGCCTAGTAGAATAAAGGCTGTGTAAGGGCTATTTTACCAAGAAGGAGAGTGATGGAGTGCTGCATCAGATGACCTGGCCTCCACAATCCCCTGACCTCAACCAAATTGAGATGGTTGTCATATGTGGGAACTCCTTCAAGACTGTTGGAAAAGCATTCCAGGTGAAGCTGGTTGAGAGAATTCCAAGAGTGTGCGAAGCTGTGATCAAGGCAAAGGGTTTCTATTTGAAGAATCTCAAATATAAAAGATGTTTTGATTTGTTTAACACTTTTTTGGTTACTACATGATTCCATATGTGTTATTTCATAGTTTTGATGTCTTCACTATTATTCTACAATGTAAGAAAATAGTAAAAATAAAGAAAAACCCTTGAATGAGTAGGTGTTCTAAAACTTTTGACCGGTAGTGTACATGTCCCCCCCACTTCTAAAACCAAAGTTGCGCCCCTGGATATACAGTATATACACAAATTAAAAAATCACTATGTTTTTGTATCAGAGAAGTAGCCGCCTAACTGTGTTATTAGTCGTATGAGATACGCATGGTATACATCGTCCAACTAAATGTTTACTTGCAGTATGTCTGTATTCTACATGTATAGCGCTGCGAACTGAGTAAGACAGTTTCTTTCACTGTGCTTCTGTACCAGGGTAGGGTAGTACTCCATTTGTGGTAAAATGAAGTCTGACACTCCTTATTTTCTAGCACTCTGTGTGTGGAGTAAGAAAGACATCATTTAATTTCTCTTACTGGGTGTTGCATGATGTAAGGCTGGTGGGCCATCCAGGAAGGATTCTGTACCTGGCACATGAAAGAGTAGGGTTAACCTCATGCCACATTCTTCAAATTTACATAACATTTACATTTTAGTCATTTAGCACACGCTCTCATCCTTAGCGACTATCATCTTTTGATCATTTATATTTAATTAATTCCAGGATAATGATGTGCCTACCTGGTAGGAGGTGACAGGAGACATGTAGGGAGACATGGCTTGCTGAGCCATCATCCTATTGGCCGTTAGGGTGTAGGGAGAGGCATAATAGCCGTTCTGCATAGCAGCTGAGGTGGGGTCGTAGGTGAGAGTCATCCCGCCCTGGTAGGACAAAACAGAACTGTCACACAAAACCAGATTCTTATCATCGAAACGTCACATTAGCATCACAGTACCAGCCATTAAATCAGTACTATGATCTGTAATGGGCTTTGCACTACTGCAGTGGTTCCTAAACTGTGGGGTGCGCCCCCCTGGGGTCGGCAGGAGGGGCCCCGGCAGAATAGGTGTAGAATTGCAGGAAATAAGCTTTAAACCTGTAAAATTCACTCTACAACAAGAGGTGGAAAAAGTACACAATAGTCGTACTTGAGTAAAAGTAAAGACACCTTAATAGAAAATGACTCATGTAAAAGTAAAAGTCACCCAGTAAAATACTACTTGAGTAAAAGTCCAAAGAAAGGTGTTTGGTTTTAAATATACTAGTATCAAAAGTAAATGTAATTGCTCAAATATACTTAAGTACAAAAGCAAAAGTATAAATCATTTCAAATTCCTTATATTAAGAAAATTGGACAGCACCCTTTTGTAGTTTTTGGATAGCTAGGGGCACACTCCAACGAAGCATGTGTGTTTACTGAGTCCGCCAGATGAGAGGCAGTAGGGATGACAAGGGATGTTAGTAAACTACAGATACCCCCCAAAACTATTTAAGTAGTACTTTAAAGTATTTTTTACTTAAGTACTTTACACCACTGGTCATGAACAGTTATTGTGCCCATAGAAATAGAAAAGGTGCATGTGCTTAACCGGGGGGTGGGGGTGTTCCCGAATGCTGGGAGGGGGGCCCGAGTGAAAAAGTTAATGAACTGGTCTCTCAGGATAGGATTAACATGGGCCCTGGGCAAGTCAGTCAACGCTAGACATGAGGTAATGCATTTATTCTTAAAATGGCCTTCATTAGTCTGGCAGGGAGAGAAAACTTGCAGTTGTGGGTCCACCCACAGAGACATCCAGACAGACGAGACGGACAGAGAGGCACTTACAAGTCTGAGCTCTCCCTCTCGGGGCCATGTGCGACCGCTGGGGATGTAGGGACTGTGGCTGTGCCTCTTCCTCTGACCATCAGCAAACTTACACAGCAGAGGCTCAGAGGGAGCTGGAGAGGGAAAACAAACACATCATCCTCACCATTACCATCATCGTTAGCGAAACCAAAAAGTGAGCATCGCAGCCCAAAGCATGAGAGAGAATAAGAGAAAATAGACCTCACCCGTAGTTCCAGGCGCCGTCTTGATAAACTTCCCATTGAAGTGGGCTATGACTGACTTACACATCTCCTTGGACTCCATCCTGAGAATAGTAGACATAAGTCACACATGAATCAATGGGACCTAAATTAGAAAAAGTAGCAGGATTTGAACCCACAACCCTTCGAGTTACCAACATGGCCCATCGTCAAACTGTTACTGAGCATTGAGATGTTCTCACCTGGCGAAGCCGACCCCTCTGCTGGCCCCGCTGTAGTCTCTGAGGACGCGGGTGGAGATGACCTGTCCAAAAGGCCTCAGCAGCCCCTCCAGCTCCTGCTCGTCTATAGACACAGGCAGGTTGGAGATGTACAGGTTGGTGGGGTCCTGCTCCTGTTGCTGCTTAGAGAGAGGGACAGAGAAATGGATAGAGAGGTATTAGGATCATTTTCCTCCAAAGAATCTATGGTAATTTGGACAGCAACACCAACTTAAAACACAATACCACTCGAAGACAATTACATGAATATTTCACTCTGATTAAAATTATGCGTTGACACGATTTGAGTCTGTGATGATATCCAAGCCATAACAAAAAACACAACTGAACATGAGTTAGCTAGGGTTGCGTGTTGCCTTAGTAACGGTCACGTCCAGGTCATGTGGGGTCTTCAGTCAACAACTTTGTAAATGCGTTATCAAGGACTTGAGTTTCTATGGCCCTTGATTTGCTCATAATGGCGACTGGTCTCTTTTTCTATTTTCTACGCATCCTCTCCATAGACTTAACAACTGGTTCAGTTTTCCCATCTTTACCATTACAAGCTCAACAGCTAAGAAGTACAGTTATGCAGCTACCATACAGGCACACACTGTGTTCTGCTGGCCTCGGCAGAAATACAGGAGCTAGCTAGAGAGAGAGAGAGAGAGAGAGAGAGAGAGAGAGAGAGAGAGAGAGAGAGAGAAAATGTGCTGACAGAGAGAAATATCTATGGAAAAGTGGAACCGGTGAAACTGGGAGGGAGGAGAGTAGTGGCGTTAAAGTACTTAAGTAAAAAACACATTCCTTGAGAAAATATTGTACTTTTTACTCCTTACATTTTCCTTGACACCCAAAAGTACTCGTTACATTTTGAATGCTTAGCAGGACAGGAAAACGGTCAAATTCACGCACTTATCAACAAAACATCCCTGGTCATCCTTTCTGCCTCTGAACCTGGTGGACTCACAAAACGCACATGCTTTGTTTGTAAATGATGTCTGAGTGTTGGAGCGGGCCCCTGGCTATCCGTAAATTAAAAAAAAAACAAGAAAATGGTGCCGTTTGAAATGACTTATACTTGTACTTTTGATACTTAAGTATATTTTAGCAATTACATTTACTTTTGATACTTAAGTATATTTTAGCAATTACATTTACTTTTGACACTTAAGTATATTTGAGCAATTACATTTACTTTTGACACTTAAGTATATTTGAGCAATTACATTTACTTTTGATACTTAAGTATATTTAAAACCAAATACATTAAGACTTTTTACTCAAGAAGAATTTTACAGGGTGACTTTTACTTTTACTTCAGTCATTTTCTGTTAAGGTATCTTTACTTTTACTCAAGTATGACAATTGGGCACTTTTCCCACCACTGGAGAAGAGGAGTTGTACAAATCATAGGTTGAGGCTGAAAAAAAGACCAACCTATTTCACCAAAGAAGTATTCAAACCAATAAGCATAACATCAGTAATTGGACATGGAACGTTAGCATAACATGCTAACTCATAACACAGCATAAAATGCTAACTGGGAGTATCCTATCCCAGAGCACATTAATTAGTAGTTGCTGTGCTACGAGATAGACAGTCATAATATTTGCGCAACAGCAGAAAGCTGTCCGTCCTGTTCTGTGCGTGCAGACCGACTGTTTTTTGGCAGCGAGCGGGAGAGGGAAGGGAGGACATCTTGCTTAAGTAGAGAACGTGAATGGGGTCACCGCCTGAACAGCCAGCCAGTCAGCTGGGGTCATGTGACTGACTCTGCTGCTCTGATTTACACACACACACATACACACACAAATGCACGTACATGTACATTGCACACACACACACACACACAGACAAATGCACACACACAGTCTACTGCTCCATATAATCTGTCATTGTAATTTACAAAACAGAGACAGACCTAGGGGTAATGTTGTTCTGCTACCAGAAGAACACAGGGTTCCTCTCACCTTAGCCATCTGGGCTTGTATCCCACTGGTCTTTAGGGCATGAACCGCCTTCTGAGCTGCTGCAGGGCTGTCAAAGTCCACAAAACCGTACCCTGGAGCAGGGGGAGCACAGAAACAACTGTCATATACAATACTACAACTTGATATTAGTTTGCTTTACATTACATTGCAAATGCATTTTCTTAGTAGCATACCAGTGTGTGAAACTATCTGACATCAGTAAAATCCATCATTTATTTAGATCAATTGGAGAAATGGAGATAAATAGTAGAATGCATGATACTGACCTTTACATTTGTTAGTTGTTTTATCGAGGATAGCCTTTGCGGATACGATCTTGCCGTATCTATGAACACAAGAAGAATCAAATGTTAATAACAGGATGTTGCTCTCTTATAATTGAATTGTATTGATTATCACTACAATATGCATACATTATTGTTTTAAAGGTCAAACTATATTTCAATCTACCGATCCTCTCTATTTGGTACAGTACGTGTTATGAAGGCTCAAAGGGTAAAGCTGGTTGAAATGATGTCAATACAATCAGTTTACAACCCAAATATGGTTGTAGTTACGTCATTTCAACCACTTTCGCAGTTTGGCTTGCTGGGGGGGTTCATTTTGCCTTAAAAAATATGAATTAACAAAAAAATACTGTATGCCCTATGTCATAGACAGTGTCGATCTACTGCTAAACTTATATAACAAGGGCTGGGAGTCAGAACGCCAGGCTTGCACAAGAATGCATGACATCATCGCTAAGAAAAAGGCAGCCATTTAAGCCGTGTGAGGCAACCGGGTTGTGAGGCTTGGAGGGGACATATTGAGCCGGATGACCATGTTATTTCAGTAGACTCATTTAAGAGAGTATCTTTATCCACAATGTATCTTTAACCACATTAACCCTCATGCTAACTAGCATGCTAAAAGGCACTTCTGCCGAGTCACTGAATGATGTCAATAATTACAAGAGGTTAATGCAATCCATGCGAACACACATTACAGTATTTACACAGTAGCATACAAATGTATGTATAAATCTCTGAAAGCTTTGGGCACTGTAAAAAAATAACAAATTGACTCCCCACAAAGGGACCTTGCTACATACATCCAGTTGTCAGAATATGTCAAATATGTGTGGTGGGATGTAGATATATTAAGAGAAAACAATAGATGCCTAGCATAGCCTAACTATTTGTTCATGTCAACACTCCATGTTACAGTACTTGAAAAACAGCCCGTGTCATAAACTATGCTCAAGAGTTGAAATGATGCCAAGCTGTTTTGCGGAACTGGTATTTTAAGGACGTGCATCATGCTTTGGTTGAACTAAACGCTTGGCTAACATTAGCCTGGTTGCAATGAAAGGTCCTTTCATTTCTGCTTTGTGCCGGCGAGCAGGCGACCACCGTTGGGAGCAAAACACAAGCAAACAGCACAGCAACAGCGGCTGTTGCCCCTGGTAACATGGTTGAATGCTTCGCTCCATATGCTTGTGGTCCAGCAGAGGCCAGAGGCGCACAGAGACAAACCCAACCAAACATGACAATTGCTGCATTCACCAATCCCAATACTGTAGAAAACAGTCACGTTCCCTAATCTCTCGTCTCTACAGATACAGTATCATGTAAACTCAGTTGGTTAATCCTTGGTTCCCATGGTTTAGTTGGTTGGAGGAGTGCTAGCTAGTGGCCTCTATTCTTGGTTCATGCATGGTCCACATGAATATGGTACTGGTATATATAGTTGGAACAAGCTGTTCTAATTCATCATAATAATGTGTCACTCAATCAGTGCTTGTGTAGACTTGTGTGTGTGTGTCTGTGTGTGTGTGTGTGTGCTTTCATGTTTATACATGTGCTTGTGGGTGTGTGTGTGTGTGTGTGTGTGTGTGTGTGTGAGTGAGTGAGTGAGTGAGTGAGTGAGTGAGTGAGTGAGTGAGTGAGTGAGTCGCGCGCGCGTGCTTCCATGTTTATACACACGTGTGTATGCCTACGAGTGTGTCTGTGTGTGCTGAGCAGTACTCACGGCTGGCAGAGCTTGACCAGGTCCAGGTCAGTGGTTGCTGGGGGCAGGCCGCGGATGTACAGGTTCGTTTTGCTGAGCTGGTCCCATCCTGTGGTGCTGCTGTTACTGCTGGTGCTCACCGTGCTGGGGCTGGCTGGAGCCATGGGGTACGACTGCAGGAAGAGACAAGACACTGTCAGGTACACAGTAAACACACTGTCACTCTGTTGTCCTCCGTCAACAGTGGTGTTTGTGCCTCAACCAGGAAAGAAATAGAAATCCTGGACAGACTAGAAACGAGTTTCAACTCAGACACATTTGTAGTTACAGTGCCCTCCACTAATATTGGCACCCTTGGTAAATATGAGCAAAAAAATATTTATTGGTTATCCTCTTGGTCTCTCATTGAAAATATTCACAAAAATCGAACTTTTAATTAAAGTAAAATAATTGAAAGAAAAAATAAATGCTTAACATAAAACAAATATTTTTCTAAAATATATGCGTGCCACAATTATTGGCACCCCTTCATTCAATATTGTGTGCAACCTCCCTTTGCCAAGATAACAGCTCTGAGTCTTCTCCTATAATGCGTAATGAGGTTGGAAGAACATTTGAGACCATTCCTCCATACAGAATCTCTCCAGATGCTTCATAATCCAAGGTCCACGCCTGTGGTCTCTCCTCTTCCGCTCATCCCACAGGTGTTCTGTGGGGTTTAGGTCAGGGGACTGGGATGGCCATGGCAAAACCTTGATTCTGTGGTCAGTGAACCATTTTTGAGTTGATTTTGAGGTGTGCTTTGGTTCATTGTCCTGCTAGAAGATCCAACCAAGGCCCAGTTTAAGCTTCCTAGCAGAAGCAGTCAGGTTTTGATTTAATATCTGCTGGTACTTGATGGAGTCCATGATACTATGTATCCTAACAAGTTGTCCAGGGCCTTTGGAATAAAAACAGCCCCACAACATCAAAGATCCACCACCATACTTCACAGTGGGGACAAGGGACTTTTCTGCATGGATATCTTTCTGTCTACGCCAAACCCACCTTTGGTGTTTGTTTCCAAAAAGCTCTATTTCGGTCTCATCTGACCATAGAACCTGGTCCCATTGAAAGTTCCAGTAACGTTTGGCAAACTGTAGGCGCTTGAGTTTGTTGTTTGATGACAGCCAATGCTTTTTTATTGCCACCCTCAGAAACAACTTGTGGTTACGTAGGTGGCGTCTGAACGTAGTTTTGGAGACTTTCTGGCCCCAAGACCAAACTAAAGTCTGCAATTCTCCAGCTGTGATCCTTGGGAGATTTTTTGGCCACTCTAACCGTCCTCCTCACTGTGCGTGGGGTCAATATAAACACACGTCCTCTTCCAGGCCGATTGTTAACATCTCCTGTTGCTTTAAACTTCTTCATTATTGCCCTGATAGTGAGGAAATGGGAATTTTCAACCGTTGAGCTATTTTCTCATAGCCATTTCTTGATTTGTGCAGCTCAACAACCGTTTGTCGCACATCATTACTGTATTCTCTGGTCTTCCCATAGTGACATCATTACTGTATTCTCTGGTCTTCCCATAGTGACATCATTACTGTATTCTCTGGTCTTCCCATAGTGACATCATTACTGTATTCTCTGGTCTTCCCATAGTGACATCATTACTGTATTCTCTGGTCTTCCCATAGTGACATCATTACTGTATTCTCTGGTCTTCCCATAGTGATGGATGACTATGGGAACTTGGCCTGTACGTACGTCACCTCATATTTATACCCCAGTGAAACGGGAAGTCATGGCTTACCACAAGTATTCCTACTCACTCAGGTGAACTTAAAAACATACAATATGCATGGGAATATACTTTAGAATTTCTAGGAGTGCCAATAATTGTGGCAAACATGTTTATGAAAAAAATATTTATTTCATTTACTTCACATTTCTTTTTTTCAATCATTTTACTTCAATTAAAGGTTAGATTTTTTGTGAATATTTTGAATGAAAGACCATGAGGATAAACAGCAGACACCTTTTTTACAGCCAGTTTTGCTCATATTTACCAAGGGTGCCAATATAAGTGGAGGGCACTGTATATGGTATTTACACAGGAGAGAGACAAGAGGACATCAGGTACACACAATGTCACTGACTAAACACACACACCGGTAAGCAGACAAAAACACGCACATATATGCATGCAGACAAAGACACACCCATACACAGACACACACACCCTCACATACACAGACACACAAACACACACAGAGACAAACTGGTGTCCCTTGAAATATGAAACATCCAGTGTGCCTTTGTGCCACACCCAGAAAATAAATCTGGGAATCCACGAAATCCCAACAGCACACAACAACCTCAGCGGATTCTTGGACACACAACAGTCTACAGTCATGTCAATTCTTGGCAGGAAACGTACACAGTACCATGATGTTCTTCATGCTTTTACTCGAGGTGAGACGCAGGTAGCTGACACTTCAGTGATAGGACCCACGGCACACTGAGCACAGACTGTCAACAAGGCTCAGATATATACCTAGCTTCCCCTTCCTGACACGCAAGGCAAAACAGTTCATTCCCCCCCCAAGCTAGTCTATAGTTTAACTGAATCAACCTAAGCTTATGACACGACAGGCTCGCGTGCCATTCTTAGCTGGTGATGTGAGACTGAGATTCTATTTCACATAGACTATAAACACATCCTTATGTGTTTTTTCAAGTACAGTGTATGCCATCTTATCAAGTAATTTCCCATCTGGTTTAGGACACCCCGCCCATGATGACATTCTAATTTGTATTGTGATATAATGTGTGAGGGCAGCACTGATAACAAGGATGTACGTGTGTGCATTATTTGACACATGCCTTAATCAACTGACAAACCACTGGGAGTTACACACAGTCACATATTAGATCAATGCATATCATTGTAGCTCCAACACTAACTTGAGGGCATCAGTGGTGGAAAACGTACCCCATTGTCATACTTGAGTAAAAGTAAAGATACCTTAATAGAAAATGACTCAAGCAAAAGTGAAAGTCAACCAGTAAAATACTGCTGTAAAAGTCTAAAAGTATTTGGTTTTAAATATACTTAAGTATCAAAAGTAAATGTAATTGGTAAAATATACTTAAGTGTCAAAAGTAAATCATTTCAAATTCCTTATATTAAGCAAAACATACAGAACGATTTTCTTGTTTTAAAACTGTACAGATAGCCAGGGGCACACTCCAACATTTAGACATAATTTACAAACAAAGCACGTGTGCTTAGTGAGTCCGCCAGATCAGAGGCAGTAGGGATGACCAAGGATGTTCTCTTGATAAGTGTGTGAATGGACCATTTTCCTGTCCTGCTAAGCATTCAAAATGTAACAAGTACTTTGGGTGTCAGAGAAAATGTATTGTGTAAAAAGTACATAATTTTCCTTAGGAATGTAGTGAAGTAAATGTAGTCAAAAATATAAATAGTAAAGTACAGATACCCCCCAAAAAATGACTTAAGTTGTACTTTAAAGTATTTTTACTTAAGTACTTTACACCCCTGAAAGGCATATAGTAGTTGTCAGCACTAGACACACTACACGGCCCTACTAGAACTGACAGTAGTGGTGAGTTTGTGTAATCTGTTGAGCTCGTGCATCAGCTATTCATCTGTGAAGAGCATACTTCTCCAGCGTGCCAGTGGCAATCGAAGGTGAGCATTTGCACACTGAAGTCGGTTACGACGCTAAACTGCATTCAGGTCAAGACCCTGGTGAGGACGATGAGCATGCAGATGAGCTTCCCTGAGACGGTTTCTGACAGTTTGTGCAGAAATTCTTTGTTTGTGCAAACCCACAGTTTCGTCAGCTGTCTGGATGGCTGGTCTCAGACGATCCCGCAGGTGAATAAGCCAGATGTGGAGGTCCTGGGTTGGCATGGTTACACGTGGTCTGCAGTTGTGAGGCCGGTTGGACGTACTGCCAAATTCTCGAAAACGACGTTGGAGGCGGCATATAGTAGAGAAATTAACATTCAATTCTCTGGCAACAGCTCTGATGGACATTCCTGCAGTCAGCATGCCAATTACACGCTCCCTCAGAACTTGAGCCATTTTTAGCATGTTGTTGTGTGACGAAATTGCACATTTTAGAGTGGCCTTTTATTGTCCCCAGCACAAGGTGCACCTGTGTAATGATCATGCTGTTTAATTCGCTTCTTGATATGCCACACCTGTCAGATCGATGGATTATCTTTGCAAAGGAGAAATGCTCACTAACAGTGATGTAAGCAAATTTGTGCACAACATTTTTGAGAAATGTGATTTTTGTGCGTATGTAACATTTCTGGAATCTTTTCTTTCAGCTCATGATACATGGAACCAAAACTTTACATGTTGCGTTTATATTTTTTGTTCAGTGTTATATATATATATACACACAATGCAGTGAAAAAGTATGTGCCCCCTTTCTGATTTTCTCTATTTTTGTATATTTTTGATACTGAATGTTATCAGATCTTCAACCAAAACTTAATATTAGATAAAGGGAACCTGAGTTTACAAATAACAAAAAATGTGATATTTATTTAAATTATTGAATTAACAAAGTGACAGTATGCAACACACAATTCCCCTGTGTGAAAAAGTAATTGACCCTTACACTCAATAACTGGTTGTGCCACCTTTAGCTGCAATGACTGCAACCAAATGCTTCCTGTAAATGTTGATCAGTCTCTCACATCACTGTGGAGGAAGTTTGGACCACTCTTGCATGCAGACCTGCTTTAATTCAGGGATATTTGTGGGTTTTAAAGCATGAACTGCTCGTTTCAAGTCCTGCCACAACATCTCCATTGGGATTAAGTCTGGACATTGACTTGGCCGTTCCAAAACATCAAATGTGTTGCTTTTTAGCCATTTTCATGTAGACTTGATTGTGTGTTTTGGATCATTGTCTTTCTGCAAATCCCAGCTGCGCTTCAGCTTCAGATGGCCTGACATTGTCCTGTAGAATTCTCCGATACAGAACATAATTCATGGTTCCTTCTATTAAGGCAAGTCGTCCAGGTCCTGAGGCAGCAAAGCAACCCCAAACCATCACACTACCACCACTATGCTTGACCTTTGGTATGAGGTTCTTAGCGTGGAATGCAGTGTTTGGTTTTCACCCGACATAATGGGTATCATCTCATCCAAAATGTTGACTCAAGTTTGCCAAAAAGCACCTGGATGATCATCAAGACTCTCGGAAGAATGTCCTATGGACAGATGAGTCAAAAGTAACTTTTTTGGACGGCATGGGTCCCATTATGCCTGGTGAAAAGACATTAAGCACTACTGTTCTTTCTAGAGTTTTCTAGCATGGAGTTTTTCCATTTCACCAAGCTCCAGAATGTCGGCAGTGAAATATAATGAGATGAATAGGGGTAGAGGTTTTTCCTGGTCACATGGTCAGGAACAACTCATCACCCTGGTTCTATGCATAGCAGAATGCACTATAGGCTATAATATAATGGCTGCTTATATTTGTCCTTATATGTGTGAATTGGATTTGTTTTTTGTATATCCCAACTCACATTTTATGGTCAGGGATTCAAACTAGCAACCTTTCAGTTACTGGCCCAATGTTCTAACCGCTAGGCTACCTGCCGCTAGGCTACCTGCCGCTAGGCTAGTTCCCTGGTGACATTCTTGCGTGGGCTACTCCTTCCATCACAGTTCCTTCCTATTACTACAGTCTGGTCTGGTGTGTCAGTGGGAAACTACCACACATTCTCTGAGGCAAACCAGAGCCCTCCTCTGCAAGGCATTTCCTTCCTCTTACTCATTAAAATAGCTCCAACCCTGCAGAAGCCACTCTAGAAAAATCTAGAATGGCATGCAGCAGACCAATTCAACTGTGAATTAAGAAAAAACATGTTCTGCCTTCCACCATTTGAATGCATATTTACCAAAACAAAATGGTGAGTGAGCTAAATTACATTAAGATGGCCACCACATTGAATTAGGGCTAGGCCTACTGATATTGTTTAGGATGGAGATATCCAAACCTACCCACAGAATGCACACATAATCACCTCCATCTTGTGGACTAGAATCACTGACGAAGCAAAGAATGAAGAACCATTGCATAACTAATTCAGATAACCACCAGATGATTATGCCTATGGATATCTTTACGTGGGAGATATACTAAGCCTACCGACAGAATCTACACACCATCACCTCCATCTTGTGGACTAGATGGTTGAATCAGCAGCCCGGTCTCATAGACTAGACGTAACATAGTACATCACTGGGGCCAAGCTTCCTGCCATCCAGGACCTATATACTAACCGGTGTCAAAGACTCCAGTCACCCAAGTCATAGACTGTTCTCTCTGCTACTCACAGAAAGTGGTACCCGAGAGCCAAGTCTAGGTCCAAAAGGCTCCTTAACAGCTTCTACCCCCAAGCCATACGACTGCTGAACAATTAATCAAATGGCCACCCGGACTATTTAGGCTAAATATACTTTTTTTTTAAATAATTTTACCTTTATTTAACCAGGCAAGTCAGTTAAGAACCAATTCTTATTTTCAATGACGGCCTAGGAACAGTGGGTTAACTGCATTGTTCAGGGGCAGAACGACAGATTTTTACCTTGTCAGCTCAGGGATTCAATCTTGCAACCTTTCGGTTACTTTGCAACTACTTACTACTTTTTAGCTACTTTGCAACTACTTAGGATGTTAGCTAACCCTTCCCCTAACCTTAACCCTTTAACCTAACCCCTAACCTTAACCCTAACTCCTAGCCTAGCTAACATTAGCCACCTAGCTAACGTTAGCCACAACAAGTTGGAATTCGTAACATAGCATAAGTTTTGGAAATTCTGAATATATTATACGAATTGCAATTTGTAACATATCATACAAAATGGTTGATGGACATCCACAAATAAAAACGTACCATACGAAACGTAACATATCATACTAATTGGAGTGTTCCGTATTTACATTTATTATGTTACCTCTACCCCTGAGTCCAGGTTGGAATCAGTGGTGAACTACAGTGTGGAGTGGTAAAGAAGGACTGAAGTACCAACTCATTTAGATAACTACCAGATTATTAGGCCTATTGGAATCATTCAGGGCGGATATAGCTACAAATCGCAATCACCTCCATCTTGTGGACTAGATGGCTGAATCAGTGGTGAACTTCAACAGAATAGTGGTATAGAACCACTGCATTACTGACTTACCTAGTTAAATAAAGGTTAAATAAATAAAATAAATACAAATGTGTAGCTACACATGAAAAGGCTCATTATAGATGCATGAACACCCATGTTCACTCCAGCACACTGACCCACATTAGGCAGAAGCTGAGCATGACACTCACTAGAAGGCCTACTAGGCCAAACTAACTCAGGTGGTGGAGCAGGCCTATACAGAACATGTTCTATTCTAACAATACCAACAAGGAATCTAAGATGTAGTAGGCCTAAAGGCCTTCTGTCTGCATCATCATAACTATTCTATTCTATATTATTCTGTTCTATTCTATTCAATCCTACAAAGGAATCTAACAAATGGGACGTATGAACTACAATTTAAATGCCATACATTTGTGTGACCTGTGTGGCCTATTTTCATTAAAAACATGCTGAAGAAATAATGTATTTCTCCTCCAAGACTTGGGGATGTAGAGATAGAATATCGTAGGCCTACATTTGAAAGGCTTGGGAAATAAAACAGTGTATGTTAAGTGTATAGGGGATTCTTCTTGTGAACATTATAGCAATGTTATTATAGCAGTAGGCCTAACAAATGTGCAGCATCTAAACCTGGGTTACCTGGACCATATGGAGGGTCTCTCTCTCTCTCTCCCTCTGTCCTCCAGTAAATGAGTGCGTAATTCTATCATAAATCATATAGCCCTATCCCTTCATCAGTTACCTTCTGAATGAGCAATTCAATGCGTATCTGAATGTTAAAATGTTTATCCAATTTAGGGAATCAATCTACTTGGATGATGGTTGTTATAAGCCATTAGGGCCTAATACAATAAAAGCTGCTAGATAGGCTATTCTGTCATGCTAATTCAAGGACAAAGCCGATAATATAAAATGGACACTAATGCACAGAACAGACTTGACCAAAATGTAATGTAGCGCGCTACTGACAGTCACACTACATGACTTTGCAACCTAACTGTCGGTGAGCGGTGTTATAACATTATAATAACGACTGTCGCTTCTAGTGACCGTGTTAACTGAGGTGATAAGACAGTTGTGCCATACGCGCACTCGAATTGGATGCGTTCAAGGGACTTATGGCACCGTTTTGGACTATCCCAGCCAGGGCTTTTTTGGCCTACCTGCTTCCGATATGTGCTCTTCAACGGGTTGGCAGTATTTGCAAAGATCATCCTGGATAGCCTATTCCAGATATTCCGAGATAAATATCTTGTTTCCCCCAAAAAATTAAGCTACATGCAGACCCGTTTATTAGAATCCACTGGGTTTATTTGGACAAAATCCGCATATCGACCGGGTTAGAAATAAACTCCGGTATTTCCGTTTTCGATCCTGATTCAAATTTCCTTGTCGCGTTGTCACATCTGTAGGCTACCTGACATAGGCTACACTGCGTAGGTTATATGGTTTAATACCACCAAAAGTGTCGTCCAACCCAGGCAGAAAACTCAGTTCAGTTCATTGATCTACGACGTCCTACTGACCGCTCCTGAGTCCCGCCTTCTACAGACCAAACCATTGCGCATACAAAGAGGTGCGTTTCAAGATATAATCAAATAACCTTGCTATTGAGTACGGTTAGTATTACTATTCTGAATACAGAACACGTTTAAATGTTTGACGATCAACATATAACCAGTCACTACCATGAAAGATACATGTAATACGCAAATGAATACATTGTTTCAATTTGTCGTTCCCCATACCCTGCGTCTTGTTGACGCCCACACATACCATACATTCTTTATCCCTTCCCCCAACCCCTCCCTCCCCCTCCCGGAGACCAATGGTTAAAGCGAGAGATGAGAATTGACAGGTCAGGATGTAAAGGAAAGGCGGTTCTGTTAGATAAGCAAAATACTGTAACATGTCAATGGTTTGTGCCTCACAAACATGACTAGTCAAGACAAGGCTGGGTCTATGTTGTTTTTTAAAAAGGGACAGAGATAGGAAGGAAGGATATAGGTTAGATATAGTGATCTATTGTAGGCTATTTCCTCCAGCTCCTGTGATGATGTAGACCTAAGGACGGTGGGAGTATAAACTAAATATATACTGATCTATGATCAATAAAAAGTGCACTCTAAATGTCCAATCTGTAATGGGAGGGTATATCCCCCTCAGATCTCACTGCGCTCAGACCATCGTGAATGATTTACTAGGCTAGAGGAAACCATTACGAATGCACCTGATATTTATCAACAATAAGCGTCTTTGCAGTGGAGGAAAAGTACCCAATTGTCATACTTGAGTAAAAGTAAAGTTACGGTACCTTAATAGACTCAAGTAAAAGTCACCCAGTAAAATACTACTTGAGTAATTGTTAAACGTATCTGGTTTTAAATATACTTAAGTATCAAACTAAAAGTAAACGCTATAAATCAGAAGGCACGGTTTTCTTGTAATTTTGTATTTACAGATAGCCAGGGGCACACTCCAACACTCCGGCATAATTTACAAAAAATTACTTGTTTAGTGAGTCCACCAGATCAGAGGCAGTAGGGATGACCATGTGTTCTCTTGATGAGTGCGTGAATTGGACAATTTTCCTGTCCTTCTAAGCATCTGAAATGTAATGACTCAGGGAAAATGTAAGGGAGGTAAAAGTACATATTTTCCTTAGGAATAAATTGCAGTAAAAGTAAAAGTTGTCCAATAAAAAATACAGTAAAGTACAGATACCACTCAAACACTACTTAAGTAGTACTTCAATGTTACTATAGTTACTTTACACCACTGCATCTTTGAATATACAAAAATATCTGTGCCATTCAGTGGTCTTTTGTTGTAGACAATCTTATTCATGTATGTTAAAATGTGTATATACAGTATATATATATATACAGTATATATATATATATATATATGTACAGTATATATATACATATATACAGTATATATATATATAGTGTGTGTATATATATATATATATATATATATATATATATATATATATATATATATATATATATATATACACATATACACACATACATACACACACATACCCCATAATGGCAAAGTGGAATTATATTTTTTTAAATTATGACAAATTAATTAAAAAAGAAAAGCTGAAATGTCTTCAGTCAATATGTCAGTGTTTCCCAAACTCCGTCCTCGGGACCCCAAGGGGTGCACGTTTTGGTTTTTGCCCTAGTACTACACAGCTGATTCAAATAATCAACTAATCATCAAGCTTTGATAATTTGAATCAGCTGTGTAGTGTTAGGGCAAAAAACTAAACGTGCACCCCTTGGGGTCCTGAGGACTGAGTTTGGGAAATGCTTCAATAAGTATTCAACCCCTTTGTTATGGCAAGCCTAAATACGTTCAGGACTAAACATTTGCTTAACAAGTAACATAATAAAATGCAGTTCAGTTCATGGACTCACTCTGTGTGCAATAATAGTTTAACATGATTTGTGAATGACTACCTCATCTTTGTACCCACAAATACAATCATCTGTAAGGTCCCTCAGTCGAGCAGTGCATTTCAAACAGATTCATCCACAAAGACCAGGGAGATGGGCAAAAAAAGAAAGCAGACAATGAATATCCCTTTGAGCATAATGAAGTTATTAATTACACTTTGGATGGCGTATCAATACACCCAGTCACTACAAAGATACATGCGTCCTTCCTAACTCAGTTGCCGGAGAGAAAGGAAACCGCTCAGAGATTTCACCATGAGGCCAATGGGGATTTTAAAACAGTTACAGAGTTTAATTAATGGCTGTGATAGGAGAAAACTGATGGATCAACAACCTTGTAGTTACTCCACAATACTAACCTAATTGACAGTGAAAAGAAGGAAGCCAGTACAGAATACAAATATTCCAAAACATGCATCCTGTTTGCAACAAGGCACTAAAGTCATACTACAAAAAATATGGCAAAGCAATTCACTTTTTGTCCTGAATACAAACTGTTATGTTTGGGGCAAATCCAATACAACACATTACTGAGTACGACTCTCCATATTTTCAAGCATAGTGTTGGCTGCATCATGTTATGGGTATGCTTGTAATCGTTAAGGACTGGGGAGTTTTTCAGGATAAAAAAAACACGGAATGGAGCTAAACACAGGCAAAATGCTAGAGGAAAACCTGGTTCAGTCTGTTTTCCACCAAACACTGGGCGGTGAATTCACCTTTCAACTGGATAATAACCTAAAACACCAGTTAGTGAGCATTTCTCCTTTGCCAAGATAAACCATCCACCTGACAGGTGTGGCATATATATATAATAAAATATAGAAAGTAAAGCTGGGGTAGATCAGCTTTACTCTTGTAGATTGTGGCTTCTATCAATGTAATTGTCTGCATCATTTCCAATCCCCCATATATTCTTTTGTAAATATATATACTGTATATATGTGTGTATGTTATTCATGGGCTGTACATGTACAGTTGACCTTGTAAGGCCCTGCCAGTGGAAACCCCCCTCCTTTCCTAGTCCACCCCCTCAAACATAACAACAACACTATCATGTGCCGCTTGGATTTCATTAGCAGCTGTCTTCTGATAGGAACCAGCCACTCACTCAATCTGTGTTTCCTACTTTATGTTGGTAGCAACATTCCTTGTATCAGAATACTAGATACACAATAGAGCTGGCAAAAGGAAAGATTCAGATAGAACATACAATTTAGAACTTAAGTAGTATTCAATGTAAATCCACACTACACAACAGTAGTAGTTCTTTAACCCTCTGCCTTTGGGTGTGAATAAAATTCTGTTTGGCACATTATGTTCTCTTTTCTAGGCCTCAGCAGCTAAATTCAATTCACTAAGTTAACTTGAGTCATTTCAATTTAGTTAACTTAAAGTAAATTATGTTTCTGTACTGTAGGGCAAGCAGTCAGTCATTGTACACCAGGGAGAGGGGAGAAGGAGTTCAGCTATGTTCCATAACTCTTAATATTTTTTAAATCAAACCATCTCCGATCCATATTCATAGTCAGAATTAGTTTGGATGTATCGAGGAAGAACTTCCTTCCTATCTTGTTTTTGTTGCCAATTATAACTGCTGAGATAGTTGTCCCAGGACCTCTGAAATGTGATCTGTAGATTTGGTCTGTCCATTCATCAATCAGCAAAGCAAAGCAAACTCTCTTCCCTATGTTCTGACTTCCCACTTCCCACTTCCCACTAGACTTACCTGAAAATACTGCAACTAAGTCCATGCATGTATGTTCTTACAATGTTATTACAGTATTAGGATTGTACAAAAGGAGGCGGTTACTTCAAAGCAACACGAGAACGCACATTCACTTACCTCGTTTTCTGTTTGAGAGGGGCTTTGCTGACTTTTGGCCATTGATCTGGGGCTGGGAATCAGTGATATAGAAGAGGGGGGGCTATACTCAAGTCAACGAAAGTAAACGACCACCTTTTAATTTGGTGAATAGCGTTAAACCACATATTAAGTCAGAAAAGTGTTTTTGCACAAGGATTTACCTACCTATTTACCCACGACACTCCGGGTTTACCCACTACTACATCTGGTGTGTATGATCATGGTGTGTAGGCAGGGCTGGGTGGGCTGGGGGCCTGGTGGGGTGTGGAGACGGTGGCAGGTCTGGTGGGTCTGGCGTCTGGCATAGCCAGCATTCCTGCTGCAGGAAAGAGGGGGAGTTTGCATTACTCACATACCATAGGGGACAGGGCTATTACACAACACTCACCACAGAGAACACAGCTAAGGAAATGCTACATCCGGTTGTAGACCTACCAGAGACAAAGGAGCATTTTATTCATAGTATCAGAGCTTTTTACCAAGACGTTTGTCACAGGACAAAGGGAACAGACCAGTCCATGCAACAAACTCAAGGACCTCTTAAGAGAAACTAAAAGGAGTCCCTGTAGCTCTTCTCTGATGGGCGATCATATATAATCATGTGGTCTTTACCATGCAACAAATTTAAGGACCTCTTAAGAGAAATTAAAAGATAATAGTGTGGTCAGGGAACAAACGTCATCAGGAAGAAATAAATAGATTTAACTCAATTTACCTGAGCACATGAGGGCCAGCCGTCTTTAAACCATTAAAAATAAAGAAAATGAATAGCAGAAGAATGTGTCATTGTTGCAGCACTAAACTATGCAATAGAACACTAAACAGACATAGCCCATGTAACAAAGTTTGAAATGCATCACTGGTATATACAAATATTTGTTATTCTTCAGTGTTTTTATTACCATCCATATAGACTACAGATTGTGGTGGTCTGTGTGTTTCTCCTTTAGGATGACTATAGCAGCTAGCCTGGCCCAAATCCATTTAGGACAGAGCTACTCAGAGGCTCTTACGGCATCAGATTTCCTCCTCGTTTCCTCTGCAGCCTGTATTAGGGTTTCACGGTCAGATCGGGTTACATAGCAGCCTCTACTAACGTGTCCAAGCAAGTGAAAGGTTCAATCTTATCTGGTTAAAGGGTAATCTACGGCTGCCACAATGAAAAAAGTCTGTTTTTACACTTAGTAGTTAAATCATGCTTATTTATTGGTAGTTAACAAAAACGGCTATCCATCAACAGCTCTTTGAGTTTGAATGTTACTTTGCTCTCATGTACAGTAAGACATATTGAAATATCTATAGGCCATTTAAGTGCACATATTGATCGTTTGCCAACTATTCATCCATCAATCTCATTAATTCACTGACCCATATATGAAGAAGTAGTGCCATGTCATTGATGTTCTACAGTATGTAGGGCTTTGAGTCTTTTTAGGCTTCTCAGTCTATCGGTTAGGATATGGGACTGCACTAACTCAGTTCTGTGGTTGTGAGCCCTTCAAATTGAATGCTGAGAAATGCTTGGAAAATCCCACACAGACATCCACATACATACACACGCACAGGTATCCCCACACATCAACAACATGCATGATAGTCTCATGGTTGAGGGTTGAGGAGAAATGGACTACTTCTCTTTTATTCTTCTTAAGAAAAAGCCTAGCTATAGTCTTTTCAAATAGATATACATCACCAGACACGCTGCTATAGGTTTCTTCATGGTACCCAAACCAAAAATAGATTTAATGCGTAGCTCAGTTATGTATAGAGCCGTGTCATCGTGGAATGCTCTTCCACCAGGTTACTCAGGCAAAAAGCATGTTTAGCTTTTAAAAAAACATATTTCTAAAGATGAAATGTAACTGTACTGTATATAAGAATATTAATTTGTATATATGAATAGTGTGTAATTAGTATTTTTGTGGTCTCTTGGTGGCTTTCCTATATACACTGAGTGCACAAAATATTAAGAACACCTTCCTAATATTGAGTTGCACCCCCTTTTGCCCTCAGAACAGCCTCGATTTGTCGGGGCATGGACTCTACAAGATGTCGAAAGCGTTCTACAGGGATGCTGGCCCATGGTTGACTCCAATACTTCCCACATTTGTGTCAAGTTGGCTGGATGTCCTTTGGGTGCAGGACCATGTATACACAGGAAACTGTTGTGCAAGGAAAAACCCAGCAGTGTTGCAGATCTTGACACAAACCGGTCCGCCTGGCACCTACTACCATACCCGGTTCAAAGGCAATTACCATGTCTTATCCACTCACCCTCTGAATGGTACACACATACACAATCCATGTCTCAATCGTCTCAAGGCTTAAAAATCCTTCTATAACCTGTCTCCTCCCCTTTATCTATAGTGATTGAAGTGACATCAATAAGTAATCATAGCTTTCAGCTATATTCACCTGGTCAGTCTAAGTCATGGAAAGAGCAGGCGTTCCTAATTTTTTGCATAGTCAGTGTATAACTCTTATTTTTGTACTTATATAAAATGACTGAAGTAAAAGTGAAAGTCACCCAGTAAAATACTACTTGAGTAAAAGTCTAAAAGTATTTGGTTTTAAATATATTTAAGTATCAAAATTAAATGTAATTGCTAAAATATACAATAAGTATCAAAAGTAAAAGTATAAATAATTTCAAATCCCTTATATCAAGCAAACCAGATGGTACCATATTAAAAAAAAAAAAAAGCAAGATAGCCAGAGCCAAGGCTGCTGTTCTTAGAAATGTATTTATCATAATACCATGGAAACAAAGTTCTTGGCAGTCAAAGACACAAACATGGAAATTGATGCCTAATACTAGGAATTATTATGTTTACGCCATACTTTTTGGTACAAAAAGTGTTTTCACAACAAGTGAGTCATGGCGTATGAGTAATACAATCTCAGGGTACAGACTCATCTGCAACTCTGAGGGGGGAAGCAGCGTCTCATTACGGCTGAAAAATCACAATGGGTATTGTTTACTATGGAATATAAATATAGAAATGACAGCTTTACGTCACATGTGGATGTTATTAGTATATGTGCCTGCAAAACTCCCATTACAATTGCTGGAAAACTCCCATTGTGCTCACTGTGAAACGAAGCCAAGAGAGTCAGGGAGGATTTGAGACGATTGCACAATCTGTCACACACACACTGTTACGAAAACCCATAACTAATATAGCCTACACAGTCCTAGGCCTGGTTACATGGTCTATAACCTGAATGAATGTGTGCATCTATGTGAGAAATCAGCATTTAAGGACCGTGTTGGATGCACATGTACCCAGGGAGCCAGCAACCTTACCTTGGTCCAGGACCAGCTCTGTCTCTCTTGGCCAGCTCTGTCCCTCTAATTCTAACCTTAACCCTAAACCTCCTAGGAAAAGATTTTTCCTTGTGGGGACTAACAAAATGTCCCCAGTTGGTCGAATTTACTTTGTTTAACTATTCTCGTGGGGACTACTCGTCCCCACAAGTATAGTTAAACACGTTCCAGACGCATGCCCGCAAGCACGTGCGCGGGCGCACACACACACACAAACACACACACACACTCTTCTTCTCCCGTCCCTCAGACAGAGAGTTCAGAGACCCCAAATGGAGGATGAGAGTTTCAGCACGACAGGGAGCCTGTTTCATTTTGTTGCAGGCTGGGGAAGTAGGTTGAAGGCCAGAGGGGTTCTGTTTGAGCTGCGGGTGTTAGATGACCCCCCTCAAAGGGCCTGGTGCTCCTCGGGGGTTAATGAAATGTACTATGACAGATTGGGGGAAAACATGGAAACTGAACCTCTCTGGGGTTCAACAGGGGTTGGAGAGATCTGTGGTGGTCGGTGCTGTGGGTCCTACTATATATCCTGTAGCTCTTCTCTGGTGGACGATCATATATAATCATGTGGTCTTTAGATACCTAAGACCAGACATGCATTTTGTCCTGAAATGTTCCTGAAATCTCTTTTGTTCATTTTTATTCAATGCAATGGGGTGTGTTGATTGATGGAAGAAACATGAATGAAGCCCACATTCACACGTGTTACATGACTGACATCTACTGGTTGAGATTTACTTGTAACGCATATATATAGAGCACTTAATCAACATTATAGTGTAGTGCTCAACAGTGTTGGGAAGTAGTGAACTAGATGTAGTTCAACTAGTAATTGAACTGTATTTTGCAGGAGCTTGGTGGTAGATGAACTCAATTCAAATCTAGGTTGTGTTTTTTTGCAGTGTAGAGGTGTAGCTAAGTACTGGAACTACACACTACTTTTTTTGCAAGAAAATTAAATATGGGTACTGTAGGCAATCATTTCCTTTCTTTTTTTTCAACAGACCTATCTAATTCTCATTTGAAACATTGTTTTCAAGTTTAATAAGCAAAATTATACATTCTGTTAATTTGATATAATAATTCACATTTCCTGTTGCTGCATGATTCTTTTCCTGCTGTAGCAAACTGGCTCAGATTGAGATCGTATGTCTGTAAGACCCCAAAGTGACCCCACTTCAGATTTACATCTGATTTATCACAAAGTAGTTTGGATGTAGTGGACCACTTTTTCAAAGTAACTTTTAGGTAGCCCTTTCCTGCAGTCAAATGACCTAGTGGCCTCATGGGTGGAATGTTATTCATATTTTTCACAATTTCATAATTCTTCCCCTTTTTAATGGTGAAAATCTGGTGTTTCTATGTCAAACAGTTTTGTTATATTTCAGTCTTCTGTGATGTATATAAAGTGTAATATTGGGATGAAAATTCAAAATGTAATACATTTCAACTCCATATCTGACATGGCACAGCGTTTTAAGCCCATAACCATGTGTGTGAGGTGTATACTTTTGTTTCACAGTAGATTTGTTTAAGACTACCGAGAATCACTCTGTGTGACCCTGATTTAGCCCACTGCAGTAGGTTTTAAGTAAACTATATTTTTCTTAAAGGATAGCTTTAGCTTGGTAAATGATATTTTCAGAGTAGCTTCCCCAACTCTGGTGCACAGTTAAAACATTAGAGGGAGACATACACTGAGTGTCCAAAACATTAGGAACAACTTCCTAATATTGAGTTTCCTGTGTGTATGAAGAATGGTCCACCACCCAAAGGACATCCAGCCAACTTGACACAACTGTGGGAAGCATAGGAGTCAACATGGGCCAGCATCCCTGTGGAACGCTTTCGACACCGTGTAGAGTCCATGCCCCGATGAATTGAGGCTGTTCTGAGGGCAAATAAGGGTGTAACTCAATATCAGCAAGGTGTTCCTCATGTTTTGTTCACTCGGTGTACAGTAGACCTACCAGGGACTTGCTCCCCCCTGACGCAGCCTGACTGGAATGCCTGCTGCCTGAAGAGTGTTTGAGGGCTTTTGTTCCCATTCTGCTGTGTGTTTATTTTAGAGTGTGAGAGAACAGGGATCTTGTCGCCCAGCAACGTAAAGCACAATGGTGTCACCTGAAGAGGGAGCGGGAGATATAACAAGGCGCACACAGGTTAAAAGGACAAAATGGAGACATAGAACACTTAAACAGGGAAGAAGTATACTGAACAAAAATATAAACGCAATATGCAACATTTTTTTTTTTTTTTTACTGAGGTACAGTTCATAAATTAATTAGGCCCTAATCTATAGATTTCACATGACTGGGCAGGGGCCCACCACCGTGGGAAAAAGGCCCACCCACTGGGTAGCCCGGCCCAGCCAATCAGAATGAGTCTTTCACCACAAAAGGGCTCAATTACAGACAGAAATACTCCTCAGTATTTACACCTTATGGAACAGCGTACATAGGGATTTTGTATTGTAGATATGTGGTAGTAGAGTAGTGGACTGAGGGCACACACTTAATGTGTTGTAAAAAGTGTTACGAAACGTAATGTCATGTAATTCCTTTTATTGTATATAACTGCCTTAATGTTGCTGGACCCCAGGAAGAATAGCTGCTGCCATGGCAACAGCTAATGGGGGATCCTCAATAGATACAAATACAAATAGTATGGTAAATTAACATCTAACAGTGGTAAAAAAGAAAATCATGCTACTGTCTGTAACGTTTGGAATAGCAAAAATCGATTCAACCATCTCAATAAAAGTAGGATGTTTCACATAGTATCAGTCCAAATGCCTTTAAAAGGGAGATAAACCTACTTGGTGACAGCCAACTGTGCTTATGTCCTGGCCCTTTGGCCTGGCCTTGCAACCAAAATCAGGATAATAACTGTAAGGACGATCAGATCGTCTTGATCCAGCAGTCCATGCACTTTCTCTAGCTCAGGCCAGGCTTTCTCTGGCTCAGTCCATCTCCTTTGTTCTGCTACTTGACGGTTTGAAGTGCCAAACAGGTTCAATACAAGTTCAATAACATCTGAACATTTCGAATGAAAACTAGCCCATCATTCTGTTCAGAGGTCATCTTAACAAAGCCCGCAGAGATCATAAACATTGTCTTGCCCTGCTCTGCTTCTCATTCATATTAGTCTCCATCTGCTGGTCTTTATGTTGGTCTTTAAACACCACCACCACCAGACCCAGCAGCACCCGGCCTTATATAGCGCTGGGACGCACAGAGCGGAGGGCGATAGAGAGAGAGACAGGAATGGAAGAGGAAGAGGAGAGTAGAAAGAAAAGAAGGAAGGACGGAGCACTGGTCTTTGTTTACATGCCTTGTCAGAGAGAGTATGAGAAGGATGGAGAGAGAGAGACAGAGAGAGAGACAGAGAGAGAAAGAGAGAGAGGGAAGAGAGAGAGAGAGAGAGAGAGAGAGGGAAGGATGGAAGACGAGGAGGAGAGTAGAAAGAAAGGAAGGGGAAAGGGAGGTAGCACTTTGCTCTTTGTTTACATGTCTTGTCAAATTGACTGTCTCTCTGCTGAGTGTTGAGGAAGCCCAGAGAGACTGCTCTGCTTGGGTCTCTGCTTGGGTCTATTCCACTGTGATCACAGTGTTCAGTCTGGTTGATCTATATATAGCTCTGACACCACCAGGCCTGGGTAGGGGAGGAGCCATCACTGCACACCTCACTCACTCATTGGGCCCAACAGTGATGGCCTCTGGGGTAGGTTGTTGCGCCTTTGTGATACTTATGGTGAATGAATGAATGAATGATGTTTTAATTTTCGAGTCAAATCACCAATTGGCAACCCATCCCTTATGGGATTAATTGACAAATAAACAAACATTACAATAATTCACTGTGCTAATTCAGTGATAAGTCTATAGAGGTATAGTACCACTCCGCTCTCTTGGTAGATAGTGGCTTATCACACTCAGCCCCAAGGAACAATGTGAGCCTCAAGGGCCAAACCCAAAGCGTCTTGCATAAGTAGGATTGTATGTCTTCTGACTTCACCAATACATCCAATTCTCAATAAAAGTCAGTAGAGTCTGGGGTAATCTGAGAGGATGTCCTTAGAAAGTTAAAGCCCCCTTCCTTCAGCCAGTGAGAGCTGTGACAGATGTTTATGATGACATCATCATTAATGGCACCCTTTGTTTAGGCCACGCTTAGCTTAGGAACGATGACGGCTCTCTTGCTCTTTTCTTGGAGGAGAGACGGCAGGCCAGGCACATACCTCTCTTCTCTTTGGGATGCTTTTCCTTTTTAAGGCAGGTTGAGCTAACCTCCCCCACACAGTAGAACACTCTGCCTAACCATGTGTGGGTGATACCGCATTTAAACCCATCTTTAAATTGTTCTGTCATGAAGTCAGTGAAGCCAGGTCTTCCCTGCGGAAGCACTTCAAATGATGTATTGTGTACTAAATGCTGTCAATGAATGACTATGCTTTCGTATTTAGCTATCCAGTAAACCTTTAATATCATGTTGTGAAGAACATGAGTCATTGGAGCATGTCTGAATCAACCAATCAGCTCCATCAAACTACAACAGACAGAGCAACAATCCAACAAATGATATTCTACAAACCCATTTAGAAATGAAAGAGTGAAAAAGTGGTATTGATATCATCCTAGCTTTGCTTTGAGTGATGTAGTATAGACCCCTTTCTAAACCAAGGGTAAGGGTTGAACCGGGGTGTGGACATGAACTTAGGGTTAGAGTTGTAGTTGAGGCTAAGGTTAAGGTTGAGCTGGGGTGTGGACATGAAGCTGAGCTGAGGTCTAGCTGGCCATTGTGAGCTCAGTCATGCTGCTGTGATGGTCTGGGTGGACACAGCCTCCCAGAACCCTCTCCTCTCACTCTGGAACACAATCTGAACCAAATACCAGAACCCACACCAGGACCTGTGACAGCCCATTCTGGAGAGGGAGGGGGTTCTTGGAGGCTGTGTCCACCCTGACCGTCACAGCAGCATGACTGAGCTCACAATGGCCAGCTAGACCTCAGCTCAGCTGAGGGGGGATGATAAACGGAGAGATAGAGAGAGAGGAGAAAAGAGGGGTAGAGACGGAAAGATGGGAGGTTATATAGAGGATTTGAGGGAGGGGATATGAGGGGGTAGGTACTACAAATAGCCAGAGTGAGTCCTGTGTGTCCCTCAGTCAGCCTCCCTGCTCCAGTCCACTCCAGCAGCCATCCCAGGTCCTTCTCCTGCTCCAGCCCAGACCTTTTTCCTACTCCAGCCTAGAACCTTCTCCTGCTCCAGCCCAGACCCTTCTGCACTCCACCATGAGCTCCTACCGCTCTTCTGCTCAGTCGGCCCAGTCTGGCTCCTCCTCCTACCGCCGCACCTTTGGCGCAGGGTACAGCCCTGCCATGTCCCATTCCCTCTACAGCAGCCGGGGCTCGGGCGGGGGCCTCGGACTCGGACATGGCGGCTCTGGCCACATCTCCTCCCGGGTCTACGAAGTCACCAAGACCTCCGCCTCGCCCTCTTACTCCGGCTACCGCACCTCGTCTCACTTCGGTGGACCTGTGATGTCATCGACCGCACACGGTTCACGGTCATACGCGGGGATGGGGGAGACGCTGGACTTCAGCCTGGCCGACGCGCTGAACCAGGAGTTCCTCCACACGCGCACCAACGAAGGTCGAGCTGCAGCACCTGAACGACCGCTTCGCCAGCTACATCGAGAAAGTTCGCTTCCTGGAGCAGCAGAACGCTACATTGGTGGTGGAGATTGAGAGGCTGCGGGGGCGTGAACCCACACGCATCGCCGACCTGTACGAAGAGGAGATGAGGGACCTGCGTCGCCAGGTGGAGGCCTTGACCAATCAGAGGAGCCGCGCCGAGGTGGAGAGGGACAACCTGGGCGAAGACTTGGACAAACTCAAACTCAGGTAGGAAAGAGGGGGAGGAGGGAGGAAGAGAAGCGAGAGGAGCAGGATGAGGAGGGGGAGGAAGAGAAGGAAGAGGTAAGAGGAGAAGGAGGAAGAGTAGGGTGGTAATATGGTAACTAAAAGTTACTGTAAAACTGCTGATGTAAATAGGACTTTATAAATACATTTGATTGACTGATTAATTGCTCAGTAAGACTGCAGGGGTGTAGTTTCTGATTGGTGGATAAGTGGATGAAGGAGAGGATCATGGGTAAGATTAGAGAGAGGAGAAATCTAGAAGTGAAGATCCTAGTATAATGTAAGCATGACATTTCAGCCACCAAAAAGCAGCACTGATATCATGGCTGGTTCATGCATACAGTCCCCTGGGATTTCAGTCAGCGCCTCTCGATTAGCTGTTGTGGTTTAGCTGGTTTGTTTGTTGTGGTCACAGCAAGTATTTTTAAACTTGGTCATATGACTCACTACGAGTGGACTGATTGTGAGGTGCTGTTGAAGACGTTGTGTATTTGGATTCTTACTGTAAGTAAAATAGGAAGTGTTTCTGCTTCAGGTTTTTCAAATGTGTGATAGTCTTACTGCCGTGTGCATAGTTGCGAGAGCAGCACGCCTCCTCTGCTGTTGAAGTGTAGGCCTAGATGACATATTAAACATGCAGTGTACGTGTGGGTTGAGTGACAGCACGGAATCTTCCATGACATTCTCATTCAACCCATGAAATGGGAGAGAAGCACTAGTGATTAATAAAGACTGGTGAAGATAGAAAGATGCACACAAGTGCAGGCTGGGATAGTCTTGTTCCAACTCTAGTGGACCTTTAATTAAGTCAACAAGATCCATCCTCCACCTAACCCCTGAAGGACTAGACCCAGCCTCCTTCTGAAAGACCCAGCCTCCTTCTAAAGGACTAAAGCCAGCCTCCTTCTCACATTAGGGTATGGTCTAAGCCTCTAGCCCTTACAGAGGTATGTCCTTACCGTCGCTTACTGGCGCCATGGTCTGACACTATAAAAGGCCAGAAATGAAAACAACCTTATGCAGACAGATATAATCCAGATCTCTCTATCTGTCAGTATGGCCTCCTGACGTCTACAGCTGGTATTCAAAATGGGACCTGGGATTGGATTAAGACTACATTCGCACATTAGATCCACACAGCAGTCTTAAAGTCCGTATCAAACAATTCCTGGGTGACAAATCACTTGTTATTAGACAGGTGACTTGCCTAGTTAAATAAAGGTTAAATAAAAATGTTTAATAAAAGGTGCAGACACACAAAAGACACAATTGTGATCGGTCTCACTCCATCTCTTTGGTCAACTGTGTATCCAGACTGCAGGAAGAGATCCTTCAGAGGGAGGACGCAGAGAACAACCTGGCTGCTTTCAGAGCTGTGAGTTGAACACTATTAATCAACACAGATGACGAGTATGATAACATGTTCATGTCTCACTACTAGTATTTTCCCTGCTTTTAATCTAAATGTAGACTGGATAGTCATTCATTTGAACTGCCACACCACTGGGCACAGACGTCAGTCAGTTCAACGTCAAGTTCTTTTTGGAGTTGTCAGCTAATGTGAATTTTTAACGTTAAATCAACAACAACAAAATCACCATACCATTGGATTTAGGTGAAATGTTGGGTGAAGAAAAGACGAAATGCCCTTAGTTTTCCACGTTGATTCAACATCATCACATTTATTTTGGGGGTTGAAATGACGGTGGAAACAATGTTGATTCAATCGGTTGTTGCCCAGTGAGATGTCTATTGAATGAATCTAATCTAACGTCTGTCTGTTCTAGGATGTTGATGCTGCCACTCTGGCCCGTCTAGACTTGGAGAGACGCATCGAGACCCTACAGGAGGAGATCGCCTTCCTCAAGAAGATTCACGAGGAGGTACGTTACCCAGTCTGTGTATTTTAATGTGCTATGTGTTATTACAGTTGGTCTGTCTGTCTGGCTATCTGTCAATGTATCTAGTCATTGGTCATTCCATCTGACTCTCTGTGGTAGGAATGAACACAAACACAGACACACCACACACAAACACTATTTGTGTGTGTGTGCGCGCTTCATAACAGACAATGGAGAAGAGAAATCTGTAGAAACCTTAACCTATTGACCTCTCCTACTGTCTCTCCTTCTCCAACTATCCTCCTCCTCCTCCTCCTCCTCCTCCTTCTCCTCCTCCTTCTCCTCCTCTGCTTTCTTCCACTTTAAACCTATCAACCTCCACCTCCCTCCACACCTCACCTGCAGGAGATCCGTGAGATGCAGTCCCAGATGCAGGAGACCCAGGTGCAGATCCAGATGGACATGTCCAAGCCGGACCTGACAGCTGCCCTCAGGGACATCAGGGCTCAGTACGAGGGCATCGCCGCCAAGAACATCTCTGAGGCTGAGGAGTGGTACAAGTCTAAGGTGATGGGGAGAGAGAGGGGGGAGGGGGAGAGAGATAGAGAACAAGAGATAGAGAAAGAGAGAGAGAGAGAGAGAGAGAGAGAGAGAGAGAGAGAGAGAGAGAGAGAGAGAGAGAGAGAGAGAGAGAGATATATAGAACGAGAGAGAGAGAGAGAGAGAGAGAGAGAGAGAGAGAGAGAGAGAGAGAGAGAGAGAGAGAGAGAGAGAGAGAGAGAGAGAGAGAGAGAGAGATAGAACGAGAGAGAGAGAGAGATCAGATCAGTCAAATTCTTCGATTTACTAGAAAATGTCTCTGGCACTCTGGGGGGGTGAAGTTATTGTGATGTCAGACAAAGTGATGTACTTCCTGTTGACCTCTGACCCCTGCTGACCTATAGGTGACAGACCTGAACCAGGCGGTGAACAAGAACAATGAGGCTCTGAAGGAGGCCAAGATGGAGACCATGGAGTTCAGACACCAGCTCCAGTCCTACACCTGTGAGATTGACTCACTTAAAGGCACTGTAAGTCTCTCAGTCTGAATACAATTCTCCTCTTCTCACGACACCCTTGATTCCTCCTCATATCCTTCTGTACTGTCATAATTCATACCACCACGCTTTCATTCCTCACCTTCTCATTTTCTTATTTTTTCCCTTCCCTGGTCTGCAAGGTCACTTCCAAGAAACATGTCAATCTCTTTCCCCCCCTCCTTAACCGCTTCTCCCCCCTCCCTCCCTGCAGAACGAGTCTCTGATGAGGCAGATGAGAGAGATGGAGGAGCGCCACGGGCGGGAGGCGGGCGGGTTCCAGGACACCATCTCCCGTCTGGAGGCTGAGATCGCCAACATGAAGGATGAGATGGCCAGGCACCTGAGAGAGTACCAGGACCTGCTCAACGTCAAGATGGCCCTGGACGTAGAGATAGCAACCTACAGGAAACTGCTGGAGGGAGAGGAGAGCAGGTATGAGGGGGGAGAAGAGGAGATGAGAGAGAGGAAGGAGGAGTGGTGCAGGTAGGTGACAGAGAAGAAGGAGGAGGGAGGCAGGAGAGAGAGAAGCAGGGGAAGGAGAGAGGAAGGGAAAGAGGAGGGCAGGAGAGATGGAGAGAGAGGAGGGCAGGAGAGATGGAGAGATCGAGGAGGGCAGGAGAGATGGAGAGATAGAGGAGGGAAGGAGAGATGGAGAGATAGAGGAGGGAAGGAGAGATGGAGAGATAGAGGAGGGAAGGAGAGATGGAGAGATAGAGGAGGGCAGGAGAGATGGAGAGAGAGGAGGGCAGGAGAGATGGAGAGATAGAGGAGGGCAGGAGAGAGGAAGGGAAAGAGGAGGGCAGGAGAGATGGAGAGATAGAGGAGGGCAGGAGAGAGGAAGGGAAAGAGGAGGGCAGGAGAGATGGAGAGATAGAGGAGGGCAGGAGAGATGGAGAGATCGAGGAGGGCAGGAGAGATGGAGAGATCGAGGAGGGCAGGAGAGATGGAGAGATAGAGGAGGGCAGGAGAGAGGGGGAAGAAAGAGAAGACAATGGCAGGGGGCTGAAGAAATAGAGTGAGGAGAAAGGAGGAGAGGGTTGAGGACAGAGAGGTGATGAATTATCTTGTATGACAATGGTATTTGGTATCACTGCTAAAACGGACATCTCCCTTTTCTCTCCCTCTGTAGGATTTCCCTGCCCATACAGAACTATTCCACCATGACTTTCCGTGGTAAGAACAACACACACGCTCTATTTTGTCAAACACTGCTGTAAAATAAGACGAGTTACAGCATCACGTCACAAGAGGGCACAATTGATACAAGTAGCTGAATCTTTTGCAGTGCTGTTTACCTCACCATAAATCAAAAGTGACAGGATCGAACTTCAAATGATCCTCACTTGACCCCTCACTGCTGATGCATAAATAGAACCATTCATTAATTGATTTAAGGGGTGACACAAATTTAAAAAGGTGAACAGAGACGTAAAGAAGATGAATATTAATTCCACGGTTGTCTGTCTGGACAGAAACGAGCCCAGAGCATCATCATCGCGTTGCTGAGTCACACTCAAAGAAAAGTGTCCTTATCAAGACCATCGAGACCCGTGACGGAGAGGTAACACACACACACCTGCACGCAAGCATACACACACACACCCTGACATAGAGATACCCCTCTGTTTGTAGAGTGAACCAGAGATAGCTCACAAACACACCCATAGACTTGTATTTGCACAGACTTGTATTTGAGAGAACATCTCAAATTCCTTTCCCCTCACTGACAACAATATAATCAACCTACGGGTTTCCTTCCACCTGAGTCAAGTTCTCACAGTTCTCAGCCATACTTACCTACTAACATACATTTGTAGCATTACTTCACACCTGTATCGTTCCCAATAGTATAATAGGCTTGTTTCACTTCTAATACACACCAACCCTGCTTTCTTCTCCTCCAGTCACAATAAATGTCTTCTTTGTCTCCCCCTATAGGTGGTATCTGAGTCAACACAGCACCAGCAGGATATCATGTAACGACAACAGAAGTGAAGATGAAGACTGAGGGAAGACAAAAAGACGAAATAAAAACAAAAAGGACTTTAACAACTCACCCTGGTGGCCCTTTGTTGTTCTTATTTCAAAGACGTTAAGTCTTTAAAGACACAAAGGTCATTCACTCAAATGAAATAGTCAAAAGGCTGGGTGACTTAAAGTACGAGTCGACCTGTCTGTAATATCCTACTGCATCTATGTGCACCGTTTGCCTTTATTTATTACTATATATGATACTGTACGTTCTATCACAAGGGTGACGTTAGTATGAGGAGGGTTCTCAATGGACAGAGAGACAGGAGAGGGGTGAGAAGGGAGAGATGTGTCTAGGGAAAAGGAGATGGGGGGTAAACAGGTGAGAAGGGGAGACAAAATGAAAGATGGGAAGAGGGAACATGGAATGACGGTGAGGCTGACAATCGCTTATGCTGTTCTGAATGGTGGGCATATAGGTTAACAAATAAAACAAACACCGACACGCGGTCACCAGTCAGTCTGCCAGTCTCTGTACCTGTCTATCATGTTCTGTGTGTGTGTATGTGTGTATGTGTGTGTGTGTTGAATTAACAGCCAAAGACATTGTAGAATCACTTTGTTTATCATATACAGGCCCATAAAAACACATGCTTTAATAATAATAATAATAATATTAATAATTATACTTTTAATAAGAAGCATGGAATATCACATTTATGAGGCTGCACTCTTGAAGTCAAAAGATGTCAATAATATAATGTCAATAAATTACCTGATAAATAAATCTACATACAGTACTTCAGAAAGGACACGTTATTGGGGCGGCAGATAGCCTAGTCGTTACGAGCGTTGGACCAGTAACCGAAAATCTGTTGTTCTGCCTCTGAACAAGGCAGTTAACCCACTGTTCCCTGGTAAGCTGTCATTGTAAGAATTTGTTCTTAACTGCCTACTTAAATAAAAGGTTCATTTCATATAAATAAAGTAAAATATCCTAAAATAAATCATATGAAAAAATAAACAATCAAATAAAGCAAGAAATACAGGTAAATGGTAAAAGTACAGTGTTGTTTATGAACAGAAGGTCAGAAGAATGGACACTTGCGGGGAGCTACACATCTCTACTGTTGTGCTGTATGGCCAACTCTGGAATAGCCTGGTCCCAGATCTGTTTGTGCTACCATGGCAAGGAGTTGACATGATGGCTTAAACAAGACTGGCACTCAGGCTAATTTGCTAACACTTCCTATGAATATACTCTTCATAATGCATAATAAGTGCTCATAAATATCCATTTAATCTATGCATTATAGTGCATTATACATAGATCATAAGGCATTATACATGGTTTTATAATGCATTATTAAGAAGCTATTCATGAGAAGTGTTTACGAACTATGCACGTGGTTGTTAGATGTGGGGCGACCAGGCTACAGGGGATAGGAACCACTGTCAGGGTGAGGGAGACAGATAAGAGAGGGGGACAGGAACAGGAAGGAACCACTGAGTCATGCAGCCAGGTAGGTTTCCCCTGGAAGATTCTGGGAAAAGAACTTTGATTCTCATACCCTGTCCCGACCCACAGCCCAATGGGGCAATCATAACAATAATAACATCACGCCTGTACTATATTATCACATGTTGTGTTTCACACTCACAGTCCCTTTCACAGTCTGAGTCAAAGACAATAATAAACCATAGATGTCATGTCATTTACTGATACACTACAGACAGAATGCCATGATCCATATTGAAAACAAAATGCACATTATGTAGGGGTCCTTTGTTAGGCTATCCTCTGTGGCCTGAATGGTCCTCTCTGTAGAGTGGATGGGGAGTGGTCAATACTCTCGTTGTATTGGTCGATCGTTTATTCTGACCTCTTTCTGTTTTGAACTCTTTATTGACCTCTTGCTGACCCTGTGCTGACTTCCTATAGTGTTCTTTTTGGTAGAGCCCAGGGCAGGTTAGACCAATCACCATCCACTGTTTCCTTGCTTGCTTCCGATTGGGTCACTGTTGCTCCTCTGCTAGACATAGGCCTACCCTCATTCCTATCACAACAACTTTGTTGTCTGTCCGTATAATAATATATCATGTTATCATTTAGTCTCTCACATCTCTTAGTCAGTGACCACTGCAGAGATCTGCCAATAACCCCTATCCCACTGCTGAGTGGTACAGTCCAAGTAAGGGCAATCACAAGGCACCCAAAAATCAACCGGATCTCCCAACTTCATTTAAAGAAGGGGGAGTTCAAACTGCTTTCCAAAGAATGAGATCATCCAGCACCAAGAATGCACAATGCTTCCTCTTAAAAGACACATATTCTTCTTCCCAGGAGGTGATCTGTTGTCGGGCTGGCATGGCACAGAGCAGGGGTGTGTATTACTATTTAGTTATCATCAGAAGGTCCCAACTCCATAGAAGGATGGAAACATATAAATGCAGTACAAAGGAACTGTCTGTTGACGACAGAGAATGATTTGAAGAATTAAGACTGCCGATTAGTAGACACACTTTAAGTTGAATCTTTAAAAATCCTGAAGAAAGAGGATTGTATTTCCGGTGTCCGTGGTAAAACGATGCCTCGTTTGAAACCTGAGCCATGCTTCTTTAAACTGCGTCCTGATGGAGACTGGCTGGAGGCTGGATGGAGAGAGAGAAGCCTCAGGTAACAGTCATCTATCCATCCAGTTAGAGGGCCTGTATTTCTCTCTCTTTTCTCCAGATCCAGTTCCACTGCAGTGTTTGTAGATGTGTGTACAGTATTTTCATGCATGTGGCTGGTGTGTGTGTGAAACAGAAAAAGGAGTTCAGGCCTTTACTATTCACATACTCTGATTGGCTCCAGCATTGTGGTGGGGGAGTGATCAGTCAGACCTATACTGCAATACAGGCCTTTGGGGGTGTGGTCACACCATTTAGGAGTGTGGTCAGATCCATACTGCAGCACAGGTGGGTTGTGGGTGTGGTCACACCTTTTGGGGGTGTGATGTGGCTGCCAGATCATTGGGGGTGTGGTTGGACCAGTGTTTGGGGGAGTGTTCAGACTCGTAGTAAGGGGCCTGCGGCTGCAGTGAGGGGCGTGGTGGGGCCGCAGTCATAGTCCACATCCACATTGGTGTGAGCCCCTCCTCCCCCCATCAGTCTGCCTCCTCCAGGATACGGCCTGGCCTCCACCTGCCTGTCTCGGAAACTCTGGATGTAACTCTGTAGAGAGTGAGAGAAAGAGAGAGATTAATATTGCATGTTAGATCAGTGATGAGAGATAAAGTGAGAGAGAGAGAGCAAGAGAGAATTTTTTTTGATGAATGCTGATGAAGACACTGAGTAAGAAGAGATGAGGAGAATGGACAGAGAAAGCGAAAGACATTGAGAGAGAGAGAGAGAGAGAGAGAGAGAGAGAGAGAGAGAGAGAGAGAGAGAGAGAGAGAGAGAGAGAGAGAGAGAGAGAGAGAGAGAGAGAGAGAGAGAGAGAGAGAGAGAGAGAGAGGAGTTGTACACTCACAGGTGATAGGACGTCCCCGTCAAAGCGTCGTATAGGGTTGGGTTTCCTGCGATAGGCGGGCTCGGGGTGCAGGGGTTTGGGAGGGTGAGAGCTGTGGGTGGAGTCTCTTTGTTGCTTATTCTTCTTCTTCCGGCTGCGGTCCCTCCGCTCCTCCTTTTGACGGATACGCATCAGCTGGACCCGCCGCTGCTGACGACTGATTATCACTGGGAGAGGGAGATGGAAGACAGGGTTCAGATATACACACACTCAAAGAACACACATACACACGCAATGACATGGTTTTAAAACACGCGAACAAGAACGACCCAACACGCCCTTTGACAGTTGCCCTGCTCCACATGATTGTGTTCTGATTGTGTTCATCTTTATATTTAGACTAGACAAGCAGAGCCAGGCACCATCTGGCAGCCAGGGAGTTCACCCAGCAATAATCTGCTTCTCTCTCTCTCTCTCTCTCTCTCGCTCTCTCTCTCTCTCTCGCTCTCTCTCTCCCCCTAAAGCTACCTGCTCTTTGTCTCTCCCCCTCCCTCTTTGTTTCTCTCTTATTCTCATCTTTGTTTACATTTGGGTGGCAGGTAGCCTAGTGGTTAGAGCGTTGGACTAGTAACCAAAAGGTTTCTGGATCAAATCCCCGAGCTGACAGGGTAAAAATGTTTTTCTGCCCCTGAGCAAGGCAGTTAACCCAATGTTCCCCGGGCGCCGTGGATGTCGATTATGGCAGCCCCCAGCACCTCTCTGATTCAGAAGGGTTGGGTTAAATGCAGAAGACACATTTCAGTTGAATACATTCAGGTGGACAACTGACTAGGTACCCCTCTTTCCTTTCAAGCACCCCTCTCTCTCTCTCGCTAATAAATAGCTCTGTCACTCTCAAAATAAAAAGTCCACAACCTTCAGCATTGACGTCAGTGTAACCCCTCCAGCCCCAGATCTCAGACTCACCCTTGGTGTGGGAGTATCCCTCTGCTGTCACCTTCCACTGTATTAGCACCCCCAGGAGCGTCAGAGCAGGCCACACCCCCAGCACCACCCAGGTGATCCAGCAGACGGGCCTCCCTCTGGGCGCCGCTTTCACCCTCTCATACAGGTACAGCACCAGGGCAAACAGCTCCACAAAGTAGTCCAGCGCCACGGTGATCACCGCCGCCCCGAACACGGCTGTGGACATGGTGGTGAAGAAACGCTGCCATTGGAGGGTGAGAACGGCGAACAGCATGCCCAGGCCGAGCAGCACCCCCAGGGGGACCCAGACCGACCTCGGGGGGCTGTTCGACAGCTCTTCCATGCCCACCAGGGTAGCCACAGCCACCAAGAGGCCCAGGAGGAGACCCACCATGAAAAGACCCACGGAGCGAACCAGCATGGTGACCAGGCCGCAGAGGGTGCCGATGCCCAGGCCGATGCCCACAGAGGCCTCAACACTGAGCTGGGTGTCCAGGACGCGCTCCTTATAACACAACATGAAGATGACGACGGAGCCGAACATCAGGCCCGTCAGGAACATCACCGCCTTGAAACAACGGTACCCTGAGGAGAGAGAACGGAAGGGAGTTTGTCTTGAGCATAGAGATCCACTATATTGTGTTCTATTTAATTCTGCGGTCTTGAGATTGTCTTGTTTGACCACCTCTGTTATATGTTTACCATGGCAATGTACATAAATGTACCAAGTCAATAGTTTCTTTAATTAAATTGGATTCAGAACGCGAGAGACATTTTTATCTGAGAGAAAGAGAGAGAGAGAGAGAGAGAGAGAGAGAGAGAGAGAGAGAGAGAGAGAGAGAGAGAGAGAGAAAGAGAGAGAGAGATGACTATCCTATGCCTACCCCCGGAGCGGCTAAATTCTCCAGAATATCAGTCCAGTGTTGTGCATAATCTCATCACTGTGCTTCACTTGTAATCACGGTCTATCAGAGTGTCAGAGAGGTTCTGTGACAGATGAACATTACCACTGAGACTAGTGAATTACCCCTTAGTGTTTCCAAGGAGGAAGTAGCTATGACCTTACTACTGCTACAAAGAATCCCTTTTGCTCACCGAAGAAGCAGTAGATGATGCCGAAGAGGCAACACATGGAGCACACGACGGAGGGAACCACTTTGTAGCGCCGGCCCGTCTCCTCGCAGCCGTCCAACCGCTCAGGGTTTAGGTCCTGAGGGGCCGGGGCCAGCTTGAGCGCCAGCGTTTGCAGCGTGGACGTCATGGCGACCAGAGAGTGATGGAGTGATGGAGAAAGTGAGAACGAGAGATGGAGGGATTGGGGTTTTCAGGAGAGGGAGGAGTAGGGCAGGGTAGATTAGGGAGCATTTCCCATCCACAAGAATCCAACTGTAGAAAGAAAGAGAGAGAGAGAGAGAGAGAGAGAGAGAGAGAGAGAGAGAGAGAGAGAGAGAGAGAGAGAGAGAGAGAGAGAGAGAGAGAGAGAGAGAGAGAGAGAGAGAGAGAGAGAGAGAGAGAGAGAGAGAGAGAGAGAGAGAGAGAGAGAGAGAGAGAGAGAGAGAGAGGGAAAGAGAGAGGGGGAGAGAGTGAAATAGAGAGAGGGAGAGGGTGAAATACAGAGAGAGGGAGAGAGTGAAAGAGAGAGAGTGAAAGAGAGAGAGTGAAAGAGAGAGAGAGAGAGAGAGAGAGAGAGAGAGAGAGAGAGAGAGAGAGAGAGAGAGAGAGAGAGAGAGAGAGAGAGAGAGAGAGAAAAGGAAATAGAGAGTGAAAGAGAGAGAGAGAGAGAGAGAGAGAGAGAGAGAGAGAGTGAAAGAGAGAGAGTGAAAAAGAGAGAGAGACAATGAAATAGAGAGAGGGAGAGAGTGAAAGATAGAGAGGGAGAGAGTGAAAGAGAGAGAGAGTGAAAGAGAGAGGAGAGAGAGAGAGAGAGAGAGAGAGAGAGAGAGAGAGAGAGTGAAAGAGAGAGGGAGAGAGAGAGAGAGAGAGAGAGAGAGAGAGAGAGAGAGAGAGAGAGAGAGAGAGAGAGAGAGAGAGAGAGAGAGAGAGAGAGAGAGAGAGAGAGAGAGAGAGAGAGAGAAATAGAGAGAGGGAGAGAGTGAAAGAGAGAGAGAGAGTAAAATAGAGAGAGGGAGAGAGTGAAAGAAGGTCAATGTTAGACACGTATGCATTTACTATAGCTGTTGTGATCAGGCATTTACCATCTCTCAACACGTTGGAACAAACATCAGAGACACAGTCTGATTGTTCTACACGTGTTCTTCTATTTGAACAGTGACTGACTCTCTCCCACACAAAGACACTGACATATGCTTCACTAAAGCTCTCGCCCAACGACCCCCTCATTCCCACTCCTCCTCCTTTGTTCTCTCTGTCTCTCCAGCCTTCCGTGCAAGGAGGTTTCTGGGTCAGATGTTGGGTTACATAAGGAGCCCAGTGTGTGTTAGTGAGCTAGTCTGACTCTCACTGTTGCTGGTGAGATATTCATGAGCTCCATACTGTTCCCAGCACGCATCACTTTACCTCCCCGACGCCTCGCTATCGCTCATCTTCACCTGAACGTCACCCCACCCCTTCTTGCGTCTCTCTCTCGCTCTCTCCTTCCTTCCTTTCCTCTCTCTCTCCTCCCCTTTCTCTCTCCTTCATTCCTTTCCTCTCTCTCCTCCCCTTTCTCTCTCCTTCCTTCCTTCCTTTCCTCTCTCTTTCTCCTCCCCTTTCTCTCTCCTTCCTTCCTTCCTTTCCTCTCTCTCTCCCCCTCTTTCCTTTCCTCTCTCTCTCTCTCTCCTCCCCCTTTCTCTCCCCTTCCATCTCCTTCTCTCTCCCTTTCCCATGGCAGGTTTCATTATTTCTCTCCCAGAAGGTGTGGCTCTGACAGCTATGGGGTTACTGCAAACAAGTTTCACACCATTTAACATCATAGACGTGAAGGTGCTGCTTGGGTAGAAAGTATTAGCATGTCAGCATTTAGCAAGGCCTCTGCATATGCATCAACCAGAAGGCCAGGTGTGTTTCCCTGTGTGGCTCAGTGGCCGTGTCAGGTTGTCTGAGGGAGAGTAAACACATTGATATGAATGAACTGAAGCTGCAAAATGTCTCTGTGGGATACAGCCTTTACCGTCCTCTAAGGATGGAATAGGGGCAAGGGGGGGTACCTAGTCAGTTGTACAACTGAATGTTTGGATTCCGAGCATGTCCTTCAACTGAAATGTGTCTCCCTCATTTAACCCAACCCCTCTGAATCAGAGGTGTGGGGGGCTGCCTTAATCGACATCCACGTCTTCAGCACCCGGGGAACAGTGGGTTAACTGCCTTGTTCAGGGGCAGAATGTCATTTTTACCTTGTCAGCCCGGGGATTGCGACCTTGCAACCTTCCGGTTACAAGTCCAACACTCTAACCACTAGGCTACCTGCCGGAGGAGTAAGCTCAGAGGAGAACCTCAGAGGAGAACCTAGTGAAACATCAATGGATCCCTGGCTGACTCTACAGTATCAACTGGGATTCATGAAATCCTCCCTGAGGTATGGATTAAAAATAGAAATGGGTTGGAGGCCTTCTCTTTTGCACTACGCCAACATGTACTGCGCTAAAACAGGATTGGACAGGACTCTATGTATGGAGTAGGTGTATACCTACATGATTAGCTATTACGTTATTACATTAAGAAACATGTCTAGTAGGACTGCTATTTTAGATGGAAGTGGACAAGGGACAATAGGATATTTCTGTCTTCTTCTGACACGGACTAAATCCTTCCAACCCCATAAGTCAGATCTAGCCCCTAGCTGCTCTCCTCTCATCCAAACATGTTATAACAATAATCATATTCTCGTGCGGATTACTCCATCTCTGCTGAACACCCGAGAGCGGAATGGAGCGCCACTAAGCTGTTCTTGAAGCAGATCCAGGGTTAGAATAGTTTCTATGTTCACATCATCTGTTGAAAAACACAGTTCGGTCGAAAACAAGCTTGGCATTCTTCCACAATAACATCTTCCCACTTCCTGTCTGTTGTCATGATGACAAGAGGATGTTTGGATTCCGAGCATGTCCTGGTCCAAGTTGCTTGTCTGACCAATGGGAGAGCTGCCTAAACCACCATAGCAACAGTCAGAGAGCCAATCAGTGCCTGTCTGGCTGTTCCTCTCTGTTGGTAAGTATCTCCCGCCTCTCCTGGTTCACAGCCTTTCAGCTCTCTCCCTTTGGCAAGTCTCCCCTCATGTCAGATGTAACCAATGACTCAAGATACAGAACACACACATGCACGCACACACACAGTGGCCTTGCTGGTTTCTTTTGCCTCACATTCATCTAGTTGTGACAAAAGACTAGAGTACATGTGACTGTGTGAGCCCAAATCACACGGGGAGATGTCGGTCAACGGCGTGAAATTGGTGTGCGAGAGTAGCGAGCGTCAATTCACATACACTGCGTAGCGTATGCTAATGTCATTGCTAAAACACATTATAAATAGTTATTTTTGTTATGTTCGCTGTGTAGGCTAGCCCCTGGGAGTTATTGTTGTGAATCAACTGATATGTCCTACGGAGCACCTGGGCTAAACCTGGGCTAAACAGTTGTTATGCTAGCTCCCAAACGTGAGGAGAGTTGTAAGCTTGTAAACCCGAGCCGTTTAAATAACAAGCTAAGTCTCCTTCTTCCTACATAGCAGTATTCTCTCTTGAAATCCGAGTTCCTCAAGTTATCCAGCCGTAGCCTGGCTAGGCTATATGCCTAGCTATGATCAAAATCAACACAGGTAAGCTGCAATTGTTTCACTGATATTGATAAACCTTAAGTTTCAGCCCGATACATTTTAAAAGTACATATTTAGTCTACTTAGCATAGGGAAGATCATAACAATTCCTCTTAATTATTTTTCTACAAATGACCCATCTTTAGACCAAATTCGATTAATTTGAACCAAGGCACTTACTAACTATAGACTTTGTTTGAACTTTATGAATCAAATTGGCTGTAAGCTACAACGGTGATAGCATAACGGTACTGCCAAGACATGAAATTGACAACGTGATATATATCATTCTAATGTGACGCGCTCTGACGCAGTTGACGACCGCAGCTCGTCTGTTCTCTCTCATTCCCTCCCATGCGCTATCGTTCCAGCGTGAGCTTGCGCGTAAAGAAATCCCTTCTCATGTGATTTGGTCTTTACAGTGTTTGAGCAGGCAGATCCAAGGACAGAGGGAGGAAAGCGCAGAACAGAAAAAGACAGTGAGGGGGTGGGAAGGGAGGAGTGGTGTGAGAGATAAAATGCCAACACTAGAGGCTGGTGTGAAAGTGGGGACTAGTGGAATAGCGTTAGATCCTAAATTTAGTCCCAGCCATTTAATCTCCATATGGAGCGTCTATACACTGGTGATTATCTGGACAGGGTGGAAACTGCAAACACACTCATTGAATGGCTTTCCACATCCTTCCCTTTTAGAACAGAATCAATCTAGTAACTGGCGTTTTTCACAGGTTCAGGATCTAAGAATATCATATGATAGAGGGCAAAGTGGTGTGGATGCTACCATGGTATATACTGTAGGTGCTGTGAAGTGTAGCAGCCTATCCTGTGAGATGGGTGGTCTGTCCGCTGCCCAACGGCATCATGTTCTAGTCTAGCAGACATCCAGCTGTGTTAATCCCCAACGTGTGTGTGTGTGTGTGTGTGTGTTGCACTGTCTATGACTACCCCTTGGCCAGTGGGGCAACCAGAGCAGACAGCTGTACTTGCTGACATCATCTCATCTGACAGATGCTCAAATCTACTCAGCCATATGTTAACAGACAGCATTAATATAGCTGCTATGATCCCCCTTTATATGGTGTCTGCTGGTGTGGACAATGGTTGGGACAAGTTAGAGACTTCACTGAATGGACTGTGGGCTTTACAGGTCAACCTTGTCATAGGAAAACGACATAAGCATATGTGAAAAGAGGCATGTTTACAACATTATATTGTACCTGCCTCTCACTTCTGCTCTCGATCGAATGTCCAAAAGGCAAAATATAAATACATGTTGATACATTTGTTACTCCTACTCCACTATTTTCTGCAGTGTTTTTCATAATGCAGAGGCAGCTCTGCAGAGTGGTCACTAGCTGGCAAAGCCACAAAGTTATGACATTTTAAACCTAACCCTAACCACACTGCTAACCCTAATCTTAAATTAAGACCTAAAAGCTCATTTTAGTTTTCATAAATTGTATCTTACTGAATTGAGAGAGAGCAGGTTTAACCAGAGGGAGAGGTGCAGTTGGGTGTGTTTGTGTGTGTGTGTGTACATATATACACTACCGTTCAAAAGTTTGGGGTCACTTAGAAATGTCCTTGTTTTTGAAAAAAAAGCAATTTTTTGGTCCATTAAAATAACATCAAATTGATCAGAAATACAGTGTAGACATTGTTAATGTTGTACTATTGTAACTGGAAACGGAAGATTTTTTATGGAATATCTACATAGGCATACAGAGGCCCATTATCAGCAACCATCACTCCTGTGATCCAATGGCACGTTGTGTTAGCTAATCCAAGTTTATCATTTTAAAAGGCTAATTGATCATTAGAAAACCTTTTTGCAATTATGTTAACACAGCTGAAAACTGTTTTCCTGATTGAAGAAACAATAAAACTGTCCTTCTTTAGACTAGTTGAGTATCTGGAGCATCAGCATTTGTGGGTTCGATTACATGCTCAAAATGTCCAGAAACAAATAACATTCTTCTGAAACTCATCAGTCTATTCTTGTTCTGAGAAATGAAGGCTATTCCATGTGAAAAACTTCCAAGAAACTGAAGATCTCATACAACGCTGTGTACTACTCCCTTCACAGAACAGCGCAAACTGACTCTAACCAGAATAGAAAGAGGAGTGGGAGGCCCCGGTGCACAACTGAGCAAGAGGACAAGTACATTAGAGTGTCTAGTTTGAGAAACAGACTCCTCACAAGTCCTCAACTGGCAGCTTCATTAAATAGTACCCACAAAACACCAGTCAAAATGTCAACAGTGAAGAGGCGACTCTTGTTGCAAAGAAAAAGCCATATCTCAGACTGGCCAATAAAAATAAAAGATTAAGATGGGCAAAAGAACACAGACACTGATCAATTTTATGTTATTTTAATATACTTTTTTTTTAGCTTTTCTTTCAAAAACAAGGACAATTCTAAGTGACCCCCAAACTTTTTAACACACCCAGACGCACCTCTCCTTCTGGTCAAACCTGCTCCCTCTCTCTCAATTCAAAGGGCTTTATTGGCATGGAAAGACAGTATGAGGGTTTGTGCTCAGGCTAGAATCACCTCCAGACTGAGGGGTTGTGCTCTCTCTCTCTCTACTCATTCCAGGGTTTTACTTACTTTTTTACTATTTTCTACATTGTAGAATAATAGTAAAGACATAAACTATGAAATAACACATATGGAATCATGTAGTAACCAAAAAAGTGTTAAACAAATCAAAATGCATTTTAGATTTTAGATTCTTCAAAGTAGCCAGCCTTTGCCTTGATGACAGCTTTGCACACTCTTGGCATTCTCTAAACCAGCTTCATGAGAATGAATTTCGATTAACGTGTGCCTTTTTTCAAAGTTAATTTGTCACCCGACCTCAACCCAATTGAGATGGTTTGGGATGAGTTGGACCGCAGAGTGAAGGAAAAGCAGCCAACAAGTGCTCAGCATAGATTCTTCAAGATGGTTGGAAAAGCATTCCAGGTGAAGCTGGTTGACAGAATGCCAAGAATGTGCAAAGTTGTCATCATGGCAAAGGGTGGCTACTTTGAAGAATCAAAAATATATTTTCATTTGTTTAACACTTCATTGTTGTATGTGGGTGACTATATTTCTGCGTCTGCGCCACAGTCGTCGTGACTGACGCCTAGCCAAAGTGTGTAGAATGACTGGAGATACGCTGACACCCCACACACACACACACACACAGCCCACTCAAGCCTCTTTCTGCAAGCTGTTGTCGCGCTACAGCCTGGCAGTGCAGTCTGGAGGTGATGTAGCCAAAGATGTAACCATGCTGACTGGTGACTACCCACAACCCACCATACAGGAACTGGACCCGCTCCAGTCTCCACACACACAATCAGCAAGACATCGTCTGCATCCCAAATGGCACTCTATTCCCTATATAGTGCACTACTTTTGACCTGAGCCCAGTGCACTAAATAGAGAATAGAGTGCCATTTGGTACGCGCACATAATATAATACTCATCCTCCTACGGCTCCACAGAGACCTTTGATATATGTTTAAGGACAGTATGTACCTTGGTGTATGAGTGTGTGTGTGTGGGGGAGAGGGAGGGGAGTTTGTGTGTGTGTGGCTGCCTCCATTACTCTATTGGCAGATTGCACTAACCTATTTAGTCATCTCAGTGTTCTTCTCAATACAAACAAATGTGTCACTACAGATGACAGTCTGTTTCTCAGCTCCCCTCTCGCTCTCTGTCCCTCTCGGTTTCTCTCTCCTTCTCTGTGTCACAATGACACAGTGTCGTGAGAAGAACATGTGCAGGGACGTCACCTTGTATGATCATCCCACTGTAGTGAGTGGGCATCAGCAATAGGTGTAACACGTGTGATACCCAGCACAGCACAAGCTTGGCTTCCAATGCCAACCATGTGTAACCTTTATTTAACTAGGCAAGTCAGTTAAGAACAAATTCTAATTTACAATGACGGCCAAACCCGGACGACGCTGGGCCAATTGTGCGCCACTCGGGAGCCATATAGCATAACCCTCATATGTACGACTACGCATCCATCTCTCATAGTTCCAAGAGTGTATCTGACATCTGTTAGGTTCTGATTTTTCAGAGTAAATAACTCACCGACACTAGAGAAGCTTAACCAAGTTTAATTCTTCCCAAAGGGTCGACACAGCTGTATTCAGACAAAGACATGTTTCCACCACCACAAGTACATATACTCCACTTTAGAGACCCCTCCTTCTCTCCAATCCTTACATCTTATAGTTCGACAGGAAGAGGGTAATAGGATAGTAAACCATCCTTTCTCCCATCAGGGGATCTGATCTGACCTCAACCCCTTCTTCGCCTAATCCACAGATGTCCATCAGCTTCCCCTACAGCAATCCTGTGACTTCCTCCCGTCTGCCCAACACTTTCCAAAGCCATCGGTCTTTCTACAGAGAACCATTCACATTTTCCCAGTCTCTCTCAACCCTTTATATACTATGCTTCTGATCTATCACGTCTTTAGTGTCTCAATGTTCAAAGTTGACCCCGAATCCAACACAGCATACCTTTGTCGCATTTCCAATCTCAAGGGGATATGTTGAAGAACATGGGGTGGGAGCAGGAAGTGAATTACATGAATGAGACCTGAGACTACACAGAAGAAAGAAAAGAAAGGGTGAAGAAGAGTGAAAAAGGAGAACAAGAAAAAGAAACAAAGAAAGAAAGAAAGAAAGAAGGCCAGATCTGCCAATGGGCTCCCCATTCCCCAGTGTTGCTTACATAACCACTTCATAATGCATCACTCACTATGTCACTGTGTTACTGCTGCTGTGGGCTTTAGTCTGCCGCTGATACCAAATGTCTTTATAGACTTCATCAGATGTTTTCTCACTGTGTTACTGCTGCTGTGGGCTTCTGGTCTGTCGCTGATACTAAATGTCTTTATAGACTTCATCAGATGTTTTCTCACTGTGTTACTGCTGCTGTGGGCTTCTGGTCTGTCGCTGATACTAAATGTCTTTATAGACTTCATCAGATGTTTTCTCACTGTGTTACTGCTGCTGTGGGCTTCTGGTCTGTCGCTGCTACTAAATGTCTTTATAGACTTCATCAGATGTTTTCTCACTGTGTTACTGCTGCTGTGGGCTTCTGGTCTGTCGCTGATACTAAATGTCTTTATAGACTTCATCAGATGTTTTCTCACTGTGTTACTGCTGCTGTGGGCTTCTGGTCTGTCGCTGATACTAAATGTCTTTATAGACTTCATCAGATGTTTTCTCACTGTGTTACTGCTGCTGTGGGCTTCTGGTCTGTCGCTGATACTAAATGTCTTTATAGACTTCATCAGATGTTTTCTCACTGTGTTACTGCTGCTGTGGGCTTCTGGTCTGTCGCTGATACTAAATGTCTTTATAGACTTCATCAGATGTTTTCTCACTGTGTTACTGCTGCTGTGGGCTTCTGGTCTGTCGCTGATACTAAATGTCTTTATAGACTTCATCAGATGTTTTCTCACTGTGTTACTGCTGCTGTGGGCTTCTGGTCTGTCGCTGCTACTAAATGTCTTTATAGACTTCATCAGATGTTTTCTCACTGTGTTACTGCTGCTGTGGGCTTCTGGTCTGTCGCTGCTACTAAATGTCTTTATAGACTTCATCAGATGTTTTCTCACTGTGTTACTGCTGCTGTGGGCTTCTGGTCTGTCGCTGCTACTAAATGTCTTTATAGACTTCATCAGATGTTTTCTCACTGTGTTACTGCTGCTGTGGGCTTCTGGTCTGTCGCTGATACTAAATGTCTTTATAGACTTCATCAGATGTTTTCTCACTGTGTTACTGCTGCTGTGGGCTTCTGGTCTGTCGCTGATACTAAATGTCTTTATAGACTTCATCAGATGTTTTCTCACTGTGTTACTGCTGCTGTGGGCTTCTGGTCTGTCGCTGATACTAAATGTCTTTATAGACTTCATCAGATGTTTTCTCACTGTGTTACTGCTGCTGTGGGCTTCTGGTCTGTCGCTGATACTAAATGTCTTTATAGACTTCATCAGATGTTTTCTCACTGTGTTACTGCTGCTGTGGGCTTCTGGTCTGTCGCTGATACTAAATGTCTTTATAGACTTCATCAGATGTTTTCTCACTGTGTTACTGCTGCTGTGGGCTTCTGGTCTGTCGCTGATACTAAATGTCTTTATAGACTTCATCAGATGTTTTCTCACTGTGTTACTGCTGCTGTGGGCTTCTGGTCTGTCGCTGATACTAAATGTCTTTATAGACTTCATCAGATGTTTTCTCACTGTGTTACTGCTGCTGTGGGCTTCTGGTCTGTCGCTGATACTAAATGTCTTTATAGACTTCATCAGATGTTTTATCACTGTGTTACTGCTGCTGTGGGCTTCTGGTCTGTCGCTGCTACTAAATGTCTTCATAGGGTTCCCCAGATGTTCTCTCACTGTTTTGGAGCTAGGAGGACAATTAGTGTGCTTTTCAAAAAATACAATGAAGCAAGCGCACCCATTTTCAAGTTCTATTTATTCTATTGGGCGTAATTATATTTTCATGTCCAATCCCACAGTCACACATATACAAATTGGTGTCTGTGCTGCCAGTCGCTTTCATTTTTTGCTTATCTCCTCCTTCATCAACTTCATAATCAGTAGTCTGATCAAGCAAGATTGCATCATTCCATTCTCTCTTTCTCTCGTTTCCTCAGTTTCTCCCGTCTTCCTTCCCCTATCGGTTGCAGATATCTTTGGGCTCGGCAGTCTTATCTCTTGTTCTCTCCCCAATCGAATTTCAAGAACATAACCAAAAGAAACACCTAGTGCAGAAACACGAGGTTATGTAGAACGATTTGAGATCAATGTAGCCTGGCTGGTCCCAGATCTGTTTCTGCTCTCTTGCCAACTCTTTATGGAATTGTTATGCCAAACATGTTTGGCTTGACAATGACAGCAAAAGGAGTTGGCAAGAGAGCAGAAACAGATCTGGGACCAGCCAGGCTAGGATGAAAGTATGATGCCCATGTACCTGAAGGAAGGCCAATGAACTACTGTGAGAATTCCGTGAGGTGTGTGACAGACCGGTCACAGACTTAGATCACACACTCCTATCAGAGTCACTTTCCTATGAAGAGCTATAACTTGTGGAATGGACACAAGGGTTTAGCGTGATAACAGTGACACTTATCAATCAATATAGCTGTTCATTTCAACCCTAAACCTCTAAAGCTGCCTCACATGTCGATCAATATCTATCACTGATGTCTGACTAACTGTGGCCGCTGTGGAAATGTGACAGGCTGTGTCACCGTGGTAACTAGGACAGCTGTGGTGGCAGGCAGATCATCGGTGTGTATGTCAACACCATAGAGAGGGCACGTGTTTCCCTCACACAGTCCCGTGAGAGCCAGGCTGCTGTGTTGGGGCACCATAGGGACAATGAACAACCCTTGAGGGGGCGACATGGTGTTAGACTTGGCCGCTTCAGGCTCATTGTTGGCCTATTATTTGTCCTCTACCCCCTCTGGTTCTGGTTGTGATACTAGGGCCCAGGCAGAGCTTCTCCATGGAGGCCCAGGCAGAATGGTGTGGACCTGGGCAGACGAGGATGTGTTGTCTGGCCTGGGGATCACCTGGTTAGACAGTCAGGTGGAACATAATGGGAAAATAAAAGTGATCCTACTTCAGTAAATGCAGCCTGCATAGCAGATAATGGCCTAGTGACAGCAACTGTCACGTAAACCCAATTGGCGCTCCTCAATGGATCAGCTAGCCCATCAGACTGGATGGACTAGAAATCTCTTCATTCTGCCCATAAAAGGTGGTGATGGTGGGGTGGTCCTGGGGGCAGATAGAGAGAGAGAACGATGGGTTTATCTATGAGAGCTTTGTGTGTCAGCGGACATGGCCATGAATGCTACCAATTGTTTCCCCCATCAGACTGCTGAGGCTGCAGCTCATACACTCTCTCTGGGATGGAGTTCCTTTTGGAGTCGTTAATGAACTGAACAGACCACTTTACGCATCTCTCAAAGAGACCCAGGCAGTCTAGTGGGAATCTAAGGGAGTTGAATTCCTTCTGTGTGTGGACCTAGAGTTGACTTGCAGTGGTTTACTACACATACAAAGAGTCTCTCTCTACCGACTCTTCTAATCTAATTGAATCGATTCACCTGTATGCATTTATTCATTCATTTAGGACAAATAGGACAAATGATTGAGATCCAGAAACAAGGGCTAGACCTTAAGCAGTTGTAAAACTAAATTCAGCGTATTACTGTTTATGCTCTTCATACTTATGATTCAGTCAGTCCCAGTCTGTGTCAGTCTGATCTGGTGTTAATCTTGGTGTGTGTGTGTGTTCTGCACGTAGACAGATAATGAGATTGGAACCTGCTATCTGTAGCCAGGGGGAAGGACAGCAGAGGACTGGATTAATGCTATTACAATCCATCTCATTCACACCCCTCGTGCATACACGCTTCACCTCTCCTCAATTCACCTCCCTTTCCCTTATCCACTCTTTCCATCTCTCTCTGTGTCCCACACCTTGTATATTGCGTCTTCTGCGGTCATTCCTTCATACATGTACATCCCATTCCCCATCTCTCTCCTCCATCACTTCTCCACGTTCTCTCTACTCTTCTTCCTCCATGTCCCCGCTCCTTTGAGTGTCTTACTAGTCTTTACTTAGTGTTGTCATTGCTACATAACTGGGACAGTTGACCAACAAAGGCTCCGTCTCCACGCCGTCTTTAAGATGGTCCTGCAGTATAGGCCCCTCAGTGTTCACAACACTCCCCCTCACTGAACCCCTACACGCTCTCTCCCTGCGCACCCCGAGGAAGGAGTTTGATAATATCCAAAAAAACATCCCACTCTTGATCATTCAGGAACTGGATCTTGCTGCATAACGATTCACCTCGCCACCTCCTCATCCCTCTATCCTCTCAACTGTGTGTTTCCTTTCCTTGTCTCTTTTCTTCGCAATGAATGATTTGTTCCTCGAATTCAGAGGCGAAGATGGGAAGCGGCTGAGAGGAAGTCATGCACTTAAACTACTGGCAGCCTGACACTTAGCCATCATTCAACCACACATAGCAGGCAATCATGATATATGCCCCTCTTTCCCTCTCCCTCTCTGAATTAAGTTATTTCATTTAACGCTCGTCAGGACATGGGATTAGACACATAACTGTTTAACAATCATCATAATCGAAAGGATTAAAGCATCATAGTTGCGCTCATCTCCATAATTAAAATGAATTCCATAATCTACATAAATCTGTGTACAAAAAAAAAAGTCACTCACATAAATAAACAAAGGATTTCAGAATGCACAACAGAACACATGTCTGATAAGCAATATGACACTCCTGTGTGTGTGTTTGTGTGCGCGCATGTCGAGGAAGGACTTTTGCTTTTCAGTTCCTTAATTCACGCTGCACGCTCATATGACCCGGTTCATGACCCCCTGACCTCTAAACTAGCACTGTCAAATAACAACACAGCAACGACCTCTGTCATGAGTCAATCAATAGTCTTCATGAACTCCCTCATCAATGGAGCGATCATGAAATTCAATCAACACAGTGATTAATTAATGGAATAAATCAATTCAATGACTTGTTTTTTTGCGGTTAAAAGAACAATGCTTAAATTGGTCGTTATGACAACACATGACAGTTAGGATTTCAATAAAGGGTCATGATGATGACAGATAGAGCTAAGTAGATGGTCACTCAGCCACAGTGTCTTGTTCCTATGTAGGTCTATTGACATTGACTGGTGCTGCCTGGCCTGTTCTGAGAAGGGGCTGGAACAGGACAGGTCAGAGGTCAGGATAATGAAGTGGAACCTGGGTGGTTCAGCTTTTCAATTGGATCAGTGTCAGGGCATGGCTGTTCCACTGCTGCCATGGAAATCATTGGGCAACATGCTGCTTTATCTCCACCCCTGACAAACACCATGTACACACACACACACACACACACACACACCTTTCAGTGTGCGTCAGAAAGAAAACATGTCCATGTGTTATCAAAGCCTGCGATTTCTCTGGAAGATGTTTACACTAGGAGACAGAATCTACACTGAACATGAGAAATATGGAGAGGCATAGAAAGAGAGACAGATCGGAAGAAAGAGAGAGAAATATGAAAAGAGAGAGACACAGACGCCAGATTGTTGTCAACAAGGCTCAAGATGTTGTCTGTTCGTTTTTCCTCTAGGATCATTCAAACCAGTGTGCACCACCAACAGGCTAAGGAAACCCTCATGGCATGAAGGCTGTGAGGTTAACAGATTGACTGCCTCACTAGAATAATAATACACAGACAGCCATACAGCGATATCCTGTCTGTCAGGCGAGAGAGCAGGTAGTAAGATCTTCAATGTGTTTACCCTGTGACTCAATGACAACTGAATGGTTTCTTTCCACAACACACCAGTGAGACCTAAATACTTAGTTCCCTGAGCTAATAGCCTAGGCTTTAGCTCATTGGGCTATTCCACGGCATTGAGGTGCGCAGACAACCTGAAACCCAGGTCACTCACACCTTCATAGGCTTAGCCTACCCATCTATTTAGACTGGATGTATGGCGGTGGCATTTCCATGGTTTGCACTTTATAATAGATGATGCTATGTTGTCTACCCAAAACGTCTACACCACATTTGTATTGTAATGTAACGGACAATGACCCCGTGATAGAAGCACCATTGACTGGAATGGAATCTTTGCACACTTGCGCTTTGTGGACATCATGGACATAGCTTGATGATGATGTCATTAATGTTATAGTGCCGTCGGACTTGTAGAGGTGTGACCTAATTAATTAGATGTAAACAACCATTCCGTAGAATCAAATAATGCAACGGCATCTGTCATTAACGCCCGAACCATAGCGAACCAATGGTCATCGCAGCCGTTGTGGCTAGGCCAGTGGAAAACGGTTCTGCCTGGGATGCCCGAGGCATGGAATGTCCATTCGAATGGTTCCTATAATGAACAAGCAAAGAGGCGAACCGTCGACGGCAACTCACCATCACAAAGCCTCAGCATCCTACGAAGCACTGCCCCAGCCATTCTGTCCGCATCTTGCCCCAACACGACTCCTCCGAATCCCTCATTTGGACACTCACTCCCTATGAATAGGATAGACAGTCAAAGCCCATTAGGGCGCGACGGATGATTCTAGCCACTCCAGGTAATCCAACGTAGCCAGACAAGACAACTGTAACCCAATTCCAAAATATACAGCGACTAGTCTACATTATAGAACATATACCATCTACGTATAGGATCATTTTAGAGCTGAATCCTACATCTTCATCCAATCCACATTCGAGGCTTTGCAGAGTGCCGACGAAAATAATATGAGCGTCCAGGGTGTACAGAGGAGACGTATCGCATCAGCAGGCTCAATAGGCTCATACCGGGGCATACCATTCTAGGGAAAGGTGCGGGGCTGGAAGGATGAGGATAAGAGGGAGCGCTCTAGGACAAAATATGGAGGACAGTGGTGCCGAACCATGTGAGATGTTCTGCATAGAATTTCCCAAAACTATTCTCAACATCAAATAAATATGAATAGTTAACTTAATACATCCAGTGTTGAGTTGCCCTAAGTAGCTGTCCGATAGGGTACTTGATAAATATGTCTAGGCTGGTTATTGGCTTATAATATAGCCCACATGTGAGATGTAAAATGTGGGCCTAATCATCCATAAATCTGCCGATGGCATTGGTGGCTATGTGACATGTAGTGTAAAAAATGACTTGAACTAGTTACAAGTAAATTAGTTAGGTTCTCAATTGAAACATTTTTTTTTTGCATTTGTTGAAACCCAAATATATGATTCAACGCCAACTGTTATATTTGATTATTAACAAAACTATATTTCAAGTTGCAAGTTGCAACCTTACAAGTTGCAACCCTACTTATTTTAACACTCAACTTACTTTTCCCCTTTGGTTAAACCTAATAAATAACATAAATACAAACTAATATTTAACGTAAATAAAATAGGAAAACAATGTGGGCCCATAGTTCACATTTCATAAAGAATTTTAATGAAGTAAAAGGTTGATGGCCAATACCCTAGACAAATATACAAGGTGTATTAGCATCTAATGATATTATAATGCCTTTCACAAGCACACACATTTCTCCTCAACACCAATGTGCATTTATTACAGGGCAGATTCATCTATATGTATCTATATGTATAGTAAAGGTCAACAGAGCAAAGGTCCCAGTTATACACCTCCGAATAACCTGATATGAATCAGATTTGTTTTGAGAGCATAGCCACAGGAAATATGGGTGCTGCAGCACCCCATGACAATTCTGCATTAAAAAAAAATCATAAAAAAATATATATTTTAGAAAATATAATTTATTCACAAAAGTAGTGCACTGGGCCTTTACTAGTCCTGTATTAGCAGACCGATATAGCTGTCTGTAGCACGAACAAACTTTATTTTTCAGCATCCCCTCCCCACCCAAACTACTTCAATCGGCTATGTTTAACTTAAGGGGATCTAGGGGACTGGAGGTTACCACAGCACAGCACCAGACCCTCCTGTCAATCCCTTTCTGTAACTCCCTGGCACGCTCCTCAGGCTCGGGGTAGGAAGTGCAGGTTGATGGGTTTGGATGGGATGAGCAGTGTTCTAGTCTTGGGCTCTATGGACGGGGCCCCATCCTCTGGCTGGATCTCATAATGCTGCATCAGCTGTAGAGGGGGGACAAGAGTTCAAGGTCAAGGGTTTAGTGTTAATGAGCCGCCTGGTTGTCTGATGTCTCTCTAGCCAGAGAATCAGTTTACAACCATCAAATTAAGTCTCTATAACGTCCCATGCCAACTGGGATAGTAAAAGCAGAATACGGCCCCCGCTCATAAAAATGTGGTTCGTCACACCTGTTGTAAGTGTTGCGCACTTAAGTTCCCACACACTCTCAGATTGCTTCTGGGGATTTACCATTAGCAAATCACCACAGATGATGGACGAAATCCAACAACAATCCCCTCCAACAGCCCGTGGTAACATTTTGGCACTGATGGCTTTTTAACCTTTCGGTTACTAGTCCAACGCTCTAACCACTAGGTTAACCACTATTAATCAACACTTGCTGGAAAATCTTACTCACCCTGGAGAGGGCAAAGTACATCTCTAGCTCTGCCACTCTCTTGCCCACACAGGCTCTCACACCCACCCCGAAGGGTATAGAGCTGTAGGGGTGGTGTAGGTACGACTCTGGATCCCCTCTCAGCCAACGCTCAGGCCTGAAACACTCTGCATCCACAAACTCTCTCTCGTCATGACTGGCAGCATAGTGACACAGATGGAACTGGGTCTGAGAGAGGGGAATAGGAAGAAGTAGACATACAGGAAGTAGAGAGACTTACAGAATTTCATGGAAATTACATCAAAACCTGCGGGGAAAGAAATAGAGATTTAAGTATTGACAAAGGTGAAAGAGAGAGATGTTGATATTTCTTTCTTCGTCGCCTGCCCCTACCTTCTTTGGGAACCAGTAGTTGTCCACGACAACTTCATTGTCTAGGGTTAGACGGCCATTCCCTGGAACTACAGGGTACATCCTGCAGAGAGAAGAGCTTCAGCAACATGGGGAGCCTCTGTAGGACTGCCTTATATAAACCTTTTTGTGGCTAGTTTAGTATACCAGACCTGCCAACCCTGTCCAACTTTTTAGAGTACCAGACGCGCGCGGAAAATTGGAGGTTCAACTCGCAAATTTAGTGCAAAGGCATTTTAGAAGCATTGCCTCTATAGCGAATACCGGACACTCAGTCATTTTCCATCACGCAGCCTTCTAAACTCCCGAATCCATTTAATGCCAAGATGTTTATATTTATTTTTGATTATACTTTTGTAATTCTTTTTGTGACGTGGATCATAATTACAGTCTATTCGGTTGCGTGATCCTCGTAATGTTACGTGGAAAATACAACTAATGGGACACAGAATTAAATGTATAACGCACTCGCACAAATGCAACCAGTTATTTTTCGGATTTGCATTTAATTTCTTTCCTTTGACACAAACTCTGTACACATATGTGTGTTGCAGCCCGAGAATTGGGATGTTAGATTTACTCAGTGGATTTACTTTTATTAAAATGTTTAAAAAGATATCAGGCCCTATGCATTACCTGCGTACTGTGGTGGTTAATTTCTTTACTATCAAATGAGGAGAGACAAACTTATCACACAAGTCAGAGTTATACTTAAAATACATATTTAATAGTAAGAGCTTTGCAATTGCAACGGCTTCCCATAGAATTCACCACTTTCTCTGATGGTCCGTTGAGAGCGGCAACACAAAAGTACCAAGGTCTTTTATAGCCAAGATCCACCCCCTAGTCTACCTAACCAACCACAGATGTTTGGAACAGGTCACAAGGTGAGAGGTGTTAAATGAGAAAGGAGCATCCCCCAGCCAGATAGAATTCCCTATAAATTATGTTCAGTTTGGCTCCTAAGACGAGGTTCAGATCTCGTTCCTGGTACTTCATAGCACAGAAACACCAACTCATCCAATGGCATAAATCAATTGTCAACTCCAGATACTCCCATCTCAAGTAAAACCCCTTCTTGACCACCCACCTGGACAAGCTCACCGAGGGGAGTGAGCCTCTAGGTCATACACTATCCCAAGATAAGTGCAACATCAGAGATGACATACAATGGTTCCAGACACTACCACACACATACCCCAAAGTCAAAGGAGGGAGTGACTGGCGCACAGACAAGTAATTGGTTCCCCATTAATCACGCCATCCCTTCACATGGTTTAAGAATAGGTAAAAACACATTCACATATGAAGACAATGTTCCCTCCTGTCCTCTTCCCTTTCTGCTATTCTGCATAGCACCAGGGACATGTGAAAGACAAGGCTAACCTCTCCCCTCTCTGGGCCCCAGGGGACTGAGCCCCAGCTGAGGAAAGAAGTGCAACTGCCAACACCAGAGTCCGAAGGGATACATTCTAATAACAAGTATATCACATAAGCATATTATGCAGATAAGACATCTTAATTATCTATGTTACTCAACTAATTCTGATTATTCCGCCACAGTACACGGACAGAGAATTGCGTAGTTGGTATGCTAAATGCGTTCATGTTGGCAGGTCTGGTTGCATTGGTATTAAGTTATAATACACCTAAATACCAGAGTTGGCAATGGCAGGTTGTGATTCTGACCTAGATGTTGTTATTGAGCATTTGAATCATTAGAAAATCAAGGACACACGGGATAAATGGCTATGACCATGAGGAAGAGGGGGACAATTTCCTTCTATAGGCCTGTCATCCAGGACCTCTATACCAGGCGGTGTCAAAGGAAGGCCCTAAAAATTGTCAAAGACTCCAGCCACCAAAGTCATCAACTGTTCTCTCTGCTACCGCACGGCAAACGGTACCGGAGCGCCAAGTGTGGGAGCAAAAGGCTCCCGAACAGCTTCTATCCCCAAGCCATAAGACTGCTAAATAGTCCAGGTAGATATTTTTTTATTTTCCCTTTATTTAACTAGTAAAGTCAGTTAAGAACAAATTCTTATTTTCAATGACGGCCTAGGAACAGTGGGTTAACTGCCTTGTTCAGGGGCAGAACGACAGATTTTTACCAGATCGGGGATTTGATCTTGCAACCTTTCGGTTACTAGTCCAATGCTCTAACCACTAGGTTACCTGCCGCCCCATTGATATATGGTGAACTACCTGTATTGACCCTTTTTGCACACTCTTTTTGACACATACTTACACTAACACATACACACACTCACCCACCCACCCACAGATAACATGTACACACAGGCACACATTTGCCACACACACATCACATACGCTGTTGCTTCCATCTTATCTATCCTGTTGCCTAGTCACTTTACCCCTACCGATATGTACCTCTACCTCAATTACCTCATACCCCTGCACATTGACTCAGTATTGGTACCCCGTGTACATAGCCAAGTAAATATTACTCATTGTGTATTTATTCCTCGTGTTACAATGTTTTTTATTTATTATTATTACAAAAAAATATATTGTATTCTGCATTGTTGGGAAGGGCCCGTAAGCATTTCACTGTTAGTTTACACCTGTTCTTTACGAAGCATGTGACAATTAAAATTTGAACACACCATTCAGGTTATATAAGGACATTTCTGCCCCCCAGTCATGACCAGTATCTTTAGGGAAAGGAAAATGCAAGCTCACCAGGCATGCTCAAAACAAGAGGCCAGTTGCAGGTCGCCGTTCTTGGTGTGTGTGTGTGTGCGCGTGTGTGTTCACCTCAGAACCTGCGTGTGTGTACGTGTACATGCATCCGTGCCTGCGTGTGTGTTCACCTCAGAGTCTCCTTGATGACAGCCTTCAGGTAGGGCATCCTGCTCAGGTCCTCTGATCTGGGCTGCTGTCTTCCCGGACACACGGACATGATCTCACGGTACAGCCTGTCCTGGGACACAGCGTCGCGAGCCAAGTGGTACAACGCCCACGACAAGGTGTTGGACGTCTGAGGCGAAAGGAGAAGGACGATAGAATGAAAGAGGGGTTTACTTAGAGTGAAGTGATATGATATATACTGAACTAAAATCTAAAACGCAACATGTAAAGTGTTGGTCCCATGTTTCATGAGTTGAAATAAAAGATGCCAGAAATTGTCCATACTCACAAAAAGCTTATTTCTCTCAAATGTTGTGCACAAATTTGTTTACATCCCTAGTGAGCATTTCTCTTTTGCCAAGATAATCCACCCACCTGACCGGTGTGGCATATTAAGAAGTTGATTAAACAGCATGATCATTACACAGGTGCACCTTGTGCTGGAGACAATAAAAAGGCTGTTCTAAAATGTGCAGTTTTGTCACACTACACTGCCACAGATGTCTCAAGTTGAGGGACCGTGCAATAGGTATGCTGACTGCAGGAATGTCCACATGAGCTGTTGCCAGAGAATTTAAAGTTCATTACTCTACCATAAGCGGTTTGATGATGTCAGCATTGTAAACAGAGTGCCCCATGGTGGCGGTGGGGTTATGGTATAGGCAGGCATAAGCTACGGACAACAAACACAATTGCATTCTAGCAATGGCAATTTGAATGCACAGAGATACCGTGATGAGATCCTGAGGCCCACTGTCGTGCCATTCATCCGCCGCCATCACCTCCTGTTTCAGCATGATAATGCACTGCCCCATGTCACAAGGATCTGCACACAATTCCTGGAAGCTGAAAATGTCTTCCATGGCTTGCACTCACCAGTCATGTCACCCATTGAGCATGTTTGGGATAATCTAGATCGACGAGTACGACAGCGTGTTCCAGTTCCCGCAACTTTGCACAGCCATTGAAGAGGAGTCAGATAACGTTCCACAATCCACAGCCTGATCAACTATGTGAGAGATGTGTCGCACTGTGGTCACACCAGATACTGACTGGTCCACGCCCCAACTTTTCTCTCATATTCGTATTATTTTAACCCTTTTTTCTCCCCAATTGGTAGTTACAGTCTTGTCCCATCGCTGCAACTCCCGTACGGACTCGGGAGAGGCGAAGGTCGAGAGCCATCCATCCTCCGAAACACGACCCTACCAAGCCTTCTTGCTTCTTGACACACTGCTCGCTTAACCCAGCAACCAGCCGCACCAATGTGTTGGAGGAAACACATTGGTGGCGACCGTGTCAGAGTACATGCGTCCGGCCATCCACAGGAGTTGCTAGAGCGCGATGGGACAACGACATCCTGGCCGGCCAAACCCTCCCCTAACCTGGACGACGCTGGGACAATTATGCGTCGCCTCGTGGGTCGGTCTCCTGGTCGCGGCCGGCTGCGACACAGTCCGGGATCGAACCCGGATCTGTAGTGAAGTCTCAAGTACTGCAGTGCCTTAGACCACTGCGCCACTCGGGAGGCCCTACTTTTTCTTTTAAGGTATCTGTGACCAACAGATGCATATCTGTATTCCCAGTCATCCATAGATTAGGGCCTAATTAATTCATTTCAATTGACTGATTTTCTTATATGAACTGTAACTCTGTAAAAATCTGTTGCATTTTAGATTTTTGTTCAGTATATTTTACTGTCCTTGAGGGGAAATTTAACTTGGACAATTAAAGTGCTGATGTTTTTGAAAAATGATTCAAAGTTGAGGGAGTGGTGGAGGCTGTATCAGAGACAAGTTATCAGTGATCATCATCATTTAATGACATCCATTAATCATAAAAGCAGCTGAGGAAATTACTTTGGAACAGTAGATCATTTCAAGTGACATCTAGTAATTGAATAAGACCATCTCAAGTGAGAACACTGATTTCCAGTGAGCATAACACATTTATCTCGATGACAGAACATAAAGGTTGAATAAATGGAGCTTTGAATAAATGGAGTTTTACTCAGCAACAGATCCCAGAGAGAAGCAAGTGACGCTTGACAAAGACAAGACCAGACTGCACCAGAGAATGCAGCCAGGCAGGTCATGTAGTGTTTCTTTGGTTACTGTGTATCTGTCTGTGGTTATGTGCGTTTGAGTGCTTTTTTTTTTTAAATGTAGAGGAAATAATAGAATTTTGCCAATGAGAAATTCACATGTTCGTTTTCCATTTCAAAAGGTTTGTTTACGGTGTACCCTACTGAACGTGACCCTGCTGTTATTTATGGCACCATACATCTGTATGACCTCCCATGACCCTCTCCTCTCACCGTGTCCACTCCGCCCAGCAACAGCTCTGTGATGCTGATGTACACCTCTCCCAGGGTCAGTTTATCACAGGACAGCAGGTAGGTGAGATACATCCCCTCCACCTGCTTCCCAGCAAGCACCTGGGCATCCATCTGCGCCAACTTATGGTCAATGAGACGCTGAGCTGAGGGTTTATATAGAAATCATTGAACACACACATTCATGTAGGGGACACACAAACACACACACAAAATGAGTCTCAATAGTGAACATAGCTCAACAGTGAGACTCCCTAGGCAGACGGGTTGCCTCCCACATGAACAAAGTTCTCACATAGGTCTGCGATTTCCGCCACTTCTCAACAGTGCTTAATGGCTGACGTGCAAGTGACAGGGCAAGTTATTGTGCAATAGAAATAACTGTATGCTTGCATTGTGGAGGTCGAACCTACCGTGTCTACTTTCCACCTACACATTTAAGTCCGCTTTTCGCTCAATGAGAAGGAGCCCCTGACATTATTTACAAACGTACCTACATCCACCAGGTCGTCCCAGGCTTGGACAAATCGTTTCCAGAAGGGCAGGACATTGCGTGTCCAGAGTGGGAGGAAGAGGACGGTCTCAGACAGGGTTAGCATGACGTTGGCTGCAGCGATGAACTTCAGTGTGTCCTTAGGGATCTCCTCCTGCAGACAACCCAGCCGCGTCTCAAACAGGATGGAAGAGATCCCTGCAGGGACGGAGAGAACACAGTGAACAATGAGGACTACACAGAGCTGGTGGGATTCTAGGTATCCTAGATGTCATCTCCTGCCGTTGTGCTCCTGAGCAAGGCACTTTACCTAAGCTGTTCTATGGGCGGAGCACTGTGGCAGACCCTGGCTTCCAACCCCACTGGGTGTGTGTGTGTGTGTGTTTCTGAAGGGGTTAAAAGCATTAAAAAAAATGCTGAATGAACCAATGATGAGACACCTTCAAAGCCAAACTTGTAGAGCTCTGCGGCGAGGTCTGGTACGGTGGTGTGGTCCTGACTGCGGAGGCGGAGCCTCTCAATACGCTGCAGCAGGTCCCCTACCACCTGGTGGATGACAGGCGCGAACGCAGATACCTCCGCTAGCTTCAGCATCTTTGGATTCAGGACACTACGGATACGGTACCACTGTGGGCCTTTACTGTAGGAGAGGAGAGGACAGGAGACAGACAGTGAATCTACAGTAGATATTCACAATAAAGGGGTGGAGGTATATCTACAGGTAACAGCCAAAATAAAAGGAAAAACTTAAGTAAATGAGGGATTCAAAGTATATTAAAAGCAGCTGCTTCCACACAGGTGTGGTTCCTGAGTTAAGTAAGCAATGAACATCCCATCATGCTTAGGGTGATGTCTAAAAATGCCCAGTTGCCCATTATTTTGGCTACCATGGCTAGGAGAAGAGATCTCAGTGACTTTGAAATAGGGTTCTCAGAGGAGCAAAGAGGGTTTAAAGTGTGTGTGTCAGTCACTAGAGCTCAACCCAATTGAACACTTATGGAAGATTATAGAGCAGCGTCTGAGACAGCGTTTTCCACCACCATCAACAAAACACCAAATGATGGAATTTCTCATGGAATAATGAGTTCCAGACACTTGTAGAATCTATGCCAAGGCGCATTCAAGCTTTTCTGGCGACTAGTGGTGGCCCAACGCCCCATTAAGACGCTATGTTGGCGTTTCCTTTATTTTGGCAGTTACCTGTAGGTTAGATTGATCGTGTTGGAGGTGGAGGTACTACTGAAACAAGTTTACCTGTAGGGTTAGGGTTTCCTCAAACCAGAGCAACATTGCTTTTACCCAAGGCAATGATTTATTACCAATAACAGTTATAGCATAGGGTGTAAGCAATGTTCCCTCTAAGCTGCGCACCTCCTCCAGGATGCCGCACAGAAGAAATGCCATGCCATGCAGAGACGCAAGAGATTGAACTTAGTTTGCACTATATAGATTACCGTTTTCTGTGATCTAATCAAAATTATAAACTGTTCGAGCCCTGAATGCTGATTGGCTGATAGGCGTGGTATATCAGACCGTATACCATGAGTATGACAAAACATTTATTTTTACTATTCTAATTATGTTGGTAACCAGTTTATAATAGCAATAAGGCACCTCAGGGGGTTGTGGTATATGGCCAATATACCACGGCTAAAGGCTGTATCCAGGCACTCCACATTGTGTTGTGCAAAAGAACATCCCTTAGCCGTGGTATATTGGTCATATACCACAACGCCCAAAGGTGTCTTATTGCTTAAATATAGGTCAGCAATGGGGAGTTACTGCTTCCTACAAGCGCACAAAACATGTAGGCCACATTTCAAGCTTTTTTTGAAAAGCTAATCAGGTAAAAAACTTACATCTTAATTAAAGGGGCAGTGTTGTATTTTGAGACATGCTTGAATATCCTACATTGTCTAATTCACTGTATGGTAGTAATAATACATTTTATTTTGTAAAGTGGTTTCTTGCATCATACAATACAATGTACAGTCACCTATTTGGCACCCTGGTGTCAAAGACCAAGTAAAAAAGTATTCATATCAAGCGTTTCATAATGTAAAAAACGTTATTAAAAATCAAATACAATATAGGCCTGCATTGAACACCATGTATAGGTTACTGTAGGCTATATCACAGAAATCAAAAGCTATTTCCATGTGAAAATGTTATGGGATTCGCTCCATTGGTTTTGTTGGTAGGCCTACATTATGCTCAAATAGCCACAATAGCTTATTGGCTACTGTCTAAAACTGTAAATGGTACAGCCGCAGTATTTACTGTAAACACGCGTGAGTTTCCACTCACAAGAGCTAAAATGTCCTCAGTGCCCCCCCAACAATTAGAGAACTGTGGGTGTATGTATTATCCATTCCCTTTCCTACACTCAATCTAGGAATAGTCCTTGATGTTGTTCATCGGCCACTCACTCCACATGGAGTCCATAGGCCTGTCCCCTCATATCGCGGTACTCCTTCCAGTGTGGCAGCTCTGTCCGGACCGGGTAGCGGCCCTCCTGACGGATCACCTGGGATATAAGCTCTGGAGACGCCACATTCACCACATCAAACGGGCCGAACCGCGAGCGCCAGATGGGCCCGTACAGTTTCTTGTGTTCAACCTGGGTTGGGGGCAAAGAGAAGATCTTTGATTCTGGAAATGTACACAAAGATGTGTTGGAAATGCACAGTATTATTATATTTAATACTGTGCATTTATTATTATACACTAAATATAAACCCGGTGTACAAAACATTAGGAACACCTGCTCTTTCCATGACAGACTGACCAGAGTCCAGGTGAGTCCAGGTGAAAGCCGTGATCCCTTATTGATGTCACCTGTTAAATCCTCTTCAAATCAGTGTAGATGAAGGGAAAATGACAAAATGAAGACAGATTTTTAAGCCTTGAGACATGGATTGTGTATGTGTGCCATTCAGAGGGTGAATGGGCAAGACAAAATATTTAAGTTCCTTTGAATGGGGTATGTTAGTAGGTGCCAGTTGCACCGTTTTGAGCGTGTCAAGAACTGCAACGATGCTGTGTTTTTCACTCTCAACAGTTTCCTGTGTGTATCAAGAATGGTCCACCACCAGCCAACTTGACCCAACTGTGGGAAGCATTGGAGTCAACGTGGTGCTCCTAATGTTTTGTACAGTGTATATTTATTAATAAATAACAGTATATAAACTACTTATTAACCTAATTTGTCATAAATCAACCTCTAGTTTAATAAACCATGAGGGGGTCATGATCCCACCAATATCAGAGCCAATTTGACCCCCTCAATAATATGCTATGATAAATTTGATGGATGTGAAATGATTTAACCACCATATGTACTGGCTTTCTACACAGTACTACTAAATTCCAAATGTTATGACTGGATCACCCCCGCTGCCAAAATTATGCTTTCGGTTTGGTCTGGCCCATGGTTTGTGAAGGGGAAAAAAGTTGCACAAGGCTTGAAAACCCTTAATTCTGTGAGCTAACTTGTAACAAATAAAGAAGTACAGTCATATTTAACATGGTAAATTCACAAGTACAAATAAGAATGAAAGAAAATTATATCTTTCAAATAGAGACGGTTTCTATTGAGAAGTGACATCTCGCATGTGAGCCCTATTTCTCAAAATGACTGATAATTTGTGGCATTGTGGGGGGAAAGCACATGTTTATACAACCTAATAATCACCCTGAGAATACTTCCAGAACCACCTTAATCTTTTATTTCAATTACGAAAACCTACAAAATAAATTGGCCTACCCTAGTCTTTATTGATATAGATACAGATACATGTGACATTGCACAGCAGTAAACTGGTCTATTTCACCATTATTATTGTCTTCATCTTGATTTCAATAGGTAAGGGAAACCAGGTACCGGTGTTTACGTAGTGTTTCTTGGCGAGTAAAAAGTATTCTTATCTATTTTTGTGTAACAATAGTATAGATTCATTCAATTGGCGGAGGTGAGACTGAAAGAGAGAGCACTGGTTGACAGAGTGCTGCAGTTATCAATTGTGATCATGGTCACAGCTCTATTGAAAACGATCACTCTACACATTTAATGTCCGTTTCATTGTGGACTTTTCCCTGAAACTAGATGTTGGCCTATCAAGCTACCTGCATCTCCGCCAATTGAACGAATGTCAAAATGGAATTGCAATTATAAACTCAGATTTTAGTCAGTAGCCTATGGCTGTTTAAATAATCTCATAAATAGGCAATTTATAACGGTTTGTTGTCTTAACATCTGCCACAAAATAACGGCAGACCATGTACCACCGGAATGACATTTTTGTTTATATAATTATGTTCTAATTACGTTGGTAACAGGTTTATCGCAATAAGGCACCTCAGGGGTTTGTGGTATGTACCACACCTCGGGCCTTATGGTTTAATCATAGCAGTCGTCAAAACAAGTTATTTCGACATCCATTGATGGAAAATGATCTGGATAGTTTAATTAGAGCGGTTTACCTTTTCTCCTGCAACATACTCATAAACTTGCTATAATTATAATTGTGATGGAAAATCGAATTTAGCTTCTTAGTCTACCTCGATAAAAATGATAATTCGATCGATGACGTGCACTCACTTACACGTATGCAGTTAACCATACTTGGATGAAAGAGTAGCAGAAATTAAGCGAGGCACTGCGGGATTCATTTTACCTGCATCGCATGGCTCTTATCTGCATATCCCTTCACGAACAGCCAATACACCGTTGTGGCCAAACTAGGTCCACGTAGATCGTCTATTGTTTTGCACTTCTCCGGAGTTGTTTCTAACGTTGTCTGCAAATGTTGTCCTGCGTGTCTGCTGGCTCCGGACATGAACCTCCGACCAACAGACACAAAGCCGTCCAGTGCCACTGACAGTGTCTGACCGTGGTGAACTGAGAATCGGAGAGGCATGGTCACAGCAGCAGGGCTACACATGTTGAGTGGAGCAAGTACCAGTCATTCTGCCATCTGTGGCTTTTTAGTAGTTTGCCCTGCTGAATATTGGGACTCGCCTATAAGTTTCAAATTTCAACGTCACGTGCACAAGTACAGTGGAATGCCTTTCTTGCAAACTCAAAACCCAACAATGCAATAATCAATAACAATACTAAAGATAACAAGGTAGAATCAAAACGAGATAGAAAAACAAGAACACGATAAAGCAAGCATGCTACAATATATACAGGATCAGTTCCAGTACCATATTTACAAATGTGCAGGGATATTGGATTTATAGAGGTAGATATGTATAAGGGTAAGGTGACTAGGCATCAGGATATATGATTAACAGAGAAGCAGCAGGGTAAATGATGATGTGAGTGGGTGTGTTTAGAGTCAGTATAAATGTACGTGCATATGTGTTTGTGAGCAAATGATGGAGTGTTTGTGTGCAGTAGTGTGTAGGGCCCTGTAAGTGTGCATAGAGACAGTGCAAAAATAAGAATAAAATACAAGAAAGGTCAACTCAGTCTGTGTGGACATTTTGTTCGTGGTCTTACGGCATGGGAATAGAAGCTGTTCAGGAGCCTGTTGGTGAGGAACTTGAAGCTTTCGAACTGCTCCACTGCAGTCCCGTCGATGGGGATCTCGTCCCCCCTCCGTGTCCCATAGTCCGCGATCAGCTCCTTGGTCTTACTGACATTGAGGGAGAAGGTTCTCCGGCCCCTCACTGCCAAGTCTCTGACCTCCTCCTTGTAGGCAGTCTCATTGTCGCCAGTGATCAGGCTTACCCCTGTCGTGTCGCAAACTTTGTGTTAGTTGTGCATGGCCAGTCGTGGGTGAACAGGGAGTACAGGAGGGGACTAAGCACACGCCGTGTTGAGGGTCAGCATGGCAGAGGTGATGTTGCCTACCCTCACCACCTGGGGTCAGCCCCCTCAGAAAGTCCAGGATCCAGTTGCAGAGGGAGGTGTTCAGTCTCAGGGTCCTAAGCTTGGTGAACAGCATTCTCACCATAGGCATTGGTCTTATCTAGTTGGATCAGGGCAATGTGGGTGTGCGACTCATAGATAGACCTGTCATTAATTGTGTTTCACAAACTCGGTCCCACGTCTTGTTTTTTGCCCTAGCACTACACAGCGATTCAAATAATCAAAGCTTAAATTAGTTAATTATTTGAATTAGCTGTGTAGTGCTAGGGCAAAATCCAAAATGTGCACCCCTTGGGGTCCCAGGACAGAGTTCGGGAAACACTGCTAATAGCTCATACACTTCACATGAAGCCAAGAAATCACAAGACAACAATACATAGTTTATCAAGAAACGTATTAAGTTTCACAGTTGTCCATTAGTGGAAAAACTGCTTATACTTGTCTGTCAACAACATGCATATTCTAAAAGGCTCACGATGCAATCAGACCTGTAGTAGGCCTGTCCAAAAAGATCACTGCCTTTACAAAATCATCTACAGTGCTCACAAATCTCACTCAAAACAGGTTAAATACATTTTTTTGCTAAATCTTTTTTTATAAAAAAGTAAATTAGAAAAACAGATGAAATAAATATATTTTATTATTTTCATTGTCATCATAATTATTAACACATCAAAGTGCCAACAGACTGAGTCTCCCAAGCCTTTTCCATCAAGATGTCTCCTCTCTTCAGCATTCATTTAGAGGAGCCAATGGGCCTGGTCCCAGATTTGTTCTTGTTAACTCCATTGCTGTCATTTGACAAGCCAAACAATGAGTGACATGGAATTAGCATGACGGCAAAGACTGGCACTCAGGCTAAAACCAATGGGTCGCCCGCCACCATTGTACCTCTCTCAGGATCCAACCATGCATAAAATCTCCCATTTAAAAATAAAAATATATATTAAAAAAAGTATGCATACCACTGATATACAGTTCTGATATAAACAGGCTTATTGGTCACAAACCAAATGGAATTATAAACATGGCTTATTTTACAATACACAGAAAACAAATGTGAGGGATATAAGTGTAATCTTTCTTTTTTAAAAAAGGGGCACATTTTTCAAATGTATACATTTGTACATTTTTTTTCTTCAACTATATATTTTTTTACAGTCCGAATGCGCAAGGCATTTTGGGCACCCCCAGTGTCCTTTGAGCACAAATTGCAGTACACAGTCGAGCACACAGTCAGACCCACACACACACACACACACACACACACACGAGAGAAGTGCTTACAGCACCCTGGAGTGGCAGCAGTGGCTTATAAAAGCACATATTGGACCATATTGGTGTAGTCCGTCTGTATCTTGTTGGTTTTCAAGAAGAAGCAGGGGAATACAATGTGGTTCCTTATACATATTTCAGTTCACTGCCTATTACTTTAAGTCTTTCCCGAATCCCAAACCCACCTGTCCAATCCTCTCAGATCTACACAAGTAAGGAGCAGGGGCTAGGGATTGATTGGTTTGGGATTCAGGTCTCGTCTACCATTCACTACTATCACTAACTAACAGTCCCTCTGAGTGGGGATGTGAAATTAAACCAACTGGAGGACAGCCACCTAGTCTGTGTTCAGAGTTAGAATAGACTTGACTTCTCATTTCAACAGGGGAGTGTTAATCCACAATGGTGAATGAGGCCACCTGGTGGTGAGAATGAGACGTTACATTCCTGACTAAGATCCTTGTGCAACACAAACCACACAGACATTCACATACAACACGCACACACATCCACTCACACCCACATAGACAGAAGCAAAAGTATTACAATCAGTGTAAAAAATCGGAAGTCTTAAAAATGTGCAAAAAAGGTCATCGCTAACAACACAAGACAGACTATGCTCAACAGAGTAGACGTCCGTCGTCCAATGAGTAACTTTAAAGAAGCGAGCGGTAGAGAACGCATTATGTACCAGTTTTAAATAGTGCATATGGCGTCATTATTTCTGTTGACAGTTTATTTAGCGAGTCCCAGTGCCAATGGAAATGTTGAGTTAAATTTGTACAGGCAATGCAATGCAGGAGGTTAAGGAAGGTGTCTAACTTCTTGGGGACCAGTTTAGCTGATAACACGCATGGTCGCCATTTTGCTTCTCAGACTAAAAGAAAACAGAGTCCAGACCAGTGGAGTCCAGACCAGTGGAGTCAATGACAATTATTTTTCTTAACCAGCTTAACAAGCGCTCCTTCAGTGCGCCAGAGACCGGATTTAGTACCTTGTGGTGCTATGGTTGAGGGGGGTTAGTGCCTAGGTGATGGGAGAAATGCTCGATCATATTTCAGGCTAGTTGATCAGTAGGGTTTCTGAACACAAAAGAGCTTGTGTTTCCATACCGTGAGTACCTATGGGTTAGCTTACAGGCAATGACAACAACACCCCCTGGAGTCAAATAGACAGCCACTTCCATCACTAATTTAAAAGAGGACGACATCCTCATCATCCAATACCTATCATACTGCATCTAGAAAACATGGGTCAAATATATGACATATTCACTCACTGTACCAGGCAGCACAAAAAACAGTTAGCACTGCTGTGATTTTAGATAAGTCTACTTGTTATTAATGTTGAGGTGTGGCTGAGTACAGCACTGAAACCAGGGATTGACATCTGAAAAAATGTCTGAGCACTCTCATGCAAGCAATTTCAGGTACTCGAGTACTCGCATGCAAGCACAAAACAGGGCTGAAAGAAAAACAAGTTTGCAGTATGCTATCAATTGCTTCAATTAATGTTTTTTTTTAAAATATATATTGTCAGCGCACTTGACACACTCCAAACAATAAAACAGAGTTCGAAATGTCATTTGAACCTGCTAAATAGTTACATTTGCAAATTTCCAATACAAATCTAGAATCGAGTACTCGAGCCCATCCCCAACTGAAGCATACTGAAACTGCTCTGGTGTGTGCGCATGCTAAAGGAGTGTTTGAGGAGCAGCGTGAGACATGACACAGCACATACTACTACAACATACCAGTACTTTCTTTCGCAAGGCATAGTAGGGCAAGAGGGCATAATAGTACCAGATGGTGTCCAACACTGGAGTATAACTGAGTATTCACCAGTACTGTCGAGTATTGATATTGGCATAATTGCAGAGCTTTTTGCTGAGTACTATTCAGTGCAGTAGTATCTTAGTCAAGATGTAAACTGGCTAACGTAGAGAGTGCTTCAGCACAAAGTAGTACCTGATAATAACATACAGTATGCCTACAACTGAGTAACAAGCGTCCTAATTGGCTAGCGGTTCTCCACTCTTCCTGTTTTAAAACGCCATAATGTACCTTTGACCAATCAACTAAGGCCTGCCTAAACTTTAGGCAATCAACTGGCCTCATAGTACCACACGGGCAATCACAGAGTTCAGATGCATTTCTGTTAAGAACTGAAGCACCAAACCCAATATGATGAGCACTCTAGGTTTCTGCTTTGGTGTGTCTCGATTGTATCTGATCTGGGGTCAGTAAGAGACCTATGACCCCTGGTGAGGAGAAGGCAGAGAACAGTGCCACAACACTTGGATATGATCCGAACCGTAAATAGGCTGGTACTCGTCTGATGCATACCGAAAACGTTTCAACTAGACATGTTCCTACACTGCTAAAAAAAAGGCACACGGCAAAGAACAAAGGCTGGGAGGGGATTTGACAACAGACCCTGACAGACATGCGACCTGAGTGACACAGCAGACAAGACAGACGGACACTCACAATAGTCGCAGGACAGACTGAAGTAAAAAGCGAGGGATCGTAAACAAAAGTCTTTTTTCAGCGTCGAGAGAACGTCTACAGTATATGTAAGAAGAACCGTTGAGTTCTGGGTGTTCTACATGGACTGTGAATGTGCAAGTGAGGGGGGAGCAACGTAGGCAGCAGTGTGACAGGAAGCGTGTGTGTGTGTGGGGTGTTCTCCTCACCCGGTGTTCTGGTTGTGGATTCGATAGCAGCGTGCTATGGGTTTTCAGCTGTACATTCTGGGTCGAGTCACCATACTAACCGCCAGGGGTGCGTTCAGCAAGACAACGTTGTGCCACGCTCAGATCGATATAGCATGTAGAACAAACCTTCCTCTAAGACATGTACAATATGGAATCGTTTCGGCTCTAGTCATGTCCCTTCTATCTGCAACGTTCCACAACGTTTGGCTACTAAACGTGGCCCAGATGATCATGATCAGCACCTTAAATCTCCACTAAGGTCCAGATCAGAAACACCGACGTTGACTCAATGAGCTAAGCACAGAGTGACCAAGTCTCATTACACAATCAAAAGCAAGAGATATTAACCGTAAAAACATTTTCAAAAAAGGTTATTTTGTCATCTTGGTTGAGCAACTTACCCTATTTCTGAAATGAAGGTGCAACTTTTTCTCTAAATGAGTTCATTCATTAATTCCTCCTTGCCAGTCTCCTAAAAACAGAGACGCAGGAGTTGTAGTCCCCACTGCTACCCACCTCATCCAATCATCAGATGGATATCTCCCACCAAGTCCTCTCTGGTCCAATGGGGGCTTTCTGTCTGGAGCTGGGAGGGCGGAGTCAGAGGCAGCGAATCATCTAAGGCCATCTCTGGCAGTTCAGGGGTCAGGGGGAAGGGGCTAGTGAACAAAGATGTGCCTCAGAAGATCGTCGGCTGAGGGCCTCAGCTTGGTCTCCACGAAGATGCGCTTGAGGAAGTCGCGGCCGTGGTCGGAGACGTGGGCGGGCAGCGAGGGGTTGGTGGGCTGGGTGGCGATCTTAAAGATGGCCGCCATGGCCTCGAACTCGGCCCAGGGGGGCCGCTGGGTCAGCATCTCCACCACCGTGCAACCCACACTCCTGGAAAGGACACCACTGACATTAACCAACATCATCATCAACCCACACTCCTGGAGAGGACACCACTGACATTAACCAACATCATCATCATCATCAACCCACACTCCTGGAGAGGACACCACTGACATTAAGCAACATCATCATCAACAGTTGACATGACATCCCACCAGAGGAGGCTGGAATGGAATCAATGGAATGATACCAAACACAAACATATGGAAACTCCGTTCCATGAATTCCATTCCAGACATTAAAATGAGCTCGTCCTCCTATAGCTTCTCCCACCAGCCTCCACAGCATCCTACTCAACACAAGATCGTTATTGGTTCTCATCTCACCAAGATTTACATGACAAAACAGGAGACACTTTCTCAGTGGCTGTTACACTTGTCTACCACAGCCTCCTTTCCAGATCCCCTCTCCTTTCTGACCACTTCATTGGAAATCATATGGTAGAAACCTCTTAAAGGTGCAGTGCAGTTAAAAACTAGATTTTCATGTTCTGTTATGATATTTCCACACTATGAGGTCAAAATAACAGTCTGAAATTGTACAAATTATGATGAGCTTTTGGTGTAAGAGCTATTTGGGAAAAAATGCCTGGAATTTCAGCCTGTTCAGGTGGGATGGAACTTTTGGCCCACATGACAATGGGATCTGATTATAATAGACCAATGACTGTTCATCTGGGTAAGGGGGTGGGCTCTAGACCATCCTATTAGCCAATCAGGACTGTGTATACAAATATCTTCAAATGTGTGTTCCCTAACGCCCACACGATCAGACAGAGCAAGGGCGAAGGGACACTCGGGGAAATACATGATAAAAAAACAAGTTATTTTCATTAAATATTAGGCATACAGTGATGATAAAAAATACAAAGACTGCATGTGGGCTTTAAGTCTCAGCCCGTGGCTTGAAAGAGGAGACAAGGAGGTGGAAACTATTTTGCTGATAAGTCTGCCTCAGTAATAATCAGTCTTACCAGATATCAGCCTTCCTGCCATAGCCCTCTCCACTGATCACCTCTGGGCTCATCCAGTAGGGAGTACCCGTCACTGACTTGATCCCCGTTCCTGACAGACAGATGGTCTGTAGCCGCCTGCTCGCCTCAAAGTCCCCCAGCTTCACGTTTCCCACAGAGTCCCGCAGAATGTTGGCCCCTGGAAAGAAAGACAGCGGAAGAAGAGGGAGGGGCAGGAAGAGGTAAGGTGGGTGTAGGTACATTCTCTCAAACTACATTAACCAGAAGTCACTGCTTGAGTTACAGCAATGTTCCCCTCAATATCCATCAACATTCTGTCATAAGCACTACATGAACCAGAAAATGGGCCCAGAACTCTATGAGTCATGATAATGGTCCTTCTTATCAGAATCCAGCAACATCTTACTCCATCCATGTATCTCTCTCTCCTTCTGTACCTTTGATGTCTCTGTGGACGATCATGTTGCTGTGTAGGTAGGACACTCCCTCCAGAATCTGACGGGTGTACCTACGCGTCACGTTTTCCGTCAAGGCCCCGTACGACTTGAGCTGGTCTTTGATGGAGCCCTGGGGACAGAGGTCGACCATGTGAGAGTTTAAAGCAACCTGCGGGTCCGTTCCAGGTCATCTTTACTGCAGTAGCGTCATGCTGATCATCTGTGAAACTTCACTGAAACAAATACAACCTGGAGCGCAGCCTACGTCTCCACACTGGTGGACGGAGACAGGTTTGAGTTGGTCTAAGTCCAGTTATTCAAACGTATACACACACAAAAACACTACACACTTACCCCGGGCATGTACTCCATAAAGATGGACAGAGTTCTCTCGTTGGAGTCTCGTAGACAGCCGTAGTACTGGACGATCCGTTCATTGCACAAGTTCTTCAGTAACTGGATCTCACACTCCAGGGCACTTACCTCCTGCAGATAGACAAGATATATTGGAGTACACAGTATACACAACTCTCGACACACACAATTTCTGTTCCACTCACCTTGCTGGTCTCGGGACTCTCTGGGTCAAACTGGACCTGTTTAACAGCCAGCTCTCTGCCAGTGTCTGCATCGTAGCACAGGAAGACCCGGCCAAACGCACCTTGACCCAGCAGCTTACCTAGCCGCCAGTTCGTAGGGGCACGTGGAGCTGGACAGACATGGGGGAAGTCAATCAGGTCATTTGTGTGCGCTTAAAAGAAATGCGTTAAATAGTGCTTAGCAGCTACCTTCTTCCATCCTTCCACCCCCACATAAGTATTCTCAATCTCTCCTTTCTCCTCCACCCCTCCCTATTCTCTCCCTCCAGCCAGCTCTACTCACAGCGGCTGGGTGGGCTGATGTCCATAACGGAGAGGGTGGGGTTGGGTTCGATGTCGCTGCCCCTGCGTCTGCGACCCCCGGGCTCCTCCAGGTCTGGGGTGAATATGCTGCTGCCACTGCTGGTGCTGGGAGACTGCTCTGTGGGGCTGAAACTGACCGGGGAATGGAAACCGTGGACCTGGGTCCGCCGTGCTCGAGGGAATGTCTTACGCCCTGCAGGGGTGGATGGGAGAATGAAGGTAAACAACGAATGTTTTCTGTGATACTCTAAAATAAAGAATCGGACTCGGAACACCAGGATTTAAGGTTGAATTGAATATTACTTTTGTTTTAGAGAGGGTCTGGTTTTGTTTGTTCCCTCACCATCACTGTAGTCCTGAAGGCCAAAGGAAATGTGGTATCGCCGTGGGTAAGTGCCCCCTTTCCCCGACTTCTCAAACACTGGAATATCATACTCTGGGTAGACTTGGTGGTTGTCTGGGTAGCTCTGTGCTCGGGGCATACGTGACTTAGGATAGTTATCACTGCAAGGAAATACAGGAGGAATACATGCTTTAAAAACTGTTAGATTCAGAAGATTAAGTGTTTAAGGTTACCACAATGCATGCTGGCTTTGTGGATCTTAGCTGGATGTTCACGACTCACCTGTCCAGCGGGCTGTCTAGTGAGGGACAACTCCCTGATGCAGAGTTCTCTGGACTGCTCATTGACAGAGGGTCCAGCATCTAGAAAGGAGAGATTGAGTTTGTGACTCTGCTGTCATTTAAAATCTTCATAACGGTGGTAAAGGAGTTACGAGTAGGCAAGAGTGTTGGGACTAGGCCTTAGTATGACTGTTCCTGATCTGGGCCCCTGTCTCCATCTATCCCCAGTCTCTGAGGTGAGGTCATAGAGATAAGAGGACTCATCTTTGTATCTGTGCCATTATGGCGTCTGTGACAGCATGGGCATCGCCATTGAGGCCATCTCCATTATAAAGTAGTCCATTTTCTTCTTTTGTGTATAAAAAAAAAAAAAAAAAAAAAAAAAAAAGAGTGAAGCTAATATTTGTGATTTAGCGCCACCTGCAGTCCTGGACAAAATAGTGTGTCATTCATTTATTATAGCCATTAGATGGTGGTGATGTAGCTTAAAAGCTATTTACAAACCATAGGCAACCCAATTTGAAGACGACAACGCTCTGATTGGCTGATCGCTCCCAACCCATAGGAATCCCCAAACAGTGGACTACTTTAAAAATGGTAGAAGCCCTAAATGGCAATGTCAACGCTAACGGGTTAGATGGATAGAGAGTCCTCTATCCATCTCTATGGGTGAGGTTACCTGGTCCATGCTTTCTGGAATGAACTCTCCCTCACTGTTAATGCTGGTGAAGGAGCCGTTTCTGGCCACCTGCTGGAGGGCATCGGGAATGTAGCCTGGAGGGGGGGAGCTGCGGTCCCCGGAGTGGGACCCTGGATGAAAGAGAATTACATACATTTCTAGCTGAAGACTTACTACTAGACTGGTGGTGAAAGACGATGTGTTTTGGATGTGTCTAATGCCATGAAACAAATGGATTTGAATATTTACTAGGACAATTTCGCAGATGAATTAATGAATTGCACACACAGATTTAGTTGTCATTGAAAACACCACAGAGTTGATGACCCACCTATCAAAGCCAGCATGCTTTTACTGTCTGTGGCCCTGAAGCGAGTGTTGTCCAGGTCTTGGTGTGGGGGCAGCAGGTCCATGCTGGATGTGGAGGTCTGAGGGGAGAAATTAAACACCATTCATCCATCCATATCAAAACAGCTTTACTATACAACCGTTTCTTTTACAGAATAAAACAATGCTTTTATGTCAGCTCAAACAAAGGCCTTAAGATGATTCATTAAAGTAAACACTCAAGAAAGTGTGCTGAGCATAGTGAGCTGTTGATGGGTCAATCAGCCAGTACAGTAGTATGCTATGGATTGAGTGCGATTCCCTACAGTCACTGTGCTGTGATATGATCTGTCCCGTATCCACAAAGAATCTCAGAGTAGAAGTAATGATCTAGGATCTGTCCACATAATCTTATTCAATATTATCTAAAAGGCTAAATTGATCCTAGATCAGCACTCCAACTCTGATGCTTTGTGAATATGGGCCGTGAACTGTCTGGTCCTAACCTGAGAGGAGGCCTGGAGCACCAGGAGGATCTTCAGGCTCTTCATGTGGACGCTGCGATCCAGCAGCTCCACGGCCTTATCCAGGTCATCCTGAGTGGTCAGAGGAATCACCAGCTGGGAGGGAGGAGAGGAGAGAACCACAGAGAGGGAAACAGGCAGATCAGATTAGAAGAAATGAGAGCGAAACGGCAGGAAGAGAAGGAAGTGAAATAGAAAAGAAAGGTATTGGTAGTTTCTCACAGAACAATTAATTATCTCGCTCACACATGTTGAGGATTGGCTTTTGGTGCTTATTTGACTGCCAGAGACCAACACTGTGACTAGGGGCTGGGCTATATGGCCCAAATATCATATCACGGTATTTAAAAAATATTGGACAGTATGACGGTCTTTTATGTTATGAATAATAAGTTCTAAATTTGCTTTATGACCCTAGAGTGGCAACACATACCTCCTACGTGATTTCAATTTGTTTTTCTCCAATCTGATGGTTTTATAGTGTTCAATTCAACCAACAATAATTTCCTGTATTTTAATCAATTTCTGCATTTCCTGCACTCATTTGAGATCTCCACACTGCCACGTAGGGGCTGCACAATATGGGCAAACAATCTAGGCTTTATTTTTAACCAAATGTTGTCATAAGAAACTATCTCCCTGGTATACAGAAAATACCCGAGCTCTGAAGCAAGCTTCCAGAAAATTGGAACGGAAATGGCGCTACACCAAACTGGAATTCTTCCGACTAGCTTGGAAAGACCGTGCAGTATCGAAGAGCCCTCACTGCGGTTCGATCATCCTATTTTTCCAACTTAATTAAGGAAAATAAGAACAATCCAAAAACATTTTTTTATACTGTCGCAAAGCTAACTAAAAAGCAGCATTCCCCAAGAGAGGATGGCTTTCACTTCAGCAGTGATAAATTCATGAACTTCTTCGAGGAAAAGATCATGATCATTAGAAAGCAAATTACGGACTCCTCTTTAAATCTGCGTATTCCTCCAAAGCTCAGTTGTCCTGAGTCTGCACAACTTTGCCAGGACATAGAATCAAGGGAGACAGTCAAGTTTTTTAGTAACATATCTCTTGACACATTGATGAAAATAATCATGGCCTCTAAAACTTCAAGCTGCATACTGGACCCTATTCCAACTAAACTACTGAAAGAGCTGCTTCCTGTGCTTGGCCCTCCTATGTTGAACATAATAAACGTCTCTCTATCCACCGGATGTGCACCAAACTCACTAAAAGTGGCAGTAATAAAGCCTCTCTTGAAAAAGCCAAACCTTGACCCAGAAAATATAAAAAACTATCTTGAATCTCCCATTCCTCACAAACATTTTAGAAAAAGCTGTTGCGCAGAAACTCACTGCCTTCCTGAAGACAAACAATGGATACGAAACGCTTCAGTCTGGTTTTATACCCGATCATAGCACTATGACTGCACTTGTGAAGGTGGTAAATGACCTTTTAATGGCGTCAGACAGAGGCTCTGCAACTGTCCTCGTGCTCCTAGACCTTAGTGCTGCTTTTGATACCATCAATCACCACATTCTTTTGGAGAGATTGGAAACCCAAATTGGTCTACACGGACAAGTTCTGGCCTGGTTTAGATCTTATCTGTCTGAAAGATATCCGTTTGTCTTTGGATGGTTTGTCCTCTGACAAATCAACTGTACATTTCGGTGTACCTCAAGGCTCTGTTTTAGGACCACTATTGTTTTCACTATATATTTTACCTCTTGGTGATGTCATTCGGGAAACATAATGTTAACTTTCACTGCTATGCGGATGACACACAGCTGTACATTTCGATGAAACATGGTGAAGCCCCAAAATTGCCCTCCCTGGAAGCCTGTGTTTCAGACATTCAGGATGGCAGCAAATGTTCTACTTTTAAACTCGGACAAAAGAGATGCTAGTTCTAGGTCCCAAGAAACAAAAGAGATCTTCTGTTGAATCTGACAATTAAGCTTGATGGTTATACAGTCGTCTCAAATAAAACTGAAGGATCTCGGCGTTACTCTGGACCCTGATCTCTCTTCTGACAAACATATTAAGACTCTTTCAAGGACAGCTTCCCCATCTACGTAACATCGCAAAAATCAGAAACCTTCTGTCCAAAAATGCAGAAAAATGTATCCATGCTTTTGTCACTTCTAGGTTAGACTATTGCAATGCTCTACTTTCCGTCTACCTGGATAAAGCACTAAATAAACTTCAGTTAGTGCTAAACACGGCTGCTAGAATCTTGACTAGAACCAAAAAATGTGATCATATTACTCCAGTGCTAGCCTCTCTACACTGGATTCCTGTTAAGGCAAGGGCTGATTTCAAGGTTTTACTGCTAACCTACAAAGCATTACATGGGCTTGCTCCTACCGATCTTTCCGATTTGGTCCTGCCGTACATACCTACACGTGCGCTACGGTCACAAGATGCAGGCCTCCTTACTGTCCCTAGAATTTCTAAGCAAACAGCTGGAGGCATGGCTTTCTTCTATAGAGCTCCATTTTCATGTAATGGTCTGCCTATCCATGTGAGAGACGCAGACTCGGTCTCAACCTTTAAGTCTTTATTGAAGACTCATCTCTTCAGTAGGTCCTATGATTGAGTGTAGTCTGGCCCAGGAGTGTGAAGGTGATCGGAAAGGCACTGGAGCAACTAAACACCCTTGCGGCCTCTTTTACAGAGGCTGAGTCACTGGCTTACTGGTGCTCTTCCATGCCGTCCCTAGGAGGGGTGCGTCACTTGAGTGGGTTGAGTCACTGACGTGATCTTCCTGTCTGCGTTGGCGCCTTGGGTTGTGCCGTGGGGGAGATCTTCGTGGGCTATACTCGGCCTTGTCTCAGGATGGTAAGTTGGTGGTTGAAGATATTCCTCTAGTGGTGTGGGGGCTGTGCTTTGGCAAAGTGGGTGGGGTTATCGTCTGACGGGGCCACAGTGTCTCCCGACCCCTCCTGTCTCAGCCTCCAGTATTTATGCTGCAGTAGTTTATGTGTCAGGGGCTAGGGTCGGTCTGTTATATCTGGAGTATTTCTCCTGTCTTATCCGGTGTGAATTTAAGTATGCTATCTCTAATTCTCTCTCTCTCTCTCTCTCTCTCTCTCTGAGGACCGGAGCCCTAGGACCATGCCTCAGGACTACCTGGCTTGATGACTCCTTGCTGTCCCCAGTCCACCTGGTCGTGCTGCTGTTCCAGTTTCAACTGTCTGCGGCTATGGAACCCTGACCTGTTCACCGGACGTGCTACCTGTCCCAGACCTGCTGTTTTCAACTCTCTAGAGACAGCAGGAGCGGTAGAGATATTCTGAATGATCGGCTATGAAAAGCCAACTGACATTTACTCCTGAGGTGCTGACCTATTGCACCCTCTATAACCATTGTGATTATTATTTGACCCTGCTGGTCATCTATGAACATTTGAACATCTTGGCCATGTAATGTTATAATCTCCACCTGGCACAGCCATAGGAGGACTGGCCACCCCTCAGAGCCTGGATCCTCTAGGTTTCTTCCTAGGTTCCTGCCTTTCTAGGGAGTTTTTCCTAGCCACCGTGCTTCTACATCTGCATTGCTTGCTGTTTGGGGTTTTAGGCTAGGTTTCTGTACAGCACTTTGTGATATCAGCTGATGTAAGAAGGGCTTTATAAATACATTTGATTGAAATTTGATTAAATTGCAAATCAGATCACAATTCAAAGCCAAACTGTTGATATCATGGAAATATAATGATCATTCTAATTTTATAGTTAGAATATAATAGTAAGCACTTTGAATACAGTGTTGTTAGACATGACAAAATGCCAAGTAGAAGTTATTGTGACAGGGTAGGAACCTAAGTGTTTTCTAGGGGGAACCTATAATCTTTGGCTACATTGAATGTTCTCTCTTAGCTACTTTATGTAGCTTACATTCATGCTTTGGGTATTCCTCTTTATTTAGAAGATACTACTGCACAAACATGCTGATTTAGGTCTACACCATCCCTGGTATTATCAGGCTGTTTAGCTAGTTACGTTTGCTCTGACTCAGTGCATTTATTAGCTAGCTAACTAGCCATTAGCGGCAAACAAGATTTAGGCCCAACTTTCTAAGAAAAGACAAACTAGCTGTTTGAAGATGGAAGAAACAAACTAATATAGTGTAATTATAAAAACACTAGAGGATTTATATTAGGAAGCAAATTGAAAACATCATAGCTGTCATCAACATCATTGTAGCATGTGCTGCACTGGCCATGCAGACTGAACGCAAGTGTCTCATGGTTCACTGTATTATTGTATTTTATTATTATTATGAACAAAACAAATACAAGTACACATGCAAGTGTCTTGTGGTTGAGGAACAACAAATGCGCTCCTTCAGTGACAGGGGCAGGGGCTAGGTCTGCATGGAAACCGGCATGGAGAGAGATGACTCAAGTAGAAACGTAAACTATAACAATCGACGTTACACACATCGTTTCACAAACCAAATATTCAAATACTGTTAAAGGTAAAGTTAAAACCCAAACTAGTCTGTGCATCAATACCGGTATATTGTAAAATACAGCATACCGCCCAGCCCCACTGTGACTTGATGATGATGTTATCAGGATAAGTACCTCATTGTTGGTGTAATGCAGGTCCATGGCCTGACCGAAGGCCACTTTGGCTTTGTTCCCCAGGTCATCCAGCCTGACTGGGCGAAAGAACTGCAAGATCCTCTTCTCCCCTTTGTACTCAAACTTCACTCGCACATCGTTCTGTATAAAACACACACACACACACACACACACACACACACACACACACACACACACACACACACACACACACACACACACACACACACACACACACACACACAGATCAGCATTCATGAGAGAAAGGGGATGAGGAAGAGAAATATGCCATTCATTGTATTGAGACTATTCTCTGATGAGTGCCAAGTGGAGAAGAGGACAGACCTGATTTTTGGGTGAAGAGGCCTTGGGTTTGCCCAGGTCAGATAGGGTCATGGCAGGGCGGCTAGCGCGGTGCAGTTCGGCCAGGTCCTGCATTATAGAGTTCAGCGCCTCCTGTTCATCTGTTTGGGGCAGATAGAAAGCTCAGAACCGAAAACACAGAATAGAAGCCATAGAACAGAGAGTATTGCAAAGCATTCCCAGGGCACCTTAGATGACCATATATGGCCTGTCATGACAGTTCAGATGTATTACAACTGAGTCTGTGTGTTGGGAGGAAGTGTGAGGGAAGATACATACTCATCTTGACACGGTGATTCACCCAGGAGTCCAGGATAGAGGATTCTCCCATCAAAGGGGTTCCTTTCTCCTGTAAAATCTGAGTATTGCACACAAAACAGAATTAGTCACTCACTAGCAAACGGATTCAACCAAGAATCAGACTGCATTGCTAGCTAAATATTATTTACATTGGGTCGTGCCATTTCATTAAATTCACTTTTTGACCACATGCCTTTTTCATTTGAATGAAACTTTCTATACATATTTGCCCATGGTAGAAGTGGTGAGAAAGTAACTTTTTTGGACCCGAATGCCGAAACATTTAGGAGATTGAGGTGCTTAAAAGATGACCCATTTTGCACACCCCCACCATACCATGAGACATCCATGTCTTCATCACCGGAAAAGATAAACTGTTCAGTTTGATATACATTTTAAAGCTTACAAACAGGGTTGTCAAACTATTTTAATGCCAATTATCTAAAAACTCGTATTTTAGACCCTATTTGACATAATCTGAGATGTTTGTGTTGTGCCCGCCATCGGTTGAGACACAGCATGCTCTTGAATACAGGGTGGGTGTGATAAACGTACTAAAATGGGAATAACATTTCAACTTTCAAAATGGAAGCAGGTCCACACATCAATTTTTTTTTTTTTACTTTAATAGAAATATCATTCGTTTTAAATTATACTGTCAGTCCTCCATTGGAAACCTATTGAAATACCAGAAATATAGGTAATAGAACCAACACTCCCATTTAAGTTGACATACGACAGTGGGTAGACCAGCTGCCATCTTTGTGGTAGTAAATGGAACTCAAAATGTTATTTCAATTTAAAAGCCAATGATGCACCAGTTAAATTGCAGTGGTCTGAAGGGGTATGAATTATATATCTATGATTGACATGACACCCACCCTGTATTCAAGAGTAAGCCACCTCCAACGTCATTTTAGAGAATTTGGCAGTATGTCCAACCAGCCTCACAACTGCACACCATGTGTAATCACGCCAGTACCTCCACATCCAGCTTCTTCAACTGCGGGATTGTCTGAGACCGGCCATCAGGACTTGCTGATGAAACTGGGGAGTATCTGTCTAATTCTGATTGCCTGGGCCTGGCTCCACAGTGGGTGGGCCTGACTAACAAGTAGGTAGATCTTAAAAAAAAAAAAAAAAAAAAAAAAAAAATGGGCCTCAGGATCTCGTAGCGGTATTTTTGTGCATTCAAATTGCCAATCGATCAAATGCAATTGTGTTCGTTGTCCGTAGCTTATGCCTGCCCATACCATAACCCCACCATGTTGACATCAGCAAACCACTCGACACCATACACATGGCCTGAGGTTGTGAGGCCCGGTTGGACACACTGCCAAATTCTCTAAATCAATGTTGGAGGCGGCTTATGGTAGAGAAATTAACATTACATTCTCTGCCAACAAATGTTGAATAAAATTATATTTGATCCTTCAGCAGGTCAAAATTTTAGACAAAATATCCACAGGAAAGTATTATTAAACATGGGGCTGTGTGTGTGGCAATCAAAATGTGTTTGCTTATGACTGAAGGCACTTGCACAAGACGGAAGTACATGCACGCATTCATACTAACAGGTCTTTACATGGTTTTGCATGTAGCAAGTTACAGAAAATTCTACTTCAGTAAGTTAGGTAAACAATACTTTCCTGTGGATATATATTTTTTTATTATTGAGCAGCTGAAGGACCAACTGCACAGACAACCGGTAGAGTAACTTCAAATATCATTTTATTCAACATTCTGGCTTGTAAGGAAAATGTCCACAATTTTGCAGTCCTTTGTTTCAGACTGTATACCAATAATTGGTATCAAAGTCTGATTTATTAGGCAATGTAGGGTGGGGTATGTGCAATTCCACGATAACAGTGTGACACTGAGACTTTTTCACATTAAAATGTCAAACAAAAAACAATAATTGCAAAGCTAAACAAACCATAGAACTTCATACACAATGACTACTTTTAATTTTCACTTAACATTTTACAAAAACCAATTTACTTGAAGAACTGTGCAGATGTAAACTTTGGTAGCAGAATGACGGTTTGTGCCGTCATTCTGCTACTAAACTTTGCATCTGCACTGTTCTTTCAGTGAATGTGTTTTGGTAAAATGTTAAGTGGAAATTGTTACAAGTAGCTAACGTTAGTCCTTTCTGAGTCTGACAAATCAGAGTCTCGGTGTCACCGTGTAATTTCCAGTATGCAAAATTGGATCAATTTGAGCACCTACTAAATGTTTTAGCATTCTGAAATCACCTCTACCATTGGCAAATATATAAAGTGTCATTCAAACCAAATGGGGTGCGGTCAAAAAGTGACTGAAATCAAATGGAACGAACCCATATGAGGCTGTCGTTCAAGCTAGTTAGCAATGCAACCTTATCTAGCTAATTGAGCTATAACATTCAGATCTATGCCTAGCTAGCTAAACACTGCGATTCAAATCAACATGACACCCTAAATTGCTGGCTTGCACAGCTAACAAGTCGGTTCATGACAGAAGTTGACAGCTAGCTAACGTGTCAGTTGGTTATCGACGTAGACATGCATCTGCTAGCAAACGGATATTATCTGATATCAACAATTTGCAAACGACAGCTAACTGGGATGGCTAACGTTAGATTACATCGCCTGACAGGGAAGTTGTCGAGCTAGCTGGTCAACGTTAGCGAACGTTTTCCTCGATTCAACTTGCTTGCTACCGGTAAGTAGATCGTTAGCTACGTGACGTGGGCCACGCACATCGTGCAAATCAATCCGTCAAGTACTTTCTTTCTGTAAATTGTAACGGTTAACTAAAGCGTTTGTAATTTACCTGGGTGGATTCTGTATCTTCACTTCCTCATCCACAGGGCCAGCGACAAGAGCCCCGGCCCCGCGGATAGCGGTCTTGGAGAAAGCAGAAGTTTAGAGTCCGCTTCGAACTTTACTTGAGTCCAAGGCCCCGGGTTTCAGGCCGAGATCTCACTAAACGCTTGTGTCGTGCAAGAGGTTCACCGACGTGAAAACTGACAGTGGCGATGTGAACTAATTAAAACAAGCATTTGAATATCTATCCGTTGACGAACACTTCCTCCGCACTTCTGTTTGACGTATAAAGCTAGCTAGGTGAAAACGGCTCTGCCAACACAGCTCAGCTGCAATCTTCCCCCAATAATAACAGCAAGCCCAGTTGGAAGAGTCCAGCCACAACACAAGTTGGTTGATGTCAGAGAAATGTGTGTGCGCTTCTTGTTTCGTCATCAAAATGTGTGGTCGTTCGATTTGGCTGATCACACAGACAGAAGGCTTAACCTAGAAAAAGAAAAAGAACGTTGTAAATATATTTGTTAATAACTTGCACTCCTAGTCCTGCACTTCATATTTAAAATATTCATACAATAATTATAGAAATCTCACATTATTCAGTTTTGATTCATAGTAGGTCAGAATGCATTGCTTTGCACCTTCAATCTCAATCTTTCAACGTTTTTGCAATTTAACCCTGGCATTCACTCTTGGGCAATACAATTTAGCTACAGTACTTAAATCATGTGAAATGTGTGTAATTGTTTTTACTCAAACATTTCAAATTCCAGGTTGCTTCTTCAGTGCCACCATGTCTCCTGCTGGTGAATAGTTAGTGATGCAATGGCCAAAGCACAAAATTAAAAGGTCTCTTATTTAGAAAAACGAACTATTCACTTTCTGTGGAAACATAGGCAGGACTACTTCTGTGGGAGAGGTAATCGGGATGATTAAGAGGATGAGGGGGGTCAGACGATCGGGATCTCCCTGTGCTGAAAAGTGTGTAGACCGTTGCAATGAGAGACATGGAGAAGTCAGAGATGTGAGCTCAGACATTTGTGAAGGTGCACAGCTCAAATAATCTAACGGAAGAGGGACAGCGTTGGAAAGAGAGGGTCAGAGGAGAGAAGGATGAGATGTGTTACATCATGGGAAAGGTATTTGGGCCTTTACAATAAGGTGTGGCAGCACAGAATACAGAAACAAGGGAAAGACCCTATTAATCCATCAAGTTACAGACCGATAGCGTTGACATCTCATGTCTGTAAACTTATGGAAAGGATGATAACAGAAAGGCTGACATACTTCCTGGAGAGCAGAGGCCTAATGTCATCAGATAAAAGTGGGTTCAGGAAAGGCAGGGGAACGATGCATCCTGTACTGGGTCTAGTCAGTCATATGGAAGGCACAGGAAAATAAGGAGGTGGTGGTAGCCGTTTCCTTTGATTTAGAGAAGGCCTATGTTATGATGGGGAAGGGGGGGCCTGCTTATCGAACTGGATAGCATGGGGGTTGGAGGAAGGGTTTTTAACTGGATAAAGGACTTTCTTTTTGGACGATCAATACAAGTGAGGGTGGAGAGCTGTATGTCAGAAAGCTATGAGGGTAGATAATGGTACCCCCCAGGGAAGTGTGATTAGTCTTTTGTTGTTCTCCATTATGATTGATGAATTATTCTCCAGGTGAGATCGGATATTGGGCGGTGATTGCTTGCGGATGACCGGGCACTGTGGAAGAGAGGAAGAAAAAATTACCCATACAGCCGAGAGAGTTCAAGAAGCAATCAGACAAGTTGAGCAGTGGTCCCTCAGGTGGGGCTTCAAGTTCTCTGTTGAGAAAACACAGACTGGGTTTCCTACTAGAAGAAATGTTCGGGAGGAAATATACCAGAAGCTCTACGGGAGGAAACTGGAGACGGTGGAAGTGTTTAGGTTCCTGAAGGTCTGATTTGACACTCAAATGACATGGGTGGAACATATTAACACAGTAGTTATCAAAGGAAATAAAATATTGAATGTGATGCGTTGCCTGTCAGGAATGGAGTGGGGGGGGGTCAGATAGAATGGTGTTAAAAACATTATATATAGCACTATCAAGGTTATCACTGGACTATGGTAGTGTAGCATATGGATCAGCAGCTCTGACATCTTTAAAAAAGCTAGATGTAATCTAGGCTCAAGCTCTAAGAATATGTTGTGGAGTAGTCAGGACCTCCCCGGTGGCAGCGACATTGCTCGTCCTAATATTGATATATTTCTTAACTCCATTCTTTTATTTTAGATTTGTGTGTATTGTTGTGAATTGTTAGATATTACTGCACTGTTGGAGCTAGGAACACAAGCATTTCGCTACACAGGCAATAACATCTGCTAAATATGTGTATGTGACCAATAAAATGTGATTTGATTTGAGAGATGCCATTAAAGTTGAGAAGATAATAACTACCCAGGGCATATTGGGTAAATCTTCAAGGACATAAAGTCACACATCCTGGAAAAAAAGGTGGTCCTAGAGTCCTGGGAGCATAAACGAGATCTGAATACAAGTTTTGGTTGGTTAGGTAAGGGCATGGTGAGAGAGGTGGGACTATTTGTATGCTGTCTTGAATATACTGTATTCACTGATGGATCTAAGGACCCTAAAACAGGGAGGACAGGTGCAGATTTGAGTGTTCCTGAGTTTCAGGTGGCAGTGACAAAAAGAGCAACGGGTCATTTATCCGTGTACACAATGGAGTTTCTGGCTATACTCTTGGTGGAGGAGGTGAAGCCAGACAGGGTAGTCAACTGCTCTGACTCGTGCAGCACTGATCGGCTTCATTTCTGTCACAAAGCAGACAAGATGTATTGTATGAGATTTTGCAGTGCCTGTTTAGGGTGAGACAGATGGATGTATTTGTGAGGTTCCTCTGGGTACCAGCTCATGTGGAAGTAGAGGGGAATGAGGAGGTGGATGTTCTCGCCAAGCAGGCTCTCAAACATCCTAATGTTGACATGGACATGTCAATCAGTAAAGCAGAAGCTACGTGTTAATAAGAACAGTGGTTAAAAACAAATGGCTAGCAATGTGGAACAGGGAGGGAAAGGGAAGAAACCTGTATAAGATCCAGGAAAATGGTGGGGGCAGGGATGTCCTCAAGTTGAGAAGAGGGGAGGAAAGTGTAATCACAAAGCTGAGACTGGGACACACAAGGCTCAACAGTACATTGAAACTGATAGGAAAACATCAAACTGGGAGATGTAAACACAGTCAGGAAAAAATAGAGACAACACATGCTATTTCAGTGCCAGCAGGAGGGAAAAGGAGTATTTAGATTTAAGGAGTAATGGTGTTGAAGAGCCAAGCTTAAATGAACTGTTGAGAAAATCTTCAGAGGATGTAGTGTTTCATTATGTACTTAGTTTCCTAAAGGAGACGAGAATAATGGGTAAGATTGAGCCCTTCCCTGTCTCTGGTCCAATACTCCAGTCCAGTTGGGGGCGGTAATGCACCTTAAAGTTGGTTCCCAACCGCCATATAAAAACCACAGACGAAGAAGAACAAGAACTATTCACTTTCCGGGTCAGTTTATTAATGGTGCCTGCTTCTCAAAACAGCAAGAATCCCGAGGCAGTGTTTACATTTTGAACAAACGTTTTGTGAAATAAAATAAACATCACAAGAGCAATACCATGTCAGACACGGTAGGGGTACGGTTTAACTAACGTCCTGCTTGTCTGAATTGGTTGAAGAGACAGAATAATGGTTGAGCAATGCTAGCTAGCAAGCTACGTTAGCCGCTATGTGGGCCGAGAAGAGTAGTGTTTGCTAACACAAGCTATCTAGCTAGCTACTGTTGGTAGCTAGATCGAAAATAGTGCCACTGACTGTGCACGAACGGTATAACATTAGGTTTTACATTTACAGGATTGTAGCTAGCTATATGTCACATGGCTCTCCATTTTGGTCTACTACGTACCGATTCAACTTATTCTGTTTGGCAACAATGGAGGGATTCGTGACATGTTGACAGTGCAGTAGGCTGGCTGACTATGCTGATGTAATGTTGTATGTACATGTCAATGGGACACTTTTTTTGTTACAGGAGTCTAAAGTTGTTCATTTCTGTATATTCCAGGAGACAAAACCCTCAAGCGGAGATGGAAGTGAGAAGAAGGATGGAGAGTACATTAAACTGAAGGTGATTGGTCAGGTAAGATAATAGGGAGAAGTGTGGATGCATCTCAGACAAGAGAGTTCCCTTCCTTGCCTCTTCCTTTCCTAAATGTGCTAATATGAAAGGACACTGGGGGAGCCGTAGGCCTTTTCTCATTTGAGTAAAAGTCTGTCCTCCCTCTCCTCCGCCCTCTCTCCTCGGAAACCGATAAGTGGTTGAGGAGAGTGTCAATTCGGTAGTAGGCAAATAGAAGAGGGTCCTCCCTTCCTTGATGGCCTCCTTTTGGCTAGTAAGCACAAGCAAATATTATAACTAGCTCATTGTTCTTTCTGTTAGACACGTGTATCCTACCTGAGTCCTTTGGACAAGTTTTGAAATTTGAATCGGCTAATGTTTTCTCGGAGGAGAAAAGCATGCAAACATTTAAAAACTCTATGCTACTTATCCTTTTATCTATAAAATGTATTTCACAACTGGCTAATTTCGTTGTTATCACTTTATACATTTATTTTGGGATTCCACCCTGTAACCCTCATTTGCCTGATGACACACCATTGGAGGAGTCTCATTTCATACAAGTGCATTTACGTCCACTTTCCTCACCGCCTCTCCTCGATTACCTTTGACCTTTTTCAAAAGGTGGACGGAGGAGAGAGGATGCAGGAGTTGAGGAAAACCAATTGAGAAAAGGCAATATCCTGGACTACAAAGCATTTTAAATGGGAATTCTCCATTGATCTTGCTATTTAGTCCTGGACTTGTCTGGGAAAGCACCCCTAGAAGCCTGGCACACGACTAAGTTGTGTTCAACAGTTAGGCACAAAAAAAAGGCCTAATTCTATCTTTACTTCTAGGACAACAGCGAAATTCACTTCAAAGTGAAGATGACAACACATCTAAAGAAGCTGAAGGAATCTTACAGTCAAAGACAGGTAGAGTGGTAGAGTTATGAAGCCAAACGATTGTCCCATCTCATTTTGACAATTTGGGTTAGAACTTCAGAATTAATATCATGTTCCCAGTATCTGATGCAACCATGTGTGATTCCTTCCTGCAGGGTGTACCAATGAACACCCTAAGGTTTCTTTTTGAAGGACAGAGAATCTCAGACAACCAAACCCCCAAAGAGGTACCCCACCCATCCCTCTTCCCTTGTATCATCCATACAGCCACTATCCTGGGTGCCAGGCTGTTTCTCTTGCCAAACCCTTATGGAATTGCCATTCCAAACATTAACAGACTGGCACCCAGGTTATACAACCACCACTGTGTCCCTTAAAATAAACATTTTCTTATTTATAAAAATTTTTTAGGTGACATTTCAATTTGTTTTCTGTGAACCTTGAACATGCTTGCAGATAAACTTTCCCCTGCATCTTTGTCTAACTTTCTCTCCCTCCCCAGCTTGGAATGGAAGATGAGGATGTCATTGAAGTGTACCAGGAACAGACCGGTGGACTTTGGAATGATTAGACTTGCTATATTTTTTCTCATTTTGAATTTTGTATGTATTTTGCTTTTGTGCTTCGCACCATCTGGATCACACACTCTATTGGGGCTTCCATGTGCGAGGGCACAAAGAACGACTGTGTTAGAATGGATAGACAATCTGTTCTTTCTCCTTTTAAACACCTCGCACAATCATTTCTTCTCCCTCTTTTACAATGCAGGTAACATTGTAGTGCAGACAGTGTCATAGCTGAATGTCCCCTATTGAGAGATGACATGCATACAATGACTGGTTTTCTCTAGACTCTGCTACACATGCCTCTTTCGCACCTAAAGTTGGAATATACCACCTCTGAATGCTAAAGCATTGTTTTGAATCTGTTTAACAATCCCAGTTTCCTACCACTGAATGATATGGTCTAATGATATATAAAATGTTTTTATGATCATGATGTATATTTTGCATCCAGTATTTGTGTGTAATAATTATTCAAGTCTGTCCTAGGTCAGGGTTCCCCAACTGGTGGGCCGAATTTGGCCCGCGGGTGATTTTATTTGCCCGCGGGCCAAAAACAATATTTTTAATTGTTGGACATTAGACTGTAAAAACAGTGATTTTAATTTTGGATATCTGTTTCAAAGAGAGAGATGTGATCATATACACATGTAAGCAAGGCTTGAAATTATTATGTTTTAGTCAAATATCTGTTTGGGCTTCTTGGGGTCAATTTGCAGTCCCCAAATTATTCGTAATTATGTTCTGGCCCCCCAGACGATCCATTCAAGAAAAAAAAAAAATCGGCCTGCAGCTGAATCTAGTGATGATGCCTTTCCTAGGTGTTCTTTTTATTTCTATTTGAATTATGTTCAAGTTCAGATAATTTCAAGGGGTTCAAGTTTGTTTCATCTCTGGCCTCTTCTTGGACTTAAATGTTTTCTTGTTTGTCTTTTTTTTTTTATCAAGATAGTCTTGCTGTTTTGAACAACAACAGCCACACATAGTAATGATGTCAATGCAACAAATGACTCCTTATGGAGGCATTGATCTGGATGGTTTGAAGCAGATAACTTTTCTTTTTTTGAATAAAATGTTTAACAAAAACAGGACTGATAGTTTCCAACTTTGACACGCATATACCAGTGCAGACCAAACAAGTGTTTGAATCAGGACTGCAGTTTGGATTCCTGTCCACCAGAGTGAGCTCTCGCCATGTTTATGACAAAGAGTGACTGAGTATTTCTTTGACATCCTACATTCCATGATATATTATTAAAACAATTTTGGCCATGTACATAGTCACATGCAGAGGGAATTTACCGTGCTGCCTATACTCCATTCAAGGCCTTGGACAATAGAAAAAGCAAAATGATAAGTCTTAAAATAACTGTCCAGTGTGGGGATGTGATAAAAAAAGAAATTAATGTTGGTTGGAAATGTCACTTTTACTCCAATATGCTTCTGAATGTGATTTTTTTAATATATGTTTACTCACAATTATCTTACCTGGAAAAGGCAAGTGTGGAACTGTAGAGGGAGGTTCCTCATGCGTACATCACTGCACTGCAGACGGAGCTAATATTTATTTGTAAAGCGTCCAATTTCATGGAGGCCCAGGGAAGGGAGGATGGCGTGGAGTTTGAAGGGGGGAAAGGAAGAGGTGGGGGAAGAGTGGAGGTTGAGGGAGTAGAGTCATTGACCAGTGACAAGGTAAGAGAAACAGAGAGTGCAGAAAGAGAGAGCGGAGGGGGCAGGCAGAGAAAGACTTAGGGTCAGGTCAGTAAACTGTGTGTATCAGGCCCTGGGTTAAGACTGCCTGGAGATCTGGTTTCTAAGCCTGGGATACCTCACAGTGGCAAAACACTACCAGATGTGGGCCAGCCAGGAGACAGGGGGAGGGGATGGTGTGTGTGAACTCACGATATGAAGAGTGAACATGTCAATGCTATATATCAACTCAGTTACACATGCACATACAGGCTTTTGCTTTTGCCATTGTGCTCTTAAACTCAAAGTTGCTCAAATTTGTCGATCCTGACCCACCCAACGCTGACCAGTAATATCACCTTATAAAAATGTGAAACACAGCAAGAGATGACCTATAATTAGCTTGATGTTTTGTCAGGTTAACGTGCAAGAAGTCCATACTCATTCAATCAGATTATGTTGACTGCAGGCATCTGTCCTTGATTGGACTGCAATATCATTTTGGTCTTTGCAACAGTTTTAGAACAAATAAGATAGCGATAGTATGTTTTCCCCAAACATTTATTTTGTTCAACAAAATCATGTCCGCTTGTTGTATTAAGTACTCTTGTTTCCATTGAACAAATGCAGCAGTAATACGGTACAATGCACATTCAGCTCATTATCGTAGGCCTACTGACACTCCAGTTGAACAAAACACGTAATAGATACAGAACAGAGAACGCAAAATGTTGTCCCAAAAAAAAAATGTCTGTTACACTCCGCCCTACCTAGGACACACAACCAAAACAAAAGGGGGAGAGGTGAACTCAAAACAAGAGAAGCCAAAAAGGAGATCTCACATTTCAGCAGGAAAGGAGGAGATCCGCTCAAGGCAGTGTGTTGATTTCCTGTTCGTAAGCTTTAGGGGCAAATCCCCCTTGAACTCATCATGCCAGCTTTTTTTCTACAGAAATACCATCTTTATCAATGGCTCTGATATATTGACCTGACACCATTGGAGAGATACTATTCCACAGCCAAGCAGAGTGAGTAGAAGTTAGACCTGGAGGATAGAACAGGAGACACCCAGAGAAACTAAATAGCAACATGCTGTTTAAAAGGGTAATGTGTCCACACTACAGACAGTCTTACAGGGAGTATTGTGCAAGCAGATATTAAAAGTAATTGAGGACGTTAGGTGTGGAATTGTTGATTATTCCAAACAATGTTAAAACAGAATCTCTAGATCTCTAGGCCTTAATTTAGAGTATGCCCTTCATTCAACTCATTGGGTACATTTTAGGAAGTCATCACAATCTCGCTTGTTTTACATTGCCTCGTTCAAGGATTTGTTTGAGACTTTCAAACATATGCTTAAAACATCCAAAATGAACACCAATGACGTTCAAGTGACAGCAGGTTAAAAACGTCATCATTTTATTCTGTGAAACTGTACACATACAAGCCATATTGCATTAAGAAACATCAAGTAGAAACAGCAAGATTATAATTCTTATAAATACATATGTTCTTTTGAAAAAAAGAGTGAATATTTACAAAATGTGGCCTGTAACGTGGCAATTTAATAGCGACATCTTACAGCTAGACTACATCCCAAATTGCACCCTATTCCCTATGTAGTTCACTACTTTTGACCAGGTCCCCTAGGGCTCTGGTCAAAAGCAGTGCACTATATAGGGAATAGGGTGCCATTCGGGACATAACCCTATACACAAGCATAATACAACAACAAAAAAAGTGAGTGTGTTAGACATTTCTCTCTGTGCCAAGATGAATGTTCTCAGATGTCTGCAAGTTAGTCTAAAAGTAACAGCCACACGTAACATAAATGTAAAAGTACAGAAGCAAGGAATGGAATGCACATATTCCAAGAACCTTTGTAATTCCTTGCAAAACTTAACATACATTGGTCTTGTCAGACATTAGCCCTGTATCCCTTGTTTCTCCTTGGATGAGAAACTCACTTCATAATACAAAATAGTTGAAAACATATTGAAAGGTCATAGCAAAACAGACTTTCTTTGTTGCTGCGGTTACATCACTGGGTGGCACATTGTGGTTTAAAAGTCATGTTTAAATGAGATTATAGAATGTTTTAAAATGTTATGGGGGTTACTGAAAAGTTAAAACCCCTCAAATAATGAACAAATGTTCAGTCAATGGCTCATAAGGTTGTCAGGAGGGACATTCTCAAAGTAAAAGTACTTTTTTTCAGAGTTCAAATGTCCTATGTCCGATAGGAGATGGGAAGGGATATGCTCAGTCGGTTTCATCAAAAATAAAAACATGTATAACTCCTCCACATTAACCTTCTATAAAGTTCATACAGTCGTCTCTCCTTGGTTGCTGTTACTGAGGCGTTTGTAAAACCTGCACCAACTCTGTAATGTTTTCCCTGACCAGATCCAGAACCCGGACGTGATGCCCACGATCATAGTCATCAGGTACTTGATCATGAACACTGTGAAGTCTGGGGTCATCGGGGCAAAGTTGTTGACCGGGCACGGCACCGCGAAGCGCTTACACGTTTGCATGTGCCAGGTCTTCTCCCATTGGTCACGGAAGGCCTGCTCGTAGAAGTAGCAGGCGATGACGATGGTGGCGGGGACGGTGTACAGGACGCTGAACACTCCGATTCTCACCATCAGCTTCTCTAGTTTCTCCGTCTTGGTGCCGTCATGCTTCATGATGGTTCTGATGCGGAACAGAGACACGAAACCGGCCAGGAGGAACGAGGTGCCGATGAAGAGGTAGACGAACAGGGGGGCCAGGACGAACCCTCGTAATGAATCCACGCTGTAGATGCCGACGTAGCACACCCCTGTGAGAAGGTCCCCATCCACTTGCCCCATGGCCAGGATAGTGATGGTTTTGACAGCCGGTACCGCCCAAGCCGCTAGGTGGAAGTATTGTGAGTTGGCCTCGATGGCCTCGTGACCCCACTTCATACCAGCAGACAGGAACCAGGTGAGGGACAGGATGACCCACCATATGGAGCTAGCCATGCCAAAAAAGTAGAGGATCATGAACAGGATGGTGCAGCCCTCTTTCTTGGTGCCTTGGGCTACTGTCTTGTAGCCGTCTTCTTTAAACTTGTCTATGCAGACCACTTTATCCTCCAGGAAGAAGCCTGCCGTATAGGCCACCGCCACCATGAAGTAGCAGCCTGAGAGGAAGATGATGGGCCTCTCCGGGTAGCGAAACCTCCTCATGTCTACCAAGTATGTGAGCACAGTGAACAGTGTACTCACACAACACAAGATAGACCAGATACCCACCCAGAGTTTGCCGAATTTCAGTTCCTCCTCGCGGAAATACATTAGTCCGTTGGGCTTGGTGGACTCGCATGGGGCACCACAGTCTTTCACCCCCAGGAATTTGTAGTTGAGGTAGGTTGGGACCTGAAGTTGTAGGGGACAGGAGAAGGGCTGGGCAGCAGGGCGGCCGATGTTTGGGGGTAAGGTCATGAGCTCAGGCAGGTTGGGAGTGGGGTCCGAGGTAGCGATGTCCGTGTCTGAAGTGTTTTGACCCACACAGATCTCCCCAGCGCCGTGGACGGGGAAGTTCTCACAACGGAGTCTCTCTGGCCATTGAAACCCGAACTTGTTCATGAGCGCCTCGCAGCCCTGGCGTGCGCGCTCGCACAGTGATTGGCATGGGGGGATGGCCTGTTCTAGAACTGTGCACACCGGTGCGTACATGGAACACAAGAAAAACTTAAGATCCATGGAACACTGGACCTTCACGAGCGGGTAAAACTGATGGACCTCCAGCCCCGCATCCTCCTGGGTTGTGTGTCCCAAAAGATTCGGCATGATGGTTTGATTATAGGCAATGTCCGTGCAGAGGGGAATGGAAATTGGCTGACAAAAACCGTGTTCTGGTATAGAAATGCCTTTCTCGCCATGATACTGACCGGTGCACGGCTCCAGCATTAGGCAAACAGTCACCAGCGCGCACCCCGTTATCCAAATCCACTCACAGGTTCTCCTTACCGCCATGATAGCAGCCCCTGTGTTCAGAACAAAAAAAAGTGTCAAAGAATATTACCCCGGAGCTGCAAAAAGCCCAAATCAATTTCAGTCCACAAAAGGTGGAAATGTCCTCTCTTCTCCGTCTATATAAAAAGGGAGACGAGCCTAAAGTTAAAACAAAGTTAAATGCTTGAAAAATGCCCTCGGTCGCTCTCCCCACATTCCTTATTCCAGTGTTCACAGAACTCTCCAAGAAAATGGAGGATTGCTGGTGAGGGATTTTTTTATTCTAATCAAACCACTGAAACCCTGGGAAATTCCAATAGAGTCGTTTTTTTGCAGTTCGTTTCTTTACTGACCTGGTTCTTCGTATTGGAAACAAACGTATGACTTGAAAATGGAAAGCGTTGACTAATTTCTTCCAGATTCCCACAAATCTTCGTTACATCACATTATAGGTTGAAGCAAAATTGAAGTCTGCAAAACCTCATGGTTTTCCATCTCGCCTTACAACTCAGCCAATGTTAGTAGGCGATGTACTACGATTAACCCGGCTCAGAACCAGTAGTAAAAGGCAAATCTCTTCAAAAAGTATACCACTCGTCAAACTAATTCTTCCCACAACGCCGAGACCGTGATCTGGCTTCTGGAGAAACTTGCAAGATTGATTCCCCACACTCTACAGAGTTTGATCGGTTTCTTGGTGCCCACACATGCGTATTTTCAGGGGCGCCTTGAAACCACACCTTCTCCACCAATTGAATGATTTGTTTTCTCTTCCATCTCGTCATTGATTGGACTGAAGTGAAAAGGGTGGAGTTTTATGCTTCAGCGATACAGTGGATGAGCTTTTTTTTAAACTGATTTGTTACTCAAATAAAATATAAAAATTGATTAGAGTATACATTTTTAATATTCTATGTTGGGAGCGGGCTATAGATAATTTAGGAGACATTCAAACATTAGAAGTTGAAAAATAACAGACCACTTATGCTGCTCTTTACAGCTTCTTAGACCTACATAAAGTAATGTATGTTCTTTTGCATGCCCTATATCTCATTCTGTTTGTCAGGATAGTGTCCAGGGTTAAACTGGTAAGCCAGGCCTGTGACAAAGTAGAGCAATAATTGTAATATTTATGGTACTGTTTATTTCGGAGTGGTGCCTATAGTTTCTGGTAAATCATCTTGGTATGTGGACTGCGGAAACTGTTAGGCAGCCAAGAACATTTTACTCATGACTTGAGTCTCCATTAAGTATGCTTTAGAATTTTTCCCATGGCTCATTCATAAAATACGTTTTTCAAAACAAACATGTCCTTATAATGTAATTCTTGGTGGATGTCAGGTCGTTTTTTTGGATGGTGTTAGAGATTGCCTTGCATGCCAGTGATAGAGTCAAGCTAATGGGCTGCTATTGTTGTAACGACTGACGCTGGAGATGAGAAGCAGGTATGGGATTCAACATTTATTCAGGAACAGACAGGTAACAAAACAGGAACAGCGTCAGCACACGGGTAAACAACGACAAATGACAATTAATGCAGAAGCCGGGAACAGAGCGGGGAACCAGACAGATATAGGGGAGGTAATGACGGAGGTGACTGAGTCCAGGTGAGTCCAATGATCGCTGATGCGCGTGATGGGGGTAAGGCAGGTGTGCGTAATGATGGTGGCAGGAGTGCGTAATGCTGGGGAGCCTGGCGCCTTCGAGCGCCAGGGAGGGGGAGCAGAAGCAGGCGTGACAAATGTACCCTATTGTATGTTAATGTGTTAATGTTTATACCATTTTTTGCCACTCCTTATTCCTAAACTTTCTTCATCTTTTCCTATTGATTGGATATTTTCACACCCACAACAGTGATTATCATGAGATAGCAGCACATAGCCTATATGATGTAACCATATGATGTATCATTTATGTAGTTACATAGTAGTAGTCTATACTCTTAGAAAAAAGGGGTTCAAAGGGGTTCTTCAGCTGTCCCCATAGGAGAACCCTTTTTGGTTCCAGGTAGAACTATTTTGGGTTCCATGTAGAACCCTCTGTGGAAAGGGTTCTACATGGAAGCCTAAAGGTTTCCACCTGGAACTGAAAGGGTTCTACCTGGAACCAAAAAGGGTTATTCAAAGGGTTCTCCTATGGGGCATCCAAAGAACCAGTTTAAGTTCTAGATAGCAGTTCTAGATTTTTTGTGCTAGTATGGGTATTGATTTCTCCTACTTTCCTAAATGGTTTTCATGAAGCTTGCTGTTTTGTAATGTATGTGTAATATAATTACTGTTTTTTTTTTCTGTAGAGATGGTGGTCCACTGAGTTGGGAGAGCTTATAGGGAGGAAATGCCTTGATGTTTTCCATCCAGCATATGGATTCGCTGTTGCTCTCTCTCTCTCTTTCTTTCTCCTACATTCTGTTTTTCAATCAAGGCTCCCAGAGCAGAGAAAGCCATACCGTACTACCCCTCCCCTCCTCCCTCCGTTCCCCTCAGAGAGACCAGCAGAACACAACCCCCGGGGTCTGCAAGTACAGCTATGTATTTATACCATCCCTCTGAATCTATGCAGCAAACCATATGGGAATGTTTTTGACTCAGGGCTGAAAGCAGGCTGCGTTGAAAAAGAGAGAGCTGTGTGTGTGTGTGTGTGTGTGTGTGTGTGTGTGTGTGTGTGTGTGAGAGCGTGCGGGTGGGTGGACATGTGTGTGTTTATACCTCAACTGTCACTGCAGTTTCTCAATGGGCCCTACTAGCCTAAAGACTCCCACTGTTCCCTCTCCTATATGAACACATTATAGACCTTAACCCCAATCTCCATCTGTTATGAATGACTATCCAGATACAGTCATTGGGACCTGCATAAAACACTGTATCTAGGGACATACACATGCTGATTCACGCTGTGGAAGGTCAATCTAATTGTGTTTTATTCACCAGATAATCTAATGCTATGGGTCATTATAATGGTATCTAATTGCTACACCACTATTCCCTATATAGTGCACTACTTTTGACCAGGGCCCATTTGTGATACAGACTCCAGTTCTGTGTGATTGGTTTCTTCAGAAAGCTCTGTTTTGCTCTGCTTTACTGGCAACAGTGTGTTATACTTAACACTACGCTGTGGCTGCTACAGAACCTAAGTAGGTAGCCTCTCCTTTTTGCCATCCTGTGTCTGTTGATTATTACCAGGGAGTGAGAATGAATATCTCACTGCTAAATCTTGAAACATTGATGGGAAATGTTGTTTGAGAGTGGCTTTGTCTCTATTGAACAATGTACAGTAAGCCAGAGCTTGCCAATAGTTTCTCTTGTGCACTGTTCAAGCAGTATATTTTAATTCCAACCGGCTCATTCAACCACAACAATACATACACTCCTGGTCAAAAGTTTCAAAACACCTACTAATTTTAGGGTTTTTCTTTATTTTTACTATTTTCTACATTGTAGAATAATAGTGAAGACATCAAAACTATGAAATAACACATATGGAACCATGTAGTAACCAAAATAGTGTTCAACAAATCAAAATATATTTTATTTTTGAGATTCTTCAAATTCTCTCAACCAGCTTCATGAGGTAGTCATCTGGAATGCATTTGAATTGACAGGTGTGCCTTCTTAAAATCACATTTGTGGAATTTCTTTCCTTCTTAATGCGTTTGAGCCAATCAGATGTGTTGTGGCAAGGTGTGGGGGGGGGTATACAGCCCTATTTGGTAAAAGACCAAGTCCGTATTATGGCAAGAACAGCTCAAATAAGCAAAGAGAAATGACAGTCCATTACTTTAAGACATGAAGGTCAGTCAATATGGAACATTTAAAGAACTTTGAACGTTTCTTCAAATGCAGTCGCAAAACCATCAAGCACTATGATGAAACTGGCTCTCATGAGGACCACTGTCACGCCCTGACCTGTATGAGCCGTTTTATGTCTCATTTTGGTTTGGTCAGGGTGTGATTTGGGGTGGGCATTCTATGTTCACTTTTGTATTTCTTTGTTTTGGCTGGGTATGGCTCTCAATCAGGGACAGCTGTCCATCGTTGTCTCTGATTGGGAACCGTACTTAAGTAGCCCTTTTCCCTCCTTTCCTTGTGGGAAGTTAACTTTGTTTGTAGGTGTCTCTGTGCCACACAGTGCATGTCCGAGCTTTGTTTCTTGTTTTCTGTTTCGGTGAGTTTAACTATTAAACATGTTTCACTCAACCCGGCAGGCTGCGCCTTGGTCCGTTTTTGAAGATCGTGACAACCACCACAGGAATGGAAGACCCAAAGTTACCTCTGCTGCAGAGGATAAGTTCATTAGTTACCAGCCTCAGAAATTGCAGCCCAAATAAATGCTTCACATAGTTCAAGTAACAGACACATCTCAACATCAACTGTTCAGAGGAGACTTCATGGTCGAATTACTGCAAAGAAACCACTACTAAAGGACACCAATAAGAAGAAGAGACTTGTTTGGGCCAAGAAACACAAACAATGGACATTAGACCGGTGGAAATTTGTCCTTTGGTCTGGAGTCCAAATTGGAGATTTTTGGCTCCAACCGCCATGTCTTTGTGAGATGCGTGTGGGTGAACAGATGATCTCTGCAAGTGTATTTCCCACTGTGAAGCATGGAGGAGGAGCTGTGATGGTGTGGGGGTGCTTGCTGGTAATACTATCTGTTATTTATTTAGAATTCAAGGCACACTTAACCAGCATGGTAGCCACAGCAATACGCCATCCCATCTGGTTTGCGCTTAGTGGGACTATCATTTGTTTTTCAACAGGACAATGAGCCAACACACCTCCAGGCAGTGTAAGGGCTATTTTACCAAGAAGGAAGATGGCCTGGCCTCCACAATCCCCCAACCTCAACCAAATTGAGATAGAGTCGGACCGCAGAGTGACGGAAATGCAGCCAACAAGTGCTCAGCATATGTGGGAACTCCTTCAAGACTGTTGGAAAAGCATTCCAGGTGAAGCTGGTTGAGAGAATGCCAAGAGTGTGCAAAGCTGTCATCAAGGCAAAGGGTGGCTATTTGAAGAATCTCAAATATAAAATATATTTTGATCTGTTTAACACTTTTTTGGGGTTACTACATGATTCCATGTGTGTTATTTCATAGTTTTGACGTCTTCACTATTATTCTACAATGTAGAAAATAGTAAAAATAAAGAAAAACCCTAAAATTTGTGAATGAGTAGGTGTTCTAAAACTTTTGACCGGAAGTCTAGTTATGAAAAAAGTTAACTGAAAAAGAAATCTGATGAAATGGAGAGATTAAGTTTAGCTGAACTGAAGATCTGATGACACTAACTGAAGTTTCACAGAGAGGAGACTTCGTTAAGGAAGTATGCAACACTATCTGCACTTCAAACCATGCAGGGTTCCATCACAGCAAGATATCCGCGCAAATCTAACCCATCAATCAATTAATCATGTCTTAGAGCTCATCATCAATGACTGATGCTGTTCGGTTATTGATTAATTTACAGTATTCCATGAATTAAAAACCTTTCCCGGCCTACCTCTAGAGTGTGTTTTAAAAAATAGATCATAGTTAGAGTATAGCAGCAGCACGCTCGCGCTCGCGTTCTCCATGTAAATTTGGAGACGGAGAGAGGTGAGTATACTCCACGCTGAGCTCCCAACATCAATCATACAGAGCCTAGAGGGCCAAGCAGGGAATGGCCATTTGAACTCATTCCAATTTGCTCCGTTTTTTGGTTGATTCTTTCAGCGTGTCAAATAGTTATCTTTTTGCTTTCTCATAATTTGGGTCTAATTGTGTTGCTGTTCTGGGGCGCTCTCTCTCTCTCTCCTCTCTGACTCTTTCTTTTTGTCTCTCTTTCTCTCTACCAGTTCCAATTTCTTGCCTTTGCTTCTCGCTGAAGTCAAAATTGGTAGTAATTGCTAAAATAGGTTAAGCATAGCATACCTCCTGAGATCAAAGCTTCAGTGGGGCAGGTATGTACAGTATAAGACACTGACTAGTGTTCAGTGGTCCTGATAGATTTATCAGAGCTGCATGCAGAGTACTGCACAGAGTTGGGTCACCAAGGGTTCAACTGAAGGAGCAGCTTGGAGCTTGGGGATGGCAGTTGTTCATGAGGAGGATGACTCCCTAATGTCTCGTACATAAGGCAGCTATGTGTCTAACTCTGGCCCACTGAAATAGATCTGTGAAACAGTCCCTTCCTATTCAATTTGATGGTCTTCGTGGTACAGTGTATTAGATTGTTATCACACTGAGGCGTACTAGAGAACATTTGATCTTGATTTGCTCACACATTCCTTTGCTCTTTGACTGATAATTCATTTTCCACCTGTGTCATAGCACAATCATTGACGCTCTGGCTTAAATATTCCTTTACTAGAATTCCCCTATGCTAATGCTACTGAGGGTCCACTGTGGGGGGAGAGTATCTTTGCTTATCCTTGTGGGAGGATGGGGGTTAGGGACTCAACTCTGGCTTTAATTAGCGAATTAAGACAACACCCTATCCTCCCTCTCTTCTTTCACCGGTGGCAGGGCTCTTCTCAGACCCAACCTGTGGCCAGGGGGAATCTGGGGTATGTAGGTTCATGGAAGGGTCAAGGGGTCACACTTTTCCCTCACTCTTCTGATAACCTGGTCAGGGCTCTCGAATGGACATCTGGAATGTTTTGAACCAATGTTGCCTCCTCCTCTTGCTTTATTTATCTAACTCATGACACGTCCACAAATACTGCTTTGTATGCTGCTGAAAAATCCCACATGGGATGGGACATTCTTTCATGGGGTGTCATGCCATCAGTCTTTATATTGTGATTCACTTATAGCACTCCTCTCTCTCTCTCTCCCGCTCTCTCTCTCTCTCGCTCTCTCTCTTGCTCTCAATTAAATTCAATGGGGCTTTATTGGATTGGGGAAAATCAACAATAAACAAAAGTGAGAAGACACAAAACAACATCAACAAAAAAATAGAAATGAACAGTAAGTATTGCACTCACAAAGGTTTCAAAAAGATAAAGACATTGTGTTGTGTTATGAATAGTAGGGGAAGATAAATAAACAGACAAAATATTGGTGGTATTTACATTGTTGTTCGTGCTCCACAGGTTACCCTTTTCTCATGCCAACGGGCCACATATCTTGCTGCTGTTATTGCACACTGCGGTATTTCGCCTAACAGATATGGGAGTTTATCAATGTTTGATTTGTTTTCAAATTATTTGTGGCTCTGTGTGATCTGTGGGAAATATGTATATCTAATGTCATACATTTGGCAAGAGGTTAGGAAGTGCAGCTCAGTTTCCACATAATTTTGTGGGCAGTGTGCACATAGCCTGTCTTCTCTCGAGAGCCAGGTCTGCCATTGGCGGCTCCCTTAATAGCAAAGCTATGCTCTGTACATAGTCAAGAATTTTGGGTCATTCATAGTGGTCAGGTATTCTGCCACTGTGTACTCTCTGCTTGGGGCCAGAAAGCGTTCCAATTTGCTCCATTTTTTGTTAATTATTTTCAGTGTGTCAAATAATTATATTTGAGCTTCCTCATAATTTGGTTGGGTTTAATTGTGTTGCTGTATTAGGGTCTCTCTCTCTCTCTCTCTCTCTCTCTCTCTCTCTCTCTCTCTCTCCCCACCCTCTCTCTCCCACTCCCACTCCCTCTCTCTCTCTCTCTCTCTAGTTCTCTTTATCCTCTCTCTCTTTCTCTTTCTCTCCGGTTGTTTTCTTAACTCAAGAGGCCAGCTGTCGGCAGGACACGTCTGACCCTGGATATCTCACAACCCTGCCGTTGTTTCACTGCTGGAGATGTGCGGGGAACGTAAACATACCATGCCACTAACCCAAACACACCACACTGCAAAGGACCTTTTTAGGCAAAACATTGTGGAAAGCTCTGTAGCATCAAGCGCATGGAGGGAGCAGGCTGGTGTGGATCTGTCAACCTCTCTCTCTCTTTCAATCTCTCCCTCAATTATTATCTCTAGCTTTCCCTCCCTCTCTCCTGTTTCTCTCTCTCTTTTTCTCTAGCTTACATATATGAGCATACAATACAAGCATACACACATCAATTCAAACACATACAGTTACAAAACCATAAACACCTACCTACTTGCTTCACTACTATTGGTAGTGATGAATTGATTGAGTTGAGAATGTGGAAGAGTGTGGTGGGTTCAGTGCCGCTGGCTCAAATCCCTCTACAGTGTACAGAGCCCCTGCAGTACAGGGGCAAGGGTGTACATCTCCTTCCCAAAACACAGGATTACATCCCAAATAGCACCCTATTCCCTATATAGTGCACTTCTTTTGACCAGAGCCCTATATGGGTCCTTCTCAAATGTAGTAGACTAAATAAGGAATTGGGTGGCATTTGGGACTCACTCGGGAACAACCAGGGGCCCGGGAAAAAGTGGTGATGACAGAATGATTTATTACTTTCAGATATGAAGCATGGCTGCTTCATGCATGAACCCCATTTACACACACACACACCACATACACACAATGCTCCATGCATGAACCCCATTTACACACACACACAAACACACACACACACAATTCTCCATGCATTATCCCCATTTAGAAAATTAGAAGAAAAAAAAACTCTGAAAGAACTTGTGATATTTCCCCCTGGAAATGTAAGTGGGTGTGAGGTGCAGAGGGCAGGGAGAGGGTGGGTAAGACTGGATGTCTTACAATCCTCGTGTAAACTAAGTGGTATGTCAGGCAGCCATCTTGGACTCATCACAACAAAATGAAGAGAGAAACCCCCACTAAGGTTCTTGAGTTTGGCTCTGTTAAAACTAGCTGCGCCTCAGGTCTGGATGGAGGACTTTATAAACATAGGGTTGCTTGAGACAGCTGAGGATTTTAGCTTACATTAACCTGGGATGATAGATTGTGTGTCTGTGTTAAATGTGTGTTATGCAGCTCACACTGTGATGTACTGTACAGCATGTCTGTGGGATAACACCTGTGAACATCAATCCAGCGCACCCCATGGGTTTAGCAACAAGGTGGTGTGTGTGTGTATGTCCATGCACACGTGTACAGTATGTGTACGTACGTGTGAAACATACTAGTAGAGGAAACCGCGAGAGAGCGCTAGAACAAGTTATAGGAGCGATGGAGTGACAAGGATAGAGAATAGGGATTAAATGACTGAATGGGGGAGGAAGAGGAGGTGGAGGGAGGGGACTAAGGGGGGTCAGTCTCTAGAGAGGAGTCTTGCGATTACTTACTCACCACTCTCAGTATGGAAGATAAAAGCGAATGAAAATGCATTTATATTCCGAGGCAGCACCAGCACCCACATCACTCTGGCTGGCTCATGTTTCATTTATCCAGCTCCCTTCCCTCCCTGACACGCACACTGGCAGGCACAAATAAACACACACACATGTATTTATACCTATGCACACACACACACAAACACATTCACACACACATACACACGAAAGCACGCACACATTGTTAACATAAACAATTTACATTTTTGTTTTATTCACAAATCCATGGCCATGTAGGATCAACCTGTTACTAGTCAGCCATAGTGACAGATACTATTAGTGCTTCTCTTACTCCCACAAACTGGACCCCTGTAACCTGCGATCCTCCTGCCATTAAGCATATATCTCATTCTCATTCACTCTTTCAATCTCTCTCTCCCTTCCTTCCATCTTTTCATCTCCCCCACTCGATTATCCTCCAATCACCCGAATTCCAGAGAAAGTGGTGTTGAGAAAAAACAGACCTCTCCTCTCCAACAGATCTCTCTATCTCCCTTTCCCTCTCTCTCTACATCTCCCTCTATTTCTCTCTCTCTCGCCCTCTTTCTCTCTCAGTGTCTCCATCTCCACTTCTCCTCCCTCTGATACACATACATACACACTGGAGGTCAGGGGGCCTATGCTATTGCCCACCTCAGAGATACCATTCACAGATTACATAGGATCTGTATAGATGTTATATTTAAGCAATAAGGCCCGAGGTGGTGTAGTATATTTAAGCAATAAGGCCTGAGGAGGTGTGGTATATGGGAAATATACCACGGCTAAGGGCTGTTCTCAGGCACGACGCAACGTGGACTGGCTGGACACAGCCCTTAGCCGTGGTATATTGGCCATATATCACAAACCCAGAGGTGCCTTATTGCTATTATAAACTGGTTACCAACGTAATTATATACGGTCTGATATACCACGGCTGTCAGCCAATCAGCATTCAGGGCTCGATCCACCCAGTTTATAATGGCCGTTATACAACGGGTGGGTCCAATCTTGATTGCTGATTGGTTAAAACCGCATTCCAGCCTGTGTCTATTCCACAAGTTACTACCGGTTAAATCTATGCATTAAAATGCCTATTTACTCTGTTTCAACTTACTGCGCAATCCACTGTGTCATCAGCCCAGCCAGGCAATTTATAAACTTGATCTCCACTATAAAAAGCATCTAGACATTATCTCACATTTCTTTTAGACTAACATTTTGTTTTCAACAGCGGAGATTTGTATATACCTTGCTGTCTGTGTCTCCGACATTTGCAACGTTGTTTCAATATTCCAATTCGATCTCCAGCTGTCCTATAGTAATGAACGTGCCAAAATATACTCCAAACACCAGCTTTTCGGGCATTATCACTTAATTATAAACTGGGGGGGTTTGAGCCCTGAATGCTGATTGGCTGACAGCCATGGTATATCAGACCATATACCACAGGTATGACACATTTATTTTTAGTTCTATAATTACCTTGGTAACCAGTTTATAATATTACCAATATACCACGGCTAAGGGCTGTATCCAGGCACTCCTTGTTGCGTCGTGCTTAAGAACAGCCCTTAACCGTGGTATATTGGCCATATACAACACCCAATCATGCCTAATTGCTTAAGTATACCACGCCTAAGGGTGGTTTATTCGCATGACGCGAAGCGGAGTGCCTCGATACAGCACTTAGCAGTGGTTTGTTGGCTATATATCACAAACCCATTAGGTGCCTTATTGCTATTATATATTGAATGTAACAGTAAACAAGTTGTGTCATACCCGTGGTATATTGTCGGAGATACACACGGCTGGAAGGCTGTTTCAGTATCCAGGACCGAAACTACCCGGTTTATAATAGTCATTTAATGGGAGTTGTAGGCTCCCTTTGCTGGATCACATATCACACTGGGATGTATGCTATCCATTGTCTCTCTGATTCGTTTGCCAGATGTGAGAGCGAAGGGCCCCTGAGCCACAAAGCTCTTTCATAGCTAATATTCCCATAATGATAGCCAGAGATGAGCCAACATAAAGATCCCAGAGATAAACCAACAGAAAAGATCTCAGATAGATTATGGCTTTCAGAAATTTCATGAATTTAAATACACATCCAGAAGACTTGTGTAACTCAGGACTGATACAGCATTCTATGTGAAATCAAAAACTCAGTGACCACTTAGCTACTTTAGCTTTTGGTAGAGATCCTGGAAAAGTCAAGCATCTCTTTGGATTTGCTAGTGCAATGCAGTGACCCAGAGGTCTCCAATAACCAGAGAAGGATTTACCTATGGCAGAAGTGGATATATTTCCCAGCACAGCAGCTCTATGGTTCGGCTGTGTCGGTGTTGCTGAGCTGATAATGTGTTTTCCTGCTGTTCCACAGGTCTTGCTTGGTCACATGATACCGTTGACCGTCTCAGACAGATGGATGAAGTGAAATAAAGAGTCAACCTTTATCTCCTCTTCAGCCCTTTCCTCATCTCCTTGATGCCCGCTCTGTGAAGGTTCCCAGGGGACTGTTTCAGGAGGAGAGCTTCGATATGGGAGAGTTGCTCTGAGGAAGAAACAGCAGTAAGTCTCAAATCTGATAACCACCACTTCAAACAACCACTTAAAGTCAGAGAATTGTCTTAAAAAATGGGTTTATCCGCTGATATGAACCATATTGTATCCGGCTTAAAAAAGGATTCTGAATGATCAGTGTCACGTGTGATTTGGATGATCCCCAAGAATCTAGATCTCTATTTTCTGATACATTTACCCACTTTATTCATCCCCACCATTGCTACAAGGCTGTAGCAGTGACATGGTCGTATTCCGATAATTACACTAATAAGGAGATACTTGCTTGCTGGTAATTCTACGTCCAGTTGTCATTAGGGTGGAAAGGGTGCATCTGATTGTGGCCTTCTGATGTCATCTGACTGGACTGTTGTAATACAGACCGTGGTGTAGTGGATATGGAATGTAGTGCGTACAGAATCAACTGCTGTCACAGACAATGTGTGAGGCACTTGGCCCTGTCTGAGAAGCTGATGCAACTAGCTGAAATAAAGCCAGTCAATTGTGACACTGACATCACATCACATCACAGGAGTTCAATTACCAAAGATAATATATATATTTTTATAAACAAATGTAAAAAAAATATTTCACCTTTATTTAACCAGGTAAGCTAGTAGAGAACAAGTTCTCATTTACAACTGCGACCTGGCCAAGATAAAGCAAAGCAGTGCGACACAAACAACAAAACAGAGTTACACATGGAAAAACAAGCGTACAGTCAATAACACAATAGAAAAAGGAAAAAAAAGGAAAAGAAAATAGAAAGTCTCTATACAGTGTGTGCAAATAGCGTGAGGAGGTAGGCAATAAATAGGCCATAGTAGCGGAGTAATTACAATTTAGCAGATGACGATGTAGAGATGACGATGCAAGTAGAGATACTGGTGTGCAAAAGAGCAGAAAAATAAATAAAAACAGTATAGGGATGAGGTAGTTAGATTGGGTGGGCTATTTACAGATGAACTATGTACAGCTGCAGCGATCGGTTAGCTGCTCAGATATCTGATGTTTAAAGTTAGTGTGGGAGATATAAGTCTCCAGCTTCAGAGATTTTTTACAATTTGTTCCAGTCACTGGCAGCAGAGAACTGGAAGGAAAGGCGGCCAAAGGAGGTGTTGGCTTTTGGGATGACCAGTGAGATATACCTGCTGGAGCGCGTGCTACGGGTGGGTGTTGTTATCGTGACCAGTGAGCTGAGATAAGGCGGAGCTTTACCTAGCATAGACTTATAGATGACCTGGAGCCAGTGGGTCTGGCGACGGATATGTAGCGAGGGCCAGCTGACTAGAGCATACAGGTCGCAGTGGTGGGTGGTATAAGGGGCTTTGGTAACAAAACTGATGGCATTGTGATAGACTGCATCCAGTTTGCTGAGTAGAGTGTTGGAAGCTATTTTGTAGATGACATCGCCGGATGTCATCTACGAGGATCGGTAGGATAGTCAGTTTTACTAGGGTAAGTTTGGCGGCATGAGTGAAGGAGGCTTTGTTGCGAAATAGAAAGCCGATTCTATATTTGATTTTGGATTGGAGATGTTTAATATGAGTCTGGAAGGAGAGTTTACTGTCTAGCCAGACACCTAGGTATTTGTAGTTGTCCACATATTCTAGGTCAGAACCGTCCATGGTAGTGATGCTAGTTGGGCGGGCAGGTGCGGGCAGCAAACGGTTGAAAAGCATGCATTTGGTTTTACTAGCATTTAGGAGCAGTTGGAGGCCACGGAAGGAGTGTTGCATAGCATTGAAGCTCGTTTGGAGGTTAGTTAACACAGTGTCCAAAGAAGGGCCCGAAGTATACAGAATGGTGTCGTCCGCGTAGAGGTCGATCAGGGAATCACCTGCAGCAAGAGTGACATCATTGATATATACAGAGAAAAGAGTCGGCCCGAGAATTGAACCCTGTGGTACCCCCATAGAGACTGCCAGAGGTCCGGACAGCAGGCCCTCTGATTTGACACACTGAACTCTGTCTGCAAAGTAGTTGGTGAACCAGGCGAGGCAGTCATTGGAGAAACCAAGGCTATCGAGTCTGCCGATAATAATACGGTGATTGACAGAGTCGAAAGGCTTGGCCAGGTCGATGAAGACGGCTGCACAGTACTGTCTTTTATCGATGGTGGTTATGATATCGTTTAGTACCTTGAGCGTGGCTGAGGTGCACCCGTGACCAGCTCGGAAACCAACTCAAAGACAAGACCCTGCGACACGATCACAGATCAGTCAATCTCATAATGACTTATACGATCACAGAGGGGACTTTTTTCTTCTGGCTTTTTTCACCATTGATCTCTGATTTTATAAGATCAAAGAATATGGATACAGTTGTGCTTTCAATCTACACATTGGCTTCATTAACCTTTACATATTGAGGAATTAAACAGAGTGCCTCGTGGGTGACAAGAGTGACAACAACACCCCCAGCTACAAACATCCACCCATCCCCTCTCTAGACATTCTCAGAGAGCACCTTTTATTCCATGAAGTCTTTGAAATGAAATAAAAGATATTGTGTAAAAAGGGCAGGAAGGGTACTGGGGATTCCTGCACTGTTGATGGTATGTTAAAGAGCACATGATATTAACATCCCATTACCATCCCATTCACCGACATTAACATGACAAGCTGCCTGAAGGGGGGGCCCAGTGCACCCTGGGATACCCCGGACACTAGAGCTCCTCCCACAGGTCAGTCACAGGGAGGAGGAGAGAAAAGAAGAGAGGAGAAGAAAAAAAATAAGAGAGAGAGAAGAGAGAAAGAGGGAGAAAGAAGTAGGGCTGGTGTAAGGGAAAAGGGTAGAGCAGGACAAAGAGAAAGTGTAGAATAGGCAGGGGACACAAAAAAGAGGAGTTTGAGTGGGCGGACTAACTTGAGGGAGAGACGCAGACTGAAAAGTGGTCTGAAAGGCATCTAGAGCTATAGGACACTGAGATTGTGTTATATAAACCACGGTTCTATGGAGAAAGTTGCCAACTGGTCCAACTGTGTATGCATTCACGTGTACTGTTTACACACAACCTCAAATGACAGACAATCTTTACTTGATTTCAAGACTCGCTAATACAACTAGTATTGCTAATATCTCTTGAATGAAATGTATTTAATTAATTACGTAGTAATAAGGACACTGTAAAGGCTTTCGTTTAAATCATGGAGATTTTAATTGTATTTTTCCTCTGTTCAGTCCTCCACTTATCCTACTGACTCATCTTACACAAACAAATCTCAGTCTTGCACAACACCACAAGTGTTCCCAAATTCATCAATATTTATCAGTCAACACCCTCTCCTATTGAAGTTTAGATTCTGGCAAATTTTGTAGCCAACCCCCGCCCTCTCTCGCTCTCTCTCTCCGCCTCCTCTCTCTTTCCCCCTCTGTTTTCTTTTTAGATGTTTGCCCCGAGGCCCTGGCCACAGTTCATACACGACAAAACACTTCTAGATTTTTCATCATTTGCTGACCCGCAGAGGTCACTGGGGGTCAAAGGGTCATGGGTAGAGGCTTTGACTGAATTGTGCAGTGGCCATTTTGGAGGGAGCGCAGAGCAGACCTTTTCTCTTTCTTGTCTCTTTCTTCTCTGTTCTCCTCAGTCTTCTGAAATCGGAGATGTGTCCTCCCTTCTCAATAAATCTTTGTCACTTCCTCAGTTGAACAGCGTTCATGTTCCAACTGAATTCAGGCCTTGGTCTTTACTTCTTCCATCCCTATTATTTTTCAATTTGGTGCCTTGATGTACCGGTATGTCTTTTCTATGTGAGGGAGTTAGTCCTTGGGAGGTAACACATGCAAATCATTTCTATCTGATACAAATGTGTGCCTAGACGGATTATCAGTGTGTGGCTGCCATGTATGTGTCTATGACTCCTGGAGACACCGTCTCCTCCTGTGTGAGTGTGTGGGTTAAGCTCTGAGTAGAGAGGGAACACGAGAGGCTTCCTGACGCCTGATCACTCGCAGTGTGAGTCTAATCATGGCACTGAGACGCCCCTGTGTGAGAAAGCAGAGAGCAGAGCAACACACTCAGCACACCAAGAGAGAGAGATGCCAGAGGAGGAGAGGGAGAGGAAGGGGCAGGAATTAGATAAGTGGTTCGAGTTTTAGAGAGGGAGGGAAGAATTGAGAATCCATTTTAAAGTTTCAGAGGCCATTGCAAAATAATCTGTGTATCGCTCTATGTTTTACTGTAACTCATATTGCTATGGGGCAGTTTCAGGACCCTCCTAAACCTCTCCCTGTCTGTCTATCTGGTGGATGGACAGAGAAATGTGCCAGGGAGCCCTGAGTGGAGCCAATCACAGTCTAAGGAGACGCAATGCGCCATTGGGCGAAACACATGAGCTGTCCTCCCAGGAATAGCCCTGGGTTCATTACTAGCTGCTCTCTCTTCCCCGTGCCCCTCTTCCCATTTTCCCTCTTCCCCCTCTCCCCTCTCCCTCCCACAGGCACAGAGGGGTAGAGGCTTGGGGCTCAAAGGGGGTAGGGCAACCTAAACATAGACCTCTGACTGGGGGGAGGAGAGGGGGTTGTGGGGGTGTGGAGGAAGTTCAAACGGCCAATTGTTTCTATACGAGAAACTTGACCACATGGTCATTAGTGGCATGATAAAGCTCAGTGGGAGTAGAGGATGTGTCCTAAACACTGCTGTAAATCTCTGCACTGAACTGTCATGCTGATGATGAGTACACGCATATGTGGTGATGAGTACTCATCTTTAGTTGGGGTCAGAAATAGAGAGAGAAGAGCACATGACAGCAGCTAACAATGCCATCCCCTTGGCAGAGGATGCAGCTAACAACTTTTCCCAAGTCACTACTCTACTTTAGGAGGAAGGATACATAAACTGTAAGTCAGTATGTGAAGTGTGCAAACTGTCTGAGCTGCAGACATGGACTAACAACGACAACAGCTAGCCTCCTCTGGGAAAGAGGTCACACTTCTAGTGAAGAGGAATACAAGTTTAGGACAATTACAAGATTATTAATTGGACAGTGTTTGCTCTGTGCTGCTCTGGGCTTCTCTGGGTTTCTCTGGGCTACTCTGTGCTTCTCTGGGCTACTCTGGGCTACTCTGGGCTTCTCTGTGCTGCTCTGTGCTTCTCTGGGCTTCTCTGTGCTGCTCTGGGCTTCTCTATACTTCTCTGTGCTGCTCTGGGCTCATGGACTGAGGAGGCACAGATATGTAAGCACCCACCCTTACATGCAGTTCAAGCGAGAATGTGGACACAAACACACACACATGCACACACGTACACACACACCAAAGAGAGAGAGACACACACAGATACACACACATACATACACCCCACACAGAGGGAGATAGAGAGAGAGATGCACACAGACACACACAAACACACGTTTATATAAAACACATACTGCAGTGACATTTATTTGGTGTGAAAGTCACACAGGGATGTGATTCCCTTGAGAGAAGAAACATGACTGGCTCATTCCTTTACTAATAAGATTACCATACCCTCCATCACTACCTTCATGGTGGAGGTGGAGAAAGGTGTCCGGAGGATGAGACAGGGCTGATTGCAGGGTGTTGGGCCTCTGAGCTGCAGGGGTTGCGATACCCCAGCAAGACTCAGAGAAGACAGAGATGGGATTAGAGATGGGATTAGAGATTAGGGCAGAAGACACACAGAGGTACTGCCAGGCAGGCTTCAATAAAGATATCATCTGTGTGTGGCATCTTTGGTTGATCTCTCTCTCTTTTTCTGACAGCCAGTCAGGCAGACACACATAACCTCCCCTGTTCTTACCAGAGGTTGCATTCTAAACGGTGTGCTCCGTGTCAGTGTGTTTGAGCAGAGTGATTTCAGAGGCTCACTCGAGGCACCTCACTGTGGCTGTGAAAGGCTGAGAACAGCTTGATCTCTGGAGCAGTAAGGACTCTATTCAATCTGTATTGCTGAAGCGTTAGATATGCACTAGAGATGTAAAGGTCATTTCCTATTGAGCCGACATCTGCAATGTTTACTGTGAATGCAGTCTCCACTAACACGGGAAATTGCCTTTAAATTTCAATCAAGCTGGAACGCTGAATTTCGAATTGAATAGAGCTCTAAATGAATACTCAACAAACCCTGGAATTCAACAGTTCACACAAGAAAGGCCTAATGGAATTAAACCCTTTAAACGGCAGAGCTTTGACTCCAGACCTTCTTATTTAGTCAGCTTGACAGGCAGATCAAGGCTTTGCTCCTGTGTTATGGCAACACGTGCTGGGTATAGAAACAGTAGGTTCAACTACCGGTCACAGGAGAGGGAGAGCGGGAGAGAGATAGAGGGAGATATAGAGAGATGTGTGTGTGAGGGAGAGAGAGAGAGAGAGAGAGGGAGAGAGGGAGTGTGTGGCTTCCCCCTTCCTCTCTACAATCCTCCCTCTTTCACTTCCTCTCTACATCCCTCCTGCCATCTGTCTCTCCCTTCCTCCATCCCTCTCTACTTCCCTCCATCCCTGTCTCCTTCCCTCCCTCTTTCCCCGATCCCTCCTTCTATCCCTCCCTCTAGCCCTCTCTCCCAGGGAGCTATTGTGGATCCCCAGGTCAATGGGAGGTTCTTCCTGCTCCACTGAGAGAGAAGAGAAGAGTAGTCTGCTGGAACGGGATGCCATGGCGTTTACAGCCCTGGGGTCATAAATACCTTGACTGTGTCAGCATTAGCCTAGTGTGTGTTCAGTTATATTTTTTTACTTACATAGGAAAGTCAATTTAGAACAAATTCATATTTACAAAGACGGCCTACCCCGGCCAAACCCTAACCCGGCCAACTGTGCGCCACCCTATGGGACTCCCAATCACGGCCGGTTGTGATACAGCCTGGAATCGAATCAGGGTCAGTAGTGACGCCTCTAGCACTGAGATGCTGTGCCTTAGACCACTGCGCCACTCGGGATGGGACATCACGCCCAGAGCATACACATATAAAGTTGAAGTCGGAAGTTTACATACACCTTAGTCAAATACATTTAAATTCAGTTTTTCACAATTCCTGACATTTAATCCTAGGAAAAATTCCCTGTCTTAGGTCAGTTAGGATCACCACTTTATTTTAAGAATATGACATGTCAGAATAATAGTAGAGTGGGTCAGAAGTTTACATACACTCAATTAGTATTTGGTATCATTGACTTTAAATTGTTTAACTTGAGTCAAACTTTTGGGTAGCCTTCCACAAGCTTCCCACAATAAGTTGGGTGAATTTTGGCCCATTCCTCCTGACCGTGTCACGATCTTCTTTATTGACGGACCAAGACGCAGCGATGCTTCCAATATACATATTTATTTATGACACGTAACTGGGAAAATAATAAACGAACGAAGATCGTAACGATGGCACATGACAATGACTAAACACTAAAGCTAATACCAAACAATAACCCACAAAACCCTAGTGAACACTACAAACATATATATGGTTCCCAATTAGAGGTAACGACAAACAGCTGCCTCTAATTGGGAACCATTTCCCCAACATAGAAATACACCACATAGAACAGAAAAAACCCTACACCAAAACCGAAACTAAATACGCCAGCCTGTCAACTCAGGCCTGGACGTGACAGACCGAGCTGGTGTAACTGAGTCAGGTTTGTAGGCCTCCTTGCTTGCACACGCCTTTTCAGTTCTGCCACAAATTTTCTATAGGATTGAGGTCAGGGCTTTGTGATGACCACTCCAATACCTTGACTTTGTTGTCCTTAAGCCATTTTGCCACAACTTCAGAAGTATGCTTGGGGTCAGACCCATTTGCGACCAAGCTTTAACTTCCTGACTGATGTCTTGAGATGTTGCTTCAATATATCCACCTAATTTTCCTTCCTCATGAAGCCATCTATTTTGTGAAGTGCACCAGTTCCTCCTGCAGCAAAGCACCCCGACAACATGATGCTGCCACCCCGGTGCTTCATGGTTGGGATGGTGTTCTTCAGCTTGCAAGCCTCCCCCTTTTTCCTCCAAACATAACGATGGTTATTATGGCCAAACAGTTATATTTTTGTTTCATCAGACCTGAGGACAATTCTCCACAAAGTACGATCTTTGTCCCTATGTGCAGTTGCAAACTGTAGTCTGGCTTTTTTATGGCGGTTTTGGAGCAGTGGCTTCTTCCTTGCTGAGCAGCCTTTCAGGTTATGTCGATATTGTCACGATCTTCGAGTGGGACAGACCAAGGCGCAGCGAGGCATCCAGTATACATGTTTATTTAACGAACGAAACAACTGGGCAAAATGAACGAAGATCGTAACTTAAACATAGACTAACAATACAAAACAAAGCTATGCTACCCACAAACCCCAATTGAAAACTACAAACATATATATATGGTTCCCAATTAGAGACAACGACACACAGCTGCCTCTAATTGGGAACCATTCCCCAACATAGAAATATATAACCTAGAACATAAAAAACCCTACACCAAAAACAAACTAAACACACCAGCCTGTCTTCTCAGGCCTGGACGTGACAGATATAGGGCTCGTTTTACTGTGGATATAGATACTTTTGTACCTGTTTCCTCCTGCATCTTCACAAGGTCCTTTGCTGTTGTTCTGGGATTGATTTTCACTTTTCTCACCAAAGTACGTTCGTCTCTAGGAGACAGAAGCGGTATGACGAGCGGTATGACGGCTGCGTGGTCCCATGGTGTTTATATTTGCGTATTATTGTTTGTACAGATGAACGTGGTACCTTCAGGCATTTGGAAATTGCTCCCAAGGATGAACCAGACTTGTGGAGGGCTACAAAGTTCTTGGCTGATTTCTTTTGATTTTCCCATGATGTCAAGCAAAGAGGCACTGAGCTTGAAGGTAGGTCTTGAAATACATCCACAGGTACACCTCCAATTGACTCAAATGATGTCAATTAGCATACCAGAAGCTTCTAAAGCCATGACATTTTCTGGAATTTTCCAAGCTGTTTACTTAGTCAACTTAGTGTATGTAAACTTCTGACCCACTGGAATTGTAATACAGTGAATTATAAGTGAAATAATCTGTCTGTAAACAATTGTTGGAAAAATGACTTGTGTCATGCACAAAGGAGATGTCCTAACCGACTTGCCAAAACTGTAGTTTGTTAACAAGAAATTTGTGGAGTGATTGAAAAATGAGTTTTAATGACTCCAACCTAACACGGAACACAAACCGGCTGCGTGTGCCATTGTGTGCCATTGTGCGCCATTGTGTGCCATTGTGCGCCATTGTGCGCCATCGTGCGCCATCGTGCATACATGTATTTTGTCACCCCACACCAAACGCGATCACGACATGCAGGTTAAAATATCAAAACAAACTGAACTAATTACATTAATTTGGGGACAGGTCGAAAAGCATTAAACATTTATGGCAATTTAGCTAGCTAGCTTGCACTTGCTATCTAATTTGTCCTATTTAGCTAGCTTGCTGTTGCTAGCTAATTTGTCCTGGGATATAAACATTGAGTTGTTATTTTACCTGAAATGCACAAGGTCCTCTACTCCAACAATTAATCCACACATAAAACGGTCAACCGAATCGTTTCTAGTCATCTCTCCTCCTTCCAGGCTTTTTCTTCTCTAGACTTTTTATTGCGATTGGCAACTTTCATAAATTAGGTACATTACCGCCACTGACCTCATTCATCTTTCAATCACCCACGTGGCTATAACCAATGAGGAGATTGCACGTGGGTACCTGCTTCTATAAACCAATGAGGAGATGGGAGAGGCAGGACTTGCAGCGTGATCTGCGTCACAAATAGAACTGACTTCTTTGGCGCGCGCGCGCGCGAGCAGTGTGGGTGCAATAATTGAATAATATGGATTTCTAAATTTCTTTTGCAACGCTCGTGCACGCGACGCGAGCGGTGTAGTCAGCCTGTAAGTATATGTAAACTTCCAACTTCAACTGTATTTACTTGAATGTACAATACCGTGGGATATGCATCAACAGCAACGTTGGGAGAATCGTCTGCATTATCATTAACAGCAGTATATTTCCTCAGTGAAAACAACGTACTGAGCAACAGTCAAATTGCCTTTTTTTACCAAATTACCGTACGACAGACTACGTATTCACCCTGCACACCCTAATTGACAAACAAACCAAAACAAAAGCAAAGTTTCTCATGCTTTGTTGATTTCAAAAAATATTTAGGCTCAATTTGGCATGAGGGTCTGCTATACAAAGGGATGGAAAGTGATGTTAAGGGAAAAACAAACAACATTATAAAATCCATGTAAACAAACAACAAGTTGTGGTCAAAATTGGCAAAAAACACACACATTTCTTTCCACAGGGCAGTGGGGTGAGACAGGGATGCAGCTTAAGCCCCACCCTCTTCAACATACATATCAACGAATTGGCGAGGGCACTAGAACAGTCTACAGCACCCGGCCTCACCCTACTAGAATCTGAAGTCAAATGTCTACTGTTTGTTGATGATCTGGTGCTTCTGTCCCCAACCAAGGAGGGCCTACAGCAGCACCTTGAGAACAAGGCTACCTAAATTCTATCAGCATATTGATTGCAGCACCAGCGCGGTGCTGGCCCTCCCTTCGGCAAATCCGACTACGACTCCATCTTGCTTCTACCGCCCTTTAGGAAGAAACTCAAACAGGATGTACCCGTGACTAGAACCATTCAACGATGGTCTGACCAATCGGAATACATGCTTCAAGATTGTTTTGATCATGCGGACTGGGAAATGTTCCAGGCAGCCTCATAGAATAACATCAATCTATACGCTGACTGTGAGTGAGTTTATAAGGAAGTGCATTGGAGATGTTGTACCCACTGTGACTATCAAAACATAGTGGCCCGAGTGGCGCAGTGGTCTAAGGCTGTGCCACTAGAGATTCTGGGTTAGAGTCCAGGCTCTGTCGCAGCCGGCCGCGACCGGGAGGCCCATGGGGCGGCGCACAATTGGCCCAGCGTCGTCAGGGTTAGGGGAGGGTTGGCCGGCAGGGATATCCTTGTCTCATCGCTTCACTAGCGACTCCTGTGCCGGGCCGGGCGCAGTGCACACTGACACGGTCGCCAGGTGTACGGTGTTTCCTCCGACACATTGGTGTGGCTGGCTTCCGGGTTGGATGGGCATTGTGTCAAGAAGCAATGCGGCTTGGTTGGGTTGTGTTTCGGAGGACGCATGGCTCTCGACCTTCGCCTCTCCCGAGTCCGTAAAATAAAACCTACCCTAACCAAAAACCATAGATAGATGGCGGCATTCGCGCAAAACTGAAAGTGCGAACCACCGCATTTAACTATGGAAAGAGGACTGGGAATATGGCCGAATATAAACAGTGTAGTTATTCACTCCGCAAGGCAATCAAACAAGTGAAATGCCGGTACAGGGACAAAGTGTGGTCGCAATTTAACGGCTCAGACACAAGATGTATGTGGCAGGGTCTACAGGCAATTACGGACTACAAAAAGAAAACCAGCCACGTCACAGACACCAACGTATTGTTTCCAGACAAACTAAACACCTTCTTTGCCTGCTTTGAGGATAATACAGTGCCACCGACGCAGCCCTCTAAAAAGGATTGCGGGTCCCCCCCCCTCTCCTTCTCAGTGGCCAACGTGAGTAAGACATTTAAACATGTTAACCCTCACAAGGCTGCTGGCCCAGACGGCATCCCTAGCCGCGTCCTCAGAGAAAGCGCAGACCAGCTGGCTGGTGTGTTTACAGACATATTCAATCACTCCCTATCCCAGTCTGCTGTTCCCACATGCTTCAAGATGGCCACCATTGTTCCTGTACCTAAGAAGGCAAAGATAACTAAACTAAATGACTATCGCCCCGTAGCACTCACTTCTGTCATCATGAAGTGCTTTGAGAGACTAGTCAAGGATCCTATCACCACCTTACCTGCCACCCTAGACCCACTTCAGTTTGCATACCTCCCAACAGGTCCACAGACGATGCAATCACCATCACACTGCACACTGCCCTATCCCATCTGGACAAGAGGAATACCTATGTAAGAATGCTGTTCATCGACTACAGCTCAGCATTCAACACCATAGTACCCTCCAAGCTCATCATTAAGCTGGAGGCCATGGGTCTCAACCCCGCCCTGCGCAACTGGGTCCAGGACTTTCTGACAGGCCGCCCTCAGGTGGTGAAGGTAAGAAACAACAGCTCCACTTCGCTGACCCTCAACACTGGGGCCCCACAAGGGCTAAACAGCAATCACTAATTCAGAGAGGCTGCTGCCTACATAGAGACTCAAATCACTGGCCACTTGAATTAATAAATGGATCACTAGTCACTTTAAACAATGGCACTTTAATAATGTTAACATATCTTACATTACTCATCTCATAAGTATATACTGTACCTTATACCGTCTATTGCACCTTGCCTATGGCGCTCGGCCATAGCTCATCCAATATGTACATATTCTTATTCCATCCCTTTAGATTTGTGGGTTTTAGGTAGTTGTTGGGGAATTGTTAAACAAATCCATTTTTGATAAACTTCCATATCTATTGAGTGAAATGCCACAATGTGCCTTCACAGCAGCAAGATTTGTTGCCACAAGAAAAGGGCAACCAATGAAGAACAAATACCATTGGAAATACAACCCATATTTATGTTTATTTATTTTCCCTTTTGTACTTCAACTATTTGCACATTGTTATAACACTGTACATAGCCATAATATGACATGTGAAATGTCTCTAATCCTTTGGAACTTTTGTGAGTGTAATGTTTTCTGTTATTTTTTTATTTATTTCACTTTTGTGTATTATTTATTTCACTTGCTTTGTGAATGTTAACATATGTTTCCCATGCCAATAAAGTCATAGAATTGGAAAGAGAGAGAGAGAGAGAGAGAGAGAGAGAGAGAGAGAGAGAGAGAGAGAGAGAGAGAGAGAGAGAGAGAGAGAGAGAGAGAGAGAGAGAGAGAGAGAGAGAGAGAGAGAGAGAGAGAGAGAGAGAGAGAGAGAGAGAGAGAGAGAGAGAGAGAGAGAGAGAGAGAGAGAGAGAGAGAGAGAGAGAGAGAGAGAGAGAGAGAGAGAGAGAGAGAGAGAGAGAGAGAGAGCAAGCAAGCAACATTGATATCAATGTTCTCACGCCTGGCTCAGACACCTGTGCATATATAAAACTCCTATAACCACAGGTCTACTGGATACAGTTCCATGCAGCTGGCACAGTAGCCTTCCATGGCCTGAGGTCTGACACACTATATTGATGTACCATATTGCCCTGCCTCAGCTGCTTTCAGCCCCATAGGCTAAGGATAACACTAGCAATGTCCCAAATGTCAAAGTAGTGCACTAAATAGGATACAGAGAGCCATTTGGGACTCACTCACTTTCTGTCTGCTGAGAACAATCATAACCAGTCCCAAAGAGGAGACAGGGAAACCGCAAATCTCTCTAAATGATCAGCTAATATCCCTGGCATTCTAATGAGAAGGCTGCTACTCCACTTGGACTGACAAGGCCTGCAGGTTTTCTTACAGTATTATCAAAATCAGTCTCCAAAAACTAATTCAACTCTGCATTGGAAAATGAGTAGCCATCTTCTTATTTATAACATGTCTGTATGGTCTGGCCCTCTCTCTCTCTGTCTCTCTCTTTCTGGCGTCTCCACAGAGTCCTGTTTATCTAGTTGTGTTTATTTACTGTCTCTCAGTCAGATGATACTGACATCTGTTGCTGTGGGGGATCCTCGTGGCTAGTGTGTGTGTGTGTGTTTATGTGTGTGTGTGTGTGTTCTCACATGGGGGGAGGACCAACACCAGGCCCAGGCTAGAGTTTTGTTCTTCTCTGGAGGTGTTATGCTAATGGTGGAGGGGGTGACAAGCTGCGGGGAAGGGTGGTGCTGCATGGGGGTGGTCACACACACACACACACACTGGTGGGGAATGAGATTCCTTTGGTCCCCCCTCTCAAAGTGCTCGTCCCCCTTCGGCTCCCATCTGCTGTGACAGAGGTAGACGTTGAGTGTGAATGACAAACACAGCCAAACATCCACAGACACCCGGCCGTTCATTCGAGCTCTGTGAGAGAGAATGAGAGAGTGAATGAGGGACACCATCCCCCCCATGCTACCTCTCCTCTGGCCGTCTCCAGAAAGCCCAGTAAAAGTGCAATAAACATGCAATAATTTTTAACATTTTACTAAATAAAATCTTACCCTGGCTCAAATTTGAATCAGGTACTTTGTGTTGTGCCCAGCACCATTCTCTGCCCCTTCGCTATCCCTTAAGTGGATAGAGAGAAAACAATAGACATTTCCCTAGACAATTGAATTAGACTCATATCAGGCCATGGGATCTCCATGCCAAAGAGAGCCCTGTTTACATGCTAATGTAATGCAGGGCCCCAGAGCTCCAGTCCCTGCAGGTGTGCATCACAAAACACTGAGGCCTCCTGTTCGTATAATAGCCTGTTTCCTCTGAGATAATGTTTTGAATAGGATTAAAATAATGAGGTATGCATTGGGCTTTCAATGACTCAATTTGACACCTGCTGTCATTGGATCCCCCCGTAGGGACAGATCGAAATTTACTCAGGGGGAAGGTTGGTCCTAAAGGGGGCTCAAGAGTGGCACGGCGGTCTGAGGCACTGCACCTCAGTGCTAGAGGCGTCACTACAGACACCCTGATTCGATTCTAGGCTGTATCACAACCCGGCTGTAATTGGGAGTCCCATGTGGCGGCGCACAATTGGCCCAGCGTCGTCCGGGTTTGGCCTGAGTAGGCTGTCATTGTAAATAAGAATTTGTTCTTAACTGATTTGCCTAGTTAAAATTATTATTTTTTTTAAATAAAAAAGGAGGGTTGTCAAACTTTTTATTTTTGCTTTGGGAAGGGCTGGGTGTTTTTTTACTGGGCACAGGGAAAGGTAGTTTCCTTATCAACAATGATTTCACTTACTTTTGATATTACCCTAATAAAGACACGTAAATGTGGCTCATTTGGCCAATGTCCCTCGTTTATTAGTTGAGCAGGCTGTGCCAGGTCGGATCTGAATGCATATGGATGTCTGGACGAATTTCTCAAATGTCCAGTAAATTAAAATCTTCCCTGACATGTTGTCCAGCGATGGAAACCTAGCTATAGACCCCTTAAAGACTCTGGCAAGTGCGCTAGGCCAGTGTCATTTTGATTTTGCATGCACATCATGGTTCTCCAGCAGCCCTAAAGATCTAAAGAATAAGCTACCAGCCAAACAAGCATGTAAGAAGTGTACTTAAACTCCCCCTTCATACTCATCTGGAGGTTGAGAATGTTTTTCTCTCTATCTCTGTAATGTGTCTCTATCTCTGTAATGTGTCTCTATCCCTGTAATGTGTCTCTATCTCTGTAATGTGTCTCTATCTCTGTAATGTGTCTCTATCTCTGTAATGTGTCTCTATCTCTGTAATGTGTCTCTATCCCTGTAATGTGTCTCGATCTCTGTAATGTGTCTCTATCTCTGTAATGTGTCTCTATCTCTGTATTGTATATGTATTGATGTAAAAAAAAAATAGGGACTACAATGGAATTAAGTCCCAGACTTTATTGTCCAATCCTGGTCACTTTTAAAAATCTTTGTGTATATATGTATTTTTTTAACTGACAAATAAAATCAATCAATCAATCCAAACTGGGCAGAGGCCAATTTATGAATGGAAAGAGACATCTGTTACAAAACACCAAAAAGGTTAATGACATTTGGAGATTGTCAAGCCAAGCTTTTGATTCTGGGAAAGTCTACAAGGTAGGGATGGATGCATTTTCTGTTTGTCGAGATTGACATAGTTTATTCATTGTGGTGTTGAAAACACAAACCATGATATTGAAGTCGGTATGCTTTGTTTATTGGTCTCGTGGTGTACTGGCACAGAAACCTGTTGGTTGAAAATTTGTTGGATATATTTTATATATTTATAAATATGGTATCAAAATGTTGAAAATCTGATTTCCTCCTAGCTGATCATTGCCTGCAGCCGGCTCTGATCGTAGTGTAAGGAAACAGGTAGGGAGATTGAGCTCGTCTGTGGTGGTCGGCAAACACTCAACCTGCATGGCATCAACTGCGTCACAAAAGCATGCTGAAGTGGCAAAGTCGACATCCAATTAGTGTTATTTTTGGTCGTAAACATTATTTATTAATATTTAGCATACCTGGCGTTATCATTGTAAGACTTTAGTGTGCTTTCTAAAAGGCACCCTATAGTCCATTTCTTTTGATGCTATGGGCTCTGGTCAAAATGTGTGCACTACATAGGGAACAGGGTGCAATTTCAGACGCAACTATGGTATTTTACATCTGGGAAACAGAGAGCAAAATGGAAGAGCGACTCCTGCCTTTAGTTTCCTTACATTCTCTGACTGCGTTTGTAAGGAAACACTCTATCTCCTCTATCTCCTTTGTCTGTGTCTGTAAAAACGCTTGTCTTCTCCAGCGTCTTCCTGCAGTCTTCCATTCCTGTCTTTCCTGTCCTCCCTGGCTATCTCATACTGCACTCTGCTTCTCTATCTCCCGCATACTACGCTCTCTGTCTCTCTGCAGATCTGATCTCACATTTTTACGCCTCCTGGAATTCCTAAAAACATTTCTGCTCCCCCCCACCCACCCCAATCCCTTCCCACCACTCTTCCTCCAGTTGTGTAACACTGTGTGTGATTTTATGGACATCTGGCAGGGATGGAAATCAGACATGTCTCCTTCTGGGGGAAAAAATTGATGACCAGCTTGTGTAATACAAGCTAAATTACTCAAAATACACAAAAGACAATAATTAATCCAAATATTGTCATAGCAATCATAATTTTCATTGGATTGAGAAAGAGTTTACATAATGGAAGAGAGGTGGGTGTAAAGATGGAGCAATAGAGCGAATGAGAAAATAGACAAGACAGCGATTGAGTGGGAGGCAGGGCATAAGCCAGGGAGAGACCATTTATCTATTCCCCAGTGGTTGATAGCTGGCAAGGCGGAGCGGAGGAAAAGGACATGGTGCTGGGGGGAGTCTGTCCCTGTGGAGAAGGGGTCAGTGTGGATGCTGTGAGGGCTTGACCACGCTGTGAGGAGTTGAGCCGGTTGACCACGCTTTGGGACCAGACCTCTGCTCCCAGACCCAGAGCATATGGTCCCTCTCACCACTGCCCGCAGGACTGTTCACACACACGCCTGCAAGTCACATGTGCTAAGCAAGCAACTGTTACTGAGTGAGGCAGCCAGGGTTCAAGTTCACCATCCCAGGCCCTTCCTCTATGGTTCTCTGGTTTAGTATTGCTTTAGCCTGACTGGTTGGATCCGGTCTAGTGCTGTGTGAGTCTGGATGGTCCCCCAATGCCTAGTGACACCTCAGCCAGCGGGTGACTTTAACGGGCCAAATGTGAAGGTGTTTGAGTAGGGAAGTTGAAGGGTTGGACACCTAGGAATACTCATAGGATGTTTGTCAGGGGGAAGATGGTGTTTGGGCATGGAGCATCCCATTACATTGTCTGGCCTTCAAAGGAGGCTGAGGGTGTGAGGTGGATTAGGGGCTGTTGAATGTCGGAAGCAGCTGCCAATCATCAGTTAGGGACATGTCAGTTAGTGGCGGCTCAATAAGCATAGTAAATCACATTAGATCAACATCAGTTTGTTAGACTAGGTTTATGTTACATAGTAACACATACATCCCCCATTCTGGAGAACAACTTGTTTGAATAGGAGTCTCACCTCACCGTCGCGGTTGGCTGTTTTATTCTCTGTCTTTGTTGTAGTTATAGGAACATTTGTCTTTATCGGCTGTAAACTGTTCGAGAGCTGGCTCAGAAATACTATAGGCTCCGTGGCACAGAGTGATGACAAGCTAGCTAGGTGTCATGTGCCCAAGTGGTGGTTTGGCACCTTAGTCCCCTGTGCTTGTCACACCTCTCTGTGAACTGGCAAAGCAACACTTCCATTTGGATAAGTTTTCGCTCAAATAAACACAATAAATCCTCTCCATCTGTGTGAATGTGTGAGTGTGTAAATGTGTGTGTGTGAATGTGTGTGTGAATGTGTGTGTGTGTGTGTGTGTGTGTGTGTGTGTGAACTTCTCGATAAAACTGTCACCCACCTGTGTACCAGTGCAGTCTCAGGGGGACGACATGCATAGCTTGTAGTGTCCCCTAGTGGACAACAGATACAGTGCTCTCAGATGCCTGTTGGGAACAACTTAATTCAGGGTAAACCCTCACTCGGGGGGGTGAAGTTCCCCTAAGTACCGATGTAGGATCAGCTTTCCCTCCCCCAATCCTAACCTTAACCATTAGTGGGGAAAATGCAAACCTGACCCAAGATTAGCATCTAGGCCCTAGAGGCAACTTCACCCTACTCAACCCTCAGACTAGGGAGAAAACGCAAGACATGTGAGACACGCACGCACACACACCTTTTTCTCTGCCCTCTCTCTATCTATATCTCACACACACAAAGATGCACACACACACACATTCCGTCTTATACCAGCCCAGTCCTGTGTCTTCAGTTTGTTTTACAGTATACTACAGTTAAAACATGAGGTAGTGGTAGATTACATACCAGCTGAGACCCAGCAGCAGTCAGTCTGCAGAGGTCCAGACTTGCAGTCTTAGAGGAGAGATGGTCAGTGTGATGATAGTGGACGCAGTCTGTACGACTGGAGGAGCCTCCTTAAGAATGTAGTCACTTCACAAAACAACAAGTTGCCATGATTCAAAAGTCTGTATAAGTTCATGAGAGAAAAGGGGAGGATGACGGGAAGGACGAAATCCATTTACAACAATATACACTACATGACCAAATGTATGTGGACACCTGCTTGTCCGACATCTCATTCCAAAATCATGGGCATTAATATGGAGTTGGTCCCCCCTTTGCTGCCATAACAGCCTCCACTCTTCTGGGAAGGCTTTCCACTAAATGTTGGAACATTGTTGCGGGGATTTGCTTCCATTCAGCCACAAGTGTATTAGTGAGGTCGGGAACTGATGTTGGGCGATTAGGCCTGGCTCGCAGTCGGCATTCCAATTCATCCCAAAGGTGTTCGATGGGGTTGAGGTCTGGGTTCTGTGCAGGCCAGTCAAGTTCTTCCAGACCGATCTGACAAACCATTTCTGTATGGACCTCGCTTTGCGCATGGGGGCATTGTCATGCTGAAACAGGAAAGTGCCTTCCCACAAAGTTGGAAGCACAAAATTGCCTAGAATGTCATTGTATGCTGTAACGTTAGGATGTCCCTTCGCTGGAACTAAGGGGCCCAGCCCAAAACATGAAAAACAGCCCCAGACCGTTATTCCTCCTCCACCAAACTTTACAGTTGGCACTATGCAAACCCAGATTTGTCCGTCGGGCTGCCAGATGATTCATCACTCCAGGGAAAGCATTTCCACTGATCCAGGGTCCAATGGAGGCGAGCTTTACACCACTCCAGCCGACACTTGGCATTGCGCATGGTGATCTTAGGTTTGTGTGTGGCTGCTCTGCCATGGAAACCATTTCATGAAGCTCCCAACGAACAGTTCTTGAGTTGGTAGTGAGTGTTGCAACCGAGGACAGACGGCGGTGCCATTCTGTGAGCTCTCGTGGCCAACCACGGAGCTGTTGTTGCTCCTAGACGATTCCACTTCACAATAATATCACTTACAGTTGGGGCAGCTCTGGCTGGGCAGAAATTTGACAAACTGACTTGCTGGAAAGGTGGCATCCTATGACGGTTCCACGTTGAAAGTCACTGAGCTCTTTATACTGCCAATGTTTGTCTATGGAGATTGCATGGCGGTGTGCTAGATTTTATACACCTGTCAGCAACAGGTGTGGCTGAAATAACCTAATCCACTAATTTGAAAAGGTGTCCACATACTTTTGTATATATAGTGTAGCTTGTAAGAGAAGACAACAAATGAAATATAATATGTAGACGTGCAGGCAGTTCTATATGTATATATCAGAAAACAACACACAATATCATTACTGCAACATTTATTGACTCACACACTCCTTCACTCATTCTCACGAAAACACACACACACATTTTAAAAGCAAGCCGCACCCAAGTATAGTACAATTGAAGAGTGGACATCACAATATTGCCGAATGAAAAATATGCTATATGGAGTGTTAATGAGGAAGTTTCATGGTACAATGCAAACTTAATTACAGTGTGGACACAACTGTCCCAGTCAATCTGTTGCAGGGATACCCACCTGCATGCTGTGCAAAAGAACGATCATGCTCCACAAGGACCTGATTAACATAAGAGGTATATAATATATGCTTTATGCTTATATGTTTTGGCAGTACAAAATAAAACACTCATTTGCAAAACTAACCCATCGTCATCATTGAATCTCAGTGTACATTTAGGAAGAGGGAGAGAGAGCATAGTGAGTCCAAGGAGACGCTCTGAGAAGGAGAGGGAGGAGGAGGAAGAGGAGGAAGAGGTAAAACAGCCGAGGAGGAGCCGGAGAAGGAGGAGGAAGCAGGAGAAGGAGGAGGAGGAAGCAGGAGAAGGAGGAGGAGGAAGCAGGAGAAGGAGGAGGAAGCAGGAGAAGGAGGAGGAGGAAGCAGGAGAAGGAGGAGGAGGAAGCAGGAGAAGGAGGAGGAAGCAGGAGAAGGAAGCAGGAGAAGGAGGAGGAAGCAGGAGAAGGAAGCAGGAGGAAGAGGAGGAAGCAGGAGAAGGAGGAGGAAGCAGGAGAAGGAGGAGGAGGAAGCAGGAGGAAGAGGAGGAAGGAGGAGAAGGAGGAGGAGGAAGCAGGAGAAGGAGGAGGAAGCAAGAGGAGGAAGCAGGAGGAAGAGGAGGAAGCAGGAGAAGGAGGAGGAAGCAGGAGAAGGAGGAGGAAGCAAGAGGAGGAAGCAGGAGGAAGAGGAGGAAGCAGGAGAAGGAGGAGGAAGCAGGAGAAGGAGGAGGAGGAAGCAGGAGAAGGAAGCAGGAGGAAGAGGAGGAAGCAGGAGAAGGAGGAGGAAGCAGGAGGAAGAGGAGGAAGCAGGAGAAGCAGGAGGAAGCAGGAGGAAGAGGAGGAAGCAGGAGGAAAAGGAGGAAGCAGGAGGAGGTGGCTTAGCAGGAGGAAGATGTTAAGGAGTTCTGAGCTTCCTGACAGTTCTCTTAGACGTTGCGTAGCTTTCCGTTGCCACCAACAACAGACATCAGGTCTCAGATATAGAGTATATACAGAACATATAGTACTTCTGACGTCATCTAATATGTGATATACCAGGTACCATTCAAACCCTTCCTCTTCTCTCCTGTATTCTGACAACATGGGAACTCTGACTGAGTAATACTGGGTGGAGTCAAGAGCAGAGGATGTTGGTGGTGTAGGTAAGTGTTGTGTGCGGAGCCTCATGCCTCTCCATCTTGATCAGATGGTGGTCTAGCCTGCAAGCAGGGCTGGAGGCCTGGGGGTAGGGGCCAAGCCCAGGGGGGTAGAGGTCCATTATCACCAGCACTTAGCCAAGGGCACCAGCTGGGACGGTCTGATCCTTCGACTGGGACTAAAGATATCCTTCACCTCTGTCTCCAGCCTCACTCCGGGGACCTTGAAGACTGATACAGCTGAGAGAGCGGGGGAGGTAGAGAGGGGGAGGTTTGAGAGAGAGAGAGAGAGAGAGTCAGGTGAAAAAGTTACTAAGCCACCTTACCAACAGTAACAAAAATATAAACATCTCCCACACTGACTCCTGGAGAAGCCTTATAGGGCAGTTGGTCTGACAGATACCGATCATGGCAGCTCAGACAGCTTAGAACCTGAACGCCACCGCGCCCTCCTTCCAGACTTACTGGCTACTAGCTGGGACGTGATCAAGGGGCCTCTCATAGGCACCTGATGTTGGGTGTGGTCGTCCACAGTCCAGCTAAAGCCCCATCCCTAACAACTACAATGACTTCTCTTCTGAACACTTGATGCTGCTCGCCACTGTTCCAGTTATATTGTGTGAAAGTAAAAGGAATACTCATTACTACTAGCCTGTTTCTAGGCCTTCTCACTTCTGCCCTGCCGAGACATGGCATCATTAAAATAAGTTTGTTCATCCTGTAGAGAACCTTCTCTCCCCGCGCTCTTTCACTTCTTAGTTGCGCTCTTTCGCTCTCTTCCTCTCAGTTGCTGCTCTTGCTCCCTATTCTCCTTCTCCGCTTTGTTCATTGATGTCTCTCCCCTACTGTCTCTTCTCCCTGTCTGGGATGCTATGCAGAGTACTAGCAGTAATGGTGGCTCATTATCGAAAGAGCAGAGTGTGTGTCTGTGTGTGTGTGTGTGTGTGTGAGTGGACGTGTTTAACTATACTTGTTGGGATAGTAACCTCGGACATTTTGCTGGTCCCCCACAAGGTCAAATGCTATTTCTAGGGGGTTTATGGTTAAGGTTAGAATTCGTGTTAGAATTAGGTTTAGGGTTAAGGTTAGGAGCTAGGGTTAGGCTTAGGAGTAAGGGTTAGGTTTAGGGTTAGATTTAAGGTTAGTTTTTGGGTTAGAGTTAGAGTACGGGTTAGGGGTTAAGGAAAATAAGATTTGGAATGGGACTGAATTGCATGTCCTCACAAGGTTAGCTGCACAAGACTGTGTGTGTGTGTGTGTGTGCTCCTGGGCGTGCATCTGCCAGCATGTGTATGTGGGACACATTCAGCTGGAAGCCTCCTGCTTGACCATATCAGACACTGGATCCCATCTAATACAGTCCTACATTTCACTAATAACTATCCTAGTACTCCCTTTACTCTTCTTCTGTTCACTGAATATTATTTCTATGGCCTTGAAAAACACATCTATGTTTAAACCAAACCAGGCAGACTGTCAGCGAGATAGACAGACAGGTGGAGAGAGACTTCAAATGCAACTTTGCTTACTTATACATGCATTTTTCTGATATATATATATTTAGCCACCCGAGAGCTGTGGAGACAGTCTGATCTTTTCAAAGGAGCCATCTGTGCTCACAGTAGGAAGCTCGTGTCTTTAATCATGCGTCGGATGGGTAGACTGTTTAAGTGACAAACTGCACTGGAGTTTAGTGCAACGGAGTGCCAATCTCTCTCACTGGGAGGGAGAAACTGAGAATATTGATGGGGGGAGTCAGAGGAGGAAAATGTATGCACATAAATACGCACACACACGTACAAACACATGCTTAGTCTCCCACATGTCTACACACACACACACACACACACTGCATTATGCATCACGTGACTGTTATTGCTATGACAAAACACACATTCTTATTGCATAGATAGTTTGATATGTTATGGGTTTTATTGAGGTGTAGTGACACACACACCCACACGTACACACACACACTCACTGTCTCGTAGCTGCATGATGGGGGGCGGTAGCGTGTTGAAATAGGGGTGCTGCAGTGCATCATGGGCCGAGATGCGGTCTCGTGGGATGGTCATCAGAATCTGCTGGGCCAGGTCCTCTGTCTTATAGGGCAACTGGGACAGTCTGAGGGGCAAGCAGACAGGACTATTAGAGACACACACACAGATGGACAACCCCCACACATACTTTATGTAAATTATTTTACATCCATAGCCATTAGACATATAACAACAACCCAACTACACTTCTCAGTCATTTGCATTAATTCAAGTAAAGTTTCCCTACTGGCATGCATAGCTCTGTACCCCTCGCTTTGTGTGCCTCCTCGCTGTCCTACCAAGCAACTTTTATTTCACAATGTAATTATCTGCTATTTCTTTGTGTGTTTTTCTGACAGTGTCCATGTATTTGGAGAAAATAGTGTTTGGTCCCAACAGGGGGTCTAGTTAATTAAATCCATGGCTAGAACAAGAGAGAGAGGGGGAGATGGGTGGGGGAGAGGGGGGAGGAGATGGGTGGGGGAGAGAGGGGAGGAGATGGGCGGAGGGGGAGAGATGGACTCCCATTCATCCATCTTGAAAAGACCTGCATTAAAAATCACACCATAACTCCCCTGAGTCTCGCTCAAACACCCGTTTTCCTTTTTTCTCTCTCTGAGCCTCCCCCTTTTTTCCCTCCCGCCCCCTTCTCTCTCTCTCTCTCTCTCTCTGACTTTGATGACCATGAGGATTCTCTCTTTCTTATCCCCCGCTCTCTCTCTCTCCCTTATTCACTGTCTCTCATAAAAATCCATTAGATCCATATTCCTAGCAATGTGTTTCCCTATTTAAGACTAGACTGCATTAGTGTGTTATAGACTGTCGAGTGGGTCTCATATTTGTTATGACAACGAGTCAGAGACTACTCCAGACATCCTCTCTCTCCCATAACCCGACTGTACCCGTGTGTGTGTGTCTGGCCCCCCCTGTGGGCTGGTACAGGAGCAGAGCTGTGTTGGGTCAGATGTCATCATGTTGGTAGGAAGGGGGAGGAAGGGGGAGGAAGGCGGGAGGAGGAGGGAGACGCGCCTGGCCAGACAAAGAATCTCCTGTTACCACAGGGCTAACTGCCCACCTCTGGCCCACCCTCCCCTCCCCAGCCAGAGGCAATGGAATGGGCAAACACACACGGCCGTCCAAAACGGAGTTGTTCCATACTCTACACTATGTACACATGTATTCAAACTACCTTTACAGTAACTTATATACTGGAGCGGGAATTTGTATCAAATGTTCACATTTGCAGGTTGCTGAGATACATTATGCAAACATGCACAAGTTAACAGATCTGAAAGACATACTAAACACATTCACAAACTCATAGTATTGACAGAATACTGAACAAACTGATTTCCCCTTACCTTTTCCAAACATTCCTGAATTGCTGGGGCTCACATGGTTGAAACCATTCTGTAGGAAGAGGAGAACAGCACAAGCAGGTTAGTTAGGAAATGTTTGGCCTGCAACTATGGCTGCAAAGGCATGCAAGATGGAACAGTGATGTGGTCAGCCCACAGGACACTAAAAAACTCATATCTGTGTAAACTTACGGTAAAGTAGGCCTGTTCTCTTTGATGATTAATGCTACAGCTATGGTATCCTGGCGTCGAGACTAAGTGAAACATGCTTTGGCACTACTGATCGCAATTTGTGGTTTCTGGGCCCTAGCGTAGAGTTTTAATGAGAGTGTTTTAACGGTTGGATAGCCGATGCTTTGGACAGCCCCGATGCTCCATGATTAATTAATAGTCAACCATGGAGATTAAACTGTTCGAAATAAAAACAAATTTTTTAAAGAAATGTATGCGCTCAGTCTCTCCTCCAGGGTGCTACGGTGCATAAACAAACATACATTTTTAGACAAGCATTCTCTATAGTACGGGCTAGCTATCGCTTTCCCCTGGCCAGTCAGGTCACTGAAGGAATATTTTCCCAATATTTGCCCTCTTCCCTTCTTGGCCTCTCCCTGTTCTGTGCTGGCCACCCGCTCTGCCCTGTTGAAAGCTGCCCAGGCCTTTATCTATTGGTCCATTCAGCTCCCACATCTGGAGAGGCCCAGCGGTGCCAGCAGCAGTCAGGGGGCCAGGTAGGGAGCTAGCCAGGAGGGAGAGAGGGGGGAGAGTGGGGAAGGGGAGAGGAGGAGATACCTAAGGTCATGCCCACACAAGGACATCCAACATGGGTGTCCTAAAACACCACAGTAACGTGCATGTGCACACGCACACACGCCTGCACTCGCTCCCACACACACCGTCCTCCCACCCCCACCCTGCTGTTTTCCCCCTATGTCAGCTCGTTCTCCATCCCAAACACAGCAGATTGGTACAATATGTTTGAGTCTATAGCTGTCAGATACAGAGGTTCTAAGTCCAGCAATCCTTCATGCCCAGATTGCCCCCTCACACACACAAGGCAGAGAAAGCTGTCTGGCTCACCCTCCTGCCTGTGTGTGTGTGTGTGTGTTAGAGCAAGTGAGCTGGAGTTGGTGCTTGCGCTAACGCTCCATGTGCTTACATACTGCTCAGCTAAAAACCGCTCCGGGCTCACAGGGACAAAAAAAAAGGCCACACCAAATTCGCTCCATTCATTAAAATCTCAATTTAACCAACACCCATCTATTTTTGTGACTACCTGGACCTACCGATTGGTTTTTAAGTATTGAAACCAAACCAAGTATTTGAATAAACATGAAAAGGTGAATGTAAGAATGTCATATTAAACAGCATATAAACACTGTAAATAGGCCAGGAGACAGACAGGAAGCCTAAGAAGGAACGAAAATGAATTATTTTGGTTATATTATTTCAATGATTTCAAGGCTATAGCCTACAAAGAAATACATTGTGAAGCATTTGTTAGTGCGACACAATAGGCTGGTAGGGACATAAAGCGCTCAGCATTTAACAACATGTTGTTGTATTGAATCATTATAGTCTATACATTGTGCATATATAGGCTGTGACTTACTTAGAATGAAATTAAAGCATTTTTAGAATTCATTTTTAGAAACATGAGTTTGGCCAGTCTGTGGCTTCAGGCTCATGCGATGGTGCCTGGAGAGCAGGCCAGCAGCTGAGAATGTCCTCTCCACACTTGCAGAACAATAAGGGATGCTAAACACCCTTTTGGCCCTTCTTGCCAGGTCAGGCAGAGATACAGAGTTGTGTTTCATTTTTTATAGGTAGGCCTAAAGATTTAGTCAAAATAACAAAATGAAAACGAAAAGCTCCTTGAACGTGGGAATATGCCAAGCCTATTGGGCCAAAATCAATTATGGCCTATTGTATAGCTGATAGAACGAAAATGAACAAAACGTTTAAGTTTATAAATACTTTGCTACAATGACACACTTAGTTATCTACCCACATATTTCCTTTCTTTTAGCATGTGCACATAGCATGCTTTTGGGATATGTCTTTTCAGATTCCACAATGATAGTTGTGGATACTAAATCATCGCACTTCCTCTCTTGCTCTTGGTAATCCTCTTTGTAAGTCACCTTGATTTAGCACCTGTTGTGTTTTATCAGTTTCTTTCTGAAAATATTTAGGGAACTCCATGACAGTAGCTAAAGCATGGGGCTGTAGCTGCACATAAGTAGACTACAAACGCATGCTGGGGCGGCCATGCCCTGAGCTCGTAAAGTGAGCGCTACTGGAGCGCAATTGGAGCGGGCGAGAAGACAGACGCTCCAGCCTTTGAGAATCTCGCTCCACGCTCCAGTCAAATTGGGCACGCTCTGCTCTTCGCTCCGCTCCAGCTCCACTCTGCTCACATACTCTAGTGTGTACAAGCATCTGCCTGTCTTGTCTGTCTTGTCATCTCCCAACCTCACCGCTCTGTTTGCTTTACACATATTTTATACAGAACGTTCTCTCTTTTTTACTGCCAGACCTTTCTACTAGCCCATCTTCTCTCCCCATCTCATCACCCCCAACCAATGTCAGAGCCCTTATTGAACTGCATGGGGCAGCGCAGACAGGACCCACTGTGTAGTTTGGAGATTAATCTATGCATTTATTCAGCATTTATGAATCTTATGCTTATTTATTAATGTTTGCTGAGGAACTTTAAGACTTTAACAGTCTGAGGTTTTGAATTCCTATGGGTCTTGTAGGGGAGGAATTAGCAGAGACAGAGAGTAACCCATATTTTCTACAGCTGCAGCGCAACACACACACACACACACACACACACACACACACACACACACACACACACACACACACACACACACACACACACACACACACACACACACACACACACACACACACAGTCTTGTATAACTAACCTTGTGGGGACACACAATTCAGTCCTTCAAAATGCTATTTTCCCTAACCGATAACCCTAATGCCAAAATCTAACCTTAACCCCAAAACCTAATCTTAATCCTAGCTCCTAACCCTAACACTAATTCTAACCTTAACCCTAAACCCCCTAGGAATAGCATTTTAACTTGTGGGGACTAACAAAATGTCCCCTGTTGGTCAAATGTTTGTTTGTTTGTTTACTATTCTTGTATAGTATAGTATAGTTAAACACACACACAAACACACACACACACAGTCAGCTGTGAAATATGTCACCCTCAAACTCCCTTTGTAGCCCATTACTGGAAGAGTGGGAAGAGGCTGACTCAGGTTCAACTCAGCATGAGGTTTAAATCTCAGGGTCGGATGGAAGAGTATAAAGGACTGACAAGTACACACATCTGGGTATGGCGTCGTTGAGCATGGTTTACAAGGTGAAAGTGAGAGATCAGCATAGGCGGGTCAGAGGAGTAGAGCTCTGTCCAAAACCACACAGTCTGGAGGTCCATTTGAAGGTCTTTGCCGTTCCTGTCATCATTCTCTCTCAGACCAAAGAGTTAACTCCCACACATAGCCTTCACACTGACTCCTCTCGCAGGTGTGTTTGTCGGCCACACGTCATGCATCTCAACTCTCTTGAACCACAGTGCTTTAGAAAGAGCTAAAGTACTCTCTTCCCACAGCCGTCTTAAATGCCACGAGTCTGGAAAGCAAAAGTAGTACCATAGACAAATAGGCCCACAGTCCCATACAGCCACAATAAAAAATTATCTTATTGACTAATGCTGCCCTCTAGTGGTTAGGGATGAGCCACACAGCAAACCATGAGTCTAGTCTGCTGTGGTTTATGTCGTGCTTTATTAAGTGTGTAGATTAGAATGAAGATTACCCAAACTAATCTCTCCCTGACCTTTCTCTAACCCAATGGGAATGACTGTATTTTCTCAGCAGCACATAGATTGGATTATTGTAATAGTCATGAGGGAGGAGGAGGATGAAAGGGATGAAGACCTGGTCTGAAGTTGGGCAGCTCGTTCACTTCTGGCCACGTCTCCTCAGTCGGGACTCCTACAACCTGCAGACAGACAAAAAGGGTCCAGAGTGAGCCATCAACCGCCATCTCTACTCGTTTTTGTTGATCTACACTCTTAGAAAAAAGGCTTCCAAAGGGGTTCTTTGTCTGTCCCCATAGGAAAACCCCTTTTGGGTTCCATGAAGAACCCGCCGTAGAAAGGTTCTACCTGGAACCAAAAAGTGTTCTTCAAAGGGTTCTCCTATGTGGACAGCCGAAGAACCCGTTAAGGTTCTGGATAGCACCTAGAGAGGATGATGCCATTGAAAAGAGTGAAATGGGATCCTACTCACAGCCCATATTTTCTGCAGCTGCTCAAAGACGTCTGCCACCCCTGGAAAGGCTGGCGTCCCCTGAAGCATCTCAATGAAGATGCATCCAGCTCCCCTGGAAGACAACACAGGATTGAGAGAGTCATTCAATAATCAGTGAAAAGAGAGAAGGACGAGACATCATTCTTCAGTACCTCATAATCGGCACAATAAGTGAACTAATTTGGTAAGGTTTTGTATCCTAAGCAGTCTATTCATAGAGGGCAAAACATAGTGTAGAAAAAGCGGATGAATTCAAAAATGTATCCTTGGTAAAATATTAAAACCTTCCAAAAGATACAACATGAAAGCAAATACCTAGGTTATGGCCAACACATTTAATTATTGCTATTAAAATACTAACCCTGTTGGTACATTTCTTAGTCCTTAAACAACATGTGGTCCCAATCTCTTCTATTTGGAAAGGTCACATAGAAACCTGCCCAGATATCATTAACATTAATGCACAGGATGGTTTATACCAACGCTTATGCTATTCATTAGTACAAAATTCCTTTAACTCTGGGGGGAAATAATATTTTGCTTAGGAGTGCAACCCTAAACGTTTGTTTTTCAGTATGGCACCAAAACATCGTTAGACGAAGGCCAAGAGGTTAAACTCTTCTGAACACGCAACATTCTCTGAGCCAACCTGAGGTAACTCACTCTGTAGGAGAGTACTAATGGCAACACTAATGACAGCAACTCTAACACCACCACTGATGCCGCGTGTTCAAAACAACTGGGAACTGGGAACTAGGAAATCTCAGACTTCAGTGCGTTCAAGACAACTGGGAAAAAAAACAGATCCGACGAGGAAAAATATTTTTGAACGGTCATCCAACCCGGAACTCCAAGTCGGAAAACTCGCGCATCTTCCTAGAGCTCCGACTTTCCGACCTGAAGATCACTGACGTCATGATTTGACCACGGTTTTTACCGAGCTCCCAGTTGTCTTGATAACACCATGACACAGTGGTCTAAGTAGTTATGTCATCTCTAGAACAGTGTGGTCCAGTGGTATTCTGGTGTTAGTCTAGTTCAATGCTGGTGGGTTCAGATCTGTCTGCCCAGTGGGAAAAGGCTGACTGAAATGACATTATTGGAACCTTGCCTGCAGGGTGGTTGGTTATGGAGGATGTTCAGTATGTCTCCAGTCCACTCAATATGTCCAGTCCACTCACCAGATGTCCAGAGCACTGGAGTAATCAGTGGAACCCAGGAGGACATCAGGAGGCCGGTACCACAGAGTCACTACCTCAGACGAATAGGTCTGGCACGGGATGGACTTGGACCGGGCCAGCCCTAGTGGATACAGACGGAAACATATAGTTATAACATGAATACAATACCACATATAACATAGACATAACACCACCTGTATACATGACCAAATAACACATTATAAAGAGAGAGTTGTAAACAGAGTTCCACCATGTGGAGCTAACGGTACATGTGTGGGTTAGGGACTGTACACTTTTAAGTGCTCCTGAAGAAGCCACCATAGGCTTCTTCAGAGGATAGTTGGACAATGGACTAGCAGGAACCTCAGAGGGTGTGGAGGGGTTGGCTAGGGTTAGGGTTGAACTGGGACGTGGACATGAAGCTAGGGTTAGTGTTGTGGTTGAGGGTTAGGGTTGAACTGGGATCTGGACATGAAGCTAGGGTTAGGGTTGTGGTTCAGACTAGGTTTAGGGTTGAACCGGAATGTGGACATGAAGCTAGGGTTTGGGTTACCGAAGTCGGCCAGTTTGAGCTCCCCCAGGTAGCTGATGAGTAGGTTCTGGGGTTTGAGGTCCCGGTGCAGGATCCTCCGACCATGGATGTAGGACAGACCCCGCAGCAGCTGGAACATGAAGATCTGATGGACATACATACATACAGACACACAGACAGACATGCAAGAAGAGTATGGTCAATGGTGAACAATTAAAACAATTGAAAGAGCAGAGGACATATTTTAGGGTGAGAGGGAAAAGGTATGGTATGTGTTGAGGTTCTGTTCATCGAAATATTGAACTTACCCTGACATTGTAGGAATGCAGCCCCCCTGGGTGCTGCTTCATATACTCAGCCAAGTCTGTTTGTACGTACTCAAAGACAAATGTGAGTGCCTCTTTGGTGTGGATGATGTCATGGAGCAGGACAATGTTGGCGTGTTTCAGGCCTTTCAGGAGGGAAGCTGGACATGACAGACACAGAGCTAATGCTAATTCCCTTTGTTCACAGTGGAAATGGAATATGAGAAGCACATGCAATTCTCCTAAACATGCTAATGCTAACATCACTTCAGTTCATCTCCCGGGGGTACTCTGAGACATCGAAGTATCCATCCTGTTTTGCATGTACAGTATGTGCCTACTGGAAAAGCTCTCACCCTCTCGGATGGCAGTGAATGGAACGCCTTCTTCAGTCTTCATACGGATCACCTTCAAGGCCACCAGGTGCCCGTTTATCCTGAGGGCAGAGTAGAGGAGAGTAACAGAGTGAACACCCCACAGCTCAGTTATGGTGAGAAAATACAGGCAAATACAGTAATACAGGCAAATACAGTCATCTATTATAATTTATAACGGAGAGATACAATTCATGACCTCAGTAAATGTCAAGAAAAACTTAAACGAACCTCACCCTCCCTTTCTGCATTGCTGCCAACCAATCAAATCACATCTCCCACCCGACCGAAAAACTCTTTATCTTGGTGCAGCTGTGGCTTTTGGCAGCTCTCTGCCTGGTCTTCTGGAATCTGACTTTATGAGTTAATAAAGCTCTCTGTCCTGAACACTAGCATAACGTCACCAAAGATTTATATAACTAAAGCAAGACAGACCACAGCCTGTCGTTTCAAATGGGAACAAATTCGTCATAGTGGGCAGAGCCAAGCACAAGCTAGCGAGATCCTATTGTCACGTTCTAGCATTCATTTGCATATTTCCATTAAGGAAAGCCTACTCTGTGAAGTGCGCGTGTGCAATAACTAAATTCGCCTTCTAAACAATGCAGTTTTTATAAACTTTGGCAAAGGGTAAAGTCTACAAAACTTAGTCCACTCTATTCGTAACAGATTATAATTTTGGGAACCATAAACTGTATTGAGATGTTTACCAACCACCCAATAGATCCTCACAAAAAACCTTGTCCTTCGTCAAACGAACAGCACAGCGGACCAATAGGGTCAGTCAAATCAAGACCAGCTGACATAGCGGTTTAGTTTGTAGGGATAATATAAAAGATGTGTCATATACGAACGACTACACTGACCTTTCGGATGTTATCAGGGTGGGTGACGTACCTATTGAGCTGTTCATCATGGTTGAGTTGTGCGGATGTCTGGCTTATAGCACCTCTACTGACTTCAGATTCCGCTTGCTCTTTGGGGTCAAGGTCGGGTTACTGTATAAGCACTTGATGACAACTGATTGATTGATACTGACCGGCTGATTCCCTTGTAGACAGTAGCGTATGTCCCCTCCCCTATCTTCTCCAGGTTCAGGTAGGAGTTAGCTGTGCCAAACTGTAGGCCTGTTTGCTGTGAGGACGGAGAGGTAAGGTGCTGACCTCAAACATTTACAGTACATCTTCATACTGACAGAGTGAGGTAACTGCAGGTACATTCCAATCTGTTTGTACTATCTTGCCCACTCCTAAAGTCATTGTCACACACCATAGTAATCATAAAGGTGCATCAAAGCTGGGACAGAGAGACTGAAAAATAGCTTCTATCTCAAGGCCATCACACTGTTAAACAGATATCACTAACACAGAGAGGCTGCTGCCTACATACAGACTTGAAATCATTGGCCACTTTAACAAATGGATCACTAGTCACTTTAATAAGGCCACTTTAATAATGTTTACATATCTTGTATTACTCATCTCATATGTATATACTGTATTCTATACCATCTATTGCATCTTGCCTATGCCACTCTGTCATTGCTCATCCATATATTTCTATGTACATATTCTTATTCCATTCCTTTACTTAGGTTTGTGTGTATTAGGTAGTTGTTCGGGAATTGTTAGATTACTTGTTGATATTGCTGCACTGTCGGAACTAGAAGCACAAGCATTTCGCTACACCCGCAATAACATCTGCTGACCATGTGTATGTGACCAATAAAATGTGATTTGATTTGATAACAGATCTGGGACCAGGCTAATCTTCCAAGTGCTCACCCATTGGAAGTCCTGATCAAAACTCTTTCCCCCCATAGGGTCACTGTTGCTGCGTCCTCTCTGGACAGTCAGCCTGCGGACCTGCAGCGTATGGAACCAGTGAGGCTGGGGCTTGGAGTAGGACGGGTCTGCCTCATCCAACTGGCCAGGTGAAGGAGAGAGAATAGAGAGACAGACAGGAGAGAGTGGTGGATGCAAATAAACACATGGCAGACAAGAGAGAGAGAGACAGAGAGACAGAGAGACAGAGAGACAGAGAGACACAGAAAGACAGACACAAGAGGCACTATGAGGAGACTGTTATGGGTTGAAAAGTTTCTCAGCCTCCCCACCAACTGTAGCTAACAACATGAAATATACAGAGAACACTGAGCGTACAAAACATTAAGAACACCTGCTCTTTCCATGACATAGACTGACCAGGTGAATCCAGATGAAAGCTACGATCCCTTATTGATGTCAGTGTAGATGAAGGGGAGGAGACAGGTTAAAGAAGGATTTTCAATCCTTGAGACAATTGAGACAAGGATTGTGTGTGCCATTCAGAGGGTGAATCGGCAAGACAAAAATGTAAGTGCCTTTGAACGGGGATATGGTAATAGGTGCCTGGCGCAGTGTCGGGAACTGCAGGTTCCCGTGTGTATCAAAAATGGTCCACCCCCGAAAGGATATCCAGCCAACTTGACACAACTGTGGGAAGCCTTGGAGTCAACATGGGCCAGCATCCCTGTGGAACGCTTCTGACACCTTGTAGAGTCCATGTCCAGACAAATTGAGGCTGTTCTGAGGGTAAAACGGGGGGGTTCCTAATGTTTGGTATACTCAGTGTAAAAGTCACAGTAGAGTACAGGACGTTTCAATGTGAGCTGTGCTGATACAGAGGCCTGTGATGTCCCATGGGAAGAGCATCATCCATCACCTCACCACCGTCAGGGTCTACGCTATTCAATGGAATTGCTTTCCTCTGTTCTTGTCGACGGCACCTTTTTCCAAAATACATTTGTTAGACACAGCAGAATGTGTGTTGTGGATTCTCTGAATGTTGGACAGGCGTGGGCAAAGAAAAAGAGCTCACATCCCTCCAGGGCCTAGAGAGACAGGCAGCCCGCTGTTGCGATGACACATCTATTATTGTAACTGGCCATCTTGTAGCTAGTCAGCTAGAATACATTACCCACCAGCTTTGTTTACAACTTTGGCATCAAAACAAAAAACTCACAAGCTAGCTGAAAGAATCCCTGGCTACCTGAGAGAAAGAGTTACTATCAATGCAGAGGTAGTGGTGTTTTCCGAGAGAGAATTCCCCGTCAGGAGCGTTTCACTGAACCTATTTGATGTGTGCACAGGGCACACTGACAGACAGAGAGATATTCCTGAAGTCACGACAACATTGACATCATGCCTCTCAGTGTTAGTGTGATAATCCAAGGACGCTGACAGTAATAACACAGTGGCACCAGCCATCACCCTAACCAAGCCTGCAGAATCAGACACAGACACACACACGCACACACGCTCACTGCTACCTCAGCAGACGGTAAGGACGCGACACTCCTGCTCTTGGGAGATGGGGGCTCCTCCTCCCTCCCCTCCTCCTTCTCCTCCCCTCTTTCTCCATCTTCTTCGACCTCAACACAGCACCAGCAGCAACTCCGGACACACACAGCAGCCATGGCCCTGACCCTCCATCTCAAATCCTCCATCTTCCTCTCCCACTTCCTAGAAACTTTCTCTCTCCTCCCTCTCTCGGTCTCTCTTTCTTTCCTGTTTTCGGTGCGGCGAGTTGGCGCTGAAGCTCATATGACTAGCATGAGTCTGGCTCCAATAGCACAGTCCCATGACCCCCTCCCTATCCCAGTAGCAGAGAAACAGAAACACCATGGAACTCTACCTAATTTGAACAAGAGTGTCCATTCAAGTCAGCACAAGCTGAAGAAGAGAGGACGAGTGTGTCTCGGTGTGCGCGTGTGTTTGTGTGTGCAAAGAGAGGAAAGGGGCAGAGAGGAACTCATAGAGGGAAATCTAATTTGAGTGTTTCATACAAATGAACGTTCTATTTCTGTTCCATTTAGGGGTTGATGGAAGGGGGAAGGGGTTCTGTCTCATTTCCTCTACACACCACCGGAGGCTTCTCTCTTGTCTTCTTCTCTTGGATTTCATTCAATGGAATCCCAAATATGTGCATGGGGCATTCCGAATGTAATACATACAGTGAGTGATTGATAGAATTCCTCCATTATCTCTCAACCGCCATCGCTCATTGCTCATCCACCCCTCCAGAAAGTCTTGACGTGCAGAAAACACAGTTTGAGGTCTAACGCAAGCTCGCTCCAGATCCACTCCAGCCTGTATGAGGGTGAGGTGTGAGGACTGAAGAGGATTGCGTGTGAGAGGAGAGGCCAGCGGGTGAAAACAGACTCCCACAGAGTCGCCATAACCTGCCAATCTGAACCACTAACAGCTGTTATTCTCTGTGGTTCACTTTCCCCCGTTTTCCTAAAAACAGGTTTTTTCCCTCAAACATTTTCTTAACTGCATACAGTACATAATACTTCTGTGCGGGTTTTGGAGGACACAGGGAAGTTAATACCACCACATAATGATGCTTTTTGTGAGTGCTGAGTGGTCCACGTAGGGCAGCAGCAAATGGGAATTAGCTCCATAAAGAGTATAATTACATTTTTAGTAGTAGAGGACAGGACAGAGTAGGATGTAGAGCTCAGAGGCTATTTTTGTCTCACTTTCTTTTCAGAGACGTATAATGTAGAATCTCACGGTGCTCTTTCCGCTATGGGGAGGAGACAGGACTTAATGGCCCTTGAAATGAAATGCCTCTCCAACTTCAACGTGACAGCGGGAGCAACGCTGAGTGGTGGTGGTGGAGTGTGTGTGTGTATGTGTGTCTACAGCATCTCTCTCTCTCCTCCCTCTCTCTCTCTCCCTCTCTCTCTCTCTCTCTCTCTTGCTCCCTCTCCTTCTCCCACTCTTCTCAGCAGGGGGCAGTGTTGACTATTCTGTTCATCTTCTCTCTCCCCAGGAGGGACGGTGGACTCCAGAGAGAAACAGAGAGAAGGAACAACAAAGTCTGTCTAACTGTTGTGATACATAGTCGAATCTGACCCTTAAAAATAGTATTTCTTAAGTGTTTCAGTCACAGACAATAACATAGGGTATCTTACCTCCTCATATCCCAGCTGTCTTTGCTTCAGACCTGCCAGGAACAAAAGACAGAAAGCGTGAACACTTGTTAAGAACACTAGGATAGAACACTGGTTAGAACACTAGGATAGAACACATGGTTAGAACACATGGTTGGAACACTTGGTTAGAAAACTTGGATAGAACACATGGAAAGAACACATGGTTGGAACACTTGGTTAGAAAACTTGGAAAGAACACATGGATAGAACACATGGTTGGAACATTAGGATAGAACACTTGGACCAAATAATTTGGACCAAACCATAAACTTTAAGATCCTGTGTTACAAGGATGCTACAATGTCTACTGCTGCTATCGTTGCTTTATAATGCTGAATTCAGCTGAAGATATCATTTACCGTTACAGTTTTTCTCAGTCGCTTTGGTGCATTTCTTAAGATCAAAAGTGCAATTCTTGATACTACTTGTACAAATTCCAAATCATCTAGTCATGTGTACATCATTAAAGCAATTTCTTATTCCTTTGAACAAATTGCAATTGCTTTTGTACATATTGCAATTGATAATGTACAAGTGTCAGCTTTTTTCCACATTTTCAATTGCTCATGTCATGTTGATCAAAATATAGTAGATGGATCTCTGTTGAATAGTCTTACCCCTCAAAACATCTAGGCATTAGTTCCTTGCATAAGCCATTACATGCAAAATTGTTGAACTATTTGTCATAAACTGTCAAGCATAGTTTTACACATTTCTATTAGACCTTTTGTACAAAAACGTGAATTGATGAATCGTGCAGGTGAAATTGACCCTCACTCATGAAGGAATGTAAAGTGTTAGGTCAACCAACAATCAACCAGTTGTCTAAATTGCTCAAAGGTGAATCTCATGAAGAATCAACTGGCAAGCATATATAGACAGACCACAACACAGAGTTGCAATTTTCCAATAATGGATGGACCAGGAAACGAACAGGGTCAACAGCCAAGAGGAGGAAGAAGAGGAGCAAGGATGCGTGGTGGAAGGCAAAACAGAGGAAGAGGCAGAAGAGGACATAGGCGCATATCTGATGACATAAGGGCCACTATTGTAGACCATGTTGTCAATCATGGCCTTACAATGGCTGAGGCGGGTCGAAGGGTGCAGACGAATATTGGGAGATCAACCGTGTCCTCAATAGTTCAAACGTTTCGAAGAGAGAACAGGTATGTCCACCAATGTACAGTGCACTGTTACTGTATATAAGCAGTATACTGTATACTTCCTACAATGCTTCATATTACAGTAGTCCACTTGTATTTCACAGCATACAGAAATATACTCTATACGGATACATACTGCACCTTACATGCACCCACCTGTATGTTTTACAGTAAAATGTGTGTTCGCATAGTTTTTGTCTATGTGAAAGTGTGCGATGCATCACTGCATTTTTCCCCACATAGGACTGCAAGATTACCTCAAACCGGTGGCAGAGGACGCCTTTTCACACCTCAACAGGAGGAGGCTATTTGCACCATGGTTCGAGCAAACAATGCCATGAGACTCAGGGAAATACAAAGGACCATTATAGAAGACAACGATGTCTTTGAAAACATCCATACGGTTAGCATCTCAACCATCGACAGGGTGCTGCATAGAAACCAGATGAGTATGAAACAGCTGTACCGTGTGCCATTCCAAAGGAATGAGGACAGAGTTAAGGAGCTACGGTACCAGTATGTACAGGTAAAACATATATCTATGTAACTACTTTACAGCAACATTTTATAGTGATACATAGTACAGTAGGCATAAACTGCACACATTTCCATTGCTGTGGAAGGAACATGCAATATATGTACATTTTATGTCACTCTTCCTTACCAAAACAAATTCAACTGTGTGTTCTGGGATATAGCGTATAATGGAGTTGGAATCAAGTGAACCCTCTCACAACTTTGTATACGTGGATGAGGCTGGCTTCAACCTGACCAAATGCAGAAGGCGGGGTCGGAATATCATCGGTCACAGAGCTACTGTGGATTTGCCAGGCCAACGGGAGGAAATATCACCATGTGTGCTGCTATTTCGGAGCATGGTGTCCTAACCCATATCCCCCTTATAGGGCCATACAACACCCAGCATCTACTCAACTTTTTAGAGACTCTCTACAGGGCTCTCATCCCTGATGATGAGAGGGGTCTGTTTAGAGAGGATTTGCCAAAGTATGTGGTCATTTGTGATAATGTGAGTTTCCATCGATCAAACATCATAAGGCAATGGTTTGTGACCCACCCAAGGATGCTCATAGAATTCCTCCCACCTTATTCACCATTCCTTAACCCAATTGAGGAGTTCTTTTCAGCATGGAGGTGGAAGGTGTACGATCGTCAGCCACACACACAGATGACCCTGCTGGCTGCAATGGATGCAGCATGTGAGGACAAATCAGTAGACGCCTGCAGAGGATGGATAAGGCATTCCAAAGGATTCTTTCCACGTTGCATTGGAAGGGAAAATATCCGGTGTGATGTGGATGAGAATATGTGGGCCGACAGACAGGAACGTCTGGATGGATGTGTAGAGACAGACTAGAACAGTGCTGCGGGCAAAATGTGCCTTAGGGGTGGTTTCCTGTGTTTCTTTCTAATTTTGTTTTTTTTCCTTTGTGCCCCTTGGGTTGTCCAGTCTCTTTCAATCAATAACCCACATACAGTAATATGTAAATAGTACTGTTGAAATGGATATATGCCATAGAAGTGCAGCCTTGTGCATTTTCAATACAGTAACTGTCATCCAAACTGTAGCCTAAGTTTACATCAGGTAACACTGTCAAAGTACACAGTTACATTGACAACATGCCTAAACATTTTGACGACCTTGTTCGTGAACAATGACTCAATGACTTATCATTCTGATGACACTGACATGATCATTGGCATGAATATTTACTTTTGAGAGATGTACTAAGGAGTTTTAGTGACTGACTAGCTTTAGAAACATATCTATTGTATATTGCAGTTTGTACAAATTGTTCTGAGAAATGCACTTATTATTTTGCACACGTTAGGGACAATGTGAAAAATGCACCAAAGCGACTGAGAGAAACTGTAAGTCCACTGTGGTAAAATTCTGTAGCTGGGAGATTCTAATGGAACGTGAAAAGTGGAGCAGAGATTTCAAATGAGAGTGGAGCAGGGAAGGGAGGATAAGGAGGGAGAGGAAGAGGATGAGTGAAAGGAGAAAGAGATTAAAATGTGTGCGTGTGACATGTGAGTGATGATGATGATATAAGTTGGGGAGAGAGAGACAGATAGACAGAGAGACAGAGACACAGAGAGACTTGGAGAGAGACACCGAGAGAGATAGAGAGAGACACAGAGAGAGACAGAGACACAGAGAGACTTGGAGAGAGACACAGATAGACAGAGACACCGACAGACGGGGAGAGAGACAGAAAGGAAGAGATACAATGACAGAAAGAGAGAACTTGGAGAGGAGTCTGGGTCGGTAGCTCTTTCTCATAAGTGACAGTCAAAGTTTGTAGGAACATGACTACTCCTCATCTTCTAAATGGAAAGACTTCACTGTACCCATCCAGACAAGACATTACCTTTAGGGCTGCTTGACTTTAATAACAATAGGGTTTACAGAAAGCCGTATTATCTGTATAGCAACACATATAGCATTTACACAGAACAAAATACAGTAATATAAAACTATAATTGTTTGTCAATAATTGATCATTATTGAGGATATTAATGTCTGTTGTTGTTCATATAAAAGTCCCATCTATAAATGGACAAATTGGATAATTAAACCCAGACAAACATGTTCCAGTCTAAATATATTTGTCTTGGAAGAATACAGTACAGCTGGCACATTGCCTTTTCCAACTAACTAAAACTCCTCTTGGCTCAGCATGTGCAGCCATGGACAAAGTCAAGTTATAATTAGATCGGGTCGAAACTAGGAACGCCAACCAGGAAATGGAGGTCATGATCTGTGCAGTATAGTAGGAGACATCCTGGGGTAGGGACGTTCTGGTATGACTCTGACTGAAGGGCATTGGACTGAGGTGAGATAATGTAGGCACCATAGAAATCAAATTCCTAGAACGGAGGCCTCCCGAGTGGTGCAGCGGTCTAAGATACTGCATCGCAGTGCTGGAGGCGTCACTACAGATCCGGCTTCGATGCCAGGCTGTGGCGGGCCGGGCGCCTGCAAGCTGAATTCGGTCACCAGTTTGGTGTTTCCTCCGACACATTGGTGTGGCTGGCAGTGTGTCAAGAAGCAGTGTGGCTGGCAGTGTGTCAAGAAGCAGTGTGGCTTGGCAGGGTGGTGTTTCGGAAGACGCATGGGTCTCAACCTTCGCCTCACCTGAGTCCGTAGTTGCAGCGATGGGACAAGACTATAACAACCAATTGGATATCATGAAATTGGAAAGAAAAAGGGGTAAAACATTCCCTATTCAAGTCAATGATGCCATGGTCTGAGGTTCTATGTCTGTTCTAGGGATTCTATTTCTATGTTAGGGACCCATGGAGAGGTTGTGTGTGGAGTGGTATGTCTAACCCTCTCACCACTTCTAGGTTAGGATATTATATTATAGCTACTAGCTCTGCCTTGGTACAGCACGTCACTGCAGTCAGGGTTATTTATGGAGGAGAGATGGAGGCACAGAGAGACAGTCCCTGATCCGAGCCCACCATTCACCACCTACCCTCCTCCCTCCATTCCTATCCCTCCATCTCGCCCTGATACAGACCCGTACATACAGATATCCCTCATCAGTATTCCTGAGGCAGAACAGAGCAGAGTAGAGTGGGACGTAGCTATTGGAGGTGGACAGGTGTCACAGGCAGGCAGCCTCCAGACAGCTTGTTAATCCACTACTCACCGGGAGCAGCCTGGGGGGCCTCAGGGCCAGGCGGGCATATGTGCACCGGACCGAGCCGCTGTAGCCTTCCAGACAGTCACACACAGATGGACATCACACAGATGGACATCACACAGATGGACATCACACAGATGGACATCACACAGATGGACATCACACAGATGGGCATCACACAGATGGACATCACACAGATGGGCATCACACAGATGGACATCACACAGATAGACATCACACAGATGGACACCACACAGGTACAGCTTGAGGGGTTCAAAAAAAGTGCAACGTTGTCTACTGTCCAACTTACACGGGGGACGACGACGAGATGTGTCAGAGAGAGAGAGTGAAGCAAAAAAGCATGTTGGAATTGGAATGCCCTGTGGTGTGTCCCCCTCATAGCCTACACTGGAGCTTTGGTCTTGGCACTTTCCTCTATAATCTTACCTCTGGCATACTATCATGCCGTGTTGTGTGGGATACACGGAAAATGGTACAAGTAAGTAATGATTCAAGACATGAATAAACATGCGATCACGTGTAGAAGCAGCCTAGTGTAGAAACATACTATCAGCGTCTCTGAATAGTGTAGAGATAGGCGCTCGTTTGGACATCCTGTGTGATATACTCCCAGGCCAAGCAGCTGAGCAGTACATCCTCCTGATACGAGATCTCTCTCTCTGACAGAAATGTGCAAAGCACATCCGAGTCTCTTCAGATTAGAGAAAACAACAATTTCCTTGTTCAAACTGACAGGACAAGAGAGATGGAGGAACATCAGCTGTCCTGTCTGTGTACAATAACAAAATCACTTAGCACAGTTCCGATTCAAACAACACACAACAATGTGGCCAAAAAACTGGTTGGAGGACATGCCATTGCATTTGCATTATAACTACCCTGAGTGTATAACAGCACTATAACTACCCAGTACCCATCCCACCCTGACAACCAACTTCCCCCCTAGGAATTGGAGCCACCTGCACCTTGATTACCTTGATGCCTTGATGACCTTCCTTCCCCCTGACAACCTGCACCCACCCTGGGGGAGATGTGGGTTACCATCTCACTCCTCTCCCGTCTTCTCTTCCACTCAGCGAGAAAAACACATCTGCTTCTTACCTCATCCTTCACCTCTCTCCTCACCCCTTTCCTCTCCCACTTAGTGAGCAAAACACCCCTCTGCTCCCACTGGGGCTGCCTCCCCTCTCCTCCTCTTTCCCCTTGTGCTCACATCACCCCTCACGTGTCTTCTCTCCTACTTAGGGAGCAAAACAGCCCCTCTGCTCATCAGCATTTTTACGCTTTATTCAATAAGCCGTGGGCTTCCTAGCTGCATCTGCAGATCAGCAGTATAACTTGCCAGTCTGTGCCAAGCTACTGACGTTTGTAACAGTCCAGTCCCTAGGGGTGCCCTCATCCCTGGAACACGGCAACATACCACGCTACAACACCTGACCCTGTTAACGAGCTGCTGCCTGTCGTTACCTGTAGAGTGTGTAAGGATAGTTGTCATGCCAACAAGTTAGGTATTGTGTTCCCTAGGTAACATACTGTACATTCCCCATGCAGTGTATCTTGGAATCTGGCATAGTACAAAAATGGAACACAATAAGCATAGCAGGTTAATACCAACGAGAACTCTGTAAATACTGTTTGTGGGTATGAGGAAGCTTGAGTAAGCACTGCTCGATCCCCTAACCCGACTGGAGTCAGTGTGGCACTGTTTCTAGGGAGGGTAGGTTTGACTGATGCTCACCCAGGCGATGGAAAGCCTCCGTGGCTGCATGTCGTAGGTTCTGCATCCCAGCGTTGGTTCCTGCCTGGCGGTGCTGTGGAACTGCTGTGGAACCGCTATAGAACCTCACTTCCACCCTGGCATCCTTAGAACTGGACCCAGCTACAGCAGCACTCTCACCTCAGTCACAGCCCCTCCTTGTCTTCAGCAACCTAGGATGTAAACAGCTTTAGCGGCACAGACAGGATTTTCCTATTTTTCCTTCTTCCTCCCTCCTTCTGCCTGAAGGTGCTCTTGCCTCCTCTATTACTCTCTCTGTTTGCTCTCTCCCTCTCACGATATTGCACTATCCTCCCTCTCTCTCCCTCCTTTCTCCCTGTCTGCTCCTGCTGCCAGTCCCTCTGCTGCCTGTGAGACAACATTCAATAGCCAATCAGCGGCGTCAGATAGGAGACACTACCCAATGAGCTCTCAGTGGAGGAGAGAGCCGGGGCTGCTGGTGTGTTTTGAAAGGTTGGAGCTTGAGCATTGTGTTCAGGGAGTCACTAATGTGTGTGTGTACTGTGGGCTCCTGGGGGCAGAAGTGAGCCACGCTTTTGATCACCTTTATTCCAATAATAGATGGGGGGGGAAAAAAACGTATAATTTGGCACACAGAAACTAGAGGCCATGAGTAACTTGGTCACTAAGAATGGCACCAATTGGCCAGTAGTCTCACTTAAACCCTCATATTCGCCGACCTGTTTGACCTAGAGACTTGAAATGTAGGTGTCTTTCCTCATGCTGAACAAATTTGCGTCAAGGACCCATAAGGATAGAGGACAGAGGATAGATTTTCCTCCATCTTGGACATTTTGGAAAACCTGAAAAACGTATTCTCATGACCATAAGTCCAAAGAACACCAAGTTTGGTATGTAGGCCCATGGTACGTCACTTAAAACTACTTAGGGAGTTGCTAGCGGGCCGCTCCCGACACTACCCGGTGAAATGTAAGGCGCCAAATTCAAAATCCAAAAGTTGAATTATTAAACATTCATCAATATACAAGTGTTGCATAGTCATCAAAAGCTCTGATTCTTGGCAATATCACAGCGTTGTCAGATTTCAAAAAGGCTTTACGGCGAAAGCACAACATTTGATTGTTTGAGGATAGCACCTCTCCTATTTTCCACATTAGCATAAATTCATATCCAGCGCGAGTCACACAAAACCCATATAAGAGCTAAAATAAATCACGTACCTTTCGAAGAACATCTGCTGAGGGCTTCCCAAGTGTCCAACGAAGACATCCAATGGTTCTTTTGTTAGAAAAAGTCATTTATTATATCCATAAATCTCCATTTGGTTGGCGCGTTATGATCAGAAAATCCACCGTCGAGTCGCCCATTGAACCGTGAAGAGAACACGTTCAAATTATACCTATACACTTTCTCCAAACAAATCAAACATCATTTTTTATGTATCCTTAGGTATCCTTTTATGTATATTTACTGTAATATTTCAACCGGACGAGAACGTGAACAATAGGAAAGGAAAATAAAGTGGGGCGCGCTCACAATCTTTCGCCCATGAATCGTTGTTAACAAATGTGGTCCCTTCACTACTTCCTCTTCCTATCTGTTCTGCTTAGTGCTAGAGCCTCCAGACACTGTATAAAGACTGTTGACAGTGGAAGTCATAGGTACTGCAGTCTCAGTCCTAGTTAACATAGAAATCAATAGGCAGCCTGGACAAAAAGGTAATGTACAAAAGAAACTGCAAATCCGGATGGATTTTCCTCTGGTTTTCGCCTGCTATATCAGTTCTGTTATACTCACATACATTATTTTAACACTTTTAGAAACTTCAGAGTGTGTCCTATCCTAACTAATTATGTGCATATCCTATTCTCTGGGCCTGAGTGGCAGGCATTTTACTTAGGGCACGCCAGACTCTCCAAAACCGTCACCTCTGCTGCCGCTCCCTAAGATTTACCTTAGTTTGAGAAACGCTTGGCTGGTTAAGAGATGGCTGAGTTATTGATCAATCAGGAAATCAGATTTTACATGTCCAATTAAAATAAATCCTTTGTTAATCCACTTCACAATGGCCTATCAACTTGAAACGTTGTAGGGTCATCACAGACATTACCACGATGAACCATGTTAAGATTTGATTATGTAATGAAAATGTTTAGAATAATCATAAAAAATCTTCTCATTAACTAAAAGTCAGATTCACTCCAAATATGGTTTTTGGACTCATCACAACAGTCCCAAAAGAGTATGAGAAAATAACATGATGCATTCAAAGATAACAGTAGATGCATATTAGCATCTATGCTAAAATATGCCAAAAATATACACTACCGTTCAAAGGTTTGGGGTCACTTAGAAATGTCCTTGTTTTTGAAAGAAAAACCAAAAATATTGTCCATTAAAATAACGTCAAATTGATCAGAAATACAGTGTAGACATTGTTATTATTGTAAATGACTATTGTAGCTGGAAATGGCAGATTATTTATGGAATTTCTACATAGGTCGTACAGAGGCCAATTATCAGCAACAATCACTCCTGTGTTTCAATGGCACGTTGTGTTAGCTAATCCAAGTTTATCATTTTAAAAGGCTAATTGATCATTAGAAAACTCTTTTGCAATTATGTTAGCACAGCTGAAAACTGGTGTCCTGATTAAAGACGCAATAAAACTGGCCTTCTCTAGGCTAGTTGAGTATCTGGAGCGTCAGCATTTGTGGGTTCGATTACAGGCTCAAAATCGCCAGAAACAAAGAACTTTCTTCTGAAACTTGTCAGTTTATTCTTGTTCTGAGAAATGAAGGCTATTCCATGCGAGAAATTGCCAAGAAACTGAAGATCTCGTACAACGCTGTGTACTACTCCCTTCACAGAACAGCGCAAACTGTCTCTAACCAGAATAGAAAGGAGTGGGAGGCCCCCGGTGCACAACTGAGCAAGAGGACAAGTACATTAGTGTCTAGTTTGAGAAACAGACGCCTCACAAGTCCTCAACTGGCAGCTTCATTAAATAGTACCCGCAAAACACCAGTCTCAACGTCAACAGTGAAGAGGCGACTCTGGGATGCTGGCCTTCTAGGCAGAGTTCCTCTGTCCAGTGTCTGTGTTCTTTTGCCCTTCTTAATTTTTTTTATTGGCCAGTCTGAGATTTGGATTTTTCTTTGCAACTCTGCCTAGAAGGCCAGCATCCCGGAGTCGCCTCTTCACTGTTTACGTTGTGACTGGTGTTTTGCAGGTACTACTTATTGCAGATAAATAGGAAATTACTAAGTGACCCCAAACTTTTGAACGGTAGTGCATATATTTTTAAACCTTTGAAAAACTTATTCTCATGAACCATAGGACCAAATTTCAAATCAAATAAGTTATTGACAAATCCAAAATCAGATTTTACGTGTTCATTTAAACCACTGATAAATCTACTCCACAGTAGCCTATCGACTTGAAATGTGTCACCACTATCATGGACATCCCTAAGATGAGCCATACTGAATTTGGTTTTGATATCTGAAAAAACAAGGAAACTATTAACAACTCATTCTTTGCATATGTAACGCTAATGCTCAAAATCATCTGCAATCATCTTCTCCTCATGAACCATACAGTGGAAAAAGTATGTGAACCCTTTGGAATTACCTGGATTTATGAATAAATTTTACATCAAATTTGATCTGATCTTCATCTAAGTCACAACAATAGACAAACTCAGTGTGCTTAAACTAACAACACACAAATTATAAAAAATGTATTGTCTATATTGAATACATCATTTAAACGTTCACAGTGTAGGTTGGAAAAAGTATGGGAACCCCTAGGCTAATGACTTCTCCAAATGCTAATTGGAGTCAGGAGTCAACTAACCTGGAGTCCAATGAATAAGACGAAAATTTGAGATTTTGGTTAGAGCTGCCCTGCCATGTAAAAAACACTCATGAAATTAGAGTTTGCTATTCACAAGAAGCATTGCCTGATGTGAACCATGCCTCGAACAAAAGAGATCTCAGAAGACCTAAGATGAAGAATTGTTGCCTTGCACAAAGCTGGAAAGGGTTACAAAAGTATCTCTAAAAGTCAGACCACGGTAAGACAAATTGTCTATGGATGAATGGAGAAATGTCAGCACTGTTGCTACTCTCTGTAGGAGTGGCCGTCCTGCAAAGATGACTGCAAGAGCACAACGACGAATGCTCAATGAGGTTAAGAAGAATTCTAGAGTGTCAGCTAAAGACTTACAGAAATCTCTGGAAGATGCTAACATCTCTGTTGACGAGTCTACAATACGTAAAACACTAAACAAGAATGGTGTTCATGGGAGGGCACCATGGAAGAAGCCACTGCTGTCCAAAAAAAACATTGCTGCACAACTGAAGTTCACAAAAGAACAGCTGGATATTCCGCAGTGCTAATGGCAAAATATTCTGTGGACAGATTAAACTAAAGTTTAGTTGTTGGATGGAACACACAACACTATGTGTGGAGAAAAAAGGCACAGCACACCAACATCAAAACCTCATCCTAACTGTAAACTATGGTGGAGGGAGCATCATGGTTTGGGGCTGCTTTGCTGCCTCAGGGCCTGGACAGCTTGCAATCATCGATGGGAAAATACATTCCCAAGTTTATCAAGACATTTTGCAGGAGAATTTAAGGCTATCTGTCCGCCAATTGAAGCTCAACAGAAGTTAGGTGATGCAACAGGACAACAACCCAAAAGACAGAAGTAAATCAACAACAGAATGGCTTGAACAGAAGAAAATGTGCCTTCTGGAGTGGCCCAGTCAGTCCTGACCTCAACCCGAATGAGATGCTGTGGCATGACCTCAAGAGAGCGGTTCACACCCGACATCCCAAGAATATTGTGGTTTTGTAAAGAGGAATGGTCCAAAAGTCTTTCTGACCATTGTGCAGGTCTTATCCGCAACTACAGAAACGTTTGGTTGAGGTTATTTTGGTTGAGGTCAACGTGTTATTAAATCCAAGGGTTCATATATAGTGAGGGAAAAAAGTATTTGATCCCCTGCTGATTTTGTACGTTTGCCCACTGACAAAGAAATGATCAGTCTATAATTTTAATGGTAGGTTTATTTGAACAGTGAGAGACAGAATAACACAAAAAAAGCAGAAAAACGCATGTGAAAAATGTTATAAATTGATTTGCATTTTAATGAGGGAAATAAGTATTTGACCCCCACTCAATCAGAAAGATTTCTGGCTCCCAGGTGTCTTTTATACAGGTAACGAGCTGAGATTAGGAGCACACTCTTAAATGGAGTGCTCCTAATCTCAGCTTGTTACCTGTATAAAAGACACCTGTCCACAGAAGCAATCAATCAATCAGATTCCAAACTCTCCACCATGGCCAAGACCAAAGAGCTCTCCAAGGATGTCAGGGGACAAGATTGTGGACCTACACAAGGCTGGAATGGGCTACAAGACCATCGCCAAGCAGCTTGGTGAGAAGGTGACAACAGTTGGTGCGATTATTCGCAAATGGAAGAAACATAAAAGAACTGTCAATCTCCCTCGGCCTGGGGCTCCATGCAAGATCTCACCTCGTGGAGTTGCAATGATCATGAGAACGGTGAGGAATCAGCCCAGAACTACACGGGAGGATCTTGTCAATGATCTCAAGGCAGCTGGAACCATAGTCACCAAGAAAACAATTGGTAACACACTACGCTGTGAAGGACTGAAATCCTGCAGCGCCCGCAAGGGCCCCCTGCTCAAGAAAGCACACATACATGCCCGTCTGAAGTTTGCCAATGAACATCTGAATGATTCAGAGGACAACTAGGTGAAAGTATTGTGGTCAGATGAGACCAAAATGGAGCTCTTTGGCATCAACTCAACTCGCCATGTTTGGAGGAGGAGGAATGCTACCTATGACCCCAAGAACAACATCCCCACCGTCAAACATGGAGGTGGAAACATTATGCTTTGGGGGTGTTTTTCTGCTAAGGGAACAGGACAACTTTACCGCATCAAAGGGACGATGGACGGGGGCCATGTACCTTCAAATCTTGGGTGAGAACCTCCTTCCCTCAGCCAGGGCATTGAAAATGGGTCGTGGATGGGTATTCCAGCATGACAAGGACCCAAAACACACAGCCAAGGCAACAAAGGAGTGGCTCAAGAAGAAGCACATTAAGGTCCTGGAGTGGCCTAGCCAGTCTCCAGACCTTAATCCCATAGAACACCTGTGGAGGGAGCTGAAGGTTCGAGTTGCCAAACATCAGCCTCAAAACCTTAATGACTTGGAGAAGATCTGCAAAGAGGAGTGGGACAAAATCCCTCCTAAGATGTGTGCAAACCTGGTGGCCAACTACAAGAAACATCTGACCTCTGTGATTGCCAAAAAGGGTTTTGCCACCAAGTCCTAAGTCATGTTTTGCAGAGGGATCAAATACTTGTTTCCCTCATTAAAATGCAAATCAATTTATAACATTTTTCACATTTCACATTTTTGTTATTCTGTCTCTCACTGTTCAAATAAACCTACCATTAAATGTATAGACTGATCATTTCTTTGTCAGTGGGCAAACGTACAAAATCAGCAGGGGATCAAATACTTTTTTCCCTCACTGTACTTTTTCCAACCTTCACTGTGAATTTTTACACGGTGTGTTCAATAAAGACATGAAAAAATATAATTGTTTGTGTGTTATTAGTTTAAGCAGACTGTGTTTGTCTATTGTTGTGACTTAGATGAAGATCAGAAAACATTTTATGACCAATATATGCAGAAATCCAGGTAATTCTAAATGGTTCACATACTTTTTCTTCCCACTGTATGTCAGAGTCACTCCAGATTTTGTATTTAGACTCATTACATCAGTTTGTAATGGTTTTTGCGTTCAAATATGGTTGCACTGTACCTATAGATGCAAGTTAGCACATATTCTAAAGCTAAAAATACATCTCAATGTTTTCACTGATTGCACATAAAGAAAGATAGTCCCTACATGATAGAGTGCTTGCTTTTTTATCCAACTGATATTGTCCTTTCTCATCCTGTGGACCCCGATCATTGCTGCTTGCAGCTATATTTCTCCAAAATGTAAACTTTCCCCGACAATGATTTATCACCTACCTGCACCCTGCACCAGTTTTTCACCTTGACATTGAGCATTGACACACGTTCATCAAATAGAGAATCACAGTGTAAAACAGCAGAATTCCATATCTGGTGAATTTCAAAATAGATAGCTAACAAAGCTAAGCTACTTGACAAAATCGATGTTATAAAAAATAAGAAATATAAAAAAGGCAAGAAAATACGCAAGCTTTGAGGCCTCTCGGCTTCCGTTCAACTAGTGGTCACAACGGCAAAGCGAAAAAAGGATAGCAATTAGCCAGCCAGCTAATCTCTCGCATAACTCAGTCGCTGTACATTTCACAGGTTTATGAAGAAATGGACATGATCAGGGGACCGGTAAGTGAAAGACAGTTGTATCTCAGATTGTACATAGTATATGGTTAGTAGCTACAGTACAAGGAGCAAGCTAACGGTAGTTACACGGAGACTATAACAAAGTACTGAGACTGTCAAAGGCTTTGGTAGGCACCTAGTAATTATGGTATGAATTAATCCCAGCTATTTGGCTCATTTCAAGCAAACGAATTAATTAACTTATTAGTTAATGGGCTGAAAATAGTATTTCATCAAATAAATAGTTAACAGTATTTAGCTAAAGTTAGTTAGGGGGGGGGTCAGTGTTTGCTAGTTTACGTCACTCCCACATGATTGACAGCTAGCTATGTAAACCATGATGAAAGAACATTCTCTCTCTACTGTCAACAACACAAACTCTCGCGTACTGTCACTCGTGCTGGTTATTTTGAAGCCACCTAGCTACCAGTAGGGGCTGTATGCAATTCAGTGAGGCAGCGTTACCATTAGCTAGTCATTTTTGTAAGTTGTCTTGTGTCCAATGTTGTTTACTGTATTCACTACAGGGCTGAATTTAGAAACGGATTTGGAGTTTTTCAAGTTGAAGTTCACCAGTCTATGCATCAGCATTGCCATGGACAGATCTCAGTGATGGAGACCCAGAGGAAAAGGTATGTAGCCCCTAGGCAGGGTGTTGTCAATAGATGTTATGTGATCATCACATGACAACTCATAATATTCATCATGTAAGTCTATGCCCTCACAAAGCTCTTGTTGTTTCTCTAGCTAGCTGCTGTAACTTCTGTTCCAGGGCATGTTTTGTCTTGGTAGTTCAAAAACAATGTCTCATCTGTGTGGTTGTTCAGAATCCTTCAGACATGACTTGTCAATGTGTCTGACTGTCTACTTCTGTATTCTCCAGCTCTGGTGAGGCGGACCGTTCAGGGGAGCGAGGTTCGCTCCACACCTGGAAGGGCTACTCCTATAGTGTCACCCCAGAGAGAGTGCTCCTGTCCAGGCCTGTGCTGCAGGCTGCCCTGGGGACACGTCATGGGGTTCTACTGGTGGAGGGTGAGAGTCAATGGACAGCCTTTGATATAATGGCAACACTGACATTTATTATTAGCCTGCTTGATCTATAATTAAAATAATTTATTTTGCTTTGGGTTTGTATACTGATGTACACATACTACTGGCAATAATTTCTAATAAATCCTCTTGTCTAATGACTTGAATGTTGTGTTGTGATATATTTAGGCGGGCAGGTGTATAGCTTCGGTGAGTTCTCATGGAAACAGAGCCAGGTCTCGGAGGTGGGCCCCCTGAAGCCTGTCCTAGAAAGCGCACTCAGCGGCCAGCGCGTGGTCGCCGTGGCAGCGGGCAGCTTCCACAGCGGGGCGGTTACCGAGGACGGCGGGGTCCACATGTGGGGGGAGAACTCCTTCGGCCAGTGTGGCCTGTCCAGCCTCACTGTAGTCCCCAACCCTACTCCAGTGGCTGTCCTGGACCCTGACACCAGCCCCCCTCATACCATCCGGGTCCTGGAGCTGGCCTGTGGGGAGCAGCACTCCCTTGCTCTCTCTGCCCAGCACGAGGTGTGGGCTTGGGGCAGTGGCTGCCAGCTGGGCCTGGTCACCACCATCTTCCCCGTGTGGAAGCCCCAGAAGGTGGAGCACCTGGCGGGCAGACACGTCCTTCAGGTGGCCTGTGGGGCCTTCAACAGTCTTGCCTTGGTGCGTTGCCAACCCCCTCAGGAGGCCCGGCGGCCCCTGCCAGACAAGTGCGGCCAGTGCAACCAGCTGCTCTACACCATGACGGACAAGGAGGACCACGTCATTATCTCAGATAGTCATTACTGCCCCCTAGGGGTGGAGTTGCTGGCTGGCGGAGAGGCCAGGCTGGGGCCTGGAAGGTCCCCTCCACTAGGGCTCCAGAGCTCCCCTTCAGAGCCCCTCCTCTCCTCTCATACCTCGGCCTCAGCGCCTGGTCCCCATCCCACCATAACAGACCAGACAGACTATGAGAGGGGGAGGACAGTGGCACAGAATGGGGAAGTCTTAACCACCACAGACTCTGACATCTCTGCTGCTGGGACAGACTCTGATCGAACTGTTGGAAGTGTGGGCGGTGCAGGGTCTCAGAACTCCCCCTACCCTGATGATCAGGCAGGGAAAGAATATCTCAAGAAACTGGAGGAGACTGCCAAGATGACCATAGCAGGAGCAAGTTTTCAGGTTAGTAGTGATGAGTTGATGCTTTAAGCCTAAAGCTACACATTTTTGCACACTTGGTGGGTGACAAACTGACTTTTTGGGAGTTTGAGGTGTTTGAAAAGTGACAATGAGCTGTCACGCTGTGATTCCTGGGTCATGTTCATTAAGGCACGCAAAGGTAAGACATTTTTGCTAAGGAAAACTAAAATGTGCTTTTCTTATAGGTCCAGGAAGTCTTCCTGTTTCTGTCAGTTTTCTTTTGTGTGGTGCCTAATGCACCCTGTGTTTGTTTCAGCCCCCAGCAGATAGCCTTGACCTCCTGACCTCTGAGCTCATCCCCGGGGTCATGCCAGTGACCACCAGCTCTGCCCTCAACAGCCTGGTCTCATCCTGTGCCTCCGCCGTGGGCGAGAGAGTGGTCTCCACCTACGAGGCTCTGTCCCTGAAGAAGATGATTAACTACTACTACCCTGGGGTTGGGGGTGTAGCAGGAGTACCCGGTGGGGTGCCAGGGGGGGTTCCAGGGGGACCTGCGGAGGAGCGGGTGCGTCTGGAGGAGTCCATGCAGGGGAAGAAGAGCTGCAGCACGGGGGATATCCGTGAGGAGGAGGCCGAGGGCCTGAGTCGACGTCTCTCTCTGCCTGGACTCCTCTCTCAGGGTAGATACGCTGTTCGTCTCTTATCCTCCACCTCTGCTCATCGCCTCTTATCCTCCTTATCTTCCTCCTATAATCTGATGTGTAAGTATGCATGTGTGTGTCCCCGCTCATCCAGCCTGCGAACATATCGAACGTCCATCTGAACTACAGTGCTATACAGTATGTTTGGGAATGCTGTGAAGGCTCACCTTTTGTCTCAGTGTGGTGTTTTTTGGCTCTTGTGTGTGTAACGTTATGTGGGCTACAGTCAGTGAACAGTGTTTTTTTGTTCTGAGATTAAAGCTCTCAGCCATAGAGGAATGTGAGGACTCAACCAGAAGGGTTGCAGTAAGGAAAGAGAGGGATGGATGGAGAGAGGAGTGAGGGGAGGGTGAGAGAATAAGACGGAGAAGAAAGGAGCGAGAGTCCGTGAGGGAAGGAGAGGACTGAGGAAGTGAGTGTGAAGATGTATCCATGTGTGAGGGAGATGGAGAGGGCAAGATGGCCGTGATAATCTCTTGAGAAACCCAGTCAGAGTGGTAGTGCCTGCAGTATCGGAGGAATCTTCTATTGTCACTTTGGTAGGGTGACTGCTGAACGGTAGAATTTGTCCCTAGCTCTCCGAGGGTGTCTTAATACACGCTTGTGTATGTCCTGTGAAACGGGACAAATAAAAACACCCACCAAATAATAATAATAATAATTAGCTTCTTGCTGCAGCCAGGGAGGGGACAGACAGCTCACCGCTCCCCTCCCTTGGTGACTCTCCTCTGGGCTGACAGATGGCTCTCTGTGGGGGACAGATGGCTCTCCGTGGGGGACAGGATGTCACAGTGGAAGCAACCAACCCACGCCTCCTCAGTGATGCCCTGGTCTGTCTGTCCTCATTAACACTCCCTCCCATACGCTTACTGTGCTACAGGACCTGGCTCTGGCTGGGCTTAATGACTCATCATCTGGAGGATGCTGTGTTTCTGGGTTATTGCAGGGGCTTAGAGATGTTTTGTTTTTCTAGAGTAGATGAAGATCACTCCATGACTAAACCAGTCATCCTGTGCATTTCTTTAGACAAAGGTTGTTTACACTCACCTGTGGAACAGAGAGGAATTCATCCATAACATTAGCTGCAGATGACCGCATAACTGAACATGGTTTGAGATGAAGCATAGAAAACGTATCATTAAGAAACATATCGGTCTGTCTCCGTCTGCAGTGTCCCCCAGGTTGCTGCGGAGGGCCAGCCGGCCCAGGGTGCGAGCGGTGCCCCTCACACCTGTGGGAGGGCTCCCAGAGGCGGGGGAGCTGCTCCCCTCCCTGCACACCGAGGTGTGGAGCTGGGGGCGGGGTGAGGAGGGCCAGCTAGGCCACGGGGACAACCTCCCCAGGTCAGTGTCCACTCTACACCAATCACTGAGGGTGGGGGATGAGAACCATGATGGTTGACAGTTGTGTAGACCAGTAAAGCATCAGAGTATGAACGCTTAATCTGATCTAGGATCTGTTTGGCCTTTGAGATCAATAAGATTACATGGAAAGGGAGGACCTACTCCAAGATCGGCACTCCTACTCTGAAATGCTTTGGCCCTGGTTGTTGACTGAGAGGTGTTTCTGACCTGCAGGCTGCAGCCACTGTGCATCAAGAGTCTGAGTAGTAAGGAGGTGGTGCTTGTGGCTGCTGGGGCACATCACTCCCTGGCCCTGACTGCACAGTCCCAGGTCAGGAACTACATTATCACTCCTCATGGGAATCTGAGTCTGAGGGATTCCTCCCAACTGTGTGAACATTTGTGTGTGTGTGTTCAAGGTCTTCTCCTGGGGTAGTAACAGCTCTGGCCAGCTAGGACACATGGCGTGTCCTACTACTATCCCTCGCCTTGCCACGGTAAGAGTGTGTTTCTTTAATTGAGGAAAATGGTGCCCATGCAGCCATCTTTACCACACACTAACCCATAGTTCCTCCTTTATTCATTTAGCAGCGACGCCCTGCCGCTGGGCAATGCATGTGAATGGTGTTCTTTGGCACCCACTCCCTAGCTACCTTTGCCTCCACTGCTGAAAACAATCTTAGGAGGAACACTGCTAACCTAAACGTCCTTTCACTGTCAACTGCGTTTATTTTCAGCAAACTTAACATGTGTAAATATTTGTATGAACATAACAAGATTCAACAACTGAGACATAAACTGAACAAGTTCCAGACATGTGACTAACAGAAATTGAATAATGTGTCCCTGAACAAAGGGGGGGGTCAAAATCAAAAGTAACATCAGTATCTGGTGTGGCCACCAGCTGCATTAAGTACTGCAGTGCATCTCCTCCTCATGGACTGCACTGTATTTGCCAGTTTTTGCTGTGAAATGTTACCCCACTCTTCCACCAAGGCACCTGCAAGTTCCGGGACATTTCTGGGGGGAATGGCCCTAGCCCTCACCCTCTGATCCAACAGGTCCCAGACGTGCCCAATGGGATTGAGATCCGGGCTCTTCGCTGGCCATGGCAGAACACTGACATTACTGCCTTGCAGTAAATCACGCACAGAACGAGCAGTATGGCTGGCAGCATTATCATGCTGGAGAGTCATGTCAGGATGAGCCTGCAGGAAGGGTACCACATGAGGGAGGAGGATGTCTTCCCTGTAACGCACAGCGTTGAGATTGCCTGCAATGACAACAAGCTCAGTCCGATGATGCTGTGACACAACGCCCCAGACCATGACGGACCCTCCCCCTCCAAAATCAATCCCGCTCCAGAGTACAGGCCTCGGTGTAACGCTCATTCCTTCGACGATAAACGCGAATCCGACCATCACCCCTGCTGAGACAAAACCGCTACTCGTCATTGAAGAGCACTTTTTGCCAGTCCTGTCTGGTCCAGCGACGGTGGGTTTGTGCCCATAGGCGACGTTGTTGCCAGTGATGTCTGGTGAGGACCTGCCTTACAACAGGCCTACAAGCCCTCAGTCCAGCCTCTCTCAGCCTATTGCGGACAGTCTGAGCACTGATGGAGGGATTGTGCGTTCCTTGTGTAACTCGGGCAGTTGTTGTTGCCATCCTGTACCTGTCCCGCAGGTGTGATGTTCGGACGTACCGATCCTATGCAGGTGTTATACGTGGTCTGTCGCTGTGCGGACGATCAGCTGTCCGTCCTGTCTCCCTGTAGCGCTGTCTTAGGCGTCTCACAGTATGGACATTGCAATTTATTGCCTGGCCACATCTGCAGTCCTTTTGGTGTTTCTTTTGGTGTTTTTCAGAGTCAGTAGAAAGGTCTCTTGGTGTCCTAAGTTTTCATAACTGTAACCTTAATTGCCTACCGTCTGTAAGCTGTTAGTGTCTTAACGACCGTTCCACAGGTGCATGTTCATTAATTGTTTATGGTTCATTGAACAAGCATGGGAAACGGTGTTTAAACCCTTTACAATGAAGGTCTGTGAAGTTATTTGGATTTTTCTGAATTATCTTTGAAAGGCAGGGTCCTGAAAAAGGGATGTTTATATACCCACATGAATAAACTCTGCAGCAGCTATTAAAGCACATCGTAGAACAATAACACCACACTTCCACTGAGGATTTATCCCAGTGTTTTACCCGAAAGGCTGAGACTTTTCTGTTTCCATCTACGCGCGCCGGCTGCCGTGTCTCACTGAGCCATGGCTCCTGCTCTGACTTGGAGCCAAGGCAAGGCCCTGGGTACTTTTGAGCTTTAATTGAAATAACAATGGCTAACTGAACTTGGAACACCTTCTCTCGAAGCAACAGTCTTGAATGATGCAGAGGTTGTTGATTCTGCTCGCCACAAGTCTCCTGATGGAAACACAATAAGACAACATTCACATAAAACCCCCGGAGACACCCTGGTGTGGTCTCAATGGAAAAGCACCCTCAGCTGCTTATAGTAATCACAACACATAGGACATTTTATGACTATTGAATTTGTGCAGGACTGTTTTATAAGCGTGAGTAGCCTTGGCGTGTGTGAGCCGCAACTGTTCATAGCAGCATTTCTCCTGTTTCTGTAGCATGAGGCAGCTTGATGTACCAGTACACCCCCTGGACAGGACGCTAGTCTATCGCAGGGCCTTACCTCCAATCCATCTCCTTCATGCTGATTGCCAAGCAGAGACGCATCAGGTCCCATTTTTACAGTCTTTGGTATGACTCGGCCGGGGATCGAACTCCCAACCTTCCAATCTCAGGGTGGACACTCTAACCACAAGGCCACCGAGTTGTAGAAGCCTAGCACAACAGTGATCTGATCTGATCTGCTCTGCTCTGTTTGTCCCTGGTGTGACCCTGTAGCTGTCTGAGGGGATCCGTGTATGGGATGTGGGTGCGGGGGCGCAGCACACCCTCCTCCTGGCCGATGGGGACTGTTACCAGCCCATCCTTTACTACAGCGGACAGCAGGTCATAGAGGGGGCGCAGGACGCACCCCAGGACCAGACAGAGGGGTACAGCTACACCCAGCAACCAGTGCTGCTCCCCTTCTGCATGAATGTGAGTAGTGGACCACACACACACTGTACTGAACCCCTGCTGTATTCCGCTTTTAGTATAGTCAGCATCTGCTTCGTGATTTCAACTGATATTTGGCCTGATGGTGGTGTGTGTGTCTGTGGGTTTTGTCTCCGTTTTTTTTAGTTGGGCTACGTGAGCGGCGTGTTTGCGGGGGGCCAGAGCTGCGTGGCGCTAGCCGACCGCAACGTCATGGGTTTCATCGCCAGCCTCCACGAGCTGGCTGCCGCAGAGAGGAAGTTCTACTGCAAGCTGAGCTCTGTGAAGAACCACATACTCCGCCCCCTGTTGGACCTGGGTGAGAACTACTGCTGCCGCTACAGCTCCGCTGGACAGAGGCCATGGGTCAGAGGTTAGAGAGGGAGAGAGAGAAGGACGAGTTTTATTATAATGGTAACCATGTCCAATCAAAAGGAAAAAAAGTGATTGGTCCGCATTCAAATATGTTATTATTAGTACAGACCTGTAACTTTTGGTTAACCATGTCTTGGAATAGAGTAAGTTAGTACGTTTCAGAGTAAGTATTAGGTTGATTATCTCTTGGATGTGTGTGTTTTTCTTTCACACAGTGTTTGTTAACAGGTGTGTGTTCTCCTTCTAACCCTCAGAGTTGTTGAGTACAGCTCTAGGCCCGGCGTCCACAGTGCTACTACAGAGCCTGGCGAGGTGTTATAGCCGCCTGTGCCACCTGACTGGCCAGCACTCTGCCTCCCTCACCGCCAACCTGCGCCGCCGTCGGGAGGTGAAAAGCCTGGTTATGCTGGAGCACGCCAGCATCTTCCTGGACACGTACAATGAGTATGTACAGTTGTGTGTGTGTGCGCACACACACACACGTCTGACCCTCCCACTGTCTGACATTTACTTCTTTACAAAAAGCACCTCTGTACTAGCTGATGTGAGAAATTCCCTCTTTGTTAGTTGGTTATTTGGTTTTTAATAGGTTGTGTACATGCAGTTCTGCGTGTATAATGACCTCATTCTCTCCTCCTCTCTTTCCGTTCCTTCCCCCTCATCATCGCTTCCTGCTAGGTACTGCTGCTCTGTGGGTAACTTCCTGGTGATGGGGGGCTTCCAGGCTCTGGCCAAGCCCTCGCTGTGAGTTTGTACACACACACACACACACACTAGGACATCTAGCAGCCCTAGCTTATTATCCTTACCATTTGCGTGCTCATTATATGTTCATTCTCTTTACCATTTACTTAGGCCTGTGTGCTCATTATCCTTAACATTGACCTAAGCCTGTGTCAGAGGACAGCTGTTTGATGCCTAGTCGTTCTGCACACAATGAGACTCAGGAAGCTCATGCAGGTTTAATTGGAAAGGGAAAAGTCAAAGGATTAATTCTAATGATTCTTTTTAATTATGAAAACGGGTGGTTCGAGCCCTGAATGCTGATTGGCTGACAAAAATACCACAGGTATGACAAAAATATTACGTTGGTAACCAGTTTATAATATCAATTAGGCACCTCAGGGGTTTGTGGTATATGGCCAATATACCACGGCTAAGGGCTGTATCCAGGGACTCTGTGTTGTGCATAAGAACAGCCCTTAGCCGTGGTATATTGGCCATATACCATATCCCCTCTGGCCTTATTGCTTAATTATACACCAATGTGTTTCTTCATCAAGGCTTCAACCAAGAGCGACTGAATTACCCTTCTCATACTTTTAACTGGAAAGGTGAACAGTGAATTAAAACAGGAAATCTCTTCTTTCCATTTCAATCTCTCCTCCCCCACCCTCTCCTCCCTCCCTCCATCTTCCTCCGCCCTCTCCTCCCGCCCTCCATCTTCTCCCTCCCTCCCTCCCCTGCCCTCTCCTCCCTCCCCTGCCCTCTCCTCCCGCCCTCCATCTTCTCCCTCCCTCTCCTCCCTCCCCTGCCCTCTCCTCCCTCCCCTGCCCTCTCCTCCCTCCATCCCCTCCACCATCTTCTGTTCCTTTGCTCAGAGATTTCTTTGGGAAGTGTCCAGAGCTGTTGCAGCGGCTGGCAGAGTCCAGCGAGGAGAACATTCCTCTGAGTGACCTGTTGGTGACGCTCTTCTACCTGCCCATGAGACACCTTCACGAGTATGGCAGGCTGCTGCTCAAACTGGGAACCTGCTTCGAGGTGGTACGTGGAGGAACTAGGACCGGGCCGTACACACACACACACACGCTCACACACCTTCATACATACTTTCACTTTCGTGTGTGTCTCCCTCCCTGCAGAGCTCAGTGGACTACCAGAAGCTTCAGGACGGCTGCTCTAAGTTTGAGGCCCTGGCTCTTCATCTGAAGAGGAGGAGGAAGGAGGCAGAGTACACATACCACTTCTGGAAGAGCTTCCCTGGCAAGATGACGGTGAGTGGCCTGGTCAGTTGGTTTGACCACAGTAATCAGTGCCAGATTCACACTATTGAGCCAATGCGAACCGTACTGTGCTTGCTCAGATATTTGATTTTCACATTGTCCTTTCAAGCATGGTTCCAGCAACTATGGTGGATGTATAGGCCGGCAGAGTACAGCTTGCTTCGGTTTGGCTCCATAGTGTGAAATGGGTAGAAGATCTTTTATTCAGCCCAATACCTCTTATCCCATTTCACCTGGCGATCCTGTTCCAGGATTCCCTGCGTAAGCCCCACCGGAGGCTGATCTGTGAGAGCAGTAACAAGGCCCTGACGCTACAGAACTCTGGAAGGTTCTCTGTCAACTGGTTCATCCTCTTCAACGATGCACTCGTCCACGCTCAGGTAAACACAGCTTCTCACAGCTCTTACAGCTGGATCGTACAAAGGTGCCAATGTCTCTTTCTTTCATTCACTGTTTTTTTTTCTTCATTCGTTTTGAACACCCTCAGAGCATTTGATATGAATATATCTGGTGTGTTGACTGACTCCTATCAAGTTGTGTGTTTGTCTTTGTCCTATCAGGGCGTGGTTCCCTATAAAAGCCTTGTAAGTATGCAGCAGCAGCCAGTGTACTGCCCCCTAGTCAATGCAGCGCCCCCGTGTGGCCAGGGCTTGGCTTAGGACGTAGGCTTCCTGTAGCAGCTCTTTAGACACCTGCTGCCTGCCGTAAACCACAAACACCGGCTTCACAGCTTGAAATAACACCCACACCAAAACACATTGTTTATCTTCTTCATGCACATACGGTGTACTAACTAACACCTGGCTGGAATAAGCCTCACTGATTTGATTTCTTGAAGCTCACAGTAAAGAGCTTCTCCTCAGCCGAGCCCAGTGCCCCCTGCCCTCTGATGCTAGCCTCAGGATACTGTGTGGAAAGCTGAACTGATACCTTGAATAACTAAGACTCTTGCTAGTATATTGCCTACTTTTATGACCTCGTCGTAGGCATAGCAACACGTTGACTCTGCTTACAGGCAATATAAAAACAAATGTAAAAAGTTAAGACTGACGTTATTGGGTCTTCCCAATGTGTGTGTCTTGGTTATCTAACTAAGATGCCTTTTTGGCCCATTTTTTAGTTTTCGCTATTTGGAGCCTTAGTTATCATTACTCTGAAACCATGTGACGCAACACGTGAGGATTGGCCGTCTCCGGTTCACTTCTCTCAAACATTTTCCTGTGATGTGCCACTGTCTCAGTGTGCACCCACCTAGCTGTGTTTGATGACGTAGTGAGCGTTTTTAACCCCCGTCGGTTGTGCGCTGTGTCTGTTGGCCTTCCTCGTGCCCTGTCGCCCTCGCCTCTCTGTGTGCCATGCAAATTGGTATCTATTAGGTCACGTGACTGTGTTAGCTCCAGTGCCCTGACTACTTCCTGACTGTTGAACCAGTGTACTGTATCTGTAGCTGAGTGTATCAGTATACTGATGTCTCTCTCTCTCTCTTCCCTCTCTCTCCTCCAGTTCTCCACCCATCACGTCTTCCCATTGGCCACACTGTGGGTCGAGCCCATCCCGGAGGAGAACACTGGCCTGTGAGTCTGTCAATCACAATATCTGCCCAATTAGTGTTTAACTGGTTGGTGTGTTATTGAGCCCTTAGCTCAGGGTTCCCCAAACTCGGTCCTGGGGACTCCAAGGGGTGAACATTTTGTTTTTGCCATAGCACTACACAGCTAATTCAAATAATCAACGATTCATCAAGCTTTGATAATTTGAATCAGCTGTGTAGTGTTAAGGCAAAAAACAAAACGTGCACTCCTTGGGGTCCTGAGGACCGAGTTTGGGAAACGCTCCCTCAGCTGAGCTGTGCTATGTTCCATCCAGGTATGGACTGAAGGTGATCTCACCTGAGGAGACCTTCACCCTGCTGGCCTGTTCTTCCATGGAGAAGGTAGGCCAATAGCCAGGCCTCACTACTCTCCTGCTCAGGTTACAAGTATGTAGTGTTTGTGTCTTTGTAGGTTCTTGTTAATCTGCCTAGTTGGGTTCAGTTTGTGGAGCGTTTAGTTACAGACGGTGTAACAACCCATTCAGTTCAATTAAATGCACTTCAATATGACTGTTAACCTGTTACGGATCCAATCCCGTGAACCGGTTTGATTTTGACAACATCCGGTGAAATGCAGAGCGCCAAATTCAAATGACAAAAATACTAATTTCAAACATTCATGAAAAATACAAATGCTGCACACCCTTCAAAAGCTTAGACTCTTGTTAATCTAACAGCATTGTCAGATTTCAAAAAGGCTTTACGGCGAAAGCAGAACAAAAACCCATAGCATAATAACATAACCAGCAGAGGTGTCACAAAACTCAAAAATAGCATAAAATAAATCGCTTACCTTTGATGATCTTCCTCTGATGGCATACCCAAGCGTCCAGGTTACACAATAAAGGGTCCTTTTGTTCGATAAAGTTCCTCTTTATATCCATATAGCTCCGTTTGGTTGGCGCGTTTTGTTCAGTAATCCACCTGCCCAAAGGCTTTCATCCATGCAGACAAACGATATCCCAAAAGTACCCGTAAAGTTCGTCGAAAAAAGTCAAACAGCATTTGTATTCAATACTCAGATACCCTAAAATGAATATAAACTATAATATTTCAGACGGAATATAACCTGCTGAATAGAAGAGAAAGAGAACTGAACACACATTCCCTGTTACGCGCAAAATCCAAAACAGTACACTTGACGTGAACTCAGGAACAAGTGGTCTTACTCCCTTGATTTTCATGATTGAAGCTTCAAACCTTTTTCTAAAGATTGTTGACATCTAGTGGAAGCCATAGGAACTGCAATCTGGGGGTAAACTATGAGGCTTTGAATAGCTGGCCTATTGAAAACAGTGTGACATGACTGATTCAGACATCAAAGATAGATTTTGCTCGGGTTTTTGCCTGCCATATCAGTTCTGTTATACTCAGACATTATTTTAACAGTTTTAGAAACTGTTAAAGTGTTTTCTATCAAAATCTACTAATTATATGCATTTCCTAGCTTCTGGGCCTGAGTTACAGGCAGTTTACTTTTGGCATGTTTTTCATCCGAACTTCAAAATACTGCCCCCTAGCCCTAAGAAGTTAACCGACGTGTGTTCTCCAGGCCAAGTGGCTTCGCTCCATCAACCAGGCGGTGGACCAGGCCATGTGGCTTCGCTCCATCAACCAGGGGGTGGACCAAGCCATGAGTGGGGCAGGGCAGTCAGGCTCAGGGGCAGGGCAGAGGGCGGAGCCTCCCATCTCCCGGACCGCTTCCTACACCTTCTACAAGGACAGCCGTCTGAAGGAGGCCACCTACGAGGGCCGCTGGCTGGCCGGCAAGCCCAATGGGAGGTGGGTCTGGCTGAGGAAGGAGGGATGCAGGACCTGGTGCCTCTGGTTCCACTTCCATACACTCACAATGAATTGAAAATTGAGGGGTTGTGGAAAGAGCTGACTTGTGTCCTTGTTTCCAGGGGAATGGTGAAGTGGCTTGATGGGAGAATTTACACGGGGACGTTCAAGAACGGACTGGAGGATGGGTCAGTCAGTGTTAATCAATCAATGTATCAATCACCGTAGTCAGAAATAAAGGCATTTCTCATTGTTCTGCTATTTGTTTATGGGTCATAGTTTTGGAGATTACGTTATTCCCAGCAAGACATTGAACCTGAACAACCACTATCAAGGCCACTGGAAAGAAGGAAAGATGCATGGCATCGGAACATACAAGTGAGTCTGTTTGGCTTTGTGAGGAGTTCAATGTTATTTAAGAAAGGCCCTTCAGGTAAAAAAATCACCCTTTTGTAAGCGTGACATGTTTCTGCTGTGTATCCTAATAATGTGACTGTCGTCTATGCAGGTATGCTACAGGTGAGTTGTACGAGGGCTCGTTCCAGGACAACATGCGTCACGGTCACGGGATGCTGCGCAGCGGCACGCTGAACTCCTCCTCCCCCAGCGTCTTCATCGGCCAATGGGTGCACGACAAAAAGACGGGCTACGGCGTCTTTGATGACATCACCAGGTAGTGGACCGCTCCAGCCCACCCTCTTCATACTACCGCGCTAAACTGTACTGGGCTGGCCTGGTTACGCATCCAGCTAGCTCAGTACGGTTGGAGTTGGATTGATAGTGTGAAAAGGGTATTAGTGTATCTGAAGTGCTGATGATGTTACGTGGTGACCTGTGTTTGTTCCGGTGTGTTCCATCAGAGGAGAGAAGTACATGGGCATGTGGCAGGATGACCAGCGGCAGGGCACGGGTGTCATAGTAACCCAGTTTGGCCTGTACTACGAGGGAGCCTTCAACAACAACAAGATGCAGGTGAGTCCTGGGCAGTGGGGTTCTTCCTCCTGACGCTAGCTGAACGTTAGCGCCAAGGTATTGGAGGAAAGGGAGATAATCACCTCTCCATTTGCTCTTTTTTTTCCCCCTCGCTGTCTCAGGGCACAGGGGTCCTGCTGTCTGAGGACAACACCACATATGAAGGAGAGTTCTCGGAGGACTGGACTCTCAGCGGAAAGGTCAGTGAAAGAAGAGAGACACACAAACAAGCCCGAACACTGTCCGTCTGTCTCTCACACAGACACACAGCTTGCACTCACACATAATTTTCTCTTAGCCACATACGTTTGTGCAGACACGTGTATAATACAGCACATTGCTCTCCCTGTCTCTCAGGGTGTGCTGACCATGGCTAATGGGGACTACTTTGAGGGCTACTTCACCGGGGAGTGGGGCTCCGGCCTGAAGGTCACCGGATCCTTCTTCAAACCCAACCTCTACGACTCAGACGGTGACAAGGGCCGCGCTGTGTAAGTCTCTGTGCCATTCAATGCCATTGGTTTTAGTATGGTGGAGGATTAGCATATTCAAAGATTTTAGTCTTGAGTGTTTAAAAAAATATATAAATAAATTGCAAGGCAATCTGTCCGCCGGAGATGATCCTGCTCTGTTTTTGCATCTATGCCTTGAAAAACATTTTTGAAATGAACCCAGTCAAGTGAATTCCTTTCATGTGTGTCTCCAGTAAGCTGGGGCGCCTGGCGGTGCGTCCGGAGGAGAAGTGGAGGGCAGTGTTTGAGGAGTGTTGGACGAGGCTGGGCTGTGAGGCCCCTGGCCAGGGAGAGAACCAGAGAGCCTGGGAGAACATCGCTGTAGCCCTGACCACCAGCAGGAGACAGCACAGAGACAGGTAGAGAGAACAGAGACCACACGCAAGTACTTACAGTACTTCCACCTCACACACACTCACTCTTTCTCTCTCTCTCTCTCTCTCTCTCACACACACACACACACACACACACACACACACACACACACACACACACTGAGTACAGTAGTCTAAGTGACATTGATGTGTGTGTTTCAGCCCGGAGATGAACCTGAGTCGGACTCATAACAGAACTCTGGAGAGTCTGGAGTTCATCCCTCAGCAGCATATTGGCCCTGTTACCATGGAGAAGTATGACAGTATCCGCCGTTACCTCATCAAGGTGAGCCAACGACCCCGGGTGACTTCCTAACCCTCAGCAAATGGGCCCACGCACCAACGTGTCTGACAATCAAAAATACCAGCACCCACTGTTTGACAAGCAATATCCTTCAGTATGGGTTAATAATCATGAAGAAATGTCTGAACTGTCGTCCTGAGGTACCCCTGTTCATACTGATTTTACTCTTTAGTTCTAACATCATTTGTTCTCATTGAGAAAACACCACAAAATATGAATATCCTGAAACTCACATTAACCTTCACTGTCTGCCATTTTGTGCCCCCCCCCCCCCCAGGCGTGTGACACGCCCATGCACCCCCTGGGCAGGCTGATGGAGACCCTGGTGGCTGTCTACAGGATGACCTACGTGGGGGTGGGGGCCAACCGCCGCCTCCTACTGCAGGCTGTCAACGAGATCATGTCCTACCTGGCACGCATCTTCCAGCTCGTCAGGTGTGTGTGTGTTGCCTAAAACAGTCATACTGTTTTTCCATTCAGTTTGACCCTAGGCTAGCCTGTTTTAAGCCATGTACTGTATGTGTAATGTTTGTGTCTCTCAGGTTCCTGTTCCCAGATCTGCCTGAGGAGGGTGGAGCGATCCCCCAACTATCATCTGACCCCCAGGACAAGAAGGACTCCAACTGCGCAGACACCCAGCCAGAATCCCCCAAACCTGGGTATGACCATAGCATATCTTATGTAAAAGAGCACATCGCTGTTGTTTTAAATACTGTTTTCTTCCAGAAGAGTAATATGTTTTTAAGCTCCTGAATGTGTGTGTGTGGTTTCCCCAGGCGTGTAGTGAGTAGCTCAGCTCTGCTCCTGCCGGTGTTGCTGCCTCGTCTCTACCCCCCTCTCTTCACCCTGTACGCCCTGGAGAAGGAGCGGGAGGACGACGTGTACTGGGAGTGTGTCCTCCGCCTCAACAAACAGCCAGACATGGCCCTGCTCGCCTTCCTTGGAGTGCAACAGTGAGTCTCTCTCGGACTGACCAATGGGGTTGGGAATGACTAGTAGCCTCTTACAACCCTTCTTATCTCGCAGTCTTACATTCTGTTGAATCTGTGTAGCGAAACAGAATGTAAGCTTGCGAGGTCAGGATAGTCGTGGCCCTTTTCATTTAGCCTCAAACAAGTTTTTTTCCGATCATGTAACCTGACGGTCCTGACCTGGAAAAATTGTAGTTATAGCATGTAAAAATGAATCTCTTTTTGCTTTCAGTAAGTTTTGGCCGGTTTCGGTTCCAGTGCTGGGGGAGAAGACCGAGGTATGACATTAAATACATTCTGAATCACACCGCCCTCCTTTGGGTGAACTACAACATTACATCAAGTACATGTTAGATTGTCCTTACTGACAGTCTCTCTCCTCTTTCTAGGTTGTGTCCAGCACAAAAGACGCCTGTTTTTCCTCAGCAACGGAGACCTTACAGCAGATCAGGTACGCTTTATCCAGAGCAGTACTATATCGTCATGAATGAATGAGTCTCATTCACTGTTTAAGTTATGTTTTTGTAGTTCTACGTGGTTGATGTGTATTAAGACAGGGTTGTTGTTTTTTTCAGCACAACGTTCACCCCGTCCGACAAGCTGCAGGTGATCCAGCTGACATTCGAGGAGATCACAAAGGAAGTGATGTCATCTCTGGAGGATAACTTCCTGTGGTCCATGGATGACCTGTTTCCTGTGTTCCTTTACGTGGTGCTGCGCGCCCGGTGAGTCGATGAGAACACGCACGTCTCTATGTTCCTCAGAGATGCCCAGAAATCTATGATGGAACTGGCTCTCATGAGGACCGCCACAGGAATGGAAGACCCAGAGTTACCTCTGCTGCAGAGGATAAGTTCATTAGTTACCAGCCTCAGAAATTGCAGCCCAAATAAATGCTTCACATAGTTCAAGTAACAGACATCTCAACAATTCAGAGGAGGCTGCGGGAATCAGGCCTTCATGGTCAAATTGCTAAAGAAACCACTTCTAAAGGACACCAATAAGAAGAAGAGACTTGCTTGGGCTAAGAAACACGAGCAATGGACATTAGACCTGTGGAAATGTGTCCTTTGGTCTGGAGTGCAAATTTGAGATTTTTGGTTCCGACAGCAGTGTCTTTGTGAGACGCTGTGTGGGTGAACAGATGATCTCTGCATGTGCGGTTCCCACCGTAAAGCTTGGAGGAGGAGGTGTTATGGTGTGGGGGTGCTTTACTGGTGACACTGTCTGTGAATTATTTAGAATTCTAGGCACACTTAGCCAGCATGGCTACCACAGCATTCTGCAGTGATACGCTACCCCATCTGGTTTGCGCTTAGTGGGACTATAATTTGTTTTTCAACAGGACAATGACCTAAAACACACCTCCAGGCTGAGTAAGGGATATTTTACCAAGAAGGAGGGTGATGGAGTGCTGCATCAGATGACCTGGCCTCCACAATCACCCGATCTCAACCCAATTGAGATGGTTTGGGATGAGTTGGAGCGCAGAGTGAAGGAAAAGCAGCCAACAAGTGCTCAGCTTATGTGGGAACTCCTTCAAGACTGTTGGGGAAAAAGTCCAGGTGAAGCTGGTTGAGAGAATGCCAAGAGTGCGCAAAGCTGTCATAAAGGCAAAGGGTGGCTACTTTGAAGAATCTCAAATATAAAATATGTTTTGATTTGTTTAACACTTTTTTTGGTGACTACATGATTCTATATGTGTTATTTCATAGTTTTGATGTCATCACTATTATTCAAATGTAGAAAATAGTAAAAATAAAGAAAAACCCTTGAATAGGTGTGTCCAAACCTTTGACTGGTACTGTATATGTGGGCCGTGTGTTAACCAAGGCTGTGTTTCTCTTCAGGATCAGGAACCTTGGGTCAGAGGTGAGTCTGATAGAGGACCTGATGGACCCCTGTGTACAGCATGGAGAACACGGCATCATGTTCACCACACTCAAGGTACACACATATATACACACACACATAGCATACATTCTATGGCAGATAGCATCCAAATGTAGGCACTCACACTCATGAAAAACTCATAACTTATTCAGATACTCATAACATATTCATGTGATCGATGCACGCTTAAACACACTGCTTCATAGGGAATAAATTAAGCTGTAACTATTTGTATAATATATTAATTTTATTTCCCTCCGTCTGTCAGGCGTGTTACTATCAGATCCAGCATGAGAAGACCACATAAGAACCACAGAGAACCTCTGTACTATACACTGCAGCAGCTCTCGGTGGAAAGTGACAGTCAGACAGCTGATTTAGAGGGCAGGGATTGGAGAGGTTTGGAGTGATGCTGTGTCACGGTCGTCACAGGAGGGTCATGATGATTGACAGACAGGCTGCTGACTGTCCATCTGCTCCCCCCGTAGCAGGACCCCCCCCCCTTACATACATACATACACTGACGCATGCGCTTACACACTCATACAAAAACACACACACTGTCATCAGGCTCATACACCTACTTGATTCATCAGGTTGACCTCTGTAAACCCAAGGTGTTGTGAAACTGTTTGGCCAGTTTCTGTCCATAGGCTTTGTAACATTTTAGCCCCTGAATGAAGGAACCTGCTTCTTGAGCCGTCTGGAACAGGGGCTTACTGTGATGTGGGCAGAACCAGTTGAGTTTCAGCCTTATCGTGGACTGTTGTGAATATGACTGGCTATTTACTATTCACGCTATAGTAGTGGCAGAGATAACTGCCTCTTTTGTCACCCAGCGCTGGTAGTGAAATGGAAGTCTATGAAGAGAAACTTAAAATCCAAGTGAGACTCGCCCTTGACATGGAGCCTGTCTAGTAACAAGACGCCATCTTGTATGTACAGTATGTATGAGGTGGCAACAAGTACGCATCACACGGCCACCTGTTGCTTCCGTCGGACGTCAGCCCTTCAAGCACGTTATTTAATTGACCAACACAATACATCACATCGATGTCACTTTAAAACAAGAGAAGAGTTGAACCTCACAGATACAGTGGCGTCTGTGTACACCCGAGCGCTAGCCTACGCTCACTCAGACCAACACCATTTGAAGTTGTTTTGTAGTTGAAATGGAAAATGCCATCGCCGTACAGTTTCGGTGTTATTGTTGTATTCATTGTTCTGAAAAATCTTGAATATACAGCTCTGTCTTCAGGTGATTGAAGATGTGAAGTCTAATGTTTCTCATGTAATGCAGTTAAATGACAGCCAGCTAATGTGCACCTCACCTGCTAGCCTTTAAAACATTTCAATTCATACTGTATTCTTTGTATTTATAACCTCTCTGTTTGCACGGTATTTATAATACGACAGGGTGGTTCTTTCAGGTCACTGTTATTCTACACCTGAGCTAAAACCTCAGCCACCTACCTACATGAAATGTTGACGCTTGATGGGTAACACAGAAGTTGACTGTCTTTTTCTGTTTCAACACTTTCCCTGCGGTATAGCTAATGTAATACTGTTGTAATATTCATGTTTGTGGTTCCTCAAATCAGATGAAGACTTTTACTAGGAATCAACATTGTTAATGAATGTGTTTGGTGTGCTCCTGTCATGCAGACAGACTTATGACAGTATTACGTAGTATTTGTTACGACCTGCAAGGCAATCACTACACTAAAGAAACTGTCTCCTGTTCAACTAGTTGTGGTCTGATCATGTTGTAATGGCAATATGATGGTTAGACAGGGGTTTTACAGTGACATTGAAGTCTACCAAAAGCAATTCTTCCTGTTGCATAATTCCTGGCAGAATTATGAATGTGGAGAATTTGTTACAACTGTTTATTGATTGTTTGATGGGACATGCAGTACATAAGGATCTATATTTTAAACTGAATTTGATTGTAACCTGGTATTTGGTTAGTTCTTTATTCAGCTTGTTTGTAATTTGTATGGTCATTCCAAGGTTTACCTCCATTTCCCCCCCCCATAATTCCTTTGGAATTGACTGTATATCTGTTTACACATGGCATGAGGTGCTGCATGATATCTCTACAGTGGTTGACCCATAGACTGCAAAACATACAGTTTGATCTATGACTGCTTGTTTTTTTAATTTAACTAGGCGAGTCAGTTACGAATAAATTATTTTTTACAATGACGGCCAAACCCAGACGATGCCGCCCTATTGGACTCCCAATCACGGCCGTTTGTGATACGAACCAGGTTGTCTGTAGAGACACCTCTAGCACTGAGATGCAGTGCCTTAGATTGCTGCGCCACTTGGGAGTGTACTTCCAGGTTAAGGTGTGTTCCATTGGATAAAGTTATCTGTATTTTGTTACGTTTGTCTTTTTTAGGGGAATGAGAGCATTTTGTCTAATGTACATATCTTAATGTAAACAAAGGGCAATAAAGCCAACTGACAAAGTTCCCTTTAAATACAATTTGCCTCTGTACTAGTTTGTCTTAAATTGCGAACCGTATGTTCCCTGTTACTTTGGTTTAATGGGTTAGATACTTTGGTTTTAGCAGTCCGATTAGAGGTCAAAGTGTGACTGTTTTGTAAATATTTGTAGTGCTGCTGATAATCCGCTAAGCTTTGTCCCATTTCTAAAAAGATACAGAGGGAGGGTGAATTAATGACAATACAAAAATAACGTTTTAAGACCAACATTTTTACATTGCAGCAAGATAATCTTAGCTTAAAGTTCAGCAACAAAAATAAATTACTGAATAAATCACCATAAACAACCAGTTTCTGATGGTGTTTGATGAAACATTGGTAAATAAGTTCATGTTAAGGAGATGCTGGTGACACTGTCAGTGATTTATTTAGAATTCTAGGCACACTTAACCAGCATGGCTACCACAGCATTCTGCAGCGATACGCCACCCCATCTGGTTTGCGCTTAGTGGGACTATCATTCGCTTTTCAACAGGACAATGACCCAACATAACTCCAGGCTGTGTAAGGGATATTTGACCAAGAAGGAGGGTGATTGAGTGCTGCATCAGATGACCTGGCCTCCACAATCACCGACCTTAACCCAATTGAGATGGTTTGGGATGAGTTTGACCGCAGAGTGAAGGAAAAGCAGCCAACGAGTGCTCAGCATATGTGGGAACTCCTTCAAGACTGTTGGAAAAGCATTCCAGGTGAAGCTGGTTGAGAGAATGCCAGGAGTGCAAAGCTGCCATCAAGGCAAAGGGTGGCTACTTTGAAGAATCTCAAATATAAACTTTATTTTGATTTGCTAAACACTTTTTTGGCTACTACTTGATTCCATATGTGTTATTTCATAGTTTTGATGTCTTCACTACTATTCTACAATGTAGAAAATAGTAAAACTAAATTAAAACCCTTGAATGAGTAGGTGTGTCCAAATGTTTAAATATATGTTCCTTTATTACTTTCTAAACCTACCAGGCCTCCCCTAATTAGAGTAAACTAGTGAACAACAACGCTTAGGCTTCTACTTCCATCTTAGACATATTATATACATTTTACAATTGTTATATTTTGTTTGTTTTACTCCTGTCCTTCCTCTAAGCTCAACCTCTCCCATCTATTTATTTCACAACAGCTCTGAACCTTTATACAGTATGTTTAACATTAGTTATTATTCCCAACCTTCATCTCTATTCAACCCCTCCCATCTATCTCAACACCATCCATATTGGATTTCTATTTGCCATATATTTTTCAACTGTGCTGTGATGATTCACAAATGTTCTGAACCTTTCTTTTCTCATAATTTCTACAGATTGTAAATTAAAAATAAACAATTTTGCTAATAGTATTATATTATTGATCGATAGACTATGACTTTTCAGATCACCCAGTATTCCTATCTGTAGCGTTCGCTCCAGGTAAATGTTGCAATTCTTCAGCCATTCCTGGACCTGTGACCAAAAACAAGCTACATATGGACATTACCAAAACAGATGATCTAATGATTCTGTCTCTTCACAGCAAAATCTGCAGAGCTGGGAAGGTTGTATTCCCCATATAGATAACATTCTATTGGCAGTGATGGAAAAGTAGACAATTTTCATACTTGAGTAAAAGTAAAGAAACCTTAAAAGAAAATGACTCCAGTTAAAGTGAGTCACCCAGTAAAATACTACTTGAGTAAAAGTCTAAAAGTATTTGGTTTTAAATATACTTACAGTTGAAGTCGGAAGTTTACATACACCTTTGACAAATATTTAAACTCAGTTTGTTATAATTCCTGACATTTAATCCTAGTAAAAATTCCCTGTTTTAGGTCAGTTAGGATCACCACTTTATTTTAAGAATGTGAAATGCCAGAATAATGATTTAGAGAATGATTTATTTCAGCTTTTATTTATTTCATCACATTCCCAGTGGGTCAGAAGTTTACATACCAATTGAGTGTATTTGGTAGCATTTACTTAATTCAAATTGTTTAACTTGGGTCAAACGTTTCAGGTCCTTAAGCCATTTTGTCACAACTTTGGAAGTATGCTTGGGGTCATTGTCCATTTGGAAGACCCATTTGCGACCAAGCTTTAACTTCCTGACTGATGTCTTGAGATGTTGCTTCAATATATCCACATCATTTTCCTTCCTCATGACACCATCTATTTTGTGAAGTGCACCAGTCCCTCCTGCAGCAAAGCACCCCCACAACATTATGCTGCCACCCCCGTGCTTCACGTTTGGGATGGTGTTCTTGCAAGCCTCCCTCTTTTTCCTCCAAACATAACGATGGTCATTATGGTCAAACAGTTCTATTTTTGTTTCATCAGACCAGAGGACATTTCTCGAAAAAGAATGTTCTTTGTCCCCATGTGCAGTTGCAAACAGTAGTCTGACTTTTTTTATGGTGGTTTTGCAGTGGCTTCTTCCTTGCTGAGCGGCCTTTCAGGTTATGTCGATATAGGACTTGTTTTACTGTGGATATAAATACTTTTGTACCTGTTTCCTCCAGCATCTTCACAAGGTACTTTGCTGTTGTTCTGGGATTGATTTGTACTTTTCGTACCAAAGTAACGAGGACTTTTGGGTTTCAGGGAAAATGTATGGAGTAAAAAGTACATTCTTTTCTTTAGGAATGTAGTGGAGTAAAAGTAAAAGTTGTCAAAAATATTAATAGTAAAGTACAAATACCCCCAAAAAACAAAATAAGTAGTACTTTAAACTATTTTTTACTTAAGTACTTTACACCGTCTATTGGTTGCAATAATTTTGTATAATAATTTAAATTGAAAAATGTGAAGTTTTTAATCTGATGTCGTTTTGGGTATCAATTAATAAACCATGTGCCATAGAATCAGTACGTCCAAAATCTCTTCCCAACTATTTTGCAATCTATAAGGCACAGATGTCAGTTTTTTGGTCCTAAAATGAAACCAGTATACTTTTTTATTCATCACAATTTTCTTTAACTAATTATGGTCTTTAATGCAGGGCCAACAGACAAATCCCCTACTTTTTCTCCCTTCCACTTCCCTCTTCCATTTTTGTGGTAATGCTTCAATTAGTTTGTTGTAATTTTGGGTAGAACAGACGTTTCCACGTGTGATATAACTCCACCAGTCCTATTTATGACATTTACAAAGATTACACTTTTTTTTTTAATCTATTAGTATATTTGAGTTTAATCACAATATTTGTACTATTTGTTCAGTTTTTTTCTGGTGGATTAAATTGAAATTGCAACCAACTTTCTATAGCTTGTTTTAAAAATAGCAATATATGGGAGAATATTTCCTTTTCAAATAACTTAATGTGCGAGGTTGTAATCTGAATAAATGAAAAAAGGTCACTCTTGAACATGGGGTGAGACATTCTTATTAATTTGCTAGAGGACCAGTTCTGATTTAAGTATAACCTTTGTATGACTGAAGCCTTTAGTGAGTGGTCTAATGCTTTAATATTTAATAATTTCTCCCCTTAATATTTAATTCATACTCATTATATCAATAGGCCCGTTTAATTTGGTCTGGCTTGCAGTTCCAATTAAATTGAGATTTTTTAAAATTATAATTTAAATAAAACAAAGTTGTAACGAGTGGGATGAGAGTCAGGAAGCAAGTACAGGGAGTGTTTTAATAAATAACAAAACAATAAACACGAAACTCAAACAACGCACCGACATGAAAACAGAGTCAATAACACCTGAGGGAAGAACCAAAGGGTGTGACAGATATAGGGAAGATAATCAAGGAGGTGATGGAGTCCAGGTGAGTGTCATGAGGTGCAGGTGCCTGAGACGATGGTGACAGGTGTGCGGGATAATCAGCAGCCTGATGACCTAGAGGCCGGAGAGGGAGTGTACTTGACAAAAGTATTATTTGTCTGGCACCATAATCCATGACTTGATATGATGTACAGTCGTGGCCAAAATTGTTGAGAATGACACAAATATTAATTTCCACAAAGTTTGCCGCTTCAGTGTCTTTAGATATTTTTGTCAGATGTTACTATGGAATACTGAAGTATAATTACAAGCATTTCATAAGTATCAAAGGCTTTTATTGACAATTACATGAAGTTGATGCAAAGAGTCAATATATTCTTCAAGACCTCTGCAATCCGCCCTGGCAAGCTGTCAATTAACTTCTTGGCCACATCCTGACTGATGGCAGGTTTTTGTTTGTCCACCCGCCTCTTGAGGATTGACCACAAGTTCTCAATGGGATTAAGGTCTGGGGAGTTTCATGGCCATGGACCCAAAATATCAATGTATTGTTCCCCGAGCCACTTAGTTATCACTTTTGCCTTATGACAAGGTGCTCCATCATGGTGGAAAAGGCATTGTTCATCGCCAAACTGTTCCTGGATGGTTGGGAGAAGTTGCTCTCGGAGGATGTGTTGGTACCATTCTCTATTCATGGCTGTGTTCTTAGGCAAAATTGTGAGTGAGCCCACTCCCTTGGCTGAGAAGCAACCCCACACATGAATGGTCTCCGGATGATTTACTGTTGGCATGACACAGGAGTGATGGTAGCACTCACCTTGTCTTCTCCGGACAAGCTTTTTTCCGAATGCCCCAAACAATCGTAAAGGGGATTAATCAGAGAAAATGACTTTACCCCAGTCCTCGGCAGTCCAATCCCTGTATCTTTGAATATCAGTCTGTCCCTGATGTTTTTCACTGGAGAGAAGGGGCTTCTTTGCTGCCCTTCTTGACACCAGGCCATCCTCCAAAAGTCTTTGCCTCACTGTGCATGCAGATGCACTCACACCTGCCTGCTGCCATTCCTGAGAAAGTTCTGTACTGGTGGTGCCCTGACCCCGCAGCTGAATCAACTTTAGGAGACGGTCCTGGCGCTTGCTGGACTTTCTTGGGCGCCCTGAAGCCTTCTTCACAACAATTGAACCGCTCTCTTTGAAGTTCTTGATGATCCGATAAATGGTAGATTTAGGTGCAATCTTACTGGCAGCAATATCCTTGCCTGTGAAGCACTTTTTGTGCAAAGCAATGATGACGGCACGTGTTTCCTTGCAGGCAACCATGGTTGACAGAGGAAGAACAATGATTCCAAGCACCACCCTCCTTTTGAAGCTTCCAGTCTGTTATTCGAACTCAGCATGACAGAGTGATCTCCAGCCTTGTCCTCGTCAACACTCACACCTGTGTTAACGAGAGAATCACTGACATGATGTCAGCTGGTCCTTTTGTGGCAGGGCTGAAATGCAGTGGAAATGTTTTTGGGGGATTCAGTCATTTGCATGGCAAAGAGGGACTTTGCAATTAATTGCAATTCATCTGATCTCTCTTCATGACATTCTGGAGTATATGCAAATTGCCATCATACAAACTGAGGCAGCAGACTATGTGAAAATTTATATTTGTGTCATTCTCAAAACTTTTGGCCACGACTGTAGATATCGTTTGATAAAGCTTACTTAACTGCCTGCTGATGGGCCATCAACTGCTTCCCATTGTATTCCCACTGGTTGGGTATTTTAGGCCCCCAGAACTTTCACACTTGGCCCAATGGGCAATCCCCATGCAGTTGTCTAGACAAAGCTGTGGAAGTGAAGTCCACACGGTTGCAATGTTATTCATTCAAACCAATATGATATCGATATCAGATAAAACAAAATCAAATTATATAGATTTGACTTGCCGGTGCCCATCACTAAAAACAATTAAGTCTGATGGTTGACTGGGAGGTACTGTTTCACTCTGCAGTTTTCTGTGTGAATGAGCTAATAGATACAACATGACATTCCTTACCCTACCCCACGTCCACACATCTCTTATCTGCTCAGACAGGCTGTATTTTTCTACTATACTGACCCATAGTTTTATGGTTTCCTGCAAGCCTATCACCTCTCCTCCCTGGGTGGGGGAAGTCTGTTTTCACCGTTTCTCTCTACTTGACAAAAATATCACAACATCCTTTTTACAATTCTAACTAAGACAAACACATCTTATGATTCTAACACATTTCACACAGTTATACAGTTTCGGTGTGGAATACTTTTAGTCATTACTTTAAACATACAAATTCATCTATCAAGTGTGCAAAGCTTTCATCAAGGCAAAGGTTGGCTACTTTGAAGAATCTAAAATCTAAAATATATTTTGATTTGTTTACCACTTTTTTGGTTACTACATGATTCCATATGTGTTATTTCATAGTTTTGATGTCTTCACTATTATAGTGTGTGTGATATATATATATATATATATATATATATATATATATATATATATATACAGTTTAAGTGTACATACACCTTAGCCAAATACATTTAAACTCAGTTTTTCACGATTCCTGACATTTAATCTTAGTAAAAATTCCCTGTCTTAGGTCAGTTCCCTGTCTTATGTCACCACTTTATTTTAGTAGAGAATTATTTATTTCAGCTTATATTTATTTCATCACATTTCCAGTGGGTTAGAAGTTTACATACACTCAATTAGTATTTGGTAGCATTGCCTTTAAATTGTTTATGCTTTTTCAGTTCTGCCCACAAATTTCCTATAGGATTGAGGTCAGAATTTGTGATGGCCACTCCAATACCTTGACTTTGTTGTCCTTAAGCCATTTTGCCACAACTTTGTAAGTATGCTTGGGGTCATTGTCCATTTGGAAGACCCATTTGCGACCAAGCTTTAACTTCCTGACTGATGTCTTGAGATGTTGCTTCAATATATCCCACATAATTTTCCTTCCTCATGATGCCATCTATTTTGTGAAGTGCACCAGTCCCTCCTGCAGCAAAGCACCCCCACAACATGATGCTGCCACCCCCGTGCTTCACGTTTGGGATGGTGTTCTTCGGCTTGCAAGCCTGCCCCCTTTTCCTCCAAACATAATGATGGTCATTATGGCCAAACAGTTCTATTTCTGTTTCATCAGACCAGAGGACATTTCTCCAAAGACTACGATCTTTGTCCCCATGTGCAGTTGCAAACAGTAGTCTGGCTTTTTTATGGCGGTTTTGGAGCCACGGCTTCTTCCTTGCTGAGTGGCCTTTCAGGTCGATATAGGACTCGTTTTACTGTCGATATATATACTTTTGTACCTGTTTCCTCCAGAATCTTCACAGGGTCCTTTTCTGCTGTTCTGGGATTGATTTGTACTTTTCGCACCAAAGTACGTTCATCTCTAGGAAACAGAACACGTCTCCAGTGCGCCTTCCCGGCCCGGTACGTCCTGTGCCGGCTCCCCGCACTCGCCCTGAAGACTGTGTCACCAGTCCGGTGCAACCTGTGCCGGCTCCACACACCAGGCCTCCAGTTACGCCTTCCCAGCCCGGTGGCAGGGCCGGAGCCTTCCTCTGCACCGGTGACCAGTCCAGGCACGGCGTCCAGTCCCGCTCCAAGGCTGGAACCTTCCTCTGCGCCGGTGCCCAGTCCAGGCATGGCGTCCAGTCCCGCTCCAAGGCCGGAGCATTCCTCTGCGCTGGTGCCCAGTCCAGGCACGGCGTCCAGTCCGGCTCCATGGCCGGAGTTTTCCACTGCGCCGGTGCTCAGTCCAGGCACGGCGTCCAATCCCGCTCCAAGGCCGGAACCTTCCTTTGCGCTGGGGCCCAGTCCGGCACGGCGTTCAGCCCAGCTCCATGGTCGGATGGGGTACTGTCACGCCCTGGCCATAGAGAGCCCTCTGGGTTCTCTGGTGTTTTAGGTCAGGACGTGACTAGGGGGGGTTTCTAGTTGGTAATTTCTATGTTGGTGTTGTGTATGGTTCCCAATTAGAGGCAGCTGTTATTCGTTACCTCTAATTGGGGATCATACTTAGTGTGTACTTTTCCCACCTGTGATTGTGGGATATTGTTTGTGTTAGTGCCTTTGAGCTCTACATTATTGTTCGATCAGTTGTTTCTTTGTTGTTTTTGTATGGTCCACTACAAAATTAATATGTGGAACTCCACGCATGCTGCGCCTTGGTTCAATAATTTCAAAGACGATCATGACAGCGGTATGGCGGCTGCGTGGTCCCATGGTGTTTATACTTACGTACTATTGTTTGTACAGATTAACGTGGTACCTTCAGGCGTTTGGAAATTGCTCCCAACGATGAACCAGACTTGTGGAGGTCTACAATTTATTTTCTGATTTCTTTTGATTTCCCCATGATGTCAAGCAAAGAGGCAGTTTGAAGGTAGGCCTTGAAATACATCCACAGGTACACCTCCAATTGACTCAAATGATGTCAATTAGCCTATCAGAAGCTTCTAAAGCCATAACATCATTTTCTGAATTTTCCAAGCTGTTTAAAGGCACAGTCAACTTAGTGTATGTAAACTTCTGACCCACTGAAATTGTGATACAGTGAATTATAATTGAAATAATCTGTCTGTAAACAAATGTTGGAAAAATTACTTGTGTCATGCAGTTTGTTAACAATACATTTGTGGAGTGGTTGAAAAACGAGTTTTAACGACTCCAGCCTAAGTGTATGTAATATTCCGACTTCAACTGTATTATATTGTGTTATACTGTAGTATTGTAAAGATATATTCATGTTGATTGTTTTCTGCCCAGGGCTACAGATGACAATTAGCTATCTAGCTAAATCTGATTCAAGGGCATGTTGTACATGATCCCTGACAAATAAACGTAATAATAATGCTTAAGTTTTAACAGTCACATTAGAGGTCAAAGGTTTCGCAAATATCTCTAGTGCTGCTGATAATCCTCTAAGCGTTGTCCTATTTCTAAAAAAAAAAAAATAGCTACACAGAGGGAGGGTACAATTTATGACAATACAAAAATAAGAATTTTAAATCCAAAGCTTTTTACAGCGCAGCAAGTTAATCTGAGGTTAATATTCATCTCTAAAATATATTCTGTATTGTCCTCGACATGAAATCATATTTTTTCCCTGACAGATTACTTCATAAATCACCATCAACTCCCAGTTTCTAATTGTGTTTGATGAAACATTGGTCAAATAAGTCCACAGCAAGGAGATGAGTGTGCGACAGACTTACATTTTTATTTGTATGGTTAGTGAAGCAGAAGTAGTAGTAGGGTACTACACTATATAATGACAGCATCATCATGTTCTGTCCCTATCTCCTCCAGCTGTTGGGAGCTCAGTACAGTGATGTGTTTAATTACACACTGTGGGATATCCCCTCTTTTCCCTCGATTCAACACAGAGTAGCTGTGTGGCCATGGTTTCGTCCTTAAATGCACTCTATTACCTATATAGCGCACAACTTTAGACCAGAGCCCTCCAGGGCCCATAGGGCTCTGGTCAAAAGTAGTGCACTGTATCGGGAATAGGGTGCCATTTAGGACACAAGCTTTATCAGGCCACGGTCTGGCAGGTTTTAAAAGCAGAAAGAGTTAAGAAGCTTTGGGAGCAGAGCTGTAGGATAGCCTTGGACAGGCCAGCAGCAGGTTGGCCACGCTTCTGTCACTTCCGGAGAGAGAGAGAGACAACGGCTCACTTGCCCAGGATTAACTGGGATTGAGAGAGGATTACACTCTTCTCTCCTTTCTTTCCAGTTCGCTACATAGTAAAAGCACAGACCTGTTACCAGCGAATCCCTCTAGGATTCTCACTCTGCGGCAAAAATTGGTAAACTGTATTACACAGATGACAATCCTCCTCTGGAGCTAAGTATTAAGGGTTGAGGAAGCGGGTCAAAGGGACTGGAAGAAAAGAGACCACAGAGGTAAGTAGTGAGCACGCAGGAATGTGTTAAATCTTGTACAGTTGGCTTCGAGCCCAGATACAGTAGACTCTCACTCTGACTGTTGAGGAGGTGGGATTGGGCTCTTCTAGTTTTCAGGATTTTTAAAATTGTTTTCCCACCAAGGGGATCGACTGTTTTTAATCCAAGTATTACTACATATTAGAGCCAATTGACGCACTCATCCGTCAAACTTATAAACATGATTATAAAATCCCCATACTTCTGTTTAAGATGTGACACTACATCACCAGTGTTGTTTTGTCTTTCTGTTGAATGGGTGACGTTGACCGACACGGGGACATGGTAGCACGTACAATACAGAATTAGAAGAGACTGTGCTTAAGTGTGCCATTGACTTTTGAACCCTGAGCTTATTTTACACACAGGGCATTAAATTGCCCTTAGGGCAGTGGACTGGACAGTGGAGGCTGTTTTTACCTGGGAAGTTATTAACACCCAGTTGACATCATCATAGCAGAACTGATGACTATGTGTGTATATATAGAGGTCAGAGTCTTATTCATCTGGATTAATGATATTGTTATCTAAAATGTGTAACAAGATTAGATGTTATCATTCAACTTTGAGATTAACTATAAGCAAGAATATATTTGTTATTTTATTACATTTTTATTTGTTATTTTCTCTCTTTCCAAGGTCTGGGTTGGGGTGAATTTCTAGCACAGTGCTGGGTGATCACCATGAGGCAGGCTGTGGAAGCCAAGGTGGTGATGTCATCCCCTAGACTGAGTGACCATGGTCAGTAATAGGAAACAGCTTCTCTCTCAACCTCTAGCTGATGGCAATGCACTTCTCTCCTGTATGTTGTGATCATCCTATGGCTGTTTATCTTTATGATTATGTTGGTGTTGTCCTCCAGGCCTAAGGCAGATCCTGTCTGACGTGGTAGAGGAGGTGAAACATTCCATAAATAAGGAAATCAACGGGGCAGAGCTCCTATACAGCCTCCTCAACGCCCCCTGGCTCAAGTCTCTGCTCAAAGTTAGTCTGGGAGTCATCTGGGGGTTAGAAAGCCTGTGATTCACTTTCTCTCTACTTTCTCTCGGTCTCAGCTCCACCCAGTGAGTGGAGGGTGTCCCTGACTTGTGTTTGTCCATACTCTTGTCTTGTTCTAGGTGTAGGTTTAACCTTTCCTCTGTCTCTCCTCCATCCAGGTGTATGAGCGTCTGCGGCAGCACCAGAGAGAGCCTCCTGCTCCCTTCCTACCATACACAACACAGCTCATCCAACAGGTAGGACTTGTCAGGAGCATCATTGGCTTGTCAGAAGTGTCAGTGGTGTCGGTCTTGTCCTGTGTCCACTCTGCTGCTGTCTGTGTTCCAACCCGTCTTTCTGCTTCTCTTCTAGATTCTGGCTGACATGAGAACAGTTCCGAACACTTCTGCTGAGGCCAGGGAGCTTTACAGTCTCCTCAGGGGACCACACCTCCAGGTGAGAGATCCTGAGGCAAAAAGGGCCCCTTGATCCTAACCTTTGTTTCTGTTGTTACAGTAACTAAGGTCTTCTGGGTTGTGTGAGTTATTTATGTGTGTTGAGTCCGCCTGAATGAATGAATTGACTTAATAGTTGTGCTCTGTCCCAGGCTCTGATATCAGCCCATGATACGGTGGCCCAGAAGGATTATAACCCTGTGCTGCCTCCCATCCCTGACAACCTCCCTGACGATGAGGAGGCCATGAGGATTGTCTGTCTGGTGAAGAACAAGCAGCAGCTGGTGAGTCATGGATTGGTTTGTTTTTAAGGAGGAAGGCTTAAAGCAACAAAAACATTACTAGATTAAAAGTATCATCAGTGGTGCAATCTTTTACACCTTGCTTTTTTCTACCGTAAATACCAAAAACACACTTTTAGTACTTTCACACTTTTTCCTCCATGCAAGGTTACATAAATGTCGTGTTTTATGCACACCGAATACAAAGCAGCGACTCCCGAGGACCTGACAGAAGCTGTAAGAAAGGGCAGATGATGCTTTCATAACATGTCATTAGTTTGATTGTTCAATTGTGTGACAGATGATTTCAATCAGAGTAATAGTAGTAGAGATGGTTTTAATACTTCAAAATTCCAGGATGGCTTATGATTAGTGTCACGATGGGTCAGTTTTGGACACCAAAATATACAATTTCCAGTCACTTAATTTGAACCCCAAAATGTTCCTATAATTATTAAGCTGTATATACTCTGAAGCTTCTACTCATCCACATCTGACATTGCAACCTCTTTTGGAACCCGTTTCGAACAAATCTAAATCCAATCCTGGTGGCAGACAGTTTTAACAGTACCCTGTGTACCCAGATCCCTATTTCAGGGCTATAGAGGTATCTGTGGTCTCAGACAGAGGTAATCTTGTCTAGCCCTGTCTCTCCCCCTGAAAGAGGAGCTCAGGAGGGGAGATCCGCAGTCGCTGGGACACCCTGAGGAAGCTGACCCGCCGAAGGCTGATCCACGGTGGGGCCAGGGCAGTGGAGGGCCCCTGGCACGGTGTGGGGGCTCTGAGGGCCGTAGTGCCCGGGGAGCGACCAGTCATGCCCAGCACAAGGAGAGTCAGCTACCCACCAGCTGAGTTGCTATCTTCTGCGGGTCCACCACCCCTGGGCAAGCCCCGCCCTCCGCCACGTTTTAAGCCTATGAGTAACTGTAGAATGTGCCAGACTGATGCACTCTGGAAAGAAGAAGGTCTTAATCGCTCTGCCCCGTCGGTCTGTAACTCTGTCCTGATTGGTAAGAACAACTACAGTTGAAAAGACCCTGAAAACAATATGATTCAATACTGTATCTACTGCCATGAGTAGTACAGTGCAATACATATCAGTTCAGTACATTATAATACAACACAATATAACTTCTACTCTTATTCAGGCTAATAGATTACATTTTTCCAACCTCTCTCTCCTCCCTGCTTCTGGAGATAATGTGATCGAGGAGCTAGACAGTGGAGAAGACAGAGAGTCAGCCTACACCCTGTCCCCTCTCCCACACCACGCTCCAACCCTCCAGCCCTGGACTCTCACCCCTCCCTGCATGGCTGCATACCACCTCTCCATGGGTGACTACCACCATCCCCCCGGAACTCCTCCGCGGTTCCGGAGCTACAGCGTCAGCCCCCGGGTCCGCACGGCTCCCCCCAGCCCCATGCAGCATCGGCGAGTAGATGAGATGCCTCGCGACCCCCCTGTGGAGCTGGCTAAGCAGGAGAGCCTGGATGAGTTGAGGTCCACGGTGCAGCAAGCTGCTAGCTCTATGGAGCACAGCACCAATGACGTCCGTCTGCTGGGGCAGAAGATGGCCGCCGCCACAGAGCGCATGTCTGAGAGTGTCCAGGAGAACGCCCAGGCCCTGACGCTGCTGGCCCAGGTGGTGAGCAGACTGCAGACACTCATCGCTGCCAGCAGGGCGGTAGCAGATACACCGGAACCACACAGAGGAACCAGCAGCAGTATCCCACCAGTCAACATATCAGCCAGCGAACAAGAACACACAGCCAGCAGCTTGAAGACTCAGACATCCCTTTCACACCAGTCCAGAGTATGCTCCCTGTCCTCCTCCTCCTCTTCCTCCTCCTCCTCCAGCTCCTTCACTGACTCTATGGACGGCATATCCACATCCCAGGGGAAGATCTCTCAGCCTCAGTCCCCAGCCTGCAATGGGTCACCCAAGGCAGGGTTGAAGACCAGGGTACTGCCCATGTCTCCCCAAAAGCATGTTGGTGCTTCCCCCACATCTCAAAAGAAGCATGTGGAACCCCAGCCCCAGCAACCCCACCGCTACAACAGCCTCTCAACACCTCCACCACCTGCCCCGCCCGCCCCCAACAACAACAAGACTGGCTGCTGCTCCAGCTCCAGCCAGGGGAAGAAGAAGAAGAAGAGGAAGTGAACCAGCCAGGAGGACAGTGGTGCTCTGACGTCTTCAGGAGACCTATTCCTCTGCTTCAGGGAATGGTCCTCTCCTCAAGATTCCCTCAGATCTCGGCTTCAAAAGGCATTTATCCTTTCTTCTGTTATCTTCATCACCATCATGTCGCCCACCATTCATCCCGCAATTGTGATGTGTTGGCTATGCCCATTGTTGCGTTTCCATCCTCAAGCTGCCATGTTTCATGCAACTCTGTTTTTCCTGAATGTCATCTGTTATTTTCACACAATTTAATTTTGTAATTGTAAATAAAGCATGTCCATTATTCCTTTTTGACTCATTATGTTTTCATCTCATATCACATGACACCATCCATAACCTGTAATAGGCCAAATGTGTCATTGTTGCTGTTCCACCCCAGTGATGAATCTCTGTATACAGTGAACTGCAAGAGTATTGGGACAGTGACACATCTTTTGTTGTTTTGGCTCTGTACTCCAGCACTTTGGATTTGAAATGATACAAAGACTACAGTATGAGGTTGTGCAGACTGTCAGCTTTAATTTGAGTGTATTTTCATCCATATCGGGTGAACCGTTTAGAGATTACAGCACTTTTTGTACATTCACTTGTGTATTAAAGTAGTAAAAGGTGAAGTATTTGGTCCCATATTCATAGCACACAATGGCTACATCAAGCTTGTGAGTATACACATGTTGGATGCATTTCCAGTTTGTTTTGTTTGTGTTTCAGATAATTTTGTGCCCAACAGAAGAATGGTAAATAATGTATTGTGTCATTTTGGAGTCACTTTTATTGTAAATAAGAATATAATGTTTTTAAACAGTTCTACATTAATGTGGATTCTACCATGATTACGGATGGACCTGAATGAAATCGTGAATAATTATGAGTGAGGAAGTTAGACGCACAAATATCGTACTCCCAAAACACGCAATAACAGTGGAGGTGCTGGAGTACAGAGCCAAAGCAACAAAACATTCTTCAAAGTCCCAATACTTTTGGAGCTCACTATGTGTGAGAGCTACAGGAAAAGGTTTTAACCTTGGATTCATGTCCCCTCTCTATCTCTCTCTCAGGGAGCCACGATAAAGCGAAATGGGATAACAGGGGAGATCTTTGTGGCACGGGTGATCCATGGAGGACTGGCAGACCGCAGCGGTGAGACCACCTCTCTCTCACTCACACACACACACACACACACACACACACACACACTAACTCACTCTCTCTGTCTTTAATCTGTTTCTTCTTTCTCATTTGTGCCCCTCTCTCTCTAGGTCTGCTGCATGCAGGGGACAGGATCACAGAGGTGAATGGTTACTCTGTAGATGGCCTGGAACCTGAGCAGGTCATTGAGAGACTGGTGAGTCTACCAGCTGAACACTGCTTGGCTGCCCAAACATCCACACATTTCACACAGTCAACACAGCTGGTGTCTGTAGTAAGTCTTCATCCACCAGTGATGTGCATGGGTGTTTTTCTGTCTTTGGACCCACAGGCCCGGTCTCAAGGCACCCTCATGTTCAAAGTGGTTCCCATCACAGATAGACCAGTCAACAACCAGACGATAGTGAGTAATGGCATGTTAACCGACCTACTCTTCCCTGGAAACAGTATCAGACAAGTCATGTAAGCTGATTGAACCATAATGGCAGCAAAACCAAAGTCTTTCTCTTGACAATAGGAGGTTACTATTACCTATGGCTCAGTTCCTGTCTTCAGTGTTAAAGTAAAGATCTTTTTCATTGCATTGTCCTTGTCTCTTGTTGTCTCTTGTATTGTGTCTCCTGGTGTCCCAGCTGTATGTGCGTGCCATGGCAGACTACAGTCCCCAGCAGGACCCGGCCATCCCCTGCGCCGAGGCAGGTATGGACTTCAAGAAGGGAGACCTGCTGGAGATCGTGGACCAGTCAGATACCCTCTGGTGGCAGGCCAAGAAACTACCCAGCACCTCAGCCTGTGCTGGCCTTATCCCCTCCACCAACCTGCTCAGGAGGAAACAGAAAGAGTTCTGGTGGTCTCAGCCCTACCAGCCGCACACCTGCGTCAAACCCTGTGAGTAGAGTACAGTCTCACCTTTACGTCTGGCTTTTCAGCTCTTTTACACCAAATTATAAGCAGCTGGTAAAAAGTATTACTGTATATCCATAACAGTAACAAATTACAATTGTCTTATTCCTCTTGCTTACCTGAAGTGAGCACTGTGAATGAAGGTAAGAACTATGATCCTTTTTTATGGATTTTCAATGAGAGGCAGTTATTGTTACACAAAGGTATGTGGACACCTGCTCGTCAAAATCATGGGCATTAATATTGAGTTGGTCCCCCTTTTGCTGCTATAACAGCCTCCACTTTTCTGGGAAGGCTTTCCACTAGATGTTGGAACATTGCTGCGGGGACTTGCTTCCATTCAGCCACAAGAGCATTAGTGAGGTCGGGCATTGATGTTGGGCGATTAGGCCTGGCTCGCAGTCTGCTTTCCAATTCATCCCAAAGGTGTTCGATGGGGTTGAGGTCAGGGCTCTGTGCAAGCCAGTCAAATTCTTCCACACCGATCTTGAACAACCATTTATGTATGGACCTGGCTTTGGGGCCTTCTCCAAACTGTTACCACAAAGTTGGAAGCACAGAACCAATGTCATTGTATGCTGTAGCGTTAAGATTTCCCTTCACTGGAACTAAGGGGCCTAACCCGAACCATGAAAAACAGCCCCCCAGACCATTTTTCCTCCTCCACCAAACTTTACAGTTTGCACTATGCATTGGAGCAGGTAGCGTTCTCCTGGCATCCGTCAAACCCAGATTTGTCCGTCAGAGAACAGTGCTCCTGAGTCCAATGGCGGCGAGCTTTACAGCCGACACTTGGCGATATGGTGATCTTAGGCTTGTGTGCGGCTGCTCAACCTTGGAAACGAATTTCATGAAACTCCCAACGAACAATTATTGTGCTGACATTTCTTCCAGAGGAAGTTTGGAACTTGGTAGTGAGTGTTGCAACAAAGGACAGACGATTTTTACACGCTGCGCGCATCAGCACTAGGGCATCTCGTTCTGAGAGCTTGTGTGGCCTATCGCTTCGTGGCTGAGCCATTGTTGCTCCTAGACGTTTCCACTTCACAATAACAACACTTACAGTTGACCGGGGCAGCTCTAGCAGGGCAGAAATTTGACGAACTCTTCAGTAAGGCCATTCTACTGCAAATGTTTGTGTACGGAGATTGCAGTAAAATACTACTTGAGTAAAAGTATTTGGTTTTAAATATACAGTGGGGCAAAAAAGTATTTAGTCAGCCACCAATTGTGCAAGTTCTCTCACTTAAAAAGATGAGAGGCCTGTAATTTGTCATAGGTACACTTCAACTATGACAGACGAAATGAGAAAAAAAAAATCCAGAAAATCACATTGTAGGATTTTTTATGAATTTATTTGCAAATTATGGTGGAAAATAAGTATTTGGTCAATAACAAAAGTTTATACTTTGTTATATACCCTTTGTTGGCAATGACAGAGGTCAAACGTTTTCTGTAAGTCTTCACAAGGTTTTCACACACTGTTGCTGGTATTTTGGCCCATTCCTCCATGCAGATCTCCTCTAGAGCAGTGATGTTTTGGGGCTGTCGCTGGGCAACGCGGACTTTCAACTCCCTCCAAAGATTTTCTATGGGGTTGAGATCTGGAGACTGGCTAGGCCACTCCAGGACCTTGAAATGCTTCTTACGAAGCCACTCCTTCGTTGCCCGGGCGGTGTGTTTGGGATCATTGTCATGCTGAAAGACCCAGCCACGTTTCATCTTCAATGCCCTTGCTGATGGAAGGAGGTTTTCACTCAAAATCTCACGATACATGGCCCCATTCATTCTTTCCTTTACACGGATCAGTCAGTCCTGGTCCCTTTGCAGAAAAACAGCCCCAAAGCATGATGTTTCCACCCCCATGCTTCACAGTAGGTATGGTGTTCTTTGGATGCAACTCAGCATTCTTTGTCCTCCAAACATGACGAGTTGAGTTTTTACCAAAAAGTTCTATTTTGGTTTCATCTGACCATATGACATTCTCCCAATCCTCATCTGGATCATCCAAATGCTCTCTAGCAAACTTCAGACGGGCCTGAACATGTACTGGCTTAAGCAGGGGGACACGTCTGGCACTGCAGGATTTGAGTCCCTGGCGGCGTAGTGTGTTACTGATGGTAGGCTTTGTTACTTTGGTCCCAGCTCTCTGCAGGTCATTCACTAGGTCCCCGTGTGGTTCTGGGATTTTTGCTCACCGTTCTTGTGATCATTTTGACCCCACGGGGTGAGATCTTGCGTGGAGCCCCAGATCGAGGAAGATTATCAGTGGTCTTGTATGTCTTCCATTTCCTAATAATTGCTCCCACAGTTGATTTCTTCAAACCAAGCTGCTTACCTATTGCAGATTCAGTCTTCCCAACCTGGTGCAGGTCTACAATTTTGTTTCTGGTGTCCTTTGACAGCTCTTTGGTCTTGGCCATAGTGGAGTTTGGAGTGTGACTGTTTGAGGTTGTGGACAGGTGTCTTTTATACTGATAACAAGTTCAAACAGGTGCCATTAATACAGGTAACGAGTGGAGGACAGAGGAGCCTCTTAAAGAAGAAGTTACAGGTCTGTGAGAGCCAGAAATCTTGCTTGTTTGTATGTGACCAAATACTTATTTTCCACCATAATTTGCAAATAAATTCATTAAAAATCCTACAATGTGATTTTCTGGATTTCTTTTCCTCATTTTGTCTGTCATAGTTGAAGTGTACCTATGATGAAAATTACAGGCCTCTCTCATCTTTTTTAAGTGAGAGAACTTGCACAATTGGTGGCTGACTAAATACTTTTTTGCCCCACTGTACGTAAGTATCAAAAGTAAATGTAATTGCTAAAATGTACTTTAGTATCAAAAGTACAAGTGTAAATCATTTCAAATTCCTTATTCCTTATTAAGCAAAGCAGATCAAACCACATTTTCTAGTTTCTTTTATTTACGGATAGCCAGGGGGCATGCTCCAACTCACACATAATTTACAAATGAAGCATGTGTTTGGTGAGTCTGCCAGATCAGAGGCAGTAGGGATGACCAGGGATGTTCTCTTGATAAGTGAGTGAATTGGACCATTTTTGGACCATTTTTTTTCTGTCCTGCTAAGCACTCAACATGTAACTAGTACTTTTGGGTGTCAGGGAAAACGTACGGAGTAAAAAGTACCTTATTTTCTTTGGGAATGTAGTGAAGTAAAAGTTGTCAAAAATAGGAATAGTAAAGTAAAGTACAGATATCCCCAAAAATGACTTAAGTAGTACTTTTAAGTATTTTACACCACTGCCTGTCATACTTTGCTCTTTCAGAGGAAGACCTGATTAATGAAAAGTGTGTTGAAGCTGGTAAGATTTCCATAATTTCCTCTACAACAAATCATGTTGTTTCACTCATTTGTTTACTGCAAAATGACTTCGGTGGATTATTTTGAATGTTTTTTTTTAAATGCTCTAACAGATGAGGAAGCTTTTGAATCTGGTAGGTAAGTCTTTGTTGAAGTTAGTTGATCATGCAGCCTGTGCTATACAAAATACAGTATCACTCAACTATAACCCTGTTTTCTTTATTGCAATCATTTCTGAATTCCAATTTGGATTGTGAGAGGAGCTAAGAGAAGGTGAGCATGACCTGCTCTACTGAGCTCTCCTTTGATCTCAATTAGAATCAACTCCAACACCCTGTCTAGTGACATACACATTCATCCCATTATCATGCTCTCTCCCTCCCTGTTCCCCCACTCCTAGAGGATGGTGAGTTCAGCACTAACATCGAGGGGATCTATCTAACTGGGTTCAGACGTAGCCTGCGTCTGTGTCGGCGGCAGTGCCTAAGCACAGGCTCCAGTCAGCAGTCCTTCTACACACGCTGCCCCGGCAGCAGCTACAGTGCCCTCAACAACCCATACGAAGAGGTGGTACGATACCAGCGCAACCCGCAGGACAAACACCGCCTGGTCGCCCTCATGGGTAAGACACCAGTCCGGCACTAACCAGCAACACAAATAGATTGGCAGAACATTCAGATATGTATTGACTGTCATGAATACGTACTAACGTGTATATGGTTCTGTGGCCAATAATGCAGTGACAGTATGACTCATGTTGTGTCACTGGTTTTGTACATGGACAGTGTGTCTCTACTTGTATTGACACAGAATATGTGTGATGACATCATGTGTTCTTCTCTCTCAGGTCCCTCTGGCGTTGGAGTGAACGAACTTCGCAGACGGTTATTCGAAATCAACCCGGTGACCTTTCAAGGGGCAGTGCCTCGTGAGTACACCCCCTAACCTCCGTGAACCTGTCAGTCTATTTGACTATCTTCCGTTGTTGACATGGATACAATCACTGTCTTATATGACGGCTTGTCTTCCGATGATGTCATCTGACATGTTTTCCCTTCTTCCTCCAGACACGACACGAGCCGCCAGGAGCTACGAGGAGTCTGGTAAAGAGTATCACTTCATCAACAGAGAACTGTTTGAGAACATGGTCTACAACAACAGGTAGGTGCTCATTGAATAACAGCTGCTCACTTTCCTCTCATGAACACATCTTGTTAAATCAACTGTCACAACATGAATGTGACTCGTGGCCTTATGTCCTAATGGGGACAAAGAGGATTAAGTAAGTTAATAACATTGATGTGGACCACCGGATTATGAGCCAGGGTTTGGCTTTGCGTTTTGTTTTAAACCAGGTTTCTGGAATATGGGGAGTACAAAGGTCATTTCTACGGCACTAGTCTTGATGCTGTGAAGGACGTTTTGAACAGTGGAGGAATCTGTGTCATCGACATCGAGCCTCATGTGAGTCCTGCTGGGGTTCTTATCAGTGGGGCTTCATCATTGACTTGGCCCTATTGTGGAGTTAGCTCTGTGTTGACCTCAGTTGCATCTTGGCCAGGTCTTCACTGTAAATGAGAATTAGTTCTCAATTGACCCATGTATGATGACTGTCCCCTTTCAGGCCATCCAGTCAGTGAGGACACATGAGCTCAAGGCCTACATCATCTATGTGAAGCCGCCCACCGCAGAACGCATGAAGGAGACCAGAAAGGACGCTCAGATCACCACCAATTACTATGACAACAGACCTTTCAAAGTAAGCACTCTTATGGTTTTATTATCATTTCTCAATTTTTTTATTGGTTCGAACCTCTGTTTCCAAAGAGATCTGGTAATAATACGCCATCCCTATGGTGATCAAATGGTTGAAATACTGACCATCATGCCATAGTTCAGATAGTGACCAACTGTCATGTTATTCTGTTCCCAACAGGAGGAAGACTTCCAGGAGATGGAGGAGGCAGCCAGAAAGATGGAGTCTCACTACTGCCAGTTCTTTGACTATGTGATGGTGAATGACGGGCTGCAAGACTCCTGTGTTCAGCTACTGAGGGCTGTGAGGAGGGCTCAGGATGAGCCACAGTGGGTTCCTGCCAACTGGATACGACCCACAGAGGCGTTTTGATGAGGAGAGGAGAGGAGAGGGGGAGGAGAGGACATAAAAGGATAACAAGCAGATGGAGGGCAGGGCATCGTAAAAGAGGGAATGGAGAACAACATGGATGAGGAGTGGCTGTAACCTTTGGCTGCTACTTCTGAAGATACCCTCTGCTCTCCAGTGGAATTTGTTTTGGATTGGATTTGTTTTGTTTAGTGGTGAGTTTGAGAGACTCATACAGATACTGTCCTTGTGTCTGCTTGAATCTGTTGTTGAATAATTAGCATATTCAAGGCTATGATGGAGCTGGATTAAACCAAAAATCCTGTGTCTGTTATTCTCTGAAATTGTGTGCATAGTTGGAGATAATGTATTGATGTGCTACACAGGCATGCTATGAGAGGTTGTAGGTTAACCTCTCATCTTCCGTTTACAATTAGAGCAAATAATTGTCCATGCTGAATTTCTGTATTTTCTTCATGTTTTTATTTTATTTAATAAAAAGAATGTTAATGCCAAATAATGTAAATTCAGTATGAATGTTTCAGTATGAAGGTGAGAAAGTAAGTGGAGTTGTGTGCTCACCATTTGAACACAATGTTTTCATAATACTGAAGGATAAAAAAACAGAATAAAAAACATGAGCTGGCACACACCCAGAGTAACAGAGAATAAACTATAAAAAGTAAATTCACCGTGAAGAAGGCACAGTGATGCCGAAACGTTGGTGATTTACCCAATAAATTACTGGGAGTTTATATGTGGAGTGTGTGACTCTATTTTTATAGTTCATAATACTGAAACACAGGCTGTAATTCCAGGCTATTATTATACAGAATATTTTTAGAGTGTAACATAATGGGATTCGGAATAATGCTAATAGATGTGATGTATAATGTTACTAATTTTTTTTTTTTAAATACAATTTTGTGTGTGAACACTTGTTTTTGAATATGTGTTTGTGTGGCTTTCTGTGTCAACAAGTGCAGAAGACAGAAGGCTTTTATTTTGAAAACCGGAAGTTCCTTTTTGTGTTCTCAGCTAAAAATCACTGTAACGGCAAGGCAACGAGTGTAAACAAAGTGGTCGGGTAAACAGCGTGGCAACCAACATGCAGACGTTACAAACCCAACACGTTTTCACAGTTAGGTACCGAACTAGCTAGTTCTTACCGGGGTTCTGTTTTAAAAGGGTATCGAAATGGACACCAGAGGATTCCAGGTATGTAGCTAGCTAGTTAGCTAATCTTGTAACGGAACACAAGGAGCCTCTAGCTAATTTAGCCAGTTATCATTTTGCTATATCTTAGTTAGCTATAGCCATTTATGTATAAATTCGTTAGAAAGATTGATTATTGTCTTCATATTCCAGTTGCCCAGTTTGGTTTTTAATCAAACATATTTATTTAGGCACAGAACACGCGACGGAGGGACCTCCCGCCTCTTCCACAGGTACCATTAGCCGCGCATGCGCTTCTACACTCACACGACCATCCATATCATACATCTTAAGTGGATGTCGACTTGTAACTAGCTAGTATGCAGCACGTTGGTAGCCTATGAGCACAAGCCCAGTCAAAAGACTGCTCTCAGACAGCCAGTTTAGGTCTCTCTGGTTTCTGCACTCAGCAAGCTGCAGAGGGCCCAAGAACAACAAATCAGAGAGGGTGTGACAGGGACCTTGCTGCAGAACCATACAGCATTAGGAGCAAAGGTCAACGACACCACGAAGAGGTGGATGTAGCTAATGTCACTTTGAAATATGGCCCTAATAACCATCAACATTGTTCTTACACCAAATTATGACATCAATAAAGGTGTAGTTTAGTGTAGGCTATTTTTGTTGAGGGTCTTCTTCACTTCATACCTGAAGGGGTCAAATCCCTCAGGTCTGAATAGTCTGATCTGATCTATGCCTTGATTGGTTGGTATTCCAGTACCTTGGCAGATGCCTACTGCAGATTTAGCCCAGGATTAGGCAGTGTCATCAAGGCTGTGGCACAGGAATATCCTCAGAGCCCTTCCTGATTCTTGGATGTAATGGTGAGAAAACAACTCACGGTAAGTTCTTACTCATACACAGTCCTGGGCCTAGTTTTGGGGAACCGGGCCCTGGTACTATTGGATCTTCTCACTGTATGAAAAGGACTCTCTTTTCTGAGTCCAAGTTGTTGAGTTTTGGAGGATTTTATTGTTAAGATCAATTGGAGAAATGTACTGTTTGAGACTGGGAGTGTTATCTACTTTGAAAGCAAGTTTTGGAGAGAGCTTTGTACAACCACTTGCTTGGTTCCGTTGTTCCTTGGTTCCCCTCTGTTCCTATCTCTTGGCATGTATGGATTGAGGGCCTCCCTAGAGCGCAGCGGTCTAAGGCACTGCAGTGCTAGAGGTGTCACAACAGACCCTGGTTCGTTCCCAGGCTGTGTCACAACCGGCCGTCCCATAGGGCGGCGCAGGGTAGCCTAGTGGTTAGAGCGTTGGACTAGTAACCGAAAGGTTGCAAGTTCAAATCCCCCGAGCTGACAAGGTACAATCTGTCGTTCTGCCCCTGAACAAGGCAGTTAACCCACTGTTCCTAGGCTCTCATTGAAAATAAGAATTTGTTCTTAACTGACTTGCCTAGTTAAATAAAGGTAAAAAAAAAATAATTAAATAATGAAGTATATGAACTAATCTTTAAGGGGTGTTATGTAAGATGTTGGCCAAGCCTCATTCTCTTCTCTTCTTCATTGTCCTCTTTAGCGTGGACAGCGTGCCCTGCCCCCCATGTCAAGGTGAGTCTAGCCTCCTTATGCTGTTGTGATACTGTTTCAACTCATTTATCCCAGCAAAACATCTCTCTCTCTCTCTCTCACACTCTTCTCTTTCCCTTTTTTTTTATGTATGGCATTTGAACAACTGCATGAAGTCAAGATACAGGTGGTGAGTTGCCTTCAGATGGATGTTGTAATAGATCATTTAACTATTGAATTTAGGTTGGTGCTGCTGGCTTGGATACAGTTTTCTTAACTTGTTTTGTCTCCTATGTAGACGAGATGCCGGTCCCTAAAAGCAAGAGGAAGAAGTCGAAGAGTCAGGTGGATGGTGTTGAAAGCCCAGAGGGTGGGTGGAAAAGGAATAGTTCTCAGGAGCTCCTTCTGTTGAACTGCTGGTGAACAGCGTTGTTCCAAATGTTGGAATTTTGGAGGCACTTTGCCTTTAAGTTTCAAGCTATCGATTAATTATAAAGCTTGCATTCCACTGTCAAATAATAATGTATAAACTGTTAAAGTGCTAGTAATGACTTGAACCACATAGTAAGTACACTCAAGTATATAATAAGAGAGTTGTTGTGTTTGTATGTGCAGCAGACCCAGGGATGGAGATGGCCCAGATGGGGGGTCTGAGCAGTCGCAGGTCATCTGAGGTCATCCAGCCCTTGACCCCCGAGTCGCAAGAAGCTGCACCACAGAGAAGGAAGAAGAAGAAAAAGGCAGCGACCGTAGGTAAACAACATGCCTGACTATAGGTAAACAACAGGCCTGACTATAGGTAAACAACATGCCTGACTATAGGTAAACAACATGCCTGACTATAGGTAAACAACAGGCCTGACTATAGGTAAACAACATGCCTGACTATAGGTAAACAACAGGCCTGACTATAGGTAAACAACATATCTGACTATAGGTAAACAACAGGCCTGACTATAGGTAAACAACATGCCTGACTATAGGTAAACAACAGGCCTGACTATAGGTAAACAACATATCTGACTATAGGTAAACAACAGGCCTGACTATAGGTAAACAACAGGCCTGACTATAGGTAAACAACAGGCCTGACTATAGGTAAACAACAGGCCTGACTATAGGTAAACAACAGGCCTGACTATAGGTAAACAACAGGTCTGACTATAGGTAAACAACAGGCCTGACTATAGGTAAACAACAGGCCTGACTATAGGTAAACAACAGGCCTGACTATAGGTAAACAACATATCTGACTATAGGTAAACAACAGGCCTGACTATAGGTAAACAACAGGCCTGACTATAGGTAAACAACAGGCCTGACTATAGGTAAACAACAGGCCTGACTATAGGTAAACAACATGCCTGACTATAGGTAAACTGCATGCCTGACTATAGGTAAGCTGCATGCCTGACTATAGGTAAGCTGCATGCCTGACTATAGGTAAGCTGCATGCCTGACTATAGGTAAGCTGCATGCCTGACTATAGGTAAGCTGCATGCCTGACTATAGGTAAGCTGCATGCCTGACTATAGGTAAGCTGCATGCCTGACTATAGGTAAGCTGCATGCCTGACTATAGGTAAGCTGCATGCCTGACTATAGGTAAGCTGCATGCCTGACTATAGGTAAGCTGCATGCCTGACTATAGGTAAGCTGCATGCCTGACTATAGGTAAGCTGCATGCCTGACTATAGGTAAGCTGCATGCCTGACTATAGGTAAGCTGCATGCCTGACTATAGGTAAGCTGCATGCCTGACTATAGGTAAACTGCATGCCTGACTATAGGTAAGCTGCATGCCTGACTATAGGTAAGCTGCATGCCTGACTATAGGTAAGCTGCATGCCTGACTATAGGTAAGCTGCATGCCTGACTATAGGTAAACTGCATGCCTGACTATAGGTAAACTGCATGCCTGACTATAGGTCAACAACATGCCTCAGGGGAACCATATACCTACTCTTCCTACATTTGAACTCAAACATTATCTTGTTTGTGTATTATTTCTTCTATCACTTCTGCATGGTTAAGAATATATTCCACTTATATTCAATACATTCCGTTCTGTTTTACCATAACCATTTATAGGCTATATGTCATAGTTGTACTTACTGTATTTGTAAAAAGTATTAAGTGACATGTGGAGTGTTGTTCGTTCGCTTGTTTATGTCTCAGACCTGGAGGATGACCAGGCTGACCTGGTGAACGGAGATGGACTGGTCCAGAACACAGCCGAGGCAGGGGAAGAAGTGACCAAAAAACCCAAGAGGAAGAAGTAAGAGACACTAAAAGATGTACTATCTATTCTACGATATCTTAGTCACTTAATGTTTACATATCTGGCATTACTCATCTTGTGTGTATATACTGTTTTCTAGACTATTCTACGGTATCTCATTCACTTAATAATGTTTACATATATTGCATTACTCATCTCATATGTATATACTGTATTCTATACTATTCTACTGTATCTTAGTCTGTTCCGCTCTGACATCGCTCATCCATATGTATATAGTCTTAATTCATTCCTACTTAGATTTGTGTGTATTGGGTATATGTTGTGTAATTTGTTAGATGTTACTTGTTAGATAATACTTTACTGTCGGAGCTAGAAGCACAAGCATTTTGCTACACCAGCAATAGCATCTGCTAATCACGTGTATGTGACAAATCAAGTCAACTTTTATTGATCTATGGTGTTGAAAGTAGAGTAAAATGTGTGGTATGTTTTCACTTATATGGTTCTATTATAATAGATCCTTTGCTTTTTTTTTAATGCGCTCAGTTTCCCTTTCCTTTTTTATTTCTTTGTGGTCACTACCTAGGAAGTCGAAAGTGTCAGAGACACAGTACGTCAACGAGCTTGATGTAGAGGACGATGACATCATCACAGACGCTCAGCCACCCATCCCCCATCATTCCCTGTTCTCTGCTCCCCCTGGGACAGAGCCAGCCTGTGGGGAAGGTGTTTGTAGAGAGGAGCAGTGAGTGTCCTCCTTCCTTCTGTTATTTTCTGTTAGCTGTACATGGTAGAGTTTAAGAGTATAGGTTGGACTATGAAACAATTGCAATGGAAAACCTCTATTGGAAGCCTTACTTGGTCGAGGACTAGTCTTGTTTCTGTGTCTGGAAAAATTGGCCTTATGAGTTCTTTGGACATCCTTGTGTGTCTTGTCTTCTATGTTGGATAATGATGTGTTGTTTAACTTTCAGAGAGGTTTCAAGCGGCCGATCGGTCAGACAGACCGAAGCCCAGCGATCAGGTGGACAACTTCATGGACATCCAGCAGATGTGGACCACCAAGGATGTGTCTGTTAGGGTACATGGTGGCTTCAGGTGTGTGTGTGCAGGTGTCTGTTTGAAAGACTGTGTGTGTGTGAGTCTACCTGTGTGTCTGTGTGAATGCTCCCTTTATCTCACATCTCTCTAATGTACAGGGGGATTGGGCTGTTCTGCCACGGCTTCCTAGCAGGCTATGCAGTGTGGAACATCATAGTGATCTATGCCCTGGCAGGAAAACATCTCACTACTCTACCTAACCTACTGCAGCAGTACCACAGCCTGGCCTACCCTGCACAGTCTCTCTTCTACCTGCTACTGGCTATAAGCACCGTGTCAGCCTTTGACAGGTAAGGAGGGGAGAGAGGGTGGGGGTCTGTGTGTGGCATACTGGGGTCAGGCCCAAAATAAATGTGGCCATTGTTGTAAAAACATGGAAGCCTGTGGCTAGAGCTAGGAGGTGTTTGTGTGTGTATATACAACGCACTGTCGTTCTGTGTCATCAATGGACCCCCTCACGAACACACACACACACACACATCTCCTTTCTCTAGCTACAGGCTTGCACATTTTACAACAAACCCCAGTGTGTGTGTGTGTGTGTGTGTGTGTGTGTGTGTGGAGAGACTCATTCTCTTTCCATTTCAGGGTGAATCTGGCCAAAGGTGCCATGGCTATGAGAGAGTTTGTCACCCTAGACCCAGTTGCTCTAGCCTCTTTCTGTGAGTGAAAACATCTTTACAGTATGTTACTCAGTTCATTCAGGACAGACTGAGCTAACCTGTTTATGATGCAGCAAGCTCTTTGTCTCTCTGGCCTTGGCAAATGGTCATTTCACTGAAGTAACTTTCCCTCTCCTCCTACAGTGTACTTCGCAGCTCTGGTCCTCTCTCTCAGCCAGCAGATGACCAGTGACCGCATCAACCTGTACCCCAGTGCTAACGAGACCTTATGGTCCGCTAACTAACTGTGTTCTTATTATCTTGATATTAACATGTAGTTCTAAGTTCTTGTATATTGATTATCCTACTCAGCAGTATCAGTGTTGGAGTCGGAGAGAAGAGAACGCCCTTTTCCTCTGACTCCAGCCAAACAAACAAAAAATCATTGACTTTTACAACCCCTCCCCTCTCCAGGCCTCCTGGGTCAGAGCACCAGATCCTGAGCCCGTGGATCATAGTGAACCTGGTGGTGGCTGTGCTGGTAGGAATGGCCTGGATCTTCATCTCCGCCAGGCCTGAGATGGACTACACCGAAGGTGAGGCTGAAGTTGTGTTGTTTTTATTTAGTTTTTGTAGATTTAATTAAAAAAACAGCAACTTAACATTTCCACAGACGTAGTTCCACATGACATTGATAAAGACTTACTGCACAACAGTCACAATAAACAGAGACGAAAGAAAAACGACTACTAAAAAAACACCACCTACTCAGGCGTACATAAATTGTGGCAGACATTGTTGACATGCTCAGTCCTATATGTTACCACGGTCTCAATACTTATCTATATATATTGTTTAATATGTTTTGTATAATCTCCAAACCAGGGTTCCTAATGGCTATGGAGATCGAGTCCTTGAGACCAGAGGACAAATCAGAAATCTCTACTTGAGGAATAGTTTTTCCATTTTTGCTCCCACATTTTTTTTTGTACCGTATTTTATCAGCCAACGCAAAATGTACACTATTTTTGTGCTAATAATCAGTTTATTTTTGTATGACCCGAATGTGTGCTTGTTTTGTCAAATGTATTGAATACCATTGGAAATAATAAATATGTTATCCCACTGAGATGCTTCTATATGTCATTTTGGAGACTTTAAACCAAACATACCATTTGTAGTGTATTGACCTGAAACAGCATGGCTGTGTCTTGTTATATACCACACCATTAAATACAGTGCCTTCAGAAAGTATTGAACTGTAACTCAACCACCTAGGAACATTCACGGTCTTCTTGGTAAGCAATTCCAGTGTAGATTTGGCCTTGTGTTTTAGGTTATTGTCCTGCTGAAAGGTGAATTTATCTCCCAGTGTGGTGGAAAGCAGATTGAAATCGGGTTTTCTCTAAAGTTTTGCCTGTACTCATTCCATTTTATTTTTTATCTGTAAAAACTCCACAGTCTTTAATGATTACATGCATATCCTTAACATGACGCAGTCACCACTATGCTTGAAAATATGGAGCGTGGTACTCAGTAATGTGTTGTTGGGGCAAATCCAAACACAACACTTTGTATTCAGGACAAAAAGTGAATTGCTTTGCCACATTTTTTGCAGTATTACTTTAGTGCCTTGTTGTAAACCGGATACATGTTTGGAATACTTGTATTCTGTACAGCTTTCCTTCTCTTCACTGTCAATTAGGATAGTATTGAGGAGTAACTACAGTGTTGATCCATTCTCAGTTTTCTATCACAGCCATTAAATTCTAACTTTTAGTCACTATTGGCTTCATGGTGAAATCCCTGAGAGGGTTCCTTCCTCCCTGGCAACTGAGTTAGTAAGGACACCTGCATCTTTATAGTAACTGGGTGTATTGATACACCAGCCAAAGTATAATTAATAACTTCACCATGTGCAAAGGGATATTCAATATCTGCTTTTATTTATACCTATCATCTACCAATAGGTGTCCTTCTTTGCGAGGCATTGGAAAACCTCCCTGGTCATTGTAGTTGAATCTGTGTTTGAAATTCCCTGCTCGACTGAGGGACCTTACAGATAATTGTATGTGTGGGATACAGAGATGAGGTAGTCATTTAAAAATCATGTTAAACACTTATTGCACACAGAGTCCATTTAACTTATGTGACTTAAGCAAATCTTTACTCCTGAACTTATTTTGGCTGAACCCGTGGCTTGCCATAACAAAGGGGTTTAATACTTATTGACTCAATGCAGCTTTTACATTTGTATTAATTTGTATACATTTCAAAAAACAATTCCACATTGACATTATAGGCTTGTAGGCCAGGGACACAAAAACCTCTACATTTAATCAATTTTAAGTGCAGGCTGTAACACAATTTATTTTGGAAAATGTGTGAATACATTCTGAAGTCTCAATATACTACCAAATTAAACCAGACCATTACCACACTGTTAAATCAAATCCTGTCAAATTTGTTGCACTGGAACTAAGGCTGGCACAATAATCACATAGTCGTGTAACCGACAATGATGGACAATAACTGTGATATTTGAAAAAAATATTGTCATAATCATCTTGACATTCATTGTAGGACGGGGGATTCAACTTTATTCACAAGTAGATTGTTTACCCAATAGCAGTTCTTCATTATTAAATGAGGGTAAAGTTTATGAACAGAACAGCATGGTGGAAAGGAGCTACCTTTCCAAAAGTTCCAGGCGATCAAAACCATTCGTTTTTGAGATGTCTGTACGTATGAGGTATGCCGTACAGTGGCGAGTGTAAATCTTGGGGCAAAAAAAATAGAGAGAAAGTGGACTGCATGCCTGCAGTCACTACGCAACACAACACTAAACAATACATTAATTACACTATAACGGTGACAAACGGTGCCCACAAACTGTTAGGGCCAACATAAAGCTGTCCCAACAGAGTCCCAACAGCAGTCCCAGCACCTGTTACACCTGGCTATCAGTGGAGCCTTGTCTGGCAGCGAAAAAGTTCATTCAGCCTCATTTACTGCCTTTAAAAACTGCTGATATGGCTGACTTGCTTAAACTAATGTGGTTTCTACTGACATTTGAGATGTACAAACTATGGCATAAGGTGATGACAAGCGGATAAAAATAAATCCGTAATTTCGATTAAGACAATGAGCGAGCCAGGACGAAATGTACAGTGACAGAGTTCAGAACATAGGCCGTTCTTACAATGTTTTCCCTGCATACCAAGTCAGAACCGTAGGATAAATAAAGGGGGCATATAAGCAGACAATGGAAGCAGTTACAATATTCGATGATTACGTTTCTCAAAAACAGGCTATAGGCTACATGTGCACCACCGAGTCAGAACAGTAACATTAGTTGAAATTAAGAGGTGAAAATATACCAAATTATTAGGGTGAGGCACATGGGCTACTAACAATGTCACGGCACTGCCCCACTCGCCCCGAATGATGGGTCGCCACTGATGTCGTAGCTATTTCCAATTATAAATTACGAGCTCAAAACCTTTTTAACAAAAATTACAATTATGTCAATAATCGTGGTTATTTGCATGACAATTAATCGCAAACCCAAATTCCATAATCGTCACAGCCCTAACTTGAACCCTAAATTGAATGTCTTAGGCACCTTCCCTTTTCTCCTCTGATGCAGTCTAAACAGCTGTGCCAGTGCATGCAGTACCTCCCATGAACACAGTTGTCCGAGTTGAAGGGTTCCATGGCTCTGCGGGCCGCCTGATACTTGCGTTCGTAGGAGGTGGTCACAATGCAGACAAGGAGCACAGTGATGAAAGTGACGTGGTCGAATCAATTTGTTGGTAGTCCTCTCATGGTTACGGTCGCACATAGCAGGTTTGGAATGGGTCTGCCAAAAGGGGTCTGTCAAGAGAGTAGAATAACCACTCTCACAGTGGCTACAGACGTATGTGGCAGGGTCTACAGGAAATCACGGACTACAAAAAAGAAAACCAGCCACGTCACGGACACCGACGTCTTGCTTCCAGACAAACTAAACACCTTTGCCCGCTTTGAGGATAATACAGTGCCACCATCGCGGCCCGCTAACAAGGACTGCGACCCCCCCCTCTCCTTCTCCGTGGCCGACGTGAGTAAGACATTTAAACATGTTAACCCTCGCAAGGCTGCTGGCCCAGACGGCATCCCTAGCCGTGTCCTCAGAGCATGCACAGACTGGTGTGTTTACGGACATATTCAATCTCTCCCTATCCAATTCTGCTATCCCCAGATTGCTGGCTGGTGTGTTTACGGACATATTCAATCTCTCCCTATCCAAGTCTGCTATCCCCAGATTGCTTCAAGATGGCCACCATTGTTCCTGTACCCAAGAAGGCAAAGTGCTTTGAGAGACTAGTCAAGGAACAGCCTACAGGGAGGACATGAGGGCACTCAAAATGTGGTGTCAGGAAACAACCTCTCACTCAACGTCACCAAAACAAAGGAGATGATTGTGGACTTCAGGAAACAGCAGAGGGAGCACACCCCTATCCATATCGAAGGGACAGTAGTGGAGAAGGTGGAAAGTATTAAGTTCCTCGGTGTACACATCACAGACAAACTGAAATGGTCCACCCACACAGACAGTGTGGTGAAGAAGGCGCAACAGCGCCTCTTCAACCTCAGGAGGCTGAAGAAATTTGGCTTGTCACCTAAAACCCTGACAAACTTTTACAGATGCACAATTGAGAGCATCCTTTCGGGTTGTATCATCGCCTGGCACGGTAACTGCACCGCCCTCAACCACAAGGCTCTCCAGAGGGTGGTGCGGTCTGCACAACGCAGCACCGGGGGCAAACTACCTGCCCTCCAGGACACCTACAGCGCCCAATGTCACAGGAAGGCTAAAAAGAAAATCAAGGACAACAACCACCCGAGCCACTGCCTGTTCACCCCGCAATCATCCAGAAGGCGAGGTCAGTACAGGCACATCAAAGCTGGGACCGAGAGACTGAAAAACAGCTTCTATCTCAAGGTCATCAGACTGTTGAACAGCCATCAATAACATAGAGAGGCTGCTGCCAACATAGACTCAAATCACTGTCCACTTGAATAAATGGATCACTAGTCACTTTAAACAATGCCACTTTAATAATGTTAACATATCTTACATTACTCATCTCATAAGTATATACTGTACCTTATACCGTCTATTGCACCTTGCCTATGGCGCTCGGCCATCGCTCATCCATATATTTCTATGTACATATTCTTATTCCACCCCTTTAGATTTGTGGGTTTTAGGTAGTTGATGTGGAATTGTTAGATTACTTGTTAGACATTACTGCACTGTTGGAACTAGAAGCACAAGCATTTCGCCACACTTGCATTAACATCTGCTAACCATGTGTATGTGACCAATAACATTTGATTTGATTTACAGTCCCAGAAACAACCCAGATTAGCGCTTTGGTCCAGACGCAGAGGCCTGGAAGTCATGATGACTAGGTAGCGGAGGCCGTGGCATATGAAGATGAAATGCTCCATAGCCATGAGGGCCAGAGTGAACAGAGAGCTCAGGACACCCATATTATTGACTCTGAACTGGACCAAGTACCAGCCACCAAACACCAGGGTGTGCCTGGTCAGCAGAATGACAGAGCGATAGACACCAACAGGTCACTGTTGGTCTTCAGCAGAGTACAGCGAGGCAGCCAGGAGAGGCAGGTACAGTGGGGCAAAAAAGTATTTAGTCAGCCACCAATTGTGCAAGTTCTCTCACTTAAAAAGATGAGAGAGGCCTGTAATTTTCATCATAGGTACACTTCAACTATGACAGACAAAATGAGGAAAAGAAATCCCGAAAATCACATTGTAGGATTTTTTATGAATTTATTTGCAAATTATGGTGGAAAATAAGTATTTGGTCACATACAAACAAGCAAGATTTCTGGCTCTCACAGACCTGTAACTTCTTCTTTAAGAGGCTCCTCTGTCCTCCACTCGTTACCTGTATTAATGGCACCTGTTTGAACTTGTTATCAGTATAAAAGACACCTGTCCACAACCTCAAACAGTCACACTCCAAACTCCACTATGGCCAAGACCAAAGAGCTGTCAAAGGACACCAGAAACAAAATTGTAGACCTGCACCAGGTTGGGAAGACTGAATCTGCAATAGGTAAGCAGCTTGGTTTGAAGAAATCAACTGTGGGAGCAATTATTAGGAAATGGAAGACATACAAGACCACTGATAATCTTCCTCGATCTGGGGCTCCACGCAAGATCTCACCCCGTGGGGTCAAAATGATCACAAGAACGGTGAGCAAAAATCCCAGAACCACACGGGGGGGCCTAGTGAATGACCTGCAGAGAGCTGGGACCAAAGTAACAAAGCCTACCATCAGTAACACACTACGCCGCCAGGGACTCAAATCCTGCAGTGCCAGACGTGTCCCCCTGCTTAAGCCAGTACATGTTCAGGCCCGTCTGAAGTTTGCTAGAGAGCATTTGGATGATCCAGATGAGGATTGGGAGAATGTCATATGGTCAGATGAAACCAAAATATAACTTTTGGTAAAAACTTAACTCGTCGTGTTTGGAGGACAAAGAATGCTGAGTTGCATCCAAAGAACACCATACCTACTGTGAAGCATGGGGTGGAAACATCATGCTTTGGGGCTGTTTTTCTGCAAAGGGACCAGGACGACTGATCCGTGTAAAGGAAAGAATGAATGGGGCCATGTATCGTGAGATTTTGAGTGAAAACCTCCTTCCATCAGCAAGGGCATTGAAGATGAAACGTGGCTGGGTCTTTCAGCATGACAATGATCCCAAACACACCGCTCGGGCAACGAAGGAGTGGCTTCAGAAGAAGCATTTCAAGGTCCTGGAGTGGCCTAGCCAGTCTCCAGATCTCAACCCCATAGAAAATCTTTGGAGGAGTTGAAAGTCTGTGTTGCCCAGCGACAGCCCCAAAACATCACTGCTCTAGAGGAGATCTGCATGGAGGAATGGGCCAAAATACCAGCAACAGTGTGTGAAAACCTTGTGAAGACTTACAGAAAACGTTTGACCTCTGTCATTGCCAACAAAGGGTATATAACAAAGTATAAACTTTTGTTATTGACCAAATACTTATTTTCCACCATAATTTGCAAATAAATAAATTAAAAATCCTACAATGTGATTTTCTGGATTTCTTTTTCTCATTTCGTCTGTCATAGTTGAAGTGTACCTATGATGAAAATTACAGGCCTCTCTCATCTTTTTAAGTTGGAGAACTTGCACAATTGGTGGCTGACTAAATACTTTTTTGCCCCACTGTAGCTGTTCAACTTCACAGAGGGGAAGAGCTATGAACAACAAGACCAGGAGGACCAGTGATGTCTCAGTCTGTACGATTATGTGCTCTGGTTGTGAGGAGAGAGGACCATGTGAGAGCAGTTGGAGTATTAAGGTTTATAACTGAGCTGTAGAACTGAGACTTTAATTTGGACAGAATCAGTCACTCTCATAGATAAAGGAGAGTTTAGGGGAGTTGAAAGATGAATAATGTAAGTGTAACAGATGCAGGGAGTCAGGAAGCAGGTGCAGTTAATTACTTTAATAACACAAACCAATCAGAGTGTCTGACATGAAAACAGAAACAATACTACCTGATAAATGATGACAAAAGAGTGCTATATAAACGGTAGGTAATCAAGGGAGTAATGAAGTCCAGGTGTGACTGATGATGAGATGCAGGTGTGCAGTAATGATGGTTGCCAGGTGTGCATAAAGATGTGTTTCCCTTACCAGCATCGGTGATGTCGAGCACCGAAGTGGGGGCGGGAGCAGGCAACAAATTAATTTGCACCCCGTAGCAGTGTAGTTTAATATTCATGATTACAACCTACCCTGTCAGTGAAAGAACTTGTTTGAAATGCCTGCTGAAATGCAAAAGGGATTATGTGGCTCATAATTCAGGGAATTAAAGGTGGCCATGCTAAATCAAGACAGTGATCAGTAATCAGATAATGGCTGTGCTCTGGATATCCAGACTGTTTTTCAAAGTTAGTGGATGGAATATCTTTAGCCCAGAATCTTTTATTTGAGTGAACTACTCCTAACTCTTATTCTTCATTTCTTCTAACTACAGCGAGATAGACAGCAACAGGTCACTAACGAGCAGGTTCTTCAGCAGAGTATAGTGAGGCTGCCAGGAAAGCTCTTCAGTCCTAACAGCAGCTTCACTGAGAAGAGCTGTGGTGAAAATGATGTGCTCTGGTTGAGAGGAGAAGAGAAGTACGTTGCTCTGGATAAGAGCGTCTGCAAAATCAGTGTTTCCGGTCCTCAAGTACCCCCAACAGTACACGTTTTTATTGTAGCCCTGGGCTAACATCACTCATTGAAGGCTTGATGATTAGTTGACAAGTTGAATCAGGTGTGCTTGTCCAGGGCTACAATTAACTATTTTACTTTTGGAGACCAGGGTTGGGAAACACTGTGCTAAATGACTAAAATGTATTGTATCACTTTTGCAATACGGCAAATAGCCTACTAACAAATGATATGTTGGATTCACGTCTCCAGCTCAACAAAAATACAAGTTAAAAGAATAGGATTAACCCAGTGGCTCAGATGGAACTATCCAAGTAGTAAATACATCTCCTTTAAATGTTAATATATGGTTGCGTTTCCTACCAAACACAATTCAATAGCCTATCTTACAAACTAATGTAACAGTATTTATTCAACCTTACAATCAGTCACACAGCGATGGCCACATTGAGGGGGTCACAGGTCTGTGGAAATCTTCACAATTGCTATAATCTGCACAGAATATCAAACGGCGTTGATCACTTGCGCTATGTACTGCACCATGTAATGTAAAATATTTAAAATAACATTGATTAAAAAGTTTAAAAAACCATACAACTCTATACACAATGACTACTTTCCACTGAATTTCCACTGAAAATGTAACAAAAACATATTTTATAGGAAGAACTGTGCAGATGCAAAGTTTAGTAACATAATTGCCCCTTCACTAAGCCCAGCCCCAGAATTTTGGGGAACCAATAGCATCGCTCCAATGGATAGCAACTGTCATTGAGTTCAACACCACCTTGAACAAGCTCATGTTTGAAACACATCAAAGCTTTGAGGGCTTTACAAAAATGTTGAATTTTCCACCAAAAACAAATTGTTTAAATGACTAAACAATTGAACAGTGCACCAGGGGTACTTGCTACTGTGATTCCTGAAATGCAGAGCCTGTTGGAGTATTTTTATATTTATCAGAAATTATATTTTTGTTACATTGCTTGCTAGCTAGCTCAGCTGACCACCCAACGTTGCCAACATAGCTACCCAGTTAATATACTCTACGTAAACAAAAGTATGTGGACGCCTATTTGTCAAACATCTCATTCCAAATTAATGGGCGTTAATATGGAGTTGGCCCCCCCTTTGCTGCTATAACAGCCTCCACTCTTCTGGGAAGGCTTTTCACTAGATGTTGGAACATTGCTGTGGGACTTGCTTCCATTCAGCCACAAGTGTTAGTGAGGTCGGGCGCTGATGTTGGGCGATTAGGCCTGGCTCGCAGTCGGCATTCCAATTCATCCCAAAGGTGTTCGATGGGGTTGAGGTCAGGGCTCTGTGCAGGCCAGTCAAGTTCTTCCACACCGATCTCAACAAACCATTTCTGTATGAACCTTGCTTTGTGCACGGAGGCATTGTCATGCTGAAACAAGAAAGAGCCTTTCCCAAACTGTTCCCCCAAAGCTGGAAGCACAGAATTATCTAGAATGTCATTGTATGCTGTAGGGTTAATATGTCCCTTCACTGGAACTAAGGGGCCTAGCCCGAACCATGGAAAACAGACCCAGACCATTATCCCTCCTCCACCAAAATTGACAGTTGGCACTATGCATTGGGGCAGGTTCTCCTGGCATTCGCCAATACCAGATTCATCCGTCAGACTGCCAGATGGTGAAACGTGATTCATCACTTCAGAGAATGCGTTTCCGCTGCTCCAGAGTGCAATGGCGGCGAGCTTTTCACCACTCCAGCCAACGTTTGGCATTGCACATTGGGATCTTAGGCTTGTGTGCGGTTGCTCAGCCATGGAAACCCATTACATTGAGCTCTCTACTAACAGAGGCAGTTTGGAACTCGGTAGTTGAGTGTTGCAAAAACCCAGAGACCCTCTGCCCTCCGTGAACTGATTTTGAGACGTGTTTTAGAGGTTACTGAGTCAGAGGAGGCTGGTGGGGGGAGCTATTGGAAGACGGGCATCAAACACATTACACATATGGAAACCACGTTTGACTCCGTTCCATCGATTCCATTCCAGCCATCACAATGAGCCCGTCCTCCTATAGCTCCTATCACCAGCCTCCTCTGCTACTGATGCCACAATAATCATACTAACACACACCAAGTACTAAGATAGATCTCAGTCGAAGGAGATGCACTATGTAGTGTTAGAAATATTTTTTTAGTTTAGGACCTGTTATGCAGGATGCAATTTAATTAAACATTTAATTTTTACAACATTGGGTCTCACAGGGTTAAGAGGTCTTTTAACACTTTCAAAAAGACACATCTATTCAACAAACAATTCTGGCATATGGCTTCCAGTTAAAATGGCTTCTCCCAATTACTTACTTCCACTTTCCTTATAAAGGCTGGCAGAAACTGCCCAATACTTGAAACAGTGCCACCACTGGTAGACCTCCCATGGTCCCACATGTTACATGAATAAATATGCAATATCCTCCTTTGCATATTTGAGTATTATTCTACACACAGGCAATTTTTGCTATTGAATGAGCTCCGCCCCCAAACAGGCCAAATTTGGTTGGTCTGGACCAAATCTGACCCAATCATAGATGTCTATGTTTCACAAGTTTGGACAGCACTGTACATTACAGTAGAGTGCAGTAAAGTATAGTTCAGTACAATACAATAAAGTACATTATACTGTACTCTATTGTAGTGTGCTCTACTGTACTGTACGGAACTCTACTTTTCTTTACTGTACAGTGCTGTCCAAACGTGTGAAACATAGACATCTATGATTGGGTCAGATTTTGTTCGGTCCAAAAATCTACGTCCGTGGACGTTTAAATCCTAGCTGGTTCAGACCGGACCAAAAAACGACATCTGTGGACGGTGAAAATAAGGCCATGGTTGACTGACCAAATTTCAACTTTTCAACGTCAATGGACGTCTGATGTCGGTCGGTGCTCAGTGGGTGAGGATGTTGGTTACAGTAAATGGAGATGGGGCTCATGGGTATATGTCAGTAAAAGCCGGGAGGCTGGTGGGAGAAGCTGTAGGAGGACAGGAAATGTGAATTATTATGTGGATCAGTGGCGACCCGTCATTCAAAATGGGCTTGCCTGTTTTGTATGTTAATTTGGCACATATCAGTTTGCAAACAATGTAAAGAAAATATATAATTGAGTTAATAAAGCTGCATACAAACATGGTCTATTTTTTGTTTTCTTGAGTAAGGCAGTTCCAAAAGGCAGGTGTTTCAGCCTAGCTCAGTGCTTTCTGTGGTGTAGGGGCAAGCCAGCAGAAAATACGAAGCATTGCGCCGTGATTGGCTCAGTGTTCTGTCACTCACGGGGACACTACGTCACCACCAAGTCTAAGGTTAGAGCTCGAAGATTCAAGCCCTTGGGTTACATTAGAAGTGCCCATCCAAGAAGGCTCAAGGTCATTGGCCACAGATAAAATGACATCAAATCACGTTATATCTACAGTAGCTTTGATTGGACTGATTTCAAAATCTTACTTTCTAAATCTTAGCTAGCAGTCATCATCATGAATCAAGTTGACAATCTACTGGCAAATCCTTTTTCATCCTTGTCATATGAAGAGAAATAATGAAGAGAAATTATAGATTAAACATATTGGTGCTCATCGGCCATTGGAGTTAAACATTACACAAGTTGGAAACTGCAAATTCAACAATGAGTGGAGTGGAAGGAATCAGTGGCTAACTGCAAGCACTACAAAGCAATCATTAGCCTGCTATTCAGGGAAGTGGCTGTGTTTTCCCAAGTCTAAGATAAAGGGTATCTTTTCCTAGTTTAAAATGATTAACATTCAGCATTGGCTATGCTGTCAATGAAGCATGATTTGTGCCGTGCTCAAAACAACATAACTCGGAAATGCAAAATCTGACTTTAGTGAGTTCAAGACAACTGGGAACTTGGGAAAAATGAGCTACGACTGGGAAAATACATTTTGAACTTTCATCCAACTCGGAATTGTACATTTGGAACTCGGGCCTCTTTCTAGAGCTACGACCTGAATATCACTGATGTTAACATGATTCAACCTTTTTTTTCAGAATTACCAGTTGTCTTGAAAGCACCATAAATCCAGAGAATTACAGTCTTTGTTAACAAAGTTTGATGACAAAATTTTCACCATCACCTAATTTGCATAATTGGCCATGTGCATGTACTTGTGATGGACGCTGTAGGAGAGAGGAATAATGTTGTGGGAGAGACAAAAAGTGAGTATAAAAACACCCTAAATATGTTTAGAACTACAAATGAACTTTCTTCTGTCGATTCTTGTTTTTATTATGTCACAATTCCAACCCTCCTCCTTTATTCGGGCTTGGGACCGGGCAAAAGTGACCCAAAAGAAATACCCTGGCGGAGTTACTGAGTTATTTTTATTTTATTTTTTTATTTTTTTATTAATTTGGTTTGGTTTTTAACCTTATGGTCCACTACAACAAGTCACAGTAAAACATGAACATTTTTAACCATAAACATTTGTAAAAAAAAATGTGTATACAATCTACATTAACAATCTAAATGGACCAAAAAGAGACAATAGAAAAAACTGTCAATGGCAATGTGAGAAAGTTATGATAACTAGTCTGGCCCTAATTCAGGTTAATTGTTTGTTTTTTCCAGACCTCCCTCCACACACACACAGGCTGTGCTGGCTCACAGAAAGAGTGGGTCATCGTCATTTTGGTCAAGGCTCTCTATGGCATTTTCAGCAACTGAGGGAGCTGACTTAAATGAGTAAGCAGCTGATGTGCCAAAAAGCTGCAAAACATTATCAGGCAGCTGGTGCTCATAGCAGGCCTCAGCAGACCGCTTCAGTCCATATCGAATGTACAGGATGGAGTTAAGGGTCTGCAAGGACATCCGGTTTCTAAGTTTGCTTTTGCAATCCCCGTCATAATAGAGGAATTGTCAGTCCCTATCCCCAGGAGTTTCTATTTTTTAAGACAACACTTCTCGAGGAAAGCCACAACAGCACTCATCTGGCTGAATACTCTCTTGACTTCAGCATTTGAGTGAGGCAAGGACAACACAGACACAGCAGCCATGGCAAGTTCTTGAAACGGGTTGATATCAGCTGCATCCTTGAACTTCCAAATCTCACTCCAGAAGCCCAGTGTGTTTTTTGTCTCATTCCATTTACTAAGATGGATGGCACGCCATTGCTGGATAATCTTGTCTATCTCTGCAGGGGAGTAGCCAAGGAGCTTGGCTATTTTTTCTATTTCTCCAGGGCTCTTATTGTGCTTTAGAGTTTCCTCCACATTGAAAACTGACATGTACTGCAATGCTTCGATGTTGTCCAACAGTCTCACCCTCAACTCATTAGTGAGGGAGATGGTGAAGGCTACACATCGCTTTCGGACATTGTTTTCATGTACATGGAGTATAAAACCTAAGCCATGTAGCAGTGTTCACTGGACTTGGTGACTGCGAAATGCAGCCTAAGCTCCTCCCACTGGTCCAAAATGTGTGAAACCGCGAGTTCAATGGAGAGCCAACGTGTGGCACACACCTTAGTTATCTGTAAAGGTTTCTCCCCACAGTTGATGGTCTCAAATATGGCCTTGTAGGCCTCCCTGCACTTTGGAGACACTGAAAACCAGTTATAAGTCTCTCATACCAAGTACTCCACACTTCAGGGGATGGTGTCATTGGAAGCATGACTTACAGCAAGCTGCAGAGAGTGGCACACACAGCGAATAAGAACCAGATATTTGAGGCCATACTCCTCCTTCAGCACTTTATGGACCCCATTGTTAATCCCCGTCATAACAGAGGCATTGTCAGTCCCTATCCCCAGGAGTTTCTCTTTTTTAAGACAACACTTCTCGAGGAAAGCCACAACAGCACGGGCTATAGATTTGGCATCTCCTCCCTCCAACTCAACAAGCCCCAGAAATGTTGATACAATTGTCTGCTTGGTGTCACTAAAGTACCTTATCACAACCCCCAGGTACTTAGAAACACTTACATCCGTGGACTCATCGAGGAGGAGGTTGAAACGCTGGTCACTGTTTCAGAAAGTATGGTGCTAGAACACCATTAATAATTTCTGTGCACTTTGTCCTGTGCATTTTGAAGTGGGTAGCAGCAGTGGAGTCTGAGAAAGCAGCTCTACATGCTTCTCCAACATGATCACATGCCAGCATGGAACCGTGTTCAGCAATAGCTAATGTCATGGTGGCCTCAGCCTTTTTTGCAGTCAATTTTTTTTTACCATAAATGGCAGCTTGTTTTGGGTGGAACTGTTATAAGGCTTTGCCTTTTGAGTATGTTTTTGAGTTGTCATGTGTTTTTTTTACATCACTAAGTTTGGAGTAGAAATCAGCCTTACAATACAGGCAGTATGCCCGTGTATCATCTCCAATAAACGGCTTCAACCAGCCTTTGAATTCAGGGTTTGATTCCCACTCCTTTCTGTATTTTTGAGTGTACAGTTTAGACTGAGACATGATGAGCTAGCCAACACACTGAAACTTGTGTTGTGTTGCGGCTTCGCTGGCATGCATCCCACATATATATTCCCCACCGAGATTTACATGCTAAAATCGCCACTGATGTGGATTATAATTAATCTGCATTTTTGTAGAGGTTTATTTGTTTTATTTTTTATTGTAAGGGAAAAGTCAAGTCGGGAAAAATTTAACTTCAGAGGCATTTTTAAACCTAAAATACACTACAAGTGTTATCTTGCAACAGGGTGATCAAATTAAGATAATAAAACTGTATCTGCTCTCGTACTCATGATCTACCGACACTTTTGCCATTGCCCAGAATATGTGTGTGCTGTTCATATTTTGGGGAAATGGACCATTGCCTCCTCCCTTGCCTAGGTCTAAGTAGGCCTGGCTAGGACCAATCACTAAGTTATCTGGATAGGTGAAAATTCAGCTTTCTACTGAAATGATTTTACCAATTGTGCTATGCCAGATCAAGTAGCTAGTAACATTTTGTAGTTAGAGTGTATCTGCTTCTGTGGGTTCTGATTTATCCATGCGCTCTGAGATGCATTGATCTGGCCTCACTGACTGTGCAGGCATTGCAGTAGAACACGGAGTGATGATGCTGCCGTAGACGTGGTCGCTAAACCGTATGTATAGTATTTCTTTAGCTATCTAAACGTTTTTTTTGAGTAACACCAGCAAACATGCTGGACTTTGCGATATTTGCAGTGACTTTTGTCATCATTCTGGTCTGCGCAGTCCTCTATTTGTATCCAGTAAGTCAATGCCTGTGCTTATATTAGCCAATATTTGCAACATCGCATATCCATGTCATTACTAGCTAATGGTACGTGTAAGCTGCTAACTTTGTGCACAGTTTAACAGTGACATGACAGTTAAGAAATCACTGGACATTTTATGCATCTACCTTTAGTACTCAAGTGTTCCAGCAGTTTAAGTGATTTGTAGAACATATGGCAAAAGAGTGGACACAATTTTTTTTTAAAGCTCAAGTTTTTAGAGGTTATTGACATAGACTTGGAATATGTACACCCCACACCATTTCTTGTCATGTTTAATTTATGCTCTCTCTTGAAACTGAAAGTAACGTGCTTGATTAATTGTTTTAATCAAGACATCAAGAAGTGCTTCTGGTATACCAGGTCTCAACCCTACAGAAGAGAAGTGAGTAGCCTATTACCAGATGTGTTTTACAACTTTCTAAGTACTGTCTCCATTTATCACCCCGGTAAGGTCACCACACTTGACCTGAGCCTGTATTTATAAGGCGTCTCTGTAGGTGTACTGATCCAGAATCAGATCCCCCTGTCTTTTCATCTCCATATAAAAGGCTACACTGATCCTAGATCAGCACGCATGCACTGAGAAGCATTCTGGATACGGGCCCTGGCCTGACCTAGGTTCATATTGGTTTATTTGTCTCATTTTCTTAATCTAGGGATGGAAATCTACAAGACATAGTGAACCAAGGCAGTCTGCATGAGTTCCTGGCTAGTCTACATGGACAGTTTGGTCCTGTGGCATCCTTCTGGTTTGGAGGACGCCCTGTGGTCAGCTTGGGTTCAGTGGACCAGCTACGGCAGCACATCAACCCCAACAGGACTAGTGAGTACTGGGGAGGGAGGGAAACTATTAGGAGGAAAGGGAAGCTTAACAGGTGTTCTGTCCCTAGTAACATACCACTTAAAATGCATGCGTAAAAGATTGCACCATTCTAAGTGGAATGCAGGTATAGATAGACATTGTAACAGATTCTGGTGATTTCTGTTTTACATGTACAGTGTTGTTTTAAAATTAAGAAACAGTAACATGTTTTCCACTGTGACATCTTCTATCCTTGCTTGTAGCGGACTCATTTGAGACAATGCTGAAGTCGTTGCTAGGGTACCAGTCAGGAATGGGTGGAGGGGCCACAGAGAGTGTAATGAGAAAGAAGTTGTATGAGAGTGCCGTCAACAACACCCTGGAGGAAAACTTTCCCCTGCTGCTGAAGGTTTGCCTCTTACACAATGGCTCATTTGGCAGTTTTTTATATTTGGCTGTAGAATTCTGCAATACTTTCTTATGTTTCTGTGTATCCATTAGTATTTGTTTACACAAAAACCTTTTGTGCTCACTTCCCTGGGATGTTATAGTCCGGTAGCCTAGTGGTTAGATTGTTGGGCCAGTAACTGGAAGGTTGCTGGATCGAATCCCTGAGTTGACATGGTAAAAATCTGTCGTTCTGCCCGGGCGCCGGAAGACATGGATGTCGATTAAGGCAGCCCCCCACACCTCTCTGATTCAGAGGGGTTGGGTAAAATGCGGAAGACACATTTCAGTTGAGTACGTTTAGTTGGATAACTGACTAGGTATCCCCCTTTCCCATTGACACACACTCTCTGTCTCCCTCCCTCCCTTTTTGTCCTGTTCTAGCTGGTGGAGGAGTTAGTGGGTAAGTGGAAGTCTTTCCCTAAGGACCAGCACACACCCCTCTGTGCCCATCTGCTAGGATTGGCCATGAAGGCTGTCACTCAACTCGCTCTGGGTGACCGCTTCCGGAATGATGCTGAAGTCATCGGCTTCCGAAAGAACCATGAGGCAGTGAGTGAGCAGTCACATTTAAAGTCACCGTTTCTGGTGAAAATATGCCCATTACGACCTGTGTTGTTTGCAGATTTTCACTGATAATTCCCTTTACTTGTCAGATCTGGTCGGAGATCGGAAAAGGCTATTTGGACGGTTCCATGGAGAAGAGCCCCATCAGAAAGGACCACTATGAGAGCGGTGAGTGAGAACTAGTTCACTGCTATGGATCTTATGTGTTACCTGTACATCTCCCCATTAAGAGAACTTCCACTTCTTTACTGAATGTATCTGAAATAAAAAAGAGATTGTCTGAGTATCTCCCTATGTGTATAAAGTCTCTGTCCTCAAGCTAAGTACATTATGTTTGTTTACAGCGCTGGCAGAAATGGAAACAGTGCTGATGTCTGTGACTAAAGACAGAAAAGGACAAAGGAGCCAGACAGCGTTTGTGGACACTCTTCTCCAGTCCAACCTCACAGAGAGACAGGTGATGCACAGATTCTTTGATTATAAGGAGAATAGACTCATTGAGGCAGAGCATAGAGCCTCCTGTTGCTGTTACTCACGTGTAGAGGAAAATAAAACTTCCTTCCTACTTTTGTTTTAATTAATGCTTGTTTTCATTGTTTCTCTTTTGTAGGTGATGGAGGACAGCATGGTATTCACACTGGCAGGTTGTGTCATTACAGCTAATTGTGAGTACTAGTAATAAATAGATTATGCCTATCCACGTTAGAATGTGAAGCTTTCATGGTGTATCCAATCGTACATTTTCTGAACAAATAAAATCATACATTTGGTTAGTATCCTGTCAAAAAATCTCTCACAAAGTGTTGATGTTTCTCTTTGTGGTTGTAATATTTTCCCAGTGTGCATCTGGGCAGTACACTTCCTGTCCACGTCAGAGGAAGTTCAGGAGAAGCTGCACCAGGAGCTGGAGGATGTTCTGGGCTCTGAGCCTGTTTCTCTGGATAAGATCCCACAGCTCAGGTGACTTCTGACTCTGTCTGACAGCCAAATAACGTCAACGATGTGATGCAGCGTAACAGAGGTGTTTCAGATCCACTCGTGCATGACGAGTACCTTTAAATGAGACCTGAAGACTGGTGTGAGCTTCCTGAGCTAATGCCTAAGATAACAGGGGCCAACAGCCTTGTGGCCCACATGACACCCGGGTTCGAACCCTGGTAGGTCACAGCAGAAGGGGCAGGTATCCTCATGGTGGCATGTCTTCAAGGTATATTTATAGATACATTTTATCATGCCTATCAAATGCATCTTCTATACAATAGGTACTTCCAGCAGGTTTTGAACGAGACTGTGCGGACAGCCAAACTGACGCCCATCGCAGCCCAGCTTCAGGAAAATGAAGGGAAAGTCGATCAGCACATTATTCCTAAAGAGGTATCTTATTCTCCTCTTCCCTACTTAGTCCAATTATTATCCACATCTCACTGTCACAGTCAGCAAGTGCTTGTGGATTTAAAATGAAGAACAGAATTTTGAAGTTTAAAGTGAATAATGAAACACTTTATTCCTATGTTTCTTTTAGACACTGGTGATCTATGCCCTTGGGGTAGTCCTACAGGATGCAGACACCTGGAGCCGTCCCTACAAGTCTGTTCACATGTATTTTCCTTTGAACTTTTTGCCACCTAAAGAGGCAATTTTTGCTGGATTTTCTGGTACCAAGTTTGAATTCTTGCACTTTGTCCATCCAGGTTTGACCCAGACCGATTCACAGAAGATTCAGCCAGGAAAAGCTTCTCTCTGCTTGGATTCTCAGGGAACCAGGCCTGTCCTGAGCTGAGGTAACGGGGATGGGAAAGGATAGTGGCATGCACTTGAGATTAACCATGGGGCTAGGGCATTTTCTAGTTGTAATTACACAGGAGCAACTTATTATACAGTTTTACCCATATTTCTCCTACAACATCAAAGGAAAGGAGATGTAGAGGGAGTGTCACTACCAGGCAAAGAAGAAGGATGTGGGCTTGTTACTAACTTTTTATACCACCATTTTGCCATCTTTCAGGTTTGCGTACACAGTGGCCACTGTCGTCCTCAGCACTGTAGTGCGCCAACTGAAGCTGCATCAGGTAAAGGGACAGGTGGTAGAGGCCAGATCTGAGCTGGTGTCAACGCCTAAAGATGACACATGGATCACTGTGAGCAGAAGAAGCTAACTAACAGTGGACATTTGTCTCAAACTCCATCTGTGGAAGAGGAACTGTGTTATTTGGGAAGATACTTAGTCAGTTAGCCTTAATTCTAGACCGAGTGGAACTGTTAAAATAACTGTAAACATGATGGCGAGCTTTGTAGGGCTATTTGTCAGTCAGCTCTTGGACATGGTTTTGATTAGCTCAAGTCATTGCCAATGGCGACTCGGTCAATTGAGCTACCACCTGAAGTAGCTTCTTGTTCCCCCTATTTCAATATGAGGATCAGTACCTATCTTTTCAAGCTACATGATCATTGATGTATTGTCTTAAACCTTGCCTTAAACCAACATTCCAGCTGAACTGCCTTTACGAAACACGTGGTCCCCACTCCCCCAGATACATGGCATTTTTGACAGTGAATTTTTTAATAAAGTTTACACTACTCGTGTGTTAGGATAGGAATATAATATTTTGCACATTTGTTTCAGCCCTACTGTTGTGAGCACATTTTGCTACTGTCAAGACACCTAGGCCATTATTATCAACAAGTGCTCACTCTGTATCTGCAGGGTCTCTGGTTCAATCCCCAGGCCTGTTTCCCCTGTATCGCTACATTAGCATTGGTTGTTTTAAAATAAAAAATAATATCTGTCATTTCTGGATTTATTAACAGCCTTTTTCCAGGTGGTATTGCTTCCTTTCAAAACAGAATCGTGAGGGTTTCTCATAATTTACACCAGGCACAATGCAAATTGACAAGGAATTGAAAGAGCCAAGATCTAGGCATCATATCCACTTAAATGTGTCACAGATTGTCATACACCCCGTCATACTTGGGATGCCCAACGCCACCTCTGCATGAGCGCTGGAGAGGCTGGCATCTGGCATGCATTGACTGCTAAAGATGTGAAAATGGCGGAGTTACAAATGCTTTTGGAAGAGGAGATTCCAGCTGGACGTAGTGCGTTATTGGATAGTTTTACCAATTTGGAAAGAGTTGCCGAGTATTGCGAAAGCAACTATGTTCAGGTAATGATCATTTTATGACATTCTCAATGATATATTCTACGAGTATCATCTTTGACGGTGGGGGCGAAGTGATGGCTACGAGCTTGGCCGACGAGGTGCAGCGACTCAACTGCAAGGGTGCTCCTGCTAGCAAGCTATTCTGGGGATAACTAGCTAACCTTAGTTAGCTACTTCATGCGGGACGTAGCTAGCTACCTACCTATGGTTTTACTCATGTCAAACCATTGGTTGCCGCTCTCCAACCGTCGTACATGCATCGTCATTTCTCAAACGTGTGTTTAGTTGTTAGTATTTGTACTAACTTGACTTCGTTAGCTATTTTACCTCCAACCAAATAATGCTTGCTAACTAGCTGAGCTAGCACGGATTATCTGGGCACAGCTGGTTTCATGATTGACAGTGTCGTGATGGGGTACACAACCAGGTATTCAGCTAAGGTAAATAAGTAAGGCATTTGATTTGATTTCAAATGATGGGACACGTTCTGATGCCAGAAGAGAACCAAATAAGCCACAAGTAAACGAATTAGGACTAGCAAACGAGATAGCTAATTCCAACTAGCCACGGGTTCTAGTTAGCTGCAGTGCTAGCTGCCATTCTCCAGTGGTAGGGGTTTGAAATTCCCAACATGTCAACATTAGCAAGCTGTTAACATTGGTCGCGAAAAAGAACAACCTGTGTGACACTTGTACGCGTTCTTCTCCTGCCAATATGTAGCGTTAGTTAGCTAACTGTTAATGTTACAGCCTTATGTGTGCCAAAACAAGATCGTATAGGACACCATTTATCATCAATGCCGAACTTACTGTACTACTGACTGTAGATTGGGGAAATAAATCGGTGTTTCATAGACTGCTGGTGGATCTGGCAGTGGCAGAACAAGCTAAATTGTTCATAACGTTAGTCATGCCATGAAGTACGTTTTTCCTAATATAAAGTGAGGTTCTGACACCGAGTGTGAAACGTTTGTCAATAGTGCCACTTCCCTGGAACTAGAGGTCTTCACGGGTCCAAAAAGTTGGACATGTTCTGAAATGGATCTGGGCTTTCCCACCGTGACGCGATATGCATAAATTCATTTTTAAATATAGAGACCCGTTCTGAACGGACCCGAAGACAACTAGAACCATTCCATATAGACTCGGTCGAATCCAGGCCCGATCCGATCCGAGTGATTGAGATGATAAAGCCAAGAGGGAGAGAGAGAGGTGCTGCTATAGCAGGCGGGGGAGGGGCCATAGTTTGAGCAAATGACATTGGGGGAGGGAGAGATGAGACAGCAACCATCCAAGCCGACTCGCCCTATAGTAGACTAATAGCTGTCATAGCTATGTTATTTATCATAATATGATTATGTAGTACCTGTCTAGGACTGCATCAAACCGGGAGAGCCTAGCTAACGTTAGCAAGCTAGGCTAAAAGAGGCTGCCATGCATGCACTTTCTCATCCTACAGTTACAAATAACTCCATTCAGAATATTAAGTAGCAAGTTGGCTCTTGGTCGTTGTAACCTATCCTTCTCCTTTAACTTTTAATTCAGTCAAATCTCATTTTATTGGTCGTGTACAGTAACACTCAGTTGCCAGTTTATTAGGTACTCCCATCTAGTACAGGGTTGGACGCCCGGTGCCCCCAGAACAGCTGGAGTTCTTCGGGGGAATGTAAACGCTGCCCAGTTGGTATCAAGGGACCTAACATGTACCATGTTCCCCACACCATTACACCACCCCCACCAACCTGTACCGTTGACGCCAGGCAGGATGGGGTCATGGGCTCATGCTGCTTACAGCAAATCCTGACTCTGCCATCAGCATGACGCAACAGGAACCGGGATTCGTTTGGACCAGGCAATGTTTTTCCACTCCACAATTGTCCAGTGTTGGTGATCGTGTGCCCACAGGAACCACTTCTTCTTGTTTTTAGCTGATAGGAGTAGAACCCAGTTTGGTCGTCTGCTGCAATAGCCCATCCGTGACAAGGGCAGACGAGTTGTTCATTCCGAGATGCCTTTCTGCACACCACTGTTGTACTGCGCCGTTATTTGCCTGATTGTGTTAGCTTGCACTGATTGTTGCCTCTCGACCTCTCATCAACCAGCTGTTTTCGCCCGAAGGACTGCCTCTGTATGTTTTTTGTTTGTCGTACCCTTCTCAGTAAACCCTAGACACTGTCGTGCGTGAAAAGCCCAGGAGGCCAGATGTTTCTGAGATACTGGAACCGGTGCACCTGGCACCAACGATCATACCACGCTCAGTTGCTTAGGTCACTTGTTTTGCCTATTCTGAAGTTCAATCGAATAGTAACTGAATGCCTCGATTGCCTGTGCCTTCATTATATAGCAAGCCATGGCCACGTGACTCACTGTCTGTAGGAGCAAACCATTTTTGTGAACAAGGTGGTTTACCTAATAAACTGGCAACTGTGTATTTTGCAGATGTTATCGCAGGGCAGCAAAATGCTTACGTTTCTAGCTCCAACAGTGCAGTTTACCTAACAACACAAAATGGTACACACAAATCCCCCAAATGTTAATTAATAAATATCAGAATGAGCAATGTCAGAGTCCGGTGTATATGTATATAAATCATATGTGTAATGGTGTGTATGGACAGTATATGAATAGGAAAGGTGTGTACAGCAGTAGTTATATAGGATGAACCTTGAGTAGAATACAGTATATACATATGAAGTGGGTAAAACGGTATGTAAATATTATTAAAGTGACCAGTGTTCAAACGTCCTGGCACTGAATGTGCAATGACATTATTGGGTATAGTTAATAATTAGCATGACTAAAGATGTCTTGACCTGTGATCTTGCTTCTGCCCAGCTTTGATCATGACTCATTCTCACACACATGACTCAAGCACGGACTCCATATTAGTATTTATTAAAACAAATATTTTTGGGAGCTTACGGCACCTGGTATTCCCAGGCGGTTTCCCGTCCCAGTACTAAACAGACCCGACCCTAGCTGGCATGTTCAGGGTGGTATGGCCACAAGCATAAACCAAATTTCTCCCTGAATTAGGTCACTTGGCTCATCTCTGCAACTCCTCAATGGACTCGGGAGAGGCGAAGGTCGTGTCATCCGTCCTCCGGCCGCCTACTTATCACACTGCTCGCTTAACCCGGATGTCAGACGCACCAATGTGTCAAAGGGAACACCGTTCAACTGACGACCGGAGTCGCTAGAGCGCAATTAGCCAAGTAAAGCCCCACCGGCCAAAACCTCCCCTACCCCGGACAGCGCTGGGCCAGTTGTGCCCCCTCTTGTGGGGCTCCCAGTCACGGCCGGTTGTGACACGCCTCAGAACTCCGGTGCAGTGCTTTTGACCGCTGCGCCATCCAGGACTCAAGATATTTAATTAGGCTAATCTGAGATTGTTCAAAAAAAGTCTGCCGGTTCCCCAATAGGCCTAGCCTATATAGTTAGTCACAGAATGGTTCCCCAATAGGCTGAACCTATATAGTTAGTCACAGAATGGATCACTGTTCTTCTGTTTTAGATGAGTCACATGCACAGGGTCGCTGAAGTAATTACAGGGTACAGTGAAATTCTTAATTTCTGAGCATTAACTGTGCTGGTCAAAAAGAGAGGGGAATGAAACAATAATAACAATACAAATATTATTATACATATTTACAACTGTAGTAATGATAAATGTCCATTGGGGGTGGGGGCAGGGTAAATGTCTGTTGTGGGGGGCCGACAGTAGGCTGTCTGGTGCTCCTGTAGAACACTGTGAGGGTCCTATGGGTCAGAGCGGATTTCTTTCAGCTTCCTGAGGTAGAAGAGTCGCTGTCGTACCTTTTTCACCACGGTGTCCGTGTAGTTTGACCATTTCAGTTCCTCTTAAATGTGTACGCCAAGGTACTTGAAGTTTATGACTGTCTCCATTGATGAGGATTGCCTGGTTCCTCCTGAAGTCGACAATCGGGTCCTTTGTTTTGCTGACGTTGAGGGAGAGGTTGTTTACCTGGCACCACTCCGTCCGAGTGCCTACCTACCTCTCTGTAGGGCGTCTCGTCGTTGTTGGTATTCAGGCTTACTACTGTCGTGTTGTCAGCCAACTTGATGGAGTTGGAACTGTGTAAAGCCACACAGTTAGGAAGAGATTCGATTGAAGTGCTCTACCTGATGTAGGCCTATTTGTCAGTTACTTTTTTGCTGAAGTTTGAGTGTTGTATGAGTTAATTGCAGGTTGGCTATAAATAAAAAATGATCTGAAGAATGCTGTCAGTTGATCTTGAGACTGCTACAAGTGTGAGAGGTTGCGTGCTCTTGTCATCCCAGTGCAGTACAACTGCACCTTTCTTTGATGACTGACAACCTGTTTGTCTTCATGCTTGAGGAATGGATGTAATTCCTTAGTGGTGCTCTTAACTCCCGGTAAGGCATGTGTGTGTATTTGTGGAATTTGTGACTGAGGCTGCCTACTTTTAACTGTTGTTAAAGTCAGTGTTGTCCAAAATGAGTTTTGTAAGTGAGTTTGTCATGACTTGAGGGTTGGGTTTTGATTTCGACAATGCTCACTTGCCCTCTAACACAAGATACACAGTTGCTGTGATTGCGCTCTATCCAATCCTACCGCAGACAGTGAGACAGACCTCCCCGTCAGTGCAACGGATCTGACTTTGTTTACATAAGACAACACGTCGCACATTTTTATTTATTTTTTACTTGAGAAATACTGCACCAAACACCTTAACTAGATGTAAAACTGTGTGACTAAAACGTCAATTAATTACATATTTCTTGAGTTCTTAGAATCATTGACTATTTTGAAGAAGTAGTACTGGCTTTGTTCCTATGGTGTCTCATGGGGGACAAACATCAGTAACTGTCACATCAAACCACACCCCCAAGACTGAAATCTCGTTTTTTTTCTTAATGAGCAGCAGAGAAACGCATGCCAGAATCCGTGCATTCAGTCGGTCTTTTAACGCATCGTCCATGGAGTTCAGGGCAGATGGGGAGGGTAGATGGTTGTCCTTTTGAGGAAAGTAATGTCATACAGTACATACTGTCAACAAGGGAAGTCGTGGTCATAAAAGCAAGGAAAGGTTCATCCCCAGGAAACTCTGTTTCCCTCTGAAAACATATGGTCTTGTCATCCTTCAGCCCCTGCAAGATCCTATTGATATGATATCGATGCTCTCCTTTTTATGCTGCCTGGCTTTGTTGTTTTGTTATTGCCTCTCTACTCTCACTTCTCTGTTACTGATGTCTGTTTATCCTCTCTCTCACTCACTCTCGCACTCTCAGTCACCAGATAAGCACAGAGCGTTGGAGGAGACTAAGAACTACACCACCCAGTCCCTGGCCAGCGTAGCCTACCTGATCAACACCTTGGCCAACAATGTCCTGCAGATGCTTGACATTCAGGCCTCCCAGCTCCGCCGCATGGAGTCCTCCATCAACCACATCTCACAAGTACGGATGCCGGGACGTGGAACACACTGTATATACACACACATTGGATGCACGCGTTGCAAAATACACACACACACACACACATCCATATAGCCTAAAAATGACTTGATTCGGAACGATGGGCCTAGTTCAAAAATATGTTTTGTTCAAGTCTGACAAGAAATAGACTAACTGTATTTCTGCCCCTTGTGTGGCCCCAGACAGTGGACATCCACAAAGAGAAAGTGGCCAGGCGGGAGATTGGCATCCTGACCACCAATAAGAACACCTCTCGCACACATAAGATCATTGCTCCGGCCAACCCAGAGAGGCCGGTGCGCTACATCCGCAAGCCAATCGACTACAGCCTGCTGGATGACATGGGCCACGGAGTCAAGGTAGGGAGCAGTGGGGCGTTGACGTCTACCGACTGGATTCCTGATGATAGTAGTAATTTTTTTTTATTTTTGTACTGGAGAGAGTTTTCATCAAACATTTGCAGCACTAAGATCATGGACGAACACTGATCTTAGTGCGGAAACCGTTTTGGGGAACTCCCCCTGTTTGGTACAAAGACCGTAGTAGGCCCTTGGGATAAGCACGAGGGCGTGGTGGTAACGGTGTGAGTCACTTTGACTAGGACAGTGTGTGACTTGTTCGCTGCTTCCCTAACAACATCTGTGGACTGTAGGCCTGTAACATTGCTACATGTGTTTCTGTGTATTTTCTCCCTATCAGTCACTAATCCTCCTTTCTCTTTCTCTCTCTCTCTGCATCACTTATTTGCCTTTAAAATGACTCTAGTGGTTGCTAAGGTTTAAGGTAAGGATTTCTAACCAAATGTAAACCCTAAAAACAAAGTTGTAATGCGTGTAAGACCAGAGTGTGTGTTGTCTGATCCCAGGTTATGTTGTGTTGCTCTGTTGACTAGTACTTCCTCGTTGTTGTTTTTGTAACCTCTCTCACCGTGTCCTATAGGCCAGTGCTCAGAACATGAAGTCCGGAGCCGCAGGTCTCCCTCGCACCAACCCACCCACACAGAAGCCCCCCAGCCCCCCCATGTCAGGGAAGGGAACCATTGGGTATGTAAACGTGGCAGGTGCCACAACTCCTGTCCATGCTGCTCATGTCCTTGAGAAAAACATGCTTTCAGTCTCAGCCAACCACGATCAGACATCTAAAACATGTTCATCAATGGACAAGATCTGATCATGCAGGTACCAGGTGTCCCTTTGTACTACAGATTGCTTTAGTGGCCCTCTGCTCCTCCTAAGCCCCGTATGGTGGGCTAGGGACCAGGTTACCCCCTCACCACCCAGCAGTGACCTTCAGTGACATTCCGGAGCAGACCTCTTTGTGAAAAGGTCAAAGCTAGCCTGTGGCACATGATATGCTGTTTGATGATATAATGAATGTGCATATGTGTGGTCGTTCCGGTGAATGGGTATCTTCAAATCTGTTTATTGACATTATGGGCTACTGTTATTGTTGCTCTGTCCTGTTATGTGTCCCTGTCCAGTTTGTATCCCCCTCTACCGACCTGTCCATAACAGTAATATATGTAGTGGTTTATAACATTGTGTTTTTATGTCTCTTCTAATGTTTAAGCGCTGTGTGTGTGTCCCCCCTGAAACGAGACGCATGTCGGTCGTCCATGACACACTGCCCTAGTCCAGTCTCTGGTGTAGAGGAGGCATCTCTGTCTATGGTGTTTTGGTTGCTTTGCCCCCCATATGTGTGATGTCATGTGACTCCTCCCCCCTTAATTCTGGCTGTTCATGCTCTCCATGGCAACAGCGCTCAAAGTTCCATCCCTTACACAATCACAGGGGGAGAATATACTTGGTTGCTCATACTTTTGAGGCTTTTTATTCCACTGAAGCACATCAATAGACATCACTGTCCTCGGTTGATGTTGGGCTGTGTAAGAACTGAGGCAGCAGCAGCTGTGGATGTGACTGATGCATTTAATGCCTTTTCCCACCTACACCCCATTTTGAGTTTGCACTGGTTCTCTTTTATTTATTTTGGTTCCCATGTTTGTCCTCCTCTTCTTGTCTCCCCCTTCACTTGTGGATGTTAAACTCCTCTCATACCCTTCCCCTCGCAGGCGCCACTCCCCCTATAGGACACTCGAGCCGGTGCGTCCTCCCGTTGTCCCTAACGACTACGTCTCAAGCCCGACGCGCCATGGCAACATGGCGCCCCCACAGCAGAGCCCTGCACGCACTGCGTCTGTTAATCAGAGGAACCGCACGTACAGGTACCCCGCCCTGCATGCTCCCAGCACACCGCTAGCTAAAAACACGTCTAGAACACACTTCGAGCGGCCCTGGACTCACTGAACAGACACGTTTAGATTCAACTGCCCTGTAGTAAAGATCTGCTGCAATAGGTTATAGACACTGTAGCTACATGCTACTAAACTCCTTTTTTCCCAACCCTACCCACAGGACTTGTCAAATAATATCACTAGAAAAACTGCACTACACCAAGCACAGAGAACGAACGTACAGCTCAGATAGACATGTATTCAAATATGTTTCTTATTTCCAAGTAATGTATTTTTATCACCTGCGTAACAGCAGAGGAAATTCAGATCAGATAAGCACGAGCAGCTCTGGGTGTCACTGAGGCTCCTACCAGGCAGTGAGAACAAGATCTTTAGGACTACATGACAGAGTATCTGCCACTAGAGAATTGAAGCTTGGGCTTTGGAATACAGCTGATCCCTTTTCTCCGTCAGTCCCTTCTCTTATTTCCTTCTGAGCACATTATTACGTTTGAAACTGACGTTAAAACTAATATTAGCAATGGTTGACCTTGGCTTAAATTAAACAAGACAGTTCTTTCTGCTCAACCTACCTATCTATGCGTTGGTCCTTTCTTCCATCCATCCAGTTTCTCACTCATTCCCTGTCTCCAGTCTCCTCGTCTTTTATTCTCGACCTTGATTTTCTTCAGATGCCTCCAGCTTTGTGGCGCCTCTGTCTTTGTTACGTCATGTCTCACTAGTCGACCACCGCTAAATGTCATGTTGTAATTTGTGACGTTTTATTCATTTCTTTATTGCTGTACATGTCATCTCAAAGCAGAGCTGTTCATTTAAATCCATTCAGTGCTAGGTAGGTGGGGGGCAGGATTTTGGGCCAGGAGAGACCCCGGTTTGGTAGGTTGTGCTTGCAGGTCCTCTGATACCAATAGGGCTCTAAGGGCCGGTTTCCTGCACCACAGATTAAACCTAATGCTGGATAAAAAAAAATCACAGTACTTTTTAGTCCAGTAGTAGGCTTCATTTATTTATTTATTTATTATATAACCTCTAATCTAGACGGTGTTGATTGGGTTTTGTGATGGGCTGTGTGACATCATTAGCAGTGGCAGCAGTGGAGGCAGCCACCCCAGCAGCAGCAGCCGCAGCAGCAGCAGAGAGAATAGCGGCAGCGGCTCCGTGGGCTTGCCTATCGCCGTGCCAACGCCTGCCCCGCCCCCCACAGCATTCCCAGGTAAGGTCTGGCCCCATGCCCTGCCCACTGTCTAAGCTCCGCCTACTAGCTCTCTAAAGAGCAATACTGTCTGTCAGACTGCTTTAAACTCTTTCCTTCCTTCCCCCTGGATAGTGTCTGAGCACTTGTCTTTATCTCCCTCTCCTGTCTTTCCTCTTTTTTCCACTGCCTTCCTCCCTTTCCCACCTGCTGATGGTGCAGGTACCGCCCCTGCCCTTCCCAACCCTGCTAAGCCACCTCCCACTACCACTACTACTCCCGTCCCACCTGATGGCCTCCCTGTACTCTCTCTAGCTCCTAACCCTTCCCCAACCCCCCCTCCTGAGGGTCCACCCGTGCCCCTTCCCCCACCCCAGCTCCCCACTGCTGTCACTAGCACCGGCCCTGCTGCTTTCAGCACCCCGCACAAGGTGAGTGTCCCCCCACCACCACCACCCTGCATCACTTCCATCTCTCCCATCATCCCGGGACCTGTATCTGTCTGTGTACCAGCGGGCATGTTGTCACGTGGGCCGGTCGTTCTCCACCCATGCATCATCAGAGTTCCTCCATCACCCTCCCTCTCACTGTCTGATCTGTCACTCTGTCTTTTCCTTTTTCCTCTGGGTGTCTCTTTCTCATTCCCTTCTTAGGGTAACACTCTCCCATCGCTCCCAGTCACCACCTGCATGCCATCATCACACCTTGTGCATGAGTTAAATTGTCCTTGTGTTCTTACAGTAAGTGATGTTGAAAAGGGTCTTTGACTTGAAATATGCCATGATGATAAGACATCTGAATACCAAAAACAGCAAAGTGCTTACATCGATCCCATGAATGAAGTGCATCATGTGACGGGAACCAGAAGTGATAAGTTCAGCGACATAGCTACACCGTACCAAAATCTCTCTGGTTCCCCTTGCTGTCTGTACCCCAGGTGCCCCCCAGTTCTTCAGCATGAACCGACCGGTGCAACCACAGAACCCTCCTGCGGTGGGGGGGTCTCTGCCGTACCGCCGGCCCGCGTCATTGACGGGCCAGCCCAACTCCAACATGCCCCTGGCCCTGAACCAGCCGCAGCCCAACGGAGGACCCCACTTCAACCAGGTCCCAGGTAACAGCCTTGACCAACAACACAATATCACTCCTACCAGAACGCAAATGGGCTTTTGTGTTTAGATTGAGTCTGCCTCTTTAGAGCTTTCTTTCATATATTACTGTCTGGGTTGGATCCTGGAGTGTTTGGGCTCCTGGTCCATCCTGTAACTCATTTGTTGAAACAAAATGTATACCGGACCAAATTACTTGGCTGAGCGTTTTGGTTTAAAAAACATTTAAATACAAGCTGACAAAAGTTTTCAGTTCTTGTGGAAGCAAACTGTCATTTTGTGAGTTCCCAGAACCTCACTAGAGTATTGAATTCATACATGAAAACTCCATTTGATTTCAGCAGACAGGCGAACCTATGGGAAGGCACAAAGCGCCTAGGTCTCGGCAGCTCGCTGTCTTTCTTTTGTGTGAAAGGATTCCCGCTCTTGATTTATCCATTTTAATGCCTAGTCTGCCTACTGATCTGGCTTCTATCATGTTCTAAATTCTAATTCCACCACATCTCTCTTTCTGCCTTCCTTTCTTTCCTAATTACAATCTACTCCTCTTTTTCTTCCCTTTCTTTCTCCTCTCTCGCTCTCTCTCTGCTTCTCCTGTGGTGGGTGTGTGTATATAGCAGGTCCTCTTGTTGCCCCCCTTCCCCCCTCCATGCAGATCACTCCTCAGCTCCCTCTGATGGGCTTTGTGGCTCGGGTACAGGAGACCAGTAAGTGGCTTTTAACTCCTCCGCCTTGTTGACTCGCCTTCGCAGCGGCTCCGTCGTGCATGCGTTTATTTTACTCATGACGTGAGTCTATTTTTGTCTTTACTTCAAAGCCGAACTATCCATCAACTGTCTGAAATAAACTTTCCCGCCTGTGCGCAATGAAATTGTGTTCTCCTTTCCCCCAGAATTCTCACTTTGTCTTGATACACTTTCAGCATGGATACCCAAACAACCACTCCAGCCCTACGCCACATGCATGGGAATGCCAGTGTCAGTCAACATGTAACTAACCAACCAGTGGAATGTAGACAAGGTTCCTGACTGTGTTTTGTCCCCCCAGTCTCAGACGTGCCCTCCTCCGCCCCCATAGAAGAAGCTGTGTTTGAGGAACCAACCCCGCCCCCTCCACCTCCAGAGGACTATGAGGATGATAATGATGAGGAGGAGGAAGAGTCGGCCGTGGTGGAGTACAGTGATCCCTACGCAGAGGAGGACCCCCCATGGGCCCCACGCACCTACATGGAGAAAGGTAGCAAGTGATTCTCTCTTCCACCCTGATCTAAACCATGCCCTATCCACTTCTCCTGTTCTCCTTTCATTCGCCCTGCTCTACCCATCTCCTGTCCTCTTCGCTCCTCTTAACATCCTCCTCTCTGATTGGTGGACAGTGGTGGCGATCTACGACTACGCCGCGGACAAGGAGGACGAGCTGTCCTTCAACGAGGGCGCCATCATCTACGTCATCAAGAAGAACGACGACGGCTGGTACGAAGGAACGATGAGCGGCACCACTGGCCTCTTCCCCGGGAACTACGTCGAGTCCATCATGCACTACGCCGACTGAGGAAGAAGTAGTATAGGAAGGTCAAAGACTTTGTTAGGCAGAGCATGATCACATTGTGGAAGTCGACGAGAAAGAGACAAGCGTTCATGAAGAGTATACAACTATCCTCAACCGGTCTACCAGATGAAGTACATTGTACAACGGCCACTTGTAGATATTCCCTGTGTTTTTGAGTGATATGAGGAGACTGTATGGGGGTGGTTTTTGTATGTATTATGGCTTCATTTTGTCTTTACTATTATTATAAGGAAGGCCACAAGGATTATTGTGATTTAAAAAAAATCTTATTTTCTCATTTCCTTTTGCCCTTATTTGAAACAGTTTTATTTATTTGGACCATGTATTATATAGGGAGGGATGGTACAGCGGCCAGGGCTGCTGATTTAAGGATAGATGTCAGATAATCCTGATGAAGTTTACTCAGCCCAAGAGAAGACGCTAAATGAGATGAGAATGCTTTTTCCAATAGTTTCTCTCCTGACACTCCCCGAGCCTTTCTAGACTCACAGATTTTCTTTATTTAAAACCAGAAGGAGCTCCTATTGGTTAGTGTGATGGACTGTTGCGCTTGAACTTTATACAATGTCACATTTGGCGACATAACAAAGCTGACAGTCACTGACAAGACAAGCACCTACTGTATGTCTACATTTGACAAAATAGACTATAAAAGCTAGATAAAACAGTGGTGGTTAAGACTGGGGAAAAAAAGACAAACTGATTTTTCAGCTCACCTGAACACCCATTTTGAAACTCTTCAGTTTGGATTCAGTAGTTAATGAATTGGTTCTGGCCCCAGTCTAGCTAGGGCAGCTTAGAACACTAGGGCTTAGAGCATGCTCAGTCACTACTTCACAGGCCAGTTCTAGTATCAGGATAGGTAGAGCAGTGTTTCTCAACCTTTGGTCAGTTCTAGTTTTAATTGAAGTGGTCTAAGGGAAGACGTTGGCTTCCATGGCACTAAACGAGTTTGAGAAACACAGATATCCTTCCGCTCTACTTTGGGCCAGATTGCAAAATTTGTCTGAAGTCACTGCCTCGCCTTGTAATCAAGACAGAATAGATTGACTGTCTGGAAGCCTCTTTTAGGTAGATAAATACTCTGGCCACTCATTTGCATCAAAGATTTCAATATTTGATGCTTATTTGTTCTTATTGTAGTGGGTCTCCACCAAAGCGTGGCAGACTGCATGTTTTTGAAAAAAATAGTCTCCTTTTCTGCTATATTATTCCTGTCTTAATATTTTAGATATGGTGTGGTTATTGGTTTGGTTTTAAATATTCCCCCATATTACCATCATTGACAGGTGGTTTCATGATGCATTTATAGGTGATAAAGGAAGCTTGTGCCATATTGAAGTGGGTGTGCGTGCGTGTGTAGGTGTCACTTCCATTTGCAATAAAAATAGCCAGTGGGATGGGTTTGAAAATGTAGCTCTTTGAGTTGTTTGGGATTGAAAGCACAGTTGTAGTAAGATAGTGAATCGTTACTGAAATAAAATATGTATTACTTCCTCAGATGAGGACTAATATTAAAATGAGCATAAGCCAGCTGTTGATTGTAGAAATTAGGCACCAAAACCTTTCAATGACTTCATGCTGAAACTGATGCATTGTGTGTTTATAGTCTGAGGTACAAGTATTACTTCCAATGTGCTTGGCCGTGTCTGAGGGCTCTGTGATTGTCTGTCAGTCAAATCCTTTATTTTTTATTAAAAGTGGGTCTGTTCTTGAGTCTTGCATGCCATTTTTCTTAATACTATAATGGTGTCTGAAACCCAGTTGGCCCTTCCCAAGGCAGCCCCAGAACTGGACCCTAGGGGCACGGTCAGCAGAGCACAACTGTTTTGAATATTCAGATATGTTATGTAGAATAAACATGCCTCTGACATGTAGCATATGGACTCATGTCAGCTCTATTCAGGACATTTCTATCTGCAATGTTCCACAACGCTGTGCGACACTAAATGCAACCCCAGGTACTACTAAACCAGCCTCATCCAAAGACTAACGTGTAAGCTAAATCGATGTCAACTTTTATCCCAATGTCTGAAAATCAATAAAGTTATGGGTTTTGGGATTTGACTACTCCAGGAGGAGCTATTCATTTAGTGTGTAAATTGAGAATATATCATTGTAAGAACAAGTGTTCTATTCCCTCAGCCCAAGATCTCTCTGGATGTTAAGTTTAGTAAAACAGTCCATAATGCCATTGTGTTGCACAGTAAAGTTTAACTTTAGAAATAAATATCATATTTGTAAAACAATGAGAACAAACAATAAAACGATTAAGATTTATTGTGGTATTAATCTTTCTTTTTACAGACTATATACACAAGTTAGTTACCACATGGTCCGTTTTCAGACGGACCTGTGGTGTGAGAATCCTCGTTTCATCACACTGTACTGGTGACAGCAGATTTTAAAAAATCATTTGTTTTCTATGATAAAGTATGCATTCTCATTGAGTTTATATTTCATCAATCTAGTTATATACCTTAACAGTGTAATTAATTGACTTTAGTGTCTGTTTAAACACTTTGTTTCTTAACATTAATAAACCCCAGAGTAAAGATAGAAAACAATTCCCACAAAATATAGAAAAGCTGAACACATCTTATTCATTGAAGAGTTGACCCCAAATGAAATGGTACTTACTTTACACAAAGTGGAAAATTCATTAGTTTTACACCTTATACAACAGTATTGACTTAGAATCATTTTGACTTCATTTGACAACTCTCCCTCAAAACTACCAGCAGTACAGAAGAGTAAAGGATCTATGAGGGGTGATACAGGAGAGAGAAGGATTAAAAATCTCACTGTAGACAGTGAGTGAAACTATACATGGGTTGTCTGAAGCAGCCAGTCCCGGCTCCCTTTAAGGCTCACAGATGAGTGTCTCGACCACAAAATTGTTCTCAAAGTGACGGATCGTCCTGCAGTTCAGGGCTTCACGCTTTTCCCTGCCTGCAAGGTACAGATGAAGAGTATAATGCTGCATGTTCTCAGGCCCACCAAGGAATTTCACAAAATGGTCAATACATGACTATTCAGGGTACATCTTAAAAAGGAGTTTGCCAGTTCTGACCCAGTATGGTGTGTGTGTGAGCAGTACTAACCCAGTATGGTCTCTCTGCGTTCCAGCTTGTAGGTGTCTCTGCCCTTGCAGAGGCTGTAGATGAAGTATCCCAGCTGGTCAACGTTCTCCAGACGCTCAGTCACCATCATCTGTTCATGGACCAGGTAGGACTGGGGAAGGTAGGTACCAGCCTAGGGGGCAAGTCACACACTTAATTAACATTATTTCCTCCAATATTTGATTTTAGTTGAAATGCATATAAACAGCTCCGGGCATCTGTGTGTGTTAGTTACAGGTACCTTGATGTTGAGGAGCAGCTCCAGCAAGTCTTTGGGAGGCATGACGATGGAGGTGTTGAGGGGGATGACGTAACACTTGTTCAGGCTCAGGTCCAGGTAGGCAGTCAGCCTCTGAGGAGGAGGAAAGGAATTAGATCCAACACTACAAAAACACCCAGAGGTACTTGACATTCAGACCTCAGAACACATGATTACGCTCAACAATTTCAATTTAGCACGTGTTTTATTAAAACAGTATTGAACACTTGACCGGTTTCAAAAAATATGAGTTTCACTGCATTTTTTCACGGAGTTTCACGGTTTCAAGTCAGTTAAGAACAAATTCTTATTTTCAACGACGGCCTAGGAACAGTGGGTTAACTGCCTTGTTCAGGGGCAAAACGAGATTTATGTGAATATTCTTAAATCCACATGAAAACATGCACATTTTCCCACCAGAGATGCATTTCATCAAATTGACTTATTGCGGATTAAAGGCTGTGCTTGATGACCTTGTGTACATAAAAACACCTTTCACGGTTAAAGTCCAATGTACCAAATAAAAACATAAGTTAAATGAGTTTCCATCAGATTTTTAACTCTGATGGTTCTCACACAACAACAAAATAAGTGTTAAATAGCAAGTGTGCCCACTCTGGTATCGGCACACGCGCGCTAGCTCACAGATACATATGGGAGTATAGCCTACATGATAAGATTATGGACATTTTGATTTGTCAAGCATTGATCATCATGTCACCAGAATAAGACCCTGGATATTTATTGGAAAGGAGCACCATGCTCATTACCGTGAAAGTTCACCACTGAAGTTCATCAAAACGTATTTCATCTGTAGCCTAATAAACTGCATGCTTCCCCAACAAGTCGTAGTGGGAGGTGCATATGTCATCTCGTGACTCAAAGTTTACTTCGATATGACGCTTATCAATATTTCCAACATTTCTCACCTAATTCTCACATAACACAAAAAGAGCTCACCTTGTCTAGCGTATTTAGTGTTGTCGGCATTTGGAAAGTTTACCGACAAATGTTCGGTTTAGGCCTGTTGTGACTTTTTATCCGACATGCACTTTACCCACATAGAAAGGTTGGATGGAAACCTGGTGTGTGTGTGTGTGTGTGTGTGTGTGTGTGTGTGGCAGTGTTCTCCTCTCACGCTTTTGAAGTCATGGACGATGTCAGCCGGGTCGCTGTCTGAGAACTCGGGCACGGGCACGTTGATTAGCTCCACCTCCTCTAGCACACGGATGCTCTCCTGGATGTGTTTCAGTGCAGAGGGCAGGGCCACCTCGTCCTGAACCATGAAGTCCTCCTCACGGTAATCCACCCCGCAGTAATACACCTGGTCCTCCTGAGGAAGACAGGGCAAGACAACGACAGTGAGGACTTCTCACCCTGACTCGCTCTACCTTACCAACAGTATAGATAGCACACACTGTTGGTTTCCCAGAAATATCTTCTAATTAGGGGTTCATTCAAAGTGCTTCTTAGTCCAAGACCTTGCTTAATCTGTCTGGGAAACCAGCCCACAGCGTGTGCAAATGTGTCCTCTAACCAAATAAAGGAAGCTTTAACTATACTGAACAAAAATACAAAACACAACATGTAAAGTCTTGGTCCCATGTTTAATGATCTGAAATAAAAGATCCCAGAAATGTTCCATACACACAAAAAGCTTATTTCTCTCAAATTTGTTTACATCCCTGTTAACGTCTCTCCTTTGCCAAGATAATGGATCCACCTGACAGGTGGCATATCCAGAAGCTGTTAAAACAGCATTATCATTACTCAGTGTTGTGGACAATAAAAGGCCACTCTAAAAAATGTAGTTTTTGTCACAACACAATGCCACCGATGTCTCAAGTTGAGTGAGTGTGCAATTGGCATGTTGACTGCAAGAATGTCCACCACAGCTATTGCATGTTCATTTCTCTACCACAAGCCACCTCCAACGTACTGCCAAATTCTTTAAAATGACGTCTAACTGGAATGACAACCGCAGACCACGTGAAACCACACCAGCCCAGGACCTCCACATCTGGCTTCTTCACCTGCAGGATCATCTGAGACCAGCCACTCAGACAGCTGATGAAACTGAGGAGTATTGTCTGTAATAAAGCCCCTTTTGTGGGGGAAAACTAATGTGACTGGCCCACCCATGGCTGCGCCCCTACCCAGTCATGTGAAATCCATAGATTAGGGCCTAATGAATTTATTTCAATTGATCAATTTCCTTATATGAACTGTAACTCAGTAAAAGTTGAAATTGTGGCGTTTATATATTTTTTGTTCAGTATATAGTTGAGCCTATGGCATTAGAGGTCTAACCAACAGTCCATCTCACCTGCAGTTGGTAGGACTTGTAGAGGTAGGCCCCTCCCACCACCACACCTGACAGCATGAGAGCCAGGCCCAGGCACATGCACCAGCACCACACCTTGGACTGCTGACGCACCCGTATGCCATCCTCCAGGTCCTGAGAGAGAAGACAAACATGCACATTTGAGTTGATCATTTAAATTACATGACACAAGGCAACAGATACAGTACATAGGCCTATATTAAAATAGCAGACGATACATACACAAAAAAGTCTAAAGACTTTTCCCCCCATAACATACAGAGTAGGGCCTAAATACAGCTGGTCATCCTCTCGCAATACCAGCATGTCTGCCTGTTTGTTCCATTACACAATATTGGCCCATCAACCTGTCTCAATTAACAGTATATCAGCCCAGATTAATCATGGCTAACATTAAGGAAACTGACCTCTATAAATCCTCTTTATTGTTCAAATAAATTGCTGCAACATAGCCAAACAGTGTTTGATTCAAATAGAGTTCTGCTTACTCACAATACAGCTGTGGTGTGTTCTGTTGACATCAGTTGGAGTATGGTAGTAGTGATAGAGAGATGCTTATGTAACGTACCATTCAAACCCAGGCAATCCTCCCTCCCTTTCTCTTGCTCCCAAACCCTCCCGCTCTTCGGTGACCTTTCCATCATGCCTTCATCTACTTCAAGACATTCTTTCTAACCATTATTCATTTACTGCCTTATCTTTTAGCCCTCTCCATCATCATCATTGTTGTTGTTTTGCTCCCTCACTTTAATATTATGGAGCCCAGAGGCACATGTTATTTGGTGGCAGGCCCTTTTCCTGAACTCGCTGGTGTCGGTTGTTTATGCAGAGTTGGGGTGGGGTTCATATTGAAACAAAAGAGTGGATGTCAACAGCTCTCTCTGGAGATCAGATGAGGAAAACAAAAGACAGTTCTGAGAAATCCCCATGCTCGTACTTTAGTGGAAGAACAGCCCCCATTAGTCTACTGTCGATACAGTCCCAACCTAGAGACGTGCTTGAGGTAAACCAAGGTGCATATTTTCATTAATTCAACATTTGCAACAGATACAGGGGCTATTGAATAATGGACATGCTCGTCTCGCTCTAGTCATCTCAGGTTCGCTTATTAACATGGCTAAAGGTCAGGAATAAGGAGGTGGCTCGTGGCTGGTCTCTGTGGACCATGCGGTGTCTGGTCACATCACAGACCTTCACTAGCCTCTGACTCCTTATCCAGAACATTAGCATTTAATCTCACCTGTCTGACTGTCCAAACTGCTATCCTACTGATGAAACAGACATGATGGCCCAGGTCTGTCCCTGGCTGCTGGATTCCTCTGCTTTATTCCCCAACTCACTCAGATTCTCTATAGACTTGTAATCGCATCTGTACTCTATTTCCAATGGGACTATTAATCCACCCAGATACCCTACAGATCATTTGGAAAGTATTCCAAACACCTCCCTTGTTCCACATTTTGTTAGGTTACAGCCTTATTCTAAAATGGATTAAACAGTTGTTTTCCCCTCAATCTACACACAATAATGACAAAGCAGTGATTACAGCCTTGAGTCTTCTTGGGTATAGCGCTACAAGCTTGGCCAACCTGTAATTCTCTGCCGATCCTCTCAAGCTCTGTCAGGTTGGATGGGAAACATTGCTGCACAGCTTTTTTTTAAGTCTCTCTAGAGATGTTCGATCGGGTTCAAGTCCAGGCTCTGGCTGGGCCACTCAAGGACATTTAGAGGCTTGTCCTGAAGCCACTCCTGCGCTGTCTTGGCTGTGTGCTTAGGGTTGTTGTCCTATTGGAAGCTTAACCTTCACCCCAGTCTGAGATCCTGAGCAGGTTTTCTTCAAGGATCTCTCTGTACATCTTTCCCTCGACCGTGACTCGTCTCCCAGTCTGAAAAACATCCCCACAGCATGATGCTGCCACCACCATGCTTCACCGTCGTGAAGGTATGGCCAGGTGATGAGCGGTGCCTGGTTTCCTCCAGATGTGACGCTTGGCATTCAGGCCAAAGAGTTTAATCTTGGTTTCATCAGACCAGAGAATCTTGTTTCTCATGGTCAGAGTCCTTTAGGTGCCTTTTGGCCAATTCCAAGCAGGCTGTCATGTGCGTTTACTGAGGAGTGGCTTCAGTCTTGCCACTCACCCATAAAGGTCTGATAGGTGGATGGTTGTCCTTCTGGAAGGTTCTCCCATCTCCAGAGGAACTCTGGAGCTCTGTCAGACTGACTACTGGGTTCTTTGTCACCCCCCTGACCAAGGCCCTTCTCCCCCAATTGCTCAGTTTGGCCTGGTAGCCAGCTCTAGGAACAGTCTTAGTGGTTCCAAACTTCTTCCAGAATGATGGAGGGTACTGTGGGGACCTTCAATGCTGCAGACATTTTTTGGTACCCTTCCCCAGATCTGAACCTCGACACAATCCTGTCTCTGAGCTCTAGAGACAATTCCTTCGACCTCATGGCTTGGTTTTTTCTCTGACATGCACTGTCAACTGTGGGACCTTATACAGACCTTTCCTGTGCCTTTCCAAATCATGTCCAATCAATTGAAATTTACCACAAGTGGACTCCAATCAAGTTGTAGAAACATCAAGTATGATCAATGGAAGCAGGATGCACCCGAGCTCAATTTCAAGTCTCATAGCAAAGTGTCTGAATACTTATGTAAATAATTATATTTCAGTTTTTTTGTATTTTAGCCCCTTTTTCTCCACAATTTCATGATATCCAATTGCGATCTTGTCTCATCGCTGCAACTCCCCAACGGCCTCGGAAAGGTCAAGACGTGTCTCCGAAACATGACCCACCAAACTGAGCTTCTTAACACCTGCCCTCTTAACCCAGAAGGCAGCTGCACCAAAGTGTTGGAGTTAACACCGTTCACCTGACAGGGGTCAGCCTGCAGGCGCCCAGGCCGCCACAAGGAGTCGCTAGAGCACGATGAGCCAAGTAAAGCCCCCCTGGCCAAACCCTCCCCTAACGATGCTGGGCCAATTGTGCACTGTCCTATGGGACTCCCGGTCACAGCTGGTTATGAAATAGCCTGGGATCGAACTCAGTCTGTAGTGACGCCTCAAGCACTTCTATACAGTGCTTTAGTACGCTGCACCACTTAGGAGGCCTCTAATTTTTTATGAACTTGCTAAAATTTCTAAAAACCTTTTTTTACTTTGTCATTATGGGGTATTGTGTGTAGATTGAGGAGTACATTTTTTTGTTGAATTGATTTTTGAATAAGTCTAATGTAACAGAATGTGGAAAAGGTGAAGGGGTCTGAATACCTTTCGAATGCACTAACCTTATGGGCACTCAAACTGAATTTTTATTTCGTGTGTAACTGCGCGCTTATTGGTAGGCCGGGCCCTATAACACGATATTACTACCCTGCGCCAACCGTAGATTTATAGACATGAATCCAGGCTCTTGGGGTGAGTTTGGACTCACAGGCTTCTTATTATGGATACAGCAGCTACTAACTGACAGTTGATAGGTTAACAAAAACAAACTGTCTGTACACAGCATGCATTTTGTTATCAAAAAGTTCCCTCTTAATTGCTTTATCAGGAGGAAAGACAACACACCGAACTTCGACACTAATACACTTAATTTGATCAATTCCGATCAATACTTGGTGTATGGCGTCTACATAAACGCACTTACTCTTCAGAACCAGAAAACAGGAAAAATTGTTCGAATGAAAAGGAAAGACGACCTGAGTGATCTTCGCGTATTTCAGTTACAGGCCTCTACTAAATCAAACCCGAAACAGAAAGCGAACACGGTTCTGCCCAGGCCAGCAACTGCGTACACCACTCAGCCTGCCGAAAACGATTAGCTTAACAGACATTTTCCGACGTCGCTCGAGTCACGGGTTGAATTATCAAGAGTCTAGACGTGTTTCTAATCGACGTTACTTTGTCAGTTGTTTCTACATTGTTAAAAATTGTTCCAAAGTTGCGTCATCCACGTTAGTTGCATCGAACAGCCGTCGCAACAAATACTAACCCATATTGGTTTAACTCAGCTCAACTCACCCTCTCCTCCGGAATAAGCGCTTCGGCATTGCATGCCTTCTTCAAATCCCTTTGTCCAAAGGACGAGTTAAATGTTACTTTCACCATTTTTTTTAAATCTAAATGTTAGACCAAGCGACAATCGCCTTCTGCAGGAACGTCTTCGTGTGGCGTCTGATTACAATGACGTTGCTAAATACAAAACATCCCGAACAGGTCACATGAGTGATTTCAGCCGTATAGGCTGCATTCAAGAACCTACACGGTTTTAAAAACGTTATTGAAAAACGTTTTTTTTTTCTCCCTCCCCACTGGGGGGCAGTACAATCTCAAAAATATATTTAGTGGCAGAGGCATTTATCATATGGAATAAGAATTGTTAATTAAATGTTGCACATGAGAGAAACTCAAAGAGATCATAATCATGGATAATGTTAGTCTGAAGTTCGAGGCGATCGAGCGCGCGCCTCTGCTCGCCAGTTTGTGGTCTTTAAAACCCTGCTTCGTTTAGTCATTCCCATGGGGGAAACGAATGACGAAATATAAAAGTTTTGGAATAAACGTAAAGAATAAGGTCTGCGATTAACACAGGTTTAGGATAGTGTATACGTTTTGTTCTATGATATAATAGCAGTCAGTTAACTTTACTTTAGTGAATTATAAAGCCTTTGTGTTTTTTTAAATGTTTTTTTACATAAATTCGTAAAAACTCACAAAGTGACGTTAGCTGATGAAAATTATTTTATAGAATAAAACATAAAAAGTCCTAAGCCCGTGTTTACCACACTTTATTTTCGGCGTTTATCCAAAAACCCTCAAAAAACGCCATTCATTTTCTCCATAGGCTGTCGAGCGAACCATGGCGGATTATAGTGCCTACAAAAAGACGCCATTACTACTTCTGTCTATGCAGGTGTCTCATCGCAGGTGCCTGTCCAGTGGGGACCTTCAACACTGGCTTTTCACTTGACTTCGTATTCCTTTCCCCTTCTCCTCGAGTAGGCTTGCCTAAACAGTTTAATTTAGTATATTTTTTTTGCATTCCAAAACATTAACCGTGTCTTTTTCAGACGTGTCAAAACTTTGGATTGTTGTCTGCTTAAGAGAAGCCGGCTGGTTGAAAACGATGCCTGAGGTATCAAATGATGCCTGTTGAATAGGCACAATTGGAGAGGAGGGTAGGCCTATGTTTGTTTTTTTTGTTTTTTTACAATGAGTGACGGGGTAAAGATGTCTGTGATGGAAAACGTAAGGAAAGAAAGAGGACAATTGATATCGATTCGCCGTCTTACCAGGATAAACTACAACTGTACAAGCTGAGGGGAGTCGTTATTTATCAGCTAAACGCAGTGTCGCGTATGGAGTATGGCAGGTGTTCACAAATGATAGCAAATTATAGTGACTAGTTAGTTGAGCTTTCTCTTGTGGAATAAAACGGGGGCTAATCGGGAACTTCTGATTGTCAGAATTCCCATCCCTCTTCAACACTATGGACGTCGTCGACTACAGAAGCGAGTTACGGATGTCAGCCAGAGAAGTCAAAGCCTTCCTAGACGCGGACAGATTCACGGGTGTCGGGGACGGGATTCAGGATGATGTTGAATATAGATTTGTGGATGTCCTACTGTTTGGTGGGGCGCCTTGGGGGTTCACTCTGAGAGGGGGTCTGGAGCACCGAGAACCACTGCTCATAAGCAAGGTATCATCTATCTATCTATCTATCTATCTATCTATCTATCTATCTATCTATCTATCTATCTATCTATGATTATTAGGGTGAAGAAAGATAAAGAGAACCCGTATTGACTTAACTTTAGCCACACTAGTTAACAACAGATGTGCAATATATACAACAATAACAAGTACCATAGGTCAATCATGCCAATAAATCAATTTAAATGTATTTATTTCTCCACTGTCATGGATCGGTTTCACCTTTCCTGTTTCCCCTGATATGAAAATAAGGCTGTGTGGAGATTAAACACTGGAACATTACTGTAGTTTCCTGATTGGTTAACTGTGGGCTGTCTTCCATGCTCATCACAGCAGTACCAGGAACCAGTTAGGAATGCAGAAGTGAAGATAATGTGTGTTTGGCAGTGGCTGACCAGGATTGGCTCAGTCAATGCTGCTTTCCAACAGATTGAGGAAACATTTTGTTTATCTGTTTCCATTCTCCTCCCCTCTCCTGTACTCCTGTATGTGTAGAGAATAAGTGGTGGAATGTGCAACAAGTCTGCTCCAACCGTTCTTAAGTTGCTTATGGTTAAAAATTTTTATCAGAGCTATCAGGTTGCCGCAGTATAATTCTTCCAGTGCAGGATGGACACAATGGACTCAGCATGGATCCATGGTCACTGACCACCAACTCTTACAGGGGGATTGGGTTTACGCCATATTGCTTGTGTTCTCCAGCTGTTTTTCACTTTCAGAAGCTACACAAAATAACAATCCATCCTGTTAATTTCAGATTTATATAATTTACAAAATCATACATCATAGTACTTTGTGACTTGCTCCATTTGCTTGTCAGTAGTAGGCTAGTCCCCCTCTGAACGTTGAGACTGGGCTGGAGAGAGGGGATTTGGAAGGGTGGATATGATAGAACCATTTTTAATGAAGTTGACTCAATGCCAGCATGGCAGGGTTGAAGAGAGGGTCCTGTCAACACAGTCTGTGGATGGAATGTGATATTCTTCTAAACCGATGAACTATGGAAAGTGAACTGTTATTAAAATATACTTCACTAATGAGACATTCAGTCTGTTACATGTTATTTTATCCACATCACTATCAGACAGCATCCCTTGACTGGGCCCCTTTCCCCCTGCCAACACTATCTGTGTGCAATTGTTTTCTTATACTCTTCACTTCAGAAATGTTAACAGTCCCAAAATCTCAATTTGCCTCAGTATGTTATAACTGTTTTATTAATGATGTATAAAACTACTTATAACCACCTTTTTAATTCAACATTGCTGTTGTGTGATTCAGGTGGAGGAGGGCAGCAAGGCGGCGACGGTCAGCCTGCAGGTGGGAGATGAGATCGTCAACATCAACACAGTTCCCATCAGTGGATCCAGACAGGAGGCCATCTGTCTGGTCAAAAGCTCCCACAAGACCCTCGCCCTGGTCGTCAGAAGGTAGGCTATGAGCTGCAGCTAAATTGCCCTTACACCCAGGCACAATACATTTCTATTGTATTGAATATGACAGACATTGAATAAGAATACATGATGTCTCAATACATGATGTCTCAATGGGCAATATCATAGAGTGATTGCTGCGTACCATCTCTCCTATTGTGCTGAGAAGAAGTGTCCTGTGTTTAAAATGGTGTACAATAAACTTATGGATGTGCATTAATATATTGTTTTATCTGAAATTGACACACAATACCAAATGCAGCACACAAGAGTTGGGCATATCAGGAGGAATGTTTTTTGTACAAATGACTTTCACTCTGGACTCCAGTGTCTGCAAAGTGTCAAACAGGCTAACCTTAACCCACAAAGACACTATCTTGGAAACGAGGAGTTCTGTGTAATGTAGTCGGTGCATTCAGAAAGGGAATTTCAGAACCAGCTGGAGGTGTATCAGTTCACTTTGACCTGCTGGGATGAAACGTAAAGCAACAAGGCTGCAGTTGTAATTGGTGCTACAGTCACACATTGTCCTTTGTTGGGGTTTGTTAGCTGGTGGGAATATTTTATGTATAGTACCAGTCAAAAGTTTAGACGCACCTACTCATTCCAGGGTTTTCCTGTATTTTTACTATTTTCTACATTGTAGAATAATAGTGAAGACATCAAAACTATGAAGAAACACATTGAATCATGTAGTAACTTAAAGTGTTAAACAAATATATTTTAGATTCTTCAAAGTAGCCACCCTTTTCCTTGATGACAGCTTTGCACACTCATGGCATTCTCTCAACCAGCTTCACCTGGAATGTTTTTCCAACAGTCTTGAAGGAGTTCCTTGTTGGCTGCTTTTCCTTCACTCTGCGGTCCAACTCATCCCAAACCATCTCAATTGGGTTGAGGTCTGGTGATTGTGGAGGCCAGGTCATCTGATGCAGCGCTCCATCACTATCCTTCTTAGTCAAATAGCCCTTACTCAGCCAGGAGGTGTGTTTTGGGTCTTTGTCCTGTTGAAAAACAAACAATAGTCCCACTAAGCCCAAACCAACTTTTGACTGAATATGTATTTGTAAAGACAATGTTTATGGCCTCAGGGTCTGTATATTGGTGCAACTCTAACCACTGACATGCATAGACAGGACTGTCATTATACTAGACACATGTCCTTTATAGAATATTGCTTGGTCATAAAGTAGAGTATACTTTAGTTTGAACTGGAAGAGTGGCTTGCCAACTGATGATTACTAAACCACAAAGGGTTTATCCAGAGCGACACACAGTAGTGAGTGAATACATTTTCATATTTTGTTTGTACTTGTCCCCCATGGGAATCGAACCCACAACCCTGGCGTTGCAAGTGCCACACTCTACCAACATTTCTACATGCCGTGTCACATTATTCAAGTATGTTAGCTCCCCACTCATGCATAGAAGTTAACAGCCCAGACTCCCAGTGCAGGCTGTGAAGCAGACAAGGTGTGCTCGCGCTATAAAGGACATCCGCATGCTTCACAGCCGAAACCGTTCGGTAGAGTTTGTTCATATATTATGACGACATTTTGTGATGCTTTGGACAATGGCAAGTTAAAAAAATATATATATTTTTAAAAGGCTGTTCGGGCACACAACATTTTTTCTGGAGGCAAGCCAAAGTTCGGAGCTGAAGTCTACGCCCCTTCTTCGGCGATTGGTCAACTGTAGGGATTCTTCAATAAAGTCTTTGTTATTCAGTGAGAGATTACTAGTTTTCATGCATTTTTTTTTTTTTTTTTCCCCACAGAAAACTACTTAGATGTAAAGTCACGACTAAGCTCTCTTTGGAACCCCCCATCAAATTGACAGATTTCTTGAGTTAGATTAACAGAATTTTTGATGAAGTGTATTACTGGCTATGTCTTCTTAAAATGGACAAACAGTACTATTGCCGCTTTTTTTCTAGGCTTTTAAGGGAGTATACGAGCACACTCTCGTTTGGTTTGGCTGCGCTGATATTTGACAGAAGTACCAAAAATAACATTCTAGTACCAAACCGTTTTTCATGTTCTAATGTCGAAAAAGTACAGAACCTTCGGTATACCGTGCAACACTAATATCTAGTGCCTTGGAGTGTATATTTACACTAGAAAAGCCAGACTTTTACGGCCCCAGTGTTGTGGTTTTTCTCATGCTCCTCTGTCTGGGTGTGTGTCCCAAATGGCAACCTATTCTATAGTGCAATACTTTTCACGAGGGCCTATAGGGCTCTGGTCAAAAGTAGTGCACTGAATAGGGTACCATTTGGAATTTAACTAGGTTGTATACAGCAGAAATATACTGCCCATGTCATGACTTAGGCAGGGGGGCTGCATGTCCTTTAGAGACTGACTGGGCCTCCCTTTTCATTGGCCTAGGAAGACAATGGACCCATTGTCCAGACTTCTCTCTCTGTGTCATGGCTGTTATTTCAGGTTAGATAATGACTCTTAAATGGCACAGAGGAGTATCTGGGGAGTAGGGGGCGAGGGTAGGGGCAGAGAGAGCGAGATATATGCCAAGTTTCGAAATATGGGGGACCTTTAGCCCACTTCACCTTTGCTCTCTGTCATCATCAGACATCACTCTGTCCAGAGACACCCATCGGTTCTGTTTCCCTTATGCTTCTTACACTTTTAAACCCCATTGACAGACCGTTGATCATTCTGGCTTTCAGCTCCGACTGCCCCACTACAGGTCAAACCCTTCCTCATTATGACTCATTCATTTCTCAGGAACGTTACCCTTTCAATGCCAAGGTTTTCTGAGATGGCAATTTACGTAAATCAGTGATGTCACTTGCGCACATCTCAAGCACTATAGCGGCATTTGAGGCTGTCCTCTAGTTTATCAGTCGGCCACAAACGTGTGTGTGATACACTAGCTAGCCTATGACACCATTAGAGACGGGACCACGGAACAAAAGGAAACCGTTTTCCATGTGAGTGCACCCTGTCAATCACACAAAGAGGGCCAGTTAGGGCCATTGTTTGGGGAGCCAGGGCCAACCAGCGCTCTGTCCCAGGGGCTTTGTTTGAATTCCAGGGTCCTGGCTGGCTGGTCTAGCTGCCTGGCTGTGGCTGTGTCGTTGGCTGTCCCTGACGTAGATAGACTGAGACAGCTGGTGGTGGTAGGGGACTGTCACCACTCAACAGGCAGGGCCCCTGTGTGTGAAAAGACCACTGTGTGAATAGACCATGGCCAAACTGCCAACCCGCTGCGTTTTGGCACCACCAGTAACTAGCTAATGACCTGATATGCTGGTCTAGAAGGCATGCAGAGTATTCTTAGGTGAATTCTTTGTGAACCCCCCTGTGGATTTGAGACTTTAACTCTCTCACACACACAGTGAATTGAATGGGGGCCAATGATGGATCAACCCTGATTGATTTAGGCATCCAGTATTGAATTTCCTCAATCAGACATTCACACCTCTGTGTTGTATTCTGCTGTTAATGTGATTTAATCTCTCCGAACTCTGGTCTTCCACACTCCCTGCTGCTAACCAGAACAAACAACTCCAGAAAGGATGGGATCAGAAGAAGAAGCACAACAACATGCCATCTAGTGGACAAAGTTGCTTTTTTATGTGTAATATAAGCCTAGTGAATTCACGTAACTCCCAGTGCTCTATGAAAATCTAAATGTTTTTGTTATGTTGTCGAATTTCTCTCTGTGGTTTTTGTGTTCTTATAAACATGTTTTTTTCTGTTCAAGTGTGTTTGTAGCATAGTAGGCCACACTTGAGGCATATACTTGCATAAAACTGATAAGTAGAATCTGAATCCAATTAAATATGTTTACAGTAATTTAGTGTAAACTCATAACATCATGCAAGGTCCCTGCTGACTGGCTCCAGCGTCTTAATGCCTGAATCCTATTACAACTTGTAAAGCCACAGGCATGGACTCACTCAGCTTAGAGAGAGGGCAAAGTAGTAAACACAGTAAAATAAAAAGTAAAATATTATTCAAATCCTATACGAACCAGTGTAAAAGAATCTGCTTTATTTCTGGTGTAGACTCCATATTTTGTGGAGTATCTGGATAGATCGTCTTTTACTGTATTCACTCTTTTAATGTGTTGTAGATTTAGCCTCCCCCAGCTTGGTTTGGAAAGTGGAATGTTCCATGTTGCCTAGGTGAGTTGACATTGCTGGTTGGAATAGGTTGTCTCACTAGAGCTCATTGTTTTCATCAGCTCTGCTTTGGGAAGGCAGTGTAGTCAAATGAGGACAGCCAGGCTCTGGGGGTGGTTGCTGTTGTATCTCCCTTGATATGCCTGGATTGAGGGTAGGAATTCACTGAAGACATAATTTCAGGTATGCTTTTCTCTGTTATTCACTTTAATGGTAAAGAGTTATCTAGAAGTGAGAGTCACAGGACAAGGGAGGGCACTGAAACTTTATCTGCTGTAAAGCTGATCTGTTAGGACTCTTAGTGTTTCAAAAATAGTCATTTTTGGTGGTGTATCTTGCTGCACAATGACTAATGTCTATATTGCTTTATTCTTAGATATGTCACACTGTAGTTTTTTCTTCTTCTATTATCAGATTTGAAAACGGGGTTGCTGACAGCCAAAATAAAACAAGCATGTCTTTCCAACTTTTCCTCAACTTTTAATTGAATTGGGCTATGTGCTTAAATGATCCTTTTAGGAGGTATTGTATAGTCAGCCTGAACATGTGAGGAGGGAGGAAGATCCTATAGTGTTTACTCTGTCAGGCAGGGAGTCTCCCATCCTCAGGCAAAGCCCTGGATTAACACTGAACCATTAACAGGACAGTGAGGGCCTCCCCTACTCTCCCCTCCACTCCCACACAAAGACAAACTGTTCTACTCTAGAGTACGCATTTACTCTGAGACAGACACTTGACATTTTTGGCGTGACTTTATCAGATCTGTGTTAGGACTTATTAGGCTGTCAGTTTGTTGTTCCAGATGTCTTTGTAGAATGAGGGTAAAGAGGACTGACGGTCGTCCCCTATGCCACATAATATTTTACAGGCTGGTATCTGAACCCTGTAGGAACAGAACGGCCTGTAACGTGGGTGTGGAGCCTGATGCTGAGCTATCCTCTCTGTAACCAGCCGATAAGCCCAGCTGTGATTACGCTGGCACTTTTCTATTGTGTTGCTTGTTTTGATTCAGCCCCCATTTTAAAAAGCAGGCAGCGGGGCTCAGTGGGCCTAGGCATAGCAGGGCACACTGCCTGATTCTGTTTGGGTTGGTTCTTCTGTCCAGCAAGGTGGTGATTCAACAGTCCTGTGTCCTTATTAGAGTCACTGGTTCTTCACTGGTTATCAGAACCAGTCGGAAATAGCTCTTCTCTTAGAAATGTTTGCTGTTATTTTAAACAGGGATTGATTGTGTCTAGGGACTTGCAGTGTTTGGTTTACATACATCAACCGCCAACCCCTCGCCATTCTGGAATGTAATGGTGGAGTACCTGTCAATGACGCTTGTTCTTTGACTGCAGGACTAAATCATCTCCACTGGACCTCTGTATCAAGTTGCTGTGTTTTCCACCATGACTGATATCATTCAGATAACTAACTACTTGACTTCTCTATCTTGGCCTTGTCTTTCTGCCGTCAAGGTAATTGCGGTGTTCACTAACGAGAGAGTATTATCAGTTGTTATGTATTCTTCTCTCCATTGTCAGATGACCTATGACTCCGTTAATTAAGTGGAGGTCTCATCACTACGATATAGCGTACATCCCAACGCCAACTGTGTGGTGCGCGTTGGTTGCCAATGACCTGTTGTGTAATGCTGTCTTCAAATCAGCTTTACAGATTCCTCTGGAATTGGAACTGTTTAAAACTAATCTACATGTCCAAGCTAACTGCAATTAGGTGAAACCCTGTTGATTGTCTCATGCCAGGATTCAGTGTGTGACTGATATCGTGTGTGTGTGTGTGCTGACTGACGATGCAAGCAATCTTACTTTTTCAACTCTACTCGAGTGGTTAATGGGCCGTGAGCCAATGAGAAAGCCCCATAGACTGATCTACAGCAAGGACACTGGGAATGACAATAACCCTGGCCCCTCCCCTCCCGAGGTAAATCCCCACAATCCCCTAGGAAATATCCTATTGACTACAATGCTGGGAGGACACACACTTGTTGGAGTGTCGGTCAGTGTGTGTGTGTGTGTGTGTGTGTGTGTGTGTGTGTGTGTGTGTGTGTGTGTGTGTGTGTGTGTGACGAGTACGGTAGAAGAGCTCTCTGTCTGTGTTTGAGAGCTCTGTGATTGGACTGATGCAGCAGAAGTTATGGATGTGAAGGATCCCTTTGCACAGATAGCTCCTTTGCCAAAGAAGCTGTAAAATCTGACCAGGGTCTGTAGAAGTGCCTTGTCGATCATTGAAGTGTCTCAAAGGAATGCGCTGAGTAGAAAGGCTCATTTTCAGCCTGCTTTATCAGTGCTCTCTGAGACGTTGTTATTTGCTAAAAGAGTGCATCTGAAATGCCACAGCAAGATTGAAAATTCTTTGGTAAGTTTTCTTTGATTTCTTCTTATTAAGCTCATTGGACTTCCCTCTCATCCGTCTCCCTACCTAATGCTGTGTCAACTCCACGCCGAGCAACTTAAAATTTGTTTTCAATAAATCTCTTCTTTCAGTTTGAAATGCTAATTCCCTCCAAGCTTTCCTTTTTGATTTATTCTGTTTTTATCTTTGCCTACAGTTTTGGTTACACCTTTCACACTTGCTGCCCGCATAGCCTAGATATTCACACCCAATTGGGTCAGTTTCGCTACTGTTTGTTTTCGAATGTCGTTTTCACTGAAACCAGAGGAGGATTTTCTGAAACTAGCCCCAACGTCTCCTCCTCCCCTCTGGGTAGCTGTGGCAGTTCAGCTGTAACCCTGACAATAAGGACTTCTTACTAGAAATCCATTTGCATTTCTATTGTGAGCTCTGTTAGGGTTCTGCTACGGCAGCATACCACTCTCAGGACCACTGACTGACTGGAGGAGGAAGGGAGGGAGTGTGTGTCTCTGTGCGTGCCTACGTGGTCTGTCTTAGCGTGCGTGAAGCTCTCTGTCTTTTATGCTTCTTCTTATTGAGGAGGAGAGCTTCTCAGGTTGCCCTCTGCCTCCCTCCCATAAATTAGCTTGACTACATGAGCCAAGTGCCTGCACTTTTGGAAGATTGCCAAGATTGATGTCCCACTTCAGACTGAGCTCCTTTGGGGCTGACTGCCAATCAAAATGCATCTTCACATTCCTTTAGCTCCATGATGAAATGTAGGCGTCTTGTATTGTAGATCATAGAGGTTAAGGATTTGAGTGTCTCTTAGCCTTATGCTTATGCAGTATCTGTAGTCCACAATGTGTCGCTCTTGTCTTGTCCATTCTGGCCGTGCCAACTGGGTGTGGGTCAGGGGGAGAAAAGGGACTGAAAATGCCCTGTTCGACAATACCTGGGTTCAAATACTATTTAATATCATTTCACATTCATTATCTGGGCTTGACTGAGCTTTCCCGGTGCAATGGAATCAATAGAATAGTTGTAAAAGTGCAAATCCCACCCATCCAGCACTCCAGGCAGGCTAAAGCAAACACTAAATGTATTTGAAATATTTCAAATAGTATTTGAACCCAGGTTTGTGTTGAACAGACGCCAGCTTGGACATAGTGTGAAACCACTGATCTCAAATTTCTAATTGATTCAAAAGGCTAAGCCCCTGCCTACACCAGGCTGTTTACACTCAAGGGATCTCTGTCTGTCGCCGTACAGCCATATGGCAGTGGGATGACCACCAGACAGACCATGTTAAAGGTAATTTCTATTCGGTCTGTGTTGTTCTTCTAAATAACAGATATATCTCATAGATTATTACTGCAATAGTGGTTTCCTCTTGCGTTTGAGGACTGATTCATCAAACCTCTTAGAGTTGACCTAATGAACTACTAATTATTAAGGTTTGTCACCCGTGTTACATACCATACAATGAATATAAAGTATACATCTCTTATTGGCCAGAAGGGGGTGCACTGTTCTCATTGGTCAGTCACTGACAGTATATTGAGGATCTTCAGTCAAATCAAAATCAAATCAAATTTATTCATAAAGCCCTTCTTACATCAGCTGATGTCACAGAGTGCTGTACAGACACCCAGCCTAAAACCCCAAAACAGCAAGCAATGCAGGTGTAAAAGCACAGTGTCTAGGAAAAACTACCTAGAAAGGCCAAAACCTAGGAAGAAACTTAGAGGAACCAGGCTGTGAGGGGTGGCCAGTCCTTCTGGCTGTGCCAGAAGATTTTAAAATGTTCATAAAACAGGCAGAACAGTTGAAACTGGAGAAGCAGCACGGCCAGGTGGACTCAGGACATCAAGGAGTCATCAGGCCAGGTAGGCCTTGAGGAATGGTCCTAATGCTCAGGTCCTCAGAAAAAAAGAAAGAGAGAGAGAGATAATTAGAGAGCGCATACTTAAATTCACACAGGACACCGGATAAGAGAGGAGAAATACTCCAGATATAACAGACGGACCCTAGCCCCCCGACACATAAACTACTGCAGCATAAATACTGGAGGCTGAGACAGGAGGGGTCGGGAGACACTGTGACCCCGTCCGACGATACCCCCAGACAGGGCCAAACAGGCAGGATATAACCCCACCCACTCTGCCGAAGCACAGCCCCCACACCACTAGAGGGATATCTTCAACCACCAACTTACCATCCTGAGACAAGGCCGAGTATAGCCCACAAGATCTCCGACACGGCACAACCCAAGGGGGCAACCCGACAGGAAGATCACGTCAGTGACTCAAGCGACAGCCCCCAGTGACTCAGCCCCTGGCTTACTGGTACTCTTCCATACCGTCCCTCCTTTGTAGCTCAGTTGGTAGGCCAGTTTGAAAATGTATGCTCACTATTGTAAGTCGCTCTGGATGATTGCGTCTGCTAAATGACTAAAATGATAGTGACCAGGAATTTGTTTTGTGATTTTGACAATATTGTATGTGTTCCTCTGCTGCATGCCCAGGAAAATGAAAATGGTGGATATTGTCTCACAGACCACCATGCCATCAGAATCAGAAACTGACATGCATGTGGCCAGGAACTTTCTCACCAAGATATTACGAAGTTCTATGAGGTATTGTGGAATAGCAACCTCCTCCAGTACACTAGCTATCCCAAACCCATCCTTCAGTGATCCCTTGTGACTTTCAATGTTTGAACCCAGTCCCACTCTGGGTGACATCAACAACATTGCATCCTGCTTCCAACATTACGTGGCGTATAGTACTGTCGTTGTCTGTGGTCCTTGTGTATGTGTCAGATTTTGTTCAGTGAAAACTTCACATTGTATCTCATCTGTCTAGGTCTATATTTCATTATTTTGGTTCATATCTTCGACACAATGAATGTAGTATTTCTTTTCTTCTCTTCTTACTGAATTAGATATTTTTGTTATTTCCGCTTCAAGGGGTGAGACTGAAATGAGAAAGAATTGTTTTTCTTTTACCTTCTATTTTTAATGAGTTGCATTTTAAATAACATGCTTTCCTGGACCTTCCCTCTGTAGGAGGAATGAACCAGTCTCCCGGCCCCATTCATGGCACTCCTCCAAGTTCACAGAAGACCACCCCGAACCCACAGAGAGTCACATAGAGCCTCCACCTGTGTGGCAGGTCAAACATGAAGTCAGGTGAGCTGCTGGAAGAATCTATGACCTCCTTCTCCTAGTGTCAATGTTACTCAGACACTGCCCGTCAGGGTCATCACAGTTCCTAGAGAATGTGTCTGAGCTACATTCAGAGTTTATGGTTACTCCCATCTCCTCAGAGGTAGGGGCAGCTGTTATTCTTATGGGGTTCTCATCTCCACTCATTGTATATAAAAGTAGGTCAGTTATCAAAGAACAAGAAAACACTGATAACGGGAGAATAATATCTAATTTAGCTACTGCTAACCAGATTATTAACACAATGTCTTGTTTATTTCTAGTGCATCCACAAAAGATCTTTCCAGCTGCGGGGACCACAACTCGAATCTACGCCAGTTATCCAGCCAGTTCAGCTCCGTGGGGAATATGGAGAGAGTAGAGCGCCCCTCACACCCCTACCCAGCAGGATGCCTCTCCCCCAGCAGGTACCACCGCAGTGCTGAGCCTCTCTCTGGCGGTGGAGGGTCTGGTGGGAAGAGCGAATCAGCCTTCAGTTGCCTCTCCTCTACCAGCCCTCCCCCGGAGCCTGCTCTGGCCCTCACCAACACTGCTGCGACTGAGGGCAGCGTGTTCTATAAGGGGGTCCAGACTGAGACCAGTGAGGATGGAAGGCAGGGTGAGCAGCGCCATAGCCGGTACCTCCGTCTGCACCAGGGGGACGGAGGCTCAGAGAGCCCCAGGACAGTTCCAGAGGAGCAGCCTGGCTCCCGCTACTCCAGCTCAGTCTCTGGCAGATCGCACATAGGCCCTGTGTGGCACGTCCCAGAGAGGAGGAAGGTAGCAGCCCCCCCCTCTCCTCCTCCTCCTCCCCTGCGCAGTGACAGCTTTGCTGCCACCAAGGTGTACCCAGCCTACACAGAGGTGCCTGGAGCTCCACCACACGGCCAGATGAAGGCCCAGGAACGAGGGGTGGACAGGCTGGCTGAGGCACCAGAGAACAGCAGCTACAGAGGCCGGGGCAACCGTATCTCTCATATCTCTCACAATGAGAATGGGCCAGACCCCAGGTGCAGTTACAACCCTCCACCTCACAAGAAAGACTTCCTCCACCCAAACATAGCAGCAGGAGCACCTGACTACAACCACAACCAGCTCAGCAACCCTAACAAACTGTTCTCGCTGTCTAGCCAGGACGTGAGACAGAGTCAGTCTCCCTTCGCTTGCCTGCCCAACCACCAGCGGCAGTACAGCGATGAAAGCAATTTCTACCTGCAGACCAGAACCACCCCACGTCCACCGACGCCGCAGAGCGTCGGTAGCTACTACCACAGCCTCCAGGAGCTCCCTACCAACCGCAGTAACAGCAGGAACCACGTGAGGTCCTCCACCACGTCCCTGTCCACCTCGACCATCGACCAGAACTATGACGGCGGAGGACACATCAGGTACTACTGCATCACAACCAAGCAGCCAGCCCAGCCAGAGACTCGTGTTAGACAGAGCAAATCAGAGGTCTGGATGGCTGACATGGAGATGGCTAAGGGCTCCAACGACAGGGGCTCCACAAGTTCCTCCCACAAGACTAACAAGGTCAAGTATCATCCTCAGCCGCCTTACGCCAACAGCAAGGAGCGGAACGGGAATGTCAAACCGGCCAACTTTCTGCTTTACGAGCACACAGCCTCTAATTCCTTATCCTCATCTGGTAAATCTACCACTGAGGAAAGGGAGAGGAGGAGTGAGGGCCAGACACCTCCTGCAGAGGCCCTGCTTAGAAGCTCTTACTCTCCCAGTCCGCCCAAGGACCACAAGGCGGCACTGCTGAGAGAAGACCCCTGGGTCTCTCAGGAGAACCATAACATCTCTTCTCAAAAGACACCCATGCTCCACAGTCTGGCTCAGGAGAGTAGAAGCCTAGTTCAAGAGAGTAGGAACCCAATGCTTCATTCTCTAGCCCAGGAGAGTAGGAGCCTGGTGGAGAAGAATCACCCTGCTACGGCACCACCACCACCATCCAACGGTGGGGGAGACGCCAACCACGCCATACAGGAGGCTTTAACGGACAACACGGCAACGGGCAAACTGGCAAGACGCAGCGACCGATACGCCACCACCCTCCGCAACGAGATCCAGCTAAAGAGGGCCCAGCTTCAGAAAAGCCGGAGTGCTGCCACCCTGACCTGCCCCAGCGAGACTGAGGAGCCAGAGGAGGAGACAGACCCAGGGGGGTGGAAGTCCACCTCCTCCACCTCCTCCGACGGCTCCTTTTCCTCCTCCTACAAGGACCACCTCAAGGAGGCGCAGGCTAGGGTCCTCCAGGCCACGTCCTTTAGGAGGAGAGACCTAGAACCTCCCGGGTCAGGGTCGGAGGCTCAGTTAACCAAACCCAACTCCCACATAGTCTCCCGCATTGGCGGCCGCAAGCGTTTCCCTCTGAACAAGAGGGTCCACTCGTTTTCCGAGCCAGACAAGATCAACAAGCTGGGAGTAGAGGGTGAGGGAGAACATCCCGTTGGAACAGCACGGTCATTTGTAGACCGGCGGAAGTTCTTTGAAATGGCTGCTAAACCTGCCTTCTGCAGACCCATTTCAACCATCCACAAGTCAGGCCAGCAGAGCTCCAGCACCACCTCCAGCACTTTGGAGCACGAAGAGGGCAAGGCCAGAGGGAGAGCCCACTCAGGAGAAACTGAGGAGTGCTCGAGGCCGGGCCTGGCCAGTGAGACCTCCAGTGACCACCACCAAGAACCCCTCAGCCCCGAAAGCAGACAGGCCCTACTGGAGCAGCAGAGGCTGGGGACCTTCGCTGAGTACCAGGTCACCTGGAACATGCAGAGGAAGGCTTCAGACACAAAGACCCAGGGGATGTACCACTCTGCTGACAACATCCTGGACCAGGGAACAGAGGAGACGCCTGTCTGTGTCCATGAGAGGTCCAGATCATCTCCCTCACAAGACTTCTACACACAGGTGAGCGTTTCCATCGAATTATTCTTAGTGTAGTGGTAGTAAAATGATCTGCATGACTTCCTTTTACGTTCGCACAGACATGCACGAGTTTGTTTAAAGATAGAAAAGTCCACATTGTATTGTCTAAACATTAAACCAGCTGGCCAGAGTGCAGTTTTAGCAGAAGGTTATATTGGACCAGCAATATTATGGCAATTCAGTGTATTCTTCATTTTCTTTCAGAAGATCCCTGTGCCATGGAGAGACTCTGTTGAAAACCCGTATCTCGATCACAGACAGGACCAGCAAGGAGGCAGTTACATGACCGGGTGAGCATTCCACATTATTCTCTTCTCGACTCTAGTCTCTGTTCTCAGATCAGTTATAACCTATCCACCTATTGTTGGAACACATTTCAAGGTGATAGTTATCTGTTGACGGTGCAGTAACGTACACCCACATGTACGTGAGTGTGTACTACAGTATAATAACAATATCAGTTTGAGTTAGGGCGAGTGGGGAGCATGCCAGTTCAGCCCAGGTGTAGTTATATCCAGTGATCAGGGTTTGGGAGGGAACTGCCCTGCCCAGGGAATGCTACAGGTAGCCTGAAACAGGATTGGTTTACACTTCTATCACAGTCAACTCAGGTCTCAGGTTGTAAACCCACATGCTGCTCCCTGGGTGTTATTACAGAGATGAGTTGATCTTTTAATGTACAGTAAGTGCTGAATTTGTGAATAAATCAATTCAGAAAGGACTGCTCCTCATTTCAGTTGAATATGTGCTTAGTGTGAGTATGTTGTCTTATATTTGCGTCTCCTGTTCTGTTTGCCAGAGGGCAGAGCCGAGAGCAGCCAGCCCAGCTCGACCACCTCCCACAGCCTCCACAACCGTCTATTCCAAGACTGACCGACACAGAGCCACACAGCAGCAGAGACGTGGCCACCCCCCTCCCTCACCCCTCTGACCGCAGATACAAATGTGACTCTGCGGACCCCGCCCACAACCTCCCCGCTCTCCCCCCATACCCCTCCAACCGCACCCACAGCTCTGTGTCTGAGCAACCACTACCACCTCCGCCCGCTCCCAAGCCCAAGGATACAGGCCTCATCATCATGCCACATTGGCCTCTCCTAGGCCTGGAAACCTCCTCAACCACATCCTCCACTTATGGACTATCTTCCCAGGAATTCCTGCCTGTCCCTTGCACCCATCAGGCTGACCCAGTAGATCCATCATCCAGCAGCAGCTGCTCTCCCCATGGCACGGAGCTGGATCCTGCCCCAAACCAAGCCTGCTCCACCCAGCTCCCCTCTCCCTCCCCTGGGAGACCCGCTGGACTGGACACGGAGGAGGGAGCAGCTGTTTCAACACTAGAGCCACCCTCCTCCTCTTCCCACTCTGTTTTTTTCTCCTCCCAGCCTGCCAGTCTGACGGTTCCCTCTTCAGGTGGGACTAGTTCTCCCTCTCCTAGGTTTTCTCCTCAGAGGCTGACGGGCCAGCCCCCTGTCTCCGTGTCTATGCAGGATGAAGCCCAGACCAGGTAAGCACTAAGCAGCTTAACTGGCATTCTAATGCCCGTCTCCTCAGCTCCCCTCAAACTACTGTACAGCCTTACGTAACTAACTGGGGATTGTTGTCCTGTGTTGTGTTGCTTTACTTACAGTAAATAAGCCTTGTCCGTGCCAGTACAGCCCCTAGTTGCAGGAGCCTATCTCCTGATTCTGTAGCATGAGGCAGCTCAATTTGAAGTCTCATGTCTTTGTCGTAGTAGCAGCACATTGATAGAGGAGGCTATGGCAGATTGTTTGGAATTACATGGTATGATGTGCCACATACCAGAATGCAATGGTTTAGAGTTTTCCTATGATCCATTTCCTGATGATTTGGTTTCAGCTTCTCAGCATTGGGGCACACACCGTATTCGTGCTAACGTAGCCAGGACATTAAGCCTGGCGACAGAAGGCTGTCATCTTATTTGGTCATATGATTGACTGACTGCATGACCTTTCAGTCGACGGCGCCGTTCCATCCCTTTAATTATCATTGACTCAACCTGTCCACTGCCAGTCACATACATGGACTGTAAGCTTGTATGCGGTAGATGTGACTCGCTCCTGACATAAAATCCTATTTCTGTTTCAGTAAACTGAGCTGTAAAGTAGACTAAAGGTTAAAGAATGTGTTCATAACATCATTTGTGTCATCATTTGTGTCACAACATCTATCACAAATTGTTCTCATAATACATTGGATAACTGTAAGTTAAGACTAGTTACTGTTGTCTCTACAGACCAGAGAACAGGACAAACGCTGTGATAGAGATGAGCAGTGTAGGGAAGAAGGTCCCTGTGAAGATCGTCCACGCTGAGAGCACCAAAGAAAGGGAGAGCCGCCAGTACCTGCTGCACAGTGAAAGAAACGGGGCCCCTGGAGTTTCAGAGGGGCCCGACCTTCCCCCGCCCCTACCGACCAGCCTGCCCTCCCCTGAGCCGCAGCCCTACTCCCTCTTCCGTGCCTACACCCCCTACACACGCCATGGGCCCCAGAGTCCCCCCAGGGACCCAACCCTCACTGCAGCCCCAGAAGAGGCCCTGTCCCCTGGGCGGTCTCAGACCCACGGCCCCTCCGGTACCTCCATGGGTCCCCAGCAGCTTCAGGAGAGGAACTCGGAGGAGGATGTGAAGAGAGAGGAGCTGGCCAGAGACATCATGGACAAGGATAAGTCTCTGGTGGACATCTTGGACCAGAGTAAGATGAAGACAACCATGGACCTGATGGAGGGGATCTTCACCCAGGGGGAGCAGATCTTGGATGGGGGGCAACAGAGGAGGAAAGTCTCTCCCAAACAGGGTTTGCTGCCCAGGGGCATGGATGACAGGTGAGCTGACTGGGAATAGGATCTTGCAGTCCAGAAATATAACATTTATGAACAAATGAACTGAGCGTTTACTGGTAGTCATAACATCATCTAGATAATCATTTTTATCAGACTGACTTCCTCTCCCACTTCAGAGTTGTTTGTTCAGATGAGTTAAACATTATGGTGTTGCGTTAATATTTCTTCCCGTTGAGAGGATGAGTAGAGGGAAAACACGGTAGTCCAACTCTAAACACTGATCAGCCCTTAACACCGATGCCCCCTGTTGGCACTATTAAATCAGACTACAACTGAATACAATGGAGGAGGGGCATAAACCTTCCATTTTACCTGCAGTTTGAACTGACCTCTCAGAGATCTTAGAACTGTAGGAGTTGCTCTGGCCCCGTCGATACTGAGCCATCACCTCCTGCATTTCACATGACATCCTATTGCCTGCTTTCTTCTCAGTAGTATTGCACTACGTAGGGAATATTCAGTACTAATAACCAGAATTATAAACTGGGTAGTTTGGGTCCTGGATGCTGATTGGCTAAAACAGAATTCCAGACGTGTGTATCAGATAATAATGACGCAAAACTACTTTTATATTTCTGTTGGTAACCGGTTTATAATAGCAATAAGGCACCCCTGGAGTATATGGCCAATATACCACAGCTAAGGGCTGTATCCAGGGACTCCGCTTCGTGTTGTGCTTAAGAACAGCCCTTAGGCGTGGTATATTGGCCATATACCACACGTCCTTGGGCCTTATTGGTTAAATAGCCCTCTGCTTTCTGTCTGTCTCCATCCCTTCCAGGAGAGAGGAGGGGGGCATGTCTGCTGCCACAGGGTCCCTGGTGACCAGCTCCACCTACTACAGTACATCTGCCCCCAAGGCTGAGCTGCTCAACAAGATGAAGGACATGCAGGAGGACGAGCTGGAGGAGCTGGAGCAAGACTCAGAGGACGAACTGGACATCGACCTGGCCAGCAAGAAGGTACAGAGACACAGCATAGTATACTGACCCTGTAAAACTGGTTTCTCCAACCCTGTTCCTGGAGAGCTATCCTCCGGTAGGTTTTTGCTCCAACCCCAGTTGTAGCGAACCTGATTTTGTCTAATCAATCAGCTAATTATTGAATCAGGTCCGCTAGATTAAGGTTGGAGTGAACCTACAGGACAGAAGCTGTCCAGGAACAAGATTGAAGAGCCCTGCTCTAAAACAACACATTTCACTGCAGCTATCTGGTGTATGTGACAATGAAACATTACTGACTGTTTCATGCCATATCAATCACTGATCATCAATCCAGCTCCTGGAGAGTCACAGGACTACAGCTTTTCCCCAAGTTTAGCGTCGTAATACCCGATTCAACTGATCTTCAACACTTTGATTAGTTGAATGTGGTTCACTGCTGAGCCAAGACATCAACCTGCCGTTCTGCAGCTCTCCAGGACCAGAATTAAGGAATAGTGCAGACCTGCCAACATGCATGTACCAACTACGCAATTCTCTGTCCATGTACGCGGTCTGAGATCCAAGTTAAAAGTACGCAGAAATGAATAGGGCCTGATTTATACATTTTACTAAAAGTAAATCCACTGAGTAAATCTAACATCCCGGTTCTGGAGCTGTAACACACAGACGTGTACAGAGTTTGTGTCAACGGACATGGAGATGAATACCCCGTGTCTGCCCCTCCTCCTGCTTGTTGTGATGCTGAGTTCGCCGACTGTCAGCTGTACCTAAACACATGGACAAATCCCTTTTCGACTCCGTGTGTTGTGGAAAGGTAAACACTAACTGTTTCAAGCTAACGTTAGCGAACATAAGATGGACATTCAGTGGGCTCTAAAGTGCCAGCAGTTCACTCACATTTGCTGGTGAAAGAAATTAAATGCAAATACGAAAAATAACTGGTTGGATTTGTGCGAGTGTGATAGACATTTAATTCCGTGTCCCATTAGTTGTATTTTCCACGTAACATTACGAGGATCACGCAACCTGAGACTGTAACTGTAATTATGATCCAAGTCACAAAAAGAATTACAAAAGTATAATCAAAAATGAATATAAACTTCTTGGCATTAAATGGAGTCGGGAGTTTAGAAGACTGTGTGATGGAAAATGACTGAGAGTCCGGTATTAGCTATAGAGGCAATGCTTCTAAAATGCCTTTGCACTAAATTTGAGATTTTATCAATTACAAAAATCTGAAATGTATGTGCTGCAAAGAAGTACAATAGGCACTGAAACACCGGACTGGTCTAGCGAAAAGCGTTCAGATTCCCTTTACGGTAGCCTCCTTAAGCTTTGTGTAGTCTGGTTTGTTTTTGTTTTTCAAAATGATTTAGCTTTTAGTGTTGACTAGGAACCATGTCTAAAAAGCCAATACTTGTGAGCTGGCCCTAGTGGTTGGCCCTGTTTGAGAGGGGACAAGAGTTCCTCTACTGTAGAGACTAACCTTGGGGGCATGTGCTTAGAAAAAAACCTTCTAGATGATTATCTCCATTCTACACTGAACATGTCATCTCCAAGAATAAGGCCCTTTGTGTGTTCTTTCTAATTACATCTTACTAGTGACTTTTACCATATGTGTAAATGGAATGCTGTCAAGAAAGAAAGTATTCCCACCTTTTTATAGACTTGATTTGGTACAATTCTGTAATTGCATCAGTACTCTAAGCTGGACAGGGTTGGCAGGTCTGGTAGCGCTTCAAGTACTATCCAATATGTGAAATGGCTCTCTTGAATGTCATCTCCCTGTCTTTCTCCCCACAGCAAGAGCTGATTGACAGCCTGAGTAAGAAGCTGCAGGTGCTGCGCGAGGCCAGGGAGAGCCTTCAGGAGGACGTCCACGATAACAACTCTCTGGGGGACGAGGTGGAGGCCATGGTGCAGAGGGTCTGCAAGCCCAACGAGCTGGACAAGTTCAGGATGTTCGTGGGAGATCTGGACAAGGTGGTCAGTTTGCTGCTCTCGCTGTCCGGCCGACTGGCCAGGGTGGAGAACGCTCTCAACAGTCTGGAGGAAGACACCACACCAGAAGAGAAGGTAGGGGTTAGGGTGGAGGTTAAGGCAAGACATTGCTCACTCCCCACGCTACTCGTGAGGCAGGATTAGCTGGTTAACACTCATTCGCATTAGCTCAAAGCTATTGTGGTTTTACACACCAGAGTAAAGGGATGTTTTCATTTACCAACTTACAATATTCATGTTCAACATTAATTGATGTGTGTACTGTAAGTTAATCAGGAAGTTGCTTGCCTGCGTTTGTTAGTATCCCTCTTACTGATCTGCCCCCTCTGTCTGCGCTCCCTCTCTCAGCGCACCCTGTCAGAGAAGAGGAAGCTGTTGATCAGACAACACGAAGACGCCAAAGAGCTCAAGGAGAACCTTGACCGGCGGGAGCGCCTGGTTTACAGCATCATGGCTACTCACCTCAGCTACGAGAGCCTTGCGGACTACCAGCACTTTGTCAAAATGAAGTCAGCCCTCATCATCGAGCAGCGCAAGCTAGAGGACAAGATCAAACTGGGAGAGGAGCAGCTGAAATGTCTGCTGGATAGTTTATTGTTGGAGCAGAGGTTGCTGTTCTGATGATTGTTAGTGCAATCTGAGATCCTTGGGAAGTCCATACCCTAACTTTAACCCCTACCCTAACCTAACCTTAACCATAACCTTTCAACTTCAATAGGGTGACATCAGAGTTGGGACGTCCCAAGGGTCTCATTTAGTCTATTCCTTCTGACAATGGCCACACAGAGGTGATGTGGTGTACTGACACAGACTGGCCACTAGAGAGCCTCAGGGAGGCGCTGTTGGACTTGGATATGATGGAGGATTTTCTGTGTGCTTTGTTGTAGTTGACTGACTTCTTGAAGCCTGTTACATTTCAGTTCCACAGTACAGACAGGAGCTGTTCTTCTGTGCTGAAGAAACACCCCGTTTCTGGATTTAAAGTAGCTCCTTAGAGGAAATTCATTAAGATCGATGAAACTTGCTTTGCTAAATGTGTTTGATTCAGGGATGGTGGTGAGGCCTATGCTCTCAAATGATTCTCAAGACGAGGCGGAGCGTCTCTGTTTTATATAATGCGTGTTTGAAAGATGTTTTTAGTAATTTATTGTAGCCTTTTAAATATTTACAGATGACTTTACATTTAAAGTAAACTCACCTATAAACCTACATTGTAGTTAATTACAATACAAATGATATATATATTCTTATTGTGAAGTATAGGTTTCATAATTGGATCATTTAACAGGGTTTTTCCTCAATGGGACAGTGCTGGTTTGGTTCCGAAGTCTAAAGTTATTTTCATATTTGCCCAAACAGTACTTGTGTTTCATCATACTACACACACTAATAGCTACAGCACAGATGTGTATGTTTTCAACCAATCTTGTTCTCAGGCCCCACTTCCCGTACTATAGTATGGCATTCCTTGACAATGTTTATTTCTTACTCATGTGCTGGGATTGGTTACTGGTCTTTTTAATTCCAAAAGTATAAAAAGGTCATTAAAGGTTTGAAATCAGTTCTGGGCAGCAGGCAGCCTGGTTAGAGGCGAGCTAGGAACCGGAGGGTTGCCAGTTCGAATCCCGTGTCCGGCAGGAAAAATCTGTCGGGAAGTGAGTTGGCAACCGGAAGGTTGCTGGAATCAAATCCTAGATGCCATTGTGCCCTTGAAAGGCACTTAACCCCCCCCACAACAGCTCCCTGGGTGCCCAGTGTGGCAGCCCCCTGCACCACTCCAAAACATGTATGTGTATTTTCAAAGGCAGTTTCCTTTTGGGGAGGAGTTAAAAGCGGAAGGTGCAATTTACCAATAAATTGATCTTAATCTTAAAATCAAAGACCGAATTAGCACTTTTATAGTCCCATAATTCCCCTGTTTAGGGACCTGTCTCAACCTGACGTGGTGCCTGGGCGTCTGCCACTGTGAACACTAAAGGATTTGTATGTCCATACTTTGTATAACCATACACACATGCATTGTACTCGCATCAATTTGAAGACAATAAACAGTATGACTGATGGTCTTGGTATTTATGAGCTCATTACCCAACTGGCCATTAGTCAAGGTTTTCTAAAAGTATACTATATGCTTTAACCCACTGTATTATATTCAATGAATGTTTTCACATACTATTATTGGTTAGGTAGTGTAGTGGTTAGAGCGTTGGACCAGTAACTGAAAGGTTGCTGGATCGAATCCCCGATCTGACAAGGTAAAAATATGTTCTTCAGTTAATCCACTGTTCCCCGGGCGCCAAAGACGTGGATGTCGATTAAGGCAGCCCCCCGCGCCTCTGATTCAGAGGGGTTGGGTTAAATGCGGAAGACACATTTCAGTTGAAGGCGTTCAGTTGTACAACTGACTAGGTACCCCCCTTCCCCTTACGGCATTTGTCTAATTCAGTTATGACATAAATTCACTTTTATTATCCCACGTTCGTCATACTCTTACAAATGTTGATTCTGTTACATTATGGCATGCAATAAACCAGGGTCATACTACAGCCTTTGAGGTAGTTCAAATCGGGACATATAGCCTATTGACAACATCTAATTAATGTGTCCCGATCCACTGCATTTCATCCCCATTGTAGTTTCTGTTTGTAGACGGTGCCATGGCACTATTTGCCTCAGTCATTGTTCTCTCACTTTGTCTTTCCTCCTCAAGTATGTATTGCGTTGAGGCTCTTCACATTCACAGGTGTGTTGTTAGCTGCCTGCTCTCACCACATCCATTTTCTTCCTCTCAGAGGGAAGCAGTAGCTTTGTTTTCCATCCTAGAGACAGCAGGACCGGATCTGGGAAAACGACAACGTATTCAAGCCTCTTCCTTAATATGAGGTGTGAGTCTGGAGTCTGAGGGTGAAAAACAGGATCATTTAACAGATCGCTGTTCATTCAGTACGGCAGCTCTCTGAGAAGAGCTCTGTTGAGATGATGGGGCTTCAGTTCATCTGATCAGAAGATGTTTGTCTGTGGATTATCTTGGCTATCTGTTTAAGGTGAGGCTCTGTGTGTGTTTGGTATGACGTGCCTGGTTCACACGGCTCACCCTCAGTTCGTCAGCCTGTGGTTGAGCGCCGTGGGTTGGGTCCTTACCGCGGTGACCATTGGACTCATCCAGTGGAGGGTCTGGCATGTGGCCGACTTAACCTTCATCACATCAGGAGTGGCCTGGGTCGGGCTCTGGAGGGTGCGTTTCTATACCTCTAGGTTCAGGGTCATGTATTGTCAGAGTATGGCGCTGTCGGACTCCTTCACGCCCCCGGAGGTCGCCACGGCCCAGGTGCTCACTCTACCACTTTATACATAGGAATTGGATGTAACAAATGTATCACTAGCCACTTTAAACAATTTTGTATATAATGTTTACGTATCCGACATACTCATATCAAATGTATACACTGTACTCTAAACCATCTACTGTATCTTGCCTATGCCGTTCGGGTCATCGACCCAAATCTCTAGCCACTTTAATAATTATAATTGGATGAAATAATGTATCACTAGCCACTTTAAACAATGCCATTTATATAATGTTTACATATCCTACATTACTCATTTCATATATATGTGTATATACTGTACTCCATACCATCTACTGCATCTTGCCTATGCCGGTCAGCCATCGCTCATCCATATATTTATATGTACATACTCGTATTCATTCCTTTACTCTTGTGTGTATAAGGTAGTTGTTGTGAATTTGTTAGATTACTTGTTAGATACTACTGCATGGTCGGAACTAGAAGCACAAGCATTTCGCTACACTCGCATTAACATCTGCTAACCATGTGTATGTGACAAATAAAATTTGATTTGATTTGATTTGATTTACTAGCACTGGTCGTGGGGTTCTGTGGAAACGCCGCTGCCGTCTACGCACTCAGGAATGTCTATTTCGGACTGGCGAAGCAGACATCTATCCGCTGTGCATTCGCAATGGCTGGTACTCTGTGCTTGTTGTCAGCTGTGTGTTTTCTCATACCTCTCCTGTGGAACTTAGTGGTGACCAATCAAACAATTGCGTTCCCTTCGAACTTCCACATGCCCCCTGCACCTGTGACCCAGAACGCGGGGGAAGGTATCGGGGTCGGGATCATAGAGTCGTTTATGATGAGCGTCAGTGGAGTTATCTTCCTCCTCTACAGGTTCCCTGTCAAGATAGAACCCAGAGTGGAGCCTTCTTGTCCAGAGGCAAGACACTTTGATGGGTCAAGTGTTGGGACATTGTCCCCCTGGGTCTGTGGGACACGGTAGGGATAGTCTGAGTAACTCTCAGGCCAGGGACAATCCTGCCTTCCACTCTGATGAGCACTTGTGATTTTTATCTGAGTTGACCATATTCAATGTTGGATTTGAAGCATTGAAGCAGAAGTGATGTGACATAACAAAGGAACAGCCGTTAGTATGAGAACCCCTCCTCAGAACCTCAGAACAATTGACATCAATAAGGTATCACAGCTTTCACCTGGATTCACCTGGTCAGTCTGTCATGGAAAGAGTAGGTGTTCTTAATGTATACCCACTGATTCTTGAAGAATATAATTTATAAATGCATCACGAGCTTAGTTTAACTGTCATACCCCATCAGAACCCCAAATATAACCTTGTTTTACTCCATTGTTTGTAAACAATGTAATTGTAAACAAACACTGTATAGCGTCATCGTGGTTAAAACTATAATTTCGGAATCATGGATGGATGGTCACTTTGTTATTGTTTGAACTGCAGTTTGCCCCTTTAAAATATGTCAGATTACATTGATCATACATTGATTCGTAACATTCTTATACCTAATGGTTGTGCTATAATTGATAACAAAAAAGCACTTATTTTACAGTCAGAGTATTTCACAGTGCGTTTGCATTGTATTCAGTGAAAACTGCTACTGTAGAGGAGCAGTAATTGGGAGCATACACACACACACACACACACACACTCTTTTGAGGATGTACTTGCAACACACTTGTCTTTAGTCATTGCCTTGCAATCACTCCAAAGGGAGTTTGAAAACTGATTACATTAAATGTTTTACATTTCATACTTGTATTGCTGATGCCATTGAATGTGTTTCTTTGTAAATTATGCAACATTTGTACTGTTGCTGTTTATTTGATCATATTGAAAATGTATTCTTCAACTTTTAAGGGCTCTTGACATCCAGGTACAATATTATACACATACACAATTCAGTCAGAAATAGTTGTGATAAATCATGTGATTAAAGAGACAATGTTTTAATCAATACAACTGTATCACACACCGTATTTGTTTTGATGTGGAGCAGCAACAGGATTGTTCCTCAGTCTGGTTTTAAACAGCACGGCAAGGACCTCAATTATCCTCTATCCCTGACTGTGCCTTGCAGTCTGCACTCTGTAGAGCTCCCCCACTGACTGGTGAACTCTGGGTAGTTACTAACTGAATCTGTCCCAAGTGGCACCCTATTCCCTATATAGTGCACTACTTTGGACCAGAGACCAAATGTAGTGCACTATAAAGGGAAAAGGGTGTAATTAGGGACACTGTCTGCCCCTATTAGAACACATAGACCACATTGTTTCCTGGTAACGAGGCTTCTGTTAGCGGCCGTAAGGTGTTATCGTGTTAATGTCAAATATTGGCTCTGGCAGAAACAGTCGTAGGTGTTTTGACAGTCGCAGTCCCACAAAATCACATAATCCATTTGATTGTGCTACGGAAGAGGAAGGAGGAAGGCATTTGATTTTTTTCCCCAAATGTGTTCATTCATTGCTCTCTTTTGAGGATTTTAAAGGTTTTTATTCAGGTTTTTTACTTGCTTTGACAAGTTTTTAAACAATGTCCTTGTAAACTATGGTTAACAAATGAAGACACCAGAGGCCAAGAAGAAGTGATGTGTATTGTGAAGCCTCTATTTGAGTCATTTGCAGGTGAGTCCTTGACCAGACCACTTAAAGCAGGAGTAAGGACCATCACAGTGGGGATTGTTACTCTGGCTGAAAGCCAGAACAGTCAGATACAGTGGACGGCACACTGTGTTGGGAGGGAACAAAATAGCTTTTTCAGTCAGGGGTCCAACACTTTTTTTGTCTGCAGAGGAACTCATTGACACGATTGGTTGTGGTCAGGCTAAAGGAGGCAGAGGCCTTTATAGGGGGCAGGACACACTCTCATCATGGGCAGAATAAGGATATTAAAGGACCTGACTGTGAATCTAGTCTCTAGTCCAGGGCTCTCCAACCCTGTTCCTGGAGAGCTATCTTCCTGTAGGTTTTTGCCTCAACCCCAGTTGTAACTAAACCGATTCATCTAATCAACCAGCTAATTATTAGAATCAGGTGCGCTAGATTAAGGTTGGCGTGAAAACCTACAGGACAGTAGCTGTCCAGGAACAGGGTTAACTTGGAGAGCCCTTGTCTAGTCTATGTTTAGCATAGCGTCACTACATTCTAACTACGTGGCATAGTGGTGTGGCTGACGTAAATCTCAGGCATTAAGATAGAAGGTTGAAAGGAGATGACAGGTTTATTGTTTTGTAGATGTTGTGTAACACGCTCTGGATTTCCCACCATTGTGTGATCACTCACCCTGGCATTGAAGTTCTTAGTTATTGTCCTCAGGGCATTGACTTCATTGTCTTACCTCGTCCTTATTGCCTTCAGCATAATGTTTCGGGGATATCACGATGTTTGCCAAGACTGAACATACAGTACTATTTTTTGTAAATGAGTCTGTAAGAACACTAAAGTTGTTACAGTGAAGTTGATAGTGAAGGAATAGATCGATACAACTCATTGAACTTCATGGATCCAGACCCAAACCCAGAACCTAACCTGCCCCTAACCCGTAACCCAAACCCTAACCGTCAATAGTGATAACCCTAACCACCCTGACCCTAATCATTAACCACCAAGCGATAGACATCTCCCACAAGGCATTTCACAATCTGCTGAGAAAGGAACACAACTGTATCAGCACTGTACAACAGAGCTGTTGTGGTGTCCTGCGACTGTGAGACTGAGGTAGGATAGAATGGTTTCGAATGTTCCCTTTCATTGTGTTTCAAAGTGACATGTGACAACAGAGCTGTTTGCTGTTTAACATATAGTGGTTGGCTCCATGTGTTTCTCTGATGTAGGACCAACCACTGCCTATGATAGATCAAGCGATTAGCATAGGAAGCTATAATGACTTCCATTGTGAGGGGACAACAATGGGATCTTTCAGATGACAACATGGACACAGGAGGCGGTGGGGAGCAGTCCGAGCATTTCAAAGTCCAGGCGGGGTCTCGTAATGTGAAGACCTGGGAGAAACTGTAGCAGAGCACACTCAGAAGCAAGTGTGTGTCCCAAATGGTGCCCTATTCCCTAAATAGTGCACTATTTTTGACCAGCGCCTTATGGGTCCTGGTCTAAAGTAATGCACTACATAGGGAATATGGTCTCATTTGGAAATGAAATTATAGCATTGAAATAGACAGGAAGTATTTTACGGCTGTTGCTTCCAACTTGGCCATGCAGGGAACCCTTGAGAAATAGATTCATATCTCAATGGGACTCTGCTGGCTAAATAAATTAAGGAGAAATTTAATTTAAAAATGAACTATAAGAACATGACCTGCCTGAGCAAGCTTGTGTGTAATGGGCGATGTCCAGGAAATCTGACATTCCTCACATTACGTATCATTATTATGATGTTCATTAACTACAGCTTAGCCCAGGAACCAAGACCGAAATCAGCAGGAATTAGACTTAAGCTCAGTTTCCACTGGACTTGGTCTGTCATCTCACCTTACTTAAACTCACTTCCTCATCGTTGTCTGGCAACAGTTTGAGCTTGTGACACAAGCAGGTGGTTTGTGATGCTTAGGAATGAATCATGGACAGGTTTTTGTCAGCTTTTTTCTTTATTTGATAATATAATTTCTTTTTAATATTCAGATTTCTCCACGGTGTGGATATAACTGATGTAGGATATGTAGCCGTGTGGCACTATAATGTCTGATCAATTCAGTGTCGGAAAACCACTACAGATCAATATACAATATCATGTATATTGGTATATATCTGATGTAATGTATGTGGTAAATCAGTCATATTGGCCTCTAACTAGAGAGAATGTATAGTGGAAATTTCAGCATAAATGAAACAACTACAATCAGATCCTCAAATATCCAGGAAGTCATTATCTTGTCAAGTTGTTGCAAGCAAGTCCTGATACTTCACCATTTGAAACACACATTCCCAAATACTTAGTACATTCCTCACAATAATTATTATTTGCTTTCTACAATGTAATGTTATACTTTTCTGTTTGTTCTATTTACAACTTGTATGATTCATTATTTCTGTAATGCATTGTTGATTGAGTAACTGTGTAGGCTAGAAGAATATCAAGAAGGGATAACATTTTTATGCACTTGCTAGTGAGAAACCAGCTCTATTCAAACTGGTTTCATTTAGTTATTGGACAGTAATGATGAAAAAAAATATTGGTATTGCGATAAGATATGATATCCAAGGCAATCATTGACATACAGAATAATCAACCTTTGTCAGAATTGTAGTTTACATTCCTTTCACAGACGATATACTGCTTGTCATCAAATTCTCTGGCACCGTTGCACACTATCTCTTACACAGTACCAACAGCAGGCACAGCGACATATTAGGAAGAAATGGCAGCTTTAAAACCTGTAGTCTCTTTGGTTCCATAAAGAATTTCTGTTTGATAAATGTACAGTAGGGGATATTTTTGCAAACATGACATGCACAAAACCCTGTTTGAGTGATTGAAATAAGTACCAGCATTCTGTCTCAATATATGGAGAAAGATTTGTCCCAGCAAGAGTACTCAATAACTATCGCTAATGTAAATAAGCATGAAAAAGCTTTAGGTAAGCAGTGTTTTATTCACCATTGATAGAGACAGGGCAGAGGCTACTGAGAATAATACTGTTCTCACTTCTCAATAGCTTATCAAACATATTCCATATTCTTCCTATGTGGGGTATTGGTAGTGTGTACGTATGTATGTCTTCTCTGTAGCGGTATAGGCATTTGTAAGGTGCAGGGCTCCTCTTGTAGGCACACGCATGAGGTGACCAGCAGAGAGCCAGCCACCAGGTGTAGAAACCCCGCCGTCCAGCCACAGAACAGGGCATCCCCAAACTCCCAGCGCGGCACGATGGCCGGCACGGCCTCATCGAAGAACCGCATGACCGTCAGGTGAGCGATGTAAGACACAGGTATGAGACCCAGTATCCCTGCGACCAAGCACAATATCCCCCCCAGCATCTTCATCAATCTCTTCATCCTCAACCCCTCAGGCCCCTGGTTGCAGCTGTTGATCCAGTAGATTCCAGGAATAGCTAGCAGGAGACCCAGGAGGCCAGTGGCCACTGTTACACACATGAGGATCCGGGCTAGTTTGATGTCCGGAGGCAGGCCGAGGAGACTGTCATATGGTCTGCACTCCAGAATTCCAAGGTCCTGCACCACACACGTCTCCCACAGGCCCAGCTCGTAGCTCTCCGCGGGCAGCAGGTCGGTGGACAGGGTCAGCCAGGTGGACATGATGGTGGTGGCCAGCGAGCAGATCCAGGCACCAATAGAGAAAAGGACCCCTAGAAGTTCCAGAGCGCACACCCCCGGATCCATAGTGCTGCCCACTCTGAGTGGCCACTCTTCAGCTCAGCTCTGGCTCCCGAGCTGCCTGCTCCCCCTGTCTCTCTGTGCCACAGTCAGCTGCAGCCCGGGCTCCCGACTGCTTCTCTCTACTCCTGTCTTTCTGAACTACAGCCAGTTGAAGCAAGAGGAAGCTACGGCCAGTATGTTCCTATCGAGGCTCAATTTGTTCAAAAGACTGTACGCCCAATTAGGGTTTACAACTACCAGCATGGGCTGGGAGGGAGTAACTTCTTCAAACGATCAGAAGCTCACTCAAAACATGCACACATCATCTGCAGTTGAGAGGAGGAAAGTAGCGGCTTGCTGACATGTTGCCCTCCTCTTGGAAGCTCGCTTCAGCCGCTGCTTTGCTCAGTGGTCAGGAGAGAGTGACTGAGTGAGAGTCAGACGCATTGAACAACAGCATCATTCAGATCTATGGTGATGCCCATTTCCACACACACAGTGAGGAGGTTGTAGCCTACGAAGGATGCTTTTAAAATGCAGACAGGAAGTTATGAAAACGCTGATTTATTTCACAAAACATACACACACACACAAAGGGGTGTCATGTGTGTATGTGAGTGGGGGGCATAATGGAGGGAGGCATAATGATTCTCCTCTGGAAGACTTTTGCATTTTTCAAACACCTGAAAGAACCTTTTCCCCTGCAATCTAGAGCTATAATCATAATGCTTAATTCTATGTCCAAAATATTACAGAGAAACAACAAAATATTTTTGTTTGATTTATTCATCAAGAAGGAATCAATAGGCTACATAACTTGGTCAAATTATACTGAACAAAAATGTAAACATAACATGCAACAATTTCATTGATTTTACGAAGTTACAGGAAATTAGTCAATTCAAATAAATTCATTAGGCCCTAATCTATGGATTTCACATGACTGGGCAGGGGCGTAGCCTTGGGTGGGCCTGGGAGGGCTTAGGCTCATCCACTTGGAAGCCAGGCCCACCCACTGGGGAGCCAAGCCGAGCCAATCAGAATGAGTTTTCCCCCACAAAAGGGCTTTATTACAGACAGAAATACTCCTCAGTTTCATCAGCTGTCCGGGTGGCTGGTCTCAGACAATCCCGCAGGTGAAGAAGCCTGATGTGGAGGTCCTGGGCTGGTGTGGTCACACATGGTCTGCGGTTGTGAGGCCGGTTGGACGTACTGACAAATTTTCTTAAATGACGTTGTAGGCAGTTAATGTGCCCTTTTTGGGCATGGCGCCACTGAACACCCACACACAAACACACAGGGTGAAAATGCTATTTAAGTTTACGGAATGACTTATTTCTCTAACTACTAGCTGTGGGGTTGCCAGGGAGATGAGATGAAATAAGAATAAAACTGACCGTGTGTACCTTTTAAAATAAGGCTGATGAAAATGGGAGAAGACATCAGATCCTTTGGTTGCTATATCAACTAAAAATAATTTAAAAAAAGCTATGCTGCTCCTCGGGCATTGACATGTCATCGATAGAATTAGGAGAGATGTAGGAGACTCTGAATTGATCAAATACATTCAATAGCCTGTTTATTAAGTGCTATTTTAAAGAAATCAAGTGATTGTTTTACTATACAGATGTACTCAAAGTGGTGCGTGTATTTGATTTGGAACAATATCTGGTGATACATTCCTTTTTCCTGTATCAGATCTCGGACGTACAGAGCTTGTGACCCAAGTAGGAGGCTAAATATGCTGGCCGTGTCAAGGAGAGAAGAACAAACATTTTCAACACACAATAGTACACAAATAACACTCTTTATAGAGGCAGTTTAGTGGTCTGGTGGTCTCTCTGAGTGAACAGTAGCCTCCGCACTTTTTCTGTCAGCCACAAGGCGTCGCCATTTCACAACTCCCAATTCCACCTTCGTGCGTTGACAGGTTGAGCAAATGCATTGTGGGAAGCGGAAACCTATGACGTCTTCTTCTCTCTATTTTCTAAACAGGTTCGGCTGGTGACGTCCTAACACAGTATCATAATGCATTCAATATTGGTGATTGTATAGCTAAGAGATAAATAAATAAATATGTCTTTATTTTGAGGGGTCGGATCGTGTGAACAATGGACGGAGACGGTAAGCATGCATTTCATTGCATGTCTAATAATGCCATAATTAATAATGGGAGAAGCATATCTGGCCAAATCTTAACTAGCATCAACGTTAACATTATCGGTCTCATTACATGCATATCTACTTGCTATAGCTAGCTATATCTAATAGCTACATGAAGGCATCAGTCACTGATCAATGATTTGTAATTCAGTATTCATGCATGGCCCGCAAGTCCCGCATGTAGCTAGCCTACTCTTGTGTTCTTGACTGCTCTGTAACGTTACTGTTTTCACTGCCTCTGCATGACGTAGCTACTTTCAGAGGGGGATGAAAGAATTATAGCGACCATGTATCCAAGTAGGCTGCTAATGTAGTTATGTGCAATAAAATACTAATAAGAACATGAAAATAGGGCCACTGTCTGCCCAGGACAAATGTCCAAACGGAAGCTAAAACTTGGACACAGAATCACAAGGTCTGTCTGGTGATCCGAATACCAAGAATTACAATTTCATACATCTTATGGGCATTATTGGGCTTCATACAGTGTTGAGAATCAGAGACCTGACTTGGCTGGGTTCGCGGTCTCTTCAACCTCTGTCTGTGTGTGTCTTTTAGAGGTGTTGGGATAAAGCAGAAGTTTATCGCTGTTGGACATGTGCAAAGACCATCATTAGACAATACAAATTTTTATTTTGTCTCTCTGCCCAGGGGCCAGCAGTACTGGGGCCACTCCCTCAGAGGAATTGAATGGCACTGGGAACCTGATGGACTTCCTGGACGAGCCCTTCCCAGACGTCGGCACCTACGAAGACTTCCACACCATTGACTGGCTCCGGGAGAAGTCACGCGACACAGACCGCCACAGGAAGGTGAGGGGAGCGCGTGCGCGCACACACCCACACAGCTCTACACTCTAAGCATTTTCTTCTTCTTATAATTCTTCTTCTTCATCCTCTTCTTCTTCATAATCGTCATCATCATAGAAAAACTCTTGATGTCCACCTGATTACCTTAACCTGATGATCCGTTGAACCTGCCGTTGATGGTTGATTGATGGTTGATTGATGGTTGTTCTAGATCACCACCAAGAGTAAGGAGTCTTACTGGGAGCTGATTAAGAGTCTTCTGGATGCCTGGTCAGGATGGGTGGTGATGCTGCTCATAGGAATGCTCACAGGTAGGAACCACAGAGGCATCCTGCTAAGGTCTTACACCTTCGGTACTGCGCTAGTCTCTTGTGGCATGGCGCACATGAGATTTGCTTCTGGGTGCCATACTGCACACACATGACATGACACATGGCTCTCTGACAACCAATCCAAAGTCACACAGCCAGAGTTGTGAAATACCACGTCTGGTCTGAGTCCTTTTGATAGGCTCGCCCGTTCCCTTGCCTAGTGTGATCTGTTAACTCGTGCTGCGTGTCCTCCCACGTAGGTACGCTGGCTGGAGTGATAGACCTGGCTGTGGACTGGATGACCGATCTGAAAGAAGGGGTGTGTCTGTCTGCGTTCTACTATAGCCATGAGCAGTGCTGCTGGACCTCCAACGAGACCACCTTCGACGACAGAGACAAGTGTCCGCAGTGGCAGAAGTGGGCCGAGCTGATGACCGGTCACGCTGAGGTCAGCAGGTCAATAACCGTTAAGCGGTTAGCCACAATACTGAGTCTGTGTTTTAGCCCGACAAACGGCATCCGTCACAGGGCTTGATATAGGGGTGTGGCTTGGGGAAATGTTACCACTCTCTGTTTCTGAGGTTTAACTTGGTGTTTGTTGTGATAGAGGGTGGGATGATTGTGTATCATGTCCTTAAACCCATACGCTCCACCTGTTCTTGTTTCTCCAGGGTGCCGGGGCATATGTGTTGAATTACTTCCTGTATGTATTGTGGGCGCTGTTATTCTCTTTCCTGGCTGTGTCTCTAGTAAGAGTCTTTGCCCCCTACGCCTGTGGGTCAGGTATTCCTGAGGTGAGTGTTTTGAAATGGTAGCGTTCACTAATCGAAAAGAACCATACTGTAGTATTTTAAATACTACATTTTCATTGGCTGAAAAGAGTGTGCATTAATTTCCGTTAACTGCACAGTTGCAAAGGTTATACCAATGAGGGGCCGCTGTGTGTTGTCTTGTGTAGATCAAGACCATCCTGAGTGGGTTCATCATCCGGGGTTACCTGGGGAAGTGGACCCTGCTGATCAAGACCGTGACCCTGGTCCTGGCTGTGTCCTCCGGGCTCAGCCTGGGGAAGGAGGGACCCCTGGTCCACGTGGCCTGCTGCTGTGGTAACCTCTTCTGCTCCCTGTTCTCCAAGTACAGCAAGAACGAGGGCAAGCGCAGAGAGGTACAGTTATAGCCCATTATGCTCCCATTTTTGCGGAAATAATACAATTTGGGGAAATGAAACAATTTATCCAAGTACTTTGTGTAGTCTGTATGTAACTCGGCTTGTCTGTTGTGTAGGTGTTATCGGCTGCTGCTGCTGCTGGGGTGTCGGTGGCTTTTGGAGCTCCGATTGGAGGAGTTCTCTTCAGCCTGGAAGAGGTGTTGTGTACTTAACTCCATTATAAATGTCCATTCAATCAAATGTCATCTCACTTCCAGAAATGTTGCCGTTATTTTTCTAGCCATTACCTTTGAAATACTAAAGTATTTCAGTAGAAGTGCCGTCGCTATGTAATCTCTGTCCTCTTCAGGTGAGCTACTACTTCCCTCTGAAGACTCTGTGGCGCTCCTTCTTCGCTGCCTTGGTGGCGGCCTTCACCCTGCGCGCCATCAACCCGTTCGGCAACAGCAGGCTGGTTCTGTTCTATGTGGAGTACCACACCCCCTGGTACATGGCTGAGCTGGTCCCCTTCATCCTGCTGGGGGTGTTCGGGGGCCTCTGGGGAACCCTCTTCATCCGGGGGAACATCGCCTGGTGTAGGAAGAGGAAGACCACTCTGCTGGGGAAGTACCCCGTCCTAGAGGTAACTAACTGTGGCACCCTATTCCCTGGCCTATATAGGGCACTACTTTTGACCAGGACCCATAGGGTAGTTCTTGCACTGACTTACTTGCTTACTTGCAGATAGTAGCTATTCAGAAGAATGTTTTAATGCAATGATTGTGATTTGGACTGTCTTAGTTGAATGCACTGATTGTAGCTAAGTTGCTCTGGATAAGAGCAACTGCTAAATGACTCAAATGTAATGCCAGTTTCTGCTTCTTGCTTGCTTTTTGGGATCTTTGCCCGGTTTACTGTAAAGCACTTTGTGAGACCTGCTGATGTAACAAGGGCTTTATTCATAAACGTGATTGATTAAGGTGATCGTGATAACGGGTATTACCGCGGTCCTGGCGTTCCCTAACCCGTACACGCGGCGCAGCACCAGCGAGCTGATCTCAGAGCTGTTCAACGACTGCGGTGCGCTGGAGTCCTCTCAGCTGTGTGACTACGTTAATAACCCCAACATGAGCCGTCCGGTGGACGACATCCCAGACCGTCCTGCTGGCCCCGGGGTCTACAGCGCTCTGTGGCAGCTGGCCCTGGCTCTCATCTTTAAGATAGTTATTACAATCTTCACCTTCGGCATGAAGGTCAGTTTGCTGTACGACATGGCTAGATGGGGTTATGATAGCTGACGTAAGCAGTTATGAAATGTTACTGAACTGCTTATGAATGCATTATGTATGGGTTATGAAATATGAAAATGTTAGGTCCTTTATGTAGGTACCCTTCATCTAAAGTGTTACCAAGTTTTGATCCCAGATATTGTGAGTAGGATAACCGTGCTCTTGGGTGATTGTTGTGTTCAGATCACCTCTCAGCCATGTTGTTTTATGTCCTCTGTGTTGTCTTCAGATCCCGTCTGGGCTGTTTATTCCCAGTATGGCTGTGGGGGCCATCGCTGGGCGAATCGTGGGCATCGCTGTGGAGCAGATGGCCTACCATCACCACGACTGGATCATCTTTAAGAACTGGTGTCGTCCCGGAGCCGACTGTGTTACCCCAGGTCTATACGCTATGGTTGGCGCTGCCGCATGTCTGGGTGAGTCGTCATTAGGGTAGTGTTCATTAGGCACCAAACGGAAGAAAACAGACTGAAACAGGGAGGGATTACTTCACACTCTATAAAAGAAACACTCAGGTCATTAGGTTGACACCTTTGTGTTGTTGTTATAGGAGGTGTGACCCGGATGACCGTGTCCCTGGTGGTCATTATGTTTGAGCTGACCGGTGGTCTGGAGTACATCGTCCCCCTCATGGCCGCAGCCGTCACCAGTAAGTGGGTAGCGGACGCCTTTGGGAAGGAGGGTATCTACGAGTCCCACATCCAACTCAACGGCTACCCCTACCTGGATGTCAGGGACGAGTTCACGCACAGGTATTATGGGATACATATTAGGAACTTTGTCATTCCTCCTCAGGGAAGGAACCTCACCCCTCCCCTAGTCAAGTCTCAACCCTGCAGTAGTCAGGAGTCACCCCTTTTCTAAGGGCTGGTTTTACCAGACACAGATTAAGCATCCTGAAATAAAAATATATTTCAATGGAGATTCTCCATTGACCATGCTTTTGCTTCCAGGAGTTGGATTAATCTGTGACCCTAAGAATTCCCAATGTGATCCGTACACAGGACCCTGGCCACGGATGTGATGCGCCCCAGGCGCAGTGAGCCCCCCCTGGCCGTGTTGACCCAGGACAGCACCACGGTAGAGGACGTGGAGACGCTCATCAAGGACACCGACTACAACGGCTTCCCCGTGGTCGTGTCCCGAGAGTCAGAGCGCCTCATCGGCTTCGTCCAGCGCAGGGAACTCACTGTGGCCATCAGTAAGACATTAACCCTGGCCCTCTCACACACACACACATTTTAAATACTTTATTCAAATCCACAAATCACATTACAATCAAGAAGGATTCAGATATTTCGAAGGTCTTGGATGCATAGACACTTAAGGATACACAAAGCACCTTCTTCATACAGCTAGGATGCCCATAACAGCTGAAAGAGAACAGTACCTTGCTCATTTCTTTGCTCGGGCCTGCAATCTGAAGGCCATGTACTGTAAGCCTATGTAACGTGGCCGAGGCTGCCAAGTATCAGTGCTACCGACTTGCACTCATATCCAAGGCTGTGCAAGTGTGATATGAGGGGCTTGTATTTAAGAAGCTTTTCGGCAAAGGCCCACTCCATCTAACAATCAAATGAGCAACCCACTTCCAAAATGACCTCTCTCTGGTCTCCCTCTACGACATCAATATCTGGCGTGATACAAGGCCTGGTTCCATTTAACAAAATAGGTTGTTTTCACCGTGAAATGAAAGGCTAAATATTCAACATTTTGTTTGGAGAACATGAATAGTAAGTTGTGAACATAGCTGCTGTAAGTCCCATATAAAACCGTCAGCATGTGTTGAACAATACTGTATTTAATGTGTCGGTTCATTATTATCTGTCGTGTCTGAGGAGCCACAGCTGACATTTCTCCCTCTCAGAGACTGCCCGTCAGAAGCAGGACGGGGTGGTGAGCAGCTCTGTGGTCTACTTCACGGAGGACAACCCCCAGGTGGCCGAGGCCTGCGACCCCCAGCCCCTGAAGCTGCGGCGCATCCTCAACCTCAGCCCCTTCACCGTCACGGACCACACCCCCATGGAGACCGTGGTGGACATCTTCAGAAAGCTGGGCCTCCGACAGTGTCTGGTCACCAGGAGTGGGTAAGGCTGAGAGAGGGGTGTGTGTGTGTGAGGGGTGAGGGGTGAGGGTTATGGGGGTGTAGTGATCCAAGCTGGGCCTCCGACAGTGTCTGGTCACCAGAAGCGGTTGAGTCTGTCATCAGTCAATTAACCAATACAGTCCAGGGCCCGGTTTCCCGATAGCGATGGAATTTTGTCTAACAACGGCTCTTTCCGAAGATGTAACGTCCGTTTCCCAAAACGCCACGCAGACAGAACGTTCGCCAAATGCGTTGTTGATGCATGTGGCGATGATAATGATAGGATCGAAAGAAAGGCAACGCTGCTCTCTGATCAGCGTTCTCCCTTTCAAATCTTACCTTAACGTTAGAATTATTCCACAATACTGACGACAGATCAGCTCCTATGAGATATTATCACCTATGGCTACAAATATTGAAGCGCCTAATTCTAATGCTTACCCTATGACAATGCGCTAAATCAAGTGCAACTATAGTAACGACGGTTTTGGGAAACAGCGCGGAGATTTAAGTATGCTCCTATGAAGGTTCTAACAATAAACTTAGCCTTAAGATGCTTTTGGGAAAACGGGACCAATATTCTAAAATAGCCTCATTTTACTTTGGTTCTAGATTTATGAAGACTATAGATTCTGTTGAATCATTCCGAGGTTTATTGGATGGTGGAATGATTTGTGTTTTGTTTGTCCCCCCCCCGCCTCTCTAGGCGTCTGTTGGGCATCATCACTAAGAAGGATGTCCTCCGTCACATGGCCCAGATGATGAACCAGGACCCAGAATCCATCATGTTTAACTAGTGGCCCAAGAAGAACAAGCTTTATTATCCCCAGGACCTGTCTGTCCCTCCCCTCCCTCAGATTGTAAAGAGTGAAACGCTGCTGTAACCTGTAATGAAGAAGAGTCACTCCTCAAATACAGGCCCCCAGTGTTTAGAATGTAGGGATGGAGAAAGAGGGGGATCAAGACTAAGATGGATAAATGAAGGGTGTGTGGACCTGAATGGAAGGATGAATAAAGAGGGGTGTAAGGACAAGGAAAGAGGGACCAAGAGGGAGGGGTGGAGGAATAGGGGTGTGAGGACCAGGATGGAGAGATGAAGGGAGAGAGGTGTCAATCATGGCAAGGAGGGAAGCACCTTATGTCTGGGATGATGAGGTTTTTTTTGTTTGATGTGCTGCTGACGCCATATTTATGTTTTCAGTGACGCTTCAACGCCTACTGTAACTGACTTGAGTCTAAGTTGTCAATGTTAAGTTGGTGGCCCTTGGAACTCATTGTTCCATGGGTATATTTCACGTTGATGTTACTTTGACATGTGCGGCTTCTCAAATGTTTCTCAATATTGAACTGTAATAACATAGTTTTAACACTGGTACTGTATGTATTTGCTAGAAAACAGCATATAACGTCAATTGATTTAGTTCATCCAGACTGTTATTTTCTTTTTTTGCAATGAAGAATGCACTTTGGAAGAAAAATAGCTGAACCAGAAAGAGCCACCAAGTCCAATGTTTTTCTTGTTACTTTGTAGTTCTCACTCCATGCTGTTCCTCACCAATTTCATAGGTTTTGTTTTAATATGCTGAGGGAATGTATTGTGGAAAATAACTGTGGAAATATTGAACCTGCCTCACTTCTGGTCTTTTTGTTTTATTTTGTACTTATCAGTCCAGACAAGAGCCACTGTGGTTGTGTGGATTTAGCCACACTAGGTTCTCCTTTGTCATTTCATACTGAAAGATAATTCCATATTTATTCATATTTTTTCAAATCCATCCATCCATTGTTACTACTGTATTGAGAAACTATGGATTGTCATTATCTCGAGCAATTGAACACTACTGTAGTTGTTTATATTTCTTATTCTAAAATGAGCTGTTGTTCAACATTACTGTAACTTAGGACTGGTACAGAAAACGGATATTTGCACTTTTGTTGGTGTTTGTAAATAACGTCTAAGTGATGCACAATATATACTATTTGCAATGTACACGGTTCTGACATTAAATAAAAGGGGCGTTGTGTCAACAAGAATGAGGTTATATTTCTGTAATTGTATTATATAACATAGATACAAAGTTTAAGACATTAAATTGCAGGAGGCGTATGATACTCATCACATGCTAGTAATATCTTTGTCACAAGTGATGTTGGAACACAAGGAACCATGTGGAAAAGGAATAGTTGAGGGTTGCTATAATATTATTTAGAGGTTCTACTGACAATGGTCACATTATTAAAACAAATAAAAGTCTAGTTCTACAAAGTGAAATAGGGTTATTTCCTCATACAGTGTTTTATTATTAAATGTTTTATTGTAAAATAAGACAAACTATTTGAGATACAACACTGTACAAACCGTTTTGCAATCAAATATTTGAAAGTGAGAGTGAGCTTTCAGTAATAGCCAGCAGGGGGCACTGTTGGCGTGCACTCAAGCTACAAAGGTATGACATCCATTGGAAGTTATGACTGTAAACAATGGAACCAAATAGCTAATGTAGTTAGCGGAACCTATTCGTTTTACGTAACTGTTGCTAGCCAGAGGATGTCATCCCACATTGGATCGAGCTAGCTGGCAGGCTACAGAACGTGTGTTGGGAGTACTGCACTTGGCTCCACGCAGACAGTACGTGCGGGTTCATCGTCTGCTACTAGCTGCACTACTACTGCTGGAAGTCCAGTGTCCTGGCTCTTGATTCTCCCCGAACGAACCTGAACGGAGACGAGCGGCTGGATGCAGATGCTTGGTAATTGCCTAACGAGCTAGTTAATAACCCCTTGATAAACCAGTGGCGAGAATTAGCTCAACTGTAGTGTAAATGAATTGACCGCGGGTATTTCAGCATCATTTCAGTGCTGGTAGCTGGAGGAGCCCGACCCAGCCCGCCTGGCGTGCTAGCTAGTGGACGTTAGCTGCGGTTGCTCTCCTTGACCCCGTGTTGATTTATAACGATAGCTGCATTTCGTCGAACGAACTGTTGCACAGTCACGTTTTCACCGGCTAGGTCGTGATCTGCCTGTAAGGCAAGACAACTCGTCATTTGTCAAGTTAGCGAGCTATCCATTGTGTTTAGCGCACGATCTTCGTAGCTAACTACCGTGCAGCTAAGTGAATTGTGTATCGGTGCTTCAGTAAAAGTGGGGCTTTTATTGCTGTGTAACGTTAGTGTGTAATTCTCCGTCCAGTAGTCCAGTTAAATACTATTGTTATTAACTAGCTACTCATTGTTACACGGACTGTAATTACACCGTGCTGCTTAGTTTGTGTTACAGTGAGGCCTATTGTCTGGAGTACTTGTTATAATAATTCTGTATCCCTTTGGGATTTTAGGTCCACGGGAAAGCGAAGAATTGCCGAAGAATGAAGTACAATCGGTTCAGGAATCCTCTTCTTCATCCTCAGTCCTCTTGTCCACGACTGATCATATTTGTAGTTTGATCAGGAACACGAGTGGCCTAAAACCTCTGGACAGTTCCTGACTGGACTGCTGTTATCTCTGCATTCTCGCCTTCCCCGCGATTTCATCTCCACGGCATACCCTTGAAATAAAGGGTCAACCTTTTGGGATAAACATTACACACTTTCCTATCTCTGGGATATAGGCCTACACTACACTTGAGATCTTCTCTGTGAGCAGACTAGGCCTATACATTTGTCCTTGTCTCGTGTTATTGTGGCGTTATACCTTTGGTGAGACACTATGGAGTGGAATATGGAGTACTGTATGGAGCGGGTTATGCAGAAGGACCTGGGTCGGAGACTACAGGTGGGCCAGGACATCATAGACTCCATCCTGGACAAGGACAAGTCCCAGGACCTGGAGCAGGACCAGACCATGCTGGACAGAATGGTGGATGGTGTTGCAACCAACTGGGTCAACTCCAGTAATTTCAAGGTATGGGATACCATGGGATGGCACTGTCGCAGGCAGCCAAAAACCTGCCGCTATAACCATAAGGTGAAAGTGACTGGTGTAACACAAGTGTAGGACAGAATCTGTCATTCACTGGGACATAATTCAGCAAGGGTGTGTGAGACTGTCACCCGGGGGGAGAATATAACCTACAGGCCCTGTGGCTTCAAACTTCACACAAAGGCTCGTTGTGCACAATATTAGGTGAATTGCTTTATAGGTCTACTTCATGTGTACTGCAGTGATGAGCTGACTAGTGGGTTATCTCCTGATGACCGTCGGTGTCCGCTCACTACCATGGGGCTTTTAATAGCTGGTTGTCATAAAGAGCAGTGCAGAATGAGGTGGATGGACTCTAAACCACTTTGGTGTCTGTGATCCCTGTTTATCCTAGTACTCCGTTAATTTGAAGGTCTTCTTGACCCCCAGATCCCACCAGAGTAGATCTCACCTTGCCAGTCTTAGTTATTAAGATGTGATTGTGATTCATCAGATGTAGCCTAAGCCTAGCTAGCCTACCTGCCAGCAAACCAAAACATCACCCACCCATTCTTTCACTATTAGGTCTTCACCCTCAGGCACAAACACAAGATGAAGGCTGAGCAGTAAGGAATTCGTTCTTCACCAAGGGGATGGTTATCTGTTTGGTGGCCTGAATCCTTTGTGTTTGATCTGTATCCACTAGAGACGGTATTCCCCTAGGGACATTTGTCCTGCAAACACTAGCTAACTACACAATCACTGCACTTCTGAAAGGCCATAGTATAATATGGGACACTAATGTTATCAGCAGAGCAGACAATTTGGCCCCCTACCCAAGCTTTAGGCTATTATCCTAGCTGATACAATTCCCCAGACTGTTTATGACAGCTATTCAAACTCCACAAATGTCCAGCCAGACTGTCAGTGGTCAGAGTCTCTACCTGCTTCTTCCATTTAGGTGGCGGAGTGGGACACTATATCACCAGTATCACAGCTTGTTTTTGTCGAGCTCTGATGTTGAGTAATCTATCGACTGAGCTCAAGCAAGGGGTTTGCTGCTTTGAGTTGTCTGTGCTTTCAGGCTGGAGCTGACCTCTGAACTGCGTGTGATGAAGAGAGAAGCCATGGCAACAACTCTGCTGCCACACACACACACACACACACGCGCACTCACACGCATAGAAAACAGCTTACCTCTCTCGCAGCGAATCAGAACGCTGCACCCTGTGCTGCTCTAGAAACGGTGTCCCCTCCAATCAGAGTGATTGCTCCGAGAGAACAGTACAGTAATGGGGACATGGACTCCCACGGCGATAGTGGGGAGCTTATTTTACAAACTATCATTAGGCTACCCCAGATACGACCCAGTTTGTCTGGTGTCTATCTATCTGGGCTGGCCCCCACAAGTCGAGGGGAGGAGAATGCCACATATGAATGGCTAGGAATCAATGAATAGGCTAAACCCCTACGTGAAGAATGATCAGGATTTAGTTGATTTTCTCTTTTTGCTAGCTTCTGTCATTGCCCTACTAGTAAAGACCGGTTAGTTTTTACTATCAGCGCCGGAAGTGCTGCGTTTTTGTTTCAGCGTCAGGCGGGAGTAGGTTGAAAGCTGTTGCTGAAGAAGGAAAGGAAGGCAGGCCTAGTCAAACACTGCAGGACTTTCAGAGGGAGGGGGCACTGCAGCAGGCTCACAGCTCTACACAGCTGTTGACAGACAACCTGTTCTGAAATGTTGTGTTTTTGTGTTCTGTCACTTCGGAATAGTCTTCAGCACCTTTTTTTTAATGTCAATTAAAGCTATTTACACAGAAACCTTTTTGATATTCAGCAGTTATGAATTTGCTATTTACAACCAGCAATAATGTTGTATGTGCAATGTGAACCTATCTACTGAGGGACATTAGACAGCAGGAAACTGTTGAGAAATGGTTCTCTTTCTACATATGTAAACCCTGAGGTTCCAGAAATTGCACCATAGCCCAAGCAAGAAGCTCAGGGGATGCGTCGGTGTTGATTATGGCGTTAGCAGGGATACTCTCACTAGACGTTCATTGAGTGTCCTATGCCACCCCAAGACAAGGGAAGATACCTTCCTTAGTGCCAGCCAAGACCCGAATCAAATCTCAAAGTGGTTTCCGACATGGTTAGCATTTTATTTTCTACTGTAGTCCTGCAGCAGCATCAGTAGGTTGTTACAATATAAATATTATTTGTATTTGAGGGCTTCCTTTGTGTTTAATATTTTATAAAGGGAACAAAACCAAGATTTATTACATTACCCACAATCCTTTGCAACGGAGCTTGCATTTCAAGGATTCTTTTTTATGTTCTGAATTCTTCTCTCAAATTGTCTAACGTTTATGCTTTTGTTGAATAGCCTATGTTATTTAGATAAAAATGTAAGTAATATTTTTATTTTATTTTGATCTTCATTCTTAGGTGGCTTTGTTGGGAATGGACATACTGACCGCTTTAGTAACAAGACTACAGGAACGGTTTAGGACACAGATTGGAACTGGTAAGCTATCCCTGGCAATTGTATGCATTTACAGCACATCTTTCCGATTCATAGTTTTCTTGAGTCCTTGTCACCTTGAGTTGTTGTCACAATTCATATCTTTGTCCTTGCCTTCTTCCTCCCATTAGTTTTGCCAAGTTTGATAGATCGACTAGGCGACTCAAAGGACCAAGTCCGAGACCAGGACCAAGCTCTTCTACTAAAGATCATGGACCAAGCTGCTAACCCACAGGTAATGTCAGCACATACTGTAGACTCACCTACGTGTTAGTATAGAAAATAAACGTTTCATTATAAAAAAACAGACCACAATAAATGTTTTTATTTGCAGTATGTATGGGACCGAATGTTAGGAGGATTCATACACAAGAACAACAGGACCAGGGAGAGTGTCTGCATTTGCCTTATCGCCACGTTAAATTTGTAAGTTCATAATAGCCAGTAATGGTTTAAACGTACAATTTCATCTGTTTTGTCTTACACGTTCTTTGTGTGATTTAAAAAGATTATAATCTGTTTTTTTTCTCCTTACAGATATGGAGCTCAAGGCTTGACCCTCAGCAAAATTGTCCCCCCACATATGTAATCTTTTAGGAGACCCTACAAGCCAGGTATAGTTACATTCTTTAAGGCTATTAAACTATACGGAACAAAAATATAAATGCAACAATTTCAACGATTTTACTGAGTTTCAGTTCATATAAGGAAATCAGTCTATATATATATATATATATATATATATATATATATATATATATATATATATATATATTCATTAGGCCCTAATCTATGGATTTCACGTGACTGGGCAGGGGTTCAGCCATGGGTGGGCCTGGGAGGCAATAGGCCCACCCACTTGGGTGCCAGGCCCAGCCAATCAGAATTTGTTTTTCCCCACAAAAGGGCTTTATTACAGACAAATACTCCTCAGTTTCATCAGCTGTCCAGGTGGCTGGTCTCAGATGATCCCGCAGGTGAAGAAGCCGGATGTGGAGGTCCTAGGCTGGTGTGGTCACACGTGGTCTGCGGTTGTGAGGCCGGTTGGACGTACTGCCAAATTCTCTAAAAGCATATTCAAGGCGGCTTATGGTAGAGAAATTCACATTTAATTCTCTGGCAACAGCTTTGGGGGACATTCCTGCAGTCAGCATGCCAATTGCACACTCCATAAAAAACCTGAGACATCTGTGGCGTTGTGTTGTGTGACAAAAGTGAACATTTAGAGTGGCCTTTTATTAACAGGGATGTAAACTAATTTGAGAGAAAAAAGCTTTTTGTGCAATGGAAAAATTCTGGGATATTTTATTTCAGCTCATGAAACATGGGACCAACACTTTACATGTTGCGTTTTATATTTTTGTTCAGTATACATTGTAGTGTTAAACTGGATTTTTTCTGTCATTAATGTTGACTTTGACAACAGCATTATTGGTGTTTTAGAACTCTCCGGTGGTTGACCAACAGTGTTACAGATTCCGTATGAACTTATCAGACTTCAGTACTTTCCTGATATCTCTTGTCTGGTTTATTCTTAGCAATCAGCCTGTTTTGTAGACTTTTTCAAAAGACTGCTCTGTCTCCTGTCATCACGCACTTCAACAGCATTTCACACTTCCTGTCGGGAACAGGAAGCTGTGTCCATGAACCGCTCTTCCTGTACTGATATAGTGCCCGCCATTTAAAAAAAAATCATTGCCAGTTTCATATGCACAACTATTACAGTCAATTAGAGAGGATTTCTGTCTTTTTTACATCACATTTTATGTTCAATCCAGACAAATGATTATGTCCGCAGAGTCGAGTGGTTGGTGTGCAGACAGATGAGTGAAGCCGTGTTAATCTGCCCTGTCTTATTTCCTGACACACAGGTGCGAGACGGGGCCATGAACTGTCTTGTTGAAATCTACAGACACGTCGGGGAGAGGGTGCGGATGGACCTGGGGAAAAAGGGACTGCCACAGTCACGGTACCTTCATCCTCTGTTGTATTTCAGATGCCAAGGCTTTCTGTTGAAGTGCAATCACCATGACCCACTTCTCTGGTATCTCCAGGGAGCCTGGCTGTCTGCATTTAGGCTTGCGCCTCGTCATAATTGTATGATGATGCCTTTAAAACAATACACTGTCTTTGTCTTTCCAGATTGAATGTCATTTTCAGTAAATTTGATGAGGTTCAAAGATCAGGGAACATGATCCTGTCCCCTGTCTCAGGTGAGCACAGTACTTCCTTTTCTCTCACTGTTGTACTTTCCCTCTGTCCAACAACACATGGACACGTTCATCCCTTTCCATTGAGCAGCTTTGTTATATTGAAACGTTCTGGTGTAGCGCAAGCAGTGCACTGGGATTATGACTATGCTTATGGAGTTGATGGGGATCTCATATCCAATCTGGGCCCATATCAATAAAGAATCTGAGTATGATTGCTGATCTGGGATCAGTTTTGGCTTTTAGATCACAATGCATCAAATTATACACAGCTGCTATCTTCATTTGGTCACTGTTGTTGCCTAGCATGAAATGCAACTTGTAGTGTATTTGAGGTTTAAAAAGGCTTCTAAAGTTTGTAATTTGCCCTAACGAGAAAATGTATCAACACCTACGAACATTTCTATTAATTACAATGCACATAGTAATTCACATTTCCTGTTGCTGCTGTGAGAAACTGGCCAAATTAAGATAAGATGTATGTACAGGCGGGGACCTGATCCTAGATCAGCGCTCCTACTCTGAGACGCTTTGTGGATACAGACCCTGGGCTCAGACCACTCAGAGCTGGACAGAAAACCGACAGCAGAGAAACCAGTTCCGTGTCCAAGCTCTTTCAGCAGAGAACGGTTAGTATGCATTGAGCAGTCTCTCTGCAGCAATGCAGGGCTGCAGGCAGGGGGTCAGATTCTCCTTTCAGCTGCTCTCTATTGGACCTGTTCTTGGTATTCTGCACACAGAGTAGGGCCTTACCCTGAAGCAGCAGTATTGAAGCAGGACCGACTGATATCGGAGCTGTGTCTCTTTGTTGCTGCGGCCGTATCATTTGCCTCTCCTCGGGCCTGTTAAGTCTGGGACATAAAGGGTCTAATTGCTGTGGTCACGAGGCTTCACTTTCATCACAAGAGTTCACCCTGTAGAGATTAGACTAGAGCTGCTGTAATCTCTGCTTTCATTTAGCAGGCTGAACGACGTCATATCAAACCTGAGCAAATTGGCCAAAGCAAAGTGTCATGCTAGTTCTTTTATGGTAATGCCCTCATTGACGTCATTGACCGACATCTCATTGACGTTTTCTATTCACCTAGTGGGCAATAGAAAGGGGAAAACCCTTTGCTGTCAAAACAGTTTTTTCCCCCCTGTGCGGCTCAAAGGTTAACCAGGCATAAAGGCAATGCCTTGGTCTTGCCTCTTCCACAGCAGATACATCAAAGGGCTGCCTCTCCTGTGCAGCTGACTGCTCATGCATGTCAACTGTCCAGGCCAGTGGAAAGAACCTCTCTCTCTCTGCCCAGGAATCCTCTGTCCTATTCATTTGGTACCAACCCGATTGAAACAGGGAGGTAATTACATCTGAATTTGTCCAATGAGAAACACTCGTTTTCATTTTTTTTATGGCGTGCCCTAATAATGGATTTGGATCTGGGCTATGGGGCTGGCGAAGGGAAAGGGAGAGACAGAGGATTAGAGTAGGAAGAGGTAGCGACACAAGGGACTCTGCTGCAGGCTCTTATTTTGGAGAAGAGAGTGGTGTCATTTTGTTGTCCGTGCGGTCACAAGACCTAGCTAGAGGGGAGGGGAAGGAGTAGCCTGGCGTACAGTAGGTAGACACAATAGAGAAGAGACAGACCTACGGCAGTGTTTGTCCTTGTCGCTCACTGTTACTTATCTCTGTTAGTGTGTGGAATCAACAGCCCTGCTATGACCACCGGAGAAGGTATGGATCTCTTTTCTCTCTACAAAGGCCTTTTCTAGCTACTGCATGGGTAGATGAGCTATAGTGGTGTTTGCATTGGGATTATTAGCCTATGTTAGGACTATGCATATGGTGTTTACAGGTGGTAAATGGAAGGAAGGGATGTTGGTGAGACCTGCAGGAGATTTCATACAGGATGTATCTCTTTCTTTCATTTCTTATAAAGGAAATAGTTTGGGCTATTTATGTTACTGTGTTTGACATTGTACTAAGATGAGGCAAATTAGCCTTGGTTTGTTTAGTTCATAGTCCTCCGCTTTGGAGAACTTGGACACATGTTTTGGTCAGAAGAAAGAGAGGAGGACTGAATGTTACTTCCTGTCTACTTCCTCATCACTTTCCTTGTTGCCAGTAGACAGTCAATTAATGTGCCCACTGTGCTCTTGTGAATAGCCCTCCGCCCAGTTTACATGTGGCGCACAAGTTATGAATTGGGGGCACTGAATGACTGGCAGAGGTGCCTTCTGTCGGTAGGGTAGAGTTACAGCTAGCTAGTGCTTTCCTAGTATTTAGTATTTTTCGTGTTTTATTAGGCTCCCCAATTAGCTACAGGCAAACCTGCAGCTACTCCTCCTGGGGTCCACACAAAACATAAAACATGACATAATACAGAACATTAACAATTACAGCTGAACTACAGAACTACATTAAACAACATATTACATAACATTAATAGACAGGTACAGAACTAAATAAATTATAGTAAGAATACACACTTTCATCTTGTTATGCCTTAGCAATCCATGCAACATGTACTCCTAATAACGGCTACACTGCAGTCATCCATTTGTTTCTTACTGTTACCATTGCCGGTCCTGATCCTAATCTCCCAGAACCAGTTGTTCTGCAAACACTAGCGAGAATCCCACAACATTAGGAGCCACCCGTGTCCTTGGTTCTCCCTTTTGAAGTCAATACTGTTCATTATAATAATGTGATTCATAGATTCCACTGAATGCAAGTGCACCGAAAACGACAACGGAAATGCTACAATTTCTCCAGCTAAGGCTTCAACCACAGTTTTCACCCCAGCAGCTGTGCCATTCAGCTCATAAATGAGCTGCAGATGGAGTTTCCTCCCCGTTAAAGGCTTCAATGTAATCCTTCACTTTAGCTACATGACCTTTTAGAGATCCATCACCAGTCCGTTCAATAAATTGAAGAGTCGTCATTATCATCAGATGGGCTTCATCTACCCCATTCGCCTTGTCTAGTGCATAGAAATGAACTAAACCAAGCATTTGCAGTGTTAGTCTACCACCCGTAAAGGCTTAGCTAAGGTTTAGTGCGTGGCCTTTGGACTTATTCATCGAATTAACAAAGTCCCCTTGATATGGAGTTTCCTCCTGTTCTCATTAACTTGTTTTGCATGTCCATTTTCATTTCCGCTCACACCCCAGTAGCATCGACCAGCCACACGCACAACAAGAATACGCCTTCATAAAACTCTACTGACTAACATCAATAAGCTGACCAGACTATCACATCATTTGGAGCAGTACATTCTTACTCTACTGAAGCTTTGCTTACAAATGCTTTCTCTGAGCATGCACTGTTATCTTCATACCAAGGGCACATCCTAGCTTTAAGTTGAACCCAAACACCAAATGTGCTTGCGAGGGAGATGTTACAGCTATTTAGGTCAGAGGCGCTGTGGCGTGCTGTTTTATTTGTTTTTTAAAGCTACTTTTGCCGCTTGCTTTAGTGATTTGAGGTGGCAGGCTGTTCCATGCTACAGTATCATGGCTCTATATATTAGGGTGCATTGCCTTGAATTCGTTTTGGGCTTTAGGGACTAAGAAGATACCTTTAGTTGCTTGCCTTGTGGAGTATGAATGTCTGTCAGAGCTGTGTGTTAGTTGATTGAAATGACAGTTTAGAGTAGCAAAAACGAGAAGTGACGCAGACAATTTTCTTCTCAACTTTGAGCCAGGAAAGGTCAACATGCTGTTGACAATAGCGCTCTTGGAACATTGCAGGACAAGACGTGCTGTTTTGTTTTGGGCCAGCTGTTGCTGTGTTATGTCTTTGCAGCACCTGACCGTATTACCGGGCAGAAGTCAAGATACGATCAAGTTGAGCCTGTAGGTCTTGTTTGATCAGTTGTGGTAACCTAGTCCTGACAGTTTACAGTCTAAGGTGACACCAATAAGTTGTTCTATAACCACATCTTTCATAACCAGATCCAGCTTAGGTCTACAGCAGGGGTCTCCCAACAGTTTGATCGGCAGCTACCAGTAGCTCGCAGGCCACTTATGAGTAGCTTGCCAAACAATTCTGAAAGTACATGCAATTTTTATGTGTTCCGCTGCAAACTGTAATAAATAAATCTCACAAGTATCAGACACCGCAAGCTCCCAGCTACTATCTTATCAACTCATCATTGACATTTATCCCACCCCTGGTTAGCCACGATTGGCTTAAAAAGCCAAACCTAACACAATTCATTTCTTATATACAAAGTAGGCTTACCTGGCAGAAGTATATCATTTGTAAACAAAAATATTTTTGTTCCAGACCTAAACATTTTTTTTAATTCTGATGTGATTTAACCAATGACATTGACTTAGAACATCTAATTCCAATGTTTCTCTATGAACAATGACATTGACTTAGAACATCTAATTCCATTGTTTCTCTATGGACAATTTTATTTTTGAGAGTGAAAAACAAAACAAAATCTAAAACCAGGAAGAATACAAATAAAAAAAAAAAACATTTTATACAGCCCCCCTTAAGGGGTTTATTAACCATTATTTTACCAGGTATATTGACAGAAAACAGTGTGCTACTTTCTCTTGTACAGTATGGAACGGGGAAGATTTCCAGGGGAGAGGAAAATAGAAGAATGTTCCTATTTGAAAGCTAGCATGTTAGGAAAGGTGTGGGGACCCCTGATCTTCAGGGAATGTTTTGTCCAGAAATATTATGCTCTTAGATATATTCAGAACTAGTTTATTGTTGGCCACCCATTCTGAAACGGTGTTCTATTAGATAGATTGCCATATACTTGATCAAAAGCTGAGGGTGTAAAGCCGTAACACAGACGTTTTTCCGCTAACAGATTATGGTCAATAATATCAAAGGCTGCACTGAAATTGGTCTGCTGTTAGAACCAGAAAAGGCTGGTTTACCGTTCTTGGGAAGCGGAACGACTTTAGCTTCTTTCCAGGTCTGAGGGAAAAAAATGTGTCTCCTAGCTCAGATTGAAGATATGAGAAATAGGATCTGCAACATATTCCGCTACTATCCTCAGTAGCTTTCCATCTAAATTGTCAATACCAGGTGGTTTCTCATTATTACTGGCCAGCAACAATTTGTTCACCTCTTCCACGCTAACTTTATTATTGCTTTTCTTTCATAATAATGGAGATCTAACTAGAGTGAAGAGTGCCTGTATGTAGGGGATTGGTTATGTGCACATGGAGGCCTATTCAACATTCATTCATTCAGGCCATACCAGTTGGATTGTTTTGATGCTGGCTTCTTTTCACTCCTATTTGTCTAGTTGATTGTGAGAAATGACTCCTGAAATGTATGCATTTCCTTCCATAAATTGCGTTCATGTTTGAAACGAATGGGGCTGTTGAATTGTGCTGCTCCTATGTTGTCCAGTGCTTGAGTAGCTCGTTCCCGGGCGAGAGTTGGTTTGTGTTCACGGTATTGGATGGTGAAGGGGAAGAGCTAGCTGTGTGTTGGTAGTCGGTGTCCTCAGGTGCTGTAGAGAATAATGGGGCCTTTTCCTCAGAGGTACTGTAGGTTGAATTCCACAGTATCACTTTCAGGTTGAAGCTGTTGTTGCTCTCTTCTCAGACAACAACTGGTGCATTTATCAGGGGGCACTGCCATCTAGTGGATGAATTAGTGAACATCTGGTTTGCGTGACTTTACTGTATTATAAAGTAGGTCTCATGTGCTTAGGATTCATTGCTGATTTTAGGATGCATTCATGCATATTGACCTGGAACCATAGGCTATGTGTCTAGAATTGTCTATCCAAACACTGTTGTCTATGTTCTTTAACTAGACAGGATGTTTTGCATTCAGACCAGTTGTATTGCCCTTGCTCACACAGAGTCCAGGGTTCTTCTGCATAGAAAAGTATTGGGCAGGGCGCCAAAGTGTTTTTTCGGGTGGAAATAGGCCTACATGTGCATTTTCAGTGTAAACTTAAAGGAATAAAAACGAAACAATCACCAAAATAAAAGCGAGACAGTCAAGGAAAATCAAAAATTCCCAAAAAGTATTTTTGTCATGGCATGGGGCACCCATTGATTTTGTTATAACGTTTGAATCACTCCGATAGCATAAGCCATGGCAAAATAATTGCAGGAAATTTGCTTTAAAACAGCTTCTGAAGTTTTTGGACTGTGACTGCACCATTGGCCACTCCCATAGCCACTCCCACCAAATAAGGCCCATTTTTTTTATCCATAAAAAACGCTCTTTATTTACAATGCGAACACTGCATCCTGAACCTAAACTATACCCTCTCTGCTGGCTTCCAAGCCAGTATTTGCATGCAGCTCAGTCTTTAGCCGTGAATATCCCTCCATTTGGCTCTGATGTCTGTGCTGACAAATTGCACATCTGTTAAGGAAAATGACCACGAAGACAGAGAATAACCGCCAGTAGATGGAGAGTGATATTCCCCCATGTCTCTCTCATCACTCTGACCTGTTAAGATTTAATTCATGGCTCACCAGTTTCTGTCTGGCTCCTCCCACTCCCAGGCTGGGTGTCATATCATGGTGATAGAGAGGGTGTGTCCTTGCCTCTTCTCCCCCCTGTGGGAGGTGGAGCTGTCCATCTGCTTTCTCTGTCGTCCCTGCTCTATGACCCGGCTCGGCTCACTGTGCTCAGTAGGGGGGGACACCTAGCATCACAGCACAGCAAGCTCTTGTGTGTTACTGGGAGAGAGTGTGAGCTGTGCAGCAGGAGGGCAGCCATAGCCTGAGCCAACGGGTGCTCACGCACCAGGGAGGGGAGATTGTAGCTGCCTGCAGCGTGGGAGTGGACTGTCTGTCGACATGCTGAGGAAACTCGTCTGCAGGAAGATCTGTGCCTGTGAGCTCCTGCTTCTCTTTCTTCTTGACACGTGGTGGGGGGTGGGGGTAGAGGAGAGACCCATTGCATCAATATTAATGAGCGCCGTGGAGGAATGTGGGTCAGGTCAAGAGTGTGGGAGGGAGTCACCTGTCACTAAGATGAAGATTGAGAGATTGGGGAGATGGATATTTTCAGCTGAGGAGTGACAGACAGGAGAGGACAGCTGGGCACGGAGTATGCACTATAAAGACTGAAGGCTCCGACAATCTGAAGGCTATCAGTAACAATGTCTGGGTTTTATGAGCTACCCTCATCACAACTGGTATTGATGACAGCGGGATGCTCAGAGCTGGGTTTTATATGAGTCTGGTCTATTCGACGCTCACCTTGTTGTGATATTGACCGCGTACCTTGTTTTAATATTGCGATGGGGGAGAGAAACAATACGAGGTAGATGGCCCTGTGTTGTGTGGACCTCTGAATAATGCATGGGTTGTGTTTCATTGATCGCTGGTCCGGCAGATTACTCTGCTCCCTCCGGGCCGACTGACCGGGACTGACGTGTTCAGTACACCACCACCGGGGGGGGGGGGGTAGTAGTCACTTCACTTCCACAGCATGATGGCGCAACCACCGGTTACCGGAATCAGACTGAGACAATTACCTACAGAATGAACTCTGATGCCCCCTCCACCCAATCTGTTTGTGTAAATGCCAAAAGGTTATGCAGGCTGCTGTGTTGTTGTAGGAGGGATTGAGCACATGGTGCTGATATAAAACGTTCTTTGTTTGTTTAGTACAGTCAGCGTTCAAATTGTGCCAGAGTTGAAATAACTTGAATTCTCTGTTTTGCCTTCCCTCCCAGATAAGACCTTTGATGATGATGATTCGGTGGACGGGGGTCGGTCCTCCTCTTCTAAGGGCCCCTCGTCAGGGAAGAAGACAGTGAGCATGGGGTCGTTCCGTAGGCCCAGCTCTGCTTCCAGCACCAAATCAACAGGTGAGGCGCCCCTTCCTGTTCGCACCAGCAGAGAGTGTATAAGTGACGTTACGTCGAGCCATGTGTATTTTAACATTGTCAGCTGTCTAGTGTCTATAACAGAGATAATGTCTCTATAACCCAGTCACTGTGGAGCTGTCTAGTGTCTATAACAGAGATAGTGTCTCTATAACCCAGTCACTGTGGAGCTGTCTAGTGTCTATAACAGAGATAGTGTCTATAACCCAGTCACTGTGGAGCTGTCTAGTGTCTATAACCCACCTATCTGTACCCTTGGAACAGTGCAGATGGTGAGGATTTTGTGATGATGTAATGGAACCAGAACACAGAGAGAAACAGAATACAGATTGATAGAAACATGGGATAATGAGAATTGAGCGTGATATACCCTGCATGAACTCCATAAGGCTGTAGCCAATCCAAGTAAAACGTGTGAATAATAGCCTACTAAAATAGCTTCCTGGTAAAGTTAACAAATCGACCTTGTGTTCCTCTGCTTATATCAGGGAGAGATGGTCCTAGTGCGGCTGCTGCAGGGGCTGTGGATGAGGAGGACTTCATCCGTGCCTTCGAGGAAGTGTCCACTATGGAAGTACGTGTTCACTTTCATAACAATATCAAAATCATTCTGCGCTATTCTCGCTTGGGCATGTGAAACTGGTCCTATGTCATAAGTATTATATTAAACACATTAGGAATGTGCTTCCTCTGAGTGATTCTTCTTCTCTCCTCCTGCCAGCTTTTCTCTAACAGGGAAATGGAGGACGCCATGACCAAGATCAGAGAGGTGCTGGCTGACGACAAACGAGACTGGGAGCACAGAGTCACTGCGGTACGGAGACTACCAGCCAATCGGCCCTCCCCTCCAGATGACTTCATCACACTGGCTACCCTCCAGTATCCACACTAGCGTACCACTTGACGCAATGTATTGGCCATGCATTCTACGTGTGGATTTTGGATTGTAGCCACTGACTATTAAGCGACTGTTCTATTTAAGCAGCCACGTCTATCATTTGATTGGAAGTGTGACGTTGATTGACGGCTTGATCGTCTCCTTCTCTAGTTGAAGAAGATGCGCTCTCTGCTCCTGGCGGGAGCGGTGGAGTTTGACGGTTTCTCCCAGCAGCTGCGTCTCATGGAGGCGGCCTTCAAGATGTCTGCCAAAGACCTGCGCTCCCAGGTGGTCCGGGAGGCCTGCATCACTCTGGGGTGAGGAGACCTCCGGTCCTGTTCTCTTACTCACCCCCCACACTCTTTATTGTGCAGCCCCATCAGTACAGAATAAGATAGTATTGATATCATAATAAGTTGTCTCCGTGTCCATGTGGTCCCTCTGTCCTGCAGCCACCTGTCCTACATCCTGGGCAACAGGTTTGACCATTGTGCTGAGTCCATCATGCCCACTCTCCTAACCCTGGTCTCTAACTCGGCCAAGGTCATGGCCACATCCGGCATCGCTGTCATACGACTCATCATCAGGGTGAGTGAACAATAAAGTTATTTACGTTTGAAATGAGTTGAGTTGAGCTGGGCGGTTGAGTTGAGTGCCAGTCAGACAAAATGGTCATGAGGCTAGCCTTTCTTTGTTTGGAACACTGACACCCGTTTTTCTTTCCCGAGGGCTGCAAGTGACATTCCACTCCATTCCCACGTGGGCATTCATTGTTGGTGGTTGCTTGCGAATTTGTTCTCCAAAGACGCCTCGTGTGTTCCTCAGACTTCTATGCTAGAACAGCTAATAACGTAAGGAGTGTAAACTGGACCTGTGATATGATGAGGGCTATATTTCTGTCCTCTCTCTGTCTTCCAGCATACACACTACCCTCGTCTCATTCCTATCGTGACCAGCAGCTGCCAGTCGAAATCTGTGGCCGTAAGAAGGTAAACAAACAAACAAATTGCCTCAGAATGACTTATCCCCGATCGCAGTCCAGCTGAGCGTCTGTTTGTTTTCCCTGACAGTCTTCATGTTCTATTTCCAGGCGCTGTTTTGAGTTTTTGGACCTCTTGCTGCAGGAGTGGCAGACCAGCTCTCTAGAGAGGTATGTTTAAATGGCTGCTGCTAGACAGGCCTATAAACTCATACTTAGAATTGTCCCCCCTCCTCAACAACTCAATATTCTATTGCCATGTTGTAGGTAGCTACTGTACTGTAAACCTGTTTTCTAGCTACTGTCCAGTGAGTTTGCGATGAGCCCATCCAGGTAATATGAAACAACGTTGTTGTCAGTGAGTGGCTCCTCATCTCAGCAGTTTCCATGGCAATGCCAGGGAGGGATATCTATCCCATAAAAGCACACTGTGCTTCATCATTGATGTGAAACCAAATCTCTGACTGGGATGTCAGGGGAGCTCTCGGGTCCCCTTCTCATTGATTTACCGGAGCGTCCCAAATGGCACCCTATTCCCTGTATAGTGCACTACCTTTGACCAGAGCCCTGTGGGCCCTGGTCGAAAGCAGTGCACTATATAGGGAATAGGGTGCCATAGGACTCTGGACAAAAGCAGCGCACTATATAGGGAATAGTGTTGGTATTTGGGACGTAACCGTAGCTTTTTATGCCGCGGTGGTTTTGGTGGAGAGGAGGGCATTGGGATGCTGCATGCAGGGAGAATGAAGCTGGTGTTCCTACTCCTCTTGATTCCTCACAGGAACGTAGCTGTTCTGACAGAGACCATCAAGAAAGGAGTCCATGATGCAGACTCCGAGGCCAGATCAGTGGCCAGGAAGTAAGTCACTCACACTATGTCGGTTAAGGCATGTCCATAATTCGATTTGAAAATAGGAGTTCACAAACATCGCATGTTATCACGGTAACAACCTTTCCTCCACATTTGATAACATTGCCCCGTTGACGACAGGCTGTCTCACTGTGTCCGGGCCTTTGTCCTCTCTGTTGTCTTGTGCAGGTGTTACTGGACGTTCCACGGCCACTTCAGCCGGGAGGCGGAGCAGCTGTTCCAGGCTTTAGAGTCGTCCTATCAGAAGGCTCTCCAGTCCCACATGAAGAGCTCTGACAACATCCTGTCCCTCCCTGCCTCAGACCGTTCCTCCTCCTCCTCACAGGAGAGCCTCAAGTGAGACACTCCACCCTTTCTATCCTTCTCCCCCCTTTCTCCATGTCTCTCCTACTTGGCCCTCTCTCTGTCTCCTTATGTCTGTTTCTTTCATTCTCTCTCTAGTGGAGAGTTTCTCTTTCTGTCTCAGTTTCTCTCTACCTCTCGGTCTGTCTGTGATATGAGAAGTAGTATTGAATGAGTATTGATCTTAGTCAGTCAGACTAATCACTGTCTATCTCTCTCTCCACAGCCGCCCTCAGTCTGCCAAGAGCTCCATGGGCAACACCGTGACCAGGAGTAAGGACACTGGCATTACATGACTGGCATTACATGACTGGCATTACTACCACAGTTATTACTACCACGTATCCCTGCACATTGTACATCTAGTATTGGAACTGACCCTGTATATAGCTTCTTCGTGTCTGGGGTTCTTCTTATTTCTAGTTCCTGTGTGTCTTGGTTCTACCTTGTGTTATTTGTAGTACTACATTGATGTTGATCACTGCATTGTTGGGTTTAGAGTTTGCAAGGAAGGCATTTCACTGTACTTGTGCACGTGACATTCCGACTTGTTTTCTCGACCTTACGACGAAACGCGTTTAGGCAGAGAGCTTGGATAATAACCATTGTTCCTCTCTCCTCCCTCTCTTTCCTTCACCTCTCTCCGAAGCGAAAGCGGCTCCCTCCAGAGCTCCCTCCACCCCGGGCTCTCTCCAGCGTTCCCGTAGCGACGTGGACGTGAACGCTGCCGCCACCGCTAGTGCCAAGACCAGGATGACTCCCGTGCCCGGCTCGCCCGCCCCCCTTCAGCGCGGCCTCCGCCCTGCCGCCCGGCTCCTACGCCTCTCTAGGTGAGCCAAAAACACGTGTTCTGTCTCTCTGTCTCTGTGTGTGTGTGTTCTAATTAAGCAGTAAGGTTCGAGGGGGTGTGGTATATGGCCAATATACCACAGCTAAGGGCTGTTCTTAGGCACGAGTGCCTGGATACAGCCCTTAACCGTGCTATATTGGCCATATACCACAAACCCCTGAGGTGCCTTATTGCTATTATAAACTGGTTACCAATGTAATTAGAACAGTGAAAATAAATGTTTTGTCATACCCGTGGTATACGGTCTGATGTACTACGGCTGTCAGCCAATCAGCATTCAGGGCTTGAACCAGCCCGTATATAATACTATTTCTATGAGCTTTTGCTGATCACGAGGGATATAGGACCACAGCATGGAGATTTAACCCTCATTTCTATTTAAATTTGTTCAAATATGATGATTAAACTACATCTTAAGGCCTTTCCAAATTCTTGTAACCCCCCCTCAGTCTTCCATATGGGGATTATTCTGCTAACCTCTCTCCTGGACTCTCCTGCTCTTGTTTTTACCCTTAGACAACACACCTGGTAACATTAGACCAGTGGGTAAGATGAGATGGCTAACTGTGTGTTTGTGTGGAGCTGGAGGACTTCATATAGATTTCTCTGTCCCCTTTGGTCTGTGTAATGTCCTGCGCCATGTTTACAGTGGTCGTCGTTGTGGTGTTCCACGTCATTGAATACGGTGCTCATCTGTGGAACTCTGCATGGACTGTCTGCATGCTAGAACTACATTGAACTGGGTCATCAAGGGGTTGGTAGCCAGAGAGAGGAGACCGAGACATTGATTGTGTCCACAAATAGATCTGTCCAACTCACATGACTGTGAAGACAGGCAGCCTCAGTGTCTGTCAGGTTATTGACCTTTTATCGTTGCCTGTTTAACTGTAATTTCATGAAGTCGTTTTGTGCCGTACTCTCCTTTTCCCCTGAATGAACCATTGTCCTACCTAGAACAGAATACTGCAATGTACTTGTTGTGAGTCATGTTTCTGCATTTGTATCTATTGTTGTGGATGAATATGTTGAGATGAAACCTTTTATAGAGGATGAGACATTTGTGACGTGAGATTTCTTGAACCAGCCTAATAGAGATTTGAGTGCATGTGTCTGTTGAAATGGCTGGCAGCAACCTGCAAGTATAGACTAGCGAGTGTGTCTCTGTCTCTGTGTGGTCTATGTATGAGGTCTCTGACTGGAGGTGACGATGGCTGGTGTCGCCAAGCTGGGTGTGTCTGCGGTTGAATAGATCTGTGTCCACGAAGTAAAGTTTTCTCCCTCCCTCTCTCTCTCTTTCTTTCTTCCAGGCCGCGTGCGTACCAGGAGAACGAGTTCAGGGAGCGGCGTGCCCTCTGTCACAGACAGTAGGGGGAGGAGTCGAGCCAAAATGGTGTCAGTGTCTCAACGTGAGTAGCTTCCCCAGAAATATGGGCGTCGTGCCGTAATTAAGAAATACACACTGTTTCTAGATCAGTGTTCCTGGGGATCCTGGTCCTGGGGACCCAAATGGGGTGCACATATTTGTTTTTGCCTTGCACTACACATCTGATTCCACTAATCAAGTCATCCAACTTTTAATCAGGTGTGTGCACCTTTGGGCCCCCAGGATCAAGAAACACTGCATTTGTTTGACATTTTAACCACGTTTTCGACGTTGTGTGGGTATGCATTCTTCTCCCTTTATAAATACACCATACTATGTCGTGTTGCAGCTGGCAGTCGTTCTGGCTCCCCTGGTCGTCTCCTGAGCCATACATACGGCAGGATCCCCAGGACAACTGGAGGGACAACGCCAGCAGAAAGGAGGCCTAAAGTCCCCCGCAGCCATGGCTGCAGTCGAGACACCAGTCCAGACAGATCAGGCCTGGGTAAGGACCAGGAAGGACAACACACACAGACACGCCGAAGACAGAAAACAGCCCTGTACAGCTGTACTCCTCCTCCTCCAACCTCTCTGCACCACCTACTCTCCTGTCTGTCCCTGAATGCAACCTTGTCTCCTCCTCTCCTCTGTCCTGGCTAACTCAACTCCTCCTCTACTCCGCTCTCTCTCTCTGAGTGTGTTGGACGGTCTGTCTGGCTGTGTGTTATAAAGCTCTTTCTTCTTCCTGCTGCTCTCTCTCTCTCTCTCTGTGTGTGTGTGTCCGTCCGTCCCCCCTCACCACTATGCTAGCGAGGAGTCGTATCCCCCGGCCCAGCATGAGTCAGGGCTGCAGCAGGGACACCTCTAGGGAGAGCAGCCGAGACACCAGCCCTGCTCGGGGATTCTCTCCTCTGGGTGAGTACAGTATAGCAACGTGCCCAGCCCAGAGACCATAGCCACCATGCCACGCAATGCCTGGTTGCCGGGGGCCTGAACCCTGACTAGCCCTATCTAGAGTAGAACACAAAGGCCATCATCAGACCACAGGAAAACCCAACCAAAACCAACTTATTCTGTTTCCATCTTCTGCATGCCTTTTACTTGTCTTTCAAATTTCCCCTTTCACTCCTGAGTGACAACAACATTTTCCTCAACAACCATTCTTTACTAATCATGCCAGAGTCATTGGTGACATGGCACGGGATGAGTTGATGCTAAACTAGACTTGCGATCAGAGCCGTTGTGTCCAATGCCGGGACGCCTCTCGAACATTCTTGGCGCTAATGTTTGCATGAAGCCAGTTAGCGTTGTCACATGGTAGAATACCATGTTTAGGGTTAGGATAAGTGTTAGGGTAGGGGTTAGGGTTAGTAGATGGGACTATCCAAGTAAAGTATCACCCCACTCCCTCCCGTGTTCCTCCTCTAGCGTCCAGACGGGTCTCCCGCTCCACCAGTGCTCTCCACTCGGCTGAGTCTGTGGGCCACTCAGGTGACCTGTCCTGCATGTCTCTGTTAGACCAGACAATGGCATGTCGGTGTTCCATAGTGCAGTTCACCTCAATCACCCACAGAGGGCGATGGAGAGCTGAGCGTCCTCCTTATTTCAGTTTGGATGAGTCTTGTTTTTCTAGTCAGTCTGTGTTATTTTGTTTCATTCTGTTTTGTTAGTACACTTTTGTTTTTATTGGTCCTTATACTGTGCTGTAAAATATAACTTAAATTCATCATATTATTATTTTGTGCTATACCCTGTATCATCTCTTGAGTTTCTCATTTCGTGCTGATGAAATTTGCTTAGTTTGTTTTTCCCCCTTGACTTTTACTCCCCATTTAGTTTATAGGTCGACTGCTTTTCCTTTGTAGTACTGTATTACTGTGCTTCTATAATACTACAGTACTATTCTAAAAGTATTATTATATCTCTGTGTTTCCTCCAGAGCGTCTAGGTCTGGCCCACCAGGCCCGTATCTCAGCCTCTGTCAACGCCATGAGGATCCTCAACACTGGGACCGAGGTGGAGGCAGCTGTAGCCGACGCCCTGTTGCTAGGAGACGCCAGGAACAACAAGGTCGATGTTTACCTCGTCACGTGCGACTTCGATTCTCCATCCTCTTTACCATCTGACTCATAGCATGCTAATCATAATAGCTTTGATGGCTTTTTTCTCTTGGAGGGACATTTTCTTGGATTAATGTCTATGTTGACTCTTATTTGCCTCTCAAATGTAGTCTTATGGCAGCTTGTTGAACAGTAAGTGTGACTGATTTCTCTTCACTCTGTGGCGTGACTTAGTGAGTATGCTGTATATGTACCCGTACGACCATTTGACCTCTAACCCCTCAGCGGCGGCCAGTCAGACGGCGGTACGAGTCCCCGGGGATCTACTCCGACGACGACGCTAACAGCGACGCCAGCAGCGCCTGCTCTGAGCGCTCGTATGGCTCGCGGAACGGCGGCCCGCCCCACTACATGAGACAGACGGAGGACGTGGCCGAGGTGCTGAACCACTGTGCCAGTTCCAACTGGTCTGAGAGGAAGGAGGGGCTGCTGGGACTACAGAACCTGCTCGTCAGCCAGAGAATTCTCAGGTGGGATAGAGACAATCTTTTTTTTTTTTGAACTTTTGTAATGTCATGTATTTGAGGCCGTCACTGAGACAACTGTGCTCTAGATTAAAATGTTGTGCGATTGATCGCAGTACTTTTTTTTTTCGATCATGTGCCGCAGTCGTGTGGAGCTGAAGAGATTGTGTGAGATCTTCACACGGATGTTTGCTGACCCACACAGCAAGGTGAGCCCACAATAGAATGTCCCATGTCTGATATAACCCGTGTTCTGATTACTGTACTAACTAACTGTCTGTTTTTATGTCGCATGGTGGCCTTTGCGGTGGACTTATAACATCAGCGAGTAAGTGTTTTTGTCCGTCACCTTTTAATAGTAATGCAATCGAATCAAACTGTTCAGATAGTTGATTAATGAATTATTGTTGTTCTGTATGTTGTCCTACTGTAATACTCCTTAACAGTGATGTAACTACCTATAGCCTGTTATTGAGTGACTGACTGGGTGGTCTCTGTGTCTGGTGTCAGGTGTTCAGTATGTTTCTGGAGACCCTGGTAGACTTCATCACCCTGCACAGAGAGGACGTGCAGGACTGGCTGTTTGTCCTGCTCACCCAGCTGCTGAAGAAGATGGGAGCTGACCTCCTGGGGTCTGTACAGGCCAAGGTCCAGAAGGCTCTGGACGTCACCAGGTCAGAACTAAAGCTCCATCTCTATTTCCGTTCTCCCACTTCTTGCTTTTCAGCACAATTTCACCAACTATGGTGGAAGTATAACCAGGCCAGCTCGGTATAACTTGGTTTGGCTCTGCTCGATAGTGTGAAAAGCCCTTAGATGTTGCTTTTGCCTGTGTGTGGAGTTTCTAGTGCAGGGTTCCCCAACTGGCGGCCCACGGGCAGCCCCCATGTTTTCTATATATATATTTTTGCATTTTTATTGTAGGAAAAAAATGAAAATGAAACACCAGGAAATCAGGTCCAGTTGATTTTAATTTGGCAAATCTGTTCCCAAGTATTTCCACACATAATAGAGAGACACGTAATCAAATACAAAGCAAGGTTTGACATTATTATGTTTTAGTCAAATAATATATCTGGGCTTCTTGCAGTCAATTTGCAGTCTACAAATTATTTCTAATTATGTACCGGCCCCCCGAAAATCCACTCAGCAAAACAAATCGGCCCGTGTCAGAATCTAGTTGATGATCCCTGTTCTAGTGGATCAATCCCTCTCATCTCATGCCCTTTTCTCTTTATTTTCCTCTCTCTTTCCCAGGGACTCGTTCCCATTCGACCAGCAGTTTAACATCCTGATGCGTTTCATCGTAGACCAGACCCAGACCCCCAACCTGAAGGTCAAGGTGGCCATTCTGAGGTACATTGAGTGCCTGGCCCGTCAAATGGACCCCGCAGACTTTGTCAACTCCAGTGAGACGCGCCTGGCCGTCTCCCGCATCATCACCTGGACCACGGAACCAAAGAGCTCCGACGTCAGGAAGGTGGGTAGAGTTGGGGTTGTTTCCATAGCAACAGCGTCAGACACTTTCTTTTAATTGACTTTTTGGTATTTTAAACGGATAATTTCCCACCCTGCCTGTCGGTCGACCCCCAACCCCAGAGCTTCCACCATAGCTGGGCAGGTGAGGAGTTGTCAGGCAGGCCCAGCACCACCGTAGCCTCTCTACCTGGAGAGGGGAACGTGGAGGAGAGGTGCAAGCAGGTAGTAGAGCCCCCAGCTGCATGGTCTGCAGTCTGCCTCACAGAACTTCCTCAAGCCTGGGCTCTCTGTCTCTAACCCAACTTCGCCTTGCTGCCACACAGAGTTGTTTCTGCTTTATTACTGACTGTAAAGGACAGTGCAGGGGTGGTGAGTGGGGACTGAATTGGCTCTGAATGAGCCAGAACAGTTGTTTCTGCTTTCAACGGTTTCTTCATAATGAGTGAATGTTAAAGCGACAATCAGCAGTTGAAATGATAAACAAGGTGTTGACCCCCCCACTGTTTCGCTGAAAAGCTGAGCGATTGGGCTGGAGAAATGCAACCACTCTCGAATTCATAGACAGAGCTAGGGATGGAAGGACTGACCATGCATGATATCAACATTATAGTTTTAACTATGTTTTGAGGCTATACCGGGTGTGTTTGCATTGACTTTGTTTACAAACGATGGAGTTAAACAAGCTTATATTTAGGGTTCTGATGGGGTTCGACAGTTGAGCTGAGCTCATGAGGCGTTCATGTTCAAGAATCAGTGGGTGCATATATAATTAATGTATAAGTCAAGACATTTATCTAGCAACTGCAGATTGCCGCTTTAAGCGATGGGGTGGGCAACATAATGGCTCTGAATGTGCAGTAATATTGCGTTTTGATAGTAGCCTGTGCTGCTGCTGCTACTTGTTCCTCATGGTTCTTGTCTTGTTTATCTGCAGTGACTAAGTTTGGTTGACCAACATGCATGGAATTCACACGAGAGCATTGGCGATACTGGTTTTGAACTGGTTTACAAGAACTGACAATGGTTTTAACTCGCCTGACTAACTGAATGCTAACTGAACCTAAACAAAAATGTGCTACTGTATTTCTGTGCGATGTTTATGGATCATGTATTTGTAAATACATTGACTGTGACTCATGGTTCCGTAAGAGCAGAATGGGCTTGTCGAATGTTCTGTCTCTTCTCTAAGGGCCAGATATTACCTTGAAATGCACATTGTTGCGTGATATTATATGTCAATGTTAACGGAAAAAGTGAACGCCCTCTTTGATGACCTCTAACCATTGACCTCTCTGTGACCCTTTAATCCCCAGGCGGCTCAGGTGGTTCTGATCGCCTTGTTTGAACTGAACACCCCAGAGTTCACCATGCTGCTTGGGGCCCTGCCCAAGACCTTCCAGGACGGAGCCACTAAACTGCTGCATAGTCACCTCCGGAACTCCAGCAACACCGCCGTGGTAAGACCTGACTCTGACGTTCACCGTGGTAAGACCTGACTCTGACGTTCCCCCGTGGTAAGACCTGACTCTGACGTTCCCCCGTGGTAAGACCTGACTCTGACGTTCGCCGTGGTAAGACCTGACTCTGACGTTCACCGTGGTGAGACCTGACTCTGACGTTCACCGTGGTGAGACCTGACTCTGACGTTCGCCGTGGTGAGACCTGACTCTGACGTTCGCCGTGGTGAGACCTGACTCTGACGTTCGCCGTGGTGAGACCTGACTCTGACGTTCGCCGTGGTGAGACCTGACTCTGACGTTCACCGTAGTAAGACCTGACTCTGACGTTCACCGTAGTAAGACCTGACTCTGACGTTCACCGTGGTAAGACCTGACTCTGACGTTCACCGTGGTAAGACCTGACTCAACGTCGTAGAGAGGATGAGACTGAGCAGGGCTACAATCGCTGTATCCAAAATATCTACTCACCATGAGAAGATTTACACAGTGCAACAAGAATAGGGAATTTGCTCAGGAAAGTCCTCTCGAATGCTCTGAATATCTTCTCACTGGCAGCGTTAGCCAACAACCTAAACTTGGACAATAGTTGTATTGAAATCTAAACATACTGGGATAGCATCATGTAATTAAGCAATAAAGACAGAGGAGGTGTGTTATATGGCCAATATAACACGGTTAAGGGCTGTTCTTAGAGTCCCTGGATACAGCCCTTAGCTGTGGTATATTGGCCATATACCACAAACCCCTGAGGTGCCTTATTGCTATTATAAACTGGTTACCAACGTAATTAGAGCAGTAAAAATACATGTTTTGTCATACCCGTCGTATACGGTCTGATGTACTACGGCTATCAGCCAATCACCATTCAGGGCTCGACCCACCCAGTTTATAATGTACTGTACCTGCTCTGATTCTGTGTGATCCGCAGGCTTCTCCCAGTAGCACCATGGGACGGACTCCTCCCCCACCTCGCCACCCCAGCAGTCGCAGCAGCCCCCTCACCTCTCCCACCAACTGCTCCCATGGGGGGCTCTCTCCAAGGTAGGTCTGACCTTTAATACCTGGTCCCCAACACACCATAGAAGTTAGTTACATCACTACTAACTTAACTAACAACGACAACAAGTAGTCCCCCCGCTCGGCTCTGTTCCCTCCTCACGTCTCTCTTTTTCTCCCTCGCGCCTCTATTCCCTCCCTCTTTCCCTCCCTTGCCGTGCTCTGGGTACATTACAGTCGGCTATGGGGTTGGAGTGCTGATGGCCTGTCAAAGTACCCTCCTCCCTTCCCTTCTCCTCCCTCCTCCACCCCTGCTGCACCCTCCCTCAAGACCCTACGAAGTGCTTACTCTCCCAGGTACAATGTCACATAGCTGTGTCACCCTTGATTTGTCCCTGCCCCGCGGTCTGTTTTGTTTTTCCTTTCTGTTCATTTTTTTTTTTTTTCATTCCGGAGCAGCAATTCACCACATTAACACCTCGACTCCCCAGTCTGTCCCACTCTGTCTCTGTCAACACGTACTGTTATGCACGGCTGATCTTTTGTATGAAAAGGATGGTCGATTAGCGGGATAAACTGCTTGAAATTACATCTTTACATACTAGGTAAATAAAATGGCGTCGTTTCAACCATTCCCCGCTTTTCCCACTGGGCAGACGTCTTTTTCTGTGGTGGTGTTGTGTGTTAGTGTCGTACTTGAATAATAACCCTCCCCTCGCGGTGTGACCTGAAGCATGTTGGAGTACGACACAGAGAACCTGAACACCGATGAGATCTATAGCTCCCTGCGAGGCGTCACTGAGGCCATCCAGAACTTCAGCTTCCGCAGTCAGGAGGACCTCATGGAGCCAGGCAGAGGCAAGAGAGAGGACACGGTGAGGGGCTTGGGCAATTCCCGACTATTCTCCACTCACTCCCCCTCATTGATTTAAAAGATTTGGATTAGAATGAGAGGGGGTATCTTCCAACAGCCTATTCCTTTTAAATCCAGAGGGTGGAGTGAACAAGTGCACTTGTTTGGCAACTGTTCTCTGGTCAATATATTTATTTTCTCTAGAATGGACATACATTTGAGTTATTTTTCTAAAACTGTATGGTTGTTATGTTACGTTTTATCAATAGTCTTGTTTCTCCTCAGCCGGGTGTTGGAACAGCATCACACTCTGGTGTTGACGTGGTGGAGGGGCCCGGGGGTCGCACGGCCCTGGACAACAAGACCTCCCTACTCAACACCCCCTCCCCGCGTTCCTTCTCCGGCCCCCGGGGCCGCGACTACAACCCTTACAACTACACAGACACCATCAGCGCCTACGACAAGGCTGCCCTGAGAGAGACGGTGTACGAAGACGACGTGGAGCAGCTTCGAGATGGTGAGGCTGTCTCAAGGGTCTGAAATGGCACCCTGTTCCCTATGCTACTTTTCTGAAATGGCACCCTATTCCCTAAATAGTGCACTACCTTATTCCTTACGTAGCTCTGGTCAAAAGTAGTGAGCTATATAGGGAATAGGGTGCCATTTTGGATGGTCATAATACATTTAAGCAATAAGGCCCAGGTGTGGTATATAACATAAACACCTGAGGTGCCTTATTGCTGTTATAAACTGGTTACCAACGTAATTAGAGCCCCCCCCCCAACCCTCTTCCTCGCAGGCCGCCAAGAGTGTGGCGGAGAAAACAAGATGCTGCACACCAAGAACAGTTCCCCTGCGGAGCAGCTGGAACTGGTGATTTGATTGAATTCATTTGACAATATTTTCAACGTTTTACTATAGCTACATAATAACACTATGAAGTCACGGACATGGAGATCCTACCAAATTCCATTGAGTGATCTATATGTAATTCCATGATCACTGGCTGATAGCTGTTGTGGTCGTTGAAAGGTGGGTGAGCTGCTGAAGGAGCTGTCTAACCCCAGTGAGAGGCCAGAGGAGAGGAGGGGAGCTCTGGTGGAGCTGCTGAAGATAGCCCGGGAGGACAGCCTGCCAGTGTGGGAGGAACACTTCAAAACCATGCTGCTCCTGCTGCTGGAGACCCTGTCAGATCAAGATGTAAGGACTCTGGATGAATGGATGGATAGAGAGATAGATAGGAAGAATGCCACAATCTGATGCTTGAATTCACTGTTTTTCCTTCCACCGTCTCTGAGCATGTCGTGTCCTTTTCCCCCAACCTGCAGCACACCATCCGGGCACTGGCACTACGAGTGCTGAAGGAGATCTTACGCAACCAGCCGGCCCGCTTCAAGAACTACGCAGAACTCACCATCATGAAGACCCTGGAGCTACACAAAGACTCCCACAAAGAGGTAGCTGTCACTGGCTGTCTCCGTCTATGAGGCTCTGCTTTAGAGGACATGCTAAGTCTACACTTCTTGAATGAATAGCTTTCAACTCTGTGATGATGTGTTTGTTTTTTATGGAGTTGATAGCTCTTGAAATAAAATGATGAAAGACTGTCGGGATGAAGTGTAGTCTTGCCTGTGGATGTACAGTACCAGTCAAAAGTTTGGACACACCTACTCATTCAAGGGTTTTTCTTTATTTTTACTATTTTCTACATTATAGAATAATAGTGAAGACATCAAAACTGAAATAACACATATGGAATCATGTAGTAACCAAGAAACTGTTAAACAAATCAAAATATATTTTGTTTGAGATTCTTCAAAGTAGCCACCCTTTGCCTTGATGACAGCTTTGCACACACTTGGCATTCTCTCAACCAGCTTCAAGAGGAATGCTTTTCCAACAGTCTTGAAGGAGTTCCCACATATGCTGAGCACTTGTTGGCTGTTTTTCCTTCACTCTGCAGTCCAACTCATCCCAAACCATCTCAATTGGGTTGAGGTCGGGTGATTGTGGAGGCCAGGTCATCTGATGCAGCACTCCATCACTCTCCTTGGTCAAATAGCCCTTACACAGCCTGGAGGTGTGTTTCGGGTCATTGTCCTATTGAAAAACAAATGATAGTCCGAATAAGCGCAAGCCAGATGGGATGGCGTATCGCTGCAGAATGCTGTGGTAGCCATGCTGGTTAAGTGTGCCTTGAATTCTAAATAAATCACAGACAGTGTCACCAGCAAAGCACACCCACACCATCACACCTCCTCCATGCTTGACGGTGGGAACCACACGTGGAGATCATCCGTTCACCTACTCTGCGTCTCACAAAGACACGGCGGTTGGAACCAAAAATCTCAAATTTTTACTCATCAGACCAAAGGACAGATTTCCACCGGTCTAATGTCCATTGCTTGTGTTTCTTGGACCCAGCAAGTCTCTTCTTCTTATTGGTGTTTAGTAGTGGTCTCCTCTGAACAGGTGATGTTGAGATGTGTCTGTTACTTGAACTCTGTGAAGCATTTATTTGGGCTGCAATCTGAGGGGCATTCAACTCTAATGAATTTATCCTCTGCAGCAGAGGTAACTATGGGTCTTCCTTTCCTGTGGCGGTCCTCATGAGAGCCAGTTTCATCATAACGCTTGATGGTCTTTTACCAAATAGGGCTATCTTCTGTATACCACCCCTACCTTGTCACAACACAACTGACTGGCTCAAACGCATGAAGAAGGAAAACAATTCCACAAATTAACTTTTAACAAGGCACACCTGTTAATGGAAATGCATTCCAGGTGACCACCTCATTAAGCTGGTTGAGAGAATGCCAACCGTGCACAAAGCTGTCATCAAGGCAAAAGGTGGCTACTTTGAAGAATCTCAAACAAAATATATTTTGATTTGTTTAATACTTTTTTGGTTACTATATGATTCCGTATGTGTTATTTCATAGTTTTGATGTCATCACTATTATTCCACTATGTAGAAAATAGTAAAATAAAGAAAAACCCTTGAATGAGTAGGTGTGTCCAAACTTTTGACTGGTACTGTACATGTACCCTTCTCTGTTAATAAACCAAAATGAACCCATTCCATGATCACCCATTTCACCCTCCTCACTCCACCCTTCCCTCTCTACCCAGGTTGTGCGGGCAGCAGAGGAGTCAGCCTCCACCCTCGCCGGCTCCATCCACCCAGAACAGTGTATCAAGGTGCTGTGTCCCATCGTCCAGACGGCTGACTACCCCATCAACCTGGCTTCCATCAAGATGCAGACCAAGGTGATAGAACGCATCACCAAGGAGTCCCTGCACCAGCTGCTGCCTGACATCATACCAGGACTACTGCAGGTAAAAAGGGCTTTATAGATCAAGTTGACTTGGTTAGTCCATTGGTTGATTTATTGAGGCACTTACTGATTGGTTGACGTGGAATCTGTTGTAATGGATCTACTTCCAATAGAATCACTTGGAATGTATATACTTCCAGTACAGTGTTGATGGTAATGGCTTAGTTACATAAAATAATGCTACACTGTCTATACACTGAGTATGTACAAAACATTAAGAACAAATGCTCTTTCCATGATATAGACTGACCAGGGGAATCCAGGTGAAGCTATGATCCCTTATTGATGTCACTTGTTAAATCCACTTCAATCAGTGTAGATGAAGGGGAGGAGACAGGTTAAAGGAAGGAATTTTAGGCCTTGAGACATGGATTGTGTGTGTGCCATTCAGAGAGTGAATGGGAAAGACAAAATATTTAAGTGCCTTTGAACGGGGTATGGTAGTAGGTGCCAGACGCACCGGTTTGTGTCAAGAACTGCAACGCTGCTGGGTTTTTCACACTCAACAGTTTTCCGTGTGTATCAAGAATGGTCCACCACCCAATGGACATCCAGGCAACTTGACACAACTGTGGGAAGCATTGGCGTCAACATGGGTCAGCATCCCTGTGGAACACCTTGTAGAGTCCATGCCCCGACAAATTGAGGCTGTTCTGAGGGCAGAAGGGGGGGGGGGGCTGAAACTCAATATTAGGAAGGTGTTCCTTGGTATAGTCAGTGTATGTCTAATATTGTTCTGATGTCTCTCTGTGTACAGGGGTATGACAACACAGAGAGCAGTGTGAGGAAGGCCAGTGTGTTCTGTCTGGTGGCTGTCTACTCTGTCATCGGTGAAGAGTTGAAGCCCTACCTGGCCCAGCTCACAGGAAGCAAGGTACACTACCGTCTCATCTTAGCACCCTGTCTGGCTCGGTTTCAAATGACACACTATTCCCTACGTAGTGCACTAGGAAATAGCGTGCAATTTGGGACACAGACAAAGTCTTTAATTCCCTTCTCTTTTTTTTTCAAGATCTACAGTTTGCAGAATGTTTTTCAATATCTTGAAACGTCATGTTGGGATGGGTTGGTTTCATTCAGCGTCTTTACTATCCCACCAGATGAAGCTGCTGAACTTGTACATAAAGAGAGCCCAGACATCCACCAGCAACAGCAGCAGCTCCTCAGACATCTCCTCATACTAATGAACATGGCCCCCCGGCTCCATCCGTGTGTGTGCAGGTACATACAGTACAGGGTTGTGTTCATAGGGCACCAAACAGTGCAAAACAGACTGAAACAGGAAGGGACTATGTGGCCTACTGGTCCAATAAGAAACACACATTTTATTTTATTTTTACCGTTTTGAAATATTTTCCATGGTGTGCCCTAATGAACGCGACCCAGATAGGGAAACAGTTGTGCCTCAATCTTTCTTTCCAGACCTTGTGGTTTTAATGTATTATAATAAAGGCTGCAGGCTGCAGGCTGTTCGGAAACCCTATGCCTGTTGCAGTCAACATTTTCTTTTCTTCTGTTTTGCCATCTTGTAAATACTTTAATTCCACATTTTATTAAGATTTGAATGCGACACTACTTCACACCTAGTCGAATGAATGTAAAGAGCTCAGAATGAAACCTGAGTCCTTTATAAACCGTCGGAAAGGTTTTAATGTTGATGGAAGCAGAGTGTCGCTCTGTACCCTACCGCCTCATTGCCTCTAGTGTTCCTTCTCTCAATAGATAGGCTTATTTGGAAACGTGTTGTTTGGTTATTTGTAAAGGGGCAATTTAAAAATGGCGATTTCAATAGTAGTTGTTCCATAGTATTTGGCGTCTGAAGAATTTGTTCTTGGTGGCGATGCTATGTTTTTAAGCCTGTATTTAAAGAATAATCCTTGTGAAGAGGTTGAATTTCTCAGTTAGTGAGAATCTAAAAATGTTCATTACCGTTAGTGGGAGAAGATCATTTGGCTGGCCAATGATTAGTACATGCGGTGAAAAGCTGTGTTGAATAAGCCTCTGTAAACTGCCTATGTGTGTAACACCTGTGTTGACTGTGTGGTTTGGGCCCCAACAACTGGTGAAGGAATATTTTCACAAGGATTACAGTATCACCCTTCATGCATTATAATGAAAGGGGAGTTATTGGTTGAGTTGGTGGAGGTTGCAGTTTTGTTGTGCTTTAACATTCGGGCACGTTGTAATGAGTCAAAACTACTGGGATCTGAACTATTCTTGCAATGTAAAACCGCAATGAAGAGTCCTAGAATTTTCAAATGTGAAATATTTTGTCTAAAAACAAAATATGGGCAATACCTATTTGTCACAAAGTATAAAGACCTTGACAGTCTGACATGTTAGTCGATAATCTAAGGACATTGTAAGTGCCAGTGCTCATCAAAAAATCTTCACGATTTAAAGACACAGGAGTCCCCCAAAAAAAAAAGAGATAAGAAGTTTTGTCTTTTGAATTGAATCCAGCAATAATTAATTAGTAACAAAAAGTCCAACTACTTGGATGAACTTGTTTGTCTAAGCACTGTAAATGACCATTGTAAGTGAATTATCCTTGTTTGAAATGTATAGATGTCATTTTTAAGCGCTCCTATGACATGTTACTGCTGCTTTAGAAATACTAATCATGACGTTGAACCTAATGTATTTTACTCTCCTTATTATGAATGTTAAAGGTACAGTTTCGGCTAGAACTAGAATTCAGAGTTTGGGTCAATTCCCATTCAATCCATTCAGAAATTCCAATTCCCAATTTTCCTCAAGGCTTGTCTATGGGAATAAAAATGAAATTGGAATTTCAGTTTACTTCCTGATTTGATTGAAATGAATTGAGCCCAACCCTGTTAAAAGTCATGATAAGTGTGGCGTGTTACTGAGAACACTATCGGGCCTTACTGTTTCTGTAGTACAGTTTCACTACATTGACTGTTAAAATGTACTGTAACAGTGCACAATGATTCTTTTCTTTCTCAAATGTGAGAACTCTTAGCAATTTTATCAGCTACGGACTGGATGGAACATTGGCAATGTCCAAGTCCAAAATGTTGTCAAATACAAACACAGTATTTCTTTTGTTAGACCTGCCTGTTGTAATTGAATCGAAAATGAAATTCAAAATGAGCGTTTTGTACAGTACTTTTAATCATTGATTCACAGACGTGTTATAAAAAGAGAGTCAGAGAGAGACCTCATTTGCATGCGATGGAACATGCATATTATACCCAGCAACCTCAATGATTAACTAACATTCCCAGCTCTGACTTTATGTTGAAACGTTGCTTCTAATCTATGAATGTCTGGTCAGCTTGTATTATATAACACACACACACACACTATTGATATCCATCACAGCTACCAAGCTAGGGCTGATTTAACAGACCAAACATTGTATACTATACTGTAACTGTATGCTGTGTGCACACATTGGCCTGTATCAAAAACCAAACCCTATTATCCTCAAGCCATGTATCTTGAGCGTGTATTTGCTTGTGCCTTGTTTTTTTACAGTACACCTGGCTATATTAATCCATACTAATAGCTTCTGAATACTGCTTTTGAATTGTTCTTTTTGCCCCCATCTCTAAATACTGTATTATATGTCATGAGTTATACAGGAAATGTGTTGCGTTGAAGACCAAGGGTATGTCCCAAGTGGCACCCTAATCCCTACCTAGTGCCCTACTTTTGACCAGAGGTTTTATTTGGGATGCATCCCAAGGCTGCTATAAATAAAGCCAATAGTTTAATGGCAGTATTTTCCACAGATGTAATATTGGCTTGGCTGTTCTATTCCTTGTGAACCACTTACAATGCATGCTTCTTTTGTTTAGCTTCATTGTTGTTTTATCCTTCCCGTACCTATATTTATATACCGTCTGTTATATTTTCTGTGTATTATGACAACTGTACATATTTCATGTTTAGTTCACTTCTTTCTCCCGTGATAGAATTTGTTGAAATTTAAACTTGAAATAAACCAACTTCAGTCTCTGTCCGAAGCATGTAATCACATATGTTGTATATTTGAAGTATAAATTGAGAGCAGATATACAGTATCTTCTCGATTGTGGGAGAAAAAATCTCCTGCAGGACATGGGAATAGCAGCAGATGGCGCTCTTTGCATTTTCTTGAGAGGAATAGCATCCTCTGTGTATTACTTTAATATATTTTTGTTGAAATAATTTTGGCAGCAAAAGTAGGCTACCACGGTCCCCCGCCCTCTCCGCTTCTCACCGCTTTCCTTCCATTGAAAATGAATGGGAAGCGGCGTTTCACCGCACGGCACCGCTAGGGCATTAGAGGAGGCAAAGTCAAAGTTGAATTGAACAGTTATTAGTTGTCCTGCTGCTCTTATGGGCTCACAGGTGCACTGTAGGGGTAGGATAGAGGGCACAGGCCATTACGCTTAGGATGTGGTGAATCAGCAATCCGACCGCAGACGCTCATTTGTCACTGCAGCGTCCTTGGTTTGTGTGCGCGCGTTCTCCAGTCATCTGAAGGCTCACCAATAAGGAGTGGGAAAACACTATCATCACCTGCATCATTAGTGATCAAAAAGAAAGTGTTCGTAGGCTGGCCAGCTTTGAAGTGGATTCCCTGTATTGTTTGTTACAATCAGCAGCATATGGTTAAATTAACAATGGGGCAAATGTGTGACTGCTGAGACATGCTGAGCTTTAACTAGGCATTCATCTTTGAACTCTTCTGGATCACCCAAGACTCCAAAAGGTCCTTTTCATTTTGAGATCAAAGCTGAAGGCGAAACGATGCAGTAGCTGCAGTGCATGGCCTGTCAGGCAGCTACCTCGTCTCCACCGTCCTTAATACCCTAAAACAGTCTCATTAAGGCAGGTATCTCTCTGCGGTGGCCGTGTCTCATCTCCGACACGCCGCCACCAAGGTCTGCTCTACTCAGCCCTATTAGTATTCACACGCTGTTGGAACATTTTATTTTATTAAAGCCCCCTCCATTTCCACTACCCCCTTCTGTTTAAAGATCTTTATGGTGTATGATTAGCACACATTTCCCCAAGCAGGCAGGGGAGTGGCGGCTGGGTCGGGAGGTCGCCATAATGAAAGAAAACAACTTCATTGTGAGATGACTAGGCCATAAATCATCGGCCATTTTCTATAAATCACGGCAGATGGCAGGGAGCGGTGTGGGGACTCATGGGAGCTCGTATGCCCCTGTGCATGATGGGAATGGTGGTAGCATTACCGCGGCAGCAGACGCTGGCAGACTAAGAGGTCAGTGAGGAGAGGAAGACAGTGAGGCAGAGCAGGCAGTGGGGGAGAGAGGAGAGGTTTTATTCCTGTGGCCTGTGTGTGTGTGTGTGTGTGTGTGTGTGTGTGTGTGTGTGTGTGTGTGTGTGTCTCTGTGACTGCACTACCGTACCTGCCTGATGAGACGCAGCAGGACCCCGGAGGTCTCGGTAACCACCTCTCCAGGCTGCCCTCCGTTTAAGGTGTCTAATCTGCCTGTTTAATATGGAAGGGCCCTCATCAAGCCCCTGGCTTAGTCCCCCAGCTGTATAGAGCAGAGCAGCACCAGTGTCAAACTGACACTAGATGTCTGCTGATCTGGGAATCCAGGAGGTGAATTTCTCTGTTTTATTATACAGGATGATAAGAAACTGGAACAAAGTAGGATTCAGGGATTGATGTGATATTCAGTGTTTTAAGCAGTCTGAACACACCACATTTCATGTCACATCAAGCCAGCAGAGAGCCACTTCTATTGAAAAGGATGTTCCGCAGAAAATTATTCAATCTGACATGATAAAAAAAATAACTTGAATACCTTACAGTCTAATTCAACGGCTGTTATGATTGTATCCCTTGTCTGATTTGAAATATACAGTACCCGTCAAAAGTTCAGACACACTACTCATTCAAGGGTTTTCCTTTATTTTGACTATTTTCTACATTGTAGAATAATACTGAAGACATCAAAACTATGAAATAACACATATGGAATCATGTAGTAACCAAAAAATATTTTATAGTTGAGATTCTTCGAAGTAGCCACCCTTAGCCTCGATGACAGCTTTGCACACTCTTGTTTAAAAAGAAAAAATAAAGAAAAACTCTTGAATGAGTAGGTGTGTCCAAACTTTTGACTGGTACTGTGTGTTTTTAAAGTAGTAATTAAAGTAGTAATTCATGAATTACACTGTAATTACACTATAATAAATCTACTCACTGTATGTACAGTATGGTAAAAGTCTTAAAGGTGTTCTGTCAAATTGTTTCTTGAGTTAAAGCTGTTCCATGTGTGTCCACTAGAGAGAGCTTAAGGGCTGCTAAATTGAACTAGGCACTTCAACCTGTTGAACATGCATTCTACAGTGGGTCAACACCATTTCATATGTAGGCTATAAAATGTTTTTGTTATTCTGTTTGTATAATACTCTCTCAACTTATAGTAAGCACTTCAAAGTAGATATGTTATCATTTAGGATGTACAGTGAGGGGAAAAAAGTATTTGATCCCCTGCTGATTTTGTACGTTTGCCCACTGACAAAGAAATGATCAGTCTATAATTTTAATGGTAGGTTTATTTGAACAATGAGAGACAGAATAACAACAAAAAAATCCAGAAAAATGCATGTGAAAAATGTTATAAATTGATTTGCATTTTAATGATGGAAATAAGTATTTGACACCTCTGCAAAACATGACTTGGTACTTGGTGGCAAAACCCTTGTTGGCAATCACAGAGGTCAGAAATTTCTTGTAGTTGGCCACCAGGTTTGCACACATCTCAGGAGGGATTTTGTCCCACTCCTCTTTGCAGATCTTCTCCAAGTCATTAAGGTTTCGAGGCTGACGTTTGGCAACTCGAACCTTCAGCTCCCACCACAGATTTTCTATGGGATTAAGGTCTGGAGACTGGCTAGGCCACTCCAGGACCTTAATGTGCTTCTTCTTGAGCCACTCCTTTGTGGCCTTGGCCATGTGTTTTGGGTCATTGTCATGCTGGAATACCCATCCACGACCCATTTTCAATGCCCTGGATGAGGGAAGGAGGTTCTCACCCAAGATTTGACGGTACATGGCCCCCGTCCATCGTCCCTTTGATGTGGTGAAGTTGTCCTGTCCCCTTAGCAGACAAACACCCCCAAAGCATAATGTTTCCACCTTCATGTTTGACGGTGGGGATGGTGTTCTTGGGGTCATTGGCAGCATTCCTCCTCCAAACACGGCGAGTTGAGTTGATGCCAAAGAGCTCCATTTTGGTCTCATCTGACCACAACACTTTCACCCAGATGTCCTCTGAATCATTCAGATGTTCATTGGCAAACTTCAGACGGGCATGTATATGTGCTTTCTTGAGCAGGGGGACATTGCGGGCACTGCAGGATTTCAGTCC